>OX359272.1:4853750-6327500 GCA_947179155.2 Hedera helix
GAGCAATCTTCGAGTGGGTCCCTGGTGTCTTTAACTCTATCTCTATCTTTTAAAAGTCGTACAAAATACACTTTTGTGTTGTCAGCAGTGCACTTGTACTTGCATAAGATTTTCTGCTCAAAGCGTCAGCTACAACGTTCGCCTTTCTCGGGTGATACTGGATTGTGTGGTCATAATCCTTTAACAGCTCAAGCCAACGTCGTTGTCGCATGTTGAGTTCCTTCTGGGTGAAGAAATACTTGAGACTTTTATGATCCGTATAGATATCCACTTTTTCTCCGTACAAGTAGTGTCTCCAGATCTTCAACGCGAAAACGACTGCTGCCAACTCTAGATCATGAGTAGGATAATTTTTCTCATAATCTTTGAGTTGTCGAGAGGCGTAGGCTATAACCTTTCCATGTTGCATAAGGACACAGCCTAGACCTTTGCCAGAAGCATCGCTGTAGATAACAAATTCTCCTGATCCTGATGGTATGGTCAGAACAGGAGCTGAAACCAGTCTCTTCTTGAGTTCTTGTAAACTTTTCTCGCATTCCTCGCTCCATATGAATTTTGTGCTTTTCCGAGTAAGCTGCGTTAATGGAGTGGCGATTCGAGAAAATCCTTCTACGAATCTCCGATAATAACCAGCTAGACCCAGAAAACTTCGGACTTCGGTTACTGTTTTGGGTTGTTCCCAATTTAGTACCGTTTCAATCTTCGCAGGATCGACTGATATTCCTTGACTAGAAATCACATGCCCAAGAAACGCGACCTCCTCAAGCCAGAACTCACATTTCTTCAACTTGGCATATAATTTGTTTTCACGGAGCTTTTGTAGTATCAATCTCAGGTGTTGTTCATGATCCTCGCGACTCTTGGAGTATATGAGGATGTCATCAATAAAGACAACCACAAAATGATCCAAATGTTCCTTGAATATCCGGTTCATCATGTCCATGAAAGCTGCAGGAGCATTAGTTAGTCCAAAAGGCATGACTAAGAACTCATAATGCCCATAACGAGTTCTGAAAGCAGTCTTTGGAATGTCCTCAGCTTTAACCTTTAACTGATGATATCCAGAACGGAGATCAATCTTTGAGAAATGTTGAGCGCCTTGCAATTGATCAAACATGTCATCAATCCGAGGTAACGGGTACCTGTTTTTGATGGTGACATGGTTCAATTCTCGGTAGTCAATGCACAATCTCATACTCCCGTCTTTCTTCTTTACAAATAGAACAGGAGCACCCCAAGGTGATGCACTCGGACGAATGAAACCGGTATCCAACAATTCCTGTAGTTGGTTTTTTAACTCTTGAAGTTCAATGGGAGCCATTCGGTATGGAGCTTTGGAAATGGGCTTGGTACCGGGTTCAAGATCAATATAAAATTCAATTTCACGGTTTGGGGGTAAGCCAGGAAGTTCTTCAGGAAAAACGTCAGGAAACTCATTAACAATGGGAATATCATTCAAGTTTGACGTATTTTTGTTCAAATCAGTGACATGAGCTAAAAAGGCTTGACATCCGTTTTTCAATAAACGAATGGCTTTATGGCTAGAAATAACAGTTATAGATTTCAATGGTTTAGTTGCTTGAATTTGCATGACAGGTTGATTAGGAATATGAAAACTAATAATCTTATGAAAACAATCAATTTTAGCATGATGGGTAGTCAACCAATCAATTCCTAAAATCACATCAAATTCACGCATCTCCAAAGAAATAAGGTCAACAGGTAATGTGAGGTTGTTGATTTGAACTAGGCAAGATTTATAGACAGTAGATGTAATGGTAATTTCTCCTAATGGGGTTTCAACTGATAAGTCAAAGTCCAAGTTTTCAGGAGTTAAGTTTAAACGCTGAGCACATGCAGGTGAGATAAAAGAATGGGTAGAGCCAGTATCTAACAAAGCGAAGACTTCACGAGAATTTATGAATAGCTTACCGGTTATCACTTCGTTCGAGTTTCGTGCCATTTGGGATGTCACAACAAAAGCTCTCCCTTGAACTACAGATTTTCCTTTATCCGCGCTAGCTTTTGGTATCATCATTGCAGCTGGACTTGATTTTGTGGCAGGACAAAACCGCGCAAGATGACCCTCTTTCCCACAACTGTAGTACTTTTTGGACTGCAGTGTACAGTTTGGGCTGATGTGACCTTCCTGACCACACCTATAGCATCTCACTGGTGGTCGATCTTCTCCCCTTGAAACTGGGGTCGGTGCTGGTGTTGGTACTGGTGCTGGTGCCCTTCCATAATTATTATGGAATCTCTTTCTTTTGAAATTGTTCCCACTAGATTCTCCTCTTCTGTTATTTGGTATGGAATTACCACCGAAGTTTTGGTTACCTCCTCGATGGTTCTCGTTCCTGTGGTTGTTGTCACTCCTTTCTCTATGCTGATCATTAACTCTTGGCTGCAATGTTTCATCTGTTTGCTCCACCCTTTGAGCCCTATCTACAACATCTGAATACAAACTGAATTTATGAGAACTAAGTTGTTGACGAATTTTGAGTCTCAAACCTCTCAGGAACATTCGACTCATTCGTGCTTCGTCATCTACTAGATGAGTCGCAAAACGAGACAGTTCATCAAACTTAGCTTCATATTGAGAAACTGTCATGTTTCCCTGCTCCAGCTTAATGAATTCCACTTCCTTCATATGGCGGATGCTTTCTGGGAAGTACTTCTCGTTAAACAATTCTTCGAATTCTGTCCAAGACATTTCGAGTGCTGAAGGTTGGATACGTTTTACCGCTTCCCACCAATGGTCCGCCTCACCTTGTAACATAAAAGTGGCAAATGGCACCTTCTGATCATCAGCGCATTGTAAGACATCAAGTATTTTTGTCGTCTGCTTCAGCCATGCCTCCGCTTTGAGTGGGTCAGGCTTCCCGTGGAATTCAGGTGGTCCTAATTCTTTAAATTGCTTAACAGTGACCATCCTCAAATTGCCAGCGTTTCTACCGTTATTATTGACTGGATTTCCTCTTCCTTGATTCTGTATGAACTGCATGAAATTCCTAAAGAATCCATCGTTCATCATGTTATCAGGAACATTATTTCCTGAGTTGGCAGGAGGATTGTTTGGGGCCTCTTGATTCTCGGCTACATTTGCTTCGGGTATTCCATAGTTAACCTCTTGATTTTCAGATGCCATACCTAACTGTGGTCACAAAATAAATGTTAGTTAAAATAAACTGACTCATCACTTCATGTTCCTACATTCAAATCGACTCATTAGATAATAAAATCTATTTTAGGTAGGACACACTAGTGACTGATTCTATTCGTCTCTCCCCTCCTAGTTTTACCCCAGATCGCCATTAAACACCATATCCCTAAGCTCTGATGCCAACTGTGACGCCCCCAAATCTGGGCCCACTCAGCCCAAACTTGAGTCGTCAAAATACTACAACAAAATTATTACAACAAAGCACAACGTACAACAATACAGTGTATAATAATACACAACTAAGTCTTCACTATTATTGCCACACTATTTTACAAAACGTGAAGACTATGATAACTATTCCTCGGACCCTCACTCCATTCCCCGGCTAGACCCTGTTATGTTTTCATCTCCTGTTGAAAAACAATGGAACAAAAGAAAGGGTGAGCTCAAATAGCCCAGTAAAGAATATCATGACTAAGATAATGACGAATAAATTATCATTAGTCTTCAACAGTTGAGTTCTTGATAGAATACAATAGACTACAAGGTTTATATCAAAAACTGCAGTTAAATTCTTAAACAACGTTCAGATCAATAATAGCAGCGGAATGAGTAATCTATTAGAAGAATAATGCAGACTATAATGTCCACTCGGTTATCTTTTTAGGAAAAACATCATCAACTTTTATCATCTGAAATATCATTAGTCAAGATAATACAAATTCACAGTTCCTGATCATAATCATGCACATCAACAGTTCATCTATGTACTACGGGCCAAAGATATTCAATATAGCACCAACGGTCATGATTATACCAGATTCAGCCTTTGGTCATAATCATACCAAACAACAGTTCATCTTTGCACTACGGGCCAAAGAGAACATTCACCACATGCCATAAAAGACACCGAACAGATGTATCGCCTTTAACCTATTATATCGCCTTTAACATATCATCTGTTCAACAAATATATCACATCTGTGCCCCCGGCCACAGATATTCACAACAGCTTGATTTTTGGATGATTAGAATGATGTAAATGATGAACAGAAGAAATAGGATAACAATAAGTATCGGAAGTTTACTTTGTACAGATTCAAATAATGTCCAAATTGTCAACATGATGTGGAGTGAAATTCAAGATCCATAGTTCAGAATAACGGTTACAATTCAATAGAAAGGTTCACGTAAATAGGAAAGTTCAGTTGAAATAATGAAGTTCAACTATTATGGAACATATAATATTTTCAGGAATTATAGAAGCAATAGTTCCATAATAAATTTCGATTTAGGAGTATGAAAGAAAATAATATCCCTTACCGTAGCAGGTTTGATTAACAAAAGGTGAAGGAAATTAATACAAAGGGTTATTCACCAACAGGCGGCAATCCGCTCCGTAAGGTTATTCCCACAATTTAATAGAATTTGAGTACAAAGAGTTATTCACCAAACAGGCGGCAATCCGCTCCGTAAGGTTATTCTCAGAGATTAATAATGAATGAATACGAAAGGTTATTCACCAACAGGCGGCAATCCGCTCCGTAAGGTTATTCCCACAATTTAATAGAATTTGAGTACAAAGAGTTATTCACCAAACAGGTGGCAATCCGCTCCGTAAGGTTATTCTCAGAGATTAATAATGAATGAATACGAAAGGTTATTCACCAACAGGCGGCAATCCGCTCCGTAAGGTTATTCCCACAATTTAATAGAATTTGAGTACAAAGAGTTATTCACCAAACAGGCGGCAATCCGCTCCGTAAGGTTATTCTCAGAATTTAATACATGGAAATAAAAGGCACGTCTTATGAGTAAGGAAGAAACAATATTATTATCGAGAATCAAATAATGATAATCCCTTACCATAGTATGTTTGAATAATGGAAGATGAAAAAGATGGTATCCCTTACCTCAACACGTGACTGAATATTGATTTAAATGAGGTTGATTAACTTGAACAGTACACGTATACTTATAGATCTTCACAAATACTCAAGATGACTTAAGCACACTTAGAGAGAACTTTCACAAGAAGTATTTAGAGACAGAAAGAAAGAACAAGTAAGGAAGTTTATGAAAAATCCTTAAGTTAAGGCTTCTATTTATAGCCAAAAATCTTATCATTCATTTAATCTAAACCATTCATTTAAAGATCATCTTTTAATCTACACCATCCATTTCAAATATTATATTATCTTTAATCTACACCATTCATTTCATATCACCTAATAATCACCTAACTTTATATTATAAACAAATCAATTTAATTATTCAACAATAATTCACACTTTAATCTACACCATTCATTTCATATCACCTAATAATTACCTAACTTTATATTATAAACAAATCAATTCAATTATTCAACAATAATTCACACTTTAATCTACACCATTCATTTCATATCACCTAATAATCACCTAACTTTATATTATAAACAAATAACTTTATCAATTCAATTATTATGACTAATTGTTATAAATACAGTATAGTTAGTTCTTAGATATCAAGTCAATAAATTAATGAAATACAACTGTTTAAATAACATCATAATAGAGATAACAATAATGTAAAATAAAGCATACGTTACTGTGTAATGACAATTATTGATTCAATAATGTGAATTACTGTGCATATGTTACCGTGACAATTATTAGGTTCAATAATTTTAAAAACAGTGCAACAACAATTATTGACTCAATGATATAAAATACAGTGTAATGACAATTATTAAATCAATAATGCAAAATACTGTGTAACAACAATTATTGAATTGATAATATAAAATATTATGCAGTGACAATTATCGATGAAATGATGCGTAACAGTTACGGTGTCAATTATCAGACCAATAATATGAGACACTATGCAATACCGTGTGTTACTGTAGAGTACCGAGTGCTACAGAAAATACCAATAACTACCGTATGCTACTATTCTTTTATCACCGGTATTTTAACAGTTCCGTTGACTATTTTTATTTAAAAGGGTTATTTCTGTCGTTTTCTATATCTGACAAATATTCCGTTGTGGGGTCCACCAATAATTTGTTATTTCGGCGCCGTCGGACCAAACGAATATTCCCCGACCAAACGAATATTCCCCGACAAAGCGAATATTGTCCGACAAAATAAAATTTGCACATAACATCCTTAACTTTTAACTTTATCGATTTAACCACTTACTGTTTCAAAAAAATATATATATGAAGAAAAATTAAATTTTGTATTTCATAAAATTCGGGGTCTTACACTGCTTCTGTAGAAGAGCGAGAAACAACACTTTATTTCTTACTCTTCCAAGAAATAAGAGAATCTCCAAGAAATATACAAAAGCCAGTGGTAGATTTGCGATCTGATGGGTCACTGGCCCAGTCAGCATCAGAGTATGCCCGCAGTTCTAAAGAGGATGTCAATGGAAACAATAGACTCTGAAAAATAGTACCCCGAAGATATCGCAAGATACGAACAACGGCTGCCCAATGAACTGTAGTAGGAGAAGTGACAAACTGGCTGACAATATGAACAACATAGGCAATATCCGGGCGTGTAATGGTGAGATATACCAAACTCCCAACAATGGTAGGATATAAGGTAGGATCAGTTAAAGGTGTGCCATCTGAAGTAGAATACCGAACATTAAGCTCAAGAGGAGTATCAACGGTTCTAGTATCTGTAAGACGAGCCCGTTCAATAATATCAGTGGTGTATTTTGACTGTGAAAGGAGATAGCCTTTAGGAGAGCTAGCAACCTCAATGCCCAAGAAATAACGTAGAGACCCCAAATCTTTCATTTCAAAACGAGAGGCTAATTCAGACTTCAATGTTGCAATTCCATCAACATCATCACCAGTAATAATCATGTCATCCACATATAATGAAAGAATAATGATACCAGCAGTAGTACGTTTAAGGAAAATTGCAGAATCATGATTACTGGAAGTAAAACCAAGTGAGATGAGCACAATGGAAAATTTCTCAAACCAAGATCGTGGAGCTTGTTTGAGACCATACAAAGCTTTTTTAAGTTTGCAAATTTCACCAAGATTATGTTTGACTCCAGGAGGTGAAGTCATATAAACTTCCTCTTGAAGATCACCATTCAAGAAGGCATTCTTGACATCCATTTGAGATATATGCCATTGACAGATGGAGGCAACAACAATCAGAGCGCGAACAGTAGTCATTTTTGTAACTAGTGCAAAAGTCTCCTCATAATACATACCATACTGTTGCGAAAATCCTTTAGCGACTAATCGAGCTTTATATCTCTCAACTGAACCATCAGATTTTGTTTTTATTTTATATACCCAACGCGAACCAATTGCACGTTTACCTGGTGGTAAAGTTACAAAATCCCAAGTATCTGTCTTGTGCAAAGCAGAAAGTTCCTCAGCCATAGCATGCTGCCAAAGTGGGTCAGTAACTGCTCTTTATAAGAGTGAGGCTCAGAAAGATGATGAATAGATGACAAAAAGGAGGCAAAGGCAGGAGAGTAAGATGAATACTTAAAATCAGGTAATTGAGTTGACTTACGTGTACGATGAGGATAACGAGGAGCGGGATCCTCGAATTTAGGAGCTAGTTGGGGTGCCATATGGGGGAGGAGAGGAGTGGTAGCATCAGGAACAAAAGTACTAGATTCTGTAGAGTTTCTATCTGCATCTTCAAAGAAGGGGTCAATATGTAAAAGATCAGATTTAGACATGTTATGAGAGTTAGAAGGAATGGAGAAGAAGGGAACGTGTTCAAGGAAAAATACATGACGAGAAATATATAGTTTCTGAGTAACCGGATCAAAGCAACGATATCCTTTTTGACCTTCCCCATACCCTAAGAATACACAGATAGTTGAACGAGAAGACAACTTACTCCGTTCAACATGAGGACGCAAAACAAAACATGTACAACCAAAGACTCGTAAGGAAGAATAATCAGGGGAATGACCATAAAGCTTTTCAAAAGGTGACAAACCTGATGTGAGAGAAGATGGAATTCGATTGATTGAATGAACAGAGGTAAGAGCTGCTTCCCCCCAAAAATCAGGAGGAACAGAGACAGATAACAATATAGAGTGAGCAATCTCTATAATATGTCTATGTTTTCTTTCAGCAACACTATTTTGTTCAGGAGTATCTGTACATGAAGTTTGGTGTATAGTCCCATCCAAAGCAAGCAATTCACGAAAATTAGTGGAAGTATATTCCCCACCCAAATCACATCTAAAACATTTAATAACAGCAGAGTGTTGAGTTTTTACAAGGGCCCTAAATGTAGAATAAATACCTAAAAAATCAGACCGGTGTTTCATAAGATATACCCAACAATAACGAGTATAATCATTAATGAAAGAAACATAATATCGAGACTCTCCTCTTGTGGCAGTTGGAGCAGGTCCCCACACATCAGAATGAATCAAATCAAATGGGGCAACAGAATAAGAAACACTTCGATTAAAAGGTAAAGCAGAAAACTTTACCAATTTACAACCACTACAACCAGAAATATCATTAGATGATAAATTTCCTAAAGCTCTTGTAGAAGCCAAATAAATTAAACGAGAAGAGGAAACATGTCCCAATCTAGAATGCCACAAATAAAAAGTAGACGAAGAAGGACTCAAACGAAAAGAAGACAAATCAACAGTAGAAGCAACAACAGATGGTACTTTCAGCTCATCCAAAAGATATAACCCTCCTCGCTTTCGGCCTATCCCAATCAGCTTCTGGGAGTGAGGATCCTGCACACAACAAGAAGTGGAAGAAAAGAAGACTAACTATCCAGAGTCACATAATTGACTAACATAAATAAGATTCAATGCAAGATTGGGAATATGATAAACATGCGGAAGAGACATGAGATGTGACAACAGGACCAATTCCTGCTAAAGACATTAATGTACCATCAGCAGTAATAACAGGCTTAGCATTAGTGGGTGAAATAGATGTAAAACAGGAAGTGTCAGGTGACATATGGTGAAAAGCTCAAGAATCTAAAACCCAGATAGATGAAGATGTACCTGATGAATTTGGAGGTGACAAACCTGAGGCAGCAAAAGCATGAGACGAGGCAAGGAACTTCTGAAATTGTTCAGTAAGTGAGTCCGTCGTAGGTGGAGCAGAAGTGGATGCTCTAGTCACCGCATAGTCAGATGGATGTACAGGTGTAGCAGTGCGAGGCTGTAGAGGCCTAGGACCACGATATAACTGAGTGAACTGATTATAAGATAACTGATTATGCTTAGGCCGTTAAAATCGCAGTTGCACTCCCTTGTTCAACAGTTGAGGGCATTGAGCCTTCCAATGTCCTGACTGCTTGCAATAGCTACATTCATCATCTGCAGCCTTTAGATTAGGCTTGGTGAAAGATGGACGTTGGGGTACAGCCAAAACAGATGAGGTGGTCGTTGGAAGAACTCCTTTCCCAGCGTGGGATTTATGACGCATTTCTTCAGCCAACAATTCACTAACAACTGAATCAACAGATGACAAGGGAATGCGGTGCAAAATATTGCCACGTAAAGATTCAAAATCATCACGAAGAGCCATTAAAAATTGAACCAATCGTTGTTCTTCTCTAGAAGCAATATACGGGGCAAAGGCACGAAGTTCAGAAGTTTCCGTGAGAGCTAATTGATCCCAAAGACCAGTCATGGCAGAATAAAACTCCTGAACACTTATGTTTTTCTGTGAAAGAGCACGAATATCAATTTCCAACTGATACTTTTTGGCGAAGTTAGATTGCGTATACAACCTCTCTAAATGACCTCACACCTTTTTTGAAGTGTCATATTTAGCCAATTGCATGCCAATGAAGTGCTCAACAGAGTTATTAATCCAAGTTAAGATTTTTGAATTATTCATTTCCCAAGTTTCAAATTCTTCGACAAATTTTCCATCCTTTTTATCTACAGGTTTACACACAAGTTCAGAAATATATCCCCACATCTTCTTTCCTTTTAAGAAATTTTTCATAACATAACTCCAATATGAAATATTTTACCATCCAATCTAACACTAATAGACTGCAACAAATCATCTTTATTACCAACCATGATGTCAATCAACAATAAACAAATATCACCAAAGCAAATCAACCAATAAAGTAGCTACAACCAATGAAATTGCGACCCACCGTAAAACTACAAAATTTTCTCTCTACAATATGATACATTCGTCCTGGAGCATATAGTCTTCTTGGATCATTGAGCTTCCTACATTCTGGTATGAAAGTATCCCTCAAGCAAACCAAAAATAAAAGGCAAGGCAAACTGTCCAAAGTATAAAGGTCTGGTTTGAAAAATAATAATAGTAATAACAACTCCTCACTCCTCTACAAGAGAAAATTCAACTAACCAAAAGATTGATTCAAATATATCTTCTAGTGGGGTAGGTGTTCGCGGTAAGAAATCATCCTGCAACACCACAGAGTATATAACATCAGCATACTTCACCGCCAAATTTAGCGACATTAAACCTTGCTCTTGATACCATGATAAATTAATTGAAAGAGAAATAATATGAGATTATTATTCAAAGGAAGAAATCAAATTACAAGTAAAATAAACTAAAAAGAGGCTAACCCTTAACTAGGTAAAATTAGGGCAACACTAAGGAAAATGGAAAAATACAATACTACCATACCTAACATAAGCTAATGACAAAATAGTATTAATAATAACAATAATTCTAATAATGCATTTGGGATACTAAAAAAATATTTTATTCATTTCTTTATTCCATTCTTTTAACACATAGGTAGCATAAAATTTATAATTAAAAAATATTATATTTAGTTTGATTGTCTGTTTTAGTGCCTTGTGTTTAGTCCATTCACTAAATTTTACAATAAAATAGTATTTTTTTTTTCCAGAATTAGATATATATTTATTGGAGAAGTCATACAATTAAATAACAAACTTACGCACATGTATAAGAATAAAAAAAAATAAAACTGATATTTTTATATGAGATTTTGATATTTTCACATATAAGTCCCACCAAAAGTGTTGTTATATAAGTCATACATATAAAAATATTAAAATTTCATATAAAAATAACAATTTCCAAAAAAAAATCATATAAAGAACATGATTCTCATTAATTCGATGGTTTTATATAAAATTTCCCGCATGCATTACGGTAGATTCTTCCCCTGAGGCTTGACAAAATCACAGCATAATTAAAAGGTTTTCTTGGCGACTCAATCCTCTTTAGCCTTCGAAGTCATAAGAAGGCAAATATCTGCACTACGTGCGAATAATGTATACAGTACAGGTGCATGGCCGTGTCTGTATATTGGTATAAAAATAATTATATTTATTTTGATGATTTGGTTGTCAAATTTTATATACAAACAATGGCGGAATCTGGATTTTGACTTAATAGATGCTCGAAGACTTATTTAAATATAAAATTTATTTTATTAGTACGAATGACGAAAAAGTAAGTTGGTCCATGAAGATGGTATACTACCCCTTATCGTAGTACAATTAACATACGATAAAACAAAGAAATAGAAAAAAAAAATAAAAAAAAAATAGAGAACAACAATTAATAAAATTTTATCCATGTTCATGTAACTACATATTCAACAAAATAATGCTAAGCACTTATTTGATTAGATACATCATAAAAAATACTCCCTCGGTTCCAAATTATAGGGTAAATATTTACTTTTAAAAGGTTAATTTCAAATATTTTCAAACTCAAAATTGACATGAATTCATTTAATTTATTTATGTCAATATAATTATGAAAATTATATACCTAAAAAGTACTATTAATTATAAGATTTATTATTTTTAAAATTTAAATAAATTATATCAATTTTAAATTTAAAAATATTTAAAATTGACTATAATTCGTGTTGTGAGTGGAACATGAACAGACCCACCGACTCAACCCAACCATAAAGGCCAGTCAGCCAACCCCCCTAACCCTGTCGCCCCACCATCACTATAAATTCTTACAGCTTGGTAATGTATTTTTGTGGCTGATTACATCACTAATCCATTAAAGTTCATAAGCATTAAAAAATAGTCAAGAAAAAATATAGAGAAGGGAAGGATAACAGTAAGAAGCATGGCATGGCATGTTTTAAAACACCCACGAGAAAAGTCTCTCTTGAAGAGGACATTTCCACTTTTCATAAGAAGATGGGCTTATAATTATAAGATCGTCTTTATCATTTCTTTTCCCACCATTTTCTCTTAATTTTTTTGAAGAGGAAAATGAGTCTAATTGTAAGTCACGTTAATTTCACTTTAATTACAATTATAGTGAATTTGAAAGTGATACACGAGAATAATTTTTTTTAGTAAAGAGGCGAACTCTCAATCAAAGATATATCAGAATGCTTAACGTTTACGTGACTTTTTTAAGAAAACTAAAGAAAAGAAAAAGGAAAAAGAGGCATATTAGAGCCTTAGGAATTAACTAGCTGGATGTCATTGAACTAACCTCATAAATTACTAATTTCACCCTAGACATTCAAAAAAATACTACATGTGTTAATTATCTCATTGAGAGGAATAGGAAACAAACATTAGAAAAGTAACAAAGGCACAAAAGATAAGAAACAGGTGGTATATTCTACTTCTACATTTCTAGTACTAGCACTTTCACTTGGTTGTAGTTCTAGCTGATTTGATTTCTGTTTTAGCCTTCCCTGTTATTTCTTATTGATTTTCCTTTGTAAAAAAGCAAGACAAGAAAGGAATAATATTTAATTAGAAAGAGAATTATGGCCTCAAGCAAAGCATAGTATCATCCAAAGAAATGTATTTGGTGTTTCAGTGAAACTTACCTTACATGGTCTATCTGTCCTAAGAAAAGCTAGAGTCCTATTTTGTTTAAATTCTATAAAAAGAATAGTATCCCATTTTTAATTTTAAAGGAGGATGACTACATAAAGTTTTTAGGACAGAATGTTACCAATTAATTATTATAAATGCTCATCAAAATTTTCAAGGGTCGAGTAAATATTCACTAAAATGCAATCGACGGATAGGCTCGACCCATTACAATCTTTTGACTACTGCTGATGATAGACTCGAACATTTAACTTTACACAATAAATATAGGTTTTTACCGTTGGACTATCATTTTTAGTCTATCAACATGTTTAATTATTATAATACATCTATCTCTCACACTTTATCGTAATTTCTTCCTTATATCACTAAAAAAAACCTTTGAAAATTATTCAAAATTTTGTATTTATTTCCTAACAATTGCACTCGTAAGTATTAGATTAATGGCTTCTTCTCTGCTGGCAAGGCAAATAAAACAAATCAACCGTTACTGAATCCACTATTTTTTCATAATTTGTTCCATATACATATTTCATGCTATATAAGCAACACAAATAATTTAAAAAAATGACACGAAGGAATAGCATATCCTTAAATATTACTAGTATAAAAATGGAAACTAATATTTTTACGAGCAGTTTTTAATATTTTTCACAAAAAATCTCTTGTATAAATAGTAAAGGGGTCACGAGCGTATAAAAATATTAAAAAAAATAATATTTGTGAAAATAAATTCTTCAAAATACACAAGGATATTAAAAGTAATACTAAAACAATATAAAGATGGGCTTGTGCTATTTATAATGCATTGAATGATAAACTTTTTCCATACATTTTCACTAGGCCTGCGTGAGCCGGATACTTCGGTCATGCCAAACCAAAGAAACAATATTCCCTCATTAAAACAAGGGATTTTGCACTTTCTCTGTCATTTTTTCAGATTTCCCAAATATGGAAAACAAAAATAAAAATAAAAATAAAAAGGGCAAATTAAATGCACTATTATGTAATAAATTCCCTACTTCCTTTTTAGTTTGTGCTGGCTGGAAATTCAGACGAGCACCAGATAAGAAGAGAATTAGCTTCTTTTGGTTCATCTCCACCAACTTTACTTTGTAGTGACAGGTGGAAGATCCTTTAGATAATAAAGAGTAATACCGAGTCCCGGTATTACGTGAGTTTTTTGTCGAGTTACGATTATAAAATACATTTATATACGAAATTGAATAAGTTTAGAAGAACGACTTATCATATTACATCTCTTTAATAGAGTTGTTACTTATACTTGTTCAGATAAAAGTCAATACATAAATGTGCAATATTTATAGCATTTCTTTATATAATAAAATATTATGGGATTTTCTTTCTTCTCCCGTATTGAAAGCATTGAAAAAACAGTTGGACTATGAACATGGGTACCCATTGATAACGCAATGCTGCATTTCTCAACCAAAACACAACTGATTTGGCAAACTATTGACGTGAAATAAATTGCTTTGGTTCCTCCGTTAAAAGATGTTTCTAAATCAGCTGTTACAACATCAGCGTAACATAATTCAGAACAAATCAATTACAGTCAGATTCTGAATGAAAAACCCAATTTCCCAAGCATAAAAAAACATCTTAATAGAACTGTGGATCCATAGATATAACAATTATTTATAATAATAAAAAAAAAAAAAAAAACCCAAAACTTTACCTCTTTTAAATCAATTTTCTTGCGCTTCAACTCTTCATGGGGTGGACAAATTCAGCATCAGAAACTGCAGAAAGCTCAATTTGGCTAAACTCGTCATCGTCAATCGGAGCAGGAAGATTAAGATCTAGCAAACTTGTGGAACCATGTTTGGTTAATGGTTTAACCAGATTATTATTATTATTATTATTATTAGCAATAGCATGTGATCTCTTATGGCCACCAAGAGCTTGCCCAGATGAAAAAACTCTGTAACAAACAGGGCACTCGTGAATTTTCTCCTCCACCATTGTTGAAGCTCCTGCATTATCCTCTGTTTCCGCCATTAATATTTCTCGAGTATTCATCGCTTTAATCTTCTTGTGACTTGCCCTGTGACCCCCTAAAGCTTGATAAGATTGAAAAACTTTGTTACAAGTTTCACATCTATATTTCCCCCTAGCCCGGCTACTCGATTTGTTAACTTTCACAACTTCTTCTTGATCAGATTCATCGTCATACTCCTCCTCACCAGAAAACTCCAAATCCATATATTTCTTAATGGGTCCCTCATCTTCATCTTCCTGTTCTTCAATTTTCTCTCTCCTCCACTGGTCCCTTGATAGCATCATCAAACAATGAGCAACATCTTCCTCGGGAGTAGTATCTGAAATCGAACTCACTGGCTCTGCATCTAAACATGAAAAATCAGCACCCTTGTTGCCAAATTTCTCAATAACCAACTTGGGTTTCTTCAATTCTGCTGATAAGTACCCATGATCCTGAACAAACTGGTTCTCAGAAATCCCCGATTTTCGAATCCTTTTCGATCTTCTTCGAAGAATTGGATGATTCTTTGACGACTCTGTTTCACTTTCCCTATCCTGATCAAGAACAACAGATGAAGAAGCAGGATTAGCAGCAGAAAAAGAGAACTCAGGATGTACTAATCGAATACTCTTCTTGGGATTCTCTCTTAACCCATAACCAAACAACCCCTTATCTTCCTCTTCCTCCGCCTCATTCTCTTGTTCTTCTTCTGAGGAAGAAGAAGAAGAAGAAGAAGACTGAGCTGACTCGGTTTCCTCACCGAGTAGCTCACTGGGTAGCTCTGTCTTTGGTGGTACATAAAGATTAAGCATATGAGATCTCATATGCCCACCTAAAGCTCTGCCATTAGCAAAACTCCTATAACAGAGCTTACAACTATGTTTCTCCATTTCCCCTGCACTTTCTCTCTCTAAACTGGTTTTGAGTTCTCTCTGTTTGGAGAGAGTGGAAACTAAAAAGGAGTAGGTGACAACAAGCATTGCTCCACCTAGAGATATATACAAATTAAATATTTTTGGATTTTATTTTAATAAAAAAGATGCAGGAAAATTAATATTTGGAGTAAATTTTCATTAAAAACGGCAAAATGCAATTAATTACAAACTTAATTAAAGAGAGTAGTAGTATGCATGAAGGCGGAAAGAGAGAAGAAACATGTAACATGCGACCTTTGCCCGTTTCTCTATTTATTTCCAGTCCTATTTATTACATTTTCTAAGTTACCCTTCACTATTATTCTTGAGTTTAAAATGAAAATGAGCAAGATTACGGATTGCGAAAATTTTCTACCTAATTACAATTACTAAAAAAATTAATATAAGAAATTAATATTTTCGTAAAACTTTACTCACATGGAGGTGAGTCTCACTTACTGTTCATATGAATAGAAACTTAAAAAAAAAAAATTATTTATAAAAATATCAATTCTCTTAATATATAAAACTGTATAAGATTATAAAAGTGGTCTACCATTTTATATATATATTTAAAAGAGTTATCATTCATTCATATTTATCAACGTTACTGATAATAAAAAAGTCGATTACGTAAAATTACAAAATATATCATTTTTCAAAATGAAATGCTAAAATTCTAAAAATATATATTGAACCTTATGATATAATCTGATTTTCAGAATTTTGTTCGTGAATTTTAATTATTTTCTAAATTGAAGATTAGAATTTTTGTTTATTTGGAGATCAGAAGGGTATTTTGGGGATTTAAGGAGAACCAGAAGAAACCTGTGGATCATGTACAAGTCAAGGAAACTGCTGCGTTGGTTGTAACGACGAGTGCCCAAAAAAGTCTCGACTTAAAGAATGCTCACACATGGTTAACATCACCTCACTGTGACCTAAGGGGTTCAAAGAATCCAATAAAAATGAAGCTGGTTGCAACAATTGTACCGTCGTCATCACTATAATCCAGTTGCTTGAATTACTAATTGGTCAACGAAAGATTAGTTTTGAAGGGGTACATGTAATTATTCTTTATTAATTAAAATAAAATACTTAATTAATTAAAAGTCTATGATTATGTTACCTTTTAGCCGGTCTAAGCATGTCGGTTCCGCGGATTAAATTTAAACCCTTTACTCTTTTTTTATATATATAAAAAAATGGATTTTTGCTGTTATGGATAAATTAATTGTATAATTAAGTTATAGATTTGTAAAACGTTCCCATTGATTTTGGATCAAGTGTTGAAATGTGCATTGGGAATGAAGGATGTGAAACGAGTAGGAAGGAACTAACCTCTTGCCTTTGAGAATGGAGTTTTGTGGGGGGTAGGGGGAGTAAATGGCGTTTTGTTAGGGCAATTGAAGACCTAGTCCCATTTCAATGCTCTCCTCTATATTTGGTTCCAACACGCGCAATTCAGATTAGATTATGAAATAAAAACGTCAAAGATTGTAATTGATAATCTTACAATTGCATATTTTTCAAACATATTCTAAACACGTAATTAAAAATATATTGATAATTTTGTCAGAACTTCAATACGCGTAACGAGACTACAAACTAATTATATTTCATTATGTATAATAAGATTATAAATGATAACTTTTTTAATAAATTATAATTTTAATATATTTCGGTCGATGTTTTGATTAAGTTATGAATAATAAGATTGTATTCTTATATGCCAAACAAGATTGCGCAATTAAAGTGGAAGAGTCTCGATTCAAGTTGCTTGTGGGGGAAAAAACACAACCCAAAAACGATTCCCTCTTGGAGCCCCTACACCAAAATTGTAACGCCCCGAAAATTCCCGTACTAGCTACAGGCAACCTCGTGCGTTATTGTACAACCTTCTTTATCTCAATCATAACTTACAACAATATTATAGTTGTTAACAACAGAGTTATTTAAAATTTTAACATAATCCTGTCTCAGAATCGCAATCTTTAAACATTCTATTACAACTTTGAAATCATATGAATAATGATTTAGCATACCACCATGTCACCCTTATACATAAAGGACAACATCTGAAAAATGATTTAAAATAATCTATATATGTTCTCTTAACATTTCAGTTTGCTAATCTATAGCACATTTAAGACATAAAAATCTTCACAAGTAATACCCACGGATATAATTTATTCTATCGCAGGGTTTTACTATAAAAGCACCTACGTTTCGATCTGGATGACTCGTTAGTCAATCTTCATCTTCGCCTCTACCAGAGTAATCAGCTTCCTCAAGCTTTTCTGTAATATTTTATTTTAAGCAAGAGTGAGCACGACGGCTCAGCAAGTCTAACAGTTTCACATTACACATAAACTTATTTCATCATGCTTTATGCATCTCATGCTTTGCAGTGACTACGTATCTCATGCATATCATGTTTTGCATTTACTCTATGATTCATGTTATTCATGCATGTCATTTACAATTTCATACAGTTCAATATAGAACAATCAACTTAATCAGCTACTGCATATCAACAATTTATTTCAACTTGTATCACAAAGGCACATTAACACATTATTGCACATAATAACATATGCACACATAATAATTTTACAATATTCTAAATCATGCACATAATGCAACACGTTCTGAAAAACTTGCCTGGACTTGCATAACCAGCTTACGATAATCTTTCACGTTCCTTGCACCACCTACACGGTATGTGAGATTAACGGTGCACAATATCAGTCAAAGTTTGACTCAATACTAAATCTTATTTTAAAGATATTTATTTCTTCTTATCGTTCCCTTTATTTAATAGGATTAATTTCATATTTTAGTCTCTCTTTGGCTTGACTCAGTGTTTCATATTCAACACCATAAATCTTTTGTTCGAAGCTATACAGTTCTGACATTTATTAATGTCACTGCATTAATGCCTGTGCCTTATTTCTATTTAGGTCGAACAACTAATTAGTCACTAATGGACCATACCCTTTGTTTAACTTAATCACATAATTTAACTCGACAACTTATCATAATATTATCAATCTCGAAAAATATTTTAAATCTTACTATCAATTAGTAATAACTTATAATGTTATTTAATTATTAAATAACATATTAAATAATCATTACTATTATTAATTCCTTTTTAATAATAGTTTACCTTAATCATTATTATTAATCTTTTAGTAATAATTTAATTGCATGCTAGTATTATTACCCTTTAATAATATTTTAATTGACTTATTATTATTATTAATTATTTTAATAATAATTTAATTGTTCATCAATATTATTACTCACTTAATAATATTTGAAATCATCGCGTATCATTACTAATTATTTAATAATGATTTAACCCTTAACTATTTTTATTCAATAGTTAATTACTTGTTAAACAATATTATTAATTCTTTAATAATATTTTAAATCTTTATTTATCATTATTATTTATTTAATAATGGTTTAGCTCTTAACTATTATTATTTAATAGTTAAATAAATGCTAAACAATATTATTAATTCTTTAATAATATTTTAAATTAATTACATATCATTATTAATTATTGAATAATGATTTAATTCTTAACTATTTTCATTTAATAGTTAATCATTAATATTATCAATATATTTTAATTACTTAATAATCTTCTTCCGATTAAGAAATAATTTATTCCACTCAATTACCATTTATTTATTTATTTTAATATGAATTAAATAATAATTAATTAATTATTTATCCGCACTCATTATTTAATATTAATTAAATAATAAATAATTATACTATTAACTCTAACATCAAGCAATTAACCATCTTTAATTATTATTTAATGTTGATTAAATAATAATTAATTAATTTGTGGCCTTTATTTATTATTTACTCTTAAATAAATAATAAATAATTAGTTTAAATATTTTCTCATAATTTAGTTACTATTTAATATCAATTAAATAATAATTACCTAGTTACTTCATTTATTTACTATTTAATTACCAATTAAATAATAAATAATTAATTTATTTTCTCCAAACATGTTGATATTATTATTAAATACATAAAGAACATATTTAAGATTTAATAATAATTTATTTATAATTTTCTTGAATTATTAGCTAGGTAGTCACAAATTAGTGTACATTTACACCATAAATAATATGAAAAATACCAATTTTCAGAAATAATACCATCTCAATACCTATAACACTTCAAATAATCAGTAGGTTATTTGTTCATATTTTTCCAAAATTTAAAAATATTTTTTATTATTTTTCATACATTTAGTAAGCTTTTAACATTTAATAATTATGAAAAATAGCTACTGACATTAAAAAAATACCATTAAATTCCAGAAAATAGTACACAAAATTCCAAGCAACTTTCTAGTTTGGGCCGTCGCCGGAACCGGCCGGAAAATGGGTGAACCGGCCGCCGGAATGCTCCGGCCGGTTCACCGAAAAAAAAACCGGCAGTAACATTGCCTTATTCCAGATTTTTGTCAAGCTTTGGGGTCTTTTATTAAAACCTTAATAACTTGAGTTCTATAACTCCGATGGAGCTCTACTTTATATTGTTGCGTTCGTATCTTCTCGAACTATAATTTTCCATTATTGGATTAATTTTTCGGACATGATTTGACCTCCGAAAACAGCCTGGAACCGGACTGTTCACGCAAAACTTCCGACAGTGGAGTGTTTTAGTAGAAAAATCATATCTCACTCGTTTTAAATCGGATTTTAGTCATTCAAGTTTGAGAATTTACATAACTTCAAGATCTATCCAACAAAATTGACGGATCAAAAATCCGACTTACGGCGTGTGAACAGTAAATCCGTTTATGGGCTGCTCGGTTTATAACTTTCCGGCAAATATGATTTTGTATATTTTGGCTAACTTTTCCACATAAACCCATACGAAAAATCATGAAAAATACTCTAACACATACTTCTAACGTCCTAGCATGCTTTTAAGCATTTAAAGCTTGATCAACATAAATCAAACAAAATATTATATATAGGATATAACATTAGGGTTTTTAGGGTTTTCTACTTACCTTTTTGGTTTAAAGGCTTGTTTTCTAATCTTTCCAAAATAAGATATGAAACTTGATGGCATCAAGACCTCCCCTCCTGCTGCCGTGGCCCCTCTTGGAGGTGTTCTTGGTATATTTGTGGTACTAAGCTCACAAGAAAGGAAGAAAATGGAGGTACTTTGCTCTCTCACTCTTTCTCTCTTGGCTTCCTCTCTTCCTATCTCTAAAATCTGATTTCTACAATTTTTCTAACCCTTCAAAAGAGTTGGGGGAGTGTTATATTTATAGAAGAAGGCTAATTTAGTTTATCTCCTTAATTAAGCAAGCTTTGACCACATTAGCCTAATTAAACACAAACAAAGACCCACAAAATGAGGAGGGATCTAGGGGCCATGTTTTCTAGGATTTCTTTAATATTTTTCTAGAGCCAAGCAAGCCTACTAGGGCCTTTATAGGCTGCTGCCAGCAGCCCTATATATATCTGTAATATTCCGAACTTCCGAGATAGTTGTAATCCGAATTTATAGGCATAAATAAATATTATATTACATCTAATATGTGTTATGGAATTTTCATGTGTGTTTATTTTTGTGTTTCGTTTCAAGAATCCAACTTAAACAATTATTAGAAAAATAAAAGTAAAATTTTTGAAAACCTAAAACTAGGGTTTGGAGAAAACCTAAACCCTAATTTTAGAAACCCTAAGGGTTGAACCCTAAGGTTCAAACCCTAAACCCAAGAAAGTACTATTCACAAATACGCGTATAAATACGAAAATTATACGGATAGAATACGAAAATAATACGATAATAATACGAAAATTATACGGTATAAATACGAAAAAGTCAACTGTGAATAGTAAAAGTCAAGTATACTACATGTATACTTGATTAAGATTAAGGTTAATTAAAATTAAGATTAACCTAATAAGTTTAGTTGGTGAATTAAGAAACTAATCAACCAATCAAGTGGCTAGCTTTAGTAGAGAATTAACCAATGTTGAGTTAGTTGTTAACTCTAGTTAGTAGTTAAAGTTAAAGCCTAAGTCAAGCCAAAGTCAAGCCAAACTTGGAGCCAAAGTTAAGCCAAACTTGGAGCCAAAGTTGGAGCCAAACTTGGAGCCAAAGTTAAAGCCAAGCCAAACTTGGAGCCAAAGTTTGGTTGTCTTAATGACCAAAATACCCTAGCTTTGCATGGCCTATAAATAGCAAGCATTGTGCACTTGTTTCATCATCCATTTTCAAGACAAAATCAAGAGCAAAAATCACTCTCTATATCTATTATTCATAGTTATATTTCAAGTATTGGAAATTGCAAAGAAATAGTTAAAGCTTGCAATCACAAAAGGTACGATCCTTAGTCGTTGTTATGTTTAATTTTTCTTTCAATTTATAGTCGATAAAACTCAAGAACGCGAGTCGTAGCCATGTACGATTGTCGTTCTCCGTGTTCTTCACGTGTTCTTGAGATTTTCTTCATTTTATAGTTGTTATAATGTTCAATTTTCTTTTATTGACAAGCTCAAGAACATAAGTCGTAGCCATGTACGATTTTTCGTTCTCCGTGTTCCTTATGACTTGAGCAAGTCGTTGTTATGTCGAATTTCAATTCATAGTTTAAAGCTCAATGAACATACGTAGTGGTCATGTACGGTTTATCCGTTCTCCGCGTTTTCGTATGTTCTTGAGCATTTTTATAAATTGTTTTAATCAATTATGCAAGCCGTTATAATGACCAAATTTTGTCAATTATAAAGTGTCATAATCACTTATGTAAGCAGTTATAATGCTCAAATTATTTCAAGTAAGAAAACCAAAAGCTCAAGAACATAGTCGTTACCATGTACGGTTTTTCCGTTCTTCGTGTTCTTCGTGTGTTCTTGAGCAAAAGTCATAAATCTCTATATATGAAGGTTTATGATTTTCTTATTTTATGTTATAAAGTGTTATTGATTGTTAGAACATGTTATCTTAGCAAATTAAAGCTTAAGGTATCATGTTTTATCAATTCAGTCAAAGACGTTTTGAAACAGTTTCTGGCAGTCCCCTTTTTGTCAAAAACTGTGTAAATCAGTAAGGAATTTCGAACTTTGGTCTAAACATAAATTGTAGAGACGGAAGTTACGAACGCGTGGAATTTTGAACGACTCAAAAATGTTTTAAAACGAAAAAGTTATGGCCGTTTAACTGAGCCGGGGTCTGACAGCCAATGTTGCTGTCCACTTTTTATAAAGTCACTTAAAAATGAGTTTTTGAGTTTGAGAATTTTCCAATTAAAACCACCTATGGAAATAGTCTAAACAAGTTATAAAAACATTTATTAAGAAGTAAAATTCGATAAACTAATATTCGAGTATGCGTAAACAAATTATGTAGGCATTTAACGCTTTACCGGGAAAACCCTAAATTGCTTCAAGGCAAGTTTTCTATCCTTAACCTTTGTTTACTTTCTCTTGATGTGATTTATACATTTTTTAGAAGCAACGTGTTATAAATCTTTGATATGTGAGTTATTGCTTCTTGTTTCGGCATAACTTGAAAAATGAAATGCTTATTCGCGATATATTTCGAATCATGCTTTATTTTATCAAACCAAGTTGTCTTGGGGCGATCCTGACATGTGAAGTAAACTGAGATGAACGAATATGTACCACTGTTCATGATTAGTCCAGTGTAGTGTATGTTATGCATAACATAGGATGTCGTTAGGTTGATCCCCTTTCTATATCCACTGTAAATGGTTCTAAGTCGAAAGACAAAGAACAGTTCTAGGTCTAACCACCACTCAGTCTTACTATGTTAAACATTTGTAATATCAATTGTTGTACCATAAATCTTTAAAATCCATATCAGTGTGAGTTCACTTATATGCTATGTGTTAGACTTGCTGAGCTTTTGTATGCTCACCCTTGCAAATAAACCTAAATTGCAGACATACCCGAAAGTTCCGGTTCTAAGAAGAAGAAAGGAAAGAAGAAATGCATAGATTAGTTTACATGCTTTATTAAATTGCTTGTCTTTTTGTTTTAAAGTCTTGATGACTTATGTAATATGAACAAGCAAACCGTGTAACCAACTCTATATTAATATATACCAAGTTTCATCACATATTCTTGTTATGTCTTTACTTTGATTAAACTTAGAATTGTTAAAACTTAACATAGTATTGATAATGATCTATTTATCTGGATGAGGATCGGTAAATAACTTGTGAGTGCTGTACATCCGAGACAGGACTAAGCGATGTTGACTGGTCAAATCCATCGTTAAGGTTCCTCGGACCCAGGTATAACTCGTTATTACTATTCTGAATGTCAGATAAATAGGATTATTGATATGAAGAGATATCACTATAACCAAATATGTTTCGAGTGAGGGTTTTAACTAGTTGGGTAATGTTCTGTACGGAAAGAGAATTTTGCACCGGACAAAGATACAACCATTTGTCACGGATAAAGATGCAAACATTTATCACGGGTGAAGATACAAACATTCACCGCGAGATTCTCTGTTCCCAAGAGCCGTCCTAATGATTTAATGCCGTGGATATTGGAACATGTAAAGTTATAGAATATCTAAATCTTAAGGATAAAATGTCATAATTGGGTATTAAGTCTCTTGTATCGATTACAAGGGCTTGATATAAAATAATGAAAGATCTTTGGGAATTAAGATGAGAACTTTGTTTATGAATAAAGGAAATCATCCATAAACCTAATGATTTAGCATTTTATAGTGAGCGCCAAGTTAGCTATAGTAAGTATAGTGATTTGGGGGCGTCACAATATCTATATATATAATTTATTTTTCCTTTATTTTTCAAATTGATGCATAATTATATATATATACTTATATATATATAATGGGTCACCACTTAAATTCTCTTTGGACCAACATTTGGGCTCCCAATACACTTTAGTTTGGGCTTAGAAAATAATTAAATTGGACTCCCAATTGGGCTCCCTTTAATTAATTTATTGGGCTAATTTATTTAATTAACCACACTAAAATCACAAATCCTTAATTAAACAATTAATTAGACTTGTTAAATATTTAATTGAGTTAGTCCACTAATTAGTTATTTTATTTGGACTATTAATTGGGATTTTAAATATTCTTCCCATTTCCCATTAATTAGTAATCATACTAATTAATTTACTAAATTTATTTCGTTCTGCTATATTCGAAGTAAATTGAATATTTAATTAATTAATTAACTTATCGATTTCTCGATATTAATAACTCTAGGATTCATCCACTAATTATTTTATTTTATTAGTGGAGCTATTTCTAGTTCAATTGCTACTGCGAGTCGCGCATCTGCTTGAATTTAATAATCGCGCGTAGGTTTAGTTAATTATCGAGTCGATTCACTAAACGATTTTAATTTAATCGTCTAATCCAATTAGACTTGCCCTAATTAAGCCTCATTGAATCCTAATTAGGGTTTCTCAACATATCGCTCGCTCGGTA
The DNA here is from genome assembly GCA_947179155.2 of Hedera helix. Classification (NCBI taxonomy): domain Eukaryota; kingdom Viridiplantae; phylum Streptophyta; class Magnoliopsida; order Apiales; family Araliaceae; genus Hedera; species Hedera helix. Next base: position 4,879,159 of record OX359272.1, read on the forward strand.
TTAATTTCCTAAGTTTGTTCGTCATTTTAATAATCCCGTTGATCGAACAACCTTAAAATAAAATCTCGGATATTCAATATTCAGAATACCCCTTCTTAGGGTTTACAATAATCACCCTTAATTAATTCACTAATTTAGAAAATTTAAATTCTAAATTTTAATTATAACATTATTATTATATTTTCGGGTTCATTTCAACTAGGTTGGCTTAAAATCGAATTACCACAACAATACCTAGCTTATCTTATTCATCAAATAATTCATCAAATTTTAAAGGTGTCATACTACCTTGTTTTACCCTGGCGAATTGTCTTTATTATAATTCTCTTATCTATCGAGTCACTAATCGCATCCTGAGTTAATAACTGATTTACTCGTCCCTCTAAGGCATCTTTGCTCAAAGAGAGAATTTTTTTTAGGATTCTGCAACACTTGAACCTCCCAGGCTCTTACTAACACATAGATAACAAAATTTATCCATTTATTTACACCCTTCTCACAGAACTAGGTTTTAATCTACAACCTTTATTTTATCATCAAGACCTTATAAAAAAAAATCTCATGAAATATCTGGGATATTACATTCACCCGCCAAGTTAGATCGGGGCTTGGATGACATTTTACAATATCCTAGTTTTGACTTTTGATTATAAATGACTACCTTACTTAATAAAATGACTACCTTGGAATGTCATAATAACAATTCGGATCAAATTTTAAGTTTAGAATAATTTTTAGGTCAAATCACTAGTCCAAATTAATTTAAATCCATTTAAACAACGTAGGCTTATCAAAAATATTATAACTAAATGTACTAGATTTAATAACTTAATTTTATTATACACAGACAAAAAATTTCACATATTTCGATATATGACTGAGATGTTATAGTTTTTTTTTTTTAATTTATTAACTTATAAAAAATTTAGTACACAATATTCTTCGATAACCTTAAGAAGAATTTCTGACTCTCCGTCGGGAGACATTGGATGAATTTCCAATTCGATAATACTAGATTTATACCCAACAAATTATGTCTGAATCGATAATACCAGAATGAACAAAAAACATATTGTTTTCAATATTAATAAGAAAAACACGTGTTTTTTTTTATAATAATGCAAAGCTTAGAAACACAATTATTAAAAATAAGAAAATGTGTAGCAACCTTTCATTTTAATGCTACGTCTAGATCGAAAGAATATAATGAGCGAAAAAATAAAATAAAAAAAAATTAAAATAGAAAATAAAATAATTTATTCCATTTCAGTTGAAATGAATTATTTTATATTTTCTTCTCTAAAAAAATAAAATTCATAAATTTGATAAAAAAAAATAAAAATAATTTATTTTATTCTAATAAAATAACTAAATATAATTTTTTATTCTATATGAATAAATTATTCTATTGTTACTTTTATTCCTCTAATCAAAAGATAAGATAAGTTCTGTTCGAGTTATATTCCCACGTCCACCAAAAAATAAAAGATGAAAAATAGTTGAGCCTGAGCTTATGTAACAATTTTCTTGTCTGGATTCAGGAGTAGCTATAGGATTTGATCATAGCCGTATATTTCCATCACGAGCATTTTTAACTTGCACTACATATAAAGATTTGTACCCACAGCCAGTGGGTCCCACAAGGGGCCCAGAAATCATTTGCCAGAAACTCACCAATTTGTACTAGTTGGTGACCTGATGATGTCACCGCACCCGTCGTTTGACATGATGGAATGTTGGTCTAACGATTTAATGCAGGGGTGTTCGATCCGTATTAAGTGTATTAAATCGGATCAGTATTTAATTGATATTAAATTTATTTAAAATTCACTATTGATATTGGATATCGGTTGAATTGATATATTTAACCGATAAATTAGTTTTGTATCAATTTCTATTGAATATATATCAAAAATATTATTATTATTATTATTATTATTGTTGTTGTTGTTGTTGTTATTATTATTATTATTATTAATTATTTAATAATAATAATAAATAAATAAAAATAAAAAATTGATATAACTAATACAGTTTTATTAAATGCTGAATCTCAAAACTTTAAACTGGTATCGAACCGGTTAATATCGATATAGTGAATTTGTCTTTTTTATCTTGAACTAGTCAGTTTAGATCGGTCCAATATATCCTAAGTACAGTTTGTATCAAAAATTATGAATATTCCTACTATTTAGGTTCTGCAGCTTAGAATTCTATGTGAGGCACCCTACTTTTAGGACAATGGTCCCTCTTATGAGATGCATATGTACGTCTTATAGTGAAAGTTGACGGTTGGGTTTTAAGTACCTAACACATCTTGTAATGTTCATCCTTAACTTTATAATAAAAGCATTTTTTATTTTTTTGTTAAAAAATAACAAAATAAAATAAAATAATAATATTTCAATGCAACGCAGTGGGTTTCAAATAAATTTGAAATTCTTCTTACGCATCATAATGGCACGTGACTAGTGTGTGTTATACACCATTTTGTTGCTCGCGACGTTTATTTAATTTATTTATTTTTAAATCACGGTTACTGAATATTAGACTAATTAAAAAGAGTGAAAATAACTAAGTTTCTTTGGTGTAATAGTTAAATTTATTTCTGGAGAATCAAAAAATATTGAGATTCAACGTTGACAAATTTAAAATTGTTAAATTCTACTTAATATAGCAAAAATAAAATAAATTGTGTTTCCAACCCTATTTATCTATTGATTAAATGGTAAAAGATAGTCGCACGTCAATTCGTAAGTTAATTTTGGTGTGAGTTTTGACCTCTCCTCTTGTATTATCTTTTTAAGATGGACAAAAGGGGTTAAGGTTTGAATTAGTAAGTACTGGAGGCGTAAATTAAGAAACTATATAATTCATGAAAAGGAGAATTAATAATCTACAAACTTGTAATTGAAATGAAAATCCAAATACAAACCTTATATGTTACTCTATACAAATATCAATCCCCTATTTTATGTCCTTAGATATTCAAAATATGATAATAGTATGTTAATTTCCTTTCTTTGTGTTAATTTCCTTTCTTTGTGCTACTATAGTGATAATAATATATTCTATCTGTTTCAATTGATATGATTATTATTGACTTTTGAAAGTTAATTTGAGACATTTTCAAACTCAAAATTAAGATTACTCATTAAAAATTGTAAAATAATAAAATTTACAATGAGTAATTAGATAGTTTATATTATTCGTCATTATATTGATTAAAATTTTAAAAATTTATGTCAATTTTGAGTTTAAAAATATTTTAAGTTGACTTTAAAAAGTCAGCAATGATCAAATAATATAGAACAGAGGGGAACATAATAACTTGTTATTTCCTCAAAAGGATTTACTTTTAGTTTGGAGGATTCAATCCCACAAGTGTAACGTCCTTTACTTCAATACTGGATGGACAATTTAAGACTCGAAGGACTTGCAGATTTTAGGCGTGTAGTAGGGAGATTATGTTCCAAGATATGAAGAGTTGTGAACCTTTGTTTGCCTTTCTTTTGTCCCTAAAACTAGGAGAAACACACAGTACCATTGACCTATCTCCATCTCTCTTCTTGGGCACACAGACATAATTAATAGGACTTTTACATGGACGATTTGCAAAATATTAATTTAGGTTAATATTATATTTTATCTCAAAGTATACATCAAGTTACAATTAGGACTACGAAGTTTAAATCTTTTCGGTTCGCTGCTCAAAATAAGTCTAAGTACACACATTGGACCCTAAAAATTAATAATTCAACTAATTTAACTAACAAAAATGTTGACACGTGAGCAGTATTTGAGTGTTTTTATACAACCAATTGAATAATATACAGTCCAACTGTATTTTTACTATATTTTTGCCGATTTTTCTCAGGATTAATATTGGTCACTTATTGGTACTTATTTGTGAGTTTATTTCTTCTTTTTCTAGTGAAATTTAATTAATTATTGATATTGTGACAGTGACTGATGTACTTGATTATAAAATTATATAGTATATTCTTAAAAAGTGAGACTTTCAAAAATAAAATAAAAATCGTGGTCTCAATTGTACATAGGGTATAACTTCAGGGACTTAACCTTATTAATTCGCATGGAAAAAGTATTCCTTCATATTTATCCAATCCTAGGATGTGCTTCATGATGTTCTAATATATGTAATATCCTCCATTATTTCTCCAATTTTTGTCCCTAATCTTTTTTCTAATAAATATGACAAGATAAAAATGCGAGTTAATCAAGAAAATTTCATCAGCACAGTAAATTCACACGTTTCCGTTCAATTACAATGACAAATTTGGTCACATCTGTGCATAAAAATACTTTTAATTGTGATCATATTTTGTAACCTAATTTGTTTTTCCCTAATTTAATGACCTGGTGTGACAAATTTGAGAAACTTAAATAGAGAGTGTGAAATATTGTAATTAAAAGTTAAAATATCGTAGACCAAACTACAAAATTGAATAAACACGAAGGAACAATTTTACGCTAGCAAAATATTGAAGTGGAACAGTAGGAGATACCAATTGTAAGTGGCAGTTTAGCAAATAATGGAGATCGACTATCATGGAAGCAATTGAGTTAATTAATTAGTTGGAGGAAACAAATTGGTGTTTAGGGTTTGGATTGGAGCTTGTACTTGCGCGCAAATGGAGCATTTGTTAAAAAATTATTATGAGATTGTGCTATTTTATAGAATAAACATATATTAAATTAATCATAACATTAGATATTTATATGAATTAAGAGAAGACATTTTATATGTATTACGTTTCCGCTGCGTTAAGGGTGAAAGTCTTCAATTGTCTCTCTCAATCTTATGATAGATGTATGGGTGTATATAAAATTTTTGAGACGACAATTGGGACTAAACCCTAACTGTTTTATTTATAGAATAGCTAAGGGTCAAAATCGTCAATCAAGATTATGAAATCCTAGGTCCCATTATGCCAAATAACATCAGTAATATTATTTATGTGTCACATAATTACTAAGCCCATAAATAAAGTAATTAAATTAATACAATATGTAAGCCCAATAATTACATAAATAGTAAAGGTCACATAAGGAAATAAAATATTATAACATTCTCCCACTTGGCCGAAATACTATTTATATATAAAACATAATGCTTACGATCATTAATTTGGTCAAGCATTAATTTAATATCTACATCCCGTTCAAATAAAAGCATCAATACGAATTAAAACAATATTTGTGTCACAATTAACACAAAATCCCCATTAGTTACATAACTAGTATTTTCATTAAAACAAGAATTAATATTAAGCATAACATGTATGAATAGAGTTTACATAAGTGGTAATAAATTAAATTCATTCATATGGTCCAAACATAACTGTTTATTCATAAGTTCTCAAGTGTGCACAATAAAGAGAATAGCAAACCATAAACGTAATGTGAAGTCAAAATAACGATCTCAAAATTAAGTTATCTTACATAAAAATAACTTATTAATTAAAACTATTAGTTAAACCCATGCCGGCAACATGCTCTAAAAAGAATTTGGGTGGTAAGCCTTTCGTAAGTGGATCCTCTAACATATCACGCGTACTAATATACTTAATAGCAACGTTTTGATCTTCAACTTTTTCCTTGACGAATAAGTACTTAGTATCAATGTACAGTCCAGTACCACTCGAACTTGTGCTATTAGAAAAACTAACAGCAGAATCACTATCGCAAAATATTTTCAATGGCCTTGAAATTGAATCTATAACCTTAAGTCCTGAAATAAGATTCCTCAACTATATGGCGTGACAAGTAGCATGATAATAAGCCACATATTCTGCCATTATCGTGGAAGTGGTAGTTAACTCCTACTTATGACTTTTCCACGAAATAGTGCTTCCTGAAAACATAAATATGTACCCTGATGTAGATTTCTTTTCGTCAAAATCAGAATTAGAATAACCAACAACTTCAAGGTTATCTGTTTTTTTGAATGTAAGCATAAAATTCTTAGTGCCCTGTAAGTAGTGTAAAACCTTTTTGGATACTTTCCAGTGATCTAAACTTAGATTTGATTAGTAACGTCTAACCATACCAGTTATATACGTTATATCAGGACGAGTACAAACTTGAGCATACATAAGACTCCCAACCACGGAAGCATAGGGAATAAGATTCATTTGATCAAGTTCTAACTGATTCTTAGGACATTGATATAAGCCAAATTTGTCACCCTTAACAATAGAGGTGACAGTAGGGGAGCAATTTTACATGTTGTATTTGTTAAGAACTTTGTCAATATAAGGTCTTTGGAACAATCCTAATATCCCACGAGACCTATTTCGATGAATTTTAATACCTATGACATAGAGACTTTACCGAGATCTTTCATAACAAAATTTTCAAAAAGAAAACGTTTTGTCTCATACAACATGTCTAAGTTATTACTTGCAAGTAGTATATCATCAACATACAAAACAAGAATAACAAATTTACTCCCACAGATCTTTAAGTATATGCATTGATCCACTATATTTTTCTTAAAATCAAAATTACTCATCACCTCATGAAACTTAAGATACCATTGTCGAGAGACCTGTTTTAACCCATAGATTAATTTCCTTAGTCTACATACCATATGTTCCTTGCCTTTAACCAGAAAACTTTCTGGTTGTGTCATATAGACATTCTCATGCAAATCACCATTAAGGAATGCAGTTTTAACATTGGTGTGATGTCGCAAGCACCCAAAAATAAAATCTTACTTTGACAAAATAGTAATGTAGTAGTGCAAGTAAGAGACGATCCCATAGAGAATGATTATTTAATTTTATGTTTTTGCAAACAAAAATTGGGGTTTTTTTTTGAATCAAATAAATAGTTTAATAAAATTAACTAAAATTATGCAAGTAATTTAATGAAATAAATGAGAAGAAAAAGCCTTGGTTTAAGTTAATATCTACCATCAAGAATTTACAACTGATCACTAATGCAAAAATAAATCAATTAATATTTTGAATATTCACCGTAAAAAGAACTACTCGTATGTGGAATAATTTTTCTCCTCTCTCCTTAATTTTAGTTAAGTAAACACACGCGTTCTAAATTACCCTTACTACTAAACAACGTTCCGCACGTGCTAAAGGTTTGATTTAATAGCAGCTTTAAAAATTAGAGAGATCTTTGAACTAAACAACACAAGCCATGCGTTTGTATTTAATTTAGATGAACATTCTTCCTAAGATAAAATAATCTTTTGATCTGCAGAACAATTATTAAACTTAGTTGCTTTACAAATAGCAGTAGATTAATATGAATAATAAACTAGTAGCGCTCCTAGCAATTAAACAAATCACTCATAAAATTAAGCATAGAAGAATATTCAATAATCAAAATATAAATTGAACAATTAAAATAAATTAGATCTCACACTGTATAAATCTTGATGGCTTTAATCACTTAAACCAAGAAAAATAAATTAGCTACTCATAATTGTAAAGAGCATCAAAGAATAGAAGAGAGAATTTTTCTTATTAGAAAAGTTGTATTTTACATTGTGTCTCAAGCCCTCTATTTATAGGCTCCAAAATCTTCATAACCCTAGTAGGAAATACACTTTCCAAACCCTAATAGGATTTAAAATACAAATAATAAAAAAAGAAAAATAAAATAATTATTATCCTAACCCTAATTGAAATTAAAATTCAATTTGGAATCAAAAAGTAGCAATAAATCGCGAATAATCTCGTTTTCAGAATTAACGCGCCAAACAAACAGCCCTTTCGCTACAGTGGACGCGGTCAACTCAGGCAAGCCCGCGCATTGCGCGGACAAAGGCTCTAAACGACGTCGTTTCATTTCTTTTCTTGCTACTGTTCAGCATCACCGCGCATGACGCGGACGTTTCTTTCTGTAGCCGTCCTTCAAACGACGTCGTGTGATCTGTTGCTGAAATCCTTGCGCGCAACTCAATTTTTCGAATATTTACCATTCTGCCACCGGTTGACATTTTTCGGTTTAATTACGATTTTGCCATCAGTGCTAGTTATTTACCAAAATGCCATCAGATTCTTGCAGATTTTACAGATTTGCCCCCAAGCTTATTTTTCCTACAAAATAAAATATAAAATAATTAAAATTAAATAAAAATAATATAAAAATACTAAAAATAATAAAAACACATAAAATGAAATATAAAAATACTATAAAATTATCTAAATTAACATAAATTAACTAAAATCCTATCAAACCTATTAAAATCAAAATAAACTAAATAATTAAACATTTAATCGTACAATAAATATAAAAACTAAGTATTAGGGAATAAAAATAGCATATAATTTAACCTTATCAAATATCCATTTGATGTAACTCCAAATCATAATGAGCTACTAGTGCCATGACTATTCTAAATGAATCTTTCATAGATACTGGAGACAAAGTTTCATTATAATTCACACCTTTCTTTTGAGTGAAATACTTAACAACCAATCGAGTTTTATACCTTTCAATGTTTCCTTTAGGATCCAATTTAGTCTTATAGACCCACTTACAACCAACAAGTTTAACACATTTTGGTAATTTTTCAAGATCTCAAACGTTATTAAGCTCCATTGATTTCTACTCATTATTCATGACATCAAGTTATTGAGTTGATTGAACACTCGTAATAGCCTCTTTATAAGAAAGAGGATCATTAATCTTAGTTGAATCATAGTCAATCTTATTAAGATAGGTTATAAAATCATCAAAATTAACAGGTTTTATAGGTCTTTCGGACCTACGTAAAGACTGCACAATTTAAGGAATATGATTTTCAATAATGTGGGGTTCAACATTATATAGTGGCTCAGCTATCTCAGGAGCATCATTCGCCTCATCCTCTTGAATTACAAGATAAGGAACATAAATCTCATTTTTGTCAAGATCAATTTTTCTAGGCTCACCACTCCCACTTAAATCACCATTCTCTAAAAACTCTGCATGCATAGTCTCAACAATTCTAGTGGTATGTGAGAGACAGTAAAAACGAAAACCCTTAGATCTATCAGGATATCCAATGAAATGACAACTAATAGTTTTAGAGTCAAGCTTTTTTATTTGTGGATTGAAAATGTTAGCCTCGACTGGACAGCCCCATACCCGTAAGTATTTTAAACTAGGTTTCCTACTTATCTAAATTTTATAAGGAGTCTTAGGGACAGATTTGCTAGAAACTCTGGTTTAAAATATGAACAGTTGCCTTTAATATCTCGGTCCACAAAAATATAGGTAAGCTGGAATTGCATAACATACTACGTATCATATCCATAAAGGTATGATTTCGCCTCTCAGTTACATCATTTTAGTATACCAAATATTGTATACTGAGTAACGATGCCATTTTCTTGACAAAATAAGGCAAATGTACCAGGACTATGACCTATATCGGAGTATTTACCATTATACTCTCTGCCTCTATCTGATCTCACAACTTTAATTTTTCGATCAAGTTGATTTTCAACTTCAGTCTTGAAAATTTTAAACATATTTAGTGATTCAGATTTTTCATTAATCAAGTAAACATAAGTATAGCGAGAATAGTCATTAATGAACGTAATGAAAGATTTGTGTCCACCAATTTTAGGAGAAAACGGTCTACATATATCAGTATGAATCACCTCAAAGGAGTGCACTACTTCTAGTGGCTCATTTCTTACTACCTTTCATAAATTTTCCTTTTATACATTCAATACATTAGTCAAAATTAGACAAATCTAGTGAATGAAGAATTTCATCATTTTATAAGACATTGCATTCTGTCTTTTAAAATATGGCCTAAACGTTGATGCCACAATTTTGAAGAATTCTTATTATCTAGTTTTCTCTTATTTCCACTTTTAGAGGTATTTTCTGTCACATTCATTGTTAACAAGGAATCAGCAAAGACACTATTCAAATTTAACTTATAGAGGTTTTCTTCTAAATAGCCAGAACCAACAACACGAAAGTAATGATAAATAATTATTTTATTATTCCCTAACTTAAACAAAAAGCCATTAATGTCAAGTTTAAATACATAAATTAAATTATGTGTCATAGTGGGAACATAAAGAGTATCATATAAATACAAGGTGAAACCACTCTCCAAAACTAAAGGGAGAGTTCCTACAGCTTCAACTTGTATAGACTCCCCATTACTAACTTTAATGGTTCTTTTTCTCTTTTGGAGTGTCTTCTTTGAAAGGAATCCTTGCAATGAATTAGTAATATAAACCATAGAACCATCGTCAAGCCACCGTGTATTAGAAGGAACATCAATTAGAAATGATTCATAAGTCACATAATTAAAAAACATACCTTTCTTTTCAAGTCATTATCTGAACTTAGGACAGTCTTTTTGAATATGTCCTTATTTCTTACAAAAGTGACATTTAGGACCTGCCATAGATTTGTTACCTGCATAATTTGCTTTATTTGTTTTGGTAGAAATTGGCTTATCCTTATTTTTAAAACCTTTGTCATTTTTATGAGCCTTCTTCTTATGGAATCCAGTGGTAGTCAAATGAGCAACATTAGTTTTTCAACATTAAGCCTTTCTTCCTCTTGTACGCACATGGCGATCAATTCGCTCATCTTTCACTTTTCTTTCTGCATGTTATGATTGATCTTAAATGGATCAAAATGTGTAGGAGGAGAAGTCATAATGAAGTGAATGAGAAAACCCTTAGAAATCTCTATGTCCATACCCTTTAATTTAAAGGCAGTATCATTCATTATCATAATGTGCTCGTGCACTCCATTAACCCCATTATACCTGTTGGTGAGCATTTTCAAAATAAAGGTACTTGCATAAGTTTTAGAAGATCCTTTAAATTATTCCTCGACTGATGTTTAGTACTCTTTGGCATTCTCAAAATCAGGAATGACTTCTTGAAAGGCTGTTGTGATAGAGTTTTTCATAATCATAAGGGACATGCGGTTGGATCGCTCCCACTTTTCATAAGTAGCTTTTTGCTCATTTGAGCTAGTAGCTGTAAGTGGAGCAGGAGGATTCACTCGTAATGCATAGTCCAAATCCATAACACCGAGAACAATTTTCACTTGTTCTTTCCAAACAGTAAAATTAGTCTCATTCAAGACTTCAATTTTAGAGAGATATCCAGAAATAGTAGTAGGAGACAATGCTGAAATATGATTAAGCTTATAAGTATGCTTACAAAAAATTAAAAGAAATCCACAATGTACAACGATAATTAATAATTAATCATAATAAAAAAATCAACAGTAGGGCAAACAGTTAGTTACATAAAATTTATTTACAACACCCAAAATAGATTTTAATTAGATATTGGTGTATAATTATCAATCTTTCTTTGGTCTAATTAATAATATGCTAATAACATCCCCATAAAATAATACATAAAATTCTATTTAATAAATTCTAATTCTAATTTTTCCGTTGGGTAAAATTAAAATCCGCATCTATTAAATGTAACATTATGTGACTTTTTCTAATATTTAATTGTTTTAATTAATAACACTCCTTTAGGCTGATTATTAATTTTTACAATAAAAGAGTCACTTATACATGTAAATTATTATAATCAAACTCAATTTTTTTTAAACAATATATTAATCAAGTTTAAAAATTAACATTAATTATAATTTACATATAACAATTTAAAAGCTCCAATTATATATCATGTTCTAAAATCTATATTAAAATACATAGTTATGAATATGAATTAATTACAAAAATATTCACATAAATTTTAATTTAAAACATAATGACATAATATATATGAAATTAATATTATAACAACACAAATAAACATATTACCAACTGCTCCAAGTTTCACGTATGCATAAGAACTTAAGAAGTAATCGCATTACTGCTTCAGCAGTGAAATTAAATGACTGGGATTCCGTGGAGATGCTCATGATCTTATTTAATTTATATAATCTGACTGAATTTGATTTAAATTTTGGCACTTATTAGCACCTACTATTTACATCTCATGAGTCCTGACAACTTCAAACTTTCAATCCTTAGAACCCATAGCATATTAATATGTGATCAATATAAGGCAAAATACATGATACGTTGTAGTATTCATATAAAAAAAATACTATAACAACGAAACTTTTTGATATTATAATTAATTTATTCTACACAATAACATAACCATACTCATGATACCAAATTGTTAAAAAATTATTATGGGATCATGCTATTTCATAAAATAAATATATATTAAATTAATCATAATATTAGATATTTATATAAATTAAGAAAAGATATCTTATATGTATCACATTTTCGCTACACTAAGGGTGAAAGTTTTCAATTGTCTCTCTCAATCTTATGATAGATGTATGAGTGTGTATAAAATTTTTGAGACGACAATTGGGACCAAACTGTTTTATTTATAAAATAGCTAAGGGTCAAAATCATCCATCAAGATTATGAAACCCTAAGACTCATTATGTCAAATAACATCAATAATATTATTTATGAGTCACATAATTATTAAACTCATAAATAAAATAATTAAATTAATATAATATATAAGCCCAATAATTATATAAATAGTAGAGACCACATAAAAAAAAATAAAAAAATCCTAACAGCATTATGTTCATCACTTTTCTTGCTATTTAAGGTAAACATTTGTGTCGGTGATCATCGATCTAATCTTGATCATGATCATTTAGGTTAATTAATGAATTAATTAATCGACACTAACAAGATATGCAAATCATACTTATTTTTGGTTTATTATCTTTGCTCTGGTCAAATTCAACTTTGATCCTTATTACAATTTGCTAATTATCTATCTATAATGTTCGACATAACATGTAGCCATGTAGGAGACTAGGTGGGGGTTCAGCTGTACTTGTGAAAAATTACTAATAAAAGTGATAAATATAAATCTAATTGGCATGCAATTTTTGAAAATATAACTTCTTCTTTTTTCTTCTTTTTATGCAAATGTGAACTATACAAGGTTTGTTTGCATTATTTTTGTTTACAAACTCCATGTTAGATTTATAAAATAGGCCAAAGTCCTGTATATAAAGATTTCAAGTTCTTTAACTCAAAATCAAATAGTAATTAAAAAAATTAGCCCTAATTATTATATATTAGACATGCTATTAATTCAAGGTATTTTCGATATAAGACAAGATATATACGCTCTTAACAATCCAACTATATATTTGAGTGGTTTCATGAATACCAATGAAATGTTTACTTCATCTTCTAAATCACCAATTATTTAGTCCAAATTTTGCAGTGCAACAAATGATTGTTGAAGGATTAAACTTAAAAAATTATGTCAACTATAATTGGCCAAAGTCTTTTTATTTTTTTCTAAAAATGTTCCACGGGAAAGAAAATTGTTTGATAACACTTATCAACCACTTAACAAAAATAAAATTAAATTAAATTGGGTAAGACACAATGGTTGCAAAATGTTCGGATTTATATGTTTGAAATCAATATACTTCTTTTATTATTACTACCTATCAAGCACACGTGTTATGTGTGTAATTATATTATGTTATTAATTTTTAAAAGTTAAAATTTTAATTTTGAGAATTTTTTTTTATAAAAGTAAAATTTTGAGAATAAAATAGTTAAACTTAGAAGTTACAATGAGAAGATACGTAAAATTGAAGCTATAAGGATAAAACATAAATTATAATAAAAGTTTAAGGGTATTTTAAGAAGCCAAAAAAAGTCATTCTCTGATAACCGAGATCGAATGGCGATGATCGTCCAACTCTTTTTCAATTCTTGGCATCGGTGGGGTCGGGTTTGGGATCGATAATTTATACAAGGGAATTTTACATTGTTGGGAGCTACCGGTCGTCATTCCTGATTTTTTCAGAATTTTTCAACCAAAAAAGCTTCAAAAAATTGTTATCACAAATTCCCTCACTGACTTTATATATTAGATATTTAAAATTAATGTATTCAAATATTGCTTGTTTATATTTAAAATTGATGAACTTTAAATAATTAAAATTATTATATTAATAAATGTTAAAAAGTTTGCTTAATAGTATTACACATATTTATAATTATTCAGTAATATTGTTAAACACAATTGAGCATGTTAAAATAGAAAATGCAGTAATTCAGATATTTTATATAGATAAATTATTAAATATGTTCTTTTATTCTGTATTTAATTTCAAACAGAGTCTTTAATTTATATTTTGTACCAAAAAATATATAAGTTACTCCGCAATTTCATTTTTATTACAAGTTCTGATTTTAATAGTTTTTTTTTTTGAAATATAAATCCCGTTACTAGGCTCATTACATCAGCCTGGCAGGTTCAGTAAATTGTAGCCTGCTTCTAGTACTCTATAAGATGGTCCAAGTTTCGTCCTTGAAAGGTTGATAATAAATACACAGGGTAAAGAGTAAATATATTATTTAATAAAATTTATTAGTATATAAAAAAATAATGAGTTTATATAAATTTTTTTTAAATTTTTTTTAAATTTTTTTTACACTATTTTCTTTTTTTTTATTTTACATAACAAAATATACTTAGTATATCTTTTAAAGGACGGAGAGAGTACTTTAAATACTGTTAGGACATAGCTTTTACCTAATTCGAGTACTAACTATTGAATTTATATCATGTTTAATTTTTTTAAAGAAAATTTTGTACAAAAATTTATACTAATTTTTTATCGAGTGTATATTGTAATTAACCTGAGATTGTAAGTAATAAAATAGAACAATATCACGTAGGTTCTTTTTTCACACTCTCATATCATGTGATAATTTCTTTATAACCTTATATCTTATATATTCACATACGTTGGTATTTAATATCGATATAATTTATCGCATATATAGTAATATTTTTAAAATAAGAAATCGATATTTTAAAAAAAAAATGATACTTCTAAAAGATTCTCTTAACATAAATAATAAATAAGACCCATATCTTATAGAAACAACAATTCTCTTAGAATATTAATAATTAAGTTCGCTTGGATACGAATGAAACACAGCCTCAGCCATACATAGTGTGTGATATCCGTCTGGACATGCACTTTTTGTTGTTTCACCTTCTGCAAATGCACAACCGAAACAGCAGAACAATTAGAAATCAAATGTAATATCCATGCCTCCTCATATATACGAATACAGAAAACAAATTCAAGTAGTGATATTTTCACAAAAGAAAAGGAGTGATAATGGACTAACTATTTCCTACACACGGGCGCGCGCGCACACACATATATATACACACACACACTCCTTCGTAATTAAGAATCTATACCAAAATAATTCTTCCTCTTGACTTCACAAAAGCGGCTCACTTGTAATTTTTCTTAAAAATAATATTTACTATCACACTTAATTTTAAAAACGAAACAGTACTGTGCTCAAGTTTACTATCACAAAATAAGTTCCACTCACAGTTACATTACACACTCACTAAATTAGGAGTAAATATAACATAAAAATAATAATAATGCATCTGATAAAAAAGATATACATTAGTCCTGTTGAGATGAAATTATTTAGAGTCCGGATTAGTTGTCGGCCCACAATTATTCACAGGCCGGTTCAAGTGCTTGTCTACTTCAAACATTGTACTTGCGATCCGGTATAGGTCTTGGCCCATTACAATATCTTTGACGACTTGACATGTTAGAAAAGTCAAAATTCAAATTGAATTATGATTCCTTATCTAATTTGGTTTCCGGAATTTGGAAGAATTAGAACACATTCAATATGAATTTCAGTTATAAAGAAATTATTATTAAGACTTTCAATCCTAATTGGTCTTGGGCGCACGAAAGCAAGGGTGCCGAGGCAACAATAAGAATAACCATAAATGGAGGTCACGCTACACATTTAATTATATTCATTATTATTATTTTCAGCATTTTAAATTCTCTATTATTTACTTTTAGTCTGTACTGATTTTTTCTAAAATACTTTTATGACAAATAAAGGAGAAGTAATATACCGGATAAATTATTGAATCGGACTTTAATTAAAATTGTGGCATACATATTCTGAAGCTGACATTTCGTTGATATACTGTGACATAAAAGAAGATATTACATCTAAAATTAAGTTATTTATTTTATTTAGTTAAAAATAAATATGCGGCATGTGCACGTTGACACTTGTTATTAATCTATTTGTCATAATTAAAACATTATCATAACGGTTCATATTATATTTTTAAATAAGAAAATAGGCGAATATGATTGAGAATCTCTGATGTCTGTATAATTTATATACCAAACAATGCAGAGTTATTGGTTGATAGTTATCAACCCGTGGGTGATAATATCATCGTCATCTATAGAGTTGTAAATACTAATTAAAAAATTCGTACTGTCTGTATTTATATTAAAAATAAATAAATATTATTTGTATTAAAAAAAAATGAATATATCCATCTTCGATTTAAAGGTATCCGTAAATAAATAGATACGAATACAGATATAAGCGTATTTATATTCGTTTAACATCCGACCGTAAATATATCCAGTAAATAGCAGATATCCGGAATCCGATATTCAAATTTAGATCCGTATCCGAAATTCGTATCCGAATAACTTTATATATATATAATAAGCAAAATAATTTTTTTAAATGACATTCCTTATATAATAATTAGTTTTCACTATTATACGAAAATTATTTTTAAAATATGTCAGTTTCATTCTAAAAAGTAAGAAATAACACTTTTATTATAATATTAATAAATTGAAATAAATTGATTTAAGTGTAGTTAATGAATTTTTACTATTATAAAATTAAAATATCTAAAATGTATCATTTAACAAGTATTATAAATATTATTTAAAAAGTTTTACAATATAACTTTTGAATCGTTAAGTGTTATAAATGTTATAAATATTATTTAAATGTTATAATTATAGATTATAAATATTCATACACACTACAGTATTACTCTAAATACATAAAATGGATATCAACTTATTAATGAACATCTAAACTTTAATAAGTAGAGCATTCATTTTAAAATTTAGGATTTCAAAAATAATAAAAGCTTATTTGAATTGTAATTTAGAGCATTAATTATTGTATTTATTAAAAATAAATAAATTAACATTCATTCATTAATGAACTATACTTTAAAACTCATTTTTCCCCTCTTATTCAAGTTATATATAGTGTTACAATATATCTAAAATGCATCATTTAACAAATGTTATAAATATCATTTAAATGTTATAATTATAGATTATAAATATTCATATACACTACAATATTACTCCAAAATAACACATAAAATGGACATCTATTTATTATTGGACATCTAAACATTAATAAGTAGAGCATTCATTTTAAATTTTGGATTTCCAAAATAAAGAAAACTTATTTGAATTGTAATTTAGAGGATTGACTATTGTATTTATTAAAAATAAATAAATTAACATTTATTCATTAATATATATGATTTAAATTTTAAATTGTAATTGGTTATGAGTAATTATTTAATTTTTATCTTTATTTTTTATAAATAATTTGAATGAATTTTATATTAGGTGATTGATAAACGAATTTTGATACCCAAATATTCGAATAATTTATTTATTTGAACAAAATAAACGGAAAAATATATTATTCGAATATCGGATACGGATAGTATTTTTAAAATTCGTTAAATACTGAATATGAATATAAATACGAATTTATTTTTTAAATATAAATACAAATATTAAAATATTTAAATTTATTTATATCCGTTTACACCCTTAATCATTATACGTGTTTTATTTGTAATAAACTGCCAAATTCATGAGTTTTATCAAATGGGTCTATTTAATTTTTTATCTGTGTATTTATTCCAACACCCACTTAGCTGGTACAACTTGTCTGACCTTCAGGATTCCTTTTATCCTCCGATCCCCGATCAAACTCTAGAGGCCGCCTTTTCTTCGCTCAATCTTTCGCCAGCGCCGTCGTTGTACCCAACTGGTTTTGACCCTAATTTCGTTGGCAAGACTTTGTTGCCGTTCGGTCAGCAGCAGCAAGCCCCTGGTGGTGCCTCAGGTCCCGCAGAAACCAGCCTCTGGTTATAATCAGCAAAGTCAGGGTTATACCCAAGATGGCTATGGTGGGTATCATGCATCCGCCCTCAATCGGGTTATGGTCCGCCCCAGCCAGGCTATGATCAGCAACAAGGTTACAACTCTACTTCTGGATATGGTACTATTACTTAAAGGGCAAACTCCTTCCTGTGGAACTGAGAGTCTGTGGACAGAAAGCAAATCGTTTTTGGCAAATTCCAAGACTTGGGGTGATGAAGTTTCGATTTTTCGGTTCCTATTATCGATCTTTAGGGCTGTGAGGTCTGGTAACTGGCCAATGAAGAGGCAGTTCATATTAATCTCGCTAAATGTGGCTTATTCTACCGCTGAATATGTATTGGCCTTGTATCTGGCCGTGTTGGTTTGGTTTTTGATGCATTTCATATAACTTTTGGATGTGGGCTCTTTTTCCTTCCCTATGGCTCGTCACCCTCCCACCAATTCGCTCGATAAAAGCAAATCTGTTGATGCAGCAGCTCTACCGGTGATAGACCAGGTGTATTCAATAGCTCCTCAACAGCAGACTTAAAAATCGAAATTACACTATCAGAGACTTCGGTGATTGTTTCTACTGCTTCTAAACTT
The DNA here is from genome assembly GCA_947179155.2 of Hedera helix. Lineage (NCBI taxonomy): Eukaryota > Viridiplantae > Streptophyta > Magnoliopsida > Apiales > Araliaceae > Hedera > Hedera helix. The sequence goes on from OX359272.1 coordinate 4,897,813, forward strand.
TAGCAATATTAGCAGGTTGAGGAGCAGTTATTTTACATCAGATTCTCTTTCTATCCTAGAAAAATTTGACCTGCTTGGATCATAAAGCATAACAGCAACACCCACGTCTCTCGATCTCTGCTTCAAATCGGTCGACCCAATCGGTTTACTGTAATCTCTCAATTTCTGGCTTTTCAATTCTGCTTATATTTATCTATCTGTTTTATTCATTTAAATGTTAGAGGCCCTTATGCCTGTTGCCGTTTATTCAATTGGGGAGATGTTACAGTCGGGGGCTGTGGCATTTGAGGCCACTCGTTTGGTGATGGTACAAATTCTTTTGACTACAAAGGGTATTTTGTTGAGCTCGATTACCTCACTTTATTGTGTTGCACCCTGTTGTGTGGTGTTCTTGTCTGTTCCTTGGTTTATTGTGTAGTTTCCTTTGTTGAGGGAGAATTCGAGTTTCCATTTCGATTACTTGATTTTTGGGACAAATTCGGTCTGTGCATTTGCTTTGAATCCTGCTGTGAGCGAAGTTGCGGTAGCTGCTGCTGATTCATATGTTCCATTTGCTGGTTTGCAGTATTTAATTGATGGCATTCATAATTTTACCGATTACCATGGTGGGGAAGCATAGTTGTAACCGCTGTTTTGATTCGAAGCTTGGCAGTGACACTAATGATTAATCAGCTTAAAGCTACGTCAAAACTGACGCTTATGGGGCCAAAATTGGAGCAGATCAAGGAAGAGATGCAAGATAGGAAATCTAAGAGCTGATGATATACTGCTGGCACTAATCGGGCAAAGTATGGGACTGAAATTGATGCAAAGTCCAGTTATGCTTGTTGCCTGTCCATAGATACATTATGGTCTTCAGATTTTCTCGTATTGATGCAATAATAATAATAGCAGATTGCTGCAATAATAGCATAAGGTCATGATGTGTGTCAACCAGTTCCAGTTGTTTATATTTCCGACGAAGAGAGAATTTTGGAGCAGTGGCTATCATATAAATCCAGAAAAGGAGTATGATGTTTCGCTTTCCTAAGTTGTTTCCCGAAGTCTTTAGGTGGTGTTTAAAGATCTTTCAATTTCAATTAAAGCTTCCTTAGGGGTTGGGAGCAATATTACGATGGTATAAAGTCGGATGGTTCTTCGGAACCTTAATATAGACATAAGTGTCCAAGGGTCGAGAGCTGTCTTATGGCGATATAAGGTCGGCTAGTTCTTCGGAGCCTTAATATAGACATAAGCCTCCAAGGGTCGGGAGCCGTCTTATGGCGATATAAGTGATAAACACGTAATTTTGTATTTTTTATATTCCCATTTTTATTATTTTATTTGTTTATTTTATTTAATTAATTAGTTTTATTTTGTTTTGCAGGAAATAAAGAAATAAATAAAGTTGAGCTGAAAAAGGATTCTAAAAGCTTCCAAGTTGATTTCTATTTGGACTCCAATATTACCATGTAGAAGTTGAAATCAAGAAGGAAAGAAGAGTCCAAGCTATTTCAAATTAAATTAGGGTTTAGTTTATTTTCTCTATAAATAAGAGTATTATTTTAGAGAGTAGGGGAGGTCATATTTTATTTTATTTTTCTATTAGTTCGGTAGGAACTAGCAGTAGGTGTCATAATTTATTTTTCTTTTTTCTCTACCGACGGTAGCTTGGAGTAGTAAAGCAGCAAGTTCCTTTCTTCCTTTTTCATTTTTCATGTTCTGTAGTATTTGTGCTTTTGGTTTTTGAATTCTCATATGTTGCACGGTTTGCGAGGAGGGAGTATTACTTTTGTTAATTATCTTGCACTTTTCTTTATTAATTTTATAAAAGTTCTTTTATAATTCTATTAGTTCTTTTTTATTTCATGCGATTTATGTTTGTAATTTTAATTTTGTTTTCTTTTATTATTAATTCCATGTCTAGCTAAATTTTTAATATCTAGGATGAAGATGAAATTAAATATTACATATTATATTCTTTTCGTTCCGATATTAATGTTTAATTGTTTATTTCTTCAAAATTACCTTCGTGCATAATTCGTTTTGGTTCTAAATTAATTATGAGATTTTGATAGGTTATTGTTAAGATATGAGTTTTTCATAATTCATGCTTGCTCAATGAAGTTTTGATGAGTTATAGTTAATCCTTAAATTTTCATAATCTATGCTTGCCCATATTAATTATATGAATCATTATTTTTAAGGGAAGGAAAAATAATTAGAAATTAATTAAGGAAAGGAAGAATTTAATTATTATGTTAGTATTTAATGGATTCGGATTCCTAGGTAGTTTTTCTCATTAATAGTTTTTGTTATTAATTTAATTTTGCATTAGTTAGTTAATTAATCATCTTCACAATTTTTATTCCTAATTTGCCTGAAATTTAAATTAAGGATACATTGGAAATTAACTAGTCTCTGTGGTTCGACCTGTATTTGCCCGTTCTTCAATTTGATACTGTGCACTCGCAGTTACTAGTTTTTATCACATCAATAAGGTTGCCTGGTTTTCCAGAACCTCAATACAGATGTAAGCCTCCAAGGGTCGGGAGCTGTCTTATGATGATATAAGGTCGACTGGTTCTCCGGAACCTCAATACAGACGCAAGCCTCCAAGGGTCGGGAGCCGTCTTATGTTGATATAAGGTCGGTTGTTTTTTTGAAAGCTCAATACAAACGTAAGCCTCATGGGAGCCATCTTACGATGATATAAGGTAGGACGGTTCTTCAGAACCTAAATCAAAAGCCTCCTTTAGGGGTTGAGAACAATATTACGGTGATATAAGGTCAGATGGTTCTTCAAAATCTAAATCAAAAGCCTCCCTTAGGGGTCAGGAGCAAATTATGGTGATATGAGGTCGGATAATTCCTCGAAACCTGAATCAAAAGTCTCCCCAGGGGTCGGGAGCCATACACAAAGCCTTTCCCGAGGCCGGGAGCCATAAAATGGCGAGATAAAGCATCTCAGGTCTCTGGACCATGATTGGGATCTTGGCGAAACAAGGCGAGGCGATCAAATTTTTGGTATTACTCTCATATCATAAATTCTTTATAATAGGAGAGTGGGGACAATGTTTGAATGAAATTATTTAGGGCCCAGATCAGGTGTCGGCCCACAATTATTCATGACTCGGTTCAGGTGTTGGCTTACTTCAAACGTTGTACTTGCGGGCGAGATGTTTGTGTTCAATATTCCTCCTTTAGCCCTCTACTTAAGGCGATAGTTTCCGCAAAGACAATGTTCAAGACAATTGGCTTGTGAGATTCCTCACTTGGTTCGTGATTCCCTAGGATCCATATTATTAGGTTCTTACATATCCCATCGTGTCTCCAGTCTTGCTGTTTATAGGTGCTGGCTTATTACAACATCTTTGACGGCTTGACATGTTAGGATGACCAAAGTCTAAACTTATGATTTCTTATCCGATTGGGTTTTCGGTTTTTGAAAAAATAAGGACACATTTAATTATAAATTTGGGCTAGTGTACAAAATTAGGCATTAACATGTTCTATTTCATCTTTTCAACAAGTTTAGTAATGAGCAAAGTATACTAATCAATGTGAAAAGTGTGTTTTATTCAAAACAATTTGCCTTTAAAGGATTAAGGGTCAAATATGTTTATATTATAAAATATGTGATAGATTTAGGGAAGTGATATTTTCACATAATTTTTTGATATTTTTATATGTAAACTATCGCTATAGACCTATAACAACATTTTTCATATGAAAATATCAAAAAACCTATGAAAATATCAGTTTCCTAGATTTAAGGTATATGCAAAAAATGAATATTTGGGGATTTGACAAAGGACTAATACGTGTTTGCAAATTTATGTATCCACCCATTTGGATTTAATTATGACAAAACAATAATGAAATACTTAGCTTAATCATTTTAATAAATGGTTGTTGAATTTATGTGACTATATTTGATTATTTTGTTAAGTAGTTAAATTTATGTGAAAGAAAAAGAAAGTTCAAACAAGTGTGGTTTTATAAACACTTTTGTTACAATCTTTGTACAGTCTTTAAAAAGAATAATTATTGTAAAAAGACTTAGAAATCAAGAATGTTAGGTTAATCTAAAATTAAAAAGATGGATTACGTTAGAGATCAAATTTTTTAGGTTGATTCAAAAGATAAACTCTATTTTGTCCTCAAAATAATATTCTTATAAATGGATACTAGGGATCAAGTTTATTAGGTTGAATTCAGATACAGAGTATTATCCAAAATGTAATAAAATAGGTCGAAGACATGGATAACTCAGAGAAGGAAGCAGAAGAGGAAAACTCAGAGATCGTAGGGCAAATGAACAAAACTGTAGAAATTGCAAAGTAAGCAAACTTTACAATACAGAATTCTGAGAAGAAGAAAAGTAGGATGATCAAAGTTATTGAAACTGGAGCAAGCACTTTACGACTAAATAATGATTGTAAAGTAAACAAGCTTGAATACTGAACTCAGAGCTTGCAAAAACGAAGTGAAGATTACAGAGCATGGTAAAAAAAAATCATATGGCCAGACATATTTGTAAAACAGACAGTAGAATCCATATTGTGATCGCAAAGACATAGGAAGTCCATAGATTCTACTCAAGGATTGTAGTGAACACCCCCAAGAGTATTTGCCCAAAAAAATCAGAAGAATTATTGAATAAAGTCATCATGAGAAGTGCATAAAGAGGATCATCAAGTAAGAAGAAGATCGTAGAGCATAGCAGCAAAAGAAAAACATTAAGAAATGGTCAATGAAGAAGTTGTTCACCATGAAGTCAAAGCCACTAAGGATAAAATTGAACAAATTAAATAAAGGATTTAAGATACTCTGTGCTAAGCAAAGATGAGAATGCTTATGCACAAAATTGGATAAATCAGACATACTTAACAAAGAGAAAGTATAAGAAAGAGTAAACCATTTCATAAGATCAACATAAGGGAAGAGTTCGTAGAATTTTGTCAAGCAGACTTATCATATCACAACAAAGATAAATGACTCTAGTAGAAGAAGTATAAAATGAGGTTCAGATGCTGAACAAGTCAAAGTGCTCAAGATCGTAGAATGAAAATGAACAGAATATCCTCGGATAGTTGAGTTACTAATATCGTCGAGCAACTTCGAAACCCAGAGTTACTACATTGATGAGTTGACTTAGTACCATACCTATCAGAGAACTTAATGTCCAAGGCACAGAGAGACAAATTCATTACAGCACAAGATTGAAATGATCTTATCAAAAGCTCTTTAGCAAAGAAGTAGTCTGAAGTAAGCTAGCTGAATACGACAATGAGCAGAGTATAAATCAGCTAAAGCTAGTTTACTAAAAGAATAAGAAGAAGAATAATAAGGATAAGACATAATCTCTACTACAACATTAGTATACATAACATAGATTAATTGGATCATAATCTTGCAAATGACAAGTGATTAAGTGAGGAGGAGCTGTTGAGATAAGATAAAGAAGAAGAAACAAATTGCACAATTCTAATAGATAGTAAATGCTCAAATGAGGGGGAGCTAATCTGGAATGTGCTGGAGAGGATTGAAGATCAAATTCTGGTTCTTAGGAAGTGAACCAAGACTGCCTAACAGACTCTGAAACTGGAAGATGAAGATTGAAGCATAACTACAAGAGAATCGTAGAGCCTGCAGAATTGAAGAACAAACACGATCGTAAAACCTATAGGTCGTAAAGAAAACCATAAAGCTCTAAGTTCGTAGGGTTGATCGTAGAGTAAGAGGATCGTAAAATCTGTAAATCGTAAAGTTGAATATCACAATGCAGATCTAGATCATAGAGTTGAATGAAGAGCAGATCGTAGGATAAGCTAAAGATTACAACAAGGAAATTAGAAGACAAATCAATTAGATGCAATGATGGATTAATACTTGAAAATTTTATAAATGGAAGATCGTATGGATATTCTTGTACACCCAAAGCTTGATCTAAACATCAAAGAAGAAATGTTCAATGGCTATTTGACTAAGGTGATGTCATCCATTTGACTATGATTGTTGAAGGTTGATATAACATAACATAGTAGAAAGCTAGCTGACATGTCAGAGGAGGATAATACTGGCATAGAAAAAAGAAGCAGCAGGAATTAAGCTGACATTTCTCAAATACCTACATCAGAGATCTTGAATAGCAAAATATTAAAAGAAGCAACGACTATCTTTCAATGGACAAAAGTTCTAACGTACAAAACTCTCAACGATCAACTCTCTAATGAAAAAATAGCATAACTCTCTCTCTCTCTCCCTCTCTCCCTCTCTCTCTCTATATATATAAAGATCACCATTAGATACTAAAAAAAAGAGTGTGTAGAAGAGATAGGGTGTGTAAAAGAGAAGATAGTATAATGACCTGAAGAATAAACCAACAAAAACATGAGGTTTAGAAGAAACTATTGGTGGTGCAAAGAAAAAGTTGAATACAGAAGAACCCACCAATGGAGAGAAAACATTGAGTCAATTTTGTCAGAGCTGAATGAAGAAGATTGGTTCATACACTAAAGGATTATAAGGAGAAAATGACCAATTTATAAGAGACTGAAAAGGGGATCGATCACTTACATGAATATCTTCAACCCAAGGCTACTCTACGCTTTGGAGATTAATAAAGAATGATTCCAAAACAGGAGCCAATCAGACAAGTGTGATGGCTTTAGAATTCATTCCATCGCTGCCAAGCTCTTTTAAATGAGCTTAACAAGTCGTTTGGCAGCACCCCCAACTATTCCAACCAAATTAACAAGTCGGGATTTAGTGACCCGTTAGGTTCAGAGGAATCTGCCCCTGTTAAGGAAAGATGTTTGAGTATCCTATGGAGGAAATCGGGTGAGGCCTGTCTAATTCTTAGTTAATCAGCCCTGTTGAGCGAAGAAGACTTAGTGTCCTAAGAGGAGATATAACGGGACTGAGTGACCCACCTGATTCTTAGTGAATCAAACTCTTAGTGGGAGGACTTAGTATCCAAATTGTAAGAACTCAGTGTCCTATTTATCCTTAGTGGAATATCCCTGTTCAGCGGGGTGGAGAAGATGAGTAGGAATAATTCAGGCTCCGAATCTCTTAAAAAGATTGTGTTCTCAATGTCTCTTTACCCCTTCTTTGTATTTTATGTTTATGGCATCTATGCTGAGATTATTGTGTGTATGTAGTTTTTCATTAGCAAATTTATGAACATAACTATGTATGTTATTCCTAATAATCTAAAGGGTTCATTGAAGGTAATTCTACAATAATTTTTTGGAAGAACAACTCATAACTGAGTCAAAGTTTAAGTGATAAAGCTATAGATGGGTCACTTAAGATTCTCCATAAGATAAAGATAGTATTTTTCTTGACACGAATTCAATGAATAAATATGAAGAAAGAAAAAACTATTCTCCATCTACAACATCAATATGAGCATTTAAATCCAAATATCTGTACAAGAATAAATGAGTTGATCATGATAATTACAAGAATAAAAACGACTCTTCTCACATATCTGATTGACGATAATTCTGAAGTTAGAAATTCTATATAAAATGCTCTAATTAATCCCGAGAAAATAGTAAGATGACATAATGAGTCATTCTTCATATGCAAATCTCAATATTTGCTGATTGTAGTAATCTTCACCTTCAAGGAAGATATCTGATGAATTCTGGTAATCACTAAAGTCAAATGTTTGTTTGTTGTTGAATTGGCAGAGGTCATCAGACTAGTCAATGTTTGATGTTACCTGAGAGTGAGAGAAAGGGTATGCATAAAAGGAAAGGAATGCATAACCAAGAGAAAAAAGGCAAAATGAGGAATGAGTGCAATGAAGACCGGGAGCTTAAGCGAGGAAGGAACTGAATTGTAGCTCAAAGGCCAAAGGGACATCACCACAAATAGTCAAGAAATAGATATCAGTGAGGTATGACTAATCATCTCTCTCAATAAATTTGTGCATGAATATTAGCTGCTCTATGTGTTATATGTGACAACTTGCATACACAAAAACACTATTCTGAAGGGTTAAATCATTTTTTCATTACTGTAATCGACCTCAATTTACAAATGCATCAGTGTACTTAATTTTTTTACAATCGCATCATTGTACTTATTTTTTTTACAAAACTTAAAATTTCCTTCAAAGACTGTTAACCATTTAACAAAAAAATGACGTGGTAGTATTAATTTACAAATGCATCATTGAACTGGAGGTCGATTTATAGTTTCATCACTGAAAGAGAAAATAATAATAACAATAATAACAATAACAATAATAAGAACAATAATAATAATAATAATAACAATAACAAAAAAAAGAATCTTATTTTTTATTTTTTTGTGTAACCGAGGGGGTATTATTGTTGTTGTTATAATAATAATAATAATAATAATAATAATAATAATTATTATTATTATTATTATTATTTTCTCTTTCAGTGATGCAACTGTAAATCAACCTCCAGTTCAATTTTGCATTTGTAAATTAATACTGCCACGTCATTTCTCTGTTAAATGGTTAACAGTTTTTTATGGAAACTTCAAGTTTTGTAAAAAAAAATTCAGTATAGTGATGCAATTGTAAAAAAAATCAGTACAGTGATACATTTGTAAATTGGGGTCGAGTACAGTGATGAAAAAATAATTTAACCCCTATTCAGAATGTCTTAGTCAACTATTATCAACCTCAAATTATTATAAGAAAAAACACTGACTGAGTTAGGAACATATCAGGAACTTGCTTTCTCTTTACTTCAATCTGAGATTGAAAATAATATTCTACAATCAATTCTAAAATAGTGTCCATTGTCTTCAATCTTGAAAGGGCTAAAATAATGTTTGCAGATCTTTGATTTGGAAAATATAGAGTAAAGTGAATCCTATATCGAAATCTCGAAAGATCGTAGATTCAGTCAAAAATAAACTCTAAGAATCAACTTGATGAACATTGTAAGATTGAAATATACTCTGTGAACTCTAAAACCTAAGTTTAGTATGACAATGGCAGGAATAGAAGATCAAAGAATGTCCTTCAAGGATATAAATTCCTAGTCACACACACAAACATGCATCATTCTAAATACTATAATGTTTAAAGATTAATTTTTAAAAAAAATTAGAATTTATTTTCTGCCACTACATTTCACCTTGGTGTCGAGTTCTCGCAGAGAAAAGAGAATCCAATAATTGTTCACATAAAATATGCTTGGAGTATAAATGATATCATCACCTACAAGTAGCTCTTGTTGAATGATCGATGCTCAATGCTCAATTTTCTGCCCATTAGTCTCCTATGTGTCAAGACATTTTAAATTTGGTTTTTTGAATAATCAAAGATAGTAAAAGTGACTATGAGAAGGAGTTCGACTCTTCTGAGAATGATAAGTTTTGAATATTAAAACGAGCCTATAATTAATCTCTTTGTAATAAGAACGCCTCTAAAAGATGGGTGCAAAAGAGAACAAAACAATCCTTAAAGTAGGAATGACACTTTTGACCACTAAGATGTCAGAATGTCATCAAAGCTAAATTTATCAATACAACCTGCTCTACTTAGAAGAGGATTCTCAATCACTCTACTTTCAATAATGACGCTCCACAATCCTTGGGAGGGAAGGAAAATTAAATTTTGAATGTATACACACCCTTGACTGCACATGTTCAAATCCTCAACAAATAGTAAGAATTAACTAACTAATTTAACTAAAGCTAAATCAAGGTAGGATCAGTTAATTATAGAACTTGCTAAGTTCAAGGTTGTTAAAAAAAAATTGGTACCATAAAATCATTTAAGCTGACAATCGTAGAACAAAGAAAGCTACTATGCATAATGATTGCAGAATAAGATGATATCACAATCCATGATTCTTTAATCTCAAAGAAAAACTGAACAACTCTACAATTGATATCGTATTGATCGAAAAGTGAAATGGTGAAACGATAAGTAAGCAAATGACTGAGGATCTGAACTCTATGATCATAAAACTAAGGTAAAAATCTTAGAGTAAACTTCACAAATCTAAATAATTTATGAGTCAACAAGCCATCAATAGAATTCTTTTCTAAGGATCATAAAGAAGAAAACACAAACATACATTCTTACAAAAAAAAGGACAAAGGATGATCTATCTAACTCACAATGATCCTATAACTAAGAGTCAATACTCGATTAGAAGGAAATAGAAGATAAATCAACAAGACTCTTAAGAATGCTGGCTGGACAAATGCTTAAAATGAATTATAAGATCTCAGAGCCGGTTCCTAGATTAGCATAAAAAGATCTAGCCTCCATCATCAAGACAAACTTCAATTATGACCTGGTTGAAGAAAGAGTAACTACAAGAAACTAGATCAAACTGGTTGCATAACGAAATCAACCGTGATTTCCTGCTCTAAAAATTTATTAAAAGTTGTTCAGGTGTTTCTTGCTCTCATTGTCCTTATGAAATTCATTAATGGTCATGTGAAAGTCAATAAATGCTTTTCTATTTGTCATACTTAGAAGGATTTTTTTAAATCACTCTTAGGCTTTGCTATCTCAAAATTCTAAGTTATACATTAAATAAGACAAATCATTGCTCAAACAAAGATTAGTTGACATAGTGGTAAACGCTCGATTCTAAAATCTGGTAACCTTATTCATGAGCAAAAGAAATGTAATATTTTAGGATTATGTGCTTAACTTGAATTGCAAGTTTGTATAGAAAGTATAACTTCTAATTATATTGTCAAAAAGCTATGTGAGGAGGTATAACGAGTAAATGCATAGCAAAATGAATTAAGTATGGTAAGTGGATTAAGTATCTTGATTGATTATGAAGAATAATATTCATCAACCAAACCAAATACATTTATTATCTATGAAGGAAGATTGGTTTGGAAAACAACCACTATCACAAAGTATACTGCATTGAAAGCTAGACAAGAAATGAAAAATGATAAATGAATTGATCACGATCATTACAAGAATAGAACTGTTTTCTCACATATCTGATTGATGATAATTCTGAAGTTAGAAATTCTATATAAAATGCTCTAATTAATCCCAAGAAAACAGTAAGATGACACAATGAGTCATTCTTCAGATGCTAATTCTTAAGAATATAGATCAAACAATTATTATGAATGAGTTGAACTACTATGGCCAAGAGATAAATTTGATTCACAGTCAAGAATAAATCGATAGAAAAGCTAAATACATTATATCTGAATGCTGCTAAAATTCAAAAGATGAAAAATCAGCAAGTTGATTTGGATCAAGATTTAACATTTAACTCATCATACTTTCCAGCATTTTCAAGCATCTATTTATGTTGACTTGAGATATTGAAAGAGATTATGATATGAAAAATCTCAACATTTACCCTGGTCAATGAATCTTAATAAGGTAATCAATCTTTAGTCTGACTGGATGCAAATATCTAGTATTAAGCAAACGATATTGTATCTGATCGTAGGTAGCGATTAGTAATACATGATTGTAGTCAAGCTTTTGAATATTGCTATGATTATCAGAAGGTAAGTTAAATAATCCGCGATTGTGTGATTGTTGCTTGAAACAACCTAATTCCCTAATTCTTAATATTGTTGTTATATTAAATCTAGATTGATAGTTCTGGGTTGTATAATATTTAGGGTCTAGTGGGGGTGATTGTGACAATAAATTTAAAACCTAATGGGGATTTCGGGTAACACGAATCGTTGTTATCTAGGGTTATTAATTTCATTAAGGAATGAATATGTTTAACTTGATTATATTATCATTGTGAAAAGTCGATACTGAATTGAAGGATTGAAGTTTTAATTCATTGGTTATTCTTATTAATTATTTTCTGCTTATTTAGCTAGTTTTTTAGTTAAAAATTCCTTATCTATTATTTACTATTAGAAACTTTAGAATAAATTGTAATTACAATACTTCCTATGAGTTCGACCCTTATTTGTCACTATACTGAATTTTGTGTTCCTAGAGTAAAAAGTAAGGTTTAATTTTGGAGTGGTAACGACAGATCCCAAATCTTGGCGCCGTTGTCGGGGAAGTGATTTTTTTTATTGTCTATTTTCCTTGTTTTCTTTTAGTTTATGACTCGATCATTTCACTCTCATTAATTAAAATTTGATCTATAAATAGAAAGAACTACACGCAGTCTAAGGAAAGAGACTCGTCAATCTAGATGCACAACTGTAGATTTAGAACACACTTTTGTTCTATCACCTGGCCTCAACATAGCATTTGAACTGCTATCTAACAGTTCATTCAGTGATTCAGAAGAAGAGATGACTTTGAAGAGTTGGCCACTCCTAATTTACACAAACAACCATTATGCATATAATATCCTACTTTAGATGCTGCTTATGAATTAAAATCAGGACTAATTCATCTTTTGCCTAATTTTTGTGGTGTTACATGTGAAGATTCATACAAGCATTTAAAGGGGTTCCTTGTGGTGTGTTCCACCATGAAGCCACAAGGAGTTACAGAAGAACAAATCAAGTTAAGGGTTTTTCCCTTTTCATTGGCGAATTTGGAAAATGACTGATTGTACTATCTACCTTTAGGATTGATACAATTATGGAATGACATGAAAATGTTATTCTTGGAGAAGTATTTTTTTGCTTCAAGAGTGGCCAACATAAAGAATAAGATATGTGGTATAAGACAATTCAGTGGAGAAACTCTCTACGAATATTTACATGTCCATTTGGTACATTTATATTTCATAGAATGTCCTTTGGACTTTCGAATGTACCAGGTACTTTTCAGAGATGCGTGGTGAGTATATTCTCGGATCTTCTTGAAAACTGCATTGAAGTATTTATGGATGACTTCACACTACATGGTTTGGATGCGTGTTTAAATAATTTAACTCCTGTGTTAGATAGATGCTTAGAAAACTAATCTTGTTCTTAATTGAGAAAAATGTCATTTTATGGTAGAACAAGGTATAATACTTGGACACGTAGTTTCAGTTAGGGGATTTGAAGTTGATAAGCTAAGATAGAAATTATTTCTGCTTTGTCTTATCCTCCAAATGTGTAGGAGATTCATTCTTTTCTTGGTTATGCAGGTTTCTATCGCAGATTTATCAAAGACTTCTCTAAAATAGCTTTACTGTTGTGTAAGTTATTATAAAAAGATGTGGAGTTCCAGTTTGATGATGAGTGCAAGGAGGCATTTGATAAGTTATATAAACTATTGACCTCAGCAACAGTGATATAGCCACTAAATTGGAAATTGCCATTTGAGATTATGTGTGACGCTAGTAACTATGCAGTATGTGCTGTTTTGGGCCAAAGAGTTAATAAAGTTGTTCATGCCATCTACTATGCTTCCAAAACTTTGAATGTTGCTTAGATTAATTACTCTACTATTGAAAAAGAACTTTTAATTGTCGTTTTTGCTTTAGGCAAATTTAGATCTTATCTGCTTGGTACTAAAGTTATAGTTTATTCTGACCATGAAACTCTCAGGTATTTGTTGACCATGAATGAATCCTAACATAGGATCATACGATGGATGCTGCTGTTACAAGAATTTGATTTAAAAATTCGAGATAAAACGGGAGCAAACAACTTGGTGGCAGATCATTTGAGCCGACTAATTAAGGACGAAGTAGTACTACCATTGCATGATTCTTTTCCAGACAAACAACTTGGTGGCAGATCACTTGATGCTAAAAGCTGTAATAACCATGAATTCTAAGATACATTGTAATTATAATTATTAAATATTTATCAATGAATTAAAATTTTTGTACTAATTAATTGTGCATTATATAATTGAATGAATGTACTAATGTATGTGTATATTTATTTAGTAATATAACAAGATGGTAGAATTAATTGAAGGAAGTCTAATTGAATTATATTTTTAAGTCCAAATGAAGTATTAAACTAGGTCTAATAACATTAACCTAGTAGTCCATGACCATAATTAATTATTTGATCCATGTTATATTTGAGTTAACTCAATGCTTGTTTTAATTAATTGTAGCATGTATTAGTTAATGTTAGCCCAATGGAATAAATAAATTGAGCCCAAATAAATTAAATGAATAAGCCCAATACATTTTATTTCTATGTCCAAAATGGAGCCTAAACTAAGTCAAAGATTGGTCAATATATATATATATATATATATATAAAGAGGAAAAATAAATTAAAATTGGAAGCCAAAAAGGCCATTTGGCCGGCCAAATGGGGGACCCACCAAAAGGTGGCTTGTTGATCAATGTTGCTTCAAATTCACACTTCACTTTAGTTGCTCAACCACCCTAGTCAATCAACATGTCAATCCCTATGTCAATCCATCAAATAGTAAGCACAAATTAGCTTCTAATTTCAGCAATGCTAGTTGATTAAGGAGTTAATGATGTGTTCCTAGATTTCTATAAATAGAATTCACCAACACATGTGCAATGTTGGCCATTTCTATACTTGTTATTATTTTTAGAGAGAATAGAATTCTAGAGAGAAGTGATAGTATTGTTGGAGAGTCTTGAGAGATATTACACTAGAAGTGTATATCTAGTGTCCAAGATGGAGTCTCTAGCAAAGTTCATTGCCAAGAAAAAAAGAGCATCTAAGTCAAAAAAGTTTAAAAGTGCTCTACACCTTTATCTTTTTATTTCTATTGTCAACACTACACCTTTATCTTTTTATTTCTATTGTCAACATATGTTTCTAACGGTTGAAAACATATTTTGATGCTCTCTAAGTCTAAATCTATGATATATATAGGTAGATTCATGGTTTAGTATATTTAGTACATGTATTTGTATGTGTGGTATGCAAATAAGTGGAAGAAAAGTTCATATAATATTTTATCGGTAAAACCCTAGTTAGCTATGTGCTATTTATTGTGGTTGTTTGATATATACAAGTTGGATATTTGATTTCCATGGCTAGAAAGTTATATGTATGAGTTATAAAGGCAACCCAACTTGAATCTCTCAAAAAGATGGAAAAATAAAGAAGTTATTACTTTTACTGCAAAACATGTCATTTTAAAACCCTAGATGGATCGATCGTAAATTTCATGTCAAAACATTTTCAAAAATATGATCGAACCATGAAATATTGTAAAACAAGAAGTTAGGAAGATAACAAAACTAATTTTGTATCATTTGGATATGTAGATTTTATTTTATGCAAGTTTAAATCAAAAGTGTCAAAATTGAAAAATCTGAAAAATGTTGAAATTTCATTCTGCAGTATTGCGCTGAGGCACAGTGTTTAGTTCAAAACACTGCGCTGGGGCACAATGCATTTTCTAGGAAAACAAATGCTTTCCGAACCAGATTGGGTCAGGTCTAGTTGATTTTGCTAAGTCGAGTCAGAAAGTTAAAAAATATTTTATTATTATTGGATCCAATTAGTGTTATTTAAACATTATAGAGAGTTAATTTAACAAGTTAAAAAGGAATGAATATTACTAAACATTAATAATATAAATAAAAGAATAAATTATTATTAAATGAGTAATAATGTTATAAAAATGAATAAAATATTATTAAAGGATTAATAATATTATAAAGTTAATAAAATATTATTAAATAATTAATAATATTAAAAAATGAATAAAATATTATTAAAGAATTAATAATATTATAAAGTTAATAAAATATTATTAAATGATTAATAATATTAGAAAATTAATAAAATATTATTAAATGATTAATAATATTAATAAATAAATAAAATATTATTAAAGGATTAATAATACTATAAAGTTATTAAAATATTATTAAAGGACTAATAATATTAAAAAATGATTAAAATATTATTAAATGATTAATAATATTAAAAAATAAATAAAATATTATTAAATGATTAATAATATTATAAACTTAATAAAATATTATTAAATGATTAATAATATTACAAAATGAATGAAATATTATTAAATGATTAATAATATTAGAAAATAAATAAAATATTATTAAACGATTAACAATATTTGGAAGTTAATAAAATATTATTAAATGATTAATAATATTACAAAATGAATGAAATATTATTAAATGATTAATAATATTGGATAGAAGTTTAAACTATATTAAATGATTAATATAGATTTTATGTGATTAAAATATTATCAAAGAATGATAATATTTTCTAAGTGTTTAATATACCTTAATTGTTTAATTATGTGATTAAGTGTAGGTAAGTTAAGATATACAAAAGTTATTATATTAAACTATATATGTTGCTAATTGAAAGATCAACTTGATAAATTGTTAGGTTTGTTCAAAGGATATTAAATTGAATTGGTTAGAAGTAATCAATAAACGAGGCAAGTTCTCTAACCCTACTCAAATTATTATTGAGCAAAGTTTTCTACTGCTAAACTTGTATTTAATTTTGCAAGAGCTTTACGTGGTTTAATTATTTAAAATTATTCCACATCAATATTATTACTGTATTTGCACATAGTGTATTTGCAAGAATTATAGTTCATTAATTCAAGAACTGTTTAAGAATGTCTAAGCTAATTGTTTCGGTTAGACACTACATGTATAAATTTATCAACTTGAATATTTTAAGAGCTTATCCAAACCATTGGTTGGTGCAAATTCTTATAGTAAGACTGAGAATGAACAACACTGGATAAAGGGATTATATTCGAGAAACCGACCTTTGCGCAAGATGTCTGAGTGTTATGCATATACATATGGTACAAGAGGTTGATCCCCTCAAGTACCAAACTATCCAGGTGTCAGATATATATTTGACTTACCTTAAGCAGTAGTTCATGGTCCTTGAGGCCACTCAACAGTAAAGATTCAATCATTTTTTTTATATTGAAAATTGATCCTTATTTTTTTACAGTTATTATTTATTGTTGAAATCCTTGATGTTATTTTCCATTCAATCATGATCTATCTTGTATTATCTGTTCTTAAACTTGTTGAGCAAGCTAGTTGCTCACTCTTACTATATCATGACTTGTTTTTCAGCAAAGCCCGGATGCTCTAAAAATGACAAAGGAAAGAAAAAAGTCAAAGCTTAGATTGGATTATTGTATGTTAATTAATTGCTTAATACGAAATTACCTTTGTAAATCTTTTGTAATCCCTTAAGATAGATCTGATGAATGTTAAGGTTAAAGACATTGTGATTGTATTACCTTTTTGTGAGGAATAGTATGTATTTTTCGCTAGATTAATGAAGGCTATGTATTTAGTTGCTATTACGTATTTGAATAGTGAGAACCAAACCCGAGGTTATGGAACCCATATTTGGGGTCGTCACAGGTTGGTATCAGAGCTGTAGGATTATAAAACTTTAGGTTATGAAACTTTAGGATATAACCTTAGAAAAGTTAACTCACTCAGAGATATAAGAGATGAATTGAGGAAATTCATCGAGTTGAGGAGTAACACAATTAAATATACTTTTCATTTAATCAATGAGTATATTTTATTGCGATACTGATGTCGTGTTATTGGTGTGATTATAGGATGCCTGAGATTGGACAGACTAGTTACACAACTGAGGAGGATTACATTGATATCCACATGGATACTGCACAACCACTGGTGGCTAAACCGATAGAGGATCTAAAGTCTAATCCGGAGATGGGAGATAGAGAGGAGCCAGTCAGAAGTGGCGTGATGAGGCCTTACAGTGAGGATGAGGCCGAGTCAGAGTCTGATGAGGAGGAGTCAGCTGAGTATGCTGATGGCATGGACACTACTGCCAGTGACATCATCGAGGGGCTGACTATGAGGAACGATGAGCTAGAAGAAAGAGTTCAGCACTTAGAGGAGGAGAATTTGACCCACCAGCATTTGGAGGATCAATATAAGGCAACAACTTATCAGTTTTCTGGCGAGAATGCGGAGCTGGAGGAACAGATAACAGGTCTGGAGGAGGAAGTGCAGGGTTATGAGGACTCTGTGGAGCACATTGGGTTGCTAACTTATCAGTTAGTTGATCAGGACGTCGAGCTACAGGCTAAGTTAGCGGCGACTGAGGCTAGGTTAGCAGAGGCTAAATTGGTAAGTACAGGTAGAGAAACAGGCCATTCGGGGCCATTGGCAGGAGACGATAGAGGATAGGATTGAGATGGAGGCCCAGAGAGATGCATCATACGGGTAGATACTAGAGCTGGAGGACGTGGTCCGCGAGAAAAGGGTGAGGATCGATAGGCTTAGTTATGTCTATCGCTCTTCTTTCGGTAGATTTCAGAGCAGGGTGAACTACTACCCATCTGAGGAGGGCCAGTTCATGCACACTATCCGTAGGAGCTTAGTGATGACCATAGGAGATGATAAGTATGAGATGCGATTCGTCGGGGGATGCGCAGTCATTAGTATTTGTTATTTTATGATGTTGTATGTATATAAATGCAGTAGAACCCAACTTTTATTTTGATAGAAGGTTAATATGTTGTAAATTTCAACTCTAGGAAGTTGTAAGATATGTTTATGTTAGATCCCATCTTTTGAACCCTTTTAGGGATAGAGGCATTTATAGCAGTATGCTGGTGATGTAAGGTGCTATGCACTATTGTTTTAACATATGAATATAAATGCAGTTATGTTTTATGATTATGTGTTTTAATTGGTTGAAATCTTTGCATATAATAGTTAACGTTTAAAAGATAAAAGAATAAGATTTAGAAATAATAATAACCTAGAAGTTTTCTTGTTTCTTTAATCAGACAATGACACCACGTAGACAACCACCAAAAAATCAAGGCGGAGAAGATTCAGTTAATAACGACGAGGGAGGACGCAACGTAGACCCAATACAGAACTTTGTCGATATGCTGACAGAGGTGATGCAGAATCGACATCCAGTAGTAGGAAATTCGCCACCATCGCTGAATCAGTTGACAAATTTCAAAGATTTCAAAGCAGTTGGATTGCCAAAATTTAGGGGAACAATAGACTCAATCGAAGCCCAGTCATGGATAAAGGAGATATAAAAGGCGTTTGCAATTGCCAGAGTGACAGAGAAGCAAAAGACTATTTTTGCTACCTACATGATGAAGGGAGAAGCCAATTTCTGATGGGAAACCAATCAGAATAGGGTTGGAGAAGGTGTGGTGTCATGGGCAAGGTTTAAGGAGATATTTGATGAGAATTACTTTCCAAAAAGTATGAAGAGTAGAATGGAGGTTAGATTTCTATAATTAAAGCAAGAGAATATGTCGGTATCTGAGTATGCTTCAAAATTTAATGAGTTGACCAGATTCGCTCCACATCAAGTGGACACGGAGGAACGCAATGCCAAAAGATTTGAGAATGGTTTGAAACCTTGGATATTCAATAAGGTGGAAGTGCTATAGATTGATTCATTCTCAACTCTACTAGAGAAATCAATCATAGCTGAAGGAGGAAATAAGGCGTTATCTAAGTATAACCAAGAAAGGAACAAAAAGAGAAGTGAAGGTGGAAATAAGAATAATAACAACGGAGGCAACAACAACAATAAACGCAAGTGAAACAACAACAGTTCGGGGACACCCCAGGGAAGCGACCAAAAGAAAAAGAGCAAATGCAGTAAATAAGGGAAGAATTATTCAGGGGAATGCATGAAGGGCAAGAACGTCTGTTACAATTATAGGCAAGAAGGGCATATCGCTTCTAATTGTCCCAAACCTAAGAAGGGAGGTTATTTCTCATATGGAGCTGCGGACCATCATATCAAAGATTATCCGAAGAGGAAAAGCGAATGAGGGAGTTGATATAAGGGAAACAACAGTAAGCTTACCATTGGAGGGCTGATGTAACAAAATAAACAGACAGCACGGACTTTCAATATGATGGTGGAAGACGCTGTGGAATCTAAAGACGTGATGTCAGGTATTATTTCGATCAATATTATAAATGATTACGTATTATTTGATTAGGATGCTACCTGTTCATTTATGTTTGATGATTTCACTAGATGGTTAGAATTACCTAGAGAAAAGTTAGAAAACCCTATGAATATAGAAGTGATTCCTGTAGAGTATATACATAGAAACTGTTGTGTAGAAATCTGGGGTCAGAAGTTGAGTGCGAACTTAATTCTGATACGTTTAAGGGAATTTGACGTTATACTTGGAATAGATTGGTTGTTTAACTATGGGGCGGTAATTGATTGTCAGAAGAAGTGTATAAACCTTAAGACACCAAATAAGTCTAAGGTCGTATTTTATAGCAGCAAGTCATCAAGACAATCTTGTTGTCTTACTATGATACAGGCCAAGAAATTGCTGAAGAAAAGATGTGTGAGATATCTGGCACATGTGGTGAATACACAAATGGTGAATTATGAGATGAAACAAATACTAGTAGTTAAGGAGTTCATGAATGTTTTTTTAGATGAATTGCCAGGTCTTCTGCCAGATAGGGAGATAGAATTCGTGATTGATTTAGTACCAGGGATAACACCGATATCAAAGGTACCATATAGGATGGCTCCGATAGAGATGAGGGAATTGATGGTTCAGTTATAAGAATTTTTGGATAGAAAGTACATTCAGCCAAGTGTTTCTCTATAGGGAGCACCTGTGCTATTTGTAAAGAAGAATGATGGATCGATGAGACTTTGTATGGACTATAGAGAGTTAAACAAAGTAACGATTAAGAAGAAATACCCGTTGCCAAGAATTGACGATATATTTGATCAACTAAAAGGGGCGGAGTACTTTTCAAAGATTGACTTAATGACTGGTTATCATCAGTTAAAAGTAAGGAAGGAGGACGTACCCAAGACGACATTCAGAACTCGTTACGACCATTATGAGTTTGTGGTGATGTCGTTTGGACTGACAAATGCACCAGCCGCATTTATGGACATGATGAACAGAATATTCAAGCAATACTTAGATAAATTTTTAGTGGTATTCATTGACGATATTTTGGTTTATTCCTAAACTGAAAAGGAGCACGCTAAACATTTAATATTGGTGTTGGAGACATTAAGGAATGAGCAGTTATATGCCAAAATTTTAAAGTGTGAAATCTGGTTAGAGATAGTTCAATTTCTAGGTCATATTATTGACAAGGAGAGAGTTTCAGTAAATCTTGTAAAAGTGAAAGCGATAATTAATTGGGAACAACCAAGGACGCTGACGGAGATTAGGAGTTTCTTAGGATTAGCGGGTTATTATCAGAGATTTATCAAAGATTTTTCAAAGATAGCAACGCCATTGACAAATTTGACAAGGAAGACAACAAAATATGTATGGACGGAGAAGTGCGAGGAGAGTTTTCAGGAGTTAAAAAAGAGACTTAGTAAAGCACATGTGTTAACTTTACTAGACGACACCGGAGGTTTTATGGTCTATTGTGATGCATCGCACAAGCGACTAGGCTGTTTGCTTCTGCAGAACGGCGAGGTCATTGTGTATGCATCAAGGCAATTAAAAGATTATGAGAAGGGATACCCTACTTACGACTTGGAGTTGGCAGTGGTGGTGTTAGCCCTTAAAATTTGGAGGCATTATTTATATGGGAAAAAATGTGAGATATTCACAGATCATAAAAGTCTGAAGTATATTTTCACACAGAAGGAGTTGAACATGAGGCAAATGAGATTGTTAGAATTGATCAAGAATTATGATTGTGAGATTCTATATCATCCCGGCAAAGCCAACGTAGTAACAGATGCTCTAAGCGTAAAGAGCAGAGAGAAGTTATTTGTATTGACAGACTAGGAAGAACTGGTAAAAGAAATGGCTCGAATGGAGTTGGAGGTGAAAAATGCAAAGGAGTTAATAGGGATGGAAGTGACCCTAACCTTATTAGACAAGGTGAAAGAGGCTCAAGACAAAGATGAAGAATGTGATAGGATAAGGAAGAGAATGACCGATGAAGAAGAGGTCAAGTTTAAAGTGGATAACAAAGGATTGCTAAGATTTGAAAATCGTATTTGGGTACTATTAGTGCCTGAATTACTAGAGGAGATTTTGCAAGAGGTCCACAGTATGAGATACTCGATACATTCAGGTAGTACGAAGATGTATCAAGATCTACGTCAACATTTTTGGTGGCCAAATATGAAAAGGGAGGTTGCAGAATGTGTCAGCCGATACCTAACTTGTCAGAGGGTAAAGGCAAAACATCAGAGACCAAGCGGGTTATTATAGCCGTTAGAGATTCTTGAATAGAAATGGCAGCATATCACGATGGATTTTGTGGTAGGACTTCCAGCAACACAGAAAGGATACGATGCGATATGGATGATTGTAGATCGACTAACAAAGTTAGCGCACTTTTTATTGATCAAGATTAAGTTCAGTTTGGATCAATTGGCCAAGCTATATATTAAAGAGATAGTTTCAAGACATGGAGTGCCGGTATGAATTGTGTTAGACAGAGATCCACATTTCACGTCAAAATTATGGAGTTTTTAGGAAAGAATGGGGATGCAGTTAAGAATGAGTACAACGTCTCAACCGCAGACTGATGGACAAAGTGAGAGAACAATTCAGACATTGGAAGATATTCTCAAAGCCTGTGTGATGGATTTCAAGTACAGTTGGGAGGACCATCTACCTTTAGTAGAATTTGCATACAATAACAGTTATCATGCGAGCATAGGCATGCCGCCTTATGAAACATTGTATGGGAGAAAATGTAGAACACCTCTATGTTAGGATGAAGTAGGAGAACATCGACAGTTAGGGTCGAAATTGGTTCAACAGACTGTAGAAATCATTAGAGTAATAAGAGCTCGGCTAGTAGCAGCTCAGGACTGCCAGAAGAAATATGCAGATCTACGTTGACAGAAGAGAGATTTTGAAGTAGGAAGTTTTGTGTTTATAAAGGTGTCTCCCTAAAAAGGGAATACCAGATTTGGGAAGAAGGGGAAATTGAGTCCGAGGTTCATAGGACCATTTGAAATATTAAAGAAAGTGGGTGAAATGGCGTACGACGTAGCTCTACCTCTTGAATTGGAGCATGTTCATAATGTGTTTCACGTGTCAGTATTGCGGTCATACAAGCTTGATTACAAACACATTATATCCTATGAGCCGATAAAAGTTGAGAAAGACTTATTATATGAAGAAATTCCTATCCAGATATTAGATAGAAAAGAGTAGAATTTACGAAATAAGGTTATACATTCTGTCAATGTACTTTGGAGGAACCATAACGCTAAAGAAGCTACGTGAAAACTTGATGAAAAGATGAGGAATAACTATCCAATTTTTTTTGAGTAGCTTTAAATTTGTAATTTCGGGGACGAAATTTTTATAGGGGGAGAATGGAATAACCACGAATTCTAAGATACATTGTAATTATAATTATTAAATAATTATCAATGAATTAAAATTTTTGTACTAATTAATTATGCATTATATAATTGAATGAATATACTAATGTATGTGTATATTTATTTAGTAATATAACAAGATGCTAAAATTAATTAAAATAAGTATAATTGGATTATATTTTTAAGTCCAAATGAAGTATTAAACTAGGTCCAATAAAATTAACTTAGTAGTCCATGAACATAACTAATTGTTTGATCCATGTTATATTTGAGTTAGCCCAATGCTTGTTTTAATTAATTGTAGCATGTGTTAGTTAATGTTAGCCCAATGAAATAAATAAATTGAGCCCAAACAAATTAAATGAATGAGCTCAATACATTTTATTTCTAAGTCCAAAGTGGAGCCCAAACTAAGTCAGAGATTGGTCAATATATATATATATAGACGTATATATAAAGAGGAAAAATAAATCAAAATTGAAAGCCGTCGACCAAGTGGGGGACCCACCAAGGGGTGGCTTGTTGATCAATGTTGCTTCAAATTCATGCTTCACTTTAGTTGCTCAACCACTCTAGTCAATCAACATGTCAATCCTCATGTAAATCCATTAAATAGTAAGCACAAATTAGTTTCTAATTTTACCAATGCTAGTTGATTAAGGAGTTAATGATGTGTTCCTAGAGTTCTATAAATAAAATTCACCAACACATATGCAATATTGGTCATTTCTATACTTGTTATTATTTTTAAAGAGAGAATAGAATTATATAGAGAAATGATAGCATTGTTGGAGAGTCTTGAGAGATATTACACTAGAAGTGTATATCTAATAGCCAAGGTGGAGTCTCTAGCAAAGTTCATTGCCAAGAGAAGAAGAGCATTTAACTCAAAAAGGTTTAAAAGTGTTCTACACCTTTATCTTTTCATTTCTATGGTCAAAATATGTTTCTAACGGTTCAAAACTTATTTTAATGCTCTCTAAGTCTAAAGCTATGATATATATAGGTAGATTCATGGTTTAATATGTTTAGTACATGTATTTATATGTGTGGTATGCAAATAAGTGGAAGAAAAGTTCATATAATATTTTACCGGTAAAACCCCAGTTAGCTATATGCTATTTATTATGGTAGTTTGATATATACAAGTTGGATATTTGATTTCTATGGCTAAAAAATTATATGTATGAAAGGCAACCCAACTTAAATCTCTCAAAAAGATGAAAAAATAAAGAAGTTATGGCTTTTACCGCAAAACATGTCATTTTGAAAACACTAGATCGATCGATCATAAATTTCATGTCAAAACATTTTCGAAAATGTGATCGAACTATGAAATATTGTAAAACAAGAAGTTAGGAATATAACAAAAATGATTTTGTGTCATTTGGATGTGTAGATTTTATTTTATATAAGTTTGAATCAAAAGTGTCAAAATTATAAAATCTAAAAAATGTTGGAATTTCATTATGCAGTACTGCGCCGAGGCGCATTGTTTAGTTCAAAACACTGCGCCGGGGCGCAGTGCCTTTTCCAGGAAAACAAATATATTTCGAACCGTGTCGGGCCGGGTCGGTTCGGGTCAGAAAGTTGAAAAATATTTTTAAAAATATTTTATTATTATTGGATCAAATTAATGTGATTTAAACATTATAGAGAGTTAATTTAACAAGTTAAAAATGAATGAATATTATTAAACATTAATAATATAAATAAATGAATAAAATATTATTTAATGATTAATAATATTAGAAAATAAATAAAATATTATTAAAGTATTAAGAATATTATAAAGTTAATAAAATATTATTAAAGGATTAATAATATTATAAAGTTAATAAAATATTATTAAATGATTAATAATATTAGAAAAAATGAATGAAATGTTATTAAATAATTAATAATATTAAAAAATAAATAAAATATTATTAAAGGATTAATAATACTATAAAGTTAATAAAATATTATTAAAGGATTAATAATATTATAAAATGAAGAAAATATTATTAAGTGATTAATAATATTATAAACTAAATAAAATATTATTAAATGATTAATAATGTTAGAAAATGAATGAAATATTATTAAATTATAAATAATATTAGAAAATAAATAAAATATTATTAAAAGATTAATATTATTATGAGGTTAATAAAATATTATTCAATGATTAATAATATTAAAAAATGAATGAAATATTATTAAATAATTAATAATATTAGGTAGAAGTTTAAACTATATTAAATGATTAAAATATTATCAAAGAATAATAATATTTCCTAAGCGTTTAATGTACCTTAATTATTTAATTATGTGATTAAGTGTAGGTGAGTTAAGATATACAAAGATTATTATATTAACCTATATATGATACTAATTGAAAGATCAACTTGATAAATTGTTAAGTCTGTTCAAAGGATATTAAATTGAATTAGTTAGCAGTAATCAACAAACAAGACAAGTTCTCTAATTCTACTCAAATTATTATTGAGCAAAGTTTTCTACACCTAAACTTGTATTTAATTTTGCAAGAGCTTTACGTGGTTTAATTATTTAAAATTATTCCATATCAATACTATTATTGTATTCGTACATAATGCATTTGCAAGAATTTTAGTTCATTAATTCAAGAACTGTTTAAGAATGTCTAAGCTAATTGTTTTGGCTAGACACTATATGTATAAATTCATCAACTTGAATATTTTAAGAGCTTATCCAAACCATTCGTTGATGCAGATTCTTATAGTAAGACTGAGAATGAACAACCCTGGATAAGAGGATTATATTCGGGAAACCGACCTTTGCGCAACATGTCTGAGTGTTATGCATATACATAGGGTACAAGAGGTTGATCCCCTTGAAACCAAACTATCAAGGTGTCAGACGTATATCTGACTTACCTTAAGCAGTAGTTCATGGTCCTTGATGCCACTCAACAGTAAAGATTTAATCATTTTTTTTACATGGAAAATTGATTCTTATTTTTTCACAATTATTATCTGTTATTGAAACCCTTGATGTTATTTTCCATTCAATCATGATATATCTTGTATTATCTGTTCTTAAACTTGATGAGCAAGCTAGTTACTAACCTTTGCTATATCATGACTTATTTTTCAGCAAAACCCGAATGTTCTAAAAAGGACAAAGGCAAGAAAAAGTTAAAGCTTAGATTAGATTATTGCATTTTAATTAATTTTTTAAAACGTAATTACCTTTGTAAATATTTTATAATCCCTTAAGATAGATCTGATGACTATTAAGGTTAAATACCTTAGGATTGTATTACCTTTTTGTAAGGAACAATATGTATTTTTAGCTAGATTAATGAATGTTATGTATTTAGTTGCTATTATGTATTTGAATAGTGAAAATCAGACCTGAGGTTATGGAACACGAATTTGAGGTCGTAACAGAAGCACTGTTTAAGAAATACAATGTGATGCATAGGGTTTCTACGTTTTATCATCCATAATGCAATGGCCAAGCTAAGGTATCAAACCGTGAAGTCAAATCCATTTTGGAGAAAGTAATTAAACCGAACAAAAAAGATTGGAGTCTGAGGTTAAAAGTTGAACTGTGGGCCTATAGAACAGCATATAAAACTCCTATAGGCATGTCACCTTATAGGCTAGTGTTTGGAAAATAATCTCATTTACCTGTGGAATTAGAAACAAGGCTTTCTTGGTAAGAAAGCAATGCAACATGCACTTGGATAAAGCTGAAGTATATAGAAAATTATAGCTACAAGAACTTGAGCAATTAAGGAATGATGCATATGAAAGTTCTAAACTATACAACGATAAGACCAAAGCTTTTCATGATAAACATATATTGAGGAAGACTTTCACTGTAGGACAAAAAGTTCTCCTTTACAGCTTAAGACAAAAGATGTTTCTAGGTAAGTTGCATTTCTCGTGGGGAAGGTCCGTTTGTTGTTTTTAATATTTTTTCCTCATGTTGCTATAGATATTAAAAATCTAAGAACGAGAAAGATATTCAAGGTGAATAGCCATAGACAATTTAAGAAATTAGTTTTGAATTTCTTTTCCTTTTTCCTTTTATATTTATTTGTGCCTTTTCTTTGTATTTTACGTTACATTGGAGATAATGTAAGTTTTAAGTGTGGGAAAGGGATTTTTTTTGTATTTTCTTTGCATTTTTAGGATTAACTTTTGAATTTTGTAGGTAAATTCACTGCAAACCCTTACGAGACAAAATTCGTCCACTTGGGATAACCTTGGGGTTTAAATAGCTTGTTGCACGTGCTAAGTGTAACCGCATTTCCTACGAAAATGGTTAGTTAGTTAGTTTAGTTTTTTTTAGGATGTGTCACTTGAGCGATGAGTTAATTGAATTTTAAATTTTTAGCTAATGATAAAATTTTGATTTTTATTTAATTAAATCTTGAAAAATGGATAAATTTTTACTTAGTCTAAACTTTGCTTTTTGTTAGTTATTATTTTGTTTGAGATGCTTTAAATTTTTATGCATTTAAATTCATATTTTTGAGTTAGTTTTAATTTAGGGAAGTTTATATGGTAAAATACATATAAAAGATATTTTTGAGCTCTATAACTTATTTGATCGTAACTTAAAGTGAAATATAAGGTAAAATTTAATTTAGGGGAGATAATTTTGTTAATTTTTATGGGATTATTAAATTGGAAATAGAAAATTCTTGTGATGGGTTGAGACGGAGCGTAAAATGCACTTATTCATGAACACATGAAAAAAATTGAGAGGGAGTGTAAAATGTACTTGTTGATGAAATAGGGCATAAAATGCACTTACTGAGAAAAAAAAAGAAAAAGAAAAAAAATGGGATGAAGCATAAAATGCACCCATTTAATAGAAGAAAAAAATGATGAAAAATATTTGAAAAATTGATATTAATAGTCATAGTGTACTTAAAATTTTGAAATATTTTGATCTTCTAATTTATATTTACCTGTATTAGCTAATAGTGATGTGAAAAATAAGTATATAGAGTTTTATTGTATATCTTTTATAAGGTAATTAATGACCTAAACTTATCTGAGTTTTAATTAGTTTGATATATTTGAATTCACAAACACACGAAGGGTCTTGAATAAAGTAAGATTACTAATTATATTGAAATTTTGGGTTTTGCATAGTTTTAAAAATTTCTTTGAGTTATCATTTTAAATTTTTTTGAGGCTAATGTTGAAATTCATATTGATTCGTTTTTTAGGTAAGTTGTTTGGTTATTAGTCTTAAGTTTATAATTCTTATTTTCATTTTGCACGAGGACGAGCAAAAACTAAGTGTCAGGGAATTTGATAGGAATGATTTTTATTATATTTTTATCCCTTAATTCCTAATTTTTATAATTATTTTGTGTTTAATTATATTTATAATTCATTTTTATTTGATTTTATAGGTAAATAATGGAAAATGGCAAAACTGTAAATAACTGCAAGTTGAGGCAGCTGTGTGGTCAGACGAAGCAGCTGCTCCGGTGCTAGAAATTGAAAAGTCTAAAAATAGTAGCTAATAGTGCATCTGAGTGGTTTAATGAGGCAACTGCATGGGAAAATGAAGTAGCTGCGTCGGTACCTGAGAACGAGAACAATAAGCTTTGATGCAATTGCATGGAGTATTGAGGCAACTATGCCAGTCGATGTTAGTTAGAAATGTATTGACATTTTCAGTGGGTCACATGCGTGATTTATTGATTAATTCAGATTTTTAATTGTATTTTAATTCCTTTTAGGTTAAAGATTGTTTATGTAACTATAAATAAATGATGTTTGACAAAAAAGAAGGAGATAACAACACCAAGAAGGAGAGATTTATTATTAGCGATATTCTTGTTTGAAGCATGTCAAGCTAAGTTTTCTTATTTAGTTCTAAAAGAATGTTGAACCTTATTTTCAGTTGATGGTTTAATTGAGTTAATATTATTTATTCTTGATAATATGTTTTAATTGTTTAAATGATAATTGGTTATATTGATTTGATAATGGCATGTTTAATTGATCTAATTATTATCATCTACTAGATGAAGATCTAACATTAAACAAATTATATTGTATCTGATCATAGGTAGTGATTAGTAATATATGATTGTGGTCAAGCTTTTGAGTATTGCTATGATTATCAAAAGGTAAGTTAAATAATTTGCGATTGTGTGATTATTGCTTGGAATAACCTAATTCCCTAATTTTTAATGCTGTTGTTATATTAAATTTAGACTAATAGTTTTGGGTTGTATAATAGTTAGGGTCTAGTGAGGGCGATTGTCACATTAGATTTAAAACTTAAGTGGGATTTCGGGCAACACGGATTATTATTATCTAGGGCTATTAATTTCATTGAGGGATAAATATGTTTAACTTGATTATATTATCATTGTGAAAAGACGATACTGAACTGAAGGACTGAAGTTTTAATTCATTGTTCATTCTTATTAATTATTTTTTGCTTATTTAGCTAGTATTTTTAATTCAAAATCCCCTCTTTATTATTCTATATTATTTACTGTTAGAAACATTAGAATAAATTATAATTATAATACTTGTGGGTTCGACCCTTGTTTGTCACTATATTGGATTTTGTGTTCATAGAGTTAAAAGTAAGGTTTAATTTTGGAGTGGTAACGACAACTCCCAGTAACTACTACAGTTGAACTAACAGCCTGACTAATCAATAGAGGCTTGACACGTGTCCAAGTCGATCATTGGAAGTATAACGAATCTATTTTGCAAATCTGTGTTTCATCTGCCGAGAAAAATGTAATGATCGTTTACGTTTCTTTAAGAATTTATTTTAAAAACCATTTCACATCTAAAGAAAATCTCACATTACACCCTATCATCATATTAGAATAGAAAACATGCTTTCATCTCTAACTAGTCTCCAAAACTTTTCAAGCATTCCTCTCAGAACTAGCATTCACCTTCAGGTTACACATGCTGAATTTCTAGTCTATGAGGTTATTGAAGGCTATGATGAATCAGAATAGTCAAGGACAAGGATCAGAGGCTTCAAAGCATTCGTTGCGACAAACGAACAAGGACATAACTTGGAGAAAAGATCTTGGCATAATACATCATATACCATTTCTAATTTTACTATCATAAAAGTCAGAAATCTTTTCATCATAACTGTCATACATAGCCAACACTTCTTCTCTCCGTGAAATACCCATTAGAAGGAGTGATCTTCTTTTACTCGTTTGTCTTTTAAGGAAATCTACAGAAGAAAAGGCGAAAATTGCTGAGGAAGGAGAGCTTAAAGGAAGGAAAAGGGTTAACACAATGATACACTCACGAATAACTTCTTTGTGCAAGTGACATGCTAAGAATCCCTCTGGTCAACAAAGGCCTCCTCGATGTCCTTCTAGCAGACTTGTCCACAGAAGGCTATAATGAAGACTCATCATCCTACTTGATGATGACAAAAAGGGGAGAAGTGAAATGGACTAAACTAAAATGCTATCCCAAATGTCAATATGAAATAGGGAAGAGAAGGAGGTACATAAAAGATCTGTATATACCTTAGGGGGAGTTAGGGGGAGAAACTTGTAATATGTTTATGATCTAATATGTACAAAAAGAAAATGAATAAAGAAGTTATCTGTTCTTATTATGCATCGTGTTGCATTTTTTTTTTTTTTTTTTGTTTAGTTCTTTTGTCATAATCAAACAGGGGGAGATTATTAACAAATTTATGTATTCACCCATTTGGATTTAATGATGACAAAGCAATAATGAAATACTTGATCATTCTGATAAATGGTTATTGAATTTATGTTACTACATTTGATTATTATGTTAAGTAGTTGTTAAATTTATGTGATATGTGAGTACATTATTATTTGAAATGAAAGAAAAACAAAGTTCCAATAAGTGTGGTTTTATAAACACTTGCTACAATCTTTGTACAATCCTTAAAAACAAAATTATTATAAAAGGACTTAGAGATCAGGAATACTAGGTTGATTTGAAATTAAAAAGATAGATTATGTTAGGGATCAAATTTGTTAGGTTGATCCAAAAAATAAACTCTGTATTGTCCTCAAAAGAATATTGTCATAAATGGACACTAAGGATCAAGTTTTGTTAGGTTGAATTTAGATACAGAGTATTATCCAAAATATAATAGAATAGGTCGAAGACATGGATAGCTCAGAGAAGGAAGCAAAATATGAAAACTCAGAGATCGTAGGGCAAAGGAAAAAAACTAAGGAAATCGTAAAGTAAACAAACTCTACAATACAAAATTTTGAGAAGAAGAAGAGCAGAATGATCAAAGTTATTGAAACGGAGCAAGCACTTTATGACTAAAGAATGATTATAAAGTAAACAAGCTTGAAGACTGAACTTAGAGCTTACAAAGACGAAGTAAAGATTATAGAGCATGGTAAAAAAAAAGCATAAGGCCAGACATCTTCGTAAAACAGACATTATAATCCATATTATAATCGCAAGGACATAGGAAGTCCACAGATTCTATTCAAGGATCGTAGTGAGTACCCCCAATAGTATTTACCCAAAAGAATTAGAAGAATCGTTGAACAGAGTCATCATGAGAAGTGCAGAAGGAGGATTGTCAAGTAAGGAGAAGATCGCAAAGTACAACAATAGAAGAAAAACATTGAGAAAATGTCAATGAAGAAGATGGCCACCATGAAGTCAAAACCACTAAGGATAATGCTGAATAAATTAAATGAAGGATTTAAGAGACCTTGTGCTAAGTAAATATGAGAATACATAGGCACAAATTTGAATAAATCATACATTATTCACAAGGAAAAAGTATCAGAAAGAGCAAACCACTTCATAAGATCAACATAAATGAAAAGTTCATAGCATTCTATCAAGCAGACTCATCACAACACAACAAAGACAAATGACTCTAGTAGAAGAAGTAGAAAAAGAGGCTCAGATGTTGAACAAGTTAAAGTGCTCAAGAGCGTAAAATGAAGTTGAACATAATATCTTCAAATCATTGAGTTACTAGTATCGTTAAACAATTTTGAAACATAGAGTTACTACAATGATGAGCTGACTCAGTACCATACCTATCAGATAACTTAATGTTGAAGGCATTGAGAAAAAAATTCACCATGGCATAAGATTGAAATGATCTTATCAGAAGCTCTTTAACAAAGAAGTAGTCTGTGGTAAGCTAGCTGAATAAGACTAGAAAAAGAGTGTAAATTAGCTAAAGCTAGTTTACTAGAAAAGGAAGAAGAAGACATGATCTTTACTACAATACGAGTATACAAAACAGAGATTAAGTGGAGATCGTATATAATCCTGCAAATGACAAGTGATCAAGTAAGGGGGAGCTGCTCACATAAGATAAAGAAGAAGAAGCAAATTACACAATTTTAATAGACAATAAATGCTCAAGTGAGGAGGAGTTAATCTGTAATGTGCTAGAGAAGAATGAAGATCAAATTATAAAGAAGTGAACTAAGACTGTCTAACAGACTCTGAAACTATAAGTGAAGACTGAAGCACAACTGCAAGAGAATAGTAGAGCCTCCAAAATTGAAGAACAAACACGATCGTAAAGCCTATAAATCGTAAAGCAAACCGTAAAGCTCTAAGTTCATAGGGTTGATCGTAGAGTAGGGGGATCGTAAAGTCTGTAAATCGTAAAGTTGAAGATCATAATGCAGATCATAGAGTTGAATAAAGAGCTGATCGTAGGATAAACTAAAGACTACGACAAGGAAGATAAAATAAAGATCAATCAGATGCAAGGATGGATTGATACTTGAAGAATGTATGAATGAAAGATCGTATAGATATGATAAGTTGATTTTATATCTATTTATTATGTATTTTTAAGCCTTAATTATTTGTGAGTTTTTAAGTATTTTTAGTGTTTTAGGTAATTTATTTAATTTTATGCATTATTATTATTTTTAGTATTTTTATATTATTTTTATTTATTTATAATTAATTTATATTTTATTTTATAGGAAAATTAAAGTTGATGGCAATTTTGTAATTTAGGCAAAAGGCTGATGGCATAATGGTAATTAAAGGACACCGTTGGCATTTTCGTAATTAACCAGAATGTGGTTTCCGCGTATTGCGCGCAAGGAAGTGAATCTATCACATGGATGGGACGACACCGTTTTGGCAATTGACCGGTATAACAGCACCCGCGCAAGGCGCGGGCATAGGCAGAATCAGAAAACATCCACACAATGCGCGAATGTGGCTGGAGAGAGAAAAAAAATAAAAACGCGGGAGCAATTTTTGCGTGACAGCTGACTTTGTTTCCTTTTCCTACGAGTGGGATTTCAACAGTGCAAAGAAGGATTTGTTAAACAAATTTCAAATGCAAATTGGAATTGAAAAAATAAATAATAATTTTTATATTTATTTATTTTGTAATTTAAATCCTATTAAGGTTTGAAAAGGGTCCTATTAGGGTTATGAGGTTTATGTAGCCTATAAATAGAGGGTCTGAGGTACAATGTGAGACACAACTTTTATTAGAAAAATTCTTTCTTCTATTCTTTGGTGTTCTCTACAACTATGAGTAGTTAAATTATTTTTCTTGGTTTAAGTGATTGAAGCCATCAAGATTAATACACTATGAGATCTAATTTATTTTAATTGTTCAATTTATATTTTGAGTATTGAATATTTTTCTGCGTTTAATTTTATGATTGATTCGTTTGATTACTAGGGTGCACACTAGTTTATTATTCGTTCAAATCTACTACTAAATTAAATATCAAATCCGTAATTGTTTAGATTAATAATTATTTTGCATATCAAAAGATTGTTATATCTTAGGAAAAATATTCATCTAAATTAAATGCAGACGCTTGGATTGTGTTATTTAGTTCCACGATTTCTCTATTTTTTTATGCTGCTACTAGGTTAAATCTTTAGCGCTTGTCTGAGATTATTAAGTAGTAAGAGTTATTTAGATCGCTTGTTTCTACTTAACTAAAATTAAGGAGAGATAGGAAAATTATTCGAATGGGTGTAATTATTCCACGTTGAATATTTAAAATATGAATTGAGTTATTATTGCGTTAGTGATCAGTTGTAAATTCTTGATGGTGGATGTTCACTTAAACCAAGGCTTTTTCTTCTCATTTATTTTATTAAATTACGTGTATATTTATTTTAGTTAATTTTATTTAAATTACTTATTTGATTAAAAACCCCCCAATTTTGATTTACGAAAGCATAAAATTAAATTAATCATTCTCTGTGGGATCGACTCTTACTTGTGCTACTACATTAATATTTTTCAAAAATAAGATTTTATTTTTGGGTGCTTGCGACATCACACCAAGATATTATTGTACATTCGAAGCTTGATTTAAACATCATTGAAGAAATGTTCAATGGTTAATTGACTAAGATGATGTTATCCACGTGACCGTTGTTGCTGAAGGCTGATGTGACATAACATATCAAAAAGCTAACTGATATGTTAGAGGAGGAAGAAGACTAGTATTGAAAAAAGAAGCAGCTAAAATTAAGCTAACATTTCTCAAATACCAACATCAGAGATCTTGAATATCAAAGCATTAAAAGAAGCAACAATTATCTTGTAACGGGCAAAAGCTCCAATGTACAAAACTCTCAACGATCAACTCTTTAATGAAAAAATAGCAGAACTCTTTTTATATAAAGATCATCACCGGATATTGAAAAAAAAAAGAGTTTGTATAAGAGAGAAGTTATGTAAAAGAAAGAAGAGTAGAAGAAGATGAAGAATAGACCAATGAAGGCGTCAGGTCTAAAAGGAAAGATTAGTGGTGTGAAGAAGAAACTGAATACAGAAGAACCCACCGATAGAGAGAAAACGTATAGTCAATTCGGTTATAGCTGAATGAAGAAGATTGGTTCATACACTAAAGGAGTATAAGGAGTAAAAGATCATTCCATAAGAGACCGAAAGGGGTATCGATCATTTGCATGAATATCTTTATCCCAAAGCTACTCTACGCTTTGGAGATTGATTAAGAATGATTCCAGAGCAGGAGCCGATCAGACAAACGTGGTGGCTCTGTATTTCATTCCGTCGTGGCTAAGCTCTTTTAAATGATCTTAACGTTAGCTTAACAACACCCCCAATAACCCCAGCTAAAATAACAAGTTGGGACTTAGTGAATCGCTAGATTCAGAAGAATCTGCCCCTATTAAGGGAAGATGATTGAGTGTTCTATAGAGGAAATCGAGTTAGACCCGTTTAATTCTTAGTGAATCAATCCCTGTTGAGGGAAGATGACTTAGTGTCCTAAAAGGAGATAAGATGGGATTGAGTGGCTCGTCTGATTCTTAGTGAATCAGACCCTTATTGTGAGGACTTAGTGTTCAGGATTTAGTGTTCAAATTGTAAGGACTAAGTGCAATTTATCCTTAGTGAAATATTCCTGCTCAGCGGAGTGGAAGAGATGAGTAGAAGTAGTTCAGGCTTCGAACTTCTTAAAAATATTATGTTCTTAATGTCTCTTTACCATTTTCTTTTTATTTTATATTTATGCCATGTATGCTAAGATTATTGTGCATGTAACTTTCCATTAGCAAATTTATGAACAAAA
Organism: Hedera helix; assembly: GCA_947179155.2. Taxonomy (NCBI): domain Eukaryota; kingdom Viridiplantae; phylum Streptophyta; class Magnoliopsida; order Apiales; family Araliaceae; genus Hedera; species Hedera helix. The sequence continues at coordinate 4,933,556 of OX359272.1, forward strand.
CTGTGTATGTTATTCTTAATAATCGAATGGGGCTTTACCAAAAACTCTAATTCCACCGCACACATAATTGTTTAATTATTTTGCAAAGATGTTTAAAAATACAAAAGTTATAAACTAATTGTATAATAATTTATTCAACCTCCCTTCTAAATCATATTAATGTACTTCTGGGAAACAATAATATGTATATTGGTTTTGGATTTATAATTGCTTAGTCTCAAGGTGTACTTATATTTTTGTGGTGATGAGAATGTCATGTGACTTGGATTCCGGGGACGGAGGTGAGAGGTGATGTAATATCCAATCAACTCATATTGAACATGTTTTGTTGATGTCATTTTTCAATTGTGAGAAGCAATTGAATCACATTTATTGAGTTTGATTTAGTTATTAGGTTTCGTGATTATTCTGAAACTAGAGACTTGAGATTTATATGGTGGATCTTTTGTTTAGTTTTAATAATTGAAGAAAAATTAAATTATCTCGTTTGTTTGGAATTTTGATTTGGGGCTAGTAATAATTATTATTTTGGGTTATTAATTTTTTTTTTTTTTACTATGTTAACCTCAGGGTCTTGTTTACTGCAAATTAAGTTTGAAGGATGATTTTGAATTAAATTATTTGGGTTAAAGTTTGTTATATATCTTGTAAGCCCAGTTGAGAATTATAATTGTTTAACCGGGTTCGAAAAATTATAATCTTATGGCCTTAATCTTATCCTTCTGCCCTTTATAACTTTTTTAAGTAAGACTTGAGTTGAGAGATTATAAAAGGGATTGACAAGTCTCATTATTTATAAAATAGAAAGGTAAATGTGTATATGTGTATTATGTTCATCTTTTACTTAAAAAATTATTGGTCACTTTTTAACAATTCCGTGGGTTCTAATTTTGATCTTTCATGAAGAGTTCCTTATAAAAATTAGGCTTCACCTCTACTCTTTCTCGATAGGTGGCTTTGGTGAATTTCGGGACAAAATCCCTTTAAGGAGGGAATAATGTAACATCTCATATTTTTTTATATACATTTTCTTTTCTCCTAAATAATTAATTAAAACGGAAGTAAGGTTCAATTTAATATTTTATCTAAATTAAGTGTTTTAGGCCTAACTAATTCATTAAATATTATTTAATGTGATTTGTTTAATAATTTATTAGTGGGCTTGACCCAACTTAGTCTAGTTTAAGAGATTTATATAGTCCTGATAGAAGGAAAAATAGATTACATTGTTTTATTTTTCCCAATGAGTAGAAGGAGAAAGTAAGATTATGGAGGATGATTGATATGGAAGAATAATCACTTGATAGGATTTTTATTTTAAAGATAAAAATGTTTATGTTTCATGTTTCTGTTAATTTTTGTCGTCTTTCAATCCTAAATATCTATTTGATTATACATTTACGTTAGGATTTTTGTCAATCATTAATTAGCGTTCTTGAGAAATATGATTGAATGCAAATTTGGGATATTTCAACTAATTAAGGTACGGATATTTGCTTTCTTAAATTTACATTCACGCAAAATCCATCTGCAATTTTCAGTATTGTTCAAAAAATGATATTAAATTCGTTTCTGGTCCGATTTATTTGATTCTAAACTTTTTGGATTTGTATAATTGTTAGCTACAACTTTTCTTTTTTGAGTTTTCCGAGATTCTGACTCAAAACTAGTTGAAACAACCCTTTTGTGCAAACACTATATTCCATGTCAGAAAATCTAATTAGCATTTTATAAAATTCATTTTAACTCCAATTTTAGTGATTCTTAATAATATGGAAAGGTCTCGAAGCCTTTTAAAACTTTAGTTCTTTATATTTTTACTAATTTTATTGTTTAGTATGCCAAAATAGAGTGTTTCTAAAACTGGTCTAAAATTAGCGTAACAGATTTTTTACAGCAAATTTAGATATTCAAATATTGATAACTTGAAGATTTTAAATTCAATGCGAGTGTTTCTCGAAACTAAACTGGAGCATTTAAAGTCTAGTTTTTTTTATACTATTTTTATATTTGAGAAACAAATTATAACTTAGAATGTTATCACCAAGAGAGTGATTGAGGTCATATATATATTTTGTCAAGTTGTGCTTTTTTTGAGAATTTCTTAACTTTTGTGATTTATTTTAATAAGTTTAGGAATATGAAATTGTATACATAAATTATATACTCTCACTAGTAAGCCCCTTGTGGTAGCAAAAACTGAAGTTATATTATTGTGATTTTTAATATTGTACTTTAGAAAGTTTTGGGATATTAGTGTGTGTGTGTATATTTATTTATTACTTAAGATTTTTGTAAGGTTTCTACCTTGTTTATTATTTAACATGTTCTTTTTTTTAATGTTGTAAGTTTGTTTTTGAGATGTTCCATTAATATTATAAATTGACTTATGTATGCATATAATTTATACGTTTGTTTATAATGTAAGTTTTTGATTATATATATATATATATATATATATATATATATATATATATATATATATATATCTGAAAACATTGTAAGAAATTTGACGTGAGTGGATCGAATCACATGCTTGGCATGAAGTTGTCTGACATAGTACAGAAGTGTAGACATGTTACCGATGTTATGGGACACGTTCGGTCATAACTGGTTATAACCGGTAAGTGTATGGTATGAAGTTTGTGATATTGGGTAGCATTGTACTGTGTGCCTTGCAAGTTTATAATATTGGGTAGTACTGTATTATGTATCTTGCAAACCTGTGTAAGTTATTTGACGACTACTTATTTTTGGATAATCAAAAAAGTAGGATATTGTGTCTGTGGGACCCATGTTTTTGATATGGTTCGAATATAAGTTACTCTCTTATGTGTGTGTATGATGTAATTTCGTATGCTTTGTGAATAGTAAGATTATGAGTAAGTGTGAGTAACTTAATGTAAGTAAAATATGATTTGATAAGTATCTTACTTTTATTAAGTTGTTTTTGCAATAACTTTGATAGTATGTAAGTTGCAAGTGGTGATTAAATATATTCGGAAAGTATTTTATTTAGTAATTTTTGAATATCTTACATTTTGATATTTGTGATAAGATTATATACCTTATCTGTGATAAAAAAAAAAAAAAAGATTAAGTTATATATGTACTGATATTATGAAAGACATTTTATTTTAATAAGTTGTACTCTTCTTTTCAAATAAGGATATATGGTAGGTTGTTGCAATTTATTCATCATATTCTCAAATAGTGTATTTATTCACGTTCGCTTGTTTTCTTTCCACTTGTTTGTATCTTCTATATATGAGTTTTTCGCTCACTGCTACAACTTAGTTGAGATTGAGGTATATACGCAAGAGTTGCGTTGCAAGAGCTAACTATTACCTCAGCTTTAATTTTGGAGTTATTAGACATAATTAGTTAAATATGTATTTAGTTTTGGACCATTGTTTTAGGGAATCGATCTTTAATAAGGTCTTTCTGGCACGTATAAGTAAGGTGACAAACGGGATGTTATACATATGGCCGACTGGCCGGACACCCACAAAAATTTACAGCAAAAAGAGTTATAATACTTTACACATGATTAATGAATATATATTATGTGTGTGTTAAATGTTTTTAATTACAGTTGTTACATACAAAATATATACTCGGGTAAATTCTACGTATATGTATAGAAGTAAAAAGATAAATAATAAAAACAAGTGTAGGTTAGGGGTTAATTAGCACCACCATCAGTTGTTGAACCAATGCCAACCTGCAACCATGGAGAAGAACTCCCATTGATGTTCATGTCCTTTAGCTCACTTAGCTTTGCTAACCTCACCTTACTGTCAGCTTCATCATCCACTTTTTCCATTGAAACTATATTACTCTTGTTGGTGTTATTATTTTTATCATCCTCATCATCAATAATTTGATGATGATGCTGATTATGGTGGTGGAGGTAATGTTTTTCTTCCCCATCTACATCAACCCAAGATTGTAAATTTATTTCTGTCGACACTTCAAAGTTTAGTGGGTTCCATGGGTCCCGCTGGATTCCGGCAATGTCTTCAGCCGGTGCCGGAAGGTTGAGATCAAGTGGGTCGGTTTTGTTATAGGGAGGGGGAGGTCTTTGATAAGTATTGTGATCATGAAATGGATGGTGATACTTAACAAGTGAAGATGTGTCCGGGGAATTTGAGGTGAGCCAATGACATCTTTTGTGCCCTCCTAGGGCTTGACCAGATGAAAACACCCGGTGACAAATGGAGCATTCATGGACTTTTGATTTCCTCCTTGACGCTCCGACTAATGGAACACTCGGGCCATGATCATATTGGAATGAAGGGTTTGGTTTAGAAGGGAAGAATTCTTCGTGCGTGATGATATCATCATCAGCTAGACCATCGTCGAATTGATTGCCTCGGGCCGCGAAACATCCCTTAACTTTCTTGTGACTAGCTCTATGTCCTCCTAATGCTTGGTGGGAGTTGAATACCTTTTTGCATGCTTTACATTCAAACAAACCTTTCGCGACCCCTTTGGCCTTGTCTAGTGTCAAAGGCCTTGCTAGAGGAGCGAGGAACACTGTGACTGGATTCCTCCTTTCCTCGTCTTTACTCGCAGAAGCACATGATTCCTCTGGCTCCATGTCAGAGGGATAAACCTTGGCATTTGATAATGCCATTAGACAATTAGCGAGGGCGAGGTCTTCGTCCTCTGATGGGTAAAGTGAACTAAAGCTTCCCACTTTAGCCCTAAATGATCTCTTCCTTTTAGACCATCCACATCCTCTTCGTTCCCCATCGTCCTCGTTTTCTGAGCCCGGGGAGGAAACGAGAGACTCGGCTTCAGAGCTACATTTTCCATGCTCAAGAAAAGATTTCCATGACAAGAATTCCTTGCCACAATTTTCACAAACCCTACAACTCTTTAGTCGATTAGGGTTTGTCCTCAGGGCGTACATTCGCTTGCTACTATTCCGGTCACTTCCTCCAACTTTATCCTCCCAATCGCTGGCCGGATCTTCATCGTCGAGGTTACCACTCTCATCTCCTATACCATGAGCTCTCATGTGTCCACCTAGAGCCCTTCCACACATAAAACCTTTCCTACAAATCCTACAAAAATGCTTAAAATTTGATTGTTGTTGCTCCTCACTACAAGCCATGATCTATACAAGTAAGATGAGAAAAAGAGAGGTAGAATTAAAATACATAAAAAAGAAAAAAGGATTTTTTTTTAAATTATTAATTATGAAGAAAAATAATGGGGGTTAAATTATGTTCTTGTAGTTGAAGAAGTTGTAACCTTGAATGGTGAAAAGAAGGTTAGTCCTAGTTTTTAGTTAGAGTAATGGTTTGGGGAGGAGAGAGATATATAGAGGAATGAGTGTGAGTTGAAAGTGTGTGACAAATGGAAGGAGGGTAAGAGGATGATAGACTTTTTCTTTGGAGTGGCACTGGTGGCGCCGCCCATCAAACAGCCCAATGGACGGTGGAGAAAGATAAATATATACAAATAATATACTCAAAAAAAATTCATTTGTGTGTATGTACATATTTTTGGGAGAGTGGTGTATGATTGAGAGGGGAGTATTTTCCGGTTGTCCGTCCAGTTGAGTAAAACTAACTTCCAACCTATACATATCGTTTCATTCCAAGCCAAGAAAACTAACTATGCTTCTCCTTGTCTATCGGTTGCTCCAAGTTGCTTTTCCACACAAGTGTCCTTTTTCTCTCTCATACGTCCTAATGGAGTTTCTGTCATGTTTATCATTAACCTAAATATACGGGGAGAAAAATTCTCATTGGTTATTGACAAATAACCCACAAATTAATTTAAGGAACAATATATCTTGTTAATTTATGTATATTTTTTATTGTTAATTACATAAATAAATATGAGTGGTAATATTTTAAAGAAATATGTAATATGGTGGACCACTCTTATTATCGTGTCCAATCTAATATATTAGTGTCTTTCGCAATTGTAATTCTGTAAAAAAAAAATTGCAATACTTAGGGGCTATTTGTTTAGGACTGAATAAGTCTAAATGGCTGAATCAGTCAGCCATTCACTGTGTTTGTTTAGGACTGAATGACTGAATTGGCCAACTTTTTGGGTTGAATGACTAAGTCTAATTTTTTTGGCTGAATGGTTAAGTCCCAGTTGAATGAAGTAAAAAAAATAAAAAATAAAATAATATTAACTATTATATTAAGTAATATTAAATAAATTTACAAGAATTTTGAATTTTTTCAGAGGAGCAAAATAGTAAAAATATGTTATTCAGATGTTTCAGACATGTCACTTATCAAATAACTTTTTCATTCAGTATTCAGAAATTTATTTCATCCAGCTTATTCAGATTACTTAAGCATTAATTCAGAACTATTTCATTCAATTTTTATCAAACACTCCCTTAACCGGACTCGTTAACTTAATTAAGTACTCATCTAAAATGTAGTTATATAACTAGTCATTTAATTGGTTTTCAAATTTGTTATGACGCTCTAATTGTATTAATTACACCAAAACAATAGAGCCTTAAATACATTTTTAACCTTTAATTTTTTTACATTTTATAACTTAGATGATAGAATTTCTATTTTAAGATATTAAACTTTAATGTACTTGAATTTTTATAAATAAAATCTTTTGGACATCGAGTTTAATATTTATTGTTGAAATAAGTCATGTAAAAGACAATTTAGTTTTTTAAGTGTATGTATCGTTGATATTGACTGCAAATTTTCATCTTTTTTTTTATGACACACTAATCGCGTGTCCATAATTTTTTAAGATTCTAAAAATATTTAAGGGTGAACTACCCAAAATACCCCTACTCTAATAAGCTATTACATGGTGGTGGCCCAGAAGGTTTTTATTTATAGAAATTTAAGGACATGAAGGTTTAATGTCATAAAATTGAAATATTGGGGTTTAAGTTTTAAAACTGGAAAAACTTAAAGGTTTAAAATGCATTTGACATCAGTGTAGGCATTTCTACTCGAAATTATTGAGTTTTAAATGAACAAAAAAAGAAAAGAAATGGACAAAAAAATTAGTTTTTCTATCCAATTATGTTTTTAGTGATTTTTATATTGAAGAGTAAACAAAAGAAATGGACTAAAAATTTGGTTAGTTTTGAACGAAAAATTAAATAACTTAAATAATTTTTTTATAATCTATATTTTACGCTTTAAATTATACACATAACAAAACTAATATAATGGTTTATTTAAATGTAAAATTTAAACTTTCTTTCACTTCCTTTATAAACTTGAGAACAACACAAATAATTTTTTTATGTTCAAATTTAAATTTTCTATTCTTTTCTTTACAGTTAAAAACTCAGAATCATAATATTATAGAAAAATAACTTAGTTAAAAAAATTAGTGCAACATATGTGTAATTCTTGCAAAATTACATATAATTCAAAATAAGATAACAATGTTCACAACAATATTAATTTTTCGAGATTTCATATCATGAAATAAATACTTAATATCTTGTGTTGACTGTTATGTACAAATATTTTTTTTTCAATGTATGTCACTATACAATTTTTCACCCAAGTATTCCCATTTGAGGCAAATTGCGTAATAAACTTTTTACAATAATTCAATGTTAAACATACTATTTCAACACTGCAATTTCGACTGCTAACATTTGCATTAATTTCATCATCAAATAAATCAAAGAATAATTAATATGTCTCATCTTATCAATAAACTTTTGAGTATTAAAAGTATTTAATAAAATATGTCTTGGCCCTTAAATAATTATAATGTTTAGATAACTTCTTTTATTTAAGTTTCCTAATTTTGCAAATATACTAAAAATACTATACCTAAAATGAAAAAAAAAAATCAAAAAATCAAAATCGCTGCACATAGATCCGCTCATCTTTCACTCCAGCTTTGTAATGAATCAGGGCGTTCATCATTGTATTGCATATATCGTTTCGTTGAATTAGATCTCCGCTTTGAAATTAATTAATTAATTGGAGGCATGCATGGTCACTTAGTTAATTATGCTTACAGCAACGAGGCAATTAATGTTGTTATTTTTATTATCATGATTTTATTGTCACGTTATATTTTTTAATTTAACAAGTAACTTAATAGTATTTGTTGGGAATCCATTGATGGCAATGATGTGAAAGCAGCTACTATTTGGGATTCAATCAGGAAGCGAGGCCAGGTAGAGCAATGGCATAAATTGGTATGGCATAAAATCTTTTCTCCTAGGATATCTTTTATTTTGTGGCTTGCCTTTCACAAGGGATTGAGAACTATGGATAGACTTATTGGTTATGGCATAAACATCAATGCAGTGTGCACTTTATGCAACTCGGAAATGGAAAACTTCAGTCATTTATATTTCAATTGCCATTATTCTTTTCAAGTTCTAGTGCAAGTAATGAGGCAATGTGGTTGACGGAGTTTTAGTAGAAGCTGGACTCACATCACAGGCTTTCTTATTTCTAATTCCTCCTCTAGTTTTCGTGATATTCTTATGAAGCTTGGCTTTGGTACAGTTGTGTATTACCTATGACAGGAAAGAAATTCTCGAATGCATAAAAATCATTTTATACCTGTTAGAACTACTGTGAAGAATATTTTAAACATTATAAAATGTAGACTGTGCTCATATAAGAAATACTTGAAAGATAAGATTAGATCTCGATTTAGTCATCTGGATTTGTAATCTTGTATGGGATCCCCTTGTATCCTTTTCCTTTTTAATACAAATTAAATTTAGCAAATATATATATATATATATATATATATATATATATATATTTCTAATACTTGTAATTTGTAGATGTGACTCCGTATGAAATAGAGTAATTAATAAAACTACTCGAAAAGGGGTGGGTCTGAGTCCTAAAGACTTGGATCATTACTAAGCACTGAGAACCAAAAATAGGAAGGAAAAGATTGAAAGGACGGTGAAGGGTGATTCATGTCATTTCAACTTTTCTTCAAATTGTTTAATCCCAAGCAAGAATTGTACATACTCCTCTTGAGGGTTTTTGCCATATCTTAATTAGACCTCTATATTTTTTATATTTTTTTCAAACTAATTTTTCCCCCCTCCGAGTAAAAATGAAAATTTTGACTGAAACTAAGCTAGCTAATTAATGGAAGTTAACTCTGGATCTGTAGGTCATCCCAGGCCGCCAGCCGACCGGAATCACCTTATCGGACACAAGGGTTTTACCGGAGTCGGACGTAAGTTTAATTGAGAATGGCGGTTGCAATGCAGAGCCTGAATTAAGTTTCCAAACAGCACCAAATGATTCTTGCATTTGACTCCACTGCGAGTTGGTCTGTTGAAGATCGACACCGGAAAGATCACCATCTCCATCTTCGAATTCGACGAGAGTAGCAAAATAGTTAGGGTTTGATCCAGCATCCACATGAAAGGCAATGTTGAGTCCAGGATAGTTGCATTCCACTCTGCATGCATGCAAGCCATTGATATGATTATAGAGCTATATATATATATATATATATATATATATATATATATATATATATTCATTTGTTACAATAATAATGGCATCAAAATGTAATATAGTAAGTATAAAACCCCTAAATACATATATAAGTATTTCGATCCATTATTTGAATAATTTTTATTTTTATATTTATATATTTTTATGAAATTGTCCAAATTAACTTATTGTGCGTCTATGACATGTACCTTAAATAAAATATTACTTGATCTCAAAAATGATACTGAGATCTGTACACATTATGTATATCTATATCTATTTATATTACAAAAGAGAAGATGGGAGACAGATACCATTGTATAATAATTCTATTAATTAATTTATGGTTAAAAAGATTAATTACCATGCTAAGTACCAAAAACAGAAGAGTTGACGGGTATAACTCTCTCTCTCCTTTTTTCTTTTTTTATCTTTTTCATTTCCAGTACTATTTTCCCTCACCCCTAATTTAACTCTTCACTTCTTTTTTATTAGTTTCTAAAAAATTATCAGGCACATGGACGCATAGAATTTCACATCTAAATATCTCAAAGTATCTAAAAATCCAAAAATCATGTGCCTTCAATGCCATTGATTTTTGTTTACACCTCCTCCATTACGCAAAATAGAACACTATTTTTGGCTTTTTGAATTTATGATATTTTTTATATGAAATAAATATGAATTTATTTAATTTAATCAATATAATCTTTTATATATTATAAATTATTTAAAAGTGCTGTATTAATTATAACCTATAATTTGTTCAAACTTAATTAAATCACATTAATAATAAATTCTAAAATTTTCTCAAATCGACTCCAAAAGTAAGTCTTTTGTGGAATCGAGAAAATATTATTAACGACAAAAAATAATAATTCTATGTTTTATATTATCACCTATTTTCTTAACTATACATTATTCATATTTACTATACAATATTATAAGCCAAGATCTATTTCATAAAATTCCTCTTCTTTCCCTGCTAAGAAATCAAAACATAAGACGACAAAGGATATTATCACAATTAATTGTACCCAATATTTACTAAAGTTTAATGACCAAAATATATGGCTCAAATACAATTAGCCCACCTCTTATGTTGAATTTGCAAGCTTCCAACATTTCGAAGCTGATCAGCCTGGCCAGGTTTTGCCATGGCTCCAATAGCAGTGCCACTTAAATCAAAATGGACTGATTCTGCTGAACAAGGACCCCCGGGGCATTGATCAGTTATAGTCACCGTCACTGGATCCCCTGAGCATGAAGCGTATGCGGTGCATTTCACCTATAATACATACACGTGCGCGCACGCACATATCCATATTAATTCAAAAAATAATTAGTACTATATACACTATTAATATTCTATTTAATATCCCATAGCCAACGTCAGATGGATCCAACAGTCAATACAGAATTGTTGCATTATGATTAACACTAGCGCCATATATTTGCACAAATTTTCAACACAACTGACGATTGGATCCATTCAACGCTGGCTAGAATCATTCCTTATGATGGGATTGTGCGCACCTGATAACAAGCGCCACATCCTTCGCCTGAATTCCATAAAGAAGGGCCACCAGCAGCTATTAATTTTTTGAATGGTGGTTGCTCTACTGCACTAGTATATCCACAAGCCCCACCTATGCCCAGCATAACATACATTAATAAATAAACAAACATAAAAATGTTGTAAATATTTAAGTTCATAACACTTGCTAGATTTATTTTATTTTTTTCCCAAAAATTAAATTCCCCCAGTTATTACAAGAAGGGATGGGGGCTAACTCGTGAGAGTGGCCCTTACAAGGGTCATAAGGCCCCTATCATGTTTGCTAAAATAAAATTAAAAATTAATTAAACTCTTCGTATCTCTCTTACCAATTGATCCTGCACCATTGGGAGGTCCATACCATGTGGCACCAGCAGGTGCCCACTCAGAATTCTTTAATTGACCATAAATTGATGAGACATTAAGAAGCTTAGGGTTGAAGCAAGAACAAGAACTTATAAGAATAGAAAAGAGAACTGCAAAGGCAAAGAGAGGAACAGCAATAGCCATGATAACTGTCTTGAAGCTATCAATATAATTTAAGTCTGTTAATTTGATGGATGGTTTAATAAATTGATAAATTTGTGTTACTTATATAGAGTTAGAACCCTTCCTTTTTTCTTGTTAGTTTATAGCGGTTACATAATAGTATCATAATCAGATTATGAAAATCAAATTACAATTGTATAATTATTTAGAATATCGAGAGTTTTAATATTAATAGATTTGGAGATTTTTAAAGCAGAAATGTTATATGTACACCAAAAAATTTTCTTTGCACTCCATCTTACTTTTTAAGGCTAAGAAATTACATAAATCAATTGATCAATATATATTGGGAATTAATATTTTCACACGTTAATTTAATATTTTTACAAGTAGGTCTCATTTGATCTTATAAAAATATCAATTCTTTATATTTTAACATATATATTAACAGTTGTGTATATATAATATGAAAATGACAAAATGCGTACTAATGTAATTTTTTACACTTGAAAGGCAAGATGAGCGTAAATATCATTTCTTTTTATCCGTTTTGATTGTGGGATTTATAACAAGAGAATCGCTAATTTTAATTTCAAAAATTGATTGTGCAATCTATAACATTAAAATTACTGTCTCGTTGACCAACTTGTGGGTTGTAAGTGTCAGAAATTATAATCTAAGTGGTTTACTATTGTAAGTGTAGTACTCACTTGCTATTCAATAAATTTATTTTTAATAATACCTTCAATAATTTAATTGTACTAATTTCATTGTTGTACTTGATGTCATTATGATAAAAACAAACTGGCCTATTAACTTAAAATAAATGCACTCTTTTCATTAAAAAAAAAAAGGGAAACTGTTTCAAAAACACTCTTACAATAATGTGTGTATTCATTACGTTTTATAAAAAGATAAAGTAGAAATGCTATGCGCTTTTTTTATATTTTTTTTCAAGTAATAAATTTTGAATCTTGCTATATATTATCATAAATTTATGTTAATTATAAATACCGATATATATAGATATATGTGATAAGTAGTAATTATGAATGACCCTATCTTAATTTATGCAATCTTATCATTTAGAATTTCACGTAAATCTCAACTCAACTTCGTTATAAATTTGTCGACATATAAAAAATTTCTTATAAAAAATTTCTGTTTGCTATAACATATATTTACAGCATAAAAATTATCATTCAAGGGGTTAAATACTCTCGGTAAATTAGGGTATATAATAATTAGATTATGAATAGTTTCTTCGCTAGGAAAGTGCTTTAGAATTGAATTGGATAACGTATTATGGATTAATCGTCGGGATTAGATAGACTGAATTCCTGGGATTATATTGGTAATTAACTGAGGCATAATTGTGGGAATTCTAGGGATTATATTGGTAATTAACTAAGGCATAATTATGGGAATTTGATTGTGTGTGCAACGATAAATAAGTAATAACTGAATATGATGCTAGCTCCAAAAAGTAAATTGAGCAGATTCTGTTTAGGATTTTGACTTTTACTGATATGTCCAACTTTCTCGATTAGAGCTCATTCTCTGCATAAAAAAGAAAAGAAAAAGGAATTGATATCTTTGCAAATAAAAGTGATATTTAAAAAAAAAATATTTATATAAATAATATATAGGTCCACACTTATGTGAAGGAAAATCTTAGAAATATCAATATTTACTTGCAGTAATAATAATTTCCTAAAATATGAGTAATTTTAAATGCACAAACACTATTACCCCATGTAATGAATAATAAGAAAAAAAATTAATAGACCTTCGTAAAAAATTAAATGCATCGTAAGACCTAAATATTACTACCATTATCCCCAAAAGGATTGTTGACGCCGGAAAAAATCTCTTCCTTTAAAATTTACTCATTTTCTATTGTTTTGTTTCGTTAATTAATTAAGAGTGATTTTTGGGGAAAATATCGACATAAATGTTGATGGGATTTTGAAAAGTTAATTTTGATAATGGGCTGATTGACCAGAGTTGTCAGTTGATAAAAGTTTAAATGAATGTACCAACTCATTCGAATTTTTAGATTTTTTCGCAATCGATAAGACTATGTAACTCCAATTAATTAGTCTACAACTGAGATTTATAGAGTTCTAGGGCTTGTTTAAACAAGGGGAAGGTGTTAGGCACCCCCCCCCCCCCCCCCCCCCCCCGGCGACTTCTGTGAAAATATGGTTACCACTTTCTTAATACTTTTCTTAAAATACCCTTGAGTTAGAAAATATGTGTGTGTGTACTTGTGTAATATCTCGGATATTTATGAGATTCGAATACAAATAAGGGTTAAGATCTAAAATCCAGGTTTGGAGAAAAGAAGTGTGTAGATGAATGATTAAACATTTAACCTAATTTATGTGTTAGAAATTAAATATGGGTAATTATAAGTTATGAGAATTAAAAACCTAAAATTGGTTAATATGTATACTTTGAGGTAAAGAAGTTATTGTTGCAATAAAGGGAATGTGCATATATATATATATATATATATATATATATATATATATATATATATAGGTTTGTGTTATATATATATTTAGCCAAACAAGAGATGAGTGAAGGAAAACCAAGATTATAATTAATTAAGCTACTTACCTGTGAAGCAATTTAAAGATTAAGTAATTAAACTAACCAACCTTGATGGTAAACCTTGAATGGCAATATGAGTGGCCTAGATTAACATATGAATTAAGTCTCATGAAAAATCCAAATAATTTAATTAAGTGACTAGTGGACTAGTCCAAGTGCTATGTTCATTGATGGTCTAATGAAAATAATTAAACAACCCCAAATTGTTATAATACTAACAAGACTTGTAGAGGAAAAATAATGTTTCCCAATGATTTAAATGTCAAAGCCTATGTTAAATGTGTGATAGGTATTTACTTTAGCCTAAAGTGGTAGCCTAAGTGAATTAAATGTAAGTCAATGAGTAGAATACTTAAAAGTAATGTAGACGTGTTAAATGAGCCCAACCTTATTATATAAGAGGTCCAATGAATTAAATGTGCGGGTTACTTGCAAGAATTGTAAGATGTCTCAATCAATTAATGTAGTAAGCCTAAATAATTGAGTCAAACTTTAAAAAGGTCAAAGATTGGTTAACGTGTTGGAAGATTGCAAGTATAGTTTGGTTATATATATATACATAAAGATGTTAGTGTATATGTACATGTATATATATGAGGGAAAAATAAAGCAAAAATTGGTATAAAAGGCCTTAGTGGCTGAAATTTAGAGGCCCCACTTGGGTGATTTTGTGTGTGTCTTGATATTTCTTAATTGTCACTCAAGAAGTTGTTTGTTGGTATTTTGAAAGTGTCACTCAATGAAGTCTATCAAAGAGGCCATTCACTTAGTCATTTATTCCTTAAAACAAGCAAGGATAGGATTATGGATGTAATGGGAGATATATATAGACACACATATTATATGTATAGATAAGAGATGATAAAAATGGTTATTTAAATAAAAGAGACCAATCATGAGTTCAGTGAATTAATTTAAGTAAGCCCAAGCTTTTGTTTATGCTTGCAAGGCTTGTGGAAATTGTAATAGTAATTTAATTGAATTAAATGCCAAGCCCAAGATGTGGGAGATGTGTTAGCATGTAAGCCCAACAAATTAATTAAAGAGGCCAAAGAAAATTTAATTATGTAGCCCAAACCTAAATCCAAGGTGGAGCCCAATGGAGATACAAGTGTTGGCGCGCGCGCACACACACACACACACACACACACACACACACACACACACACATATATATATATATATATATATATATATATATATATATATATATATATATATATTGTGACACTCCCAAATTCGAGCCTACACAGTCCAAACTTGAGTCTTCAAAATACACAACAACGTACAACAATACAGTACGAAAATAATACACAAGTAAGTTTTTATTATTATTGTCACGCTATTTTACAACGTGTGAAAACTATTACAGCTATCACTCGGACCTTCACTCCATTCTCCAACTAGACACAGCTACTCTCTTATCTTCTGTTAAAGATCAATGGAATAAAAAGGAAAGGGTGAGCTCAAATAGCCCAATAAAGAATATCATGACTAAGATAATGATAAATAAATTATCAATAGTCTTCAACAGTAATGTGTTCTTGATAGAAATAAATAAACAACAAGTTTCAAATTAACAACTACAGGTAAGTTCTTGAACAAAGTTTAGATCAACAACTGCAACATAATAACAATCATTAAGAGAATCATGTAGATCATGATGTCTAATAGCTTCTTTTTTTCAAAAAAAATTGTCATCAACCTTTATCATTTAAAACACCACTGGTCATGATAATGCCAAACAACAGTTCTTCTTTGTCTCAGGCCAAAGAGAATATTCACCACGTGCCCTAAAAGACCCAAAACAATTATATCGCATTTATCATATCATTTTTGCCCCAGGCCACAGGTATTCATAACAACATGTTATGATGATTCGAACAAATAGTATTGATATAAATGATGAGCAGAAGAAAAGAATAATAGGATAAACAATAGATATTGAAATTTACAATTTTACTTTGTGCAGATTTAAATAATGTCCAAATTGTCAACATGATGTGGAGTCAAATTTAAGAATGATATTCAAGATCCATAGTTCAAAAATAACGGTTAAAGTTCAATAGACAGGATCAGGTAAATATGAAGGTTCACGTTAAATGATATTAAATGAAGCGCAAAATATTAAGAAAATTATAATCATTTCATGAATTTTACCGAACAATACTTACCATAGTAAGTTTAAGAGTATGAAATAAAATGATATTCCTTAGCTTAACACGTGAAAAGAAACTGCTTAAATGTAGTGGATCAACCTATATATATTTATAATTTAATTAGTAACTACCACATACAAATTTCATGGTATACAATAACATGATATATATGACTTCTTATAATATATATGACTTCTTGCATTACATGATATATTTTGAGGTTTAAAATATAATTTACAATTATATGACTTCTTATAATATTTGGACTAAATTTCAATTTACACATTAAATTTTGACTTTAAAATCAATTTACAATTTAAGCCTTTTTAAAAAAAATTAAATGAACTCATTAATTTTAGCAAGAAAACAAGATGAACCTTCAACACCATTTTTCAGTTAAACATTTATCAAAAGTTGTATTACGCCATTAAAATAGAGATAAAATGGTCTAAAAACTAAGATTTGAAACGATTATTTTAAATACGCATGCGTCCATATTTTTATTTTTTTTAGAGTGAAAGCTAAGGGATGCTGTAAATTGAATTTTAGTCTAATAATTACATCTACGGTCACTTATTTTCCCTTTCACAAATTATTATTGAAATTCAGATAAACACACTTAGAAAGGGGTTTGAATAAGTGTGGATCAAAAGATATCAAATTTTTAAAATTTAAATATTCTGTTAATAATACAGTCCACTGTATTTATGAATTCAGCTTACTAGATCACAGTTTTATCAATACTGTCAAAACACTATTTACTCCTTTATTTTTGAAAAATAATTTACTTGTATTAAATGAAGTCACAAGTTGGAATAAATAATTTTCTGATGAATTATAAATATAAAATTATTGAGATTACGTTTTACAATTCAATATTGAAACTTGCAATGAATAGGTAAAATAATCAATCACATGAACACAAAAGATTTTTACGTACTTCGGCCCTTAATATCTATTCTAGTGGCATAATCCACGTCTAATACCAACTAATATTAGAGACTCTTTTATTAATCAATTTTGATTACAATATTATATATTTACACAACAAGTTTACAAATCAACTTAAGTACTTGTACTCACCAAGCACTTATGCACCCCAATCACTTATGTTTTCTTAAACTTGTTTGTAAATAACCCTAACCTAAACCGATTTTGAAACCAATAGACTAAAATCCTAATTTATCATATGACCTTGAAATAAGTAGATTATGGTTACAAAATAAACTATGATCAAAGCAGTACATATATCACAATTCAAAATAACATACTTTGCTTGAAAATCATTAAAAAAATCATTTGAACATAATTTTAGTCCATTTTTCTTAGGTTATTCGCATATCACATTAACACATGAAATACAACTTATAGACCACAACGATGACTTACATACATTAATCCATATAGCCTCAAAACATACATTAAACCAAATTTATACCTATGATCATACTCATATACGTACACCTCTACACTTTTACACAACAACACATAACATACATCTATACTCTAGATCTTCCCCACATATCTTTTCATAAAACTTTTAGATCTCTGCACATGGTTTACATACATAGATCACCTAACTTTGGAAAATAGGTTTATATATATATTTTTCAAAACTAAATACACATACATACATATTAGACCTAATATGCTATAACATAAATATAGATCACATATATACACATAACTTCTAACATATAACATATATACATCCTTATATCTTCGAAACCCACCATGGTTTCTCATCAGTAAGATCTCCCACAACAAACATGGTATACAACACATAACAAACATTAAACTATAACTTATGAACTAGAGTTTTGAGATGAGAGCACTTTTAAACATTTTAGTTCTTAATATCCTACACATCCGTTACTTAACAATTTCTTGGCCTATATCATCGTCAGACAACAAGATTTTCTCGATGACTTGTTAACATAAAATACAACCTTAGACTTATTTAGTGTCTGAAGGTGTATGCTCTTCTTCTGACAGTCAATTACTGCTCCATGGTTAAATAAATTCATCCCTAGGATGACGTTAAATTCTCCTAAGTATATCAGAATTAAATTCAACTTATGTCCATTTATATCAGTACAACAATTTTTATGTATATACTCAACAAAGATCACTTCCTTATTCGCAACCTCTATATTCATAGGGCATTTTAACTTTTCTTTAGGTAATTATAATCGTCTAGCGAAATCTTCAAACACAAATGAACAGGTAACACCCGAATCAAATAATACATAGGCATATCAAAATAATACCCGACACCACGTCCTTTGACTCCACGGTGTCTTGCACGGTCATATTAATCGTTCGTGTTGTCGGCTTGTTTTGCTGAACCAGTCCTTTAATAGTCAATATGTTGTTGATGCTCTTGTTGCCACTACCTCCATCACTTTTCTTCTTAGACAATCCTTGATTTGATGATCCGATACACCGCATGCGAAACATTCTCACTTCTTTGGTTTGAGACAATTAGGAGCGATCTGTCATTCTTGCCCGCAATTATAACAAACGTTTCTACCCTTTATGCACTCCTCAGAATGATTATTTCCTCATTTACTACACGTATTTCCCTTTTTCTGATCATCTTCTTTCTTGTTTCCTGAGCTCTTGTTATTATTATTCCACTTGCGCTTGTTTGAGTTGTTATCACCATTGTTTCCTTCCTTAGTTCCCTTGTCACTTCTCTTCCTTTTATGTTCTTGGTTGTACTTCGACATTCACTTCCACCCTCTGCTATGATTGACTTCTCCAACATCGTTGCAAATGAGTCAATCTAAAATACTAACACATTGTTGTATAACTAAGACTCCAAACCTTGTTTAAACTTTCGCGCCTTCCTCTCCTCGGTGTCCACTTGGTGTGAAGCAAACCTTGCTAACTCGTTGAACTTGGTGGCGTACTTGGGAACTGCATCTCCATCTTAATTTGCATGCTTATCGGGAAATAGCTCCTTAAACCTACTCCGTGCAACTACTTCCTCACCAACTCTCCCTTGACTGACTTCCCATCAATAATTCTTTTCCTCTTTCATCATACAAGTTACAAAAGTCGTCTTTTGCTTTTTAGTTACCCTGGTGATGATAAATGACTTTTCCATATCATTTACCAACGACTGGGCCTCAATTAGATCGGTAGTTCCTTTGAACTCCAGTGGTCCTACTGTCTTTAAAGTCTTTGAAGTCTGCCAATTGAGCAACTGGGGGTGGTGCTCCTATGGCATTAGGGTTTCAATTGTGAAATGCTCCTATAAGCAGATCTACAAATTATTGTATTGGGTTTACCTGCTCTCTCTTGGCGTTAATAGATTCTTTAGGTGTTGGTAGAGGTTAAGGTCTTCTACGTGGCTAGATTGTCTGTTAAAATAAACTTATGTTATTATTTTATCCTTTTTTTATAATCTTAATTTTAAAAGCATTTAAAACTAATGCACAAATTAATCACTTCAAAACATATAAACATAAACACATTTATGTTCATATACCATATAGTAGCGCCTAGCACTTTGCATCCTAGGCATATTGCTATAAATGTTCATATCCCCTTAAGACAACAAAAGATAGGATTTAACATAAACATATCCCACTAACTCCTAGAGTTGAAATTTACAAAATATCATAACCCTCTATCAAAACAAAAGTTGAATTTTAACTATATATATATATATATATATATATATATATATATATATATATATACTAACTAATAACGGTGCATCCCACGATACACAACATACTCATACTCTTCATCCCACATGGTCATTACCAGTCTATGGCTGCCTAGTCTGGTAAACCTCAACTGGGTAATAGAATATTCTACTCTAAAGTCTGTCAAATAAATAGCGATAGGCGTATGACACCTTATTAAGCTTCACCTTCTCGGCACGAACCTCATCCTTAAGCTCAATAACCTGTTCCTTAGCTTAATCTCGTTGTGCCTTCAACTCCTCCCTAGCAGATATCTCATCCTCCTAAGATGCGTCAACAATTTTCTTTTCTGCCTGCTGCTGTTGCACCTTATGCTCAGACTTCTCTAACTAACTTCTCATATCAGCAGTTCTATTTATCAACAGAAGTATGGGAGACTTCATCTGCTCAAAAGATTCCTAATACTCCTGCACCTTGGCCTCTAATTCAGTCACCTAGACTTCTAACTCAGTGTTAAACTCCTCTACCAGTTCACCCTCGGTGGTATCTTCATTTTCCTCCTCAGTCTACTCCTCATCCTCCTCAACCTATCCCTCCTCCTCAAATATTAGATCCTCCATAGGTTTTATCTTTGGCTCAAATTCTGGATCTTCCGTAGGGTCCATCTCTGGCTATGACTCATACTGTGCAACTGGCTCAAATTGTGGTATGTCGTAGGGCTCATCTTCTTTAGTGTGACTAAACTCACCAACTTCAAGCATCCTACAACTATAACAAACAAACAAATAAACTCAATTAGTATCGCAATAAAATATCTTCATTGTATGGAATGAAAGTATATTCTATTGTGTTACAAAATCAATTTGGTGAATTTCCAAAATCCATCTCCTAAAACTTGATATGAGTTGACTTTTCTAAGTTTATATCCTAAGGTTTCGCGAACCTAACATTCTATAACCTACAGCTTTGATACCAACCTGTGACGCCCCCAAATTCGGGTCCCTTGAATCTCAGGTTTGGTGTTCACAATTTAACACTTATATAACATCCAAATACTTAATCTTCATTAACTAGCAGAATAATACATAAATGTCTTTACAAAAGATACCATAATCCCAAGGTCTTCTAACCCTAACTTACACAAATTAAAATACTTTAATAGTCCAAAAGGTTTACATAACAAAATATAATATTGAAACATGCATAACAATAAACATCATTAACATTCTAGTTTTTGGCATTTCCTTTGCCTTTCTCCTTTTTAAAGCACTCAGGCTTAGCTGAAAAATATTTATAATATAGCAAGGGTGAGCAACTACTTTGCTCAGCAAGTTTAAATAAGCAATGAATATAAAAGATGATATATCATGAATGAAAGAAATTAATTTATGAGACTTTAACAATATTTAATAACTGTGAAGTAATGAACATGAGAAACAATTTCGAATAAAAATGATTTTTATTTCTTTACTGTTAAGTGATCACTATAGACCGTGAATGCTTCTAAGGTGTAACAATCATTCGACTGAATCTTTGGACTATAAACACTCAAGTTTAGTACTTGAGGGGATTAACCTCTTGTACCCTATGTATATGCAAAACATTTAGACATCTTGCGCTTTATCGATTTCCCGACATAAAATACCCCTTTATAAGGGTTGTTCTTACTCAGTCTTACTATAAGAGTCCGCACTAACTATTTGACTTGGATAAGCTTCCAAGTAATGGAATTTGTACACGTAATATCTAGCCGAAAAAATTGGCATAAACTACTTCTTAAACAGTTCGTGAATAACAGAACTTTAAAGCTTTATAATTTAATAATAGAACAAATATTCAATTGCACACAAGTGGGAATAACGATAATCAATATCAGTGTGAAATAACTTTCAATAACTATCCCACTTAGAGTACTTGTAAAATAAATACAAGTTAAGTTAGGATACTTGCCTCTTTCATTGTCTACGGCTAACTCTTTCTAATTATCCTTTGAACGACCTAAATAATTTATAATTTGATCTACTAATTAGTAATTTTACATAATGGTTTAATTTAACTCAATAAACATCCTATACTTCATTTACTAATAATTAATCATCATAATTGGGTCCTACATGAATAATATTTAATTTTGGAAAATTTGACCTAAACTGACTCGGCTAACTCGACCCGACCCTATTAAAAAAAATAAAATTTTTAAATTTTCTGGACCAATGCCCAGCGCTGCTCAACAGATTCCAACAATTGGCCACAGCGCTGCAGCGCTCCCAGCTAGAAAATTTCTAATTTTGTATTTTTTTTTTATTCTAACTTTAATATCTTATTTATTTTACATTGTATTGACTCCAAAATTGAACCATGGCTAGTTGGATCATTTATTAACACAATCCAAAGGACTTTAATATTTTCAAAAACATTTACTAGACCAAATCAATGATCGATCAAAGCAGTACATATATCACAATTCAAAATAACGTACTTTGCTTGGAAAATCATTAAAACCCATCTGAACATATTTTTAGTCCATTTTCCTTAGGTTATTCATATAACACATTAACACATGAAATATCACTTATAGACCCTGACCATGACTTACATACATTAATCTATATAACCTCAAAACATACATTAAACCAAATTTATACCTATGATCATGCTCATATACGTATGCCTCTACACTTCTACACACCAACACATATAATATATATACATCTATACTCTAGATCTTTCCACATATCTTTTCATAAAACTTTTAGATCTCTACAAATGGTTTACATACATAGATCACCTAACTTTGGAAAATAAGTTTATATACATAGTTTTCAAAATTAAATACTCGTACATACATATTTGACCTAATATACTATAACATACATATAGATCACATATATACACATAATCTCTAACATATATCTATTCTTATATCTTCGAAACCCACAATGGTTTCTCATCAACAAGATCTCCCACAACAAACATTAAACTACAACTTACGAATTAGAGTTTTGACATAAGAGCACTTTTAAACCTTTGAGTTCTTGATGCTCTCTTCCTTCTTGAAATAAACATTGCTATATAGGCTCTCCACTTTTCCTCCTTAGCTTCTACCTGAAATCCTCTCTATTTCTCTCTAAGATTTTTACTCTCAAACTCACTTTCAAAACTCTCCAACTATAACTCTCTCTACACTTGGTGTTTCTAGCAAATGAACAAACTCTTGTTAACAACTTAAGCTCTCTTATTTATAGGCCTCTAGAAGTATCCCATTAACTCCCTTAATCTACTAAAACTAATC
Source organism: Hedera helix (assembly GCA_947179155.2). Lineage (NCBI taxonomy): Eukaryota > Viridiplantae > Streptophyta > Magnoliopsida > Apiales > Araliaceae > Hedera > Hedera helix. The sequence continues at coordinate 4,956,793 of OX359272.1, forward strand.
AATTAGGAACTCTAATTGCTTTTACTATTTGATGGATTGACTACATGAGTTACAAGTTGATTAACTAGGGTTAGTGGGATTTGGTAGGGTTGGTGAATAACTATGCCTCTTGAGTAAAATTGAAGCAACAAAAAGCTAACATTCCACCCCCTTAGGTCCCACTTTGGCTAGCCAAATGACCATTTTCCTTTCAATTTTTCTTTTTCTTTTAGCTCATATATACATATACATATTGACCACTTGTTGACCTTCATTTGAATTTTCAAATTGGATCAATTGTTGGACTACTAGTTTATTTCATTTGGGCTCACTTGAATTAAGTCAATTGGGCTCCATTACTCTACATTACAATACATAAATCATAAAAAGGTTTGGGCTAACCTACATTAATTGTTGGACTACAATTGAACCAATCAATTGGGCTAGTCCACTAGTTGTTCACTAAGTTAATTAACTAACTCCTTGAGCTTATTTAATACACACACATAAAAGAGTTATATTAACAGGACTTGAACTACTCGTTTAATTATCTTAGGCTAGTCCACTAGTATTTAATTATACCACTTGGACTTTTATTTAATTAATTCATTAATTCTCCTATCTATCTTGTCACATTTATCAGATTAATAAATATACACACATTTATTTAAGGCTGTAACCGAGTCGAATCGATCTGAATTTTAAGCTGCTCGAATTCGACTCGAATTCGAATTATATTTGAAAAACTTTACTCAGATTCGATTAAATTCGAATTTTCGTTACTCGAATTCGATCCGACTCAGATCGAATTATATTCAAACTACTAGCGAACTTCAAATTCAAACTTGAATTCGAGTCTCCACATAATAACTAGCTTTATAATACATATAATTACTAATTGAACTTATTATTTTATTTTGAAATGGTAAAATATAATTATAATTACACTTTATAAATATAAAATTATAATTATAATTATAAATTAAATAAAAAATAATAACTAATTATTCAAATTTTATTTAATTGTTTATATGTTATAAGAGAATGTATCGAGAATCTATTCGAATATGTATCAATTAAGTATATATCGATTCATGATTGAAAATTCGAATAGTTTGAATTTTAAACGAGTCGAGTATAACCTTACTCAGATTCTATTCGTAATTTTATTTGAATTATTTTTTTTACACAGATTTGGATCATATTATTAACGAATTCGAGTTTCGCTCACAATTTTTTGAGTCAAGTTTAAATCGAGCTCGAACCGTTTAGTTTGATTTACAGCCTTACATATATTTATTCATCCAATCACATAAATGCACAATTAATTTATACAAAAAATTATTTTATTAATAAATAATTTTTAATTCTATTTATAATGTGTGACATAGTATCCATGATTATTACAACTAATAACAGAATATAATGCTAGCTCCAAAAAGTAAATTGAGCAGATTATATTTAGGATTTTGGCTTTTACTGATAAGTCCAACTTTCTCGATTAGAGCTCATTCTCTAAAAATAATAATAAGGAATTGATATATTAAGGGATATTTTTATAAAAACAAAATTCATATGAATAATATATGAGTTCATATTTATGTGAAAGACGACTTGTGAAAATATTAATATTTATTTGTAATAATAATAATTTCCTAAAATATTAGTAATTTTAAGTGCACAAACACTATTACCCCATATATTGAGTAATGAGAAAAATAAGTTAAAAAATTAATAAACCTTAGTAAAATTTAAATTCACTGTAGGACCTAAATATTACTACCGTTATCTTTTGGATGACAAACTAATAATTTTCACATAAATTAAGGTAGCCAAAAAAGTAAGTGAAAGTATAAATTTTATTCCGAATCTATCCTTAGTTTTGGGTTTGGAGAGAGAGAAAATTCAAGTGAATCACCCATTTGTGATATGTGAGTGATATATAGTTAAAGGTAAATTAATCCATATAAGAATTTACGTAGTTGATTTGTTAATTTTACTCATTCTTTTGAGAACAATTAAAATATTTTATCAACTTAATTATCCTTTTAGAAAAGGAAGGAATACTTTTCTCTCTAGTTCTGCACACATATAACTCTCTAATTAAAAATAAATAAAACTATGCAAGGAAACAATAATTACTTGCAAAATAATAGAGAGAGGATATATATTCCAACTTATATGGAGTATTATATATTTCTCATGAGGTACAATTATTTCATAATAACTGCAAGCAAATAGGCAGAAATGCACTGTGGACTAGCTGACTTACAAGCCAATCTCCTCCAGTATATACTGCATTACATATTTCCATCAAACTAGCTAGACAACAAAGTTGACAATTGATCGGTAAGATTTCCCGGGCTGCCATCCGGCCGGTATAACGTTGTTTGCCACAATAGTTTTGCCGGATTCCGATATAAGCTTAATGGAAAACGGTGCCCTCAAAGTAGAGCCTGTATCAAGTTTCCAAACAGCACCCCATGATTGTTGCATGGATTGCCATGTGTTAGAGTCTAAGGCCTGTTTGAGATCAACTCCGGCGAGGTCACCGTCTCCGTCTTCGTATTCGACGAGAGCAGCAAAATAGTTAGGGTTTGAACCAGCATCCACGTGAAAGGCCACAGATTGTCCAGGATAGTTGCATGGCACCCTGCATGCATGCAAGCCATGTAATTAATGTCCATCGAAGAGGGCAAAGTTGTCATTTGACAAAAGTAACTTGGTACTAACTATTTAAAAAATACTGGTCAGTATCGGACAGGAAAATTTACAACCAAAAAAAAAAAAACATATTAATTAGTATACAAACAATAATTTATTTTGATTCAATTATAAGAAAAAAAATATCTCCAAGTGAAAATGATCTTATATTTTAGAACAATATATGGTGACACCGTTTATGGTACAACACTGGACCATTACTCACTCATAGTTGCATTATAGCATCTTACAGTAAAATATTTAAAGTACTAGTATATTATCAGCTCCATAGCAAAAGTCTAATATATATCTATTTAAAACAATAAATATATGTGTGTGCGCGTGTAATTTTGTATACTTAAATAGAATTTTATGCAATAATTAAATTTAGTCATAACTAGATAAACAGTCTTTGGCAAGGTCGAAGACTTTCTTAAATAAATTAAGAAATATTTGTCACAATCAGATTAAGCTAAATATTTTTTTCTTATGGAAAAAGAACTAATTAATGTAGTGCATGCGTACCAAATAATGCCAAGCAGTCACAAAAACACACAAGTACTACCAAGTCTACTAGATATACCTCTTATGTTGGATTTGCAAGACTCCAGCATTGCGCAGTTGATCAGCCTGACCAGAAATTGCCATGGCTCCAAAAGCAGTGCCACTCAAGTCAAAATGAACTGATTCCGCAACACAAGGTCCCCCGGGGCACTCATCAGTTATACTCACGGTTACCGGATTCCCTGAGCATGCCTTGTTTCCGGTGCGTTTCACCTGATATATATACATATATATATTCAACAAAAAAACCAATAAATTAAATATATACGTATGTATATATATATATATATATATATATATACACATATATATATATATAGTACATTCCAAAGGGATTGTGTGCACCTGATAACAAGCTCCACATCCTTTCCCTGATTTGAATAACGAGGGGCCACCAGCTGATATCAAGGAAGAGAATGGTGCTTGCTCTACAGTATTTCCATATCCACAAGCTCCCCCTATGCCCACAAAAAACATAAATAAATACTTCTATATATATATATATATATATATATATATATATATATATATATATATCGTGCAAAAAAAATTGCTCGAAAGAGTTGGTGGTACTAATATATTGTGCGACTGACCCCACAGTGAATCAGACACAAGTGTTTATGTCAGATCGCTAGTTTAAGGCATGTCTCAAGTTTTAGGTAGTTACGCCAAGGCATTTCTCTACTAATTTTTCACTTACCATCACTTCCGGCACCATTAGGACTTCCATACCATGTTGCACCAGCCGGGGACCAATTGGAGTTTGATTGAATTTTGGCTGAGACATTAAGATGTTTAGGTTTAAAGCATGAACAAGAATTCAGTAGAAGAAAACAGCATATAAGAAAGGCAAAGAAAGAGAATGATGGTGGTTGAGGAACAACAATAGGCGCCATGATAAACGTGTTCAAACTATCACTAGACTAATTAACCTAGCTATGCTTCTATTAACTGTGTGTTGGTTTGAAAGATGAATTAATACTTTATGCTATTTATAGACTTAGAGCAGTCCGAAATTTCCGCGATTTCCACTTTATTATAAGAGCCCATGTGGCATTACTACAAGAGAATTTAGTTTAATTTAAATTATTTAATTTCTTCATGGAAAAGTAAGGGTGTTCACATTGACAAAGCAAAAGTACGTTGTCACCGTAAATAAACTAAATAATAACATTGACATTTTTATAATTATTTTAACTGTATTTAATAAACTAAATAATATTTATTACTCTTGTTACATAATTTTAATTTATTATGACAATATCAACGGTAAATAATATGTGCAATTTATATACATACAATCCAAATAAATATATATGCATGCTGGCTAGTAATGATATTTGTTTGCATGGTGCAAGTAAAAAATGATCTGTAACTGATTACCCATCCTTGCGTAGCGTGTGCATGCACCCATTTAACTAACACTATTACATTAATTAGTTATTTAACCATCAACTACTTTTCCCAAAAAAAAAAAAGTATACAAAAAATTGACCTAAAGGTCTGGTGTTTAACTTGAAGTACTAAGGAATGAATTAAATACTTGGGCATTTTACAGAAGCAAAGCAAGAACTAGTTAGAAAGAAAAAAAATGTCAATAATTTGGTAAGATATTGTCCCTCTCTTATATGTACTCCCCAGTAAACCTAACTTGATTTTTTAGCTTTCTCTAAGAATATATTAATTAGGAGCATGTTTTTTTTTCTTAAAACTAAATTAAAAAAAGAAACTCTTCCTAATTATACTTTTCAACATTATTCTTAATTATACGTAGCTAAAGAATATAAATTTGTACGACAAGAATAATTTTATACTAGATTATGGTGAAAATTATTCTAAATAAAATATTATTTCCTCTTGAACTTTAAATAGCAACCTCAGAGTCTATCAATTGAAGTATATATAATATTTTGTTTTTTTATGTACTTAAGAGAGAGATAAAGATGAAATGAGTTATTTATATATATATATATATATATAAAGCCTAATAAAGATAATTATAAAATATAAAAAATTAATAAGGACAATTTTGTTCAAGAAAACTTAGTCCCGAACTCTGGATTATGAAATCCACGCCCTACCTGCCCTCTAATTAGTTCTTTATATGGGGTATTATTTTTAAACGGGACTAACAGTTTAGGTCAGAGATAACAAATCAAACATAGTACTATATTTTATATGGGATTAATAGTCTAAATCCCATAATCTAATCCCTCAAACAAACGTACCCTAGGAGGAGTTTAGAACATAGGTAAACATAATTTTTGTCAATAATTTTGCAAATAACAAATTTCGTCCTTTAATTATGATTTTGCTACGCTTTCCTCAAGATGCTTAAGCAAACTTTTTATGGAACTTGGTATTAAGAGTATGCTTGCAAGTTAATTAATTTGAACTCTCGAGATTGTGATATCCATCCTTAAACATAGCTTAGATATCAAACTCTTCGCTTATATATCCAACTTCATGAAATCCAGATATACCGTTCAAATTTATTAGCAACAAATACAACTAAACCTTTAACAATGGAGAGTTTTAGTTGATTTCCCATTGATATCATTTCAAATTTAATTATTTTTAATTTATTGATGAGAATAAAATTAAAAAAATTAGCCTCTTTTCACACCATTGATATCATTTCAATATTTACCACTGTTGATATATGGACTTTGGCACACTAAAATCCAACAATTTGGACGGTTTTTCTTGTTTTGGACGTGAAATGGGACTTTTTGAACGGTATTAAAGGAACATGGAATGAAGCTTCAACATTCAGAAACAAGAATTTTACTATCGTATGAAAAGGATGAGCTATTATGTAGGTCTTGCTATATCACTACAAAACCTATGAGAGTAGAAATCAAACCTTAACTATGACCTTTATTCCCAATTAAGAAAAACATATACTACCGCAATTCTACATAGAATGCCTTACAATTAATAATTTCATGCATTTTAAGGAAGTCAATTTTTGATCAAATATGGCCATTAACGAACACGTGTTTGTACTCATGGTGAAATCAAAATAAAAATAGGCTCGTTACATTATTATATTTATATATAGAGATGATACATAACAAATGGTGTTTATAAGACCTTATATATCTATCACAAATTACACTGTTTGTTCTAACACTACTATTTGTTATAAAAATACTACTATTAATTCTACCACAACACATTGTTACGATAGGCAAGTTTACTACAATAACATTGTGTTGCGTTTGGTTAAAAAAAATTAAATTGTGACCATAAAATCTATAGATAAATGATATAGATATGGTGGCCAGAAATTAATTTATAATAATTGTTTGTTATGGATCAACTCACATATATATATATATATATATATATATATATATATATATATATATGCATGCTAGAGTTTTGCAAAAAGCGTCTTACCATTTTATTCTAAGGTAAAACTCAACTGTGACATTTTATTGTAAAACGTAGGGGTGAGGTTAGTAATATAGTTGAGTTCTGTTGCGTATTCAAAAAAAATTCGGTCCAATTACAGTTGTATAAAATATATCCGTACATGTAATTTGGATAAAATTATAAGAATGATCAATTATATTATAATTTTTTTTTAAAATCATGCTTTTACTATTCAATAAATGAAATAACAACGTTTGTACACAATTTGTGTACATATTTTAATTAGCCCTCGTGTTGCCGTAACATATGAAGACGAATACAATTTTGCATAGACCCCCTTTTGAGGGAGACATGTTTTAATCTCGTAGAAAATTATGGGTTCGTAATTGATGGTGACCACTTTTCAAATTTCCTTAAACCTGGCCGTTAATGGTGGTTATTGGCCGTGGAATTTTCACTTGATCCACGTGCCTGTCATATTCAAATTAAACAATACTCCTATTCTTTTTTATTTGTCTTTTTAGAGATAGATTTTTGTTCTTTTTTATTTGTTCGTTTGTAAATTTTAAGATTAAAGATTAATTTATTTCTCTCTCATCTTTTTAATAAATTTTAGAAGGTTAATACATTTTAGCTTATAAAAAATTAGATATTTTAAAATCTTATTAATTATTAATAATATATTTTTTTTATATATTTATGACGTCACTATTTCAATAACGGTTCGATCACTGGTAGGACCACTGACTCATCCACCCGATAATTTTTTTGATTCGATGATCGGTCTAATTTTCTAAATATTGTTTACGATATCCCATGCGAAGATTTAGGATGGTTTGCCAAACTCGTGCAAATTCATGCGTGTTCTATCCCTAAATTATTGTCCTCATTCTCTTAAAGAAATTATGCAATATGAAGAAAGTTATCAACTTTAAAATTAATGGTCTTTTGACTCAATTTAAAATAGGATATTAATATTAGATAAAATTTAAATTTAACAACCTTCGATTAAGTACAAATTTTAAACATCATGTAATTTTTATTTATTTTTTAAAAGAGGAGTTGTGACAATAAAAATGATGGGATGATCTCATCTTGAAATGGGGATGAAAATTTCTTATGTTATATATTAAAGTAGGAATGATATATAAACTCTACTTCTTCATTTAGGCATAACCTTTACCAACCCGGAAAAAACTCACAAATGATCTTTATAGGTCTGTGTGCATAAAGTTGAATTAAGAGTTGATGTTCATTTTCCTGTCTCATCTATTTTCTATTTTTATTATTTTATTTTATTTATATTTTAATATCACGTAATACTCTTTTATATAAAAAATAATAATAATTTAATTACATATAAATGAGATAAAAAACTTGAACTCACATAACGGCCTACTTGATAATATATATGGTGGGGCATATTTCAAGATCGCTTCATGATCTTATCATATTATAAAAAATTATTTCCGGTAAGAACATGGAGTATGACATATCGTCTTTATTTGGATGTGAATGATTCATTTTTCTTGCTCTCAGGGCCATGATAAGTTAAAAATCTAACCTTATTTGTAATTACTAGCTAGGTAGATCCCGCGATACGCGCTTGGAATTCTTTATCCTTATTAATTTAGTTTCAATTATTATAATTAATTTTAATTTTTTAAAATTAATTATAATTTTTTTTTAAAAAAAAGACATAAATTTATTTAATTTAAAATAAAAATAATAATTAATTTAATTTTTCTTAAGTTTGTTCTTTTTTTATTTTTCATCTTAATGCTAAGAAAATGGATTAGTAGTAATAGTAGGTGCTGAGCAAAAATTATAAATAATTATTTTATACAATTAAACTCGCGCAATTTAAGTACGTGAGTTCTTAATAAGAATAAGTCTACACTTATAACTTTTAAATACTATTTCAAACACTATTATCATTCACGTCATTAAAAAAATGTGTATTACACTGATTTCAATATAAAACACATTTTTTAAATAGTATGGATGATAGTAGTGTTTGAAAATTATAAGTATAAATTTATCATCTTATTAATGTAAGTCAGACCCATTCGAAAAAATGTATCTCTTAATTACATCCCTTGATTTAAGGGAACACCCTTTAATTCTATTTATAAGGGAGTTATTTACTTAGATTGCCTATGTACCTGTTAACGGGATCAAGTCAATTCGTAGTTCGTGAAAAAGATTTAATTTAAGTTAATAAGTTTAATATTAATTATTAACTTAACAATTTGTATAAGTAAATGAATTTGACATCATTTACATTTAAATTTAGTTAATGCAAAATTTATGTAAGAATTTGGTTTAAGTAACTTGTTTGGCACCCAGGGCCGGCCCTACTATATAAAAAAAAAAGCGCGCGCTTTAGGCCCCATTTAAAAAAAGGCCCCAAATTTTTTAAGATCATAAATAATTCATATAAAAAGGTCTTATAAAAATATAAGCCAAATAATTTTTTAGGGCCCATAATTCAATTCAAATATTAAATATGTAAAAAAAAATAACAGTATAAAAAAAAACCTCATTTAAATAAAAATTATTAATACTCCCTCCGTCCCAAAATAAAAGTTCTCCATTGATTTTTATAGTCAAATTGACCATTTTTAAAATTAACAATTAAACATAGATATATTTAGATTTTTAAAAAAGTAAACATTGAGATATGTACTAAATTTTATATAATTTATAATATTTATAGGCTTTTTACATATATATTAAATAATAATAAGATATATTTATTTAAAAAATGATCAATTTGATCATAAAAGTCAATAAAAGATGTATCAAACATAGAAGGCCTCATTAAAAATATCACTTTAGCATTATAAAAAAAAATAAAAAATATCGCTTTAGGCCTCATATTGTCTTGAGCCACCCCTGTTGGCACCATTTATCTGGGAGTTTAATTTAGTTTAGGAATATGATTTTTTAAGTAAATGGGTTAAACACCTTTTACTTGAAAATTTGAATTTATTTAGGAGTTTGATTTTAAGTAAACAAGTTATACACCGTTGGTTTGAAAAATTGAATTTATGCAGGAGTTTGGTTTAAGTAAACGGGTTAGGCACCATTTAATTAGAAGTTTGATTTATTTTAGAAATCTGATGTTTTAAGTTAATGGATTATACACCATATACTTGAGAATTTTGAATTCATTTCAAGAATTCGATTTAAAGTGCGTTAGGCAGTAAGCACCATTTCCTTGAAAATTTAAATTTATTTAGGAATGTTAAGTAAATGAGTTAGGTATCGTTTACTTGGGAATTTAAAAGTTTAATTTTTTGGTAGCAAATAATAGCAACATTATTATTAATTTGAAGAATGACTTGTTAATGGAAAAAATTTAATTAATTTCATATAGGACTCAAAGAACTGCTTATGGAAGAATGGCTTACTCATTTTTAGCAAGGAGTTTCGAAGGTTGCTCATGAAAAATTTGTAATTAAGCAGTCGTGTACTTCTTCCATTACATGATGTTTTTTTGAGGCTTAAAATATAATTTACAATGTATATGACTTCTTATAATATTTGGACTAAATTTCAATTTACACCTTAAATTTTAACTTTAAAATCGATTTTTATTTTAAGCTTTTTAAAAAAAATTTAAATGAACTCTATAATTTTAGCGAGAAAATAAGATGGACCTTCTGCAACATTTTTCAGTTAAACATTCATCAGAAGTTTTATTACATCATTAAAAGAGGGATAATATGGTCTAAAAACTAAGATTTTAAATGATTATTTTAAATATATATGCGACCATATTTTTTATTTTAGAGTTAAAACTTGGGTGTAAATTGAATTTTAGTCTAATATTTACATCAACAGTCACTTATTTTCCTTTTTCACAAATTATTATCGTCAAAAAGCTAATGTTGTTAGATAAACCTTGGACCAGACTTTTCTTTTCTTCTCTTTTTTCTCTTTAGTTACAAACCCTAACCTCTAAATCTTTCAGTTTAGATCTAAGGAAGGAGTTTTTTTCTTTTTTGAAAAGGCCATTCCCCAAATCTTTTTGTTATCATTAATCTATTATTTAGCTATTGTTCAGTACACATAATTTACCAAATTATTGATAAAATATAATTAAGAAGAAAAAATGAAATTTCCTTTTGTTGAGATGTGATTATATATGGATTGGGCCGAGACAAGATCTGATTTATTATTGGACTAGGTTAAGGAGAAGCCTGATTCATGTATAAGTTTGGTCTCGGTGATTGGTGCACGTGGCTTTCTTTAGACAAATTGGCTTAGGCAAGGGGTATCCTAATTGGAATAAGATTCAATTTCTTTATTTGGTGAAGAGATGGAGATTTAATTTGGGAGAGAATCTGTTGGCAATTAATTACAGAGATAAGAATATTTGAAAAGGGACTCCTACTCTTAGTTGGATTCAGGTAGATGTGGACTTATAAATAAAGCTATGCACGAAGGGAACTAACACACAATTTACTATCATCTAACAGAATCCTTATTTTCTAGCATATAAGTCTTTCGTTATCAAGGAAGTCTGTAATCACAACAATATTATAGTGAATTTCTTATCTCTCTCCGTGCTTTTTCCCAATTAAGTTTCTACGTAAAATTTTTGTGTTTTTACTTTAAATTCTTGCAATTATTTATGTTTGGAGTCTTTTTACTCGTTGTTTGGTGATTTAAACGAGCAGTACAAAATTTGGCATTAACATTAGTGCTAGAAGGAGGGCCTAGGATTTTGTTCAAAAATCACTTAGTATTACAGTTCAGTTATGGAGCCACGAGATGATTGGGTGGAACAGACTGGTTCATTAGCACCATTATCTTTTCATACGGCGAAGGGTTCTGTGAAGGATAGGTTATGACCCTCTGTCTAACAAGGAGATTATATGGTGTCGCTTTTGAATTCAATCAGAGGGAGGTTGTTTCCTTCCCCCAACTCCCCAAACCCGGCCCATGGGAGGGAGACAAATGTTCAAACTTTTGCTCTCAGACATCGGCAGACAGAGGGCAGCTAGGCCCATCAAAGGGATATCATTAAGAAATAGAGGATTCAAACAGTGGAGGGAACCTTGCAATCACTGCAATAGTAACAAGAAGAGTGCGTTGCACTGTTAACAGAGTTGAAGAAAGATGAGGAGCCGCAGAAAAACATTCAGGGATTAAGGGAACCTACGCCACAAAGTCGGTTCGAGGACGAGTGAATGATCCCCCCACACCACAGATGGAGGGGCGCCGCAATTATGGACCGCCGAGGCCAATCCTGAATCAGCACGGAGATGGTAGACAACCTTCTCTTCTGGACAAGGAGTCAACTGATTCAAACCGAAAAAGATAGTCTTGATCCCCCGGGTCGGGATGTTACAGTCATAATCATGGTGGTCCAAGGAAGGCCCATCACACGAAAGGCGACAGGGAGCAAGAACATGATGGTAGAAGACCGACTCGGTCTATAGGTCTCAAAGAAGAACTTAATAATCGAGGGGATGGTGGTACCTGACAAGCTTGATCCATAGGGGACGTCGCAAATCAGATAATACAGTGTGATGATTCAGATCCTATCATGAAGAGGATGGCAGAGTTAGAGTGACATCTAGCTGAGGTGAAGTCTGGGACAAGGCAGACGGACACCAAGTCTCCTTTCTCGGCCATAATTAATCTGGAGAAGGCTGACCCGAAGATGAAATTACCACATTTGGAGTCTTTCGACGGCACCAGAGACCCTTATGATCACACCAATTCATATGAGATTGTTATGGGATATTGTAATCATTCTGATGCGGGGATGTGTAAGATTTTTGTCACAACACTTAAGAAGGCAGCAAAGCAGTGGATTGTCTCCTTACCATTGGGTAGTATCAATTCTTGGAATGAGTTATGTGATAGATTTCATGACCAGTTCGGAAGAAATAAGAAAAGGGGGAAACTTACCGCATCCCTAATACAGGTCAAGAAGAAGAGCATTGAAACTTTAAATCAGTATGTCCAGAGGTTTAGAGAAGTAACCGAAAAAATAATCAACCTCGACATAACTCAGGCATTGGGATTCTTTACTATAAAGCTAGATGTGACTCAATCGAAAATGTTGATGAAGGACATCATGTTCAGACCCCCAAAAGACTTAGCCGATGCTTATGACCGAGTCGAAAACTTTATTACCATTGAAGAGGCAATGACAACATTGACACAGAATCATAAGATGCCAGATCATTCCAAGAGTATAAAAGGGAAATTGGATGTGTTAGATCGGCTGGGCCCAAAAATTGACAATCGAACATACAATCCCCCGTTTCGACCAAAGTTTGAACCAAAGGCTTATACTGCTCTGAATGCTGATAAAATGCAGATATTGGAAGATATTAGAGGAAAATCTTTTTACGAACCACCTCGGATGAAGGCTCGAGGGTGCAAGGGGAATGGCTTATTTTATACCTACCACCGAGTGCCCAGACACCATACCAAAGCGTGTCATGAACTAAAGGAATTGATCAAAAAGAACATTCAGAATGGGCATTTACTCCACTATGTGGCAAGACGAAAGGGCTCATCTAGGAAGCTCACACAGGTAGAACATCGGGTTAAGGCAAGATCGGATCGACCGAGAAGAGTTATTGATGTCATCACAAAAGGGACACTCAAGAGGCAGGCAGGGAAGTGCCAACGTTCAAATTCAGAAATAGTAATGGCTTTAACAAAGTAGACAGTTAAGTCGAAATGACCTTTTCACGGAACAGTGATTTCTTTTTTTGACAAAGACTATCCCCCCGATGCAGTAGTACCACATAAAAGTGCTCTGGTTATAACAGCTCAAGTAAGATAGGTGGATATAAAGAGAATAATGATAGACAATGGGTCATCTGTTGATGTGTTATATAGCCATGCTTACCAGCATATGGATTTAGAGGGAGTCAAATTGGAGGTCGACAAGGAATCGCCATTGTATGGGTTCGGGAATGAAGTAGTTCCGGTAGTTGGGACAGTAGAATTACCGGTTTAATTTGGGACGGCTCCGAGGCAAGTTGAAGTTCATGTTAAATTTTTTGTCATGTAAATAGACTCTACATACAACACCATCTTAGGTCGTACTAATTTGTCGTCACTTCACGCCATCACCTCCATTCCCCACTTTAAAATGAAGTTTCTTACTTCTAACGGTGTCGGTGAAGTAAAAAAGGATCTGGATATTGTTATAAGGTGTTATCGGTATACATTGACGGCATAAACAATCGAAGTTAGCAAACAGAAGCAGACTCTAATGGTAGATGTGGAGCCTTTTACCGGAGTTACAGAACTTTTGGCACTTACAATTGAAGAAACTAAATACGTGGAGCTGATACTGGGTAATAAGGAGAAATTGATAAAGATAGGTGACAGGTTGCAAGATACTTTGAAGAAAAGATAGTTGGATTTACTAAGAACTTACACAGATATCTTCGCTTGGACACCTCATGATATGCCAAGGATGGCTGAAGACGTGGCCTTCCACAGGTTATCAGTTGATCCCAAAAAGAAGCCAATTTTCGAGAAAAGGCGGATCTTTGCTCCAGAACGTCAAAAAAATATCGATGAAGAAGTTGGAAAATTGCTAGACGCAGGAATAATCGAGGAGATAGAATACCCAGAATGGTTAGCTAATGTCGTCTTGGTCCAAAAGCCGAATGGGAAATGGAGAATATGCATTGATTATACCAATCTCAATAATATATGCCTGAAGGACTTATATCATCTCCCATATATTGATCAGCTGATTGATGTCACGTTAGGAAATGTTATTCTCGGGTTATAACCAAATTTTAATAGCAAAGGAGGACATCCCAAAGACTTATTTTATCACACATCGAGCTATTTATGCATACAACAGGATGTCGTTCAGACTTATTAATGCTGGGATGACATATCAAATGATGATGAACAAAGTGTTCCGCAGGCAGATTGGCCGGAATATGGAGGTGTACGTCGATAACATGATTGTTCAGAGTATGAGGATACATGACCATCTAGGGGATTTAGATGAGTGATTTTAGATAGTTCGCCATTACAATATGAGACTCAACCCCACGAAGTGTACCTTCGGACTTGGATCGGTAAAGTTCCTAGGATACCAGGTTAGTAGAAGATGTATTGAGGTGAATCCAGAAAAGATCAAGGTAATCATAGACATGAAATCTCCTCAAAAATTGAAGGATGTGTAGAGATTGACAATAAAGATAGCAGCCCTTCGAAGATTTATGTCATGATCAGCAGAAAGATGTTTACCATTTTTTGACGGCCCGAAGAATGAAAAGATTTTTCAATGGACATCGGAATGTGAGAACGCGTTTCAAGGAATCAAGAGATATTTGTCTTCGTCTCCATTATTACAGAAGTCGCAACCTAATGAGGTGTTTGATGTGTACTTAGTGATGAGCTCATTAGTTGTAGAAGCAGTTTTAATTCAGGATGAGGGAGGTAAACAATCTCCAGTTTACTATCTCAGCCATGCTTTAAGATATGCTGAGACAAGGTACCCTAACTTAGAGAAATGTGCTTATTCGTTAGTGATCGCAAGTAGGAAACTTAGATATTATTTTCAGGGTCGGGTGATAGTCATTTACACTGATCAATAGTGGAAAAAAAATTTTTGCACAAACCTGATTCATCGGGAAGAATGGTGACCTAGGCAGTCGAGTTGAGTCAATTTTTAATAGAGTATCGGCCTCAGGCGGAGATCAAATGGCAAGCTTGGAAGTGAAACACTTACTAATCTTCAGTGATTCACAGTTGGTAGTCAAACAAATTCAAGGAAAGTATGAAATTCGAGGAGTAAAGATGACAAAGTACTTATCCGAGGTTAAGATAATTTTGCAACGTTTTTGATTTTATTCATTGTAAAATATTGATCGGAATGACAACACTGTAGCCGATGCACTCTCGAGGCTAGCTTCTACTCAGGCGGATTACCTCTCGGGGTCGGTATACATGGAGGGGTTATTGGAGCAGAGCATCTCAAAGGAGGAGGTCAGGTGTGTGGAGAGAACTAATTGTTGGTTCACGCCTTATTTGGACTATTTGGCTGATGGGAGGTTACCAAGTGATAAAGTTTTGGCAAATAAGATAAAATATCAAATTGTTTACTTTTGTTTGATTGATGGTGATTTATTTTGGTGTTCCTATCCAGGGCCTTTGGCAAAATGTCAGGGCGTACATTCGCTTGTTACTATTCCGGTCACTTCCTTCAACTTTATCCTCCTTATCGCTGGCCAGATCTTCATCGTCGAGGTTGCCACTCTCATCTCCTATACCATGAGCTCTCATGTGTCCACCTTGAGCCCTTCCACACATAAAACCTTTCCTACAAATCCTACAAAAAATGCTTAAAATTTGATTGTTGTTGCTCCTCACTACAAGCCATGATCTATACAAGTAAGATAAGAAAAAGAGAGGTAGAACTAAAATACATAAAAAAGGAAAAAGGAATTTTTTTTAATTATTAATTATGAAGAAAAATAATGGGGGTGAAATTATGTTCTTGTAGTTGAAGAAGTTGTAACCTTGAATGGTGAAAAGAAGGTTAGTCCTAGTTTTTAGTTAGAGTAATGGTTTAGGGAGGAGAGAGATATATAGAGGAATGAGTGTGAGTTGAGAGTGTGTGACAAATGGAAGGAGGGTAAGAGGATGATAGACTTTTTCTTTGGAGTGGCACTGGTGGCGCCACCCATCAAACAACCCAATGGACGGTGGAGAAAGATAAATATATACAAATAATATACTCAAAAAAAATCATTTGGGTATATGTACATATTTTTGGGAGAGTGGTGTATGATTGAGAGGGGAGTATTTTAAGGTTGTCCGTCCAGTTGAGTAAAACTAACTTCCAACTTATACATATCGTTTCATTCCAAGCCAAGAAAACTAACTATGCTTCTCCTTGTCTATCGGTTGCTCCAAGTTGCTTTTCCACACAAGTGTCCTTTTTCTCTCTCATACGTCCTAATGGAGTTTCTGTCATGTTTATCATTAACCTAAATATACGGGGAGAAAAATTCTCATTGGTTATTGACAAATAACCCACAAATTAATTTAAGGAACAATATATCTTGTTAATTTATGTATATTTTTTATTGTTAATTACGTAAATAAATATGAGTGGTAATATTTTAAAGAAATATGTAATATGGTGGACCACTCTTATTATCCTATCCAATCTAATATATCAGTTTATTTTGCAATTGTAATTCTGTAAAAAAAAAATTGCAATATGTAGGGGCTGTTTGTTTAGGACTGCATAAGTCTGAATGGCTGAGCGGCTGAATCGGTCAGCCATTCAGTGCATTTGTTTAGGACTGAATGGCTGAATCAGTTAGATTTTTGGGTTGAATGACTAAGTCTAATTTTTTTGGCTGAATGGTTAAGTTCCCGGTTGAATGAAGTAAAAATAAAAAATAAAAAAATAAAAATAAAAATAAAAATATATTAACTATATATTAATATTAAATAAATTTACAACAACTTTGAATTTTTTCAGATGAGTAAAATAATAAAAATATATTATTCAGATGTTTCAGACATGTCGCTTATCAAATAACTTTTTCATTCAGTATTCAGAAATTTACTTCATTTAGATTACTTAAGTATTCAGAACTATTTCATTTAGTTTTTATCAAATACCCCTATAGTCGGACTCGTTAACTTAATTAAGTACTCGTCTAAAAAGTAGTTATATAACTAGTCATTTAATTAGTTTTTAAATTTGTTAAGACACTCTAATTGTATTAATTACACCAAAACAATCGAGCCTTAAATACATTTTTAACCTTTAAATTTTTTACATTTTATAAATTAGATGATAGAATTTCTATTTTAAGATATTAAACCTTAATATACTTGAATTTTTATAAATAAAATCTTTTGGACATCGAGTTTAATATTTATTGTTGAAATAAGTCATGTAAAAGACAATTTAGTTTTTTAAGTGTGTATATCGTTGATATTGACTGTAAATTTTCATCTTCTTTTTTTCATGACACACTAAACACGTGTCTCTAATTTTTTAAGATTCTAAAAATATTTAAGGGTGAACTACCCAAAATACCCCCACTCTAATCAACTATTACATGGTGCTGGCCCAAAAGGTTTTTATTTATAGAAATTTAAGGATATTAAGGTTTAGTGTCATAAAATTGAAATATTAGGGTTTAAGTTTTAAAACTGGAAAAATTTAAAGATTTAAAGTGTATTTGACATCAGTGTAGGCATTTTTACTCGCACTATATTATTGAGCTTTAAATGAACAAAAAAGAGGGAAAAAATGGACAAAAAAAATATTTTTCTATCCAATTATGTTTTTAGTGATTTTCTTATTGAAGAGTAAAGAAAAGAAATGGACTAAAAATTTGGTTAGTTTCGAACGAAAAATTAAATAACATAAACAAATTTTTTATAATCTCTATTGTATGCTTTACATTATACATAGAATAAAACTAATATAATGATTTATTTAAATGTAAAATTTAAACTTTCTTTCACTTTATAAACTCAATAACATCACAAAGAAAACTTATAAGTTTTCTAACTTTTTTTTGTTCAAATTTAAGTTTTTTGTTCTTTTTTTACAGTTAAAAACTCATAATCATAATGTTATAGAAATATAACTTTGTTAAAAAAAATTAGTGCAACATATATGTAATTCTTGCAAAATTACATATAATTCAAAATAAGATAACAATGTTCACAACAATATTAATTTTTCGAGATTTCATATCTTGAAATAAATACTTAATATCTTTTGTGTTGACTGTTATGTACAAATATTTTTTTTTCAATGTGTCACTAACAATTTTTCATCCAAGTATTATAGGGTTTCGACACATAAACGCAGTGGAATTTCAAAAAAAAATTTGAAACCCTAAAACAGGATCCATGCGAAAACATATTAATTAAGAGGTTTAAATATATTTTTACCGATTATCTGAGCTTGAATGGAGACAGTGGAATTTTGGAACGGTTTCGAATCTTCAACGCAATTCAACGAAACTGCGTCTCTACGGTATCCACACGAACGCCCCGCGAATCGTCCCACGATCTACAGCAAAGAGAGTCGCGGTATTAGCCACCAAGATCTGGATCTGGATTTACTGAATTTTTCTCTTTAGCATCTTTCTGAAAGCGTCTAGGGTTTAGATTTTGATTTTCACGTACTTAAAATAGCTAATATATCATGTATATATAACAGTTATAAGAATTAACCAAAACCTAATTAAAAAAATAAAATCTGAATTTATATATATATTATATTTTAATTAAGTCTTACTTAATTAATATACATATATACAAATTATCCTATTAATTTAAATTCGTAATTTAAATACTATCAATCATATTGACATCTTTAAATCCTAACAATTTAAAGTAATTCCCTTTTAATTACGTTCTAAGTGTGTGACACTATAAGTTATTATTATATTAGCAATAATTTTAAAATCATATTATAAAATTATAAACAGTGAACGGCATCTAGTAATGCATCACTGCTAACCAAATAATAATAAGATCGATGATTCGATGCAACCTTTTCGTGACCAATGTTTCAATGTAATTTAATCCTTTTAACCTTGACATCCTAAATTAAACTCGAGGCATGGAATGTGTCATATTCTTCATAATTTAATCTGAGTTTTCTTGATCAATGAGTAGACTATATGAAACAAATCACTATTTGAGCATAATCATACATTTCATAGTCCTACTCAATCAAGAGGCCTATGGATATCACCCTTAATATATAGGAGGGTTAAATTCCATCTAGATCACTCATATACCTCACACAATTCATGATGTACGCAATAATCACATTTATTGTTCACCCTATTAAAGGTGACTTTTGATTATATCAAAGTACATAAATTCTCGTGTAATAATATAGTGATTTCAGGTCGAATGATCATTACACCATTGTCACTATGAGAATTTCTTATGACATTTTTTTTTTTTTTGCTAAATTAAATTTTGTATTAAAAAAGGAACAGAGTACAATGGCAGAGGGGTATGCCCCAGATCAAACAAAAGCACAACCAACAGAGGAAATGAAGTCCTACAAATGGCACAACCAGCTGCCAAATAGGCATAACCATCTTATGACATTTGCATAATGCTCCACGTAGAATTCTCATGGTGGGTCTGTCCAGTATATTGTTTTCTAACATGTACATATGCATTGACTCAATATCTCATATATTTATGACATATGAAATTTGATCATCAGTCAATCCACATACTAGTCTCAATGCATCAATGTTGTCCTATTAACAATGATACTTGACTAGGAACATTTAAGAACAATGATACTAATTGTAATTATATAATCTCATGTTCAAGTCACATACTTGAAGCTATATAATTCGTATCACTATTCTAAGAACTTTTATTATGCTAATATTTATATAACGCGGTAAATAAAATCATAATAAAATAATTTATTTATTCAATCAAATATAATATCAAGTTGTTAAGCAATTACATCAAATAATTGATCTCTAAGACATGAACTCTAACAAGTATCCCCATTTGAGGCAACTTACGTAATAAACTTTTTACAATAATTCAATGTTAAACATACTATTTCAACACTGTAATTTCGACTGTTAACATTCATGTTAATTTCATCAACAAATAAATCAAAGAATAACTAATATGTCTCATCTTATTAATAAACTTTTTGAGTATTAAAAGTATTTAGTAAATTATGTCTTGGCCCTTAAATAATTATAATGTTTAGATAACTTCTTTTATTTTAGTCTCCTAATTTTACAAATATATTAAAAATACTATACCTAAAATGAAAAAAAAAAAAAAAATCAAAATCCCTGCAATCAGCAGTCATCTTTCACTCCAGCTTTGTAATGAATCAGGGCGTTCATCATTGTATTGCATATATCATTTCGTTGAATTAGATCTCCGCTTTGAAATTAACGAGTAGGTAATTAATTGGAGGCATGCATGGTCATTTAGTTAATTATGCTTATAGTAACGAGGCAATTAATGTTGTTATTTTTGTTATCATAATTTTATTATCACGTTATGTTTTTTAATTTAATGAGTAACTTAATAGTATTAGAGATGAGCATAAGACAAAAATATATTTTTAATACTTGTAATTTGTAGATTTGACTCCTTATGAAATAGAGTAATTAATAAAACTACTCGAAAAGGGTTGGGTCTGAGTCGTAAAGACTTGGATCATTACTAAGCACTGAGAACCAAAAATAGGAAGGAAAAGATTGAAAGGACGGTGAAGGGTGATTCATGTCATTTCAACTTTTCTCCAAATTGTTTAATCCCAAGCAAGAATTGTACATACTCCTCTTGAGGGTTTTTGCCATATCTTAATTAGACCTCTATATTTTTTATATTTTTTTCAAACTAATTTTTCCCCCCTCCTAGTAAAAATGAAAATTTTGACTGAAACTAAGCTAGCTAATTAATGGAAGTTAACTCTGGATCTGTAGGTCATCCCAGGCCGCCAGCCGACCGGAATCACCTTATCGGACACAAAGGTTTTACTGAAGTCGGACGTAAGTTTAATTGAGAATGGCGGGTGCAATGCAGAGCCTGAATTAAGTTTCCAAACAGCACCAAATGATTCTTGCATCTGACTCCACTACGAATTGGTCTGTTGAAGATCGAATTCGACGAGAATAGCAAAATAGTTAGGGTTTGATCCAGCATCCACATGAAAGGCAATGTTGAGTCCAGGATAGTTGCATGCCACTCTGCATGCATGCAAGCCATTGATATGATTATATATATATATATATATATATATATATATATATATATATATATATATATATATATATATATCATTTGTTACAATAATAATGGCATCAAAATGTAATATAGTAAGTATAAAACCCCTAAATACATATATTAGTATTTCGATCATTTATTTGAATAATTTTTATTTTTATATTTATATATATATATTTTAAGAAATTGTCCAAATTAACTTATTGTGCGTCCATGACATGTACCTTAAATAAAATATTACTTGATCTCTAAAATGATAGTGATATCTGTACACATTTTGTATATCTATATTTATATATATAATATATAATAAAGTATAACTATTTTTGAATTCTTAAATTGACAAACCACAAGAATGTCTCAGATTGATTTACCCAAATTTAATGGCCCAGATTGATTCTTCCCTACTAAATTTCTCCCCAAAACTCATACTAAATTTCCCTTCAAAACTCATACTAAATAATAATAATAATAATAATAATAATAATAATAATAATAATAATAATAATAATAATAATAACAATAATAATAATCATTAATATAATAATAATAATAATAATACTAATAATAATAATAATAATAATAATAATAATAATAATAATAAAAATAAATAATACTAATAATAATAGTAGTAGTAGTAGTAATAATAATAGTAAGAACAATAACAATTATAATAATAATAATAATAATAATAATAATAATAATAGTAATAATAATAATAACTATAATAATAATTATAATTACAATAATAATGTAACGACCCGAAAATTCGTGTGTTGGTCACGACAGACCTCCGCTTGTTAACCGTACATCATCTTCTTACACATAATACAATTAACGAGGAATATATATAAACATACATTGTTTATTTCAAATGATTCTACTACATTTCTCAAGGACTACAACCTTAACTTAATACATACCTTAATAACTCAAAAGGTTTACATAATCAAACCATAGTGGATAACATAATAGATAATATCGCATATTAATCTACTTTTGAACTTCTCCTCTTGGCTTTGTCCTTCCTGAAGCACTCGAGCTTAACTGAAATATTATCATGATATAGCAAGAGTGAGCAACTAGTTTGCTCAGCAAGTTTAAATACAAGAAATATATATCATGATTGGAAATAGAGTATAGTTTCTGAATTTCTCAACAATATATATATCAACTGTGAAAGTACAAGAATTAAGTTTCAATCAATGAATAATTGAATCAATAACGCTGAGTGGCCAATAATGACCATGAACAAATACTTTGGTAATCAAGGTAATCAGTCTTTCATACCTAATAAACATATGAGGCTTGCACTAAGTGCGATTAACAATAAACTTTATTGATGTAGAATAATTGACAACAATTAAACCACTAGCATGCTTGAAACATAATAACTCGAGTTTGAGTTAGGAAACTTGCCTGATCGGTTGACTACTGCTACGTAATTTAACTTAACTTCTTTCGTAAGACCTACCAGTTATAAGATTGATCTTTCAATCAGCAATTCATATTATACCTTATAATACCACTTCTTTATAAATAAATTATGTAACATTTAACGACATAATCAAATATTAGATAACACCTTAACACCATACGCATTCATAATTCAAAAACTAACACACATTGAGTCTTTAACAACGAGTTAGGTCGGTTGTTAGTTCGTATTAACCTTGGCTCCCTAAAGGAATTGTTTAGCCCAGATACTAAACATCAACTATTAAAGAGTACAACTGTACCACTACTTTATCATAAACCTTATGAATTAATACCAAGACTTTCATTTTATGAGTTCTTCTTTATAATCCATTAAGCCGAATACCTAATCCAACAAATTAGATTATTTAAACATATCCATCTAGCAACCTGGATTCAAACTGACATCCAATCCAGCATCCTGAATTCAAACTAACATAAATAATTCAGCAAATTGAATACACCTATCCAGCAAGTTGGATTCAAACTGTTTTCCCTTTTTAACATATCAAATTTCCAATCCATCATACTATTCAATATAGTCCATTGAATGTCTAACTCAATAACTTTACTCCTCTTTTAAACTCTCATTTAATATTATTAGTTATTTAATAATATTCAATTACTTACTAATATTATTGATCATTTAATAATATCTTAAACCAATGATTTAATAACACTTTAATCTAAATGTTATCAATCACTTAATAATATCTTAATCTAATATTATTAATATCTTAATCAGTTATTGAACCTATAAACAATTTATTTTAATTGCTTACACTTTACTAATTAATTCATTTAATCATCTGAAAATACCACCACCATAATATCTCATCAACATTGAATGAAATACCCTTCAACAATCTGCATATACCCTATATAGGGGTTTCAAGCCATAAAAAGCTATTTTTCCAAATTTTCAATATCACATAATTGATTTAATTCATTTATTCATAACTAAATCATTCCATCAAAAATACCAATTCATCTCTAAAAATATTTCTTTTCTGGGATTTGACAGAATATGAATCCCTTATGAACATATATTTTTTCTGTAATTTTTTTTTTCAATTCAGTTTGCTATTTTTAAATAGCCCAAAATAATCAGATCTTGCACCATTTATCATAAATTATTCCTTTGTCAGAAAATTATGAAATTTTCAGGGTTAGTTCCTGTTATCATAGACAAGCTCCTGTATAAATTTCATATTTTTCTGAGTTGTACGCAAAAAGTTATTTCGATACATTTTTAAAAATCACACTTTATTGTAAAATCCATAACTTGAGTTCTACACATTCAAAAATCACCATCTTTTTACTAGACTCAGTTAGCTCATCAAACTATCATCCCAAAAAATTCAGAATTGTTTAGAGAAATAAAAGTGGACGAAACTGCCCCTGGACCAAACTGAACAGTAACTATTTTTGACCTTTTCAGATTTTCGGACAGTTTTGGGGTCCTTCACGGAAACGATTATAAAACGAAATCTACAACTTCGATTGAGGTCCAGTCGGAGGCGTTGGACTCGTATTTTCCTGAACTATAGTTTTCATTTATCAAACACCAAATTTGGAGTTGTCTAGGTCTCGAAAAACAGTGTTAAAGGGGTTGATCAGTAACTAATTTTTCTGATTTTTCAACATGGATGTGTTTTACTAAAAATTCCATAACTTTCTCATTTCACAACATTTTAAAGCCAAATAAAAGGGCTTTTGCTCAAGACTTAGAGATTTAACACACCTAACAAGAAAATCACTCAAACCACAAATGGATCTCACAATAAATCACATAGATCTCAAAACATTTTTCAAAACAAACAAAACTCATTCACTTTCATTTTTCTCAAATGTTTCCACATAAATCTCACATATATCACATGATACACCAACATAACTCTAGATTCAACATTTTCATAAGGTTTTCACCAACTTGATCATAATATTTTGTAGATCTTAAAATAAAGTACATAAACTACACAAAGCTTTAATTAAACTAGAAAAATTTTCTTTTACCTTCCTTAGTTGATTTCTTTCTTCTTCCTTCTTCTTCATCTCCTTCCATAGCTACCATTTCTCTCTCCTCTTTCTCCTCCCTAGCTATGGGTCTTCTTCTCTCTCTTGATTTCTTTTCTTTTCTTATCTTTTTTTTTCTCTCTAAAAAGCTCACCACTTGGAATATGAAATGAAGATGAAGATGGGTATAAGAGTTGATAGATAAGGTTGGACTTGAAATGGAATTTAATTCCACTTAAGACTTGGAAACTTATCTCTTCTTTTAATCCAATTGGAAGCTCTCCTTAGTTCCACCAATGATATGCTATAACAAAATAAAAATCACATTGCTTTTCTACTCCCACAAACCGTACACTTGCTTGCTAAAATTATCCAAGATTTTGCTTTTATTTTACTCACTAATTTGGTAGAAAAGTGGACCACTTTTGACTATTTAATTAAACTAATTTCTACCAAGTGTTAGTCCACTAATTAATATCCAATTAGGTTCAATTTAATTATACATTGGGCCAATATAATTTTACTAGCATACATGCAATTTAATTCTCATAGTGATTAGCTTAATTAATGAATTAGTCACGTTTTACATAACTACAAGCCTCTCTCATAATTTAATTGTTTGACTTGTTTTAATTTAAATAAATAAATCTAGTCCATTAAAATTTATCACATACATGGACTATTACATAAAATCACATAATCAGATCGTCACATTGTTACATAATAATTTAAATTAAATCACAAGGGTTCACTTTATTGGAAATTAAATTCCCAATTTAATTTACAATAAAACAAATATTTGTGGTTATTACATTCTTCCCCCTTATAAGAATTTCGTCCTCGGAATTACACTTAAGGTCACTCAAAAATATACGGATAAATCATCCTCCTCTTTTCTTCAAGCTCCCACGTTACCTCTTCAGCTGCGTGGTCCCTCTAAAACATTTTGACAGAAGGTGCAATCTTATTACTCACAATCCCTTTAGATTCTTGACTCCTCTTCTTTTAGAAGAATATCATTATCAATAAATATCAAATGTTATCTCTTCATAGGACCTTCTTTCTAAAAGCCTCTACGACACATATCGAACCATATTGGTTCTTGCTAGCACATAATAAAATTTTAATTTAATCCAGTTTTTCCACAATCATAATCTCCACAATTAGGTTATCAAACATTAACCTTTATGAATTAAAAAAAAATCTTATTTCTAATTCTTTAAAATATCCAGGATATTACAAATAATAATACTAATAATAATAATTATAGTAATAGTAGTAGTAATAATAATAATAATAATAATAATAATAATAATAATAATAATAATAATAATAATAATAATAATAATAATAATAATAATAATAATAATAATAATAATATATAATAGCAATAATAATAATAATAATAGTAATAGTAATAATAATAATTATAATAATAATAATAATAATAATAATAATAATAATAATAATAATAATAATAATAATAATAATAATAATAATAATAATAATAGTAATAGTAATAGTAATAATTATAATAATTAATAAAATAATAGTAATAGACTTAGTAGTAGTAGTAGTAGTAGTATTAATAATAATAATAATAATAATAATAATAATAATAATAATAATAGTAATAGTAAATACAAAAAAAGTAATAATAGTAGTAGTAGTAATAATAATAATAATAGTAATAATAATTAATATTATAATAATAATAATAATAATAATAATAATAATAATAATAATAATAATAATAATAATAATAATAATATAATAGCAATAATAATAATAATAGTTATAATAATAATAATCATAATAATAATAATAATAATAATAATAATAATAATAATAATAATAATAATAATAATAGTAATAGTAATAATTATTATTATTATAATAATAATAATAATAATAATAATAATAATAATAATAATAATAATAATAATAGTAATAATAATAGTAATAGTACTAATAAAAATAATAATAATACCGATAATAATAATAATAATAATAATATTGATAATAATAATACCGATAATAATAATACTTTATAATTTCATTAATAATAATACAGATAATAATAATGTTTTTATATTTCAAATTTTAATCTAATTTTAATATAATTTTTTGTTAGTAATAATAATACTAATGACAATAATAATAATAATAATAATAATAATAATAATAATAATAATAATAACAACAACAATAATAATTATTATAATAATAGTAATAATAATAACAATAATAATTAATAAAATAATTGTAATAGTCATAGTAGTAGTAGTACTAGTAGTACTAGTAGTAGTAGTAGTAGTGGTAGTAGTAGTAATAATACTAATAATAATAATAATAATAATAATAATAATAAAAGTAATAGTAATAACAATAATAGTAATAATAGTAATAATAATAATAATTATTATATTAATAATAATAATGATTAAAATAATAATAATAATAATTATTGTTGAACATTGAATGGTTAAATTTGATGATAAGAAATAATGTACAAGGGCTGTATTAGATAAGATCAAAGCTGTTAGGTTGATCTCCTGATATAAATGTATGGATTTATAAAAGTCTTCTGTGTTGTACTAAGACTTAGATAGATCAAAACTGTTAGGTTGATCTTTTGTTGTAATATAATCGTAGAATGAACTCTACGATTTTAGTCAAAAAGACTCTACGATCAACAGACTCTACGATCAAGACAACCAATCGTAGAACGGACTCTACGATTTTGACCAAGAAGACTCTACCACCAACAGACTATGTTCTAAGCGAGAAACCGTAAAACGAACTCTACAATCAACAGTCTGACAGTTGAGTAAACTCTACGATGACAATGAGAGATGATCCTTTACAAATCAATCACGACAACAAGGATATTCGTAGAGTTGACCATGGAGGGTCGTTGAGCAAAAAGGTAACAG
The DNA here is from genome assembly GCA_947179155.2 of Hedera helix. Classification (NCBI taxonomy): domain Eukaryota; kingdom Viridiplantae; phylum Streptophyta; class Magnoliopsida; order Apiales; family Araliaceae; genus Hedera; species Hedera helix. Next base: position 4,984,629 of record OX359272.1, read on the forward strand.
ACATCACGACTCTCATATCAGGAGCTAGTCTGTTCAGGAATTCAATCAGCATTGATGTAACCAAAAAGAAAACTTCTGCAAATCGATCTAAGTCAGAAATGTCAGGGGACTGACCCAAGCGCACTATGCAACAGAAAGAAGACTTTCAAGGCTGAAAAGTCAGAGGACTGTGTCCTATCAGTCCTATAGTATGGAAGGACCAAACGACTCTATAAAAGTTGGTAGGAACCTACGACTGACATATCTGTCCCCAAGGAAAAAGAAAACAACCTTCCATGGACTAACATGTCAGATCAAATAAAATCTCTAAGCATTAATGAGCTATATTAATATAATATACAACAGCTCTCCTCTGTGAGGTAACGGAAAGAAACAAAAGCTCAAGCAGATGTTCCAACGGGAAGAAAACTGAAGCCCTCACTTATTAAATACCAAGATCGGCAAAAGGAAAGTTAGTGATTTACACAAAAAGAAAATATACGCAAGAAGTGAAAAAGATCAAACTGATAAGAAAGCTTGCATTGCTACTAAGTCCTTCGAAAACTCAAGCTAAAAGCAACTTAGTAGCACATCCAAATCTACATCACTCCAGGAGAGTTCTTTGTGAACTAGTGTAGCCAAGTCTGTTAGACTTGAAGAGTTCGTAGTGAACTAGAGTTCCAAGACTGCTGTTCTTGAAGGAATCTTAGTGATTCTGAAATTGTAAAAGTATCCTTAATGGATTTGCTACTGGAAGAGTAGAACAGTGGAGTAGGAGTCTTGTGAGCTCTGAACTACTTAAAACCTAGAGTCTTTCTTATTGTGTCTATTATTTGCTATATCTGCCATATAATTGCTTGTTGAATTCTCACTTTAACATATCAAGAAAAGGGTAACTAAATCGTATTCCACCGTGTTAAACTTTTTAATTAAGAATTTATTAAAGTAAGATCTTTAAAGTAAAAGAAATTTTTAAAAGAATCTATTCAACCCCCCCCCCCCTTCTAGATATCTATCGTGTCATTGGGAACTAACAATTGGTATCAGAGCAGGTTCTCACATCTAAAGCCTTACAAGCTTGAGTAGATCAAATGGCACTCAACAAGAACGAATCAGAACTCGGTGGAGGTAACAGACCACCTATGTGTAATAAAGAAAAATTTGCTAACTGAAAAGTTCGTATGCAGGCTTACATGGATGCTATAGATGATGAACTGTTCGAGACAGTGCTAAATGGGCCGATCATACCAATGAAGCTTGCACTATCAACTGAAGATCCAAGCAAGCTAGTAGCAAAAAGAAAAGAGACGAATGGACATACAATGAAAAGAATGATGTTCAAAGACACAAAAATGCTAAGAATATCTTATTTCAATCTCTGGATGATGATCTATTTGAGAACATTGTCAACTGTAAAACAGCTCAAGAAGTCTGACAAACTCTGTTGATCATGCATGAAGGAACAGAAGAGGTCAGAGAAAATAAGCAATCACTGCTTGTTCAGCAGTATGAAATGTTCACCCACATCTTAGGTGAAAACATTACAACCACCTACGAGAGATTTAACTTGCTACTAAACTCTCTCAGATCTTATGGAAAAATCTATCTAAACAGAGATCTTATCATTAAATTCATGAGATCTTTGTCAAGCAAATGGGATGCCAAAACCACAGTCATCCGGGAGTCAAAGAACCTGCACGAGATGACTGTACAGCAGTTACATGAAAATCTTCTCGCCTATGATCTAGAGCTAAATCAAAGAGCAAAGAATCTATCTGGGGAAAGAAGGAAGGAGAAAAACATTGCTCTTAAAGCCTCAACCTCAACTCACAGAAGCAATCACAAGGATATCTCTGACTCTGACAAGGATGAATCAAATGATGATGAAGGAGCTGCCATGCTAGTCGAACATTTTAAAAGATTCATTAACAGGAACAGACCTCAGAAGTTCAGAAGCAACAGCAGCAAAGAACAACCAAATGACCTTTGCTATAATTGCAAAAAGCTCGGTCACTTCATTGCTAAATGTCCAAAACCCTTAAGAGAAGAGTTGAGGAGGGACAAAACGAAAGCAAATCCAAAAAGAGAATTCAAGAGCTTCCACAAACAAAAGACGAAAGACAAAAGCTTCATAGCTGAAGGCTCCTGGAGTGACTCAGAAGAAGAACTAAATTCTGAGTCAAGTGACGATGAAGAGCCACAGAAGGCCAACCTATGCTTAATGGCAAACGAAAATGGAAGCAGCAAAAAGGAATTCAACATAGATGAGGTATTTGATTTCTACTCTCCTGAATTAAGCATTGATGATCTTAGAGAAGGCATGCATGACTTAATGGTTGAATTACACAAATATATAAAAATGTTTAGAAGGTTATCTAAAGATTACTCTCATCTAAAAGAGGATAAAGAAAAATTAAGCATAGAACTAGAAGCCTCACTTCAAGCTGCAAAACTTTACTCTAATCTTGAGACTGAGAATGAAAGACTAAAAGAGATAAATGAGTTGAGCACTCATAAAGAATCTTTACTAGCCTCCAAGATTCAAGAACTAGAAAAGACAATTTTTATGTGGAACAAGTCTAATTCGTCTATGGACACATTGATCTCAAGTCAAAGAGATGTGACTGATAGATCAGGATTAGGATTTGAGAATTCATTCTCAAAGCCCAATATGGAAAAGTCTATGGAAATAAATGAAGGTAAATCCTTTAATCTTAATAAAGGAATTGTGTTCATCAGATCCTCAGATTCTATATCTCCCAGCAGTTCACATTCTGCTAAACCTGCTATCATATTTGACAATAAAATTCGCACGGGTTTGGGGTTCAGAAAAAATTAAAAAACAAGTCAAGCAAAACTCACTCTACGAATCATGAGAATCGTAGAGTAGTATGGAAACAGAATGTAGATCAACAAAAGACTATGAGAAATCATAATCCATACAAGTCCTTGACAGATAAGAACTCACAAATGCACACGTATCATCGTCAATATCATATCAATCATAGGCACCATCATAAAAATGATAAATATTTGTTAAGATATCATAAACTGCAAGGATCTAAAATCAAACAGATTTGGGTCCTAAAAGGTACTAACAAAGCAGGACCCAAACAAATATGGGTACCAAAATGAAGATTGATTTGTTATGCAGATAAAGAGATCCATCTGGTATCTTGACAGTGGATGCTCAAGGCACATGACAGGAGACAAGGCTCTTCTATCATAGTTTAAAGAAAAAGATGGATCTGCTGTCATTTTTGGAGACAACAACTCTGGGAAAACCAGAGGTTATGGCTCAACTGGAAATGGTGCAATATCCTTCAGTAAAGTGGCATATGTTGAGAGACTAAAGCACAACTTGCTAAGTATCAGTCAACTCTGTGACAAAGGACATCAAGTCACCTTCCTCAACAACCAATGCCAAGTTAGAGACTTGAAGACTAACTCTCTAAAGCTAGAAGGAGTTCGAGAAGGAAATGTCTATGTGGTTAATCTTGCTCAATTAAGTTCAGAACAAACTGTCTGTTTCCTTGCTAAAGCCTCTGAAGATATGTGCTGGCTCTGGCACAGAAGGTTATCTCATCTTAACTTCAAGAGTATTTCAAAGCTTGCCTCCAAAGATCTAGTAAAAGGATTGCCCAAGTTAAACTTCATCAAAGAAAAACCCTGCAAAGCTTGTCAGTTTGGAAAGCAAACAAAGACGTCATTCCAGAGCAAGTCAGTAAACTCAAATGATAGGGCTCTTCACATGGATTTATTCGGACCTGTCTCGACAACTAGCCTCGGAGGAAAGAGATATTCTCTAGTGGTAGTAGATGACTACACTAGATATACATGGGTATCTTTTCTAAGCTCTAAAGATGAAACCATTTCACATCTTATCAAGCTCTTCAGACTAATCATGAATGAAAAGGGTGAAAAGATCAAGGCTATCAGAAGTGATCATGGACGAGAGTTTGATTTCTCAGATATGGACCTGTTCTGTGAAGAAAATGGAATAAATCACAACTTCTCAGCCCCAAGGACGCCTCAACAAAATAGAGTAGCAGAAAGAAAAAATAGGACTCTTATTGAAGCAGGAAGAACCCTTTTAGCAGCAGCCTATCTTCCTGAATATTTCTGGGCTGAAGCCATCAGTACTGCATATTACACTCAAAACAGGTCACTCATACACTCAACATTGAAGAAGACTCCGTACGAATTATGGAAAGGAAGAAAGTCAAACATAAGTTATTTTCATGCGTTCGGTTGCTTATGCTACGTACTCAACAATGGCAAGAAGCATCTAAGCAACTTCCAGCCAAAATCAGATGAAGAAATCTTCCTTGGATATGCAACAGATAGCAGGGCATTCAGGGTGTTCAACAAGGAGTCATTAACTGTTGAAACCTCCATCCATGTCACATTCGATGAATCAGATCCTGAAAAGAAAATATCACCATTCAACGAGTCATCAGACACAAGCTCAACGATCGAAGAACTCAAAATCGTAGAGTCTGACTCTACAACCACAGAACCAGCAACAAAAATCATTGAACAAGTAGAAGAAATCGTAGAGCACACCACACCAGACATTGAAACTCTACGATCAGAACCAGAAGCTGATTTAGAGGAACTCAGACAAGAAGGTACCAGAACAGACGTTCCTAGCAGAATAAAATGGACCAAAGATCACACTCAAGATCTAATTATTGGAGATCCAAACACCGGAATCAAGACAAGAGCTGCAACTTCAAATGAATGTTTTTACCTAAGCTTTCTCTCTCAAGAGGAACCCAAGAAGATCGAAGAAGCCTTAGGAGATTCAAGTTGGATAGAGGCCATGCAAGAGGAGCTAAATCAATTTGAAAGAAGCAAGGTTTGGAGATTAGTTGTCAGGCCTCAGCATAAACCAGTTATTGGCACCAAATGGGTTTTTAGAAATAAGATGGATGAAAATGGTGTGATAACGAAAAACAAAGCAAGACTGGTGGCAAAAGGTTACTCTCAAGAAGAAGAAATTGACTACGATGAAACATATGCTCCAGTCGCCAGGTTGGAAGCCATAAGGATCTTCCTTACCCATGCTGCACACATGAAGTTTAAAGTCTTCCAAATGGATGTCAAGAGTGCTTTTCTAAATGGAGAACTTCAAGAAGAAGTTTACGTGGAACAACCTCCAGGTTTTATCAATCCAACCTTTTCAAATTACGTTTATAAATTAGATAAAGCACTATATGGTCTAAAACAAGCACCTAGAGCATGGTATGAAACCTTAACTAACTTTATCCTTGAAAAAGTATTCACTAGAGGAAGAATAGATACTACCTTATTCTTGAGAAAACATAAGGATAAAACACTGCTAATTCAAATTTATGTAGATGATATCATATTTGGTTCTTCTGATGAAAAATTATGTGGAAGATTTGTCAAGCTTATGCAGAGCAAGTTCGAAATGAGCATGATAGGAGAACTCAACTTCTTCCTTGGACTACAAGTAAAGCAGACTGATGAAGGCATATTCATTAATCAAGCCAAATACATCAAAGACTTATTAAAGAAATATGGCATGGAATCTGCAACTATCATGAAAACACCTATGCCACCTGCCACCAAGCTCGACAAAGATGAAAATGGTAAATCCACTGAAATCACTCAGTACAGAGGTATGATAGGCTCACTATTATATCTTACCGCTAGCCGACCAAATATAATGTTTGCTACATGTATATGTGCTAGATTCCAGGCTAACCCCAAAGAGTCTCATCTATTAGCTGTGAAAAGAATTTTTAAATATCTTAAAGGAACTCCAAATTTAGGATTATGGTATCCAAAGGAGTCCTCCTTTGATCTAATGGGATACTCAGATGCTGACTATGCAGGATGCAAAATAGACAGGAAAAGCACAAGTGGAACTTGCCAAATACTTGGCAGCAGACTTGTCTCTTGGTTTAGTAAGAAGCAGAATTCAGTATCCACATCAACTGCAGAAGTTGAATATATAGCTGCAGGTAGTTGCTGTGCACAAATCCTATGGATGAAGACTCAGCTTGCAGACTATGGGTTTGAGCTTAATTCTATTCCTATATATTGTGAAAATACTAGTGCAATTGCTATAACTCATAATCCTATTATGCATTCGAGAACTAAGCACATAGATATAAGATATCATTTCATTAGGGATCATGTACAAAATGGTAATATATCACTTCACTACATCCCAACTGAAGATCAACTAGCAGATGTGTTTACAAAACATTTAGATGAATCAAGATTTAATAAACTCATAAGTGAGTTAGGAATGCTAAATCTAGACCATTAATATATATCATGATTTTTGGGAAGATACTAACTCTGCAGGAAGAAAAGCGAGCAAGGAAAATATGTAAAAGACAAAGTCGTGGAATACACTCAACGATCGTCAAGCGAAGGATCGCAGAGTACGCTTAAGATCATAAAGATCACTCAACGATCAACAAACCAAGGATCGTAGAGCACACGACAAACCATAGAGCTCACTCAACGGTTGGCAAGCCAAGGATCGCAGAGTATTCCTCTATCGTAAAGCTAACTCAACGAACATCAACAAAAGAATCGAAGTGTCAAGAGGGATTGTAAAGCTCTAGGGGCAAAAAGGTCATCAACCAACTGAAATGCTCCTATCAGAACATGACACGCATCTCAGCAAACATAGAGGAAAGTTTTAAATACTTTAAAAACTGCACGTCGTTTATTTCTTCAAATCAAAAATCTATCATTTCTCTATCTCTCTCTCTCAAATCCTAAACCCTAAGTTTTCAATACTCAGTTAAATCGCTCTTATTGTTTCAGAAAAACTATCAAATGACACATGCTCAAGTCATTTATGGGAACGAGCTCAACTTCGAAGCTTTCACAACGGCAGATAAGCAGTTCAAAAGAATAATCCAGTTACTAGATAAGGCTGGTCTGCGCGAAGCTCTGGGAACAAATACGAGGATTCTATCAAAGCTTATCTGAGAGTTTGACATCAATGGATCCTATGTGAACGGAACTCTAACTACTATAGTAAAGGGGGTACAGCTCAACCTCACTGCTGAAGAACTTAACCTAGCCCTAGGTTTCAAATAAGGAGGTCTCACATCTCTAAATATGGTGAATACCGAAGAAGGCCTGAGAAGAATGCACCACCAAAAGAATCCAGGACTGAAAGGTTTGAAGAAGAAAGAATTCCTCAGAAATATGAGTTCCTGGCTGATGTGATAGGTAAATGCCTCCTCTGCAAAGACTCAGCTCATGACTCAGTCAGTGAGGTGCAGCTGAAATTAATGACAGCTATAGTCAAGAAAATAAACGTCAACTATGACTCCTTGCTGTTGGAATGGATAGGGAACTGGGTCCAAAATGCGGAAAAAGCTAAGGGGACCAGAAAAATGTTCTATGGGAGATTCATCAGCATTCTCCTTAGATCGTCATTGGGGGATCTGATTGAGTATGATGAAGGAGAAACCCTAAATGCTAACAAGAGAATAACCTAGAGAATCTTTGACAACTGGAGGAGGAATCCAGTTGAAAATAGGAAACTATCACAGTCAGGGGATAGTGAAGGAACGCAGAGTGGGGCAGGGCCATCGCTATTGAAGAACACACCTGTAGAAGAAGAATCTCAGGAAGTCAGCAAGCAATCTCAGAGTCTCATTAGAAAGAGGAAAGGAAAGAAAGCCCTTGAGATTGAAGAACCTCAAGGCTCATCAAATGAGGCCCCTGATACTGCTCCTGAAGGAAAGACTGCATCAGAGGATGAAGATTTCGATTTGCGAAGAGAAACTCGCAGTAAGTTTGAAGCTGAAGAGGCCACTCCAAAAGAGCCAAGAAAGAAGAGAAGAAGGCTAGTAAAATTAGCCGACAAAGACTCAGTAGCTAAGGGGGAGCTGCTTGAAAAATCTGTCATTGCTCCAGTTGAAAAGGAATCATCTAAAGCAGCTGAGCCTATGGATGCTCAAATTGAGGGGGAGCCACCAGTAGTTTCTGAGCCAGCAGGTGCTCTTGCTGAGGGGGAGACTCACGAAAACTCTTCAGTCCCTTCAGCCACAATGAATATTGATGAAGAGGATGACATCGAAATAGTGGTCGTCGGAAGAAATGAGCAAAGGCATCTTAACTACAACTGCCAGCTGAAATTTTTGCCACTGATGCCATTCCACCGAGCTCTGGTGCACAATGCGTGGGATCAGGTCTTCTGGACTTTCAAATCATACCCAAATGTGGTGATTATTGCTCAAGGCTATCCTCAGAACCTATTTTTTGCCCAGAAGCTCATCTCATGCAGCCCCTTTTCACATTCTTTAGGGCAAAAGGTACATTTTATCCCTCTAGCCCTCATTCAAATTCATACTCCCTCACGAATGTTCAATAAATTTGAGGAGTCCTCAAATACCAACTCTGCATCAAGCTCTACGATCAACACTTCCCCGATCGTAGAGTCCCCACCTTCTACGACTGGTAGTCAAGAAAGTCTAAATAATCAGAACGTAGAGTGCCCTCCAGACTTTTCCGAAAGTCTGCCTACTCCGCAAACATTGCCTCCGGCTCCCTCTTCAAGACTTCTCTTAACCTACGAGGATATTCCCTCCACCTCTGGTCACGAATACTTTCACATTCCAAGCTCTGCGACTGACCAGGGACAACCATCTCAACTCCTCCAGGAAATTCTAGACAAGGTATCTCGGCTTCCTACAACAGATGGCCTAACTGACTTGACAAGCCATATCCGTACAGAGATACAGAAAGACCTAGCATTGAAATCCTACAACATTCAACGTAGAATGGACGATGTCATAGATGTTGCCAACGATCTCTCTAACAGCTTGAATAAATAATTCTCCACAAGATTAAGGCAGTTAACGGCAACAGTCTCTGAAAATCTCCAAGAAAGGGATAAAAAATTTCTGAAAGCCTTAAACAAACATCAGAAGGCCGTTGTAGTTCTTCAAGAAACCAATGACAAATCTATCACTCTCCTAAGTAATGAGATCATTGCCTTGAAGAACTCTCTCACAGAACAAGAACATCGGTCGAATGACACTTTGTCTTTGGCGGAGGAAAAACAAATAATGGCTGACGAACGACTCCAAGCACACCAAGATGATGTAGCTGCCACTAAGACTCAACTTCAAGCAATTATTCAGGGCATACAGCAGCTTTCAGAACAGGTAGCAACAATTTATGATGCCAACAAGGGGGAGAAGAAGAGCACAGCAGAACAAACAAGAACGAGCTTAGACTACAGCAGAAGAGGAAGAGCACCTCAAGGGATGAGGATGGTTCAAACATCAATACATCTTCCTAGATTCGAAGCAGTACCATCTCATCCCAGACAGGATGTAACAGCAAGACCCTCTTTCTCAATTGTGAGGCCATCTAGCTCACAAGAATGGTTTCAAATTAAAGAAGAAGAAGCCTTGCTGAGGGAAGAAGAACTGAGAAAAGCAGACGAAGAAAGGAGAGCACTCTTCAGGCAGAGGGAAGAAGAAGAAAGAAGAAGACCTCCTAGCAGAAGAAGATAAGTTTTTTTTTTTGTCTTGTTTTTTTTCTCAATTATATTAACTGACTAAACATCAATAAAAATTCATAGTTTTCACTAGAAAATACAGCTACTCACTGTATGATTAGGCATTCAATTTTTCAGATGCATTTTGCCTATTTAATGTGTTCAAATCACTATCTGTTATTTATGTTGTCATCATCAAATAGGGGGAGATTCTTGAACATTGAATGGTTAAATTTGATGATAAGAAATAATGTACAAGGGCTGTATTAGATAAGATCAAAGTTGTTAAGTTGATCTCCTGATATAAATGTATGGATTTATAAAAGTCTTTTGTGTTGTACTAAGACTTAGATAGATCAAAACTGTTAGGTTGATCTTTTGTTGTAATATAATCGTAGAATGAACTCTATGATTTCAGTCAAAAAGATTCTACGATCAACAGACTCTACAATCAAGACAACCAATCATAGAACGGACTCTATGATTTTGACCAAGAAGACTCTACGACCAACATACTATGTTCTAAGCGAGAAACCGTAAAACGAACTCTACGATCAACAGTCTGACAGTTGAGTAAACTCTACGATGACAATGAGAAATGATCCTTTACAGATCAATCACAACAGCAAGGATATTCGTAGAGTTGACCATGGAGAGTCGTTGAGCAAAAAGGCAACAGACATCACGACTCTCAGATCAGGAGTTAGTCTGTTCAGGAATTCAATCTGCATTGATGTAACCAAAAAGAAAACTTCTGCAAATCGATCTAAGTCAGAAATGTCAGGGGACTGACCCAAGCGCACTATGCAACAAAAAGAAGACTTTCAAGGCTGAAAAGTCAGAGGACTGTGTCCTATCAGTCCTATAGTATGGAAGGACCAAACGACTCTATAAAAGTTGGTAGGAACCTACGACTGACATATCTGTCCCCAAGGAAAAAGAAAACAACCTTCCATGGACTAACAGGTCAGATCAAATAAAATCTCTAAGCATTAATGAGCTATATTAATATAATATACAACAGCTCTCATCTGTGAGGTAACGGAAAGAAACAAAAGCTCAAGCAGATGTTCCAACGGGAAGAAAACTGAAGCCCTCACTTATTAAATACCAAGATCGGCAAAAGGAAAGTTAGTGATTTACACAAAAAGAAAATATACGCAAGAAGTGAAAAAGATCAAACTGATAAGAAAGCTTGCATTGCTATTAAGTCCTTCGAAAACTCAAGCTAAAAGCAACTTAGTAGCACATCCAAATCTACATCACTCTAGGAGAGTTCTTTGTAAACTAGTGTAGCCAAGTCTGTTAGACTTGAAGAGTTCGTAGTGAACTAGAGTTCCAAGACTGCTGTTCTTGAAGGAATCTTAGTGATTTTGAAATTGTAAAAGTATCCTTAGTGGATTTGCTGTTGAAAGAGCAGAACAGTGGAGTAGGAGTCTTGTGAGCTCTGAACCACTTAAAACCTAGAGTCTTTCTTATTGTGTCTATTATTTGCTATATCTGCCATATAATTGCTTGTTGAATTCTCACTTTAACATATCAAGAAAAGGGTAACTAAATCGTATTCCGCCGTGTTAAACTTTTTAATTAAGAATTTATTAAAGTAAGATCTTTAAAGTAAAAGAAATTTTTAAAAGAATCTATTCAACCCCCCCCCCCCCCCCCCCTTCTAGATATCTATCGTGTCATTGGGAACTAACAATTATTATTATTATTATTGCTATAATAGTAATAATAATAACAATAAAAATAACGCTAATAATAATAATAATAAATGATAATAATAATAATAATAATACACATAATAATAATAATAATAATAATAATAATAATAATAATAATAATAATAATAATAATAATAATAATAATAATAATAATAATAATAATAATAATAATGATAATGATAATAATAATAATAATAATAATAATAATAATAATAATAATAACTATAATAATAATATTGATAATAATAATTTTTAGAATTTTTAGAATTTCCTTAATAATAATACAGATAATAATAATATTTTTATTTTTTAAATTTTAATTTAATTTTTTCGTTATGCCGTACCTTCAATTACGGACAATTAGTAGTCTATTTATATTACAAAGGAGAATATGGGAGACAGATACCATTGTATAATAATTTTATTAATTAATTTATGGTTAAAAAGATTAATTACCATCCTAAGTACCAAAAACAGAATAGTTGACGGTTATAACTCTCTCTCTCTCTCTCTCTCCTTTTTTTTCTTTTTTATCTTTTTCATTTCCAGTACTATTTTCCCTCATCCCTAATTTTACTCTTCACTTCTTTTTTATTAGTTTCTAAAAAATTATCAGGCGCATGGACGCATAGAATTGCACATCTAAATATCTCAGAGTATCTAAAAATCCAAAAATCATGTGCCATTGATTTTTTTTTACACCTCCTCCATTACACAAAATAGAACACTATTTTTGGCCTTTTGAATTTATGATATTTTTTATACGAAATAAATATGAATTTATTTAATTTAGTCAATACAATTTTTTCAATATTATAAATTATTTAAAAGTGTTATATTAATTATAACCTATAATTTGTTCGAACTTAATTAAATCACATTAATAATAAATTCTAAAATTTTCTCAAATTGACTCCAAAAGTAACTCTTTTGTGGAATCGAGAAAATATTATTATCGACAAAAAATAATAATTCTATGTATTATATTATCACCTATTTTCTTAACTATACATTATTCATATTTACCATACAATATTATAAGCCAAGATCTATTTCATAAAATTCCTCTTCTTTCCCTGCTAAGAAATCAAAACATAAGACGACATTAAGAAGCTTAGGGTTGAAGCAAGAACAAGAACTTATAAGAATAGAAAAGAGAACTGCAAAGGCAAAGAGAGGAACAGCAATAGCCATGATAACTGTCTCGAAGCTATCAATATAATCTAAGTATGTTAATATGATAGATGGTTTAATAAATTGATAAATTTGTGTTAATTATATAGAGTTAGAACCCTTCCTTTTTTCTTGTTTGTTTATAGCGGTTACATAATAGTATCATAATCAGATTATGAAAATCAAATTACAATTGTATAATTATTTAGAATATCGAGAGTTTTAATATTAATAGATTTGGAGATTTTTAAAGCGGAAATGTTATACGTACATCAATTTTTTTTCTTTGCACTCCATCTTACTTTTTAAGGCTAAGAAATTACATAAATCAATTGATCAATATATATTGGGAATTGATATTTCCACATGTTAATTTAATATTTTTACAAATAGGTCTCATTTGATCTTATAAAAATATCAATTCCTTATATATTAACATATATATTAACAGTTGTGTATATATAATATGAAAATGACAAAATGCGTACTAATGTAATTTTTTACACTTGAAAGGCAAGATGAGCGTAAATATCATTTCTTTTTATCCGTTTTGATTGTGGGATTTATAACAAGAGAATCGCTAATTTTAATTTCAAAATTTGATTGTGCAATCTGTAACATTAAAATTACTGTCTCGTTGACCAACTTGTGGGTTGTAAGTGTCATAAATTATAATCTAAGTGGTTTACTGTTGTAAGTGTAGTAATCACTTGCTATTCAATAAATTTATTTTTAATAATACCTTCAATAATTTAATTGTACTAATTTCATTGTCGTACTTGATGTCATTATGATAAAAACAAACTGGCCTATTAACTTAAAATAAATGCACTCTTTTCATTTAAAAAAAAAAAAGGAAACTGTTTCAAAAACACTCTTACAATAATGTATGTATTCATTCCGTTTTATAAAAAGATAAAGTAGAAATGCTATGCGCTTTTTTTATATTTTTTTTCAAATAATAAATTTTGAATCTTGCTACATATGATCATAAATTTATGTTAATTATAAATACCGATGTGTAGATATATGTGATAAGTAGTAATTATGAATGACCCTATCTTAATTTATGCAATCTTATCATTTAGAATTTCACGTAAATTTCAATTCAACTTCGTTATAAATTTGTCGACGTATAAATAATTTCTTATAAAAAAATTCTGTTTGCTATAACATATATTTACAGCATAAAAATTATCATTCAAGGGGTTAAATACTCTCGGTAAATTAGGGTATATAATAATTAGATTATGAATAGTTTCTTCGCTAGGAAAGTGCTTTAGAATTGAATTGGATAACGTATTATGGATTAATCGTCGGGATTAGATAGAGACTGAATTCCTGGGATTATATTGGTAATTAACTGAGGCATAATTGTGGGAATTCTAGGGATTATATTGGTAATTAACTAAGGCATAATTATGGGAATTTGATTGTGTGTGCAACGATAAATAAGTAATAACTGAATATGATGCTAGCTCCAAAAAGTAAATTGAGCAGATTCTGTTTAGGATTTTGACTTTTACTGATATGTCCAACTTTCTCGATTAGAGCTCATTCTCTACATAAAAAAGAAAAGAAAAAGGAATTGATATCTTTGCAAATAAAAGTGATATTTAAAAAAAATATATTTATATGAATAATATATAGGTCCACACTTATGTGAAGGAAAATCTTAGAAATATCAATATTTACTTGCTGTAATAATAATTTCCTAAAATATGAGTAATTTTAAATGCACAAACACTATTACCCCATGTATTGAATAATAAGAAAAATAAGTAAAAAAAAATTAATAAACCTTCGTAAAATATTAAATGCATCGTAAGACCTAAATATTACTACTGTTATCCCCAAAAGGATTGTTGACGCCGGAAAAAATCTCTTCCTTTAAAATTTACTCATTTTCTATTGTTTTGTTTCGTTAATTAATTAAGAGTGATTTTTGGGGAAAAGATAGACATAAATGTTGACGGGATTTTGAAAAGTTAATTTTGATAATGGGCCGATTGACCAGAGTTGTCAGTTGATAAACGTTTAAATGAATGTACTAACTCATTCGAATTTTTAGATTTTTTCGCAATCGATAAGACTACGTAAATCCAATTAATTAGTCTACAACTGAGATTCATAGAATTATAGGGCTTGCTTAAACAAGGGGAATGTGTTAGGCACTCCACCCCCCCCCCCCCCCCCCCCCCCCCCCCGCGTCCCGACTTCTATGAAAATATGGTTACCACTTTCTTAATACTTTTCTTAAAATACCCTTGAGTTAGAAAACATGTGTGTGTACTTGTGTAATATCCTGGAGATTTATGACATTCGAATACAAATAAGGGTTAAGATCTAAAATCTAGGTTTGGTGAAAAGAAGTGTGTAGATGAATGATTAAACATTTAACCTAATTTATGTGTTAGAAATTAAATATGGGTAATTATAAGTTATGAGAATTAAAAACCTAGAATTGGTTAATATGTATACTTTGAGGTAACGAAGTTATTGTTGCAATAAAGGGAATGTGCATATATATATATATATATATATATAGGTGTGTGTTATATATATGTATTTAGCCAAACAAGAGATGAGTGAAGGAAAACCAAGATTATAATTAATTAAGTTACTTATCTGTGAAGCAATTTAAAGATTAAGTTATTAAACTAACCAAGCTTGATGGTAAACCTTGAATGGCAATATGAGTGGCCTAGATTAACATATGAATTAAGTCTCATGAAAAGTCCAAATAATTTAATTAAGTGACTAGTGGATTAGTCCAAGTGCTATGTTCATTGATGGTCTAATGAAAATAATTAAACAACCCTAAATTGTTATAATGCTAACAAGACTTGTAGAGGAAAAAATAATGTTTCCCAATGATTTAAATGTCAAAGCCTATGTTAAATGTGTGATAGGTATTTACTTTAGCCTAAAGTGGTAGCCTAAGTGAATTAAATGTAAGTCAATGAGTAGAATACTTAAAAGTAATGTAGACGTGTTAAATGAGCCCAACCTTATTATATAAGAGGTCCAATGAATTAAATGTGTGGGTTACTTGCAAGAATTGTAAGATGGCTCAATCAATTAATGTAGTAAGCCCAAATAATTGAGCCAAACTTTAAAAAGGTCAAAGATTGGTTAACGTGTTGGAAGATTGCAAGTATAGTTTGGTTATATATATATACATAAAGATGTTGGTGTATATGTACATGTATATATAGGAGGGAAAATAAAGCAAAAATTGGTATAAAAGACCTTAGTGGCTAAAATTTAGAGGCCCCACTTGGGTGATTTTGTGTGTGTCTTGATATTTCTTAATTGTCACTCAAGAAGTTGCTTGTTGGTATTTTGAAAGTGTCACTCAATGAAGTCTATCAAAGAGGCCATTCACTTAGTCATTTATTCCTTAAAACAAGCAAGGATAGGATTATGGATGTAATGGGAGATATATATAGACACACATATTATATGTATAGATAAGAGATGATAAAAATGGTTATTTAAATAAAAGAAACAAATCATGAGTTCAATGAATTAATTTAAGTAAGCCCAAGCTTTTGTTTATGCTTGCAAGGCTTGTGGAAATTGTAATAGTAGTTTAATTGAATTAAATGCCAAGCCCAAGATGTGGGAGATGTGTTAGCATGTACGGGAAGCCCAACAAATTAATTAAAGAGGCCAAAGAAAATTTAATTATGTAGCCCAAACCTAAATCCAAGGTGGAGCCCAATGGAGATACAAATGTTGGCACACACACACACACACACATATATATACATATATATATATATATATATATATATATTGTGACACTCCCAAATTCGAGCCCACACAGTCCAAACTTGAGTCTTCAAAATACACAACAACGTACAACAATACAGTACGAAAATAATACACAAGTAAGTTTTTTATTATTATTGTCACGCTATTTTACAACGTGTGAAAACTATTACAGCTATCACTCGGACCCTTCACTCCATTCTCCGACTAGACACAACTACTCTCTCATCTTCTATAAAGAATAGCTCAAATGAAAGGGTGAGCTCAAATAGCTCAGTAAAGAATATCATGACTAAGATAATGATAAATAAATTATCAATAGTCTTCAACAGTAATGTGTTCTTGATAGAAATAAATAAACAACAAGTTTCAAATTAACAACTGCAGGTAAGTTCTTGAACAAAGTTTAGATCAACAACTACAACATAATAACAATCATTAGGAGAATCTTGTAAATCATGATGTCTAATAGCTTCTTTTTTTCAAAAAAAATTGTCATCAACCTTTATCATTTAAAACACCACTGGTCATGATAATTAATGCTAAACAACAGTTCTTCTTTGTCTCAGGCCAAAGAGAGTATTCACCACGTGCCCTAAAAGACCCAAAACAATTATATCGCATTTATCATATCATTTGTGCCCCAGGCCACAGGTATTCATAACAACATGTTATGATGATTCGAACAAATAGTATTGATATAAATGATGAGCAGAAGAAAAAAAATAATAGGATAAACAATAGATATTGAAATTTACAATTTTACTTTGTGCATATTTAAATAATGTCCAACTTGTCAACATGATGTGGAGTCAAATTTAAGAATGATATTCAAGATCCATAGTTCAAAAATAACGGTTAAAGTTCAATAGACAGGATCAGGTAAATATGAAGGTTCACGTTAAATGATATTAAATGAAGCGCAAACTATTAAAAAAATTATAATCATTTCATGAATTTTACCGAACAATACTTACCATAGTAAGTTTAAGAGTATGAAATAAAATGATATTCCTTACCTTAACGTGTGAAAATAAACTGCTTAAATGTAGAGGATCAACCTATATATATTTATAATTTAATTAGTAACTACCACATATAAATTTCATGGTATACAATAACATGATATATATGACTTCTTATAATATATATGACTTCTTGCATTACATGATAAATTTTGAGGTTTAAAATATAATTTACAATTATATGACTTCTTATAATATTTGGACTAAATTTCAATTTACACATTAAATTTTAACTTTAAAATCAATTTACAATTTAAGCCTTTTTAAAAAATATTAAATGAACTCATTAACTTTAGCGAGAAAACAAGATGAACCTTCAACACCATTTTTCAGTTAAACATTTATCAAAAGTTGTATTACAACATTAAAATAGAGATAACATGGTCTAAAAACTAAGATTTGAAACGATTATTTTAAATACGCATGCGTCCATATTTTTATTTTTTTTAGAGTGAAAGCTAAGGGATGCTGTAAATTGAATTTTAGTCTAATAATTACATATAGAGTCACTTATTTTCCCTTTCACAAATTATTATTGAAATTCAGATAAACACACTTAGAAAGGGGTTTGAATAAGTGTAGATCAAAAGATATCAAATTTTTAAAATTTAAATATTCTGTTAATAATACAGTCCATTGTATTTATGAATTCAGTTTACTAGATCACAATTTTATCAATACTTTCAAAACACTATTTACTCCTTTATTTTTGAAAAATAATTTACTTGTTTTAAATGAAGTCACGAGTTGGAATAAATAATTTTCTGATGAATTATAAATATAAAAGTATTGAGATTACGTTTTACAATTCAATATTGAAACTTGCAATGAACAGGTAAAATAATCAATCACATGAACACAGAAGATTTTTACGTGCTTCGGCCCCTAATATCTATTCTAGTGGCATAATCCACGTCTAATACCAACTAATTTTGGAGACTCTTTTATTAATCAATTTTGATTACAATATTATATATTTACACAACAAGTTTACAAATCCACTTGAGTACTTGTACTCACCAAGCACTTATGCACCCCAATCACTTATGTTTTCTTAAACTTGTTTGTAAAGAACCCTAACCTAAATCGAAATTGAAACCAATACACTAAAATCCTAATTTATCAAATGACCTTGAAATAAGTAGATTATGGTTACAAAATAAACTATGATCAAAGCAGTACATATATCACAATTCAAAATAACATACTTTGCTTGAAAATCATTAAAAAAAAATCATTTGAACATAATTTTAGTCCATTTTTCTTAGGTTATTCGCATATCACATTAACACATGAAATACAACTTATAGACCACAACGATGACTTACATACATTAATCCATATAACCTCAAAACATACATTAAACAAAATTTATACCTATGATCATGCTCATATACGTACACCTCTACACGTTTACACAACAACACATAATATACATCTATACTCTAGATCTTCCCCACTTATCTTTTCATAAAACTTTTAGATCTCTGCACATGGTTTACATACATAGATCACCTAACTTTGGAAAATAGGTTTATATACATATTTTTCAAAACTAAATACACATACATACATATTAGACCTAATATGCTATAACATAAATATAGATCACATATATACACATAACTTCTAACATATATATATCTTTATATCTTCGAAACCCATGGTTTCTCATCAGTAAGATCTCCCACAACAAACATGGTATACAACACATAACAAACATTAAACTATAACTTATGAACTAGAGTTTTGAGATGATAGCACTTTTAAACCTTTTAGTTCTTAATATCCTACACATCTGTTACTTAACAATTTCTTGGCCTATATCATTGTCAGACAACAAGATTTTCTCGATGACTTGTTAACATAAAATACAACCTTAGACTTATTTAGTGTCTGAAGGTGTATGCTCTTCTTCTGACAGTCAATTACTGCTCCATGGTTAAATAAATTCATCCCTAGGATGACGTTAAATTCTCCTAAGTATATCAGAATTAAATTCAACTTATGTCCCTTTATATCAGTACAACAATTTTTATGTATATACTCAACAAGGATCACTTCCTTATTCGCAACCTCTATATTCATAGGGCATTTTAACTTTTCTTTGGGTAATTATAATCGTCTAGCGAAATTTTCAAACACAAATGAACAGGTAACACCCGAATCAAATAATACATAGGCATATCAAAATAATACCCGACACCACGTCATTTGACTCCATGGTGTCTTGCACGGTCATATTAATCATTCGTGTTGTTGGCTTGTTCTGCTGAACCGGTCTTTTAATAGTCAATATGTTGTTGCTGCTCTTGTTGCCACTACCTCCATCACTTTTTTTCTTAGGACAATCCTTGATTTGATGATCCGATACACCGCACGCAAAACATTTTCCCTTCTTTGGTTTGAGACAATTATGAGCGATCTGTCATTCTTGCCCGCAATTATAACAGACGTTTCTACCCTTTATGCACTCCTCGGAATGATTATTTCCTCATTTACTACACGTATTTCCCTTTTTTTGATCATCTTCTTTCTTGTTTCCTGAGCTCTTGTTATTATTATTCCACTTGCGCTTGTTTGAGTTGTTATCACCGTTGCTTCCTTCCTTGCTTCCCCTGTCACTTCTCTTCCTTTTATGTTCTTGGTTGTACTTCGACATTCACTTCCACCCTCTGCTATGATTGACTTCTCCAACATCGTTGCAAATGAGTCAATCTAAAATACTAACACATTGTTGTATAACTACGACTCCAAACCTTGTTCAAACTTTCGCGCCTTCCTCTCCTCGATGTCAACTTGGTGTGAAGCGAACCTTGCTAACTCGTTGAACTTGGCAGCGTACTTGGGAACTGCATCTCCATCTTAATTTGCATGCTTCTCAGGAAATAGCTCCTTAAACCTACTCCGTGCAACTACTCCCTCACCAACTCTCCCTTGATTGACTTCCCATCAATAATTCTTTTCCTCTTTCATTATACAAGTTACAAAAGTCGTCTTTTGCTTCTTAGTTACCCTAGCGATGATAAATGCCTTTTCCATCTTCTTTACCAACGACTGGGCCTCAATTAGATCGGTAGTTCCTTTGAACTCCAGTGGTCCTACTGTCTTTAAAGTCTTTGAAGTCTGCCAATTGAGCAACTAGGGGTGGTGCTCCTATGGCATTAAGGTTTCAATTGTGAAATGCTCCTATAAGTAGATCTACAAATTATTGCATTGGGTTTACCTGCTCTCTCTTGGCGTTAACAGATTCTTTAGGTGTTGGTAGAGGTTGAGGTTTTCTACGTGGCTAGATTGTCTGTTAAAATAAACTTATGTTATTATCTTATCCTTTTTTTATAATCTTAATTTTAAAAGCATTTAAAACTAATGCACAAATTAATCACTTCAAAACATATAAACATAAACACATTTATGTTCATATGTCATATAATAGCGCCTAGCACTTTGCATCCTAGGCATATTGCTATAAATGTTCATATCCCCTTAAGACAACAAAAGATAGGATTTAACATAAACATATCCCACTAACTCCTAGAGTTGAAATTTACAAAATATCATAACCCTCTATTAAACCAAAAGTTGAATTTTAACTATATATATATATATATATATATATATATATATATATATATATACTAACCAATAATGGTGCATCCCACGATACACAGCATCCTCATACTCTTCATCCCACATGGTCATTACCAGACTATGGCTGCCTAGTCTGGTAAACCTCAACTGGGTAATAGAATATTCTACTCTAAAGTCTGTCAAATAAAGAGCGATAGGCGTATAAAACCCTATTAAGCTTCACCTTCTCGGCACGAACCGCATCCTTAAGCTCAATAACCTGTTCCTTAGCCTTATCTCGTTGTGCCTCCAATTCCTCCCTAGCAGATATCTCATCCTCCTAAGATGCCTCAACAATTTTCTTTTCTGCCTGTTGCTGTTGCACCTTATGCTCAGACTTCTCTAACTAACTTCTCATATTAGCAGTTCTATTCATCAACAGAAGTATGAGAGACTTTATCTGCTCGAAAGATTCCTAATACTCCTGCACCTTGGCCTCTAATTCAGTCACCTAGACTTCTAACTCAGTGTTCTTGTCCATAAACTCCTCTACCAGTTCACCCTCGATGGTATCTTCATTTTCCTCCTCAGTCTACTCCTCATCCTCCTTAGCCTATTCCTCCTCCTCAAATACTAGATCCTCCATAAGTTTTATCTATGGCTCAAATTCTGGATCTTCCGTAGGGTCCATCTCTGGCTATGACTCATACTGTGCAACTGGCTCAAATTGTGGTATGCCGTAGGGCTCATCTTCTCTAGTGTGACTAAACTCACCAACTTCAAGCATCTTACAACTATAACAAACAAACAAATAAACTCAATTAGTATCGCAATAAAATATCTTCATTGTATTGAATGAAAGTATATTCTATTGTGTTACAAACTCAATTTGGTGAATTTCCAAAATCCATCTCCTAAAACTTGATATGAGTTGACTTTTCTAAGTTTATATCCTAAGGTTTCGCGAACCTAACATTCTATAACCTACTGTTTTGATACCAACCTGTGACGCCCCCAAATTCGGGTCCCTTGAATCTCAGGTTTGGTGATCACGATTTAACACTTATATAACATCCAAATACTTCATATTCATTAACTAGCAGAATAATACATAAATGTCTTTACAAAAGATACCATAATCCCAAGGTCTTCTAACCCTAACTTACACAAATTAAAATACTTTAATAGTCCAAAAGGTTTACATAACAAAATATAATATTGAAACATGCATAACAATAAACATCATTAACATTCTAGTTTTTGGCATTTCCTTTGCCTTTCTCCTTTTTAAAGTACTCGGGCTTAACTGAAAAATATTTATGATATAGCAAGGGTGAGCAACTACTTTTTTCAGCAAGTTTAAATAAGCAATGAATATAAAAGATGATATATCATGAATGAAATAAATTAATTT
This sequence comes from Hedera helix, assembly GCA_947179155.2. Taxonomy (NCBI): domain Eukaryota; kingdom Viridiplantae; phylum Streptophyta; class Magnoliopsida; order Apiales; family Araliaceae; genus Hedera; species Hedera helix. The sequence continues at coordinate 5,006,802 of OX359272.1, forward strand.
ATGAGACTTTAACAATATATAATAACTGTGAAGTAATGAACATGAGAAACAATTTCGAATAAAAATGATTTTTATTTCTTTACTGTTGAGTGATCACTATAGACCGTGAATGCTTCTAAGGTGTAACAATTATTCGACTGAATCTTTGAACTATAAACACTCAAGTTTGGTACTTGAGGGGATCAACCTCTTGTACCCTATGTATATGCAAAACATTTAGACATCTTGCCCTTTATCGGTTTCCTGACATAAAATACCCCTTTATAAGGGTTGTTCTTACTCAGTCTTACTATAAGAGTCTGCACTAACTATTTGACTTGGATAAGCTTCCAAGTAATTGAATTTGTACATGTAATATCTAGCCGAAAAAATTGGCATAAACTACTTCTTAAACAGTTCGTGAATAACAGAACTTTAAAGCTTTACAATTTAATAATAGAACTAGTATTCAATTGCACACAAGTAAGAATAACGATAATCAATATCAGTGTGGAATAACTTTCAATAACTATCCCACTTAGAGTACTTGTAAAATAAATACAAGTTAAGTTAGGATACTTGCCTGTTTCATTGTCTACAGCTAACTCTTTCTAATTATCCTTTGAACGACCTAAATAATTTATAATTTGATCTACCAATTAGTAATTTTACATAATGGTTTAATTTAACTCAATAAATATTATATACTTCACTTACTTTATTAATCATTTACTAATAATTAATCATCATAATTGGGTCCTACATGAATAATATTTAATTTTGGAAAATTTGACCTAAACTAACCCGACTAACTCGACCTTGTTCAAAAAAATAAAATTTTTAAATTTTCTGGACCAATGCCCCGACGCTGCTCAACAGATTCCAATAATTGGCCACAGCGTTGCAGCGCTCCCAGCTAGAAAATTTCTAATTTTGTATTTTTTTTTATTCCAACTTTAATATCTTGTTTATTTTACATTGTATTGACTCTAGAATTGAACCATGGCTAGTTGGATCATTTATTAACACAATCCAAAGGACTTTAATATTTTCAAAAACATTTACTAGACCAATTAAATCAATGATCGATAATACTAGGGTTTCAAAATAACATACTTTGCTTGGAAAATCATTAAAACCCATCTGAACATAATTTTAGTCCATTTTCCTTAGGTTATTCACATAACACATTAACACATGAAATATCACTTATAGACCCTGACCATGACTTACATACATTAATCTATATAACCTCAAAACATACATTAAACCAAATTTATACCTATGATCATGCTCATATACGTATGCCTCTACACTTTTACACACCAACACATATAATATATATACATTTATACTCTAGATCTTTCCACATATCTTTTCATAAAACTTTTAGATCTCTACAAATGCTTTACATACATAGATCACCTAACTTTCAAAAATAAGTTTATATACATAGTTTTCAAAATTAAATACTCATACATACATATTTGACCTAATATACTATAACATACATATAGATCACATATATACACATAATCTCTAACATATATCTATTCTTTTATCTTCGAAACCCACAATGGTTTCTCATCAACAAGATCTCCTACAACAAACATTAAACTACAACTTATGAATTAGAGTTTTGACATGAGAGCACTTTTAAACCTTTAAGTTCTTGATGCTCTCTTCTTTCTTGAAATAAACATTGCTAGGCTCTCCACTTTTCCTCCTTAGCTTCCACCCGAAATCCTCTCTATTTCTCTCTAAGATTTTTACTCTCAAACTCACTTTCAAAACTCTCTAACTATAACTCTCTCTACACTTGGTGTTTCTAGCAAATGAACAAACTCTTGTTAACAACTTAAGTTCTCTTATTTATAGGCCTCTATGAGTATCCCATTAACTCCCTTAATCTACTAACACTAGTCAATTAGGAACTCTAATTGCTTTTACTATTTGATGGATTGTGTAATATCCCAGATATTTTTAAGATTTTATATAAGATCTTAATTGATTTAATTAAAGGTTAATATTTAAAACCTAGAATTTGAGAAGTAAGATGTGTAGAAAATGGGTAAACATTTTTTTTTAACATAATTGATTTGTTAGAAATTAAATGTAAGAATATTTTTAATGATGCATGTAGAGAATTTATTAAGAAAATAAATTTAATTGAGAAGTGAAGGTGATTATATGAATACATATATATACCTAAAGTGTGCTTGTTAGCCAAATAAAAAGATGAGTAATTAATACTCAACAAAACTAATAAAGCAATTAGTTTTAATATAAAGTAAGAAATAATGTTGTAAAATATAATTAATTAGGTTAATTATATTAGTTATGAGTCCAAGTAATTTAATTACTACTAGTGGACTAGCCCAAAAGGATTATATGTGTTAGCTCAATATGGGAATACTTGCATGAAAGTGGGTATTTAAATAAGAGAGCTCAATGGAAGGTAAGTTGTGTAGCCCAAACTTTTAAAAGTCCAATGTTGGTCAAAGTGTGGGAAAATATTATTGAGTGTAGAGAATTAACTAATGTAGGGTAAGTTGAATAACCCTAGTTGGTAGACAAGAGAGAGAGCATTAACCAAACATTGGTTAATTGCTAGGTAAATATGTATGATGATGAGAATTAACCATGTATGAGTTAATTGTGTAACCCAATGTAGGAATAACTATATGGGTATGGGTAATTATATTATAAACCTAAGTTAATGATAAAAGGTAGTTAATGAATTAAATTGAATCAAGTCAAAGTACTTGTATTAATGTGTATTAAAATTAGCACTACCGCTTCAGCGGTAAAACTCTCTGGAATGTGAAAAATAGAACTACCGTTGCAGCGGTAGGTTTCACCGCCGCAGCGGTGAAACTCTCTGGAATGTGTAAAATAGAACTACCGCCGCAGCGGTAGTAATCACCGCCGCAGCGGTGGTACAGACTGTTTGAAAATTAACTTTGAATAAGTTAATTTAATAACCCAATGTGGTAGATTAATTTAATGCAAGTCTAATTGAGGGGTATGTTATAAGTCCAAGTGATGTTTTAATCTAGGTCAAATAAATTTACCTAGTAGTCCATGAAATATTTGCACAAGCCCAATGCTTGTTTTAATGTAACATAGGGTATGTAATGTTAGCCCAAGGTAATAATTAAATTGAGCCCAAACAATGATAATTCAAAGTCCAATTGAATTTAATTAAATAACCCAATATGGAGCCCAATACATGGTCAAATGGTTGGTCAATATATATATATATGGATGTATACGTATAAAGATGTATATATATATATGTATATAAGATAAAAATAATTAGATTTTGGAGCCAAAAAGAGGCATTTTGCTGAGATTTAGAAGGGAGCCCACTTGGGGGTGGCTTGTTGCACTTGTATTGTTTTTATTTCACGCAACCAATAGCTTGTAAGCAAGCTTGATGCATGTCAATAACTTGGTCAATCAAGCTAGTCATTCAAAGTAATAGTAATCACCAATTTAGCTTCTAATTGCACCAAGGTTGGTTGATTAAGAAGTTAATGAACTACTCCTAGAGTTCTATAAATAGAAATCACCAACGCATGAGAAATGTTGGTCATTTCTATGCTTGATAGTATTTTTAGAAAGATGAAAGAATTCTAGAGAGAAGGGAGAGCATTGTTGGAGATTTCCAAAAAGGAAAATTGCTAGAGGATGATCAAGGTGGAGTCACAAGCCAAGATCATCTCAAGAGGAAAGAGAGCATCCATGTCTAAGAGGTTAAAAAGTGTTCTAAACTTTATTTAGTTCATTTTTGTAGTCTAGATAAGATTTAAACGGTTAAAATGTATTTTTAACCGATCAAAAGTTATTTTGATGATCTAGAAGTCTAAAACTATAATATATAGGTATATTCATCGTTTGATATAGTTAATACATGTATTTGTATGGGTGATACGCAAATAATTAGAAGGAAAGTCCATATAACGACTTACCGGTAAAATCCTAAGTGGTTCGATCTTTAAATTTCGTGTCAAACGTTTTCAAAAATATGATTGAACCATGAAATATTGTAAAACAAGAAGTTAGTAAGACAACAACACTAAGTTGGTGTCATTTGGATGTGTAGAGTTTATTTTATTCAAGTGTCGGAGGGTCGAGCAGTCCTCAAGTTAGGGTTTCAGGAATTTTGTACTATCGCCGCAGCGGTGGAAACCACAGCCACAACAGTCAAACATTCTGCCAGAAACCTGTTTTAGCCGTCCGGGTCGGGTCGGTCGGTCCGGGTCGGGTCGGGCCAGTCCGGGTCGAGTTTTTAGTGGAAATTTAAGTTGAAATACATGCAAAATGAATGTATTTGACTACTAAATCAATTTATATTGAATCTATTAGTGATTAATTGGTATCTAAAGATATAAAATAAAGACTAAAGTTAACACAATTAAAAAGTTAACTATTGGTAATGTTTGAAGAATATTAACATATTATTAAATGATGAATAATATTAGTATAAGATTAAAAGGTTATTAAATGTGTAATAACATTTGTATATGATGAAAATGTTCTTAAATAATTAATGACATTATTAAATAAGTAAAATATTATTACATGGTTAATAATATTAAGAAGTGATTAAAATATTATTAAATGGTTAATAATATTAAGAAGTGATTAAAAATATTATTAAATGGTTAATAATATTAAGAAGTGATTAAAATATTATTAAATGGTTAATAATATTAATAAGTGAGTAAAATATTATTAAATGGTTAATAATATTAATATGTGATTAAAATATTATTAAATGGTTAATAATATTAATGAGTGATTAAAATATTATTAAATGGTTAATAATATTAATAAGTGATTAAAATATTATTAAATGGTTAATAATATTAAGAAGTGATTAAAATATTATTAAATTATTAATAATATTAATAAGTGAGTAAAATATTATTAAATGGTTAATAATTTTAATATGTGATTAAAATATTATTAAATGGTTAATAATATTAATGAGTGATTAAAATATTATTAAATGGTAAATAATATTAATAAGTGATTAAAATATTATTAAATGGTTAATAATATTAATGAGTGATTAAAATATTATTAAATGGTTAATAATATTAATAAGTGATTAAAATATTATTAAATGGTTAATAATATTAATAAATGATTAAAATATTATTAAATGATTAATAATGTTAATAAGAGATTAAAATATTATTAAATGGTTAATAATATTTGAACTTAGTGGTATATTATCAAAGATAGATAATATGTTGGGGTAGTTGGTACATTGTTAAATGTCCGAATCATTAAGTTATGTAAAAAAAGAAAGTTTAATTGAATTAAACAAATGTAAATAGTCCATTTGTGACTAATTTAGACAACTTATTAAAAGTGGGTCGTACGAAGATTGTATAATGAAAGCGTAAGTTGGTTAAGCATGTCTGATATGTCCAAACTGTATTTGGACTAGGGTTTTGTCTGGAACTTAAGGGTTCGTTTGATGGACATTTTAAGAGTTAATAATTTGAAGTTAAGGTCTTAAGTTAAGACTAATTAAAAGTCCTGGTAGCTAATGATTATGTCAATTTGTATTATAAATTGTAGGTTGAGCAAATGACGCAAATAAGCGTAAATAGTAGAAGCGACCAGGCAAGTTTTTCAGAACTTACTCCTATGTGCCTTAATATGCTATGATGTGATATTAAATTGTTAATAGAAAGATATTGATGATAATTATGATATGCATAAGGTATAATTACATGTAGATTATGCTTAAATATGAAGCATGAATTGCTAGATGTTATATGTGATGCATGAGCAGTATGACATAAACTAAAATGCATAAAAAGCATGATGTAAGTATAAATTGCAGAGTATATGTGAAGCATGTAATGTGTTATGTGTAACTGTTAAACTTGTTGAGCCATCGTGCGCGCTCACTCTTGCTTAAACCAACATTTTCAGATAGTACAAGTATTTGAAGTCTAGATAATAATCAAGAAACATGAATGCATATTACATTCACTAAAGGTCTAGCACGACCATTGTAGATATCAGTCCGAATTGGACAGGTAAAATGATTGTGTAGTATAAGAATTGGTTGGTATGTATTATGAGTCTTAGATACTCAAATTGATTGTAATAGAATGTCGTATCATGTATGATATTGAGACATACTAGGAATGAATAAAGATTTCGATTCTGGAATAGAAAGAGATTATAATATTGTAAATAAATGATTATTTAGCAATTATAATATTGTTGTAATTCATGAACAATAAGGAAGTGTAGTACTAGTGTTGAACCGGATCCGAGGTTCAAGGAATCCGGATTTGGGGTCGTCACAAGTTGGTATCAAAGTTGATAGGTTATAAACCTTAGGTAAGAGTACCTTAGGCTATAACCGTAGTAGAAGATAAGTAAAATGATAAATGAATAAAATCTAGAAGAGTTTAAGTTATAAAAGATGAATTTGAAAAATTCATATAGAGAAGATTATCCAAAGATGGATTTGAGAAGATATAAAAGAGATGAAAAAGGTCATGTTGTACCTAATTTGAAGAAATGATAGAAAAATATCTTATGTTAAGATTTTGTGAAGCATAAAGAAAATGCTAATGAGATCATGAAATGATCTAGAGAAATGAACTCGTAATGAGGCAGATGTGCTAAAATATGAATTGAGAGAATTTGTATTCAATTAAGAAAAATTAGAGGTTTGTGAGTTTTTAAATTGAGGACTCATATTAGTGACTGAGTTGTATGATTCCTTGTATGGGCGGGAAATTTATGCTTGGTTTTAGAACCGCTTAGCTTCCTATATTAATATAGTGGTTGAGTTGAACGAACTCTTGTATGGGCGGGGGCTATGATATGTCAGCGAACCAATTTGGGAGATGCTGCTGCGAAACTTGCACGATCAGTGTGTATCGAAGAAGAAAGATATGCACTGGTGGCATGTGTTTTCTTACAGTGTTGAACAGTTAGGAAACTGATGTATTTGTTCTTGGTTTAACGACCGTTTGACTTCCTATATTGATTAGTAGCCGAGTTGACCAATTTCTTGTATGGGCAGGAGATTGTGTTTGGTTTGACGACCACTTAACTTTCTATAGTGATAATCGATCGAAACCTGGTGTCGCGCTATTCGTTATATGTATGTTGAGAAGGTGATTCTTTTCTTATGTGTATAACGGATAGGTAGAGGATGTTAAGATAAGTTCGTGTTCTGAGAACTGACACACATGGTAAGTTCGTGACTCATAGTCATGTGGTGGAGCCCCTCAGCGAATGGGTGACTTTGGCCTAACTAGGATAAGCTCCTCAAACCATATGATTGTGGTAAGTTCCTGAGCCCAAATACGTGGTAAGTTTGATGAATAGTGAGTATGGATATAATTAAGTAGCCAGGTTAAGGCTATAATAGATATAGTTATTAAGCTGAAAAAGAATGTGGAGGAAAAATTTGAGGTATTTTGAGGTTTTAGGATATTCCAAATCTTCTAGCTATGCTAGATTTTGAAATTCTTAAAATCGTGCTAAATTCGCACTTTTGTGCTTTTGAAAAGACAAATGTATTTTAGAGATCATTAATGCACTTAGTGCAAAGATAATAAACAATGGAGTCATCAATACAGAGTAACCTAGTGTTGGATGTATTTTTAAGCCCACTATGATATGATATAACATGACAAAGTCAAAATGATTTTTAGTATTTTGAAACGTTTAAAGAATAGTCTATGCTAATTGTTTCGGCTAGACAAATTGATTTGAAAATATCAAAATGTATTTATAAAATCATCACACGCCATTAAAGTCATGGTGCAGAGATGAAAAAGACAGAATCATCAACGCACTATTGCAAAGGTGCGGTATCATGAAGTCCTATAAATGAATTTTAGTTACTTTAACTAATCTGAAATGATTTTTGAATCATAATATACGAACAGTTCAATGATGTGAGTCTATGTCATTTATTTTGACTAGACACTTTTTGGTCAGAAATGACTCAAGTTTTATTTTCCAATCCAACTTATGCTGGAGCGGAATTTTATAGTAAGTCTGAGGTGAACAACCCCATGATGGGGGATATGTCAGAGCCATGAATAAATAACCCGCGAGGGGGCGCCCAACAGTGGTGGCATGCTGATATGGGTTGGTAAATCCAAAGAGTTCGACCCCGAGAGAAGTCGTTATGCACAGCGCTAGAGTACGATAGGCTGATCACCTAGCGTACGAAACCATTGTGGTATGTTTTCAGTCTTTGTGATTGATAAACATTCTCGCAGTATGTTCACAGTCTTTATGACCCCTCAGAATAGTATGAAAATTTTAATGAATATTTTAATTTTCAATTTATTCTTTTGTAAGATATTGATTTTCAATTTATTCTTCTACAAGATATTCCATTGTTCTGGAATTGTGAAAAGTATGAACTTCCTAGAAAAGGATGGTCATAAAATGTGATGAGTGAAGATATATATTCAGAGATGAAAATTTGTTAGAAATGAGTATGATAAAATTTTGGGGACGAAATTCTTATAAGAAGGGGTGAATGTAATATCCCAGATATTTTCAAGATTTTATATAAGATCTTAATTGATTTAATTAAAGGTTAATGTTTAAAACCTAGAATTTGAGAAGTAAGATGTGTAGAAAATGGGTAAACATTTTTTTTTAACATAATTGATTTGTTAGAAATTAAATGTAAGAATGTTTTTAATGATGCATGTAGAGAATTTATTAAGGAAATAAATTCAATTGAGAAGTGAAGGTGATTATATGAATACATATATATACCTAAAGTGTGTTGGTTAGCCAAATAAAAAGATGAGTAATTAATACTCAACAAAACTAATAAAGTAATTAGTTTTAATATAAAATAAGAAGGAATGTTGTAAAATATAATTAATTAGGTTAATTATATTAGTTATGAGTCCAAGTAATTTAATTACTACTAGTGGACTAGCCCAAAAGGATTATATGTGTTAGCCCAATATGGGAATACTTGCATGAAGGTGGGTATTTAAATAAGAGAGTCCAATGGAAGGTAAGCTATGTAACCCAAACTTTTAAAAGTCCAATGTTGGTCAAAGTGTGGGAAAATAGTATTGAGTGTAGAGAATTAACTAATGTAGGGTAAGTTGAATAACCCTAGTTGGTAGACAAGATAGAGAGCATTAACCAAACATTGGTTAATTGCTAGGTAAATATGTATGATGATGAGAATTAACCATGTATGAGTTAATTGTGTAACCCAATGTAGGAATAACTATATGGGTATGGGTAATTATATTATAAACCCAAGTTAATGATAAAAGGTAGTTAATTAATTAAATTGAATCAAGTCAAAGTACTTGTATTAATGTGTATTAAAATTAGCACTACCGCCGCAGCGGTAAGATTCACCGCCGCAGCGGTAAAACTCTCTGGAATGTGAAAAATAGAACTACCGTTGCAGCGGTAGGTTTCACCGCCGCAGCGGTGAAACTCTCTGGAATGTGTAAAATAGAACTACCGCCGCAGCGGTAGTAATCACCGCCGCAGCGGTGGTACAGACTATTTGAAAATTAACTTTGAATAAGTTAATTTAATAACCCAATGTGGTAGATTAATTTAATGCAAGTCTAATTGAGGGGTATGTTATAAGTCCAAGTGATGTTTTAATCTAGGTCAAATAAATTTACCTAGTAGTCCATATAATATTTGAACAAGCTCAATGCTTGTTTTAATGTAACATAGGGTATGTAATGTTAGCCCAAGGTAATAATTAAATTGAGCCCAAACAATGATAATTCAAAGTCCAATTGAATTTAATTAAATAACCCAATATGGAGCCTAATACATGGTCAAATGGTTAGTCAATATATATATATGGATGTATACGTATAAAGATGTGTATATATATATATATATATGTATATAAGATAAAAATAATTAGATTTTGGAGCCAAAAAGAGGCATTTTGCTGAGATTTAGAAGGGAGCCCACTTGGGGGTGGCTTGTTGCACTTGTATTGTTTTTATTTCACGCAACCAATAGCTTGTAAGCAAGCTTGATGCATGTCAATAACTTGGTCAATCAAGCTAGTCATTCAAAGTAATAGTAATCACCAATTTAGCTTCTAATTGCACCAAGGTTGGTTGATTAAGAAGTTAATGAACTACTCCTAGAGTTCTATAAATAGAAATCACCAACGCATGAGAAATGTTGGTCATTTCTATGCTTGATAGTATTTTTAGAAAGATGAAAGAATTTTAGAGAGAAGGGAGAGCATTGTTGGAGATTTCCAAAAAGGAAAATTGCTAGAGGATGATCAAGGTGGAGTCACAAGCCAAGATCATCTCAAGAGGAAAGAGAGCATCCATGTCTAAGAGGTTAAAAAGTGTTCTAAACTTTATTTAGTTCATTTTTGTAGTCTAGATAAGATTTAAACGGTTAAAATGTATTTTTAACCGATCAAAAGTTATTTTGATGATCTAGAAGTCTAAAACTATGATATATAGGTATATTCATCGTTTGATATAGTTAATACATGTATTTGTATGGGTGATACGCAAATAATTAGAAGGAAAGTCCATATAACGACTTACCGGTAAAATCCTAAGTGGTTCGATCTTTAAATTTCGTGTCAAACGTTTTCAAAAATATGATTGAACCATGAAATATTGTAAAACAAGAAGTTAGTAAGACAACAACACTAAGTTGGTGTCATTTGGATGTGTAGAGTTTATTTTATTCAAGTTTGAACCATTAAAACCAAGGATTTGTGATTTTAGTTTTCACTTTGTCCTTGTGAGTAGTTTTTAGTCCACTTCCGTTTGGAATTTGGATTTGTGATACAAAGGAAATTGTAGAGGGGGAAATTCTGATGAGAATGGACTCAAGAATCACCTCAAAATATTTTAAAATGAAGAAGTTATGGCTGTCGAAGTGTCGGAGGGTCGAGCAGTCCTCAAGTTAGGGTTTCAGAAATTTTGTACTACCGCCACAGCGGTGGAAACCACCGCCGCAACGGTCAAACATTCTGCCAGAAACTTTTTTTAGCCGTCCGGGACGGGTCGGGTCGGGTCGGGCGGGTCCGGGTCGAGTTTTTAGTGGAAATTTAAGTTGAAATACATGCAAAATGAATGTATTTGACTACTAAATCAATTTATATTGAATCTATTAGTGATTAATTGGTATCTAAAGATATAAAATAAAGACTAAAGTTAACACAATTAAAAAGTTAACTATTGGTAATGTTTGAAGAATATTAAAATATTATTAAATGATGAATAATATTAGTATAAGATTAAAAGGTTATTAAATGTGTCATAACATTTGTATATGATGAAAATGTTCTTAAATAATTAATGACATTATTAAATAAGTAAAATATTATTAAATGGTTAATAATATTAAGAAGTGATTAAAATATTATTAAATGGTTAATAATATTAAGAAGTGATTAAAATATTATTAAATTGTTAATAATATTAATAAGTGAATAAATTATTATTAAATGGTTAATAATATTAATATGTGATTAAAATATTATTAAATGATTAATAATATTAATGAGTGATTAAAATATTATTAAATGGTTAATAATATTAATAAGTGATTAAAATATTATTAAATGGTTAATAATATTAATGAGTGATTAAAATATTATTAAATGGTTAATAATATTAATAAGTGATTAAAATATTATTAAATGATTAATAATATTAATAAGAGATTAAAATATTATTAAATGGTTAATAATATTTGAACTTAGTGGTATATTATCAAAGATAAATAATATGTTGGGGTAGTTGGTACATTGTTAAATGTCTAAATCATTAAGTTATGTAAAAAAAAAGAAAGTTTAATTGAATTAAACAAATGTAAATAGTACATTTGTGACTAATTTAGACAACTTATTAAAAGTGGGTCGTACGAAGATTGTATAATGAAAGCGTAAGTTGGTTAAGCATGCCTGATATGTCCAAACTGTATTTGGACTAGGGTTTTGTCCGGAACTTAAGGGTTCATTTGACGGACATCTTAAGAGTTAATAATTTGAAGTTAAGGTCTTAAGTTAAGACTAATTAAAAGTCCTGGTAGCTAATGATTATGTCAATTTGTATTATAAATTGTAGGTTGAGTAAATGACGCAAATAAGCGTAAATGGTAGAAGCGACCAGGCAAGTTTTTCAGAACTTGCTCCTATGTGCCTTAACATGCTATGATGTGATATTAAATTGTTAATAGAAAGATATTGATGATAATTGTGATATGCATGAGGTATAATTACATGTAGACTATGCATAAATATGAAGCATGAATTGCTAGATGTTATATGTGATGCATGAGCAGTATGACAAACTAAAATGCATAAAAAGCATGATTTAAGTATAAATTACAGAGTATATGTGAAGCATGTAATGTGTTATGTGTAACTGTTAAACTTGTTGAGCCATCGTGCGCGCTCACTCTTGCTTAAACCAACATTTTCAAATAGTACAAGTATTTGAAGTCTTGATAATGATCAAGAAACAGGAATGCATATTACATTCACTGAAGGTCTAGCACGACCATTGTAGATATCAGTCCGAATTGGACAGGTAAAATGATTGTGTAGTATAAGAATTGGTTGGTATGTATTATGAGTCTTAGATACTCAAATTGATTGTAATAGAATGTCGTATCATGTATGATATTGAGACATACTAGTAATGAATAAAGATTTCGATTCTGGAATAGAAAGAGATGTTGTAAAATTATAAATAAATGATTATTTAGCAATTATAATATTGTTGTAATTCATGAACAATAAGGAAAGGTAATACTAATGTTGAACCGGATCCGAGGTTCAAGTAACCCGGATTTGAGGTCGTCACAGATTGACTACATGAGTTACAAGTTGATTAACTAGGGTTAGTGGGGATTTGGTAGGGTTGGTGAATAACTATGCCTCTTGAGTAAAATTGAAGCAACAAAAAGCTAACATTCCACCCCCTTGGGTCCCACTTTGGCTAGCCAAATGACCATTTTCCGTTCAATTTTTCTTTTTCTTTTAGTTCATATACACATATACATATTGACCACTTGTTGACCTTCATTTGAATTTTCAAATTGGATCAATTGTTGGACTACTAGTTTATTTCATTTGGGCTCACTTGAATTAAGTCAATTGGGCTCCATTACTCTACATTACAATACATAAACCATAAAAAGGTTTGGGCTAACTTACATTAATTGTTGGACTACAATTGAACCAATCAATTGGGCTAGTCCACTAGTTGTTCACTAAGTTAATTAACTAACTCCTTGAGCTTATTTAATACACACACATAAAAGAGTTATATTAACAAGACTTGAACTACTCGTTTAATTATCTTAGGCTAGTCCACTAGTATTTAATTATACCACTTGGACTTTTCTTTAATTAATTCATTAATTCTCCTATCTATCTTGTCACATTTATCAGATTAATAAATATACACACATTTATTTAAGGCTGTAACTGAGTCGAATCGATCTGAATTTTAAACTGCTCAAATTCGACTCGTAAAGTTAAATTCTTGCTCGAATTCGACTCGAATTCGAATTATATTTGAAAAACTTTACTCATATTCGATTAAACTCGATTTTTCGTTACTCAAATTCGATCCTACTCAGATCGAATTATATTCAAACTACTATTGAACTTCAAATTCAAACTTGAATTCGAGTCTCCACATAATAACTAGATTTATAATACATATAATTACTAATTGAACTTATTATTTTATTTTGAAATGGTAAAATATAATTATAATTACACTTTATAAATATAAAATTATAATTATAATTATAAATTAAATAAAAAATAATAACTAATTATTCAAATTTTATTTAATTGTCTATATATTATAAGGAATGTATCGAGAATCTATTCGAATATGTATCAATTAAGTATATATCGATTCATGATTGAAAATTCAAATAGTTTGAATTTTAAACGAGCCGAGTATAACCTTACTCAAATTCTATTCGTAATTTTATTTGAATTATTTTTTTTACACAGATTTGGATCATATTATTAACGAATTCGAGTTTCGCTCACAATTTTTTGAGTCAAGTTTAAATTGAGCTCGAACCGTTTGGTTTGATTTACCGTCTTACATATATTTATTCATCCAATCACATAAATGCACAATTAATTTATACAAAAAATTATTTTATTAATAAATAATTTTTAATTCTATTTACAATGTGTGACATAGTATCCATGATTATTACAACTAATAACAGAATATAATGCTAGCTCCAAAAAGTAAATTGAGCAGATTATGTTTAGGATTTTGGCTTTTACTGATAAGTCCAACTTTCTCGATTAGAGCTCATTCTCTAAAAAATAATAATAAGGAATTGATATATTAAGGGATATTTTTATAAAAACAAAATTCATATGAATAATATATGAGTTCATATTTATGTGAAAGACGACTTGTAAAAATATTAATATTTACTTGTAATAATAATAATTTCCTAAAATATGAGTAATTTTAAGTGCACAAACACTATTACCCCATATATTGAGTAATGAGAAAAATAAGTTAAAAAATTAATAAACCTTAGTAAAATTTAAATTCACGGTGGGACCTAAATATTACTACCGTTATCCCCAAAAGGATGACAAAAGAATAATTTTCACATAAATTAAGGTAGCCAAAAAAGTAAGTGAAAATATAAATTTTATTCCGAATCTATCCTTAGTTTTGGGTTCGGAGAGAGAGAAAATTCAAGTGAACCACCCATTTGTGATATGTGAGTGATATATAGTTAAAGGTAAATTAATCCATATAAGAATTTACGTAGTTGATTTGTTAATTTTACTCATTCTTTTGAGAACAATTAAAATATTTTATCAACTTAATTATCCTTTTAGAAAAGGAAGGAATACTTTTCTCTCTAGTTCTGCACACATATAACTCTCTAATTAAAAATAAATAAAACTATGCAAGGAAACAATAATTACTTGCAAAATAATAGAGAGAGGATATATATTCCAACTTATATGGAGTATTATATATTTCTCATGAGGTACAATTATTTCATAATAACTGCAAGCAAATAGGCAGAAATACACTGTGGACTAGCTGACTTACAAGCCAATCTCCTCCAGTATATACTGCATTACATATTTCCATCAAACTAGCTAGACAACAAAGTTGACAATTGATCGGTAAGATTTCCCGGGCTGCCATCCGGCCGGTATAACGTTGTTTGCCACAATAGTTTTGCCGGATTCCGATATAAGTTTAATGGAAAACGGTGCCCTCAAAGTAGAGCCTGTATCAAGTTTCCAAACAGCACCCCATGATTGTTGCATGGATTGCCATGTGTTAGAGTCTAAGGCCTGTTTGAGATCAACTCCGGCGAGGTCACCGTCTCCGTCTTCGTATTCGACGAGAGCAGCAAAATAGTTAGGGTTTGAACCAGCATCCACGTGAAAGGCCACAGATTGTCCAGGATAGTTGCATGGCACCCTGCATGCATGCAAGCCATGTAATTAATGTCCATCGAAGAGGGCAAAGTTGTCATTTGACAAAAGTAACTTGGTACTAACTATTTAAAAAATACTGGTCAGTATCGGACAGGAAAATTTACAACAAAAAAAACATATTAATTAGTATACAAACAATAATTTATTTTGATTCAATTATAAGAAAAAAAATATCTCCAAGTGAAAATGCTCTTATATTTTAGAACAATATATGGTGACACCGTTTATGGTACAACACTAGACCATTACTCATTCTCATAGTTGCATTATAGCATCTTACAGTAAAATATTTAAAGTACTAGTATATTATCAGCTCCATAGCAAAAGTCTAATATATATCTATTTAAAACAATAAATATATGTGTGTGTGCGTGTAATTTTGTATACTTAAATAGAATTTTATGCAATAATTAAATTTAGTCATAACTAGATAAACAATCTTTGGCAAGGTCGAAGACTTTCTTAAATAAATTAAGAAATATTTGTCACAATCAGATTAAGCTAAATATTTTTTTCTTATGGAAAAAGAACTAATTAATGTAGTGCATGCGTACCAAATAATGCCAAGCAGTCACAAAAATACACAAGTACTACCAAGTCTACTAGATATACCTCTTATGTTGGATTTGCAAGACTCCAGCATTGCGCAGTTGATCAGCCTGACCAGAAATTGCCATGGCTCCAAAAGCAGTGCC
This sequence comes from Hedera helix, assembly GCA_947179155.2. Taxonomy (NCBI): domain Eukaryota; kingdom Viridiplantae; phylum Streptophyta; class Magnoliopsida; order Apiales; family Araliaceae; genus Hedera; species Hedera helix. The sequence continues at coordinate 5,022,987 of OX359272.1, forward strand.
ACTCAAGTCAAAATGAACTGATTCCGCAACACAAGGTCCCCCGGGGCACTCATCAGTTATACTCACGGTTACCGGATTCCCTGAGCATGCCTTGTTTCCGGTGCATTTCACCTGATATATATACATATATATATTCAACAAAAAAACCAATAAATTAAATATATACGTATATATATATATATATATATATATATATACACACATATATATATATATAGTACATTCCAAAGGGATTGTGTGCACCTGATAACAAGCTCCACATCCTTTCCCTGATTTGAATAACGAGGGGCCACCAGCTGATATCAAGGAAGAGAATGGTGCTTGCTCTACAGTATTTCCATATCCACAAGCTCCCCCTATGCCCACAAAAAACATAAATAAATACTTCTATATATATATATATATATATATATATATATATATATATATATATATATATATATATATATATATATATATATCGTGCAAAAAAAATTGCTCGAAAGAGTTGGTGGTACTAATATATTGTGCGACTGACCCCACAGTGAATCAGACACAAGTGTTTATGTCAGATCGCTAGTTTAAGGCATGTCTCAAGTTTTAGGTAGTTACGCCAAGGCATTTCTCTACTAATTTTTCACTTACCATCACTTCCGGCACCATTAGGACTTCCATACCATGTTGCACCAGCCGGGGACCAATTGGAGTTTGATTGAATTTTGGCTGAGACATTAAGATGTTTAGGTTTAAAGCATGAACAAGAATTCAGTAGAAGAAAACAGCATATAAGAAAGGCAAGGAAAGAGAATGATGGTGGTTGAGGAACAACAATAGGCGCCATGATAAACGTGTTCAAACTATCACTAGACTAATTAACCTAGCTATGCTTCTATTAACTGTGTGTTGGTTTGAAAGATGAATTAATACTTTATGCTATTTATAGACTTAGAGCAGTCCGAAATTTCCGTGATTTCCACTTTATTATAAGAGCCCATGTGGCATTACTACAAGAGAATTTAGTTTAATTTAAATTATTTAATTTCTTCATGGAAAAGTAAGGGTGTTCACATTGACAAAGCAAAAGTACGTTGTCACCGTAAATAAACTAAATAATAACATTGACATTTTTATAATTATTTTAACTGTATTTAATAAACTAAATAATATTTATTACTCTTTTACATAATTTTAATTTATTATGACAATATCAACGGTAAATAATATGTGCAATTTATATACATACAATCCAAATAAATATATATGCATGCTGGCTAGTAATGATATTTGTTTGCATGGTGCAAGTAAAAAATGATCTGTAACTGATTACCCATCCATGCGTAGCGTGTGCATGCACCCATTTAACTAACACTATTACATTAATTAGTTATTTAACCATCAACTACTTTTCCAAAAAAAAAAGTATACAAAAAAATGACCTAAAGGTCTGGTGTTTAACTTGAAGTACTAAGGAATGAATTAAATACTTGGGCATTTTACAGAAGCAAAGCAAGAACTAGTTAGAAAGAAAAAAAATGTCAATAATTTGGTAAGATATTGTCCCTCTCTTATATATGTACTCGCCGGTAAACCTCACTTGACTTTTTAGCTTTCTCTAAGAATATATTAATTAGGAGCATGTTTTTTTTTTTCAGAACTAGATTAAAAAGAAACTCTTCCTAATTATACTTTTCAACATAATACTTAATTATACGTAGCTAAAGAATTACAAATTTGTACGACAAGAATAATTTTATACTAGATTATGATAAAAATTATTCTAAATAAAATATTATTTCGTCTTGAACTTTAAATAGCAACCCCAGAGTCTATCAATTGAAGTATATATAATATTTTATTTTTTGATTTACTTAAGAGAGAGATAAAGATAAAATGAGTTATTTATGAATATATATATATATATATATATATATATATATATATATATATATATAAAGCCTAATAAAGATAATTATAAAATCTTTTGTTGAAGAAAACTTAGTCCCAAACTCTGGATTATGAAATCCACACCCTCCCCTCCCTTTAATTAGTTCCTCATATGGGGAATTTATTTTTGAACAGGACTAATCAAAGATAACAAATCAAACATAGTACTATTTTTTATATGGGACTAATAGTCTAAGTCCAATGCTCTAATCCCTCAAACAAACGTACCCTAGGAGGAGTTTAGAACATAGGTAAACATATTTTTTGTCAATAATTTTCCAAATAACAAACTTCGTCCTTTAATTATGATTTTGCTACGCTTTCCTGAAGATGCTTAAGCAAACTTTTTATGGAACTTGGAATTAAGAGTATGCTTGCAAGTTAATTAATTTGAACTCTCGAGATTGTGATATCCATCCTTGAACATACATAGCTTAGATATCAAACTCTGCGTTTATATATCCAACTTCATGAAATCCAGATATACCGTTCATATTTATTAGCAACAAATACAATTAAACCTTTAACAATGGAGGGTTTTAGTTGGATTTCACTCTTGTTTAATTATTTTTAATTTATTGATGAGAATAAAAAATTAGCCTCCTTTAACACCATTGATATCATTTCAATATTTACCACTGTTGATATATGGACTTTGGCACATTAAAATCCAACAATTTGGACGGTTTTTCTTGTTTTGGACGTAAGAAATGGGACATTTTGAACGGTATTAAAGGAACTTGGAATGAAGCTTCAACATTCAGAAACAAGAATTTTACTGTCATATGAAAAGGATGAGCTATTATGTAGGTCTTGCTATATCATTACAAAACCTATGAGAGTAGAAATCAAACCTTAACTATGACCTTTATTCCCAATTAAGAAAAACACATACTAACGCAATTCTACATAGAATGTCATACAATTAATAATTTCCTGCATTTTAAAGAAGTCAATTTTTAATCAAATATGGCCATTAACGAACACGTGATTGTACTCATGGTGAAATCAAAATAAAAATAGTCTCGTTATATTATTATATTTATATAGAGAGAGATTATACATAACAAATGTTGTTTATAAAACCTTATATATCTATCACATTTTACACAATTTATTATAACACTACTATTTGTAATAAAAACACTGCTGTTAATTCTACCACAACACAGTGTTACGATAGGCAAGTTAATTTACTGCAATAACATTGTGTTGCATTAGGTTAAAAAAAAAAATCGTGACCATAAAATCTATAAATAGATGATATATATATGGTGGCCAAAAATTGATCTATAATCACTATTTGTTATAAATCAGCTCATATATATATATGTTAGAGTTTTGCAAAAAGCGTCTTATCATTTTATTCTAAGGTAAAACTCAATTATGACATTTTATTGTAAAACATAGGTGTGAAGTTAGTAATAGTTGAGTTCTGTTACGTATTCTAAAAAAAATCGGTCCAATTACAATTGTATAACAAAAATCGGTCCAATTACTATATTATAGAATTTTTTTTAAAAAATCATGCTTTTACTATTCAATAAATGAATAATAAAGTTTGTACACAATTTGTGTACAAATTAGTCATATTTTAATTAGCCCTTGTGTTGCCGTAACATGTGAAGATGAATTAAAATTTTGCATAGACCCCCGTTTGAGGGGGACATGTTTTAGTCTCGTAGAAAATTTTGGGTTGGTAATTGATGGTGTCATTTTTCATATTTCCTTAAACCTAGCCGTTAATGGTGGTTATTGGCCGTTGAATTTTCACTTGATCCACGTGGCTGTCATATTCAAATTAAACAATACTCTCTTTGTTGTTTTTTATTTGTATTTTTGTTTTTTTTTATTTGTCGTTTATAAATTTTAAGAAAGCATTAAATGCTTTCTCATATTATCCTTTATGATTAAACATTAATTTATTTATCTCTTATCTTTTCAATAAATTTTAAAATATTAATATTAAAATTTTATACTCAATTTAATTAATTGTATTAATTATATTTTTTAATTTATGTAAATAACCTTGTCAATTAAAAAGGGACGGCGGAAGTATTACGTTATCCCATGCGAAGATTTAGGATGGTTTGCCAAACTCATGCACATTCATGCGTGTTCTATCCCTAAATTATTGTCCTCATTCTCTGAAATAAATTATGCAATATGAAGAAAGTTATCAACTTTAAAATTAATGGTCTTTTGACTCAATTTAAAATAGGATATTAATATTAGATAAAAGTTAAATTTAACAACCTTCGATTAAGTACAAATTTTAAACATCATGTAATTTTTATTTATTTTTTAAAAGAGGATTTGTGACATTAAAAATGATGGGATAATCTCATCTTGAAATGGGGTCTATTTGGATGAAAATTTCATATGTTATATATTAAAGTAGGAATGATAAATAAACTATACCTTCTTCATTTAGACATAACCTTTACCAACCATGAAAAACTCAAATGATCTTTATAGGTCTGTGTGCATAAAGTTGAATATATTAAGATTTGATGTTCTTTTTTCTGTCTCATCCATTTTTATTATTTTATTTTGTATATATATTAATGTCACGTAATACTCTTTATATAAGAAAATTAATAATAATAATAATTAAAATATATATAAATAAGATAAAAGATGAGACCTTTTTGAGAAAACTAATTAACATTAAAAATAACATTCTTTACCACAGATATAGGAAATTTACTCTAATATCACCACAAAGTTTAGTCAAACGATATATACGCAATTCTGCACGTATATGGTTGTCAATGTCATTGAATAATCCCATTCTTGACAAAATTTCGGTTGGTGAAAGATCAATAACTTTTGTATCAAAGTCATCTTTATTCTTAGAATCTCTTGTGCCGTTTGATAGCATACTTATTTATTATTATATATACATCGGGGCATATTTCAAGATCGCTTCATGATCTTATCATATTATAAAAAATTATTTCCGGTTAGAAACTATATGAACATGGAGTATGACATATTGTCTTTATTTGGATGTGGAGGATTCATTTTTCTTGCTCTCAGGGCCATGATAAGTTAAAATCTAACCTTATTTGTAATTACTAGCTAGGTAGATCACGCGATTCGCGCTTGGGATTCTTTATACTTATTAATTTAGTTTCAATTATTATAATTAATTTTAATTTTTTAAAATTAATTATAATTTTTATAAAAAAAAAATTAAATAGACATGAATGTATTTAATTTAAAATAAAAAGAATAATTAATTTAATTTTTCTTAAGTTTTTGCTTTTTTTATTTTTAATCTTCATGCTAAGAAAATGGATTAGTAGTAATAGTAGGTGCTGAGCAAAAATTATAAATAATTACTTTATACAATTAAACTCGTGCAATTTAAGTAGGCGAGTTCTTATTAAGAATAAGTTTATATATATAATTTTCAAATACTATTTCAAACACTATTATCATTTATATCATTAAAAAAGTGTGTATAACACAAATTTCAATATAAAGCACATTTTTTTAATAATATGGATGATAATAGTGTTTGCAAGTTGTAAGTGTAAACTTATCCTCTTATTAATGTAGGTCAGACCCATTCCAGATAATGTATCTCTTAATTACATCCCTTGATTTAAGGGAACACCCTTTAATTCTAATTTTAAAATGTAATTACTTAATTTGGGAGTTTTTGAGATTTTTTTATTTAGTGGCTGAGCCTAGGTAATTTTATTTACTTAGATTGCCTACGTACCTGTTAACGGGATCAAGTCAATTCGTAGTTCGTGAAAGAGATTTAATTTAAGTTAATAAGTTTGATATTAATTATTCACTTAACAATTCGTATAAGTAAATGAATTTGACATCATTTACATATAAATTTAGTTAGTGCAAAATTTATGTAAGAATTTGGTTTAAGTAAACGTGTTTGGCACCATTTATTTGGGAGTTTAATTTAGTTTAGGAAAATGATTTTTTAAGTAAATGGGTTAAACATCTTTTACTTGAAAATTTGAATTTATTTAGGAGTTTGATTTTAAGTAAATGGGTTTTGCACCGTTTGTTTGACAATTTGAATTTACGTAGGAATTTGGTTTAAGTAAACGGGTTAGGCCATTTACTTAGAAGTTTGATTTATTTTAGAAGTCTGATGTTTTAAGTTAATGGATTATACACGATATACTTGAGAATTTTGAATTTATTTCAAGAATTCGATTTAAAGTGGGTTAGGCAGTAAGCACCATTTACTTGAAAATTTAAATTTATTTAGGAATGTTAAGTAAATGAGTTAGGTATCGTTTACTTGGGAATTTGAAAGTTTAATTTTTAGGTAACAAATAATAGCAACATTATTATTAATTTGAAGGATGACTTGTTAATGGAAAAAATGTAATTAATTTCAAATAGGACTCAAAGAACTGCTTCTGGAAGAATGGCTTACTCATTTTTAGCACGGAGTTTAGAAGGTTGCTCGTGAAAAATTTGTAATTAAGCAGTCGTGTACTTCTTCCATTACATGATGTTTTTTGAGCTTTAAAATATAATTTACAATGTATATGACTTCTTATAATATTTGGGCTAAATTTCAATTTAGACCTTAAATTTTAACTTTAAAATCGATTTGCATTTTATGCTTTTTTTAAAAAAAATTAAATGAACTCTATAATTTTAGCGATAAAACAAGACGGATCTTCTGCAATATTTTTCAGTTAAACATTCATCAGAAGTTTTATTACGCCATTAAAAGAGGGACAATATGGTCTAAAAACTAAGATTTTAAACGATTATTTTAAATACATATGCGTCCATATATTTTTATTTTAGAGTTAAAGCTTAGAATAAAAATTGAATTTTAGTCTAATATTTACGTCAACAGTCACTTATTTTCCTTTTTCACAAATTATTATTGTCAAAAAGCTAATGTTGTTAGATAAACCTTGAACTAGACCTTTCTTTTCTTCTCTCTTTTCTTTTTAGTTACAAACCCTAACCTCTAAATCTTTCAGTTTAGATCTAAGGAAGGAGTTTTTTTCTCTTTTGAAAAGGTCCTTCCCCGTATCTTTTTGTTATCATTAATCTATTATTTAGCTATTGTTCAGTACTCATAATTTACCAGATTATTGGTAAAATATAATTAAGAAGAAAAAATGAAATGCCCTTAAATTAGCAAAGGATATTAAACATTGATTAAGGGTATCATTGACTTTACTACAAGACTAATATCATAACGACACATAACAAATATTAAGAATTGAAACGATTAACGGTCTTAGTCCCTACTATTGGTAGCTATGAGAAGCTAGAAAGATTATAAGTATGAAAGTTACACAACTTACCAGGAAGAGGAAAGTTAAAAATAACCGCATCAAGATCAAAAGAAGGGACATGACAAGAACTCATCATCAACAAAACAACTCTCTTCGGATTTACTACTTAAGAATAGGATTAGACATATGTCGAGCGCATCATTAGGAGGTTTGTTAGGTAGAAATTAGTTTAACCGTATTCTTTGCCAACAATTTCCAGTCCAGTATTATTGAAATTATTGTAGTGAAAATAAGTTTTGGACCTACGTTTTTTAAAATTATTGTACTTGTATAACTGTTTCAATTGTACCAATTGTTCTGTATTTCAAGAAATCCTTGAGTCTAAGGCGCCGAACACATAATTGTCTGATCCTTAATAAACAATTTTAATTATCAAATTATTTATTGTCTAAAATAATTTTTCAACAATAATATTTAATTTTTTGTCCACAGTTTTTAATTTCTACCTTTGTAGAGTTTGTTTTTGTCTTATATGGGATTTTCTTTTCTCATAATTTGGTTTTAGATTTATCAGTCTTTCTCCACTCATGCGGGAGCCATTTTCTCCATTAGGGAGCTTGGATTCTCTCTATGTAGAGAGTTATATTTGATTACGTTGATGATGACTGTAAATATAATAATATTTTGATAACAAAAGATTGAATACAAAAAGAGAATACAAAATATTGTTTATGATACTTATTGGTTTTAGCCATTAGACTCACTCATGTATGATGAAACATTCACTAATTATAATATAACATATTACTTTGTAATCACTTTTTTGCATGCGTCTTTTATCACCGTAGCATTACTCTTGCAAATACGTTAATTAGATGCGAGACGCAGCATGTCTCTAGTAGTTGTTTTTTGATTGTCTTATTTTTCTACTTACATTATAAAAGTTTATAATTCAAATTCGTATTTTTTATTGAATTAATTAATTTTCCCATTTTATGTTTCCAGCGTTTGTCAAAAAAAAAAAAAAGATAATGTCGTTCTTTTCTCTTTTACTTTGGACCCACTTTTTATTGAATGAAAGTTGGGCTGAAATTTTAATGACTTGGGCTAGTATGAAGTAACATAATATTTTGGGAGATTTACATTTACCAATACATTTTTTTAAAATATTACAATAAAAGTACATACATAAAATATTTACAAAATTAGTACATCTTCAATATTTAATTTATAAATTAGTGCATTTTTATTCCTTTAATTTAGTTAGGTGATTTAATGGGTAGTTGGTTTCAAATTTCAAAATCTAAATTAGATGATTTTTATTCCTTTCTCTCTCCTCCATCTTCTTTCTTCTCCATTGTTAGTGGCGCCACTCCTCCTCCCCGCGCCCGCCCCTCCTCCGCCCAACCCCTACCCCATCCCCTCCGTCCGTCTCCCCCGTCCCCACCCTTCATCTTCCCACGCCCGCACCTCCTCCCCCCGCCCCCTCCCACCCTCTCCCCCCGACCACCACCCCCACCCCCACCCAGCCCCTCCGACACCCCCCCGTCCCCGTCCCTCTTCCCCTTTGTAAGACCCCGAATTTTATGAAATACAAAATTTAATTTTTCTTCATATAGATATTTTTTTAAACAGTAAGTGGTTAAATCGATAAAGTTAAAAGTTAAGGATGTTATGTGCAAATTTTATTTTGTCGGACAATATTCGCTTTGTCGGGGAATATTCGTTTGGTCGGGGAATATTCGTTTGGTCCGACGGCGCCGAAATAACAAATTATTGGTGGACCCCACAACGGAATATTTGTCGGATATAGAAAACGACAGAAATAACCTTTTTAAATAAAAATAGTCAACGGAACTGTTAAAATACCGGTGATAAAAGAATAGTAGCATACGGTAGTTATTGGTATTTTCTGTAGCACTCGGTACTCTACAGTAACACACGGTATTGCATAGTGTCTCATATTTTTGGTCTGATAATTGACACCGTAACTGTTACGCATCATTTCATCGATAATTGTCACTGCATAATATTTTATATTATCAATTCAATAATTGTTGTTACACAGTATTTTGCATTATTGATTTAATAATTGTCATTACACTGTATTTTATATCATTGAGTCAATAATTGTTGTTACACTGTTTTTAAAATTATTGAACCTAATAATTGTCACAGTAACATATGCACAGTAATTCACATTATTGAATCAATAATTGTCATTACACAGTAACGTATGCTTTATTTTACATTATTGTTATCTCTATTATGAAGTTATTTAAACAGTTGTATTTCATTAATTTATTGACTTGATATCTAAGAGCTAACTATACTGTATTTATAACAATTAGTCATAATAATTGAATTGATAAAGTTATTTGTTTATAATATAAAGTTAGGTGATTATTAGGTGATATGAAATGAATGGTGTAGATTAAAGTGTGAATTATTGTTGAATAATTGAATTGATTTGTTTATAATATAAAGTTAGGTGATTATTAGGTGATATGAAATGAATGGTGTAGATTAAAGTGTGAATTATTGTTGAATAATTAAATTAATTTGTTTATAATATAAAGTTAGGTGATTATTAGGTGATATGAAATGAATGGTGTAGATTAAAGATAATATAATATTTGAAATGGATGGTGTAGATTAAAAGATGATCTTTAAATGAATGGTTTAGATTAAATGAATGATAAGATTTTTGGCTATAAATAGAAGCCTTAACTTAAGGATTTTTCATAAACTTCCTTACTTGTTCTTTCTTTTTCTCTCTAAATACTTCTTGTGAAAGTTCTCTCTAAGTGTGCTTAAGTCATCTTGAGTATTTGTGAAGATCTATAAGTATACGTGTACTGTTCAAGATTAATCAACCTCATTTAAATCAATATCCAGTCACGTGTTACGGTAAGGGATACCATCTTTTTCATCTTCCATTATTCAAACATACTATGGTAAGGGATTATCATTATTTGATTCTCGATAATAATATTGTTTCTTCCTTACTCATAAGACGTGCCTTTTATTTCCATGTATTAAATTGTGGGAATAACCTTACGGAGCGGATTGCCGCCTGTTGGTGAATAACCTTTCGTATTCATTCATTATTAATCTCTGAGAATAACCTTACGGAGCGGATTGCCGCCTGTTTGGTGAATAACTCTTTGTACTCAAATTCTATTAAATTGTGGGAATAACCTTACGGAGCGGATTGCCGCCTGTTGGTGAATAATCTTTCGTATTCATTCATTATTAATCTCTGAGAATAACCTTACGGAGCGGATTGCCGCCTGTTTGGTGAATAACTCTTTGTACTCAAATTCTATTAAATTGTGGGAATAACCTTACGGAACGGATTGCCGCCTGTTGGTGAATAACCCTTTGTATTAATTTCCTTCACCTTTTGTTAATCAAACCTGCTACGGTAAGGGATATTATTTTCTTTCATACTCCTAAATCGAAATTTATTATGGAACTATTACTTCTATAATTCCTGAAAATATTATATGTTCCATAATAATTGAACTTCATTATTTCAACTGAACCTTCCTATTTACGTGAACCTTTCTATTGAATTGTAACCGTTATTCTGAACTGTGGATCTTGAATATCATTTTTAAATTTCACTACACATCATGTTGACAATTTGGACATTATTTGAATCTGTACAAAGTAAACTTCCGATACTTATTGTTATCCTATTTCTTCTGTTCATCATTTATATCATTCTAATCATCCAAAAATCAAGCTGTTGTGAATATCTGTGGCCGGGGGCACAGATGTGATATATTTGTTGAACAGATGATAGGTTAAAGGCGATATAATAGGTTAAAGGCGATACATCTGTTCGGTGTCTTTTATGGCACGTGGTGAATGTTCTCTTTGGCCCGTAGTGCAAAGATGAACTGTTGTTTGGTATGATTATGACCAAAGGCTGAATCTGGTATAATCATGACCGTTGGTGCTATATTGAATATCTTTGGCCCGTAGTACAAAGATGAACTGTTGATGTGCATGATTATGATCAGGAACTGTGAATTTGTATTATCTTGACTAATGATATTTCAGATGATAAAAGTTGATGATGTTTTTCCTAAAAAGAGAACCGAGTGGACATTATAGTCTGCATTATTCTTCTAATAGATTACTCATTCCGCTGCTATTATTGATCTGAACGTTGTTTAAGAATTTAACTGCAGTTTTTGATATAAACCTTGTAGTCTATTGTATTCTATCAAGAACTCAACTGTTGAAGACTAATGATAATTTATTCGTCATTATCTTAGTCATGATATTCTTTACTGGGCTATTTGAGCTCACCCTTTCTTTTGTTCCATTGTTTTTCAACAGGAGATGAAAACATAACAGGGTCTAGCCGGGGAATGGAGTGAGGGTTCGAGGAATAGTTATCATAGTCTTCACGTTTTGTAAAATAGTGTGGCAATAATAGTGAAGACTTAGTTGTGTATTATTATACACTGTATTGTTGTACGTTGTGCTTTGTTGTAATAATTTTGTTGTAGTATTTTGACGACTCAAGTTTGGGCTGTGTGGGCCCAGATTTGGAGGCGTCACACCCTTCCTCTCCCCACCCCCGCACCTCCTCCCCCCATCCCCGCCCCTCATCCCCCTGACTCCGCCCCTCCTTCTCCCCTCGTGGTGGCTCCAGATCTGATCGTGGTGGCCACCCCTTCCCCCCGCCTCCTTCGCCTACTTTTTGGTTACCGTTGTATTAAAGGTTGGTTACATCTGTATTAAGGTTTGATTACTTTTTTGTATTAAGGTTTAATTATCTTTATATTAAAGTTTGGTTACCTTTGTATTAAAAATTGGTTACCATTGTATTAAGGTTTGGTTACCTTTGTATTAAATGTTAGTTTCCTTTGTTTTAAGGTTGGATACATTTTGTATTAGAGATTTGGTTACCTGTGTATTAAAGATTGGTTACATATGTACTAAGGATTGATTATCTTGTATTAAAGTTTGGTTACCTTTGTATTAAAGGTTTGTTACCTTCTGTATTAAGGTTTGGTTACCTTTGTATTACAGGGTTGGTTACCTTTGTATGGACGAGACGGGGGGAGGGAGGCGGGGAGGGGTGAGGCAGGCGGGGAGGGGGTATGGAGGAGGGAGGAGACGGGGGGAGGGAGGACGGAGGAGGGAGGTGGGGAGGGGGGACGGAGGACGGAAGAGGCAGGCGGGGAGCGGGGAGGGGGGAGGGAGAAAGAGGCAGGCGGGGAGGGGGAAGGAGGAGGCAGGCTGGAGGGGGAGGGGGAGGGGGGACGGAGGCAGGCGGGGAGGGGGGAAGGAGGTGGCAGGGGGAGGGGGATGGGGGACGGAGGAGGGGAGGGGGCAGGCGGGAGCGGGAACGGGGGGGAGGAGGGAGGCAGGCAAGCGGAGGTCGGAGGCGGGAGGCGGGAGGCGGGAGGAGGCGGGGGGGAAGGAGGAAGTAGGGGACATGTGTCCTCTTTTCCCTCTCCTCTGTTTTTTCTTTCTCTCTCCTTTGCATTCTTTTTGTAATTATTTTTGTTAGTGCACTTTTTTTTTAATTATTTTTGTTAGTGTACTATTTTTGTAATTATTTTTTAAAAGTTATATACTTATGTAAAAGACCCTAATATTTTTAACAAATTATTCAGCAGCTTGCTGTTTTAGCTATGCACAGAAATTTCTACGTCCACTTACCCACATAACTCTTTCCATGTATTTCGCTTTTCATTAATTCAAAAAAATTTATTATTGATTTTTAATTATTAATATTTAAAAATAATTACACACGCGTGAGTGTGTGCGTGGAGACTAGTTTTAACACTGTGTCGCATTCTAGCACCACTCTTACTTCACGTTGTTTTAGCTATGCCCATTAGAAGTTGGGCTGAGTTATAGAACTGGGCTTCACGACTGAGCTCTGACATGGACTAGTGTAAAGCTTTAATGGGCTTATTGACTGTTCTGAACTGAATAAGATTAGACTCATTGTTACAATACCCCGCTCTAGCTCTTAACCCCTTCGCGATGAGAAAAGCAATAGGTTTATGCTTTTATAGCTTATAGCAACAAACAAATATGGTCACTTAAAAGTAATTAAAACAAGATTTGAAGAATAGGACTTGCATTACATTCTTTGGATCGATATTTATCTACCAATATTATTCTTTCTGTTATACAAAAAGAGTTATATAACAGTATTATTCTTTCTGTTTCATAAAAGAGTTTTATTTATAAATTTTAAGGATATAATATTAATTACTGAATATAGTGAGCATTTGCTTAGTAGTGATGGTATGGTAGTAAAATTAAATTATTAAATTTTGAAGATATTATGTCATTTTATAATATTATTAATAAAAAAATGAACCCTTTTTTTGAAACAATTTTCTTTTTTGTGCAAATAAAATTCTTTTTATGGAAGATTAATCAAAATGTTAGTAGGTAATGTGCATGCACCTATGCTAAGTATGAGACCCTCGTAGAATTTTCCCAAAAACACAATCATTAGTTGCGAAGGACTTTAGAAGTTTTCCTATGTATGCCTTGGATGAATCCGACATAAAATTATATATATATTCTTTATTAGAAATTATTATGTTTGATCCAATTCCCTTATCAAAAGGAAGAAAGAATTTGGTGTCAAAAGGAAGAAAAACATTTGATCAACTTTAAATTAAATAACTATAGAAGTTAGGTTAATGCCTTGAGGTTATGAGGCATGGCATGATTAATATAAAAGTCCGAAGGGTTTTAATTAATTGTTGATTAAGAACCATAATGCTTCAGTCTTTATCCTCTAAGACAATAAACTAGTAAAAGATACCAAGTTTGTTATTTATCTCTCCTATAATTGTCGAAACAAGACAAAAGTTGAAGTTATATGCACCCTTTTCCACTTGCCTTGTTTCTTAGTCGTAGACTTCTTTCTTGTATAAAATTTAGACCAGCTACAACTTTATTTTACCTTCCAAGATGCAGGCATTAATACTTTGCAAGCTTGCCAAAATGCAAAAGATGACATGTTCTTTGTGTCATTTATTCGTAAGCAATTATATGGAGTATATATTTTGTAATAGGAAACTGATATTTTCATATAATTTTTTAATATTTTCACATGAAAAGTATCGTTATAGGTCTATAATGACAATTTTTATTAAAAAGTATCAAAAAAATCTTGTGAAAATATCACTTCCCTTTATAATAAGTTGGTACTGTAGCATTTAATGCTTTTTTTTTAATCGGCAAAAGAGAAATTTTATTAAAACTCAAAGTAATACATATGTGTCAAATTTGAAAATTTTAAATGGCGCCACAAAAAAAAATTGTAATACAAAATATAGATCAACTAAAAACCAACGACAACTCAAAATCGTTGAACAAATGCATGGTTCACAAGTTGTTCAAAGGGTGAAAGCAATATTATATTATGGATTATATATTAATTTAGTAATTAATCATTTAATAATTAACCTCATATAAATTTGATAAAACTTGTTATATATATCTTTGAATTACCATTTGTCATAATCTCTTGTTACACCAAGCAGATGCTTAATTAACAAATAAAGGTCAAACTTAATAAGGCTTACAAAAGTATTTAGAACAAAGTGGTGCAATCTGATTTGTTGGAGTTCTGTTAGGGGAGAAAATTGTGCAAACCATGCTTTTTCTTTGTACAGAAATAAAGTAGGTAGGTAATGAAGGGGGACAACCTGAGTTGTATACTAATAACAAAACTCAAGTGTAAGGCTAAATTATTAAGTAGATGCATGCACTTAAGCAATCTGGAAACTAATAAAAGAAGGAAAACAACATCAAAACCTACTTAAAAACAATTCTTTTTTGTTTCTTAATTCAACTCTATGTTAATGGTGCCATCCATTCATCTAACTTTCATTTATTTGTCGTGTTATATATTGTTATAAAATATTGCGACTTTTGTTATGATTAGATATATAATTAATGATATATTATATGAATACGTTCGGATACATGAATAATTTGTGAATATGTCTATTCGCAATCAAAATCAGCAACTTTTTGTAATATATCATTTTCCTTTGTTTGCATATCATTTGTTCAACTATTAGTCTTGTATATATAAAAGGACTAATGAATGGGACTTGTTTCACCAAATGAGAGAGGTGGTGAAATTGGAACATCCAAATTACAAAATCTCAGGGGCGCATGCTACATTTCTTAAAGATGGTTGGTGCTCTAGCTAGTCTGTTTCAAAGTTCCTTAGTTTTGTAAAGCCTACCAATATTACTTGCATGCATCTCCGTCACTATACATCTCCGGGAGATCCCGCATCAACATCATTAACAGAATCACTACATAGACAACACTATTTTTTCTATTTTATAATATATAGGAATTAGCCGCCTCTACTTTTTGTATCAAGTGTAAATTCATTAGTAAACCATGTTACATGGTCTAAAGATACCATTGGTTTTAGTTCCCGACCCTTGATATATTACTCCCTCCATCCCAATATAAAAGTCTTGAATGACTTATTGCACATATTAAAAAAAAAATAAAAAATAAGAGCCAACCAAGAGCCTCTCGAAAAAGAGTCCACCACTTACTCTAAAAATATATAATTCATCAAGTATTCATAACTCATTGAATATACCTATCGCGTCTCTTCGTAATGACGATCTCACACTTTTCAATATCACTTGTCAAGAGTTAATCAAGAGTGTTTGCAAGAAACTCATTGAGCCTAACCCATCACTTCTCTCCGTAATGACGAACCCACACTCTTTAATATCTCTTGTTAAGAGTCAACCAAAAGTCTCTGCGATAAGAGTCTATCACTTGCTCAATTAATTATTTTTCATCCATCATGCACACTCCATATTACATCCATCATAACCAAAGCCCATAGATAGCCGTAACTCTGATACTAGTTGTTAAGAATATTCAGTTAAAGCCAACCAAGAGCCTCTGCAAGAAGAGTCCACCACTTACTCACTAAATTATTTTTCGTCCATTATACGAAGTTCATATCATATCCATGACCAAAACACATAGTCGTGGCTCTCATATTAGTTATTAAAAATATTCAACCCATATATATAAACATTTAAAATCACATTTTGACCTAAAAAATTAATTTATTAGATTTATGATCCATTAAAATATATATCTCCTCAATTTTTTTTTTTATATTTTGATATGAAATTTTATTATCACGTACTATCTCAACAACTCACAAACTTTTTAATCTTTGTTATTGCACAATTTGTGTCCACAAATATTAATATGCATAAAATAAAATTAAAAGTCTATCGAGATTCTCAATTTTGAGAGAGGGATTACTATTAACGGTACAATGGAATTACACACATAGTTGACTGATTTGCTTTACATGACCCCAATATTGTTATCACAACAATATTTACATCAAAAATACATAAGGTCATACATCTCTCGTCTTTTTTGGTTTGGACAAGTGAAGGAAATGACTCACGTCTACTGAACCTCAATTTCAGGGGAAGCCATAACATATCTATAAATTTCTCTGTACATATTTTTTTTATAGAGAATTAATTTTGTAATTGATCTACAATGTAATACGAGCAATTTGATTGTATCTTCTTTCTTCTCTTTGTTTGGATTTGATTTCTTCAGCACACCTTAAAGTCCTCTCAATTTGGTAACCTCCACCAATGCTCACTTCCCTCTCCAAATGGCAACAATAGCTCTCGAAAACACTTACATTTACGTGCAATTTGAAACCCATCATGAAAAGAAACTCAAACTCCAAGTAGTTCATTTCTATTGTTGTTAATCCCCCCACTCGTGCAAAGTAAGAATTTCTGTAATTCCTGCATAGAACAATTACAAGAAATTATTTAGAAAATCAATCTTTATGCAAAAATTAACTTTCAAGAAATTATTTAGAAAATCAATCTTTATGCAAAAACCTTCATAATGTTGATGTTGAAAAAAGCATAAAGAAAATATGGCAACTTTCAAAAATAACATTTTTTTTTTACTATTGCCCAATAAAAAATGTCACAATTGGTGCTTTTGGGCAATACAAGTCAAATTTTAAGTACTACCCATAAGATAGGGTATTGATATTTCTGGCACAGATGTGCAACTACTGTGCATGTTTTACTCCCAAGATTGGTTCACTACACACGGAACAACTCTATAATACAGTATTTGCGCTAAAAATATTATTTTCTTTTTAATATACTCTCATATGAACATTGAACCCCATAAAACTTGCAATAAGTTTATAAACACAAATTCTCATTTTATTATTAAAAAATTAGGTCTTACACAGAAATTTTATCATTAAAAAGTAAAGTCTGACACGAATTTTTATATCAGGCTCCACACTTTTAATGATGAGATGAGAATTTGTGTTTGAATTTATGTGTGTAAACTTATCCTAAAACTTGATGTGACATTCTTTACACGAGATAAAAAGTATTTTTTTTCATCTTGTAACGACAGAAAAAAAATATACCCCATTTCTATAAAAAAAAATCTTTAAAAAAAATAGAGAATGAAAGAACTTACATATCCTCCACATACTTAGAAGCCACCATGATAGTTGTGATAAGAAGCCTGTGTACATTTGTGGCACTAATTCTAAACTCCGGATGATTCTGACAAAACCGATCAATATACACATATGCAACAACATATACCGACGGTCCAGCTCTAGTGTACCTAAAAATTCTCTCAAGATACGATTGTATCGTCATGTCCGGCGTCTCGTGGCAATCGAAAACGCGCGTTTTGGCGCTTTTTGATAATTCCCACGTGCAATTTCTAGCTATTCTCTCATTCCTAGCCATGGTTCTTTCAATTAGAGAAGCAAGAACAGAAATCACTAGTGGGGTATTTGAGTCTTGTTGATATGAATATGAATATACATCATTTCTAAGCTTTCTTGGTGATATGGCTAGGGATGAAGATAAAGCCATTTTATTGTAAATGTACAGATGAGAGAGAGAGAGAGACAAGATGGGGTTTTGGTCTGGAGAAAATGGTTTAAAGGGAGATTTATATATACAAAGGGAGAATTAATTAAGTAGGTACAAGAGACTTGGTTGTGATGGTGAATAAAGAGAGTGGGAAAATGGCCAACTGGAAGGTGGGTGGTGGAAAAGGAGGAAAATATCAAGTTATAAGATATTGTGCCTCCTCGTTGTAAAGGCAAAGTACAGACACACCAGCTAATATTGTGATTAAAATACTATTAGTATATGCACTTTAAATATATAATATGATGCAGTCCTATATTATGCAATGTGTATAGTCCAATTTATTTTTAACAGACTTTCTTTATTTCGTATCAAGATTTGTTTATAAAAAACATCTCTCACACTTCTTTGTCCTCATTCAATCTGTTAAATAAAACTGTTTAGAATTAATATCCATTTATATACCCAACTGTACATAAAGTTCTAAGTACGTGTTTGACGATGAATTAACAAATACTTAAATATGAATATTTATACTCTTATCACCTCTTTTGATTCATTACTTTCTATAACAAATACACAAATTCTATAGTTAAAGATCATATAACGCCGCAATATATATATATATATATATATATATATATATATATATATATATATATGACTTAATTTAAAGGCATATTTTTTAAAAAAATATATCAAACATATCTTTTTTAATGACAAATGGGACCACGGTTTGGTCCGTCGTCATAGATTCGTCCGTCGTTAAAAACTATAATGATGGACGAACTTATAATGACGGACCAAACCGTCGTCCCGTCCGTCCCTAAAAGAGGTATATTTGATATGTTCTTTAAGGTGATATATCTTTGAACTTTACTATATATATATATATATATATATTCAGATTCTAAAATGAATCACTAAAAAATAAATCAAGAACGAACCAATTAATTTAAAATAGTAAAAAAAATATTTAGGCAATAAAATTTAGTGAAAAACATATATATATGGAGAAGATTATTTACAAAAAAATTCCATGAAAAAAAATCAATTGGGAAATGGGTGGAATGAAAAGTCAATATATATGTACAATCTAGACCGTTGAAAGTTTTAGTGATCATCTAACTTATTTTTTGATTGAATTTTTTCATGAAATTTTTTGTAAATGATCTTCTTTACATGTATATGTTTTTCACCAAATTTTATTATCTAAATTTTTTTTTACCATTTTAAATTAATGGTTCGTTCTTGATTCGTCTTTTAGTGATCACTTTAGAGTATAGCTGTATATATATATATAGGGTCACATCCATGACAAAAGATTGCTGGAAGTACTGCTCCAGCAACCAAATTAGTGGACAATTTATTTGTTAAATTGTCTATAGCTAGAGTCTCTAGCGATAACGTTAAAAAAAAATTGATGCCGCTAGAGTCTTTAGCGACAGTATGCTCACTACAACCGTTTGATGTGGATGCGTCACCATATCTATATATTGAAAAAATAGAGGTGCACAGCTATATAACTTTTTAATTTACATAGTCTACTAAAATTACGTCGTAGTATGCTCACTACAACCGTTTGCTGTGGATGCGTCACCATATCTATATATTGAAAAAATAGAGGTGCACAGCTATGTAACTTTTTAATTTACATAGTTTATTAAAATTACGTCGTTTTGACATATTATTTTTAATTTAGTGGTACTGATAGTCTCCCATCTCTGCTAAAACGACGTAGTTTTGACAAACTGTGTAAATTAAAAAATTACACAGTTGTGCACCTCCATATTCCCCTATATATATAAGACAGATCTAAAGTATATTTCTTAAATAGCATATTTTTATCAAAACGACGTCGTTTTGGAAAAAAAATTAAATAATATTAAAAGAATATGTGACATTCTACAGACCCACTTATTTTTCTTTTATTTACGAAAATATCATCAAAGAATTTTCAAAATGATATCGTTTTGATAAAAGTATACTACTTAAAAGTATGTTATTTAAAAAGTATTCTTTTGAATATATATATATATATATATTTTTCTGCAATATATGTTAAAATGAGAAAGTAAACAAAAAATTTAATGGGGCTTAATTTAAAATAGGAAAAGAGTTATGAGGCTTAATTTAAAATAGGAAAAGAGTTTTAGTTTTAATAAAATATACATGAGGACGATGATTATCCATTCATCCGAAATATTGTTAATTATATTGATCATAATTAGCGCATTAATTGTACAGACGACGATTGGATCCATCCAACATATTTATATATGAATCATATTTCATATATTAAAAATGTAAAATCCGTGACTATACCTGGCCGACAGTTAGATGAAAGGAAAGAGAGGGGATGGAGGTATTAAAATCCGGTTGGTCATGGATCGGGTCCACGGAGTAGACGGCATTTAAAGAAGACAAAAACACTTGGTTGAGTTTTTGCGTCAAAAGAAAAGCAGCGAGTAATACAAGTTACACGTGCATTGGCGTTGCCCATAACCCATCAAATCTTGGTTGCAGTTTACTATTTTGTGGTTGCAATGTTATTGACCCAATTGAAGAAAATAATTAAAATTTTCTAATATTATAAACTAAAATTCTTAAGCAAAACTATTATTTACGGCACAATTAATACATCTTACAAATTACAATGATGTTACTTGTAAATTATTTAAATTTTATGTTATATATATATATATATATATATATATATAAAGAGAGAGAGAGAGAGAGACGAACAATAGCACTAATGTAACAGACCTATAATGCGTTTGAACTCCCGACTTTAACAAAAAAAAATTAGTTTACAAGTAAATTACTGACTCAATAACTAAATTATTTCGTTCTTAAAACTATAAGATATAATCTAGTAAGGATAAATTATATAGTAAACACGTTTAGGATTACAATAACTTAAATTAAACTACTTGTAATTATCATGATTTTGATCTCTCTCACTCAATATTAATATATCAATAGTTGATATTACAGTTGATGTTCCAATTAAATAAGCAGTAGATCCACTTATTGAAACCCATGGTACCAAAAAGAAAAATAAGGAATCAAAAGTACGATTTTTGTACAAAGTGCAAACAACATGAAAATCAAAGAAAAAGTTAAATGGACCCACCCATTGTTGCATGCTCATCCATGCACAGGCTGTAATATGTATGGCCAATATCATAATTTAATTTTCCTATTGGTAGACCGGACCAACCTGAAGTTTTCCTATTGAGTCAACAGATTTTGTGTTATTTAATTTATTTTTGTGCTAAAAACAAGATTCAAACACACATATCCAAACAATTCTTCATTTAATGTACACATCTCGAATTAATTACGTTCAACATTCATTGCTTTGTTAAAAAACTATTTTTATTTGGTGAAAAAGTTTTATTCGAATTATAATTTCATATTATTTCCCTAAAAATATAAAAATAGATCTGATGATGTTTTTCGAAAACATAAATAAAATTATGAAAGTACTAATCACTATTTGAGTATACATCGACAATTTATTTAAAAAAAATACTCGAAAAAATTAACTTAGGATTTATGGAATCAGTAAAAATTTCCCTTATTTAACCTTTTTGACTAGATCACCCAAAAATCCATTCAATAAGGACGGATTAACTAATAATTTTTTTTACAAAATATTCAAAATTCTTTTGATCACATATGAGAAAACTATTAGGGGAAGGTCGAATTGGTGTGACCAGCTTTATTGCATACTGCGTGGTATAGTAGTATGCAATTATGCATAGTACTGATTTGAGTGTGACTATACGGGTAACCAAATTAGATTGAATATCAAACCGTGAAACTTTCAAATCAATGCACATATCTTCTTGTTGAAGTAGGGCATGCTTCTTTTTTTGGCTATTAATTTTGTCATGGATCCTTCTTCCAACCTCCTTAACTGTTCTGATGTTTAATTGATTTAGGCCTGCTTTAGATCTCCATTCTTGTGATCTTGTAAGGTTTAGTGTTAGGAAGGATTACCTAAAATAAGCATAGCTTATACAATAATTTTAACAACGGTACAATTTAAACTACGGACGAATTCTCACATAAAGAAATAACAATTTTATTTTTGATTCAAAATATTCCCGTCCGCACAACTAAATAGTATAAGAACTTATTTAGTTAGTGCGGACCCAAAGAAAAGCTAAATATCACTAGAAAGGTGTGATATTAATGGGCCAACCAAGGATTATTTATTTGTCATAAGGTGATTGATTTAAATTTAGTCCAAGTTATAACAGTATGGGCTCAGCACAAATGGGACTATACATTTGTTGTTTAATATTTCTTTCGTATGTGATAGAGGCCTCATAACTAGTGCATTTAATTTTTAAGATTCATGGCCATAAAAGGCTTGTTGACTTTTGATGGGCTTTGGTTTCTTAAAAAAGCATCCAGCCCAAGGAGAACTAGTACCCTTCTAATAGGGTCTTAATTGAGTTGAGTTATCGAAATCGGTAGGACTTTAGTGACTAAATATATATGATATGATTGGTTATTATTATTAGGCCCACATATGTACGATGGGTTATCAACTAATCGTAACTTTTCATATCATTTTGTAAGTTATTTTTTGTGATACTCAATGAAAATTAAAACAAAGCTAATAATGTATTTATCAATTTGAGAGAATGGAATTTCATGTTACACTGATTAAGGTGCTGTTTGTTTGTGTCTTAATGGCTCTTAATGGACAACCTCTTAATCGCTAAGAGGAACAAAGTTGTTTGTTTGTTTTTTTATTACATCTGAATGCCTCTAAATGGTTGAGATACAAAATCAAATCTAAACCATTAAGATGAGCATCTTAATGAACTTGGACAAAAATATCCTCTTCAATATTAACAAATTCCTTTTATATCCAACACTCAATATTATTATTATTATTATAATAATAAATATTATTATTATTATTATTATTATTTTTATAATAATAATAATAATTATTATTATTATTATTATTATGATTATTATTATTATAATTATTATTATCATAATTTTTATTATAATTATAATAATAATAATAATAATAATTATTATTATTATTATTATTAGTACTATTTTTAATATAATTATTATTATTTTTATAATAATAATAATTATTATTATTATAATTAATATTATTATTACTATAATTATTATTATTAATTATAATTATTATTAGTATAATTATTATTGTAATAATTATTATTTTTATTATTATTAATATTATAATAATAATTATTATTATTATTATTAGTATTATTATTAGCATTATCATTATTATTATTATTATTATTATTATTATTATTATTATTATTATTATTATTATTATTATTATTATTATTATTATTATTATTATTATTATAATTATGATTATTATTATTATTATTATTATTATTAGTAGTAGTAGTAGTAGTAGTAGTAGTAGTAGTACTATTTTTAATATAATTATTATTCTTTTTATAATAATAATTATTACTATAATTATTATTATTAATTATAATTATTATTAGTATAATTATTATTATAATAATAATTATTTTTATTAATATTAATATTATAATTATTATTAATAATAATAATTATAGTAATAATAATTATTATTAATAATAATTATAATTATTATAATTAATATTATTATTACTATAATTATTATTATTAATTATAATTATTATTAGTATAATTATTATTATTATAATTATTATTATTTTTATTAATATTAATATTATAATAATTATTATTATTATTATAATAATTATAATTATGATTATTATTATTATTATCATAATTTTTATTATAATAATTATTATTATTAGTATTATTATTAGCACTATCATTAATATTATAATTATTATTTTTATAATAATAATAATTATTATTATTTTTATAATAATTATTATTATTATAATTATTATAATTATTATTATTAATTATAATTATTATTAGTATAATAATAATTATTATTATTATTATTATTATTATAATGTTCAACTGTTCATATGGTTAAAATGGTAAAATACTGTTATTCAGACATCTGAAAAAATTGATTATCAAACAATATTTTTTCATTCAGATACAATTCTATTCAGATGCTCTATATTATTCAGATGTCTAAATTATTCAGATCTTAATACAGAATTTTATCAAACAGCACCTAAGTTCTTATGGATCATAGTTGGATCCGGTTTAAGTTCATCCACAATAGGAATTGCAATGGGGTAGGACGAGAATTACATATTCCACCTTCACCCCCGATGTTATAAATATTTTCTATAACCGTCTCATTTGGAGATTAAAATTTAATAACTATTCTCACTTTCACAGAAAATTTAAACCCCAAGGATAATTTAAACTACAGTAGGGATTAATACTGTAAGTTTTTATATTTAAAAAAAGACTAATTTTAATTATATTTACAATAATACATACATGAAAATAAATCATATATTAACACATATATGATAAAATTAATAAAAAAAAATAATAATCAAAATAAAAATTACTTATCCATTCAGAACAAAATGAAATATGTGAATCACCGTGGAGACAATTTCAAATTACCACCCCTAATCTCCAGTATGTTAAACTCGGTTCATCTAATTCACCACTTACTCACTCCAACCATTATCTTCTAACGACTTGGGGTACAGATAAACGAATTGAGTTAAAACTCTTACTGAACATGCATAATAAAATATAGGAGAATAAACTTGTTTATAATTTAATTATTTAAGTTCGATCAAACTTAGACAAGTTTGAATCATTTATTGAATCTAGAATTATTTATTCAAAAGTCAATTAAACCCTTATCGAATCAAGTTCGATCATTGGCCGTCTTATTATTGACAGAATAATTATTTTTTTCGTGTATTCTATACATTTTATTTTTTCAATATCCGAAAATCCTTTTCCATGTATACATCAAGTAGGATAATAGATTATGATTAAATATGCTAGATTTTTGTGATCTCTTTTAATAAAGCAATGGTCCTAAAGAATTGGATTATGTCTTGATGATTGAAATTTTCCATGCCATGGTTATATGGTCCTAGGGTATATTAATTCCACATTAAAATTCTTCAATTTTTCTGGTCCCAATCGCCATTAAGGCCTTGCAATTCTTTAGAAATTTAGAAAGGTCGAGACATAAAAGTTGCACATAGATGTTCAAAAACAATAAGGAAATCTATCTTTTAATTTCATATAACTTCGCTATTCTAAGTAATACTCATGAAATATACAAACGAAAAAAGATTAACTTGTATAAAGTCGGAATATAATTCGACTAGAACAAAAAGATCCAAATAATATTTATGGTATGAAAGTAAGTTGAATCTTCATTCTCCAACGATAATATTCCTTTTTTTTTTATTAATTTTATTTTAGAGATACGTTTCATCTTTAACATTAAATAATTTAGGTTGTTATTTTATCTATTTTAAAATATGAGTATACAATTCAAATAAGCCCCATGCCTTACTTATATTGCATATATATCGCACCGACTTTGTAGCTACTTAGTCAAAAGTACTAAACATTTTAAAGGAGCTAGCTAGGGTTAAAGCTCAACAAAATCAGTGAAGTGATTTGAAAAGAAAATAAAAAAAATTGATATTTTTATATGAAATTTTAATATTTGTATATATATAACTTACATATAAAGTATATAGCAACGGTTTAACCGTCGTTATATATTTATAAAAATATTTTTAATAAAATTTACATGTAAAAATATTAAAATTTCATTTAAAAATATGAATTATCAAAAAAATATCCTAATAGACAAACTTCTTTTAAAATTATATTGATTCGGACAGCTGGGCTTGAATTCAACAAAAAAGTATGTGGTGATCTCACTGACCAAGCGTTTTCTTCGTTCTCCAATCATTTAAACTTTCTACTAACAATATTATTCCATATAGAAAGAGATGGCTCGTACGTGCCTCTGGACATGTCCATCTTTCTGTTTCGTCAATAACTAACTAAAAAATATAATAATAATAATAATAATTATTATTATTATTATTATTATTACTATTATTATTATTAGAAGAAGAAGAAGAAGAAGAAGAAGAAATAGCTGTCTATCCATTTTACTCAAATCTAGGACCATAAATAATAATCGAAAAATTTGTATACGTATTTAAAAAAAAAAACAGATATTATTCGTATTAGAAATTAAGTGGATATATCCGTATTCGATTTTAAAGTATTCATAAATAAATGAATATGAATACGGATATAGCAGTATTTATATTCTTTTAATATCTTACCGTAAATATATCCGGCAAATAGTGAATATCCGATATTCGGATACGTATTTAAAATTTGTATATAAATAACTTTAAATATTAAAGTCCTCATGTGCCACAACATCCTTTTGTTTGTTCCAAAGAAACGTAAAAGATGACATAATTTAATGACAATATTTATAATAATAATTTGATTAATTTTAAATAATATCATTATAATATATGATTTTAATTGGAATAAGAATATGAAAAAAGGACACCACGCATTTGGTTTACAATTTGAGAAGCTATTGTAAGTTTATGAATTTGATAAGCCATTACAAATGAATCTATGACACAAAAAAATGAGTTACTAAGGTGGTGTCTATTTACAATGATGACGCTTAAATAGTTATACTTAATCTGTTTTAAGATAAAAGTCTTTCATGGCCTTGTATTTTTTGATCAAATTGACCATTTTTTAAATCAATAAATCTTATTATTCGTTTGCATATTTACAAAAAATCAATAAATATTATTAGCTACATACAATTTAGTCAATTAAGGACTTTAATTTATGTATTTTTACTATTGTAAAGTGCAAAATATCTAAAATGTATCATTTAACAAAAAAAATTATATACTAAAATAACGAAATTATAATTATTAGTTTAGTACATGTGTTTTATTTTCAAAACTGATGTAAGATAAGTTTTTATGGATTCTTTAACAATTTAAATTTAAATTTATACATTTGCAAAGTATTCATAATTTTAAAATTGATCTTTTTAAAATTAATAACTTTTTGATACTTTTTGTAGGATGTTTTAAATTTTAATTGATTTTTATGATCAATTATGGATGATAATGTATTTGACATTTTTCTCCCTTTATAATATATATTGTTAAAATTTTAAATGGTTCTAATTGTTCAATGTTATCCATTATTTTTTTTTTGCAAATAATTTGAATAAAAAAAAATCTAAAAAATAAATTATTTATTAGGTGACTGATATTCAAATTTGAATAATTTGTTTATTCGAATAAATAAATAGAAACAGATATTATTCGTATTCGGATAAAATTTTGAACACCGGATACGAATATTTTTTTTAATATCCGCCGAATACAATATACAAATACGAATAAGATATTAATTTTTCAAATATAAATATAAATATTATTATATCGTATCCAAATAAATTCGTTTATACCCTTACTCAAATTCGTGACACAATTATTGACGTTAGTAGAGTACACTACATGAGTCTCTTTTGTCAACGATTTTATCTTTAAAAAGTTAATTTATTAATGATAATGTTATGAAATCACACAGTGTCTTTATATTTATCCCTATAATTAATTCGATTATGATCATGCCCTCAATTAAGTTAAAAATAAATATGAAACAAAATTATATATTTAAAATTTGTACATATTATAAATGGGACTTTGAATGGAGCTAAGGAATGCTGTTTTCGCGCGATCTAGTTTTGTTTGCCAACTTGACAAGTGTATTGGCATTGACAAATTTTATAATTAATAGCTAAATAATACGGTTGCAAATTATGAAATTAATTTTAACATTTAAAATTAATTTTGATACACTTAATAAATTAAAAGTAAAAAGAATTACACACATGTAAAGTCTCGTAATCCCTTTGGTTTTTCTTTTATTCTCTCTTACCTTTATCAAATACGCGATACTATATATTTTTATCAATTAATTAATTATATAATTAAAAGATTAGTTACATTTTAATATATATGACTACCGCTAAAACACACTAATTAAAAAAGAACAATGAGATTATATACTATATCCTAACCTTGTATTGTAAGAACGAACTTAATAAATAAATAAATAAAACACGCTATTTTTCTCATTATTTTTAAAATGAAGAAAAATAAAATATTTGAATTACATCACAAAACATTTGGTTTTTTCTATATATTTACATTAAAAAAGTCCTTGAATTTTTTTTTATTTTGCTAAAGTTAACATTAGTAAGTATATTTAATTAAAATACTAGTCTAATATTAAAGTTTGTAAACTCATAGTTTTTAATTAATTATTTTTCATGTATTAAGTTTAAGATACATTAGTCAGTTATTCCATCCATTTGTGCTAAATATATAAAAACCAATTGCATTTAATTAGACGCAGCCCTACTGATTAGGCTAAGTCGTGACAACAAGTCTCAGCTACCACATGGCTAATTGAGCACCAAACAATGGAAGCTTCATTCATGCAAATATGAGGCGAGGCATCAGTATCGAGTACGAAAGCAAAGTATCATCACACAGATTAAGTTTCGGAAACATGTGGTGACCCGCCCCGGCCTTGACCCCTTCTCTATTTAAGTTTGACGTAAACATGTACAAGTCTAATCATTTCGTGTTCATCTTTTAGGAAACATTGCATGTTAATTGCTTAGCTCGCTAATATCCGAAAAATTATTCAGTGGTCCTGAACTGGGGTATGACATGATATTTTAAATTAATTATATTTTTTTAGTTTAATGATATTTTATTACTTGTAATTCTGAACTTATTAAAATTAAGATATGTAATTGCCCTAAAACATCACATAGTGATATCCCAAGACTACTGAATAATTATTTTTTATGCATGCAAGCCAGATTTTACGTGCCAAATTATGTGATATTTATATATATTTAATGTCGACCCATATGTTAGACACATGAATACACCCTAAATTATAATTATTAACAGTGTGTATTTTCTCACATATTGTAATGGCCTGATTCATCATAAATTGAGACAAAGGCTCAATTTACAATTTCAATAAGTCCACTTTGGTACTGAAGTATAAGAGTTTATTTGATCTTTCTCCTCTATCTGAGATTTAATTAGTTCTTGATTTTATAAAAATGATAAAAAGATTATTAAATTATATTTCCCACAAATAAAATTTCAACAAAAAATAAAACTTAAATCATTTGACTCACTACAAAATGACTAAAAATGTAGTAACATATTGTATTATTAATTGGTAGCAAAGTAGAGATCTTATAAACAAGTTAAATTACATATATAAATTGATAATTTTTTACTATTTATGCATGCTATAACAAATGTTATATCCAGTTAGGGATACACAAAAAGCCTACGGCACACAGGCCGGTTTGGCCTAGCTTGAGCCCGGCCTGATCAAAGCCCGGACCGGGCCGGTTCGGCCTACAGTTTTTGAACAGACTGCTATTTTGACGTAAAAGTCTGGTCTAGCCCGGCCTACGAAAAAACCCAGTCTGGCCCGGCTTACGAAAAAGACCGGCCTGACCCCGCCTACAAAAAAGCCCTGCCCAGCCTACGCAAAGGACCGGCCCGGCCTGGCCTAGCTAATTCGTTTTAACTATAGACTATAACTTGATATATATAAGCAGCAAAAAGACGGATGACGGGAAGAAATGATTCATTGTATGGAGATAATAAACTTTAAAAAATTTTGTTTGGCTTTTCTGTTCATTGTACTAATCACAATTGGTTGACAAATACGGTTAATGTTGTACAACTCTTTCAGTTTTAAAATAGAATTAATTAATTTGGGTATTCTAAAATTAATTTTAAAATATATTTAAATTTAAAATTGATTCAATATAATTATAAATTATCTAAAAATATACTACTCAAATTTTCAAGATTAATTTTTTTAAAAAGTTAGATAAATAAATTCATCAATATTTTTCTTTATCTGGCAGGGTATTGGATGAAAAGAGAAGTAGACTTAGCCCAGAATCGTTAGAGATATGCATTTGTTATAGAGATTATATTGCCGCACAAAGAAGAGTACAAGATATAATAGACAATCAAGATAGCTCAGAAGATCTCGAAGTTGGAGTAAAAACTGACGAAATTGCACATCTATGAATATTGAAGATATATGTTTTTTTTCTTAAGATTGAAGATATAACGAAGAGATATTTTTTGAAGATAGGAAGATACATTTTTTGAAGATTTGAATTTTGAAGACATTTTTAAAATATTTTGAAGCAAAATATTTGTAACCGACACATTATTTATTATTGATTAATTACTCATTTTTAATTTTTTGTCAATACATTTAATTAATATAGTAGTTAGTTTATTTAATATTTATATTTCACATTAAAAATTAGTTGATTACATTTTTAGGTCTGGCCCAGCCCAAGGACAGGTCTGGCCTAGCCCGGCCTGGCCTACAGGCCTCAAAAGACCAGACTTTGATTGAGAAACCCGGCCTGACCCGGCCTATAGGTCCAAAAGTCAAAGTCCGACCTGGCCTAGTCAACTGTCAAAGCCTACCAGGCCCAGGCCAGGCCGGACCAGTCCGACCTACTGTGCATGTTTATATCCAGTTCTTTTATCTAATGTTTTTTTTATCTAACTTTTTTTTCCCTTATGCTATAGTAAATGTTATATGGACTTGTATATGGTTAAGAATATCCTATTTAAATTATTGACCTCTTCATTAAGGCTCAATCAACACTTGTCAATAACATACATCTTCACTGACCAATTTTATAAGTTAATATCATTTACAAGCACCCGATTATTATGAAGTGAATTTTATAGTAAGTTTATTTCTAAATTAATAAAGTGCTGACACACAGATAGAAAGAACAATTATCAGCTTGCGTGTCAATACTTTATTAGTATAAAAATAAACTTACCATGAAATTCACTTTATAATAACCGAATTCCATTTACAATTACCCAAACTCGCCACAAATTTGGATTAAGGCTCAATCGGTATCCCAAGAACATCAACTTAGGTTATATATCTTAATCCACTACGGATCGCATCTAAAAAGATCATGGCTTCTCCGTATTATTGGTAGTAAGGCGAGAAGACCTTATATAGTCTACAAGTCCTGCCCGTATTTTGAATATTTTGATGTGCGATATAATAGTATATGTAATTGACCTTTTAAATACGCGTACAATGAGGTAAGATGACACAAGTTGATATTTTTATGATAATAAATTGAATTTTATTCTAAAATCAATTTAAACCAAATATATGGTTATAAACATAGAGAATTGATAGTTCCGTAAAGGTTCAATGTGAATAGCAAGTGATGTATATTTTCATGTGAGTGAAGTCTTACGGAAGTATCAATTTTTTTTATAAAAATGTCAACTCTCTAAACATATTTTACAATTGTGAAGGTAATGAGTTTGAGGTAACCCATATGAGAATCACTACTTTCTTTTCAATTCTTGTGTGTGGAGTGCGCCAAGTTAAGGCTATAAATTATGTGCAATAAATTGAAATGATGCAAAATTTGATTGAAGTTGTAGAAAATAGAGGAGATATAAATAAATATAAAAATAGGGAATTGATATTTTTACAAAGAAAATTATTATTTTCACAAAGATTTATTCATATAAATAGTAATTAAAATTCACCTTCATGTGAATAAAATATTGTAGAAATATTAATTTCTCCTGTGAAAATATCAATTCTCTAAAAATAATCCTTCCAAAAGTAGTGGAGCATGTATATATGATATAGTGTGACAACTTGTTTTTGGAAATGACTAAGAACCTTTTCCTTGGCTTCGATCAAAGGTTTATGTATGGAGAATTAATAAATTATATACTCCTAACATATGATTGTGAAAAAATATGAAGATCCAACTGATCATAATCGAAACAAAATCTAGGAAGAAGTTGGAAAATTAGCTATGTAAATTAAAAAAGAAAATAAACAAACAAAAATAAAGAAAAATTGAAACATTTAATTATGTTCAATCAAGTCGGACTCAACGATAAATATCATCAGTACACATTGTCATAAATAGATAAAGTACACGACTACATTCACAAGCATAAATTCCTGAATCAATTCTATCTTAGCTTTCTCCAATAATGATCATATATAGTTTCTTTCTTTTCAACTTTGAAAGAATTGAGACAGGAATGAAAATTGTGATAGATATAAAAATAAAATAAAATAATAATAATAAATAAAATAAAATAAACATATAATGTCTTATAAGTTATTGGCACCAGAAGCAGAATTTTGATGCAGCTGCTGATACAACGCGGCCATCCGACTATAAGCATCCATGGTCATTGGCTGCATATAATTCAAAATTCATCAAAATTTTGATAAATTTAAGCAATGAGAATATTAGAATTGTTGCAGTTTTATTAAGATTATGATATTTACGTAATATAATATATATAACTGATATTACCAACACAAGAATTTTGGGCGCATACAATTTGTTAAAATTCAGCCACTCAAGAGAAAATAAATTGATTTACAATCCAATATAAAAAAATATATATACAGTATTTTGTAAATATTATATAAATTATTCCCTTATTTTAAACTAAATGTAATTTGAGATAGACATGTGTATATACATACATATATATATATATACATACATATATATATATATATATATATATATATATATATATAATTTTATTTTATTCTATTTTATGTTATTTCCTTTTCTCTAGTTTTTTTAATTAATATATTTTTTAAATTAATTTTGTCTGAAGTAAAATCTTGAATCCGCCACGTGTGAGTTTATACTGTTTGTATCAAAATTGTGCATTATGTATGCTGATAATATCGATCAGTTACTGCACTGGAAATATTATCGCCCTACAGTAGCAATCTGTTACCTGTGATTGGCATGCAGCAAGGAATGTAGGGTCATGCATAACTGATGCAGGTGTGTGCAACCGATCTCCGGCTCCTTCCCATGAAGTTAGCGGCGACATAAAGGCTGACGGATGAAGAACGGGAGACATTCCGGTGATGTTGGGGCGGCCAGCCATGGCGGCGTTCATATCCATGACACCCATTCCCATTCCCATCCCCATCCCCATCCCCATCCCCATGGACCCCATCCCCATGCCCATTCCCATCATAGGTGCCATCATAGACATTTGTAGTTGTTGTTGCATAGCCAATGGCAACATCATAGGGGGCATGTTAATTGTACTCATCATATTCACTTGTGCTTGAAGCTGCTTTAGATATTCATTCAATCGCTTCATCAAGCATAGAAGCCTTATCAGTCTGAAATTGATCAAAAATTTACCATATATTATTAACTCAAATAAACAAATCAAACATTCAATGTCACAAAGAATATACTTTTCTCGCAAAGAAAATTGCATTTAAAATTTATTTTACATTAAAGTAATTCAAAAATATAAGAAGCCGGTGACCGGATCTGGTAGCCCCACCACTTTGCATAGAAAAAGGTGTGGGATCAAGTTCCCTCCTCCTACATGTTGCATTGAATCTTGATGGTTTGTATGTATATGTATGTGTGTGTGTGGACTTAATCTCTAGCAATCGGTTGCTAGAGTTATTATTCTAACAATTACAAATTAGTTTGAAAAAATATCGCCATTAGAGATTCTAGCGATAGGATCAAAAAAAATTCGAAACTGTCGCTAAAAGTTCTAGCGATAGTTTCGTAAAAAAAAATTAATCACGTCACTAGAGCCTCTAATTACATACATTTTTAAAGTCAATCTGTCTTCTGTATTAATTACTACAATAATATTTTAGCAACCAACTATCCAAAAATAATTATAATTTGTGCAAAATGGTTTCTAAACAAACTACAGTTAATTTGAGACAAAAATTCAATCATTTTATGACATTGTCATGGCAAAAATAAAATTGAAGACATGACTGCAGGCTCACTTGGACTGATTTAATAGAGATGATGTAATAACTAAGAGTGTACATGTTCAGTCTCTTTATTGTGTACGCATAAATCAGAAAGTCACGACAATTATTGAATACACAGACAAGCACAAGTGGGGAAGGATATTGATGCGAGTAAAGTTAGGGATCGATGCTAGTGACCGGTCTAAAAATATATATTTATAAAAAAAATTATAAAAATATTTATTTTAATAATTTTTTTACAAAAATTTTATAATTTATATATAATTTAAATATATATAAATAATAGTATTGTACAGTCTATATAATATTATTATTTATATATATTCAAATTATACATAAATTATTAAATTTAATAAAAAAAAATTATCAAAAAAAATATTTAAAAAAAAAAATTTGGTACCGATCCCAAAAACCAATCCCCTAAACTTTTTGTATTTATGTATATTTAAAAGGCTAGTATTAATTTTTAAAAATTAATTTTAAATATTTTTAAATTTAAAAATAATATATATTTATTTAATTTATATTAATATTATAAATTATTTTTAAAATATTATTCATTATAATATTTATTATTTTTAAAATTTAAATAAATTATGTTAATTTTAAATATTTGACATATATTTATTCAATATATGTTAATATAATTATAAATATTATAAATTATTTTTAAAATATTACTCGTGATAATATTTATTATTTTTAAAATTTAAATAAATTATATCAATTTTAAAGTTAAAAATATTTAAAACTAATTTTTAAAAATTTAATATTAATTTTATAATTTGAGAGTACTATTGTCATTAAAGGTTTTGTCCACATTATTTTTGTACTTTTCCTTCTCAATAATATATATAGCTTTATATCCTCTTTTTGGTCAATTCAAGGCCTAGGGTCTTCCCTTTTGGAGTAAATCTTTTTTACTCTTTCTTGCTTATTATAGGAAACTAATCATTGCAACACGTAAACTGATGATGAAATATCTTACAAAAATAAAATGACAAATAGAAATAACGAATTTATAAGACTAGGAGAAAAAAAATTAAGAAATAATACATACCTTACTAGAATTTGGAACCAGCTTCTGCAGTGTCTTCATCCTTTGATTAATCTTGTCTCTTCGTTTCTAAAATCAGGAAATATTTTTTTTTTAAATAAAAAACCCATTTGTAATAAATATAAAAGATTAATTTTTTTTAATTTACACTTTGTTTCTAAGTTTAAAACAGACAAAAAATAAAAGAGGTAGATAATTCAATTGCTAGTTTTTAATGGATAAGAAAAGGACGGAAGAGTTATATATATATATATATATATATATATATATATATATATATATATATGAAAAAATGTATGTACACAGTTGTGTAGTGCACGGTCAGTTATAACGACGATTTTTTTGGGTTATGGTGACGGTTATTTTTGGTCTATGGCGACGGTTGAACCGCCGTCATAGTCCAAAAAAAACGTCGTCATAGTCAACTGTATATTACACAGTTATGTACTTTCATATTCCCCATATATATATATATATATATATATATATATGTTACCCCCTCCTTACAGACATACTAAACTCTAAATAAAAGGATAAAGTGATCATCTAATTTAAAAGTGACCTTTTCTTTTTTATTCTTTTATAAACTCACAAACAGCACCCAAGAAAAAATTAAACAAAAATTATTCTTTTTTTTTTAATTCTAAATTAAAAATTAAACTTCTTCTTTTCTGCCAAAAAAAAAACTCACAAACAAAACAAAACGTGTAATTCGAACTCATAGTCTAATTAACTTTTGGGTGCGCAACTTTTCAATAACTATGTTCCCTGTTTAATTAGTTTAAGATGTGACCATCAAGATTTAAAAAAAGACAGCAATCTGTAATACTGTGTTGTGAACGATATTGTGCTTTTTTGTATCTCAACTTGTAAATCTTGCAATGAGTGGCATAAAATTTAGTGGCCATAAAATATTATATAACCATCTTATGATACACGCGCGCGCGCGTATATGATACATACGAGTAATACACGCGCGTGTATGGAAAATAATTTATAATAAATAGTTACTATAAATATTTTTCTAGTAAATGCATTGATCTAACGGTCCAAAATAAGAATTATATATATATGAGAAATAATTTATAGCAAATAGTTACTATGAATACTATTTTAACAAATACATCGTATACCTTCCATAAATAAATTTAACGGTCCAAAATAAATATAAAAAATCCCTAATAGCTAGAAGGAGTAGCAACGGACTACTCTGCCGTTAGAAATAGCAACGGCAGAGAAAAAAAATTCAATCGCTACTCTTTCTGGCGACAACTAGCGGCAGGCATTGGTAACTGTCAATGTCTGCCGATACCTGTTGTCGACGCATGGCGCAGGCCTCAGCAGCAACCATTGATGGCTGCCAATACATGGAGACAACTATCAGCAGCCTATCGATACTTACGGTCAGTTGCCGTTAGAAGGAATAGTGATTGGGTTTTTTTATCCTACCGCTATTCCTTCTAGTGGTTAGGGAAAAAAATTATTATTTTGGACCGTTAAATCTATTGATGAAGAGTGTAAGATGCTGGAATAATACTCATAACAACTATTTATTGGATTATTTATACAAAAAGTCTTGGGCGACTGGTGCTAGCGAGCAGTCCAATTTTTTTTATTTTTTTTCTTGACTCCTAAAATATTTATAATATTTATTTTGACAATTTTTTCTACAGAATTTTGTTATTTAGGTATAATTTGGATGCATATAAATTATAATGTTATACAGATGTATAATACTGTTATTTATATATATCTAAATTATACCTAAATTATTGAATTCTATAAAAAAAAATATCAAAAAAGTTCTTATTTATGTGTGTTGAGAGAGAGAGAGAGAGAGAGAGAGAGAGATTAATTACTCGTTCAGATTGATTGTGTACAGCAGCTGCTCTACTTCTTTTAGTTAAAACTGAGGATTTATTTGCTTTCTTCTTGGTTTCCTCATGCCCTACCTCCCTCTATAAATAACAAAGTAAGAAACAATTCATAATAAAATCAAATAAAATAAATTTTATTTCTTTAAGAAAATTAAGTAAAATTGCATTTACCTAAATTCCATGCAAGCTAGTTAGAATATATACAAGTACCTGAGGCCTGCTGTGACAAACGGAGTCGTGGTCGTCTCCGGTGCACTGCTTGCCGGAGGTGGTGATTCCAGGCGACCCCAAGGAAGTTGAGGTGAACCCTCCCACATCAAATTCCTTCTCACACGTGTCAACCGTCACCTGCCGGCTATTCCTACAAAATGTGGCACTCCCTGCAACGCTTTGGTCCCGGCAGCTGCTCCACTCGTGTTCCACAGCCGCACCTGCCACCCTCCCCGTCTCAAACGGAGCAACCTCACTACACGACTCCACGCGCGTGCCAACCCGCGAGTTCAGCATGGAACCAACGTGTATGGAACCGCCTCCGTCATTTCCATTGCTGTTTAATGTGCATGGAACCAACGTGTCCATCAACATGGTGGCGGACGCTGTGGCGGTACCGGAGGTTGGGGCGGTAATAGAACGTTGATGGTGGTTGAACCACCGCACGAGCTCATCGGCGTTGGCATTTCCTCCACCACAACTGCCGTCCACGGTGGTTTTATAATTGGGAAAGAAGGTGGCTTGGTCAACTATGGACTCGAGCGTGCCACCGGCGCGAGGCTTGTCCCACGTGTATTTGGGGTGAGAAGTGGTGGGTTGGGATTTGGTAGGCACGCGCGGAAGACCCAAACCATGCATGGACAATTGCCCATTTTCCCAAGTTAGCTCAAACACTTCGTAATCTAACCTGAAATATAATTAATAGTACGCATTACAATATTTAGAAATAATAATATAAAAAAAAATAATTAATCGAAGAAAATTGCAATCTCAATTTATTCATTTCTGCTCCACTGTACGTAACGTAAGATTAAACTGACTATATACTTAAATTTTAATTAATCACGTTAATAGAGAAATTTGGAGCGCACGTGGGAATATCAGGAGTTAGAGAGAAAGAATTGGAGTGAGAACTGAAATTGAGCTTGGAATTTTCATCAAAATCGCAGCTTGGTACACGCTGATTCATCTTCCTTCTTGAGAGAAATAAGTTGCTGATTCAAAATTTTTCTTGTTTCTAATACTGTATAATAAACCATTATAGATTCATGTATATTTATTTAGAGAGAGTGAGAATCTAGCCAGCTATATATATATGTGTGTGTGGGGGGGGGGGGGGGGGGGGGGGCGCTAAGTAATCTTTAGAGGGGGTTGAGGGAAAGGAATTAAGCTTTTGAGTATTAATTAAATTAATAGAGATAGTAAAATAAGTAGATAAGAACATTAACTAATTTAGAGAGAGAGAAAGGAAGAATTAATGGTCCATATAAGTGAGGATATATGGATGGATAGAAAGAGAGTGAACAGAAAAAAGGTGGTTGTGATTGGTAGTTGGATATGAAGGAGCATCTTTTAAAGAGCTAGTTAGTTTTGGGTGGGCAAGAGGATCACTAAATGCATTTGGCTACTTCAAAAGAAAGAACAATTTCCCAAATTCCCTCTCAATCATATGATACCTCTCGGTCGACTTCCCAAAGTCACATGCAGTGAGCAGCTCTCCAAGACTCCAATATATATTTACATGGTATATAAAAAAATAAAATATATATATATATATATATATACACTCGAATTCAAAAGGTATAAATCAATATATATAGACATTTAAAAAATATACTAAAAGAGATTAGGGGAGAAACTTGGGAAAACTAAATTATCACCTTTGATCTATTGTTCTCATAATTTAAATTAATCATGTTAATTACATGCTTAAATATTTCTTTAATTAAGTTTCAAAAAAGATTAAAATGCAAAATTATTCTCTGTGTTTGTGCCCGTGTGACAATTTCATCCTTGAGTTAAGACAATTTAGCAAACCCCTCCCATAAGATAAAACAATTAGTCTAACATAGTACCTTTTAAGGCACAATTAATTGATAGTGAAAAACTGATGTAAAAATTATAATTTGCATTACTAATTGTAATTAATTTGAGGGATCGAGAGTTTTGGCTATTTTAAACTTACGAATAAAAACATCACGATCGAGTAGATAAACTAAAAGGACAATTTTTGTATTTTAATTTTTAAAAAATCATTACTCTTATATTTTACAAATGAAATATTAATTAACAAATATGGGACTCAGTTTAGCAATTTATTAAATTATTCATATCTAATTATATAAACATATAATCATATATCTGTAAAATTCAACCCGCAACGTAAAAATTTTGACACTGAGAGAATCTGTGAAGCTACAATATTTGTTTTATGTAAGAAACGTTGAGTATCCCATAATTTAAAAATATAGGTAAATGATAAACGAGTTTCTCACTTCTAATTTTTTAACAAAAAGACAACACTAAAATTTGGAGAATATTTCATCAACTCCCAACCCAACATATATATATATATATGAGGAGTGATCCATAGCAAATAGTTGTTATGAAATAAAAACAGACCTACACCGTCTATATCATTAAAAACAAGAACGAACGATTAGGATTAAAAATTAAAAATTGTCGTCCATTAGTATTAGTAGTGGGGGTTTAAAATATTTTAAACGTACGCTGATCAAAAAGTTAAACCCTAAATAGGAGCATCCGTAGAGGATCACCCTAAGATGACAATCTTATGACTATTGAGTACGAATCAAATCAGATGATTCAATTTCTCAATCTTTTTGATTTGTTCATAATCTAATATAAAGTTTACGTTTATTAACCAGAATTTAGGGTTAATAACTAGATTATAAGGTTTACTAACTAGAGTCTAGATTTATTAACTAGGGTTTAGTGTTTATTGATTAGTAATGGACGTCTGCTACTATTAGTAGCAGACGTTTAAAAAGAAATTAAACGTCCGTTACTAATAGTAGCGGACGTCCATTTTTAACTTTTTATCTTGGTTGTTGCTTTTTATTTTGTATAATATAGATGATATTAACCTATTTTTGATCTATAATAAATACTTGTTTTATGTAATAAATGTTGAGAATCTCAAAATTTAAAAATATAGATAAATGATTAACGCGTTTCAAATTTTACGAGTTTAACTATCTTTTTATATCAAATATTTCTCACTTCTAATCTTTTAACATAAAGCCAACACTAAAATTTGGAGAATATTTCGTCAACTCCCAACATATACTCAATATATATATGTGTGTGTCTAATATATATAGATGGAGGAAGAGATAAATACAGGCAGAAGTAAGAAGAGATTTTGCAGCCACATATGAGAAAATGTCCAAGGACTGCGCGTGGGGAAGTGGAACATTGGACCGTAGCGAGTGACGGTGGCTGTTGAGACGCGTAAACTTAATACAAAGATGAATCGGCTAATGGACACGATAGGAGTAGAAGCACACATGGCAGCTTCACGCGCCACCTAAGGAAGCATCCAAAGGGGTTTACTGCAAAATATTCTTCAAAATTTTATAAAATTCTATTTTAACTCTAAAGTAATTTTTTCATTTTTGTTCTTTAAATTCTTTATAGAACTGTTACGTTCTAATACTTTGGTAAAATTATTGATCGAAACTCACGTTTTATGCTATTAAATATACATTTAGCACATTCCAAACATATAAAGCAACAATCTATATGTTATACAAACCGTAAATAACATAATTACCCTAATAATTTCGAACAGACGTGTAAAGGATTAGGCTCAATAATTTTATCAAAGTATTAAAAGGAAACAATTTTTCAAAAGTTTCAAACTTAAAGGAATACTATTGAGAAAATTGGTCCTCAAGACTAAAAATAATATTTTATCAAATTTTGAGTGACACTTTTGTAATTAACACTAAATAAAGCACTATTGAAAAAATTGCTATTTTTAGATTAAAAATAAAAAATTCTGAGACATTGTTGCAATTAACACTAAATAAAGCCCTATTTGGATCAACTGCTAGCAGGAGCAATATCAGAAGGACCCTCACCAGAAGCCCATTAATAAAAAACTGGAGATTGAATTTGCTATAAGCCTGGGCTTTATTATCTTTGCTCCAACCAAAGCCCAGCAAACTTTCCTCTTTATCTAATTGTGCCTAGTTTTAAAGCTGCAATTTGGAGATCCAAAGTAGGAATGTAGGGTTTCAAATCTCATTTTCCTCTCCCATTTAAAAAATGTAATGCTTTTATTATAAAAATAAAATAACAATATAAATTAGAATGTGACAGTTTTGAAAGTTTAATTGATGCTTTAAAATTGGGCCTAAAGTGAAAGGGGTGTTCTTTTTATATATATTTACTTATTATGTAATTGATATTTCAACCACGGATAAATTTATACATTGAAATTCATGTTATGTCCCACTTTTTAATGATTAAGATTAATATAATAGTTGAATATTGTGTACATAGACTTATCCTCCAACCGCAAACAAGGGTTGTGTTTTACCCCAACCATTTGGCAAAGAGGATATTGACATATCATAAGGTTTTGTTGTTCTCCAAATATATATTATGGCATTGGATTGGATTCTTTTCTCTTTTTCTTTAACAATCTATATTTACACACTACAATTTTAGTGGGGAGAATCTGGATAGAAAGAAAATTACAAAAATTAAAGGGAAACTTACTTTTATTATGTAGCTCATGTATGTGTTGATGTTGTTACCGATCGAACATACTAGCTCGAACCATCACCTTTGTTCATATTAAATAAGATTCTAATTACCTCCTTTTATTATACAACATCTAATTGGAATCTCTTATCTAAAGATTGGGATGTTCTATTGCTGATAAGCAGCTATATATATATATATATATATATATATATATATATATATATATATATATATATATATATATATACACACACACTACTACTACTGGGGAAAAAAATTAAACATTACAAGAAATTCTCGTACCTTGATTAGTCGGTCAATAAATGAGCTTAAGGACTAACCATTTACGAATTTTAGAAATAATAATACAGACATCAAACTAAGCACCCCCTAAAATAATGTCCTTAATTAGTGAAGCCATTAATACTAGACAAAACATTAGATTAATTAAATAAAAAGATAATTAAAGTACGTAGGAGACAAATAGCATTAATATTTTTATCAAACATCCACAACAAAGCCCATAGCAAAGCAATGGGTTTGCAATGTAAACAAGAGCTACAACAAGGCTTCCCCATCAAAAATGTTGATTACCCAAAATATTATGCAGTACCATCAATGTGCATTATACAAAGAGGAGAAGAATAGATTTGGCAAGAATTATAGCCCGCCCATCAAAAACCGGGCTTTAAGCTTTATTTTTTTAGAATATAAAAAAATTGAATTATTTTGGCCCAACTTATTTTTAGCCCAGCCCACTATAACTCAGCCCAAAACCTCTTTTTTTATTTATTTAAATTGATTTACCAACACTTTTCTTTAAAAGAAACCTAGCCCCTACGTTACAACCATTCATTAGAGACATTAGTGCGGAGCAAAATTCTTTTTAGATCTTGTTCTCTCCGCTTGATTTGCAAATAGACCTTAAAAATCATCGTCATAAATCTCAACACAAAAAAATAAAAAATTTAATTACAAAAAATCTCATCCCGAAAATTGGTAACATTTTTTATCTTGTACAATGTAATGGAGGGGGTAGAGTATAGCAAAAAATATTCATTTTTTGACCAAGGGCTTAATTAGGCGGATTGGTATTTCTAGGCGCTTGAATTATCAATCCAGCAAAAATACATGTATTGCACAATTGAGCTATGTGCATAATATGTTGTAAAGTTAAACTGAATTGATATTTTCATCGATGAAAATATTATTTTTCTTAAGAAAAAAGATTTATATGTCGACTATTTTTATAATTATTTTGGCTTGCTACTACTGTGATTCTGTGAAACCTCAAGAATAAAAAAAAAAATGTGTAATTTTTTTTATTCTTTCTTATTTTATATATTTATATACTTTAATATTTAATATTAACATAAATTTATCATCATATATAATAATATTTCTCATTGAATTAACTAATCTTATTTCTAGACTTACCCATTATTTTTATTTTATTTTTTTATCAGTATATAAGATAAATAGATATAGCTCATTTATTTGGGTTAAAAATAAAATAAAATAAAATATTATTTATTTATCTTATATATAAATATAAAAAAAATAAGTAAAATAAATAAATAAGTTTAGAAGTAGTCTATTTTATAATCTTTCTCATAAAAAATCTACCCCAAAGTACCAACAAAATTTCCATTTCCTTTCTAAATGCGAAATGATTGATTTGCATAACCTTTCATCATATGTGGAAGATCACGCACTTAACCAAAACGATATCCACTTAAAGTATGACACGTTATAAAACTAAAAGAATCAGCTGACGTGGAAATAAAATAGAGAGTGTTGTAAATATCAACTTGCTTCCGTTCACATAAAATCCTAAACCTCAAGAAAATAACAAAAAATAAATCCATGAGAGAGAAACTAATAAATATTCGCCCCACAATTCTAATCTGTCGATCAGAAACCAATTTAGAGTACATACATTTTTTCTTGTATGAAACCTAGATTTTTTCTTGTGTGAAACGCTAGCAAGAAATTGCTCTTGTTTTGTTGAATTTTAGAGAAAGTAGGGTTATATGCCTAAGTAAACCGTTTTTGAGCATCAAATCCTGGTTCAATGCCATCTTCATCAAGGAACAGTCAGTTACCGCCATTGAAGAAGCGCCAGAGCTTGCCAGACTTCGTTTCAAAAGACCAACAAGAAGCTCTAAAGCATATGGTTCTCAAAATGCGATTTCATTCTCCCTCTGGTTCAAGCACTCCCCCTACTGATTCTGATGAAACCCAATTGGAAAATCTAGAAATTAATGTTGGCTCTGGACCAGATTATACTTCCTTATTGTCCGACCAGATTTTATGTATTATTCTGTCTAAGTTGCCGGAATCTCAGCAAATCCACAACTCACTAGTTTGCAAGCGCTGGGAAAAACTCAGTGGCAGGTTAGTTTGCTCGCTTAAGCTATTAGATTGGGATTTTCTTGAGGCGGGTCGGTTGATTTATCGCTTCCCTAATTTAAAAGATGTTGATCTTGTTAGAGCTTGTATTAAATCGCCGCGTAATTCAGGGATCTTGTTAAGTCATAGGTTCGTATTGGTTCACTTAAATTCGGGGGTTTCAAATAATGGGTTGATTAGGAAACAGGATTTGTTGGATTCAAGTTTGATTGATCAGGGGATTCGGGTTCTTGCTGGAGGGTGTTCTAATTTGAGGAAGCTCGTGTTAATAGGCGTGAGTGAAGAAGGGTTGACCTGTGTTGCAGAGGAGTGCAAGACTTTGCAGGAGCTGGAGCTGCACTGTTGTTCAGATTTTGTGTTGAAAGGGATTTCGGGGTGCC
Organism: Hedera helix; assembly: GCA_947179155.2. Taxonomy (NCBI): domain Eukaryota; kingdom Viridiplantae; phylum Streptophyta; class Magnoliopsida; order Apiales; family Araliaceae; genus Hedera; species Hedera helix. The sequence goes on from OX359272.1 coordinate 5,067,471, forward strand.
AGAATTTGCAGATTCTGAAATTGATTGGTTGTGTTGATGGGTTTTATGACTCAGTGATTTCAGATATTGGGTTGACTATTTTGGCTCAAGGTTGTAGGCGGTTAGTGAAGCTTGAGCTGGTTGGTTGTGAGGGGAGCTTTGATGGAATCAAAGCTCTTGGCCAGTGTTGCCAAATGCTGGAGGAGCTGACCCTTTGTGACCATAGGATGGATGGTGGGTGGTTAGCAGCACTGTCGCATTGTGAGAATTTGAAGACTCTGAAGCTTCAGTCTTGCAAGAGTATTGATACAAGTCCAGGTCCTGATGAGCATCTGGGTTCTTGTCCTGCTCTTGAACAATTGCATTTACAGCGTTGTCAGTTGCGGGATAAGCAGGGTGTTAGAGCATTGTTTCTAGCTTGTCGAGCTGTTAGAGAGCTTATCTTTGAGGATTGTTGGGGATTGGATAACGCTACATTTGGAAACGCAAGCATTTGTAGGTATGGTCTTAAACTTCATTTGCTGCCTGTCTAACTGAACTTATATAGTATTTTTGTAAGGAGGTACTACTGATAAGATATGTTACCTAGTGTTTGGATTTTACCTTTTCTGCATGTCTTCTGCTACTAATTTTGATGGTAGCATGACAACTAAAAGCTTACCAGTCAATTCTATAATTAAGTAATTATGTAGTTGCTTTTATGCCTGCATTGCATTCATTTGCATGGCTAGCTGAAAAAGTTCTCATTAAGGTGGAGAGTTTAAAAAATGTAGTTAACTCTGCTCGACAAGTGTTCTTCTCATCTGGAAAGCAACTAATCTTTCAATTTAACCTAATATATTTCCTCATAAATTTTGCAATACTGAAAGTTGATCATTACATCTGGAATCTCAATTCTTGTCACAGCCAAAAGTTAGCTGTCGTTACAAAACTTTGAATTAAAAAATGCACTCTTGACTTCTTCTGCACCAACTATTTTACACATAACTTACAGGAATAAAAAAGCCATGAAGCCGTACTGTAATGATATATTGAATTTACTGCACAAGTTTATATTGAACATTTTATAGTAGCCTATACTTTTAATGTTGTGTAATCTTATTGGAGGCTACTGCAATTACCAGAGTGAAAGACATGACTATTCAACAGGGTATCCTAGTAAAGAGGCCAGAAACTTTGCAATGGGGTGGATAGGATATAGTCTAAACATGACAACTGCTATTTAATAGTACTTCCTTCGTTTCAAATTAGAAGAGCCATTTTGACTTTGTGAAGTCAATTCATGAAATCCTAAAATTTAATAGTTATGTCATTCATTTAAGTTTTGAAAATCTTGGAGTTAGTTGTACTTTTTAGATAATTTACAGTATTCATAACTATATAGGCAAAAATTAAATGAATGTAGCTCTTATATTTTGGAACTGTACTTTTATCCTTGTATGGGGATTGATAACTCAGAATATTAATATAACTAAATAATTTCTACCTTACTTCAATTCTTGAAGTTATGTTCTGAATTTTCTTTTTGTAGGAGAGTAAGGCTTCTCTCTTTGGAGGGGTGCTCATTACTTACAATGGATGGTTTAGAACCGGTAGTTTTATCCTGGAAAGAGCTTAAGAGGCTTAAAGTAGTTTCATGCAACAGTATAAAGGATGGTGAAATAACTTCAGAACTAGCAGTATTATTTTCTGTTTTGAAAGAGTTAAAATGGCGCCCAGATTCCAGATCTCTTCTGTCATCAGGTCTTGCGGGAACTGGAGTTGGACAGAAAGGTGGTAGATCCTTCCAGAGAATGTGAAATTTCCACCTGCTATTTGATGCTGAGAATTTGAGTGTCTGCTAAATAGGGAGGGTATCTGTTGATTTACTTGATAACTGCAATAGGTATCGGTTTTACATGTATAGTCACAACAGATCCTCAAGCGGCAATTCTTCAGTTATCACTTTCAAAATGGTCATTGGATGGGTTGCTAATAGTTATCAATGATTAACCTTTGTTGGATTATTGAAAGTCTGCCGAAGGGAACTACTGATTAAGCATTCACCCCTAAATGTTTGTGGACTACCCTGTTGATCAAAATCTAATTTGTAACTACTTGTTATGCCATTGATGTAGTCTAGGAATGGCCGTGTTTCCTTGATAATCCCATAAGTTAGCTGACTGATTTCTTCACATCAAGTAGCTGTAATGAGTTTCTAGGCATCCAAATAAAAGAAATCTACATCAGCATCTATACTTTGATCATTTGCTTCTATTTTTCTCTGTTACATCACATGTATTGTGGCTATCCGCTATAGCATAACGATTACAAAGATCTTTGTTGTACACTGTACTGGCTTCCACTGCAATAAACTGATTAGAATTTAGTTCTGCCTTCTGCAAACTTTGACTTGTTTGAAGATTTGATTGTATTTAAACGAAAGGAGTAGTACTTCATATTTTTAACAAAATGTTTCTTGATTTTGGGATCACTGGCTTCTTTTTTCTCTTTTCCTGGAAGCTATGAATTGTCTCTAGTAGCAAGCATGATGCCGAGAATGTAGCTCTAGTGTCGAATATTCGGAGTTGTCCCCAACTCTATTGCCGGTTGCAGCTAAACCTATTTTTCTTATATGGAAATGATATATTTTCTACCTTTTTGTGCCGACTTTTTTGCCAGTTCTAATAAAAATAGATTGAAGTTGTAAGTATTAACAGAGGATGTAGATTCTGCATGTGTACCAGAACTTTTCTCCTGTTGCAGAAAAAATTATTCTATACTCTTGAGGTAAGTAAATAATATGCTCCAACGAATCAATAACAAATATGGTTAAATTTGACTTTTTGAAAGATTGAAATCAATGGTCTATACACTACTATTTTGACGTGGGACTTGACTTCTCATTCATAATGTTGTGCGAGATTTATTTGATGTTATACTTAAGAAATTAATTATTCATTGTAATTTTACCAATATCCCTTTAAAGTGATGGCATTCAAAATATATAGTCTCTACATTAAAAATATTTAATTTTCTTCACTTGAAAAAGTAAGGTGCAATGAAAATGAAAAATAGGGGAGTTAAATATCAATTTGTTTTTTGTAAATACAATCACACACAAAAAATATTTAAAAAAATCATTAATTATTCAAGAAAATAAAATTTCAACAATTATATTTAATAAGATCATTAAATTGTGGAAGGAATTGGAATGGAATAATATCGATTCACACAGAAGAAAATGTTCTTTATTAATTCAAATACTATACCTATGGGATATAGGAAGAGGAAAAATTGAAGATTTCACATAGTATTTTTAATCGAAAAATCAATTTGATTTATTTTATACCCTTCGCTCAATGAGAAAATGAGTCAAATTTTAAAGGATCAAACCTATGAGATTTAAAAAATGATATACTCCATCCGTGTCGGGATAAAAAATCTCTATTGACTTTTATGGTTAAATTAACTATTTTTCAAATCAATAGATCTTATTATTCTTTTATATATATGTACAAATCCTATAAACATTATAAACTGCATACAATTTAATACTAATATCAATGTTTGCTTTTTTGAAAATCTAAATATATATGTTTAATTGTTAATTTTAAAAATAATTAATTTGACTATAAAAGTAAATACAAAACTTTTATCTTAGAACAAAGAGAATATAAAAAGAGAGAGATCGAGTCAAATCCAGAATTCAAATCAAATTATAAACTTGATACGTTTTTTTAATAATATTTTCTCGGGAGGTAAATAGACTTTTTTCAATAGTATTTTAAGGAAATTGATATTTTTACAGCACTTTTTGATATTTTCACATAAAAATCAGTATTATAGATCTATAGCAACTGGTAAAACCATTATTATAGATCTATAATAACGATTTTCTTATAAAAATATCAAAAAATACTTAAAAAATATCAAAAAAAAAATTAATTAATTGATCTTAATCCATCATACGACTGGAGTGTTCCAACGTTTACTATAAGGTAAAAAAAAACTTACCGTGCCATGAATATGGGCCATGTAGCTTATGTGGCGTAAAGTGATTGGTACGAGCTATGTGGCCTCTTCTTCCATATACCTACCACATATAAATTGCGTCAAGTAAAGAGCAGGTGATACGTTTACTAGTCGGGACTCTTTCTCTCTCCAAAAGCGGGCGATCTGAAATCTAGAGAGAAAAATAGCTCCACTTTGACCGCAATACTAAGGTGAGATCTGTCTACAAAATGAATGTAATTTTGATTTTTTATATGGGAATTGCGTTTCTGATTGTTGATTTAGTTTATCGTGGTGAATTGAATGGCAAGATCTAGGTTTTTTTAGGTGTTTAGGGTTTTTCGTTTAGTAGTTTTTGATGCATTGATTAGAAGATTTAGATCTACTTTTCAGATCTGAGTAGATGTTAAACAATTCTTCTTGTTTCTTTTTGATCTCACTCGATTTTTTGGATTTGGTTAGGGAGTGGTAATGAAAAGAAAATGTTGGTTTCTATCAAATTGTTGGGAGGATAAATTTAGAAGTAAGAAATTTTTTTAAAATAAATAAATTGGTACTATAAGAAAGTTGTAGCATTTTTGTCTTATAGAGCATAAATTAGGTGGAAATTATAGTAAATTCTGTTATTTATGATAGGTTTCTGTTCATTAGTCTGTTAGATTTTATTTAGTTCGTTAATTGGATCCAATGAAGATTGCTGATGGTATAATAAAAGGTGAAAACTGCTAAGTTGAAAAGGTTTTGAATTTATGAATGATTAATTTATATTTATGTCAAATGAATTTTAGCTTATGCTACATGGATGGGGCTTCTAGAAGTTTTAATCTGCATTCATATTGTGATGCAAACTACACTTAACTTCCTTTTTCAGTTTTGTTAGTTTGGATTTTCTTTTGCATGTAATTTTCAAAATGTAACAGGTGTGTGTGTTGATTGCTATGATTTCTGTATAGTTTTGTTTTTTAAAATAAAATTAAACTCAAGGTTGGTAGATTTCTGTGTATCTTCATATATGTATAGTTTACACAATATTTACTTTATAACACGTTGGTAATTTAAAATTATGGGAAAGGAAACTTTATTTACAGTTCAAACAAGAATGTTATTTCCGTTTGATTCAATTTTTATGGCCTTAAATAAACTTTGAGAAGTACTTCCTGATGGATGTATCCTCTTTGCTTAGTAACTGCTCATTATTAATATTGATTCTTGCATTTCACCTTTTGTTTCTTTGGTATTACATGTGAATTAAAGCCCTATAAATCACCTTCAAAATAGAGATATTATGTGTAATATCTTAGCAAAAGCCAGATTATGCTTTTCAAGGAAGTACTTCATTGCATTGTTTTTGTTAGCTGTACTAAATTAATTTTTTACCCGTGCCCTCCTGAAGTGTCATTTTTGTGCTTTAAATTCAAATTTGGAAGAGAACTTGTCCAACTGCCTAGGCCTCTAGGTGGTGCCGCCGCCTATCATTGCCTTGGCGTTTTGATTACTATAATATAGTGCCATTGAGGTTGTCGATGTTTATATACTGGAAATATTTAATTTTGTTCACTTGAAGAAATTGCTTCAGTTTTCTGTTATATGTTCATTCTCGAATCATTATTGCTTTAATATTGGGGTTAATTGATATTTTGATCATTGTACTTGGTCGATTTTTATTTTGGTTACTGAAACTGTTTTTTGTTACATTCGCATTATCAAACTAACAAAAATATTTCAAACTAGTGATTTTATATTTTTCCATCCAAAATACTAACGGGAAAGATTATGTGGCTAACGTTTAAAATGATGTGGACATCCATTTTTTATATTAAAAAATATCTAAAATTGTAAAGGTGGATAAGTAACTAAGTATTTAATATTTTAAATGCTTACATAGCAAAAATAAAATTAAAAATGAACATTGTTCTTAAACAAGGACACAAAGCATTATATAAAATAAAACATAACAATAACAAAACAAAACAAAAAAATCCAAAACATCTTTAGTTTCATGATACTTTTCATCTGCTAGAACATATTCCCTCTGTAATCACCTTAACGGCGTCCGTAGCCTCCATTGGCGTTCAGCATCACCACCACCTATCATCTCCATCCCTCACCTCCCATACCCATCACCATCTTCAACCTTCACCTAGAAAACCATGATAAGAGCAACCCTAATTAGATCACATAAACAAATAGAAGAGAGATTGGTGTTAATCTACTTTGTTGGAATCACAATCTTGTCTTTTCCCATCTAATCTGCTGTAATTAGTAGAGTTTGATTTTGGTATCAGAAGTTTTTAATTTCAAATTTTTATTTCTCCCACCTTTTCTCTGTTGCAAAGATGATTTTAGGGTTTGGTTTATTTGATTTTGATAATCTGAAAACAGGGTCTTTGTTTTGGGCATCTTAATTAAAAGTGGGATTTATAAATTTGGGGGTTGAGTATCTTTACATCACTATTAAAACATAATTTTTAATCGCTAGCGTGGAAGATGGGGAACTATGGGGGCAATGGTGGCTGGTGGGTGGTTGGGGGGTGGTAGTGGGAAGAGCTATCTTCTCCTGTTGAAACTTGTGTGTGTGGGTATTGAAAGAGAGAAAGAGGTGAGGAATATTTATTTTCTTTTTGTTTAATTCATTACTTATATATCATAATGAATTTAGTTTTATTTTTAATTTTATTTATGTTAGTACTCAGGAATTTACTTTTTATTTAAATTTTTGAAAGATACGCAATTTTTTAAATATTTGTTATCTACAAGGTGGTTGGACCCTCATGCCAAGTCATTAATATGCCCCACATTTTTCTGTCAACCATTTGCCACATAAGCGTTGATGTTAATAATTTGAATGGAATATTATAAAATCACTATTTTGAAATATTTTTGTAGTTCGATAATACAAATGGAACAAAAAAAGTTTTAGTAACCAAAATGAAAATCGACCCTTATTATAGTGACCAAAATATCAATTAACCCTTTCATATTGTATGTGTCTTTCTTGTTTAGTTACTTTTCCTTGTGTTTGTTCAGTGACTTTGGATGATATTAGAATGTTTGGTTCTAAATTCTTAAATGTCCTGTACAGAGATGGCTTTGAATGGAGGAGCTCCCCAAAGAGGAAGTGCAGCAGCATCTGCTGCCAACCTGCGCAGGAGGAGGACAACAAGTGCTGGTGGTGGCGCTGCTGCTGCTGGAGGAGCAAGCGGAAACATGCTCCAGTTCTATACAGATGATGCCCCAGGACTTAAGATTTCCCCCAATGTTGTTCTTGTCATGAGCATTGGTTTCATAGCTTTTGTTGCTATTCTCCATGTCATGGGCAAGCTTTACTTTGTTCGTAAAGAGGCTTAAGAAAGATACTAGTTTGTTGAAGGTATACTTTGTTGTTAGGTTACATCTTTACTTGTCGAATTTGTACTTTTGATTGTCCGTCCAAAGGGCAGTGGGAATTTATTTTTTGGTTATTAATAGTAAGCATCGGAGTAAAATGTAGTTGGCAATCTTGTTACCTTTTTTGTGAGTCAATATTTGTAGAATACAAGAATTTAGCCCTCTCTTCATAACCAAATTCTTGTCTACACTGTTGTAGTAATGGTTTGTTTTGCACAATGATTTTTCTTTTTCTTTTTCTTTTTTTTTCTGTGGGCCTTGTTACGCGGAATAAGCAAACAAGTCCTGGTTAAATACAACGCATCCAATCTCTATGGATTGATTCGGTAAAACTCCATAAACCAAACGACATGGTAACTATTCCTGAGCTTTAGAATAGTTGACATACATTTCGGCACACAAAAAAGAAGAGGCAAGAGTTTTAGAATTTCTCTTCTTTTCTTTTTTAAGAGTATTTTTAAAGTGCTTCATTATGTTTGATCTTAGTAAAGATCCGAATGTGGTATGATCAAATATTCAAGTGGTAATGTAACACAATTAGTTTCGGAATGGAAATAGCTCCATGAATTTGGACATAAGCAGCAGCAGCTCTTCAATTTTACATCTTCTATTATTATTTGCCAAAAAAGAGGCTGTGTTAAAGTTAAATGTGTCGAACAAATGCGGCTCTCGTTTTTAGAACGTTTCCAACTTGTTTGAACAAAGACTTCAGCCATCTACCATCTCCGTCACACTCCCTACTTCAGACTTTTGGCTACGAGCTTTTCTACCTTTACGTGATAGTTGAGAAGTTGGAATAGGTGGCAATCAGTTCCTTGATATAGAAGTTATTTTACTCCGCCCAACATAAAATTTACACTCAACATCTAATATAAAAATGTTCAAGAATATATCATCACGTAACCTTCGCTGTCATGCCAAAACATCCGCATTGCAGGAATGATATTTTCCGTTGGTATTCATTTATACTAGAGAGTGCTAGATTGGTGACGGCAAAAGGTTGCAGAAACAAGTTTGAGGTTCGGTATACATCATGGTTTGGTAAAGTGCTTTAAGGCGCGAATACACGAGAGCTTAGGGGCCTAGTTTGGAATATACAAGAGATTAGGCCCTAGTTTTGTGAATACAAGTTAATTCATTGGAGTCAATTTGGTCATAACACAAGACCAGATATACAGAACTCAAAAACAGTCGACACAATGTACCTCGGGAGTCGGAAACAAATCCTACCCCAGCACTTTTGCAACCAGTTTATTTGCAGCCAACCTCGTACAAAATATTCTCAAGACATTGCGAACATACAAGAATAGACAAGTAAATCAGCACAAGCTTTTAACAGGGGCAAAAAAATTCAACCAGCACATAAAGTTCTTGGAATCGGCTAATGAACATACAGAAACCCCACAGTATGTTTGGTGAAGTGAAAATAACTTTACATTATCCTTGAAATTTACAGAACATCTGGCACTAAAATTTTCATAACAAAAACACCATAGAATGTATGGTTAAGTAAAAATACAAAAGGATAGATGGCTGGAGTCGCAAGTATCATCGTACATCAACAGAAGTGTTTATTTAAAGTGCAATACAACAGGATAAATAGCTGAGAAACAAAAAATTTAGTGTATGTCGGATAACCCACCAGAAACCACTCCTTCTTCCACCGGTTTTGGGCCCCCGCATGATCTAGAGACCGACTCAAAGAGCTTTTCAATCTCGGGTGCACACCTTGTAAAAGACCGACTCCAGAAGTTGTACCTAGGATTCTACTCAAAAAGCACGAGTTGGATTTTAGGAAAAAATAAAAGAAAAAGAAAACCTATAATTTAGTGATAGTAACTTGCCCACTGATTGGAAGAAAATGGATACCTTTATAAGCTCAATGAACGTAATTAGAAGCCCCCACGGATGGGGTCGATTAACGATTAGGCGCTCCAATAGAACTCTAGTGATTTGCTCCTGGATTACTTCCTGCTACAAAAATTCAGGAAACGTCACTATCCTTATTTAAAAGATGATTTAGAACAACACATGCTAAAACTTTTGTTAAGGCTTCTAAACAGGTAACTTGGTGCATTGACCTGCACACTAATTTTAATACACAATCGGAAAGCAAGTGTGCCAATACATCAAATGTAGTAAAAAAAAAATACTACCTCCGTTCCAAATTATAAGATTATTATTGACTTTTGGGATATTTTCAAACTCAAAATTGAGATGATTCATTAAAAATTATGTAAGTAATAAATTTTACAATGAGTAGTAATTTTTAGATATTTTACAATAGTTATCATTGTATAGACTATAATTAATGGAATCCATATCAATTTTGAGTCCGAAAATGACTTAAGTCAGACTTAAAAAAATCAATAATGATATTACATTTTGGAACGAAGAGTATATAAAAACAAATTATACATTGGTATGGAAAAAGCAGTAAATAGTGGAGAGAAAGAAAAGGAAAATTAAAAAAATAAAAGAAATATTTTTCATTTGGTTGTTGAGAAAATTATAATTGGAAAAGTAAAGATAGAGACCATGGAAACTATCTACCATGTTTTGCATTCAGTGCTAACCACATTCACTTGTCATCATAGTTCACTATAAAATCTTAATAATCAATTAATAAATAACCTAACAATTCGGCTAACAAGAAACTAAAAGAGAAAACACAGTTACCTGGTTTGATTCGGCAAACAAGTAAAGTAGGATGAAGGAGAAGTAATGTGTATGATTGTTTGGATAACGTAGTTGGTTAGCAACCGCATTCAGAAAGAGGTAGCGCCCTTCTGTGTCAAGGTCTGCAATTAACGTCTGAAAGATGTCCAAAGCAGCACCCACCAAAAACACAGCCAATGGAACACCCGCCTGTGCATGAGGGGGAGTTCTCGCCTGCAGCTGCTGTATAGCCTACAATATAGCACATCCCAGGTTAGATTTATAAAGACAGTTTTCGTGGGCAATGGGGGTTGTGCGGGTGGAAATGGGATTATGGAATTCATTAAACAAAGAGTGCAATGTTTACTTTGTCCAATTAACTTCGCTCTATTACTACTAATTCTTTAAGGGGTTCACATTTAACCTTTATTATATCAACTACCAACAGTACACCTAGCTTAATCAAAAAACCCAAGAAATGACAAGCACATCTAAGAGATTATCTAAATAGATTATGTGAAAACCGGGGGACACACCCATGCGCATATAAGAAGGATACAATGTCTGCTTTTACCCCTACAAAGAAACGATATCCCATATCTCTTCTCTCCTATATTCCCTTCTCTCTGAAAAAAATAACGCTGGAACTCTTTCACCATTTTAGCAATCCAGTGAGGCGGTGGATCTGGTCATCGTAACAGCCAATGACCATGGACGACTATGGAGGAAGGTGAAGGAAGGGCTTCAATTTTAGATTTTGGGGTTTCAATTTTAAGGTTTATGGTTTCAATTTTAGGTTTAGGTTTTAGATTAGGGTTCATTGTTAATGCTTAGGGTTTATTTAGGGGTTAGATTGTAGTCTCTGAGGGTTAGGGACATACAGTGTAAGCTGGTTAGATAAGCAACGTTGTATCGCCTGTAGCCTCATACTCTATTCGGTTTTTTTCTTTCACAATCATTATCGTCTTCAATAGTAGAAAACTCATAAAAAAACAGAGAGATTGTAATTATAATCTGAACGAACTTTATTTTTTTATACATGTCTCACATTTGGCTGTACCATTTGTGATTTGTGACACCCTGATGGTTGGTTGGTTGCCATCCTCAGGAATTAGTCACGAGGCACACGTTCTTAATATGAGTCATGCAAACTCTTTAATTGCAGTAATAAATTTCTAGCAAAAGCACAAAAAAAATTGCAAATTGGGTATTGTCTATAGGAATATAATTGGAGGGTTATTTTTTTTTTTAACTTCAAGCTTTCTCGGAAGGTTCGCATACAGACATTCTTGGATTAAGATCAAATGACATGTTTGGGTGTTAGGGTGGATTAAACGAAAACAGTTATTTGATGATTTCTGTGAGGGGCTACCTTCTTTGACAGGTGAAAGACTGAAAGTTAGATAGCTTCCTAATCAGCAAACAGGACTTCAATTAAAGCTTTTCTGATGATGGCTCCTATGATAGTCTAACATTTTTAAACATGAAAGTAAATGTTCCTCGACCAAACAAGTGTGTATCGCGGAATCTGTCAACTTCAAGCTTCTTTGATGGTTTCTAAGTGGTGTCACTTCTATCTATTCCCTCTCTGGGTAAAAAGACCTCCCAATACATTTAGTTGTACGTGCTCTTGTAGTTTAAAAGAATTTATCATCCTTGCAAGTATGTGCTAATGATGAAAGTTACACATAAAAGCAAAAGAAAGGCTCCATACCTGCATTCCAACATAAAGTACAAGGGAGCTGATAAGAGGTACATTGTAACGAGTCCCAGCTCGAGCAGCATCGTTTGGTGGAAGTAGCAGTTTTTGCTTCAGTTCAGAAAGAAACAAAGACCCCTGTTGCCTCGTCTACAGGAGATATTAAAAGCAGAGAATATGGATCAAGGAAGAATACACATGGTACAATTTTTTTTGCTGATACTTGGTTTCTGCATGCAGGTTGGTTTTGATGAATTTATCATAGTTTCACTTTTTTAAAACGAACAAATTAGTCGGTCCAAAACCCACGTACCTTCAGGTATTCGTCAATGTCTCCCTTAATCTGCTTTGCTTTCAGAGCTGCATCGACCTCCGAGAGAATGCGTGGGGACTGAGTGATCTCTGCCAGCAGATCGATCTAGCCAAGTTAAAAGAAAGGGATCAGTTTTGATTGCAAAATAAATTAAATTAAATAATCTTTTACCAATAAAACACCTTTAAGTTGGGAGTGGATGGATCTGGTAGCCTCATATTGCGAGGAAATGCGCTGAGAATTATATTTCGCATCTGTATGCAACTTGGAGGAATAACATCACAGAAGCTGAAATGATAATCACAAAGGAACTCTGGGAAATCATGAAGTAGCACTAGCAAAACCCTGAGTGAGCCTTTATACAGAAAATGAACCTGAACACAGATGTGGAAATGTTAGGCACTATTCACTGACAGTAGAAATGGAGCCAGAAATTCAGAACACTCGCAAGTATAAGATGCCAACCGGCTCTCCAAGTTCAGCATTTCTCAGGAATGGCTCCAAGAACTGGAACAAGTCTACCAACAAACGTTGAAAAAAAGGCCAACCCTTCTGAGGATTTCCAGTGAGCAATTTTGGCATGAAACTTCTGTGACTCACAAGCTCAAGCCACGCAAAGCTAAAAGATTTTACAAAATTAGTGATGAAAAATTCAGGAAAACGAGGCAATAAAAGAAGGAAAAAAGAGGCCGGTATTAGCACCTTCAGTATTGCAATATTAAAAAATTAATTAACGCATCTGATAAGATACTTGTAACAAGCATATCAGCCAAATGCAATATTATGACCGAGAATAAAAGACATCGAGACACCTCGACATACTAACCTGAATGCAGGAACTTTAAGTGGCTGCAGTGCATGGAATGCATTTGCCAATGCTGTCAAAACCTAAGCGCGCACAGCAAATTTAATACAAAAATAGATGCCACAATGACAACTAAAATAGCAACATGGCAAAAAAAAAAAGTCCATAAACCATACCTGCAAATTTGCACCATCAGAGACAGGCTCCAAGGTAGTCAGGTCGAGCAGCCAGTTGATGAACAACCTGAAATATGGCCTTGGATTGAAAGAAGTTTTTTTCTCCTCTGCATCTTTCTGAATAAATCTCACAGTCACCGCCAGAACCTACATAAATACCACATATATACTAAGAATATAGCTCACTCAAGCAAACACAGAGCTTCAACAGATATTTAGTTTGGAGTCAAACCTTAGAAAATAAAGATAGTTTACTTGATCCTTGGTCCACAGGATAAAACTAGAAATAAAAATTAGAAGAAAGTGAAGACAAGGAATATATAGCTAGAAAATTCAAAACAAACCCCCAACCAACAAATTCTGGTTGCCAAAATCAATTAAACTACCTTCAGTATTGAAACAACGAGGGTAGCATAAATATCAATAGCAAGGAAGGATAGTGGTTGTGTTTGTTGATGTGATTGTAGAGGACCAGAACTTATAACTTCGGAAGATAGACAGTGTGATACCGAGAGTTCCTGCAGTTTAACTCCCAATTCTCAGAATGGCGTGGTTCAAAAAATTTCAAGTAAGGAGGAGATAGAAAAGATGGGGAGAAAAGGTACCATGAGACGACGAAAAAATCGATCAGACATATCATCCCCTTTCAAAAGTCCACTTTGCAGCAATTGTAAGACAAAGTGAGCACAAGCTGCATCATTTGCTCCAGGAAGTTCACATATCCGATACCATTCCGCAAACAGCATTGAGACCTACGAAACACAAAGACAACCGAAAAGAGAAGACCATGTAAGAATAAGAAAAATACACTTAATAAGTTAAAAAGTATTTAGTGTTTTTTCCAGCTAGATCTTCGGAAAATTTAATTTATTCCCACCTCCTGCAATCACCTGGCTATATCAAGAGCAAGTCTCTCTAAAACCTTAACCTGGTAGAGTTTGCCATGCGATGACAGAAAAAAAAGAGAGAGACCAGATTGGCAGTAATTGCCAACTAAAACCATTGCTATCCCCACCTACTAATGATGTAAGTTTCAGATTCCCTCCCCCCCCCCCCCCCCCTCCTGGCGCCAAAAATAATAATAATAGTAAAAAGAATTATAAACTTTGTTTCATCACTGATAAGTCAAAATTATAAAGGTATAATCAGATGCACACACTATGCTACTGTTCATTTCAATTCACTTCTATGTTTCAATTCCTACCTGCTCAATTTAGCAATAAATAAATAAATTCCTACCCGCTCACGAAATCCAATTGGATCCGGTTCCATGGAATCCAAAACATTGTACTCTTCGCGGCTTGCTGCAGAGTAACCAGTTACCTGTTTCATCAAAATTAAAATGCAAGATCCATCTTATCAAATAAAATAATAAAAGAAGTCCCGATCCATGACTTGTTGCAGCCACAAGCTAAGGGGAAAAGACTGGCACTTCTATTAACCTTTTTGTCTCTAGAATGTCTATCCTCTTTTCCAACAGTAAGACCCGATAAAGTAGCAGCACTCGTAGGATTCCTGGCAACCTCAACCAGCTGCTGTAGCGACTCCGGAGATCCAGGCCTTGCTGCAAGCTGCAGTTAAAAGTCGTTAGATTGTAAAAAAAAAAATACAGACAAATTTTAAAACATAATGAATAGATCAAACCTTCGCCAATGCATCAACGAGATGATGTAGTTCTGATATGACTTTTGAATCGTTAACCACCAAAGTTTGAATGAGTGAAATCGCAAACTCTGTGGCAGCCTCTGCACAACATATGCAACTAGTTGGTGCAATAAATTTATAAATGAATATGTAGGAAAGAAATATTAGATACTTTTACATACTGTTCCTTCCTGCATCAAGAAGCTTTGCCATATGAACATTATACTCTGCAAGATTGAGTAATTCACTGCGAATAAGGCCAACAGTGATATCCCTGCTGAATTTTCGGTCTTCATCGGAGTAAATTACCTGTTGACAAGAATTCCGTGCCAGTGTAGGGAGATTAATAACAATATGTAGATCATAGCAACATAGTCAAATTCATAAAGATGTAACCGAAATTTACAATCACAAAAATTATCAAGCTACATTTAGGCCAAAAGCAGTTCTATGATTCAATAAGCCTAATAAATAAGATGTCATATTCCAAAATAGACATGACAATAACTTTTTGATTGACCCACTTCCACAAACAATAACTTTATAGCTCCACTTCTACCGTAGTGGTATCATAAGAACATAAACAAGATAGATTTAAGTACCAGGCAATATTACCTTTGACACTAAAGCCTTACATCCATTTTTAATAGAGCAATATGAACATTAGTATTGTTGTTGTTGTTAATTCCATCCTAAATTATGACCTCCATCGCCATACATAACACTTGACTACTTGAGACATGAATATGTAATTCAACCAGCAAAAAGTTCTTGGACAAGATATTGTTTTTTTTTGGTCCTCTTTCTGGTATATCAAAAGTATCCCAAAACTCTTTCTAAATAGAGTACGCTGTTTGCACATTAGACACCATAATGCACTGGATCTCCTCTTTTATAGACTAAAGTAGCAGTAGTAAGTGGATGCTGCAATAAACTTTTAGCACTCTTAACACTTAGTCATGCTGATAAGAAGTGTTGGGTCGCATATATTCAAAAATTGCAAATGCAGCTGGACACAGCAGGTCACATGCTTGTTGGATAAGACTAAAATCAATCTCTAATAGTAAACTGTACCCTTCTGCTGCTCACTATTTCAGGTATCATGTTTTTCTTGGCAATAAAATCAAGAACCATGATTAAAATATAGTAGAAGGGGATGCACATTGCACAATATCTTCACAAGTCGTCCAATTCCAATACATGTAAAAAAGGAAATTAAATAAATAGTTACTTTATAACTCACTAGAACAATCATCAGTTATCTTATTTCATCTGATTATAGACTGCAGACTCGAGCATTTCTTAGTTTAGCAAAGAGAGCATTATAATTAACTGACTGAAGAACTATCACAAGCCATCGTAAATTTACAAAAGATTAACTGAGAAGTCCTAGAACAAATGAAGGGATGCATACCCAACTAGTCAGCTCCTTGACAACAAGTTTGCTAACATCACGAATGGCAGCTAGAATAGCAAGATGAGCCCCAACATGTGAATTGTTTGATGCATTTTCATATAACCCTTTGAAAACCTGTCACATCATGTGAATTCAAAGTTGGGATAATGTGTAACTGTATATAAACTAATAAAAGTGACCTCCAAATATAGCCAGACCTTTTGAGCGACGGCCAATGCAGCCTCATCTCGACTTATACATCTGAGAATGATACCAGGAACCTCAGCAATAATTGCCTGTACATGGTAGTTGATTATGTTACACAATATAAAGAATGTCATTATATTGAAGTACAATGACGAACGTCGATTCTTAAATTCTTAGTATGAAAGTAAAAGATATATCTAATATTTCATCATACTGCTGCTAAACAAAGAAATGGAACAAACATACCTGAATTTCGGCGTCCATAGCGTCATTGGTCACCAAAGTCTCGAGCTGAAATTAGAAACAGCTTTATCAGATCAGATGAAATTAATCATGAAGCAAAAAAATAGATTCATGAATGTGCTAGTGCACAATTGAACTACTTACGAGGAAAAAATGCTTCTTAGATGCGTATGTTACAAGCAGAGAGGGTAAATGACAAACAAGAGAACTTATCAAGAACAAACATATTAAGAAGAATAGATTAAAAACACTATCGAAGGAGTGTCTCTAATGTCTCATCTTGAAGATCAAACGATCGAGTGACATGTCAGACCACGTAACCAAAAGGCATTGTGGACAAGTGGGAGCATTTGTGAGGATGTAGACGAGAGAGATACCACTCAGCTGTTTATCAAGATCAGGAACTACGAACCCCTTCCAACCCATAAACATCAACAATTATATATTAATCATATAGATCCCCTCCGAGATAAGTATATTAGAAAAGGAGGAGGGGGGGGTTGCGGTGGAGGGAAGAATTCTACATCACAATAATAAAACTATGTGTAGACACCTGAAGTGCTGAACTCGCCTATTTAAAATGAGACATGTAAACTCATATCAAACTTAATGGGTTGTATTTTAGTCTACAATTCCAGGCCATGCTTATGTATATGAGGAAAGGTCTACACTATGAGAATCCATTTATGTCTTCAATGCAACATCAAAGATGTTTATCTATATAACTAACGTGCACAATGCGTTGTCAGATGACAGTTACCGGTACAAAATATTTCTAAAACATTGATGAAAAATTCTGAATGCGTGACTCAGAAAAACAGATGCATTGAGGACACTGTAATATATATATATATATATATATATATATATATATATATATATATATACACTCTCTGTGCATATATGTGAATCCTAGCTTACTAAGTTAAACATTATATGTGATCTCTTTTTAAAATCAAACAATTTTTTTATAAGATTATAAAAATATTTGAACTTTCTGAGCCCCGTTCCAAAATATAAGATCATTCTTAACTTTTTGAAAATTAATTAAAAATATTTTCCAAATTCAAAATTGATATAATGTATTTAAAATTATAAAGCAATAAATGTTACTAGAAATACTTTATAGTTTGCAATATTTAACATTGTACAGACTACAATTAAAGGTATCCATATCAATTTTAAATTTTAAAATATCTCAAACTGACTTTTAAAAAGTCAAAAATTATCTTTTAATTTAGAACGCAGGAAATAATATCCATATGCATGTACATAATTAAAAATTTATATAAAAATATAAATGGGCATAAAATGAAACAGTGAGGGACAGAATTTATAATGGATTACTCTGTGTGGTTTGTGGGGTAATGTGTCCCGTGCACACACGAAGAGTAGTGGTTGCAGGTTCCACTGTCATTAAAAAAGTGGAACAATGCCCGGCAAGGACATATACGTCTCAAATCAAAATTCTCCAGAAAAAGCAAAGCGACTGGAAACAATTATTATGTATTCTGAAAATTAGGACTAAGCACAAACATTTCTAAGAAACCCAAGTGGTCCTGTAAGACGATCAAGGACTTCAAAACTGACACTGTCTGCCGTTAGTCGAGTCGAGAAACCGCTTTGATGTTACTCAAGAAAGTATACGATTCTAGACCGACAGGAGATTGAAATGTGACTCTTAATTTACAAAACAGAATGTACACGGACAAAAAAAGTTTAACTTCAGTGAAACAGACGCCAAGAGCAGATCACTCTAAGGAACAATCATTACAATTATGTAAATAGGGAATCCAAGTGATTTATAACAAATCTACTTACAAGTTTCTTTATGTAGAAATATAATAGTTAGATTTATTCATCATAACAAAGTAAATTCGTGTACAAGTTTCTGTATGTGCTTCTGTTTTCATTATATGGATGATTACTTGCTCTGACTTAAATTCTTTTTGTTGTAAGCATATAATACTTTGATTTATTCATCATAGAGAAAAATTGAACATACTAATATATAGAAAATAAATTATTAATTGATAACCTCCTTCACCTAGTCAACCCCTTGTTCTCTTTCAGTAACAAAGATGTAATATGAAAACCTCATCTCCTGTCCCTGCTACCAGGCATGCCAATATTCAACCACTACGCTGCAAGGGCTTCCCCGTGTTACTTTCCGTGCCCTTGACCTATTTTTTCAGATATTTTTGGTTGACTTCTTAGTGTTCCAGTCATTATCAGCATCTGGGATTACGCTTCATCAATTACACCTCACTGCTACACCAGAACCCCCATCCTCAACGTCTGCTAACTCAACACCTTTTTAAAATTATAAAATTTGAGCACGTATATATTCAAATCCTTTTCCAACGTATCTAAACCTCAGATACAACTCCTTTGTTTGATAATATGCGAGCTGGTTGCGTTTGCATACACATTCACTTGAGGAAAACTAAATTATTAAGAACAATTAATATCAAAATACCAGACATACTAGCCAGTGTTAAAGAACCAATATTACTCGGAATAGTTTCAAAGTTTCATAACCATAAATGCTGATAAATCCCTTTCTATGTCCACAGCATGCATTAATTAATCCAACAATAAATTTTCTGCAACCATCTGTTAAAAAGACAGAAGTGAAGGATAAGAGGAACAATTTGTAACCTTCTCTGAAACAAGCTGGTACTTGTCCAATGCATCGCCTGTGGTCAACAAAGGTTCTGAGATGTTACTCCCAAGTCGCTCAGTCGCAGAAATTGAAGGCAATGACTGAGCAGAAACTCCAGATTCCTGAAAAGAAGATAATGCACATCTCAATAACGAGAACAAAGCTTCAGCAGCACTTGCATACATATACACGTACATTTATATATATATACATATTCGCGCATTCAAAATTTACTAACTTTCACAGCATTAGGAGGTTCAGCAGACTGCAAATCAGAGGCAGATGCCGAAGGAAATGAAGCAACAACAGCATCATTTTCAAAGTTGTGTTGAACAAGACCATCAGCCATCCCAGCATGCATTGAGGGAACACTGAAATATTGCATACAAAGAATCAACAGAAAAAACAGTAAATCAATAATCACTAACTGGAACTAAGGAGTATGATGAAATACAGAAAAATGAGCTGAAAGAGCACCCAAGTTGTTTTGCTGGACCAGAATCCAGCTCCTCAGGGCCAAGATCGAAGGAATGTGCAACAGCGCCCATTCCTGTGTTTCCAAGGCTAGATGAGTAAATCCCAGGACTAAGTTGGCCAGATGCTGAACCATATCCCTGGGACAGGCCACCAACCGAAGTTGAAGGACCGACCGCGGCCACATTTGAGTTCTGGCCAGATTGATTTTGCCAGGGTAACCGAACAAAATCCTGCAAGAAACAAGAATACGACTTTACTTTTGTTTATCTTTTAGTTTATGATGCAGTAGTTTGGCCCCAAGTAACAAGGATACATCTTTAAACCACCCTATTCACCTCAAGGTCACACAAATGAAGGGAGAAAACAACAGACCATACCTCATAAACTCGCTGTTGAGAGTGTGATAAGCGACCAGGTTTAGGGCGAAGAGCCTCAGGTAAAACACCCATATGACCTTGTGTATACAAGCTTGCATCAAAAAATGCGGGACCAACACTCTCTCTCTGCTTCCTTCTTATAGAGAGTTGTTGAGCTATTTCCCCATCAATGGTCTGTATTGCCTGTAGCACATATACATGTACAAACAGAGAGAGAATTAAAAATCAGTTAAATCCCTCAAGTATGATAATGAATAACCATAGTTTTGTAAAGCCATGTGTCCAAAAATCCATTACAGTCAACAGAAACATGGTTTATAGTTAAATGAAACTTGCATCAACCCAAAACTCATATCACCATATTTTTAAAAGTGGGCTTCTTTTTTCAAAATCAATCCCTGAATACTTCAAAATGTATAAACATGGTTTTGCATCTCACTGCATCCAACTAATGCCATAAGATTATAAGTACATTTTTATGTCTCGTATGGATTTCTGCACATACAGACACAAAGCACCAAAACAACGCAGAGAAACCAAATTGGAAGAGATGATAAACAGAAATTAGACTTCAAACAAAATCCACAGAGTGTTTAAATAATGGTTTTCTTACTGCAGCTAGCTACAAATACCATGCCCCGTCCTAACAATAATTCCACGCATATATTTAAACTTCTTTGGGGGAGGGGAGAAGACGGGAACATGTGATAGCAGTCTAAACAAGTCCTTCTACTTGTAGTTACGTGATTATCAAATTCAAAGTTGCTATTTGAATTGAAAAAGGATTACTTCCACACTGTTCACGGACTTGACAACTGTGACAGAATCCAAGCATCCAAGTGCGTGAATGAGAGAACATGCAGTACGAGACTGGTAAGCATCTGGAATCCATATCCAAATAACTACTTACCTTATTAAGCTTTAATACATCCAGAGTTGATGCACTGACAGAGTGATAGTTAACAATACTAGATGTGCTAATAGTTTATATGATTTCTTAATTTAAGTGGAAGCAATTTCAGTTAACGTCAAACGATTAATATTTTATCAGCGAATAATTTTAAACATATTACTTATTTTTCATCAATGGAAGCATATGTATCAATTAATATGCCTTCCAACTTCTTGTATCATTAATTGTTAAGAGACACCAAAAGAAAATCACCTATGATGCCACATCACATATTGTGCAAAAAAATATACAACATTCAACAAAAGAATCTAGCAGCCAAACCTTCTCTGTTGCAGCTTGTTCAATCAGAGCACATCCCAGATCAAGGTTATCATTTGTAACAAGCAGGACAGACTGCTCAATGAGCTCACTTCCGATATTCAAACCCTGAAGTGAATTCCTTAATTGACTTGTAATTGAACCACGAAGAGGTTCCTAGCAGCAATTAAATTACCTTCATCAGTAACCAATTACTCAAAGCAAGCACAACTATGAAAAACAAATCATTTCAGAAATTATTGAGTAGTAGATCTTGAGAATTAATTGGTAGAAAGGAACAGTAACGACTTAAGATCCAGGTGAACCTTGCATGTCACATGAGCCAGGCTTCCAGCCAAACTTGCCACCATCAAGTGTGCTGCATTACGTATTCGGGTCTCATCTGACTCCATAGCATAGTCCTGCCATTATATTAGAAAAATAATGCTGAATAAGATTCAGTAACATAACTGTTTTATTAACCAGTAAATAAGATGAAATGAACAACAATTGGAACCTTCAAGACAAGCTCCTTTGTTGTTTGAGTTGCTATAGAAACACTTCTTTGCACAATACTAGATACTATCTCTTTGATAGCCCTATCCATGGCAATAGGAAGCACACTGCAACAACGTACCAAGTAAGGCTTCCAGGAAATAATCGGCTAACTCACGCGGAAAAAAAAGAATTGAAGTATACACTTCAAACCTCTGAAAATGCATCTGAAGGCCTAGATTTTGGAGCTTTGGGTTGACAACCACTTGCTGTTCGATGTTAGATGCTGGTGCAGGAAGCTGGACAGACAACCACAAGCTTATCAGAGCAGCAATTCTATTACACTATATGGAAAATTTTTAAAAAGAAACTGATGTCACACCTGGCTAACAGAAAATGGGGATTGCCCTTGTAGAAGCCCTTGAGCAGAAGGAAGCTGATCAGATAAGCCTAAAGCCGCCAGCTTCTCATCCTCCATTAGCGTAGCCGAAGAAAGATGAAGAGAAGCATACTAAATCCACCAAATAAGTTAAATCTACAACACTGAAAAGATGAGATAATAGCAAGAATCCACTCGGTAAACATAGAAGTAAATACAAACCTGAGATAATAGCCGAGAATGGCCACTAGGATGGGATGGACTAGCAACATCAAGTGGTAGCTCAACTTGATTTAGTGTGGATACTATACCAGATTTAACCTCACCAACTATCTGTGGTTGGGATGATGCAACATCTTTGTTGGAAAAATCTGGATTTCCTTCAACTTCCCTCACCCTGTCCTTGAGAAGAGAAGTAGGAGTGACGTCCTTCATATCCACAGCAAGGTTTTTGAATAGAACCTGAAAGGCCAAAAAAAAAGGTAATAAATACCTAATTAGACATTCAAATCACGATAGACACTTCCAACAAGTAAATCAGGAAGTGTACATGTACCTCAATGTCAAATTTCAGATTCATTTTCAAATTCGGCATTGCATAAATCTCAGTAAGTAATCCGAGAATACCCATGGTCCATGGATTAGGAGGTTGATATGCTAGGCTGTTGTGACATGGTTCCAAAACCTGCACCAAGAAATACAACATGACTAATTGCCATGCTTGGTAAATGCACAACGATCAATTGAATAAATGTACCTTGGAGGTAAAGGGAATTACAGCAATCATCAAACCCTTCTCATAAGCCTGCAGATAAAAAAAAATTAGAACACTTGTGATAGACAAAGAAACAACTCCCTACAAGTACAAGGAAAGGTAATAACCAAGTCAACTACAAGAAAACTGCATAGACAAAAGTATAACCTCTATAATCAAAGACTTAGGATCGATCTCTCGAGCCCTTAAAACTTGATTCCTGCCAATTGTAATCTTCCCAAGCCAGCTACCCAGATTCTTCAGCAATGACCGCTCTTCGGAACTTGACTTAATGAGCTCAGATCCTAATAGAACCTGGAGAAATTTATTATTATTAAATATACGTTAGAACTTTATACCAATAACAATCTCTGAAAGCATGCAAAAAGATAGTTATAAGGCCTAAACCTTGCAGTTCTCATACGTGGCTTGCACAATCTCTTTGTTCAAAGGCTTTGAATTAACTTTGTCCACGAATTTCAAATACAAATCATGAAAATTCGGCTCAATGCTTGCTCTGTCAAGATTTCAGGTTAAACATAAGATAGCACATCCAAATATAAGAAAAAAAGGTAGCTACTAGATCACATTCTTGACCATGATACCAAAACAGCAGTGATGTTCTAAATAGTGTTTATGAACAAAATATACTACTAATACATCACATAACAAAAGTACTAATCATAAAGCAAATGCAATTTTAATACCTTTTCATCACCAAATATTGAGCAAACCAGGGATAGAATTGCTCCTTCAAAAACTCAGAAAATTCTTTTGCTTTAGTTTCAACATTAGCCAAAGATAAATTATTAATGACAAATGATATCTTGTCCTGAATTTCTGATGCTGGGGCCTGTAAAAAGGATGCTAAGATATCAGTACATTCTAAGCAAAACTCTGAACATGAAGCTGCATTACTTAACTAATATTCTTGTTCAGCACTAGCTTTTCAATTGGATATTAGCACAGAGATTTCAGAAATACGCAGAGCAAAAAACTGAGAAGCTCTGATCTACCCAGGGCGCTTTAGAATCACCAAAATGAGAGTCACCATCCTAGGACAATGTACCTTTCTTATTACTCTTCTGGTTCCGTATTTGAATAGTTTAGTAAAGAAAACTACCGAAATGAAAGATGTTCAGCCAGAAATAAAATTCATCACGACTCAAAAAAGCTAGGCCCAGAGTCACTCCAGACTGTAATATTCAACTGAACTAAGCTGCCATATAGAATAATACTAATTGTGTAACATTACGCCTGAAAATTAGAATTATTAGTGGCCCCTAACACGACATATGACCCAGATTGGAACAAGAAATCGAGTTAGACCAAACAAATTTTTGTTAACTTTAGGTCGAATTAAAATACCTCTATGGGAGTTTCTCTTCTCTCTGCAGCAGCAACAAGTGTTTCAATATTCAAAGCAGAGCCAAACCCTGTATTAGATGGAAAGTTACAAAAGCATGCAACGGAAACCGAGGGAACCAAGTACGCAAGACATAGTAACAGCCAAAAATGCAAATACATATACATATGCAGTTTCCCATATAAAAAAAAGTATATGCATATGCAGAAATAACATATATTTACTTGCTGAGGTAGCTGGTCGGGAAGGACGAACAAAACCAGTAGAGGAAGGCAATGCAGATGAAGCATTAGCTGTACTCTGCGGCTGCATAATAGACGAAAAGGTTAAAACTAATACTAACAAACTCAAATGCAGACAAAATTTGGTTTCATAAGGAAATCTCCAGCTTAAAAATAACTTAATTATAATTTCTGTACATGCCTTCTGAGTGCTAGATGTATCACTGGGGGAAACAACTGAAGGTTGTCCTGCAGATGATAAAACTGGCTTCATGTAGTTGGACAATGGTACAGAGGCTTTATTTCGCTCCTCTAAAGAACTCTGCTGCCTCTGTTGAAGCTGGACAGGAGAAGAAAGATGTGGCCCTCCTTGTGTGCTACTAGATCCAATTAACGGGAACGACGAGCCCAGCATCTAAATGAAAAAAAAAATCATTCAATACCTAGAGCATGGCTTAATTAGTAAGTAAGAAATTTTGTTCAACTCTAATTTAGAAGAAAATTTCTTAAGCCAAACCCAGACCAAACCCAACCACAGCCTCAGCTATCAAAAAGGTAAAAACAGTAACTAGTCATATATGTGAAGGACGTAGGGCAAAGAAAACTAAGTGTGTATGGCGATAAAAGAATTATAGTTTAGAGGAAAAAAGAGGATACAAAGCATAGGCAGACAAGAAGTCCATAAATTGAAAACACAAACAAAAAAAGAGGAAATTTTTTTTTTAAATAAAACATGGCAATGAAAACTAAAAAGAATGACTATAGAAGTATCAGATATTCTACGACAGAAACGGGAGTTGAACCGGGATTCTCTCTTTATTTCAGAAAATTGAGAAGGGAATCAAGAGAGGTGCCTAGCAGGGAGGCCAGTTATGATATCTTGTCTGTTTCCCAGCTGAGAAGAACTCGGAAATTGGACAACTTTATAAACCTATGCTAGTAGGAAGGCGAAGGGTAGCGAGGGATTGGGAAGTTGAGAAGTGCCATTTGGCATTTGGAACATAAGACTGTTAGAGGAGTGGTAAAGAAATCCCTAAGTTAGCACTTGAACGGATTTGTGGGTTAATACAAGTTGTCAAGTACTAAAGTAACAAATGAGTCAGGTGCACTGTATTGATGCTTGTGCTGCAGTGGTGTATCCTTGTTATGAAGGATTTTCATGAGATGATCAGTTGTTTCAGTTTAAATGGAATTTGATACTACAACACTGAAAGGTAAATCTTGGGCTAAATTCAGACAAAAGCACAATAAAAAACAAAAAATTATGATAAGCGTTGGCCAAATTGTACAGAATATCAGGAAAGCAGGATTGGAACAATTTTGTGCAAGTACATGTAATATTATTTAGAAAAACAAAACATCATACAAGTATGTAGGCTATTTATTGTTCCTACAAGAGTAGAAGTATCTAGAACATGTGTTGTTCCTATAAGATGCAGATACCATGTACATTCACTGCATTGATGATCAAGATAATGCAAATCATAATAGGTATTTTCCACAAGTCTAAGCTGGGCATTCGGCATGCTGTAATACAGAATGCCAAATTACCATTCTTATGCCACTGAAAGTTTGTTTTAGTGTCAAAATACAAGATTATAGATATCTTCATGGCACCATTTTACCATTCAATGCATTATTGTTGGACTACTTTAATGTAATCAATAAATAAATTCAAAATTAACCTCCACATGTCCTGCAGGGATAGAATCATGATGTTGATCGGCAGCACTAACATGACCTACATCTAATTCTGAATGACCTGATGAAATTCTGGCAAGTGCTCGTTCAATGAATGCAACAAGCTCTGAATGAGTACCACGTAGATGAGATATTTGTAAGATATGATTGCAGTACTGTGGCCACTCAATCAGGCGGTCCACAAACTGTTCCAAAGCTTTAGTCCCAAAAACAAACATCTGCATAGAGAGAGGTAATGTTAATAATAGTAGTATTACCAAACAAAAGCTCAAAATGTAAAGAATAATAATTTCAGAAACTAACACATACTTTAGAATCTGCAGGTTTGCGCAATGCATCCAAAACAGCACGCAAGGCGATGCCTAGTGTAAGATGTGTAACAAGTTGATGCTTAATAAGTGATCCTGCAAGAAAATATATATATACACAAGCATAATCAAATAAGAAAGTCCCACCGAGACGAGGAGAGGGAGAGAAGGACGGCATGAATCAGATATTATTTCAGTTTACATAGCTTAGAGATTCAAACCATCTACAGCTTTTATCAATTGTCAAGCTTTTTCTATAAATCTCTATTAGTTGTAATTTATCAAAAATGAATATATCAGTATAGTTGTCATGGAATTCAAATTAGATGTGTAGCCTACCTTGCTGTTTGGATAAGTTCTTCTTTTAATTGCTCAATTGTAGTAATGTTGGTCAATCAGAGGTATCCCAGTAGCTTCTCATGGGTAAACAAATTTATGCAATGAACCATTTTATTACAGAAAGAAGCAATCATTTTGAGTGAAGATATAAGACTAATTGCTGTTCTAAATTTGAAATAATATAACTCATTGATAGGTAGAGGTGTCTAGAATGTGCTTTGAGGAATATTTGGAAGTGTGGTGGAGATGGCCATCAAGAATGATGAGGAATTTTTATCATTTTTACATACAGTATCGAATATTCGCAAATTTTACCCCGTTCTGATACAATGAATTTCCAATGATTTGTTCAGACTTTAATAATGGGCAAAAGCAGTCATTCGGATAAAATTCAGGGCGGCATCAGCAACATATCAACAAATTTAGACATTGACAAACCATAGGCCTTCACTGCTCAAAAAAACACTTGAACCTTGGGGATGTTCTAGTTATTTTATATTCTGATTTTGAATGATAAAGCATATTACTACAAATGAAGTTAGAATATCTTTGACAGTTGGAACAAAATGAGAAAATGTTACCTATCCTCTAAAAGATTGATTCAGAAAAATTGTTGCTGCACTAGCATATATAATAAACCACAAGCAAAAGCAATGCAAGTCTCTTTCCCCACTGAGTACTTGATAACCGATTCAATTAATGCTTTTCCTAGACTTACTAAAAGGACTTTTGTTTCAAAAAAATAGCTCAGAAAATGTATATACCTCGTTGTTGAAAATAAATCATTGTTTCAGAAAGAGAAGAAAAGATAAAGAAACAAAAAAAAAACTTCCCACGAATCTTGATGAACATTTCTTAATTAGAACAAATTCTTACATGACCTGAGAATGAGATCAAGAAAAGAACAGAATTGCATGACCCTGCTGCATCACATCGCTAACAATATTGGGATGAGGATCAAATACTTAGAGAAGGAAATTGAATTTGTAAAAGAACTATAAACTCAAGATAATTTACCAACTAAAAGATTAACAGAGGTATGATGAGAAAATTGTATTTCTAGCTATTTTTACGCTATATAGAATCTACACGTACTCACCAAATAGAACTGCGACAATTTTTAGCTGCCTTTCAGGATACTTAGAGAAGAATTTGTATTCCTCAAATAGATTTGCAATCATGCACTCGAATATTTGTTGTTCCCTGTAAGTTCATATAATAATCATGAATCAAATTGAATAAGCATATAAAGTAAAAGGCTCATTGTATGTCATCAGGTCACTTCCAATAGAGAAGCTCCAATAGTAGATCATACATCTTAGACAAACCAAAATCAACAGATTAAATGGACAAGCACCCCATAAAAGAAAGAAAATATAAAACTCAACCTTCCTTTTATTCTCTCTAAGATTACTATAAACATTTAGTTTTCATATGATTACAAATGTTCAAAGGTACCTTTAGATAAGCAACACAGGATATAGCTGCAGACGCAGAATATTGCATCATACATAATGAGACAAAAAGTGGATTTTCTCCTCACAGAACACGAACAATGAGTAAGCCAACTATCAATTAAACAGATCCAAAGCACATTCTTGTTCTGTATCAACCAAATTTGCATATGGCACTTTTCTAGTTTTTAATAATTGCTTATGGCACTTTATACTGTTCAATATACATATTTATGAACATAAATAGGACAATGAGAGGAAGCAGGTTTGATAATGTCTTGCTGGCATGGAACAAGTTATTTTCCATGGGACAACCTAACACGCACTAAGAAATAGAGTTGAAAGAAGGGAAATGATAAACACACTCCAAATTTCACCAGGCTTCCATGTAGTGTTAAATGGAGTAAAATTTGTTCTACAATGGGGCTCAAACACTAAACTATGGAGCTCATTATCACATCTCTTAAAAGAATAATACAGATAATTGAAAAGTAAGATTAGTATAAATCCATGTCCAATAGTGCGGACAAACATATCCCATTAATAAATCTCTATCACTTTTAACATTGCATCAAAACAACAAGGTAAAGAGAAAATGATACAGCATATGCACAAGACTGTCAAAAAGGAAACAATAACAACAAATTTACCTTTTTTCAGAAGATTCCTTGTATCGAGCAAGCATTTGAATCATTGAATCAACGGCCAACTGACCAGAAAACATTTGATGGAAATAAGAGTTGATCTCTGTCTCGATGTCGTCTGCATATCCATCAGAAGTTGATGAATCAGTTCCACCACCATTCTTCACTCTTACATTAGCATGCATAAATGTCACATTCAACTTTTCTATTTCCTCTGAAAGATTGACAGAGGAAATCAAGCCTGTATGAGCTTGAAGGACCTACAGGAGAATAAAGATGCAGATATTAAACCTATATGAGATTGAAGACAATAATATACTACCTCCGTCCCACATAAGTACAGAAATTTTGGGTCACAAAAGATGTCTAAAATACACAATTCAAATGTAAAATATTATATGAAGTCTATTTTACCCTTAAAAAGTATTTCAATAGAGTCCACTACTTTCAGGAAAAAAGAAGAATATTTACTGTAATTACGTGGTGTCCATTGCGGATAAAATGGGAACTTATTTATATTCTCTCATCTATTTTTAGTTTTCTTAATTTGCATGGAAAGTGTACTTAAGACATCTTTTATGGGACGGAGAGAGTATATGGGACAGCCAGACCAATCAAGCAGGCAAAGCAAACCTTTAAGAAGGTAGAAATTGTCTCAGAATAACTATTCCAAAGAGCACCAGATTGATGGAAACGAGTGGCCGGCATATCCTGAGCACTAAATTGAACCTCCTTTACGAATTTGAGACACTCCTGCAAGTATAACATGAATTATCGGCATAAAATTATGCCTTCTCTTGAAATGTTAAGATCAGAAAAAAGCAGGCAGGCATCAGATGCTGTTAGCAAAAGCTGCTTGTACTCTTTACTCCCAAGGAAAGAGAGAAGAGAATATCCCAAAATATTATATTTTACCTCAAATAGAGTATCTTTATATGTACTTAAATTAGTGCTCAACCACTTCTCCAGGTCTATGAGTTCTTTTCGAGAAGCAAGGGCAGCCAGTCTAATACCAAAAGAACAAGGAATCATCTCCAATACGGGTGATAGAATCTGTAACATGAAATGGATGTAATTAAAGTAAGAGATAACAAACAGTAAAAAAAACTACATATACAGAATGCTAGATTAGATAACCATGGTGAATCCAATGGGATCATATAGCACGGAAACAAAGTCTTTTTTAGTATCGCCTGGATTAGCTCTAGACAATGTAACCTTATAAAGTGGTTTGTTAGCAAATATATAGGTACAATTATCTTCCTAACCCGTGGAAGATATCAAATTTCCTTGCAAAGAAATATGACTTTGTAGAACAGAAGCTAATTCAACAGAAACTGAAATCTCAAACAAGTTAATCAGCAAGGGAAACTAATATGGCCAAGGTGCTCAATCATAAATCACAGTTCAGAAAAAGCTTAACAGAGAATTAAGCCAACTATTAAGTCAGCTTTGCACGTGGAGGTTTTAGTTATCCAAGGAATTTGGGTTAAGGTAAAAGTAAACTTAGTTCTATAAAATAATAATTAAAAAAACAGAAGATGATTTAGAATAAATTTACCTTTAGCTCATGGCACAAGTCCAAAACTCTACTCATATTGTCCGGATCCAGGTTGATTGCATCTATGAATCCCCGCAATGGAATACTAGGGTTAACATGCCACATATGAAGAACCACACTACTTCCTGTAGCACTTTTTAGTACCATGGGGAAGACAAAAGAAGACACTTCATATTGAAGGAGATTATATGCAGTCTGAGATTAAAATATAAAAAAAATCAATAAACCACAAAGAAAATACGAAGATGGAAAGAAAACATCAGGGAAAGCATTAGTGTGAAAGAACAGTACATTGATGTTGGCCATCCCAAGCAGCAAGACCTCAGGGCAGTGCTTAAGAGGATACTCGAGCATTGGCCGAACAGAACTTGCATGACCTCTCTCAGCTAGTTGACACAACACCTCGAGAAGGTCAAGACATAACCATGCATGATTCGCATAACCTGGTTGAAACTTGTGACCATTGACAGCATCAGCATATGCCTGCAATAAGGCATCTATTTAGATTACTGCAGACAACATGTAGTAATATTGTAATAATGGCACAGATAGTAGTCGTTGCTTCGTACAAGCTGCCTCCCAGAATGTTCAAAGCTAAATACTTCGGGTGGTACTGAGACAGCGTACTTCAGAAAAGATAGTTGACCCTCTGCATTCTTCCATAAAGAACCGCAAACAGCACGGAGCGGAAATGGATCCTTCATATCAGTTGCAAATTTTAGTAATAACTAGAGGCAGTTCATGTTTGCTGATTCCCAATATAATCATTTGAATCATGCAATTAACAAATTAAAATAAATACACACCTGACATGCATGTCTACAGATGGACATGAGCAAAGAAAATGCTGCCTCATTGGGAATGTAGAATCCCTCATGATCAAGGTTCTCAAAAACATTGATCCAGTTGATTCCAGGAGCCTGTGAATCAAGCTTAATTATTAGTAGGGGAAATAATTTACCTTGCATAACAATCTTCAAGATAACAAATAGATGAAGCAAGAAGGTCGAGCAAGAACTTACGAGTTGCTTGATTGAATCAATGAGCACATCAATGTTCCAGGACTCTAAAAGCGGTAGATCAGACAAGTTGCTGCTACCAATAGCAGAACAGAATGTTAAGTAGGTATTGTGGTTATTCTCAAGACCAGCATTGGAGCGCACAATTGTGCCAAGTATCCTAGCAACAGTGATTTCACTCAGCGGTAAGAATAGAGATAACATCTCTTTGCACTGTGAGACATTCACAGTGCAACCATAACCTAATTCCTTCATCAGGTCGGCCATATTCAGTTCTTTCTCCATTTCTGCTAGAATAGTATCAAAATCATTTTCAGAGCTTTCGTTAAGCATATCCAAATTCCTGCACCAATAAAACAAAATTAAAATTAGCTTAAAAAAGTCAATGACCATGATTAAATTAGAGAACAAGAACTAAGGCTTGCAAACAATTACAAAGCCCTCACGCAAGAAAAAGTGCACGGTTTTTTTAGGGAAGTAAAGGAGATAGATGTTAATGATTTACTAGGATCTCCATCGTAGAATTCAGACCTAATCATTAATCGAGAAGCGATGAGAACGACCTGACCTGTGAATGCAGAAATTACCTGAAGAAGTTGGCCTCACGCAATTCATCTGAAAGCAATGGGGCTAAAATAAATTCAGAATCCTCCTGCAACTGCACTAGTGATAGCATCTGCATAAATGAATCCACATGCTTGCAAAGGTCTTCTGATCGGTTAAGAAAGATAAGAATGTTCTGAATTTGTTCTGCAGAATCCACCGACACATAATTGGCACATAGCTGTGCAATTTGAGCCATACAGAAGTTCTTACCTGCAAAGCACACCCCATATAAATTTCTTGATTGAACAAGCAACAATTTCACAAGTTAATCAAACATCACAAAAAGAGAGTAACAGTACTAACAAGTTACACCGAATTAAACACTCTAGACAAAAGAAAGTAGATGCACCATACCACACATTCTGATGTCAAGATTTTCTGAATCTGATAAAGCAAGACCTACTCCAATTTTTTCGGGTGCTGCAAGTTGCAATGCATTACAGAGATTCTCCAGAAGATCTTCACTAACTGCTGTACTTCCTACTGACTCGCACAAAACGGTAGTGAAATTCGGTTTGTCCACAATGTATTTAAAAATTGATGCAAATATGGGTTCCAGCTGCATATTCTTCGAGTCTTTCCCAAAAATATTCAATTGGTCAAAGCAGGTCTGGAGCACCAATATGCTTCCCTCAGTTCCATATCCAATGTACTACAAAAGAGAACAAGATAAAAGATCAGATTCAGCAAATAGAAGACAAAACTCAACCAAGTAAAACAAAGCCGTACACCAATGAATCAAAGTTGGCCTCACTAGCTCTTCCTAGCTTCCCTATGATTAAAATCAAAAATTGATAAAAAGCACAAATAAGTTCCACCTAAGGTTTTATGCTGTCTGTTACCTAACAAGACCCTTTCCCATAGTCTGAAACAAGGTATACCTAGAAGACCTAAAACCTGACATTACCATAATTATATATGAATTATGTTGCATAGGCACAAACAAGTCACCTTGTGCATGTTGAGTAATAAGAAAATATTGAAGGAGGTATAACATGAAACAAAATTCAACTCTCTTCTATAAAAGAAGAGAGAATATCACTGCAGAGAAAGACATAACACAAAGCGTGGGGAACCAGATCACCGTTCTCCACCTCAGAAGAAGCAAGGACAAGAATGAAACTTTTCAACATATATAAATGTCCGTGTGAATGTGTGATGCAATGAATGGAAATTATTTAGTAGAATAATAATGAACTTAAAAGCATCACCTGCTTACAATATAGCAGAGCCTTGTATGCAGAGAAAAAGAAAGACCTACTAGAGATTTCAAAATCAAATAAATTGTAAAAACTTAATAAACATAGGTGAAGAGAGTCATTCCAAACATAATTCCTAAGGACTCGCCTCCCACTGTCTTTTGACACTCGATTCAGATTTATATTCCACTAGGGAACAAGCAGTTGACCTAAAATCAAAATCTAACCATGATACCCCGCTAAAACAATAAAGAATCTAGTCACAAGGCAGACTGCACCAACAAATTTTAGAGATGAAGAGCCAACCATGCAATAGCAAGCAGAGAAAGATTAGTTCTGGGTCTGGTGATGATTATTATGAAGGTTGAGAAGGATTTAGTGTAAATCTATGAAACAAATCCACCAACTGTGCAATCTAACTATAAGTTCCCTGGAAGAAAAAGGTGGTGAGAGCAGGTGAAGAGGGTTTTAGATACCAATTGTCACAAGATGAAACATGTGCGGATGGCATAAAAGAGGGTAGCTTGCATGACATCCAAGAGCTTGGCACCCAAGGCTATGCAAGCAATATAAAATACACAACACAAGGTACCGTGTGCAAGGAAGTGACTTTATAAATTCACAAGAACATGATTACAAATGTAGACGTTTATCTTGACTGCCAGGGTTGTGTGTAATACAGCGTTTAAGCAAACAACAGTCAGATAAAGAAACTTTAGGCAAAAATCTAGACGGAGGCATGTAGTTTACACAATGGGAATCACCAGCAGACACACCCACATGAGATATTTACATGTGCGGGATGATGAGATCAAGATACTACAAAAAATGATACAAGATATTGGTCCAAAAAAGTTAATACGTAATTGGATGCCTTGATGGTGCAGATCTTATATTAAATAGTAAGTGATATATTTATGGGGAAACTTAATACTGACCACCACTTTTTTATCAACAAAAAAAAAGATCTAGGGGAACTTTTGGAGAAATGATCAAACCAAAAAGAAAGCAAATGATCGTCCACAAAGTTTAACATTCTATTGCTCACCTGTTGATACGTAAACATCCCTACATTAATAACAGTGTCAACCTATAGGAAGTGTTTTGAGAAACTTACTTCCGCTAAATTGGAAGCAATGAAGAAACTGTTTTGCACATAAATTACAAAAACTTGCTTAATATTGAACCAGCCATTTTTTTACCTGCCAGTAAGGTCTTTGACTTTTAAAAAATAATATTGACAATTTAAATTTCTACCTCAAAATAGAAACAAATCTTTCAATGAGAATAGCGACAAAATGATTCAAGCCCCATCGTCTTAATTTTAAAGATGGTTTTTCCATAAATTGCTTTAGCGTGCAGTGGCTAGAATCTAATTTGGCCTTTTTCCAACCATTTAAGGGAACATAAGAAGCGACAATTTTTGTCAGAGTCGCAAAGGAAAAGTTTCCCCCTCTAAATGTTCCAAGAGTTTCAAAATTTTAATGAGGGCGCCAAGTGGACCGTTGAATTCTACTCGAACAAATAATCTAATTTACAAGTACTGACAAAATGTAGGTAGAATAACAACATTCTACTGCCAACAAACATTGCATCCAAAACTGCACCAGGTATCAAACAAGAGGAACTTGGGTCTTTATGCTTTGCATTTTTACTAATTTTTTTGGAATTTAGTTGCAGTAGAATTGTCGTGTATCTTCATTGGTAAAGATTGTGGTTTAGCAGATTCCAAACAGCAATAGTCCATGCAAGCAAAAACTAGGGAGTGTGTCTAATTGCGCACAGATCCTAGAGATGTTAGGTGACGCGTGTTTAATCATGTCTCTATAGTGATAGCGCCCAAATACCCCCTAGAGGGGAAATTAAACATGCAACAGTGTTAAGCCTACAGAGATTGCTTACCCGCGCTATTGCCATTTGTAATTTTGAATCTATATTCTGAAAAGCCAGTCTTTATGAAGTAACAACTAAGATCCATTTCCATGTATCACTACGACACCAACTCTGACGATCATAAACCATTCAGTACATCATACATATTACAAGTTTGGAGTAAGAGATCAACCAATTTAAGCAATCTTGCCCTCATCCTGCCAACTTGATATCAGGATCAAACACTTATCAATTACTCACACACACAACCACACATGCAATCACCAAAATGATATTTTTAAACCAGCAAAATCGACTAACTTCATATCAATCTACCAAAAAAATCACATTTAGCTAATATCCGCATGCAAATTGCGTTAAAGATGAGAAATTTAGGGCTTTTAGCATACATTGAGGTAACAAAACTTGACTTTTGATCAGTATAAACGTTCCATAAACACACAAACAGCAAAGAAATGGGTGATAGAGCAAATTATACCTGGCAGAGCTCCTGATAAACAGAGTCAGAGTTTGTTTCGTTCAAGCACTCGAGCAGATACCGAATTTGGCTTGACGTCGTGACTGAGAAAGGCAGCATCTTGACGGAGTGATCGAAAAAGCTAGGGTATTTGGGTTTTCGAAGATAAATAGCGGATGAGATGAGAGAGCTTTAGCGAATTCCGGAGGAGAGAGACAGCGCAGACTAAGCGATTGGGAGTCGATAAATTTGTGAGAGTTGGTGTGAGAGAGAGAGGCTTGAATTTATAGCTGGGAAATGATTCGGTGCATATAACGAGTGAGTTATAGCTATGGGGTCTTTGTCGTTACTTGCTGGATGCAGCCACCTCACCGATGTAACCACCGTACGCAAAAAATCGAAATTTGTCCCCAAATCGTATTAAAAAAATTGCATTAATTATTTCG
Source organism: Hedera helix (assembly GCA_947179155.2). Lineage (NCBI taxonomy): Eukaryota > Viridiplantae > Streptophyta > Magnoliopsida > Apiales > Araliaceae > Hedera > Hedera helix. Next base: position 5,103,542 of record OX359272.1, read on the forward strand.
ACCTATATAACAGTTTCACGAGAGTTAAAAATTTTCATTTGTAATTTAATTTTGGTTTTTGCGATCCACGCATTAATAATGGTCAAAATTATGTTGTTTTTTTTTTTTAAATTACATTGTGTTTATTATATTTTTTTTAGTATTGCATTAACTTTTATAATTGTCTCTCATGTAACTATTAATTATAAATTTGAAAACTTTAATTTTATAATTTTATTGCACAGTGTTTCGTATTATTAAATTGATAAAGTGGTTATCGTACAATATTTGACTTTATTGTCACATGCACAATAATTCATATTATTAAACTGATAATTGTCACAGTAGCATATGCACAGTAATTCACATTATTGAATCAATAATTGTCATGACACAGTAACGTATTCTTTCTTTTACATACTTCTTGCATTATTGTTATCTCTATTGTGATGTTATTTAAACAGTTGTATTTTATTAATTAATTGACTTGATATATAACTCAGAGAGCCAACTACACTGTATTTATAACAATTAGTCACAATAATGAATAAGTGTGAATTATTGTTGAATAATTGAAATAATAAAGTTATTTGTTTATAATATAATATTATGTGATATAAAATGAATGGTATATATTAAAGATAATGTAATAATTATATAATTTCAAATGAACGGTGTAGATTGAAGATGATATTTAAATGAATGGTTTAGATTAAGGAAATCTTAAAAGATGAAATGAATGGTATAGATTAAAAATAATATAGAATTTGAAATGGATGATGTAGATTAAAAGATGATCTTTAAATGAATAGTTTAGATTAAATAAATCTTAAAAGATGAAATGAATGGTATGGATTAAACATTATCTTGAAATGAACGGTTTGGATTAAATTATGAAATCTTGGTTATGATAAGATTTTTGGCTATAAATAGAAGCTTTAACTTAAGGATTTTTCATAAACTTCCTTACTTGTTATTTCTTTCACTCTTTAAATACTTATTTGTGTAAGTTCTCTCTAAGTGTGCTTAAGTAATATTGAGTATTTGTGAAGATCTATAAGTGTACGAGTACTGTTCAAGTTAATCAACCTCATTTAAATCAATATCATGTCACGTGTTAAGGTAAGGAATATCATCTTCTTTCATATTCTATTATTTAAACTTACCACGGTAAGAGGTATCATTCTTTTCATCATCATAAATGGATATTATTTTCTTTCTTACTGTAAGGGATTATCATTATTTGATTCTCGAAAATAATATCGTTTCTTTCTTACTCATAAGATGTGCCATTTATTTCCATGTATTAATTTGTGGGAATAATCTTACAGCGTGGATTACCGCCTGTTGGTGAATAACCTTTCGTATTCATTCCTTATTAATCTCTGAGAATAACCTTACTGCGCGGATTACCGCCTATTTGGTGAATAACTCTTCGTATTCGATTTTATTAAATTGTGGGAATAACCTTACGACGCGGATTACCGTCTGTTGGTGAATAACGTTTCGTATTCATTCCTTATTAATCTCTGAGAATAACCTTACTGCGCGGATTATCATCTGTTTGGTGAATAACTCTTCGTATTCAATTTTTATTAAATTGTGGGAATAACCTTACGGCGCGGATTACCGCCTCTTGGTGAATAACCTTTCGTATTCATTATTTATTAATCTCTGAGAATAACCTGACTACGCGGATTACCGCATGTTAGGTGAATTACTCTTTGTATTAATTTCTTATTTGTCTTTTGTGAAAATAATTTGTTTACACGAATTATCACATGACACTTTTATTCCATATTCGTTTGTAATATCATTTTCTTTCATATTCGTAAGTGATATTATTTTATTTTATACTCATAAGTGATACCATCTTTTTCATCTTCCATTATTCAAACTTGCTATGGTAAGGGATATTAATTTCCTTCACATTTTGTTAATCAAACCTGCTACGGTAAGGGATACTATTTTTTTTCATACACCTAAATCGAAATTTATTATAGAACTATTGCTTCTATAATTCCTGAAAATATTATATGTTCCATAATAGTTGCATTTCGTCATTTCAATTGAACCTTCCTATTTACGTGAACCTTTCTATTGAACTGTAACCGTTATTCTGAACTGTGGATCTTGAATATCATTTTTGAATTTCACTCCACATCATGTTGACAATTTGGACATTATTTGAATCTGCACAAAGTAAACTTCTGATACTTATTGTTTATCCTGTTTCTTCTGTTCATCATTTGTATCATTATAATCATCCAAAATCAAGTTGTTGTGAATATCTGTGGCCGGGGGCACAGATGCGATATAATTGTTGAACAGATGATAGGTTAAATGCGATATAATAGGTTAAAGGCGTTACATCTGTTCGGTGTCTTTTATGGCACGTGGTGAATATTCTCTTTGGCCCGTAGTGCAAATATGAACTGTTGTTTGGTATGATTATGACAAAATGTTGAATCTGGTATAATCATGACCGTTAGTGTTATATTGAATATTTTTGACCCGTAGTGTAAAGATGAACTATTGTTTGGTATGATTATGACCAAAGGCTGAATTTTGTATAATCATAACCGTTGGTGTTATATTAATATCTTTGTCCCGTAGTGCAAAGATGAACTGTTTATCTGCATGATTATGACCAGGAACTGTGAATTTGTATTATCTTGACTAATAGTATTTCAGATGATAAAAGTTGATGATGTTTTTCCTAAAAAGAAAAGCGAGTGGACATTATAGTCTGTATTATTCTTATAATAGATTGCTCATTCCGCTGTTATTGTTGATCTGAATGTTGTTTAAGAATTTAACTACAATTTTTGATATAAATCTTGTTGTCTATTGTATTATATCAAGAACTCAACTGTTGAAAGTTAATGATAATTTATTCGTCATTATCTTAGTCATGATATTTCTTACTGGGCTATTTGAGCTCACCCTTTCTTTTTGTTCCATTGTTTTTCAACAGGAGATGAGAACGTAGCTGGGTCTAGCCGGGGAATGGAGTGAGAGTCCGAGGGATAGCTATCGTAGTCTTCACGTGTTGTAAAATAGTGCGACAATAATAGTGAAGACTTAGTTGTGTATTATTATACACTGTATTGTTAAACATTGTACTACTTTATAATAATTTTGTTGTAGTATTTTGACAACTCAAGTTTGGGCTATGTGGACCCAGATTTGGAGGTGTCACAATAATAATAATAATAGCAATAATAATATCGATAATAATAATAATATTTATATTTTATAAGTTCCTTAATAATAATACAGATAATAATAATATTTTTATTTTTCAAATTTTAATATAATTTTTCATTAGTAAAAATAATAATAACAACAACAACAATAATAATATTAATAACCATAATAATTATAATAATAGTAATAATAATAACAATAATAATAATAATAATGATAATATCGATAATAATAATAATATTGATAATAATAATATCCATAATAATATTAATAATAATATCGATAATAATAATAATAATTATAATAATACCGATAATAATAATAATATTGATAATAATAACAATACTGGTAATAATAATATTTATATTTCATAATTTTCTTAATAATAATATTTTTATTTTTTAAATTTTAATTTAATTTTTTATTATGCCGGTATCTTCGTGTATGAATAATTACTAGTAATAATTATTATTGATGTCTCCTGGCTTTCATCTGAACGGATTTTTAAAAAATATAAATATTGTGGGAGTGTTTTTTGGTGGATTATAGATATTTTGGTATTTAGTGGATTTCTAAAACTATTTTTTAGAAGTACAGATTTGGGCTGAGAGAATTACAAGCCGATTTTAATTACATCCGTAGAGGAAACCTTTCTTTAAGCTGTAGGGACATTGCACGCCAAGCTTTTCAAAAATGCCGACAATGGCAAAATCATCGGGGGAAAGCCCTAATATATCATCATCAACTAAAGGCGATTTTCATGTCGGTAAAGAGAAATCCTTAGCCGAAACCACTCCGTTGATCGATTATGCAGTACAGCAGGCACGATCCGCACAGAAAAACATCGAAGATACCTTAGGATCTGCTATTTCTGTCACCAGATCTCGCCTCGATCAAATTCGCTCCACTTCATCCGCTCATATGAATCAAACTATTGTAAGTCTCTCTATTGCTGAGAAAATTGAACAAATAAATAAAAGAAAATGAATTATAGAGCTCCATGTTAGCACTTAGTTATTTTTTTCTTGCGCCCGCCCCCAACAGAAAGATATACACAGTTACTTCATATTTATATAGTATTACAGATGAATGTTTACGTGTATATATGTGAAAGTACTTTTGATTTACTACTCTCTTCTTTTTTTTAATAAAAAGTATTTTTGATTTGCTGCTTAATTGGTTGCTGAGAAAAATTGATAAAAACGAAAATGCTGCTGCTGGTTTTCTCTGGTTGGGAATGACTGAAAACTGAATGCATACATTCTACTTAATGTTTGTTTGATTGCTCAGCAAAACTGAGTGAAAGGAAAGGGAATACATTTTAGAGCCCGATAATGTTTAGGCTCAGTTGTTGACTTTCCTGGAGTGGAACACAAAAAGCTAATACATATATGCACTTTCACAGCCAAATTGGCCCCTGCATGCTTGTCAGGTCGGTTGGGTTGGCTTGCTTGATAAGAGGGAATTCCCAGATAGGTGGTTTACTTGCTCGTAGAGGTGCGTAGCTTGTTCCGTCGTGAGATAGGCAACCTATATCACTTAGGATTCCCTGGCCTTTGGACTAAAGCAATATGGGAATCTAATTTCACTATGGATCGGAGAATAGCACTGATCGGAGCCTGTTCACAACCTGGGATATGGATGGGTACCCATATATAAATATATGTTAGGGTTATGATTAAGTTGACTTCCTTCATTTGTCTGTCTGTTCCTACTTCCCAGCAAGCGGTGGAGGGAGCCCCTAGGCCCCTAGATATACATTAGCAAGAGGTCCAGGTTGCGTGGACGTTTCTATTTTCTAGCATCCCAAGTAATCAATCATTGAAATTTAATCGTAGTCTATGTTGCTTATATGAGAAGTGCAAAGAGGTGTTAGAATTTGTTTTAATACTCATGTTCTAAATTAGTTTTATCATTCGTTATCTCACCAGCCAAAAAAGTGCAATACTTTCTCAGGTTTGCTTGTTGGTAACCATGAGAATATAAAGTAAATCTGATTCTAAAACATGGTTACAGGATTCTCTGCAAGATGTCAAGTCTATCTACACTGCTTATGAGGATATTATATTTGGAAAGATTAAAGGTCTCTTCTGCTTGAACTATTATTTAAGAAGCCATTACATTATATTCTTTTAGTTTAAATGTTTTACCATCACCTCAGTTTTGTCACTCTAAACTTTTAATTGCAGAGGGAATGCTTCTAGCTGCTTCACACCCATTGGTTACAAGTGGAGTTATTGTTGGATCAGGATTTCTGATTCTGAGAAGTACGGCTCTAACTCTATAGTAATTACTTTCATTATGTCAATTTCTAGTAAGAAAGGGGAGAAACATCTGAACATTGAGATTCTACGACAAAGCCTGCCACCCAGAGCTTTTTATGATAATTTTTCTTGACTCTATTTTAATAATGTTTGGAATTAATATGGTAATCTAATGTATAAGTTTCTATAGCTTGCTCGTCAATATTGATGGTTGAACCAAGTATCTAGCGAATCTATATATTAGACAAGGACACATATGTATCTTGTATTGCAATTTATAACACTGCATTTGTGAAAGCAACTGATTTGCAGAGTTCTTGTTTTTCTAAATTCAGCAACTTGTTTATCACCTGCAGGGCCAAGGCGTGCTTTGTACTACAAGACAATGCGCCTTTTCTCTAGCGAGGAGGTATGCTAATTGTTTTAAATAATTAGGAAGTTTAACACGATATACTAAATAGAATTTGTTTGATATGGCAATGTGCATATGTGGATCTTGTCGTAAAAAATGTTAGCTAAATTTTAAAATGGTTATGTTTTTGTTACCATTATTCAGCATACATTGTTTTTTTTTTTTTTGACAAGTAAAATTTTATTCATATAGGCACTAAGGTGGTGCCAACCATGTATAATCAAAGTTACAACCATGTATAATATTCCGAAATGCTTATGGCCTTTATGTTTATCTGGACTAAACTTTCCTCTTTCATATATCCTTCTCAACATTTAGCATGTACTTGTTTGGACCAACGGACTGCAGCATGTTACTATATATAACTAATCTTCATATACTTGATTGACTCAATGTAGATGAACTTGAAATAAAATTTTATATATTTTACAACTTGCACTATGTACCTGTTCACATTCAGTGTGATTTTGTGAGCCCCACTGTGATATGGAAAAATCCTTAGGAATGGAGTGTTGTTTCTGTACAGATGTTCTTCATTTATTTTCTTATTCCTTTTGTTTGCCTGGTTCAAATGGTGGTGGGGTGAACTTATAGAACATATTTTATATGTTGTTCTCAATTCTTGCATAAATCATAGGCATGCCTAGCCTACCCCAGAACCATGAATTCTACTCCCATAATCTAGCAAATATTCAGTGCTTCGCGTTATAGCTTTTGAACTCCCAAATATTAGTTCAAGTATGGTGAGTATGTCAAATCTCTTCACATGACCATGGCCTTAATTTTGAAAGACTAGTTATATTAATCATTATTGCTGCATCCAGGCCATGTTTTCTAAAGCTGAAGCTAAGTTAAATGGGCTGCGACAATCAATTCATCAGCTGGAGGGGGAAGGTGAAAAATTGAAGGTATATCTACTTATGTCAGTTTTAATCCTCGCTTCTTTTTTTATAAGTTGGGATATGTTATTTCCACAAGTACCTCATTCTCAGAGGGGACTTTGTCGAACTAACAGGAAAAAAACTTGTGGGAATAACAATCCCCTTTAAATTTGGTACTTGTCTAAGAAATTTGATTGTTCCTTTATTTTTTTTAGATACAATATATGTTCCTTTAGTGTCCTCATTCTCTCTCTCTCCCTCCCCGTGAGAAACAACAAATAAAGGATTGTAAAGAAGATGAATGTATCTCTTATCTTCTGTATTAGAAAATTAGAAATGATTTTTTGTATTGTGTATTTAAACCTTATTGGTGGAAATGACATTTTGGTTGGAATGATTAAACCATCTTTCCATCTCTTGTGTATAGGGTACTCTCTTTTTAGTTTCACATAATACTGCTTGGAAGATTAAAAATGCTGTACCGAAAAACCATAAATCTCTATTTGTATCAGTTGGGTAAATAAAGTGAGCCCATCTGTTGTTTTCAATCCGTCGCAAACATGTTAAGCACTACTGCACCAATAACTTGAATTTAATGGATATAGTCAGATGCTTATTATCCCAGATTATAAATTACCCGTACGTTCTAGCAGACCCCTTGTGGTTTAAGAACCAGGGACGAGACCGCCTTGTCACATAAGGGTGGGTAATTGCCGTCATAATATTTTGAATTTTGCTAGGAAATAACTAATAAGGTCATATGGTAATAAAATAGATGTTTTGACCCCTTGCTATTAAAATTTGTTTCTTAAGAAGTATTTGACTTTAAACCCGTCTTTAAGATGTAGATCGACTTCTTCTTCGTCTTTTAAAAAAATTGTATTTTATTTATTTGAATTTTTAAAGAGATGAAACAATAATCTTATATAGGTTCTTTTGTGCACAATTTCTGTAAATAAGTATGTGTGCATCCCCCTACTCTCAAATTGTTTTAAAAGAAGTTTTCGACTTTGCCCCCTCCCCCTACCATCTTTAAGATATCAATGATTTTTCTTTAAAGATCATGAAGCTATACCCTTAGATTAGCTCTTTTTTTGTGCACACCTCATGTAAATAGTGCGTCCTGTAGCATAATGTATGTATATATTTGTTTTCAAAAGACAACTTCAACAACTGTAAAGACAATCATCCTAGAGGATTCATTAGCTTTCAGCCAAGGGTATATGCACTGAATACAAGAAAGACTCGGTAAATTCAACAACTTATTGAGATTAAATTGCAAAATCCAATCAATCACATGTAACCAAAAGTCATAAATGCAGTCTTCAATCTCTCCCCTCCAATGACAGAACAAGGCGAAGGGAGAATGTCTTTATCCTGGAAAGTTCAATTAACATTTTGTATATCATAAAAAGCTGTAATATAGCTATAGTTTGTCTTTCCTTGTATTTGGATTTGTTTTGGAACTAAGTAGCTTGGGTTGGGGGGAAATGGGGATATATATAGAGTTGATTAAGCTCGTCTGTCCCACAAACGAGTGTAAAAAGAGAAAAGAACAAAAAGAAGTAAAATGGATATCTTGAAGCAAAAAAGAGATGGAGTGTATTAAAAGATTTTCTTTTTCTCTTATGAGTAAACACTTTATTTTATATTCCTTTTTTTTTACTTGGCTCCATTATATATATTGCCAAATCCATGGGAATTAGTTCTTCAATTGAAAAGTAGTTCCTGTTTAAATTATATTGAAGTAGCTGTTGCTATAATAATAAGTACACTGCATAAATAGTTACCATTTTTTTCAGAATATAGCGTCACGAGCTGAAGAGGAGATGAAAAGAGGAAAGACAAAACTCAGGTTTGCATTTGTAGCTCATTTTCAGTTTATTGGTCATACTATTTTTCATGAGCCAGTTATATCATTCACACAGACAAGCTGGAAATCAGATCCATGGTGTCATTAGAGTAGCTTACAAGATTGAAAGAGAAGCTGCTGGTATGAGTTTTATGGGAAAACTGTCTCCTCTAAACTATTCAAATTGAGTTAATGATGGGTGGCATGACTTCTTCAATTTGTGTTGCACCAGGCTTGAAAGATGTCCTCAAGGAGCTTCCTAGTGGAACAGCATCTAAATTCAGATCAGAAGTAAGTGTTTAGTATTGCTAATTGTTGTTATTCAAATTAGAGTTTTCAAATAATTTGTTATTGATACTATCTTTTATAGATAGATCTTTCCCACGAGACATGTTTTCTCAATGGGAGTGGTTTGTAGCTGAGTTGTTGGTCCAACCCAATAGTAAATGAAAACCCAACACACACGTAATGTTTGTTCGTACATGATTTTTATTTTTTTTCATATAAGGTGTAAGTTGACCCAAAACATAAAGACAACAAAACAGAAAGGAAGGCAATGGTCTTAATTAAATATGTTTCTACACACACACATATAAAATACATTCCAACTTTTTTAATACCTAACTTTTCACCTTATCTTTGATTTGACCCCTTTAATTTTTGAAAGAGGTTTTGAAGTTTTTTATATATCAGTTTCTTAGAACCCCATTGAAATTCTGGCTTGGCTCCTACATATACTTTCTTCATGTCACTCGATCGTAATTTCACTCAGTTCCAAGGGTGTTCACATGCTGATACTGAAAATACATGTTGTAACCATCTAAACTGTTTTACAGGGATGTTATTAATTGCTTGGACCTTTTTACAAGTTAAGCTTCCTTTTCTTTTTCTCATTCTGGTCACTTTTAAATAATGGGCATTTTGATTTAGTAGAAGTCCATTAGGTTCCATGTAACCATCATTTTATCTTAGCAACAATTTATTTATGCAGGGAAAAATCCATCTATGTCTCGTTTGTGTCCCGTTAGCACTAATAGGATTTGTATAAATTTTAGCAATTAGGTGGGCTGAGGTTGTGGATTACTCCCTCCGATACACAATGAGTCCCATTTCCCAAAAAAAAATGTTCTACAAAAGAGTCTACTTTTTAGTGATATTAGTATAGAATGACACAATGTCCTCAAATTTACCATCATAAGTTCAACTCTTAAGCTAATATGATATCATCCTCCACTTTTGGTTGCAAATTGGGAAATCCCAATTCATTGGGCCTTTCGATGCAATAGAAAGCTTCAAGGACGCCATATTCTAGGAGCCCAAATTATGTGATTAGGACCAGTAAGTTCATGGTAGTCCTATCCTTGAGTCTTTCTAAAACTTAGGAGACTAAGGCCAATTTGAAAGGTGTTAAATAGGAGCAAATCCAGAGATATTTCCCTGTTTAGCAAAAAACAGTAGAAATAGAAAACTGGTGTGTCAAGCCAGAAATAAGAATGGGAAAGAGAAAACTCAAAAAAGGAAGAAAAAAAATATTACCCGCCTCTCATAATCATACCACACCATTCAAATTAACAACTTACTAATTTTAGGGGTTCGCATGAAATAAAAATATATCCTTAATATTTGCAAACTTTGTAAATGAGATTCTTTTTGTGGAATGGAGGGAGTATCATTTATAATTTTATATGTAGTACCAGCCGCTTACTGCCAAGTGTTATATTAAATGTTAGCTTTTGATGTTAAAATAGATAATATTAAGCTGGTACGTTGTACCTCTAGCAAAGTGATCAACCCAAAAAATAAATAAATAAACCAGGTTTCTTTCTGAGTCAAGTTTTATAGACGTGATAGTTTAGTTCATTGGATAGAAGATGATAAAAATTAAGAGAAGGGACGAATGCTTATTATCCAACAAAATTTAGCAAGAGTAAGTTTTGTTTTTGTTTGAATAGTTTGAACATTTAATTGAAGGAGTCCAGGTACGAACAAGGCAATGAATCAGTCTTTTTTCCACTCCATGGGTGACGGACCTTAGCTAATGTACCAGTATGCATCATAAGCTATTAAGTACTTACGCATGAAATCTTTATTTGCACCTATTAACTGCAAGTAGAATGAATGGCCTGTTGGTAATTCTCTAGTTTTTTTTGCCTTCACCATGATCATGATGACTACACAATTTTTTATATGTTGCCTGGTGCTAAGGTAAAAGCTTGGGCTTTGGACTGTTGTGCTATACTAGGATCTAATTTACGGGTCATTAACCCAATATTTTTGTAAAACATCCTAAAGGTTAGATCGACCACTAATCCACCCCTTTTAAGTGTCCGATTAATGCCGACCAGTGAGTGGTTAGGGAGCTTTTCCGAAAAAAGCTGGCTATATTTGTCTGACATTGCTGGTAAAAAAATAATTGTCATTGTTCAAAAAGGGGATCTGCTCTTGCTTTTATTTGAAAATAATCTTATATTTTCACTAGAGGCTAAAGAGATCTGCTCATCATCATATTTTGTAAAACCGAAGTTATATGTTTGCCCGTGTGTTGCTCAACTAAGAGCAGGAGAAAGGTGCAATTTCAGTGTAATATTTTCATTGTTCTTTGTGTACTTGCTTTTTTTGATTAATTATTCTGTTAAATATTTAGTCACATGCTTGTATACCTGAAATAGCAAAATGATAACCATTGTATGTGTATTCCATTATGTGATGAAAATGCTCACCTTTCAAGGTTTCAAACCTTGCTTCGGAGGCAAAGGGAGAAAGGCAAGCTCTTAACAAAGTGGTTACAAAGATTAGCAACTATGGGATTTCAGTCTGAAACTCAATTGTCTGCACAATTCCCATACGCTGGGTAGAGATGTTTTCTTTCCAAGAATTGGGAATAAATTTATGGTAGGGATGTTTCTTTCCTACAATCAGGTGCAAATTTAATATCTAACTCACCATATAAAAGAAATTAAGACCGATACGAATAGCCCCCTTTTCTGGGGTGGGCGTTATCATCAAAGTGTGATAGCATTGCGGCGTGGAGTAATAAATGACACTATGAAATCCAAAATTGCGGTGCGGGTTGTAGGTTATTGCTTCTATGCTGAAATGTGAGAATTTCGGAACCTTTTGTTTCATCAAACATTAAATTATTTGTTTTTCGGATCTTTGAATGGAATGAACTCTTATATTATGATGAGATTTATCAATTATATGAATTTTGTACAGTCTCTCTCCTCCCCATCCCCCTTAATTGTCTGTATGGGGTACATTTGCTGCATTGACCACTACATGCTTATTGAGTTAATGGCAGGGGATTTATACTTAAGCCCGGTTATGGCGTTTTTTGGGGAAAAAAGTATTATGCATAATTATATTGTTTTCTAAAAATAAATAATTAATTCATTTCCTTTTTAGTTATAGTATTCTTGAATTATTCAGTGTTTAGAAGGTTAAAATAATTTTGTAATTGATTGTACCCCTTATGGTCAGAAGGTGTAATTCCTATTATGTCCACTGAATGGAATAAGGTTTTATTTATGTAATAAGGGCAAATAAGAAATTGTAACCAACTAAAAGGAGATCAACTATAAATATATCATTGAGAGAATGGATTAGGTACATTCGAACATACAAACGTTCAATCAATTACAAGTATCTATATTAGGAGTAGCAGGTAATTTAGATAATCATCAGATTGTTAAGGTAGTAAATTACAAGATTAAATGAGATTTAATTGTAGAAATATTAAATTAATTTGTGAAAATATTAATTGTCACTATCAGATCGAAAATAACAAAGAACAACTAGAATCACTTAACACATTTAGGAATTCTCCAAATACAATCAAATATTATCTTAAATACAACATTATTAATAAAAATTAATGAAATTCATATTAGTGTTTCACGTGGTAATCAAATTATAATAAGTTTTTAATTGTTTAAAATTCCATTTTAATATTTATTAGGAAAATTGTAGACCTACAAATCTTACTCACAAAATTTACCCGTAAAAAAGACAAAAGAGTGTGACTCTATTTTTAATTATCAGTGGCTCCACTTTTAATTATTAAGATAAATATAGTGGTGCTATACTTCTTTGTCTTTTTTGCTGAAAAGTTTGTAGGTAAGATTTGTGAATAAGTATAAAAAGACTCTATTTATTAAGCATGTTTGGATTGATTTTGTTATTTTTAATAAAAGAAATTGATTATGTTTTTACTTCATATGTTTGGGTTGACTTATTTGTTCCATATAATCAATTTTTAAAAAATTTGACAAATATAAGGGAGAGTTGCTTTTCCTTTCTGAGATATTTGAGAGATTAGGGCACTATTTCTAACTCACTAATTCTCACAGCAGTTAGTCGACAGAGAGCACCCAGTTAACGCTCGCATCTAAGGCAACGTATCGGACTCGAAAAGGTCACTGGCATTTGGCAACTACAAGAAAATAATAGCCATTCCTTGTTTAAGTTATCGAAAGGCGAGACTACGAATAAAGGTAGAAGAAGAGGTAAACTATTAAGTAGACTTTTAGCTATAAGCTCTTATAGTGATTAGTGTAATTAAGCCAATTAGATTTGCCCAATCGCCTAAAAAATGATGGTTTTGGCTAGCTCGCTAGTTGATTGTGATGTTGCATGGCTCTTCCAAGGTAGAGGGAGTTATAGAACTTACTCGATCTTATTATGGGAAGATGGTTGATTTTTTTGTTGTTTTGAAAACACTATTTTCTCTCTACTCTAGAAACCCACCTCTTTAAATATGAAAAAATCTCCAAAAAATTGTGAAACTAACAATTCTATTAAAAAAAAATAGAACAAGGAGCTTTACATGAATTTTCAAGTGGAGAGTATCGATCGAGTGATTGTTGAAAATATCCGGCCCATATATGCTCATCTGAAATCATATATTAACAAAAAAAGTAAATCTATTATATATATCCTCAATCTTTCTCCATATGTTCTATGCGGCCTGCGAAGGACTATAAGCCCAATCCATATGTTCTACGCGACCTGTGAATGACTCTAAACCCAAGACATGACAGGCCTAGACCAGATCAGGTTGACTTGTTGTGCACTAATATTCTTACCTAAAAATGTTAACTTATTAGGTTAATAATCCACCGTACTTATTAACTCATATATACTCTTAAATGTGAGATTCATTTGAAATACTACAACACTAATATGATGAAATTGTACATATTAATGGACTGAGCAAGATTCAAACTGGTGAAATAATTGAATTTATCAACATTGTCCAAAGAATAGTTTTGAATCTTTAGAATGAGAATATAGATATTGTTATTTTTGAAAATCTTACTATCTTGTCAAGAGCACTAAAGTTAGGGGAGCATTATTTCCACTCCATTATCATGTGAGAGAAACACATGTAAAAATATCAAAAATACATAAAAAATATTATTTTTTTAAAGTTATATTGCGGATGTTATTGTAGAAAAATAGTTATGTTAAGGTGTGTGATCTAATCATTAGGAGTACCTTTTGATGAAAGAAGAGCTCTTGCCTCTAAGCAATCACGAAACGAATTATTAATTATTTTGGTATGCCTCTTAAGGCAATAATGTGGCGTTTGGTTGGTTGGAATGGAGGGCGGAAAGAAATGTTCATTTTAACTAAAAGTTTTTTTTCGACGTTTGATATGCTAAGTTTGGTCAGTCGTTTAGACTTTTCGGTTGACGAATTTGGTTAAAGTGATCAACATTACTGTAATTAAAATTATTGCGACCACCCCAATTATGAATATTTTTCTTCAATTGACGGAGGCCCGACTCTTTTAAACGACTGAGTTTGAAGAAGGCGAAGAGGAGATCAACCCTCACCCACACCCCATGCTTGACTGATACAAGAGAGAGAGAGAGATGAAGTCAACAAGAGGGAGAAAGGAAGAAGAAGAAGAAGAAATTAAGTTTTCTTGATTTTATTGTTCTAGCCATGAAATGTTGTTATTTCACAATTTCTTATTTTTTAGTGATTTTTATTATTTATGAGTAGGGTTGTTCAAAGTAGTTGTTTTTTTTGGTTTTTTGGCGAACCGAACTGATCCAAACCGGTTGGTTCGGTACAAAATCAACTGGTCTAGTACCGGTTTGACGTTTTGGGGGTCCAGTACATACTGGACCGAATCGGTTGTACCGATTATCTTTTTTTTTTAATAATAATAATAATAATAATTATTAAATAATTACTAATAATAATAATAATTAAAATAATAATAATAATAATAATTATTAAATAATTACTAATAATAATAATAATTAAAAAAAATAATAATAATTATTACTAATAATAATAAAAATAATACTAATAATAATAATAACAATAATAAAAATAATATTAATAATAATAAAAATAAAAATAATATTAATAATAATAATAATTATTATTTTCGGTTAATAATCGGTTCGGTACCGGTTTCGATTTTGGTATCCATTTTTTCTTACTTTCGGTACCAATTTCGGTTCGGTTCGGTTATAACCGTTTGAACACCCCTATTTATGAGTGTGTGATTAGGGTTGACAATATATTTATTCAGTTGAGCAATCCCTTCTACGATTTTCTATAAATCGTCATTTTTCTCCTTATATTCCTTTAGCTAATCTTTCTCCTCAATCTCTACACGCCCTGCAAATGACTCTAAACCCAATTAAGACCTGACAGGCCTAGGTCAGACCAGGCTGACATGTTGTGCACTAATGCTTTTTATCCAAAAAGATTAACCTATTAGGTTGATACTCAACCATCTTTATTAACTCATATATACTCTCAAATTTATCTAATGTGAAATTCATTTGTAATATTACAACAATAATATAATGAAATTGTACATATTTCAAACTGGTGAAATAATTGAATTTATCAACATTGTCCAAAGAATAGTATTGAATCTTTAGAATGAGAATATAGATATTGTTATTTTTGAAAATCTTACTATCCTGTCAAGGGCACTAAAGTTAGGGGAGCACTATTTCTACTCCATCATCATGCGAGAGAAACACATAAAAAAATATAAAAAATATTATTTTTTTAAAGTTATATTGCAGATGTTATTGTAGAAAAATAATTATGCCAAGGTGTGTGATCTAAGCATTAGGAGTACCTTTTGATGAAAGAAGAGCTCTCGCCTCTAAGCAATCACAAAACGAATTATTAATTATTTCAGTATGCCTCTTAAGGTAATAATGTGGCGTTTGGTTGGCTGGAATGGGGGGCCAAAAAAAATGGTCATTTCTATCAAAAATTATTTTTCAACGTTTGGCATGCTAAGTTTGGTCGGAATAGTAAGGATGGTCATCCAAACTTTTTGGTTGGCGAGTTTGGTTAAAGTGATCAACATTATTGTAATTAGAAATTGTCGCGACCACCCCAACTATAAATATTTTTCTTCAATTGACGGAGTTTCGACTCTTTTAAATGGTTGAGTTTGAAGAAGGCGAAAAGGAGATTAACCCTCACCCACACCCCATGCTCGACTGATACAAGAGGGAGGGAGATATATATATATATATATATATATAAGGTCAACAAGAGGAAGAATAAGAAATTAGGTTTTTATTTTATTTTATTGTTCTAGCCATGAAATGTTGTTATTTCACAATTTCTTATTTTTGGGTGATCATTATTATTTATGAGTGTGGGATTAGGGTTGATAATATATCTATTCAGTTGATCGATCTTCTTTACGATCTTCTATAAATCGACATTTTTTTTCTTAATACTCTTTTAGTTTATATTCCGATCCTTTTTCTATCTCAGAATAAGTGATTATGGTAGTGTTTTAAAGTTATTTATTGATATGATTAGTAAAGGCCCTCTGCCTTCTAATTATATATTCAATAGAGGTGATTCATTACAAGTTTTAGTTTCTTGTCCTCAAGTTCAGTGGATTGTATGAAAATCACTCATTTTAATAAATTAATGCACATTTCCGCATCAGATTAGTATATAATTTCATACATACATCAACATAAATGCGTCTTAGTTGGTTGATGGATCTGGAAATTAATAAAAAAGATTCAGGACAAAATTTTCAAACAGAGCGAAATCAAAAGGGAAAAAATGCTGAGAAAATTATCTGATTTGTGATAGTAAAAGATAACATCACTGCAAATGCATTCAACTGTCGTCACTTTTAGCCTCATTAAAACAAAACAGTTAAGCTGCCAACAAGTGTCCCTGAGTTACCTCAGCATACCTCGAAGTTGCGGTGTTGACGGATTTGCTGTTGTTCCTCTTTCTGTCTCCGGAGCTCCATGACCTTCCGGTGAGAATTGGAGTGCTGAGTCAACACGAACGTCGGACTTGCGGCCGGACGGTACTCAGGCACCAGCCGACCAGACTTGTAGCGGACACCGCAAGCGTTGCACAGCGTCTTCGGACCCAACGGTCCCGTGCGCCACTGCGGAGTCTTCTCAGAGGCGCAGTGCGTGCACCGACGAGCTTCCGAATGCGACGTGCCGGTGGAGGACACCGGTGAGTTCTGATTCTCTATCTGCTCTCTGTTATTGCATTTAGCGATGATCGAAATGTGCGACTCCGGTAAAGAAGTCCAGCTGTTATTTTTGGAAGGTGCTTTGGATCGTTTGCTCCGTGATCGGCCGTGAAATGGCTCGTCGGAACGAAAGTTTGCTGTTCCGGTGAGCTCGCTCACCGGAAAATAGGTATTTGAGTCATCAACGTAGTTGGAGAGCCATTCGAGCTCAGCAACATCATCATTCTACAAACAAAATCACCATTACAAGGTCACAAAATTAAACCTCCATCACTTCTCTCTCTACATTACAAAGAACGCCCATATTATTATTATTTGATTTAATTACGTATACTATTAGATGTTCATATGAGAAAAAGCTAATGATTGTTAATAAATTAAACAGGGAAGAAATTTGTGCTTACGGGAACACAGAGATCGGAGGTGAAATCGGTGGAATTAGAGCAATGGAACTGTGGCTCCATTGAGGAAATGGAAGATGAATTGTTTTGATGTTGAAAGGAATTAGGCAGGTGGCGGGGGTCAGAATCAGCGGGGGTGGTGGAGGAGAAGATTTGGTCGTTCGAGAAGTCGAGAAGGTCGTCAATTTCCGGCGCCGTAAAACCGTACATGTCCATATCCGATCTCCGATATATAATATATATTATGGATATTGATTATAGATAGATTTACAGAGAGAATCCCTCAGTCTCTGCTCTAACAGTAGTACTAGTGTTACTTCTTTCTGTTAGAGCTGTTGGTTGGAGAGGGGAGAAATAGAGGGTTAGGGGGGTTGATATATATGTACAGTGCCCCCGTACAATAAGGTTGAAGGAAAGAGGAAGGGAAAGAGAGAGAGCGGGGGGGGGGGGGGGGGGGGGGGGGGGGGGGGGGGGGGGGGGGGGGTGTGTGCAAGGGAACGTGGGTAGAGTGAGCATGCAAACACAATGTCATATTGTCATCTACCCTTTTTTTTAAGCCATTGGTAGGGAAAGCTTGCTGCAGATGGTTGCTTCATGCAATCAAAGCACTTCTGCGCGCACATGCATTATTGTCCATACAATTTGGCCATATTTGAGAATTATATTTATATATATCAAAACAATAAATATCACTTAAAATAATAAACATTGCTAGATACTCCCTCCGTCATTTTAAAGAAATATTTTTATCTTGTAATATTTGTTTATCGTTTAAGAATTTTAAATAAATATTAATTACTTAGTTTTCAATATTATCTAAAGTATTAAATATAATTTTAGTTCTCTCACTACCTTTGTATCCCATAAGTAACACTATCTTATTCCAATATAAGGATAATATTAACATGTATAGTTATTTTTAACTAAAAACTATAATATTAATTATTTTTCTTAATATGTGTTTCTACTTCTAAAAAGACATATAAGGGATGGATGGAGTACATATTTAATTTGATAATATTTCTTTCGTCTTAGGATAAAAGTCGATTTTTGCGAATATTAAGAAAAATGATAAAATGACAAAATTATCCATATTCCGTATATGACTAGTGATATTCTATAAATATACACAGAGAATAAAAATATTATAATTAAGGAGTACTAAAAATATTATAAACAAAATTATTCTAAAAAATAAATTATTTAAGATAAATAAAAATTGAGACTACTTAAAATAAAACTTTCATTTTAAAACAGAGGAAGAAAATATTTTTACTTTGACAATATCAATCACCCTGTATTATCCTTGTCCTTTTTAACATCAACTATAAATATGAAATGATATACTCCTGCGATGTTATTTTTAAGTTTTTGTACAAGTTTGGTTGAATTAGTTCAATATAAATGGAAAATAGTAATTTAAATTTTTTTTTTTTATAATTCTGAAAAAGACTTATTATCTCGGAGTCACAGCCCCATTCTTGAAGAAAGAAAAATACTTCTTGGAGATGGCATTTTCTAAGATATGGGGGAGTCTGCATTGGTGCCTTGGTGGACTTTGAGAGATAATTATTGAATTCACGTGATGGGAGGAAGAAACGTTTCTGATCCCGAAGCAAACAGCACGGCACGTGCACCGTCATGTGCACACCAAACACTGTTATCATGAAATCGTGGGTCTTCCATTTTTATATTCAACCTTTGTCTGTTGTTTTTGTGCAAGTGTTAACAATCATGTATTGGATTACTAATTTTAGTCTTGTTAGATAATCCTATTCGTTAACATCAAAATCAGTCAGCTCCCCAAATCAGTAAATAACAGGTTATGAATCTGTACGGTTAATAAATAGTGAACACATTAAAATTTAAATAGTTTATACCGTCAAAAATAATTCTAATATAAAAATTAATAAAAAACAAAAACGTTAATAATAAAAATAATAATTAATCTAGTACTGAGAATAATTAATTATGTATACTTGATATTAATATATGACTGTATCTATAATTATTATAAGACACTCAAAATCAATTAAAAAAGAAGAAGAATCCCAATTAGAGTTTTTATACGACTAAGTCCCCAATCTTTGTTCTTTAAAAATTTTAAAAATTAAGTCAAGTAAATATAATTCAATTTGAATTTTGAAACCTTTTTAAACTCCAAAGTGCCACATAACCCTCTAGCCCCGTGGTTTGAACCTGCTCATATATATATATATACATATATATATATACACACACACACACATATAAGAATAATTTGGAGTGAAAAATCATTAATAAATTATATTTGAACGTTAGAAGAGCTTATTTGCAATCATCTATCACGGTGGTTAGAATCAATTCCTTACATAGAGAATATCTAAGTACCTAAAAGAAGAAAGATAACACCCACAAGAATGGAAAAATGAGTGATTCTATGCTTACCCTCAAATTTAACCTATAAATTTTACCCTCATTTAAAGTTGACGTTTTGAAAGCTAGTGTTTGAAATTACAGAGAAAAAAAAGACTGAAGTTACAGCTTTAGACTTCTTAATTGTTGCTTTAAATCGACTTTACGTTTTATAAATAAATAAATATATAATATATACTCTTTCCATTACAAAATAAGAATTATTTTGACTTTTTATAATAAATTTGAGACATTTTAAAAAAGTCATAATTAATATAATTCAATTATGTTAGAGTATATATCTTATCCCACATAACTTAACAAAATATGTTTAGTATATAATAACTTGGATCAATTGTGATATTTTTATATGTTAACTTATACCCATTTTATAAATCTAACGTGGCAGCAGAGCGGAATTAATTAAACACTTTTTCTTAGCTTGTGACTAGTTTTTTCATTGATTTTGAGTTAGAGTTTGATGTTTTATATGCTAAACTTAAGCTTATTTTATAAATCAAATAATTTACAATTTAAAAATATAAAATGTATAATTAATCTTAATTTTTATTTAATTTATAATACCATTAATTTGTTGGCTAAAATTTAATTAAGAATAGTAGCAGCAGTGGTGATAACATGGTTAACAATAGGAGTGAAGTTATACGAGATGAGCAAGCACGTGAGTCCCGTACACACAATTGTTCATGCAATTTAGTTCTTTAGCTAAAATACTGAGATGCAACACTTCCTTTATCCCAAAATTAGATTTTTATACATGGGTGGGGGCCACCGTGAAAGGGGCTGGACTCCTAATTTGGAATTCGTATAAGAAAAGAAAACCATGTCAAATAAATGAAGTATAAAAAATGAAGAAAAAGATTTTCTATGCTGATTCAGCTTATCAATGTCACATGGTAAGAGATAAGGATACTACTAGCCTTAACTCTTATCTTGAGGAGAACCGGAAGTAAATATAATAAAGTAATTCAACGCGGAATGATATTTTTATATAATTTTTGATCTCATAAAAATAAAACTGATTTTATACTCGTGTGATTACCCAAGTGAAATAAAAAGAAATAATATATTTTTATATAATTTTTTATCTCATATAAAAGTGAAACTCGTTTTATACTTGTGTGATTACCCAAGTGAAATAAAAAGAAATGCATATAGAGCGAAATGGGGATTTTGTTTAGCTTGTGAATTTAACTTTAGAACAAGCATAAATAGAGAGAGCCGTGCATATCAAATTACGAAGGAGAATTGATATTTTAACAAATAAAAATGATAAATTTATATAAAAAAAATCATATAAATAGTAAATAAATTTCATACTCACAGTGAAAAAGAACTTCAAAAAATATCAAATACTTTTTATGCATTACAGGCCTAGGTTGAATTCCATGCATGAAACCTATATTTCCCTCCTGGTAAAGAAAAAAGGAGAAAAATCTAGGAGATGACGGTATTTTGAGGGGGATGGAATATAAATTATTCTCTAATATCCACAACTTGGATTCAAACAAGATGTTTTTCCTGTTGTATATACTACTCAAATTCAATGCATTGAATAGACAGTATTTTTGGTCTCTTCTTTCTTTATAAAGGGATTGAACGAAAATAAAAAGTCTCAACACCATTCCAATGCATACACTGTAATTAAAACAAAATTAGAAAAATCATACTTTTCTAGCATTAAAAGAGGTTATCGATATTTCCATAAGGTCTCCTTGACACGAATAAGAAACGGGTCTAATTCTCATGAGAAGAAACTTGTGGAAAAAACAATCAATTTCCTAGCAAGAAATCAGAGACTTTCCTGTCGTATAAGCTGTAAATAATTGGATAAACAACAACGGTTCATTGTCAGGAAAAGGATAAATCCCACGACGAAGAAAAAAACAGCACTAGCAGGGAAAAGTTCACACAATTCCAAACGCATACATGGGCACAACTAATATAAAATAAGAGACAACAGCATACTTTTCTAAAATTAAAAACAGTATACTTTTCTATCATTAAAAAAGAAACTACGTCCGCTCAAGCTACTAAAATTATGAGCATTTGAAAAACTGAACAAAATGATCAACAAATACCACAATACAACAACCGATGTCAAGAAACATTTCACTCTAAAGGACGAGGGATCATCCATAATGGTCGAACCAGTTAAATGCACCCTACTGAAAACAAAAAACTTACAGAATTTCCCTCTACCTTCTTGCATCATCAAGCAACCCAGCCAGCCTCATTATCTAAACAGAAAATACCTAATCCTGGCCATCTTGACTTTCATCTTTGACAAGTTTTATCATGTCGTCAATTCGTAGAATAGTTATAGCCGCTTCAGTTGCGAACTGAAAATTAAAACAGTTCCGGTCAGAACCGTAAGTAATGACCAAGAGAAAAAAACACATGATGCAACTCTTTTTATTTATTTATAATTTAAAACTTTCCAACTTTTACCTGTAATATCTTTACTTTGCTCATTGCAGGCTCAATTACTCCAGCTTCTAAGTTGTTACGTACTGTTCCCTTCAAAAGGTCTAGCCCCATGCTGAAGGTACAGAAAAACAAATCAGGAAATAAAGATCATTTTGGAATTTGGATGAGAGCTGCTTATTTAATTGGCAGAAATTAGATGCAGAAAAATTAAACATCAAGGAATCTTCATTGTTGTAACCCCAAGATTTTCCACCTCTTCTACTCTTTAAGATCTTCATTAGCACTTCCAAGTTTTAAACAGCTTATAACTCAAGATAATAAGACAAATTGAGTGGTCATATTGAAATTAAAGCTGCAAACTAAAGGTGATTGTGTCACTGCAACCCTGGATATAAAATATTTGACACCTGGAAAACAAGGCTCCAACAACTAAGGCATTAATTATCTTTTCACTCATAATATATGCCCATGAATTCACCCTTTGAAGGATGAAGCTTCAACAAGATTTCATTGCGCAAAACGAATAGACCGCAAATTGGTACCTTTATATGAGTACCACTTGCTATGCGCAGTTACTATAGAACAGTACAAATTGTAGTCATGAAAGAGTCCTTAGAACTACTCTCTCCTTTCCAAAATTAGAGATATATTCTCCTTTTAGTCAAGATTAGAGATGTATTTCTAATTTTAGACTATATTGACATGAAGTTCCTAACACGCCATTATTTATATTCTAGGTAGATTGAATACCATCATGCCACCACTTACTAAATTTCTAGTAAATATAAGGGACAGGTATGGTCAAATAAAGTTTTGCATAAACGTCATTGTTTTAGAAATGCACATCTAATTTCGAAATGGAGGGAGTATTTTTTTGTCTTCTTTTGTCTAAGTAATATTATGGGTAAATTTGCTCAATATAACTTGAGTATTTAAGGCTTGACACCATTATTTGCTCAGATGTTTATCTGCCAAACTGGTGCCTCTACTTCTCTGTCCCGGTGAAGAAATTTCAGATTTGTTTGCTGCCTGAACAAAAACCCTTTGCAAACTTGTGTCTTGGTCTTATAATATATCTCAATTTGTGAATGGCATCAATCTCATTTTTCTTTTCTTTTTTTTATTAAAAAGTCCAGGTATTTGGACAAATTATTTCCTCAAGGTAGCTCCTCCCTCAACTCAACTATAGTAGTTCTTCCGCCGCTAATACTATACCTAATAACCAGCCTGACATATTTGTCAAATCGTGAATCGTATCGTGTATCGAAAACTCTCATATAATGTTTCATGTATCGTATCGTACGATACGAAAACAAAAATAAAAAAATATAATAATATATATTTAAACATATAAAACACAATTTATTGGACAATCAAGCATATTAGCTTGACTATATATAAAAATAGTCAAGAAAACATTATTATAAAATAAAAATTAATTTTAAAGTTAAACAGTAGCCAAAATACTCTAAATTGATTTATTAGATATTATTTCAGTAATTTTTATACAGTAAATAGAAAAAAAGAAAATTCAGATTCATCTTTAATTTATAAAACAAAATAGAATAATTCAAATTAATAAGTGGAGATTTATGTATCTCCTTGCAAAAAGTGATATGAGAAAAATAAAGTGACATTTTTAATAAGATAAAATAATTTAAAAAGTGATTAAAGATTCATGAAAAGATATAGAATATGTTTGTTCTACAAAATCTCTTCAATTGAAATGATAAAAGTCTTAAAAGTTTTGTTTTATTCTTTTGGATCTATATGAAAAAAATTTCAAGTTAGTTACTTTTAAAAAGTATCGTGCATTGTATCGTATCGTAAGAATTATATTGAATCGTACGATACAGTGTCATATTCGATTCACCCTGTGATACGTATCGAACCGTCTTCATATCGTATCATACAATATGTATCTCGTATTGTACAATTCTGACATAGTATCGTATCGTAAGAATCATACCAAATCGTACGATACAGTGTCATTTTCAATTCACCCTGTGATACGTATTGAACCGTCTCCATATCGTATCATACAATATGTATCTCGTATTGTACGATTCTGACAACTATGTAGTCTAGCACTACAGACATTTGTCTTTCAAATATTTGAGCTAACACTATTTTGAACTTTATATATATATATATTTTAATTCACAAAGATTTTAACAAATAACGACTGAAAAATACTGGTGTAGAGGACCATTAATTCAAAGAAAGCAGATGCAAGATTTAGACTCGAACCAGATTACCTTGACAGATGCTTCTTATCTGCCTTGGTTTGTGCAGTGTGGTGGTAAGCACGCAGTTTTGCTACCAGCTCAGTTGCATCCTTTGCGGCATTCACAGCAAGAACCTGGACAAGACTTGTCACAAATAAGTACATTAAAAAATAATAAGAATGGGGATGTGAATGACTTAATCATACCTTTGGAATGATTAATAGAGATTCAGCAAACTCTGCAATTGCCAGCTGCTCCCGAGATCCTAAAGTTGTAGCAAGATATTCTAAATAAACAGATAGGGCAGCCTCAACTGCACCTCCACCTGCAACCACCTGTTTTGACACAATTTAGTACAGCTAATCAGTTGAGAAGATTTATATTAGTACTACCTTTCAAATGATTTTCCTGTTTCCTTTTTTCAAAAAAATGTACAATGTAATCACACCTAAAATCAGGAATCATAAAAAACAATATTTTACTACCACGTTAACTGCTCATGTGCTACATGTCCAGTAGCATCAGGGTCAGCATGTCCAGCTTTGGGATACTTTTGGGCATAAAGCACCATGCAACAATAGCAAAAGTAAATATTTTTATTTTTTAGTATGGTTGCAGCAAAGCATTTACCTCCTCACCAAGTCTAAGTAAGCCATTATCTTTGTGTCTTCTTTTACACTTCTAATTCGTTCCGTTCACCAGAACTTTGAACATAAGTTTACTTGTAAATGATTCTAGGATTGAACCTATTTAAGACAATGCTCAGATCGAAGTAAGAAACAGCTACTAACATGTATTACAATGCAAAATGCTCCTTGTTGTGTTGAAAATAGTTCTCCTTTACTTGTTTAAATATTAAGGTTTGTATTAGACATGCTTGACATAGATGATTTTTTTTTCAATCTTGAATTTCAAATACTAAAATTTATTATAGAGAAAATTTATTAAAAAAACTGTCCAAGTGTGTCCTACGCAAACCTTAATATTCGAGGGGGGAAAAGAGAGCAAATAAGCAGAACCAACATATAAGTAGACAAACAAATTAATAGGATTCTTAATTCCAGAAGGACGTAATATGTGATAAAAATAAAAAAGCAAATGAGGCTATGATTTACCGTATTCGATTCCAGGGTCCTCTTGACTATAGATAGAGCATCATGCAAAGATCTATCCATCTCATCAAGCATATAATCGTTTGCACCTCTGAGTATCAGTGAGACCTAAAAAGGCACACACTCATGAGAATTTGATGATAATTACACTTCTAAGAAATGTGACATCTCAGAACGATTACGTAACTTCATCATTAAATAACTCCAAATGTTGAAATAAAAGAGAAATAAAAGATAATAGTTGAACAAAAGGAATATAGCTACAGATATAACATACTCGGCAAGAATGAAAATCAACTTGGCAAGCACTAGTAAAATTTCAAAATTCTAAACACATACTGCACTTGAGTTTTTGGTCCCTTTGATCATAACCACGTCATCATCAGCAATGCACTCCTCCACCACTTCATCTGCATATCCAAGCAGGGATGAATCAAATGTTTCATCTCCTTCCATATCAGCAAATGTCGAGACCTGTAAATCAGCAGTGATCAAGTAAAAGAAATTGTTGCCCAATTATGACCAGCGGACGAAACTTTACTAACAAAAGCGTAAGACGTTAGTGTAAGACATGACAAAAAATATGTAAGGAATAATGTAGAAGGGAAAAGACCTGAAACAAGCATCAAAGGTTATTATTTTAAAATTTCAGATTAAAGTTCCATATACCACCAATGAATGGGGCAAAAATATATACCACCAATGAATGGGGCAAAAATATACTGCACATAGCTAAAAGATGCCTTGCACAAGTGTATTTGGCAAGTGGAAATCTCAAAAATAAAACTAGAAAAACTGAGAAATGCTGCATAATTGTCATGCCTTGAATCCTACAGTATCCATTCCATTCATAATATTCATTTATGGGAATTCATAATATTCATTTATGGGTTTCTTTGCAGATTCTATAGATGCATAATGGGGAATTGGGGGATAAAGGTTAACAACAAACATAACTGCAATGAAACCAAAGCATACAAAACATACTTATCAAAAAAGAAGGAAAAAAAAGAAAGTACGCAGACTGCAACTCAACTCAGCCAAGACTCCTCCCAAGACAAGTACAACATAAAAGAAAGAAATGAGATACTTGACTAAACCATGGCATTGCAGGTAATAACATAAGTATGGCAACCAATAAATGGATCATACAATGTATTACGCAAATCAATCATGTTCCATTTCATATATTACATGTCCTTGGCTGAACTATGGGGATCAACATTTACATACCGCAGTTGCACCTGTAGCCTTGGCAACATGGCGCAAGTCCTCTTTTCGAACACGGCGAACAGCAATTGCACCAGCTTCCACAAAATACTGGAGGAAAAAAAATCATTAAGTTTCAGATAGTCCTACAGCACATAGTTATCAAGAGTACAGTTCATCCAATTCAGTCTGATTGCATCGTTAAATGAGAGAAACCAATCTTGTTTATCAACACCAGAAAGACGGAAACTAGCTTTAAGTACCTACATGCTACATCAAGCATGAGTAACATGACATGACAAGTAGATTGGCACATGCTGCATTAAACAACTTCATATAGACAAGAAATAAGTCTAATTTTCAAAAGAAAAAAAAGAGAGAGGAGAGAAATATTTAACTAGTTTTTGAGAACACTGTCGTCATATGTTTCTCAGTTGCATGAATTTCTGATTTAGTAAAATCCAATCTAGTCCAATACTTAAGATTTGAACAGTATAAATGACATTAGCACAAAGACTATGACAAGGACATGTGTACCTGAATGCATACATTAATACATACCGCCAAGATATGAGCCCCAATCAAACATGGGGTGGCCTCCATAGGATTGGATTAACATGTAGGATAAAATTAATCTATGCAGGAATTTAGAATTCGGGTTGCGAAGAAGAGAACTGCTTATGAAACGAATCAAAATAATCTTGCCTTTAGTGCCATGTCATCGATTCCCTTTGTCGTTAAAACAACATTGGCTCCGGCCTTTAGAAGCTTCTCAATACGCTCTTTGGTCATATCAGCTTCTCTGTTAATGTACAAAATCAAGTAGTGGTTAAGACACCATATGAAAAACAGAAACTAGAGACCATCATTATATGGCATGTCTTCAAATGCCATTACATAGCCTACATAACAACCATATATCAAAAGATTTTGTTGTTACATTGTCTTTCTGTTAATAGTTACGGCCTCCCGCATTTCATGTTAGTCATTTAATTACAAGTATATTTCGGATGGAATGCCCTGTGCATGTGCTAGAGATATATGAAGTTTACTAATTGATCACCTTTGACGAATCTTTTCCAACTCTCTAGGATTAGTGACTAAAACTTGAACACCCATCTGCATTTTGGTCTTTTGAAGGTTGAAATCAAGACAGGCAATTCTTGCAGGAGAAACTCTCTTTGGCATCCCTTGTGCAGCACGGCCAGTATTAAGAGCATAACCTTTTAGTAAGTAGCTATCTTTAGCGCTTTTTCCATGTGCTTTTAGTATATTAATTCCCTAAAGAGAAACAAAGGAATTATAATCAAATATGTGGTATTAAACATTGAAGCTAGAATAGTTACACACACAATATATATATATATATATATATATATATATATATATATATAAGACATTGATTCATAACAAATGGTAACTATAGACACTATTCTAACAAATCTATCTCCAACCGTCCGATGCTAAATCCAACCTTCAGAAGACATGCTTGCTGCTACTCTTAGTAGCGGCAGGAGGAAAAAAAGTTTTATCTGCCACTACTCTTAGTAGAGGAATGGAAGAATATCTTAAATACTCCCACTTTAGTTAGATTTAAACAACTTTAATGTATTTATTTGCGATGTAATTTATATTAATTAAATCAAATTGTATTACAATATGAAGTTTAAATTTTAAATAATCAAAATGTCACAATAATTGAGAATGTTAAATTTTATTACTTTAAAAAATTATTTATACAAATAAATACATTGAATATAAATTATAATTGACAATGTTAAATTTAGTTACTAAAGAAATTATTTATACAAATAAATACATTGAATATAATTGACAATTTTAAATTTTATTACTTAGAAATAGATACATTAAATATAATTAACAATGTTAAATTTTATTATTAAAAAATTTATTTATACAAAGAAATATACTGAATCTATTTAGATCTAACTAAAGTAGGGGTATTTAGGACATTCTTTTATATGCCTCTACTAGTAGAAGCAAGTAAAAAAAAAAATTCATCACGCCGCTGCCAAGAGTAACAACAAACATGTTTTTTGAGCGTTGGCTCTTACATTGGACAGTTGTAGATGAATTTACTGAAATAGTGTCAATAGCAACCGGTTGCTATAGATCATTACCCATATATATATATATATATATATATTTCACCCATATATATTTAACGCAGTGTTGAGAAGTAAAATCACACAATATCACCACATTCCAACATACTAGATCCCCTAAACTCTTTAACTAGATAACCAAAAAAAATCTTTAATAGAGAACTACTGAACTTCACAAAAAAAACAACCTTTATTGGATACTTAATTTCACCGCGTGCATTGGTCATCTTTACTGCTTGTACTGCTTCCACAACCTTAAAGGGGAGGAAAAAGTTTAAACAATAATAAGAATAATAATAGTAACCAATGAATGCGGCATGAAGAATTTCAAATAAATATCCTTGTAAATAAGAAACCATAACAACAGAAATCTTATATTATGAAAAAATTGAAAACATTCTACAACAGTGATTCACGTGAATGAGGATTGAAAAATGGGTAGTTATGATTAACACAGTTATAGCTAGGGCCGTAAATGATAACCGAAAAATTTATATTCGTTCGCATCCGTATTCGAAAAAAATCAGATATATCCATATTCGGTTTAAAGGTATTCGCAAATAAACGGATACAAATATGGATATAGGCATATTCGTATAACATCCGGCCGTAAATATATCCACCGGATAGCGGATATCCGAATTCGGAATTCGTATCCGAATAACTTATATATATATATATATATATATATATATATATATATATATATATATATATATATAATAAGCAAAATTATTTTTTTAAGTGACCTTCCTTATATAATAATTAGTTTTCACTATCATACGAAAATTATTTTTAAAATATGTCATTTCACTTCTAAAAAGTAGGAAATAACACTTTTATTATAATATTAATAAACTGAAATAAATTGATTTAAGTATATTTAATAGATTTTTACTATTATAAAGTTAAAATATCTAAAATGTATCATTTAACAAATGTTATAAATATCATTTAACAAGTGTTACAATATAACTTTGGATCATTTAACAAGTGTTATAAATATCATTTAAATATTATAATTATAGATTATAAATATTAACACAGTACAATATTACTCCAAACACATAAAATAGACATTAACTTATTAATGGACATCTTAACATTAATAAGTAGAACATTCATTTTGAAATTTAGGATTTCAAAATTAATGAAAACTTATTTGAATTGTAATTTAGAGCATTTATTATTGTATTTTATTATAAATAAATAAATTAACATTCATTCATTAATGAACTATACTTTAAACCTCATTATTTTCCCCCCTTATTCTAGTTATATATAGTGTTACAATATATCTAAAATGCATCATTTAACAAGTGTTATAAATATAATTTAAATGTTATAATTATAGATTATAAATATTCATATACACTACAGTATTACTCCAAATTAACACATAAAATGGATATCAACTTATTAATGGGCATCTAAACATTAATAAGTAGAACATTCATTTTGAATTTAAGATTTCAAAAATAATAAAAACTTATTTGAATTATAATTTAGAACATTGATTATTGTATTTATTAAAAATAAATAAATTAACATTCATTCATTAATTAATGAACTATACTTTAAAACTCATTATCCCCCCCCCCCCCCCTTTATTCTAGTTATATATAGTGTTACAATATATCTAAAATGTATCATTTAACAAGTGTTATAAACGTTATAAATATCATTTAAATGTTATAATTATAGATTATAAATATTCATACACATTACAGTATTATTCCAAATTAATACATAAAATGAAAATCTACTTATTAATGGACATCTAAACATTAATAAGTAGAGCATTCATTTTGAATTTAGAATTTCGAAAATAATAAAAACTTATTTGAATTGTAATTTAGAGCATTGATTATTGTATTTATTAAAAATAAATAAATTAACATTCATTCATTAATATGTATGGGTTAAACTTTAAATTGTGATTGGTTATGAATAATTATTCAATTTTTTCTTTATTTTTTGTAAATAATTTGAATGAATTTTATATTAGGTGACTGATAAACGAATCCGGATACTCGAATATTCGAATAATCTGTTTATTCGAATAAAATAAGCGAAAACGGATATTATCCGTATTCGGATATTATTTTAGATACCGGATACGGATAGCATTTTTAAAATCCGCCGAATACTACATACGAATACGAATAGCGAATTGATTTTTCAGATACGGATACGAATATTACAGTATTCGGATTCGTTTATATCCGTTTACACCGCTAGTTATAGCTAACTAAAATGCAGAACTGAGAATTTAGCTGATTTACAAAAAAAAGTTTTAAGCTTAAAGGGTCCTTCAAGGGTTTGAGCTGCTGCTAAAAAAGCTCACACTTTTAAATAAACAACTGTTTTTATTTTGGCTCAACTAGGATCTATAGATGATTTTAAGGGATTTTTTCCCCTTACTCCTCATTCATGTGTTCTCCGCTACACCTCTTCTTGTAATCTAGTAGTTCATAAATTGTGACGCCCTCCAGCAGCCCTTTTAGCTGGCACTTTTTAATATACTTTACTAAGAAAAACATAATTACCTCATTTATTACAATAAATCCTATAAACATAAACCAAAACATCAACTGGATACTTTTTAAAGATTTTAGTAGTAACATTTCAATAAGACGACCTCCAAGAAGCTGTGCTGAAAAAATTAGTCAAGATGGCATAAAAGGAGTTCATTTTAAACAGATTAGTTTGATTATGAAAACTTTAAGAAGCCAAGAGCCCAATGGAACGAACAATGGTAACCCCTCAAACTATTCTTTGTTATTCAATTTGGATGAAGAAAAAAAAGAAACTACATATGTGAATATAACTCGGGTTGTTAAGGCCAAAAGCACAAATGACTTTTTAAATAAAATGATTAATGAAGTTTCTTTCGGATAAAGGAAAATAATATTGAATAATAAGAATGAGAGAACCCAAAATAAAAAACGAGTTGAGGAGTCTCAAAAAGGAAATTATAAAAGAAACTGCACTAAAGCCATCAGACTTTGGTACATTTAGTAAAATAGTAGGTGTTCATCTAGTTTTGCTACTTTATCACAGCTTACCTATCTAAAAGTAATGTCTTATATGGCTTCGTATTTGTAAATGGTTGATTCTATTGTCAACATCGACCATACGAAGACCTTGACTTTAGAGTGGAACTTTAAATTTCAAATGTAATTGGTGAACAGGGAAAAAACAAGATGCGAATAAAGAATCTATAGAAAATGAACACCAAAAATCCAGGGTCAGAATCACCAATTAAAAGAAAACAACAGGAGTCTATAGCAATTAGTAACTTGGAAGCGATCATCAAGATGATGTCTGGAAAAGATAAATATGGGATCTCCTTTTAAATGGCAGCAGAAACTATGAGTAGTCGAATAGTGAATACAATATAGGCTGTAGAGACAAGAAAAATGTAAGGAGGTAGCATTCCATATCCATGATTCCATATATATTTGACAACTAGTTCAAACAAAAGCTCCAAAGAGAATGGAGGAATGCTAGACCTAAGTATAAATTGCTAGTGAAGTTAAAAAGTAATCTTTTCCTAATAGACAAGACAGATTCAGCAGGTAAGACTAAAATAAATTCACATTTCTTATCAACCCATAAACATACCAAGTTCGCAAAGAAGTCGCTGTCACCAGATATCAACTTTGAGGACATGCTTGTTTTGGCACAGTTTACAAGAGAATCTTTCCCAAGCTTTTCAACCTAGACAAAGAAAATAGAGACCTGATTAAGAAACTTGATATGTTACAACACAGCCCCTACATTGGGCACATGTACTAACAGGCGTAACAATGCAAACAATGTTTTGCCAGTTTCCAACAAAGAGATCTTCATAGTTCTAATTCTCAAAGACATTCAGATCTATTGAACCAGAAGATTACTTTTGGATAGTAAATAGATCTACCTAACAATTCTAGGAAAATTCCAGGGTACAAGTAAAATATGGCAAATGAAATCTTTTAGTTGATCTTTAAAACAGATAACACAATTGTGAAACTGAGGCAATGGGCCATAGAAACTTAGAGGATTCCACATAGAGTAACTTTAAATAATACATAATGATTTTAACAAATTCTAGAAGACTTGTTCAGTAGTAAGAATTACCTTCACTGCCAATTTTTCCTCGATATATTTACATGCTTCTCTCATCGCAAGCTGTCAAGATAGGCAGCAACAAGAATAGTGTATACAGTATTTAAAAGTGAATGAAAGAAACGGATCAAAATTCAGCTAATTTTATAAGTGCTAGATTTTTCCTGCTTGAGGAATTTTTTTTTTTGGGGGGGGGGGGGAGGGGGGGTGCTGACACTAACCCTGTATCCACTGATTATAGACGTTGGATGAATCTTGTTTCTCACCAGATCATTTGCTCTCTGCAAATTATAAGAGGATTGCAAATTTTAACTCATTCTCCAAACATCAGGCAGATCTTCAGAACACTAAATCAGACATCAAGTCATTTCTCAAACACAGACATTATTAATACATTAGCTGAATATTACCTTAAGCAATTCTGCAGCTATAATGACAACTGAAGTTGTCCCATCTCCAACTTCTCTGTCTTGAAGCTCAGCCAATTCAACAAGAACCTGTAAATGCCAATAATAGGTAGAAAATACACATGAGAGGTGCAAAGAAGAGCCAATTATAAGATAAGCAATAATAAAGAGGATAAAAGAGTCTCAATTCCTCCACCTTGGCAGCAGGGTGCTCAACCTCTAACATCTTGAGTATTGTAGCACCATCATTCGTAATTGTTACATCACCAATATCATCAACTAGCATCTGAAATACGAATGTAACAACACACCATGTCACGGTCTCTCACCGGAATGATTAATACAAACTATAGTATTCAGATATAAATATTGTAAATCTATAGAAAGAGAAATATAAAAACCTTGTCAAGACCAACAGGACCAAGTGATGTTTTCACAATATTTCCAACTGCTTGGCAGGCCATCACTGCTCATTCCAACACATCAACATTTCAATAATTAAAGTATATTCACGAAAAAAACACTACTTATCCAACATAAAAATCGCTAAAAGGACAAATGCACACACATATATACAGTGAGAGATTGTTTGCAAATTCATCCATTATTAATGGCAGAAATATAAACTTTTTTTTTTTGTAAATACACATCTCTGAAAACTATAAAGCAAAATTAATTTTCCAAACCCTAAAAGCCCGAAGCTTTTGTTCAGAAAGTAAATATATTTTTAGAAATTTCAACCTTGTTTGTAGCATATTCATACATTAGATGTGTAACTCCCCTTGTACAGAAGGACCAGAACAACGAGTCCGATTTTCAATAGATTACAAAGGAAACAGTAGTCCTTTTTCCAGATTGACAAATTATATACATTTCGTTTATATTATCTTCCACCAAACTAAAATTTCTAACTTAAACTGAATTAAAACTTATATAAATGGTGAATTAAGCTTAAATACAACATATATATATAGACAGACAGAGAGAGAGTACCATTTTGGGTGCGAACATCCTGACCAGATTGGCGATCACCTAGAATCTCAGGATTTCCAATCACCATTTTACTGAATCGAATGAGAGAGAAAAATTAAGAAACGTTTAATGGAACTGATTGGTAAAACCCTAAATCGAGGAGTTCAGTTTTCAGAAGAACAAAAACTGCTGCAGCTCCCGAATGAAGCCTCAGTATTCGAGAAGGTTATCACCTTGTATGCGATGGAAAGGTTTAGGATTTAACGACGTCGTTTGCGTTATTTTGTGTTATCAACTAATTGGGCTTACGGTTGCCTGAAAAAATCAGTCATGTTCTAGGAGACTCAATGGGCTTCGGTAATATTCATGGTCCAAATGATAATTTACTTATAAAAAATTGTTTTGGGTCATAGTGAAATAATGATGAATTTTCACTTTCCTGATAATTGAATTTATTTTATAATTCACATTATATGACATTTTATAGAGAACTGTTATTTTCACAATATCTTACTCACATGAATAATGTGGGTCTATTTATTGTTCATGTAAGAGAAGTCTAACGAAAATATAATTTTCAGTTGTGTAAAAATCATTTTCCTATATTAAACTAGCTAAGTTGTTATTTCTATTGCAATAAAAATATTCTTAAAAGTTGACCCTTAACCATTATATTATCTAAAGGCACAAGTATGTATCCTAATTTTTTATTTTTTTTTAAAATTGCTAGACATTTTAACAAAAAATTACCTATTATTTTTTAATATTAGCCAAATTATTGATTTGATCATAAACTACATAGTTAAAATAGTCGATTAATTTAGCATTCACGATTTTGTTATAGTTCGTTCGTTTTTATTTCACGTTATCCTAAATTAGTTAGCATTTAAAATTTAAAAAGAAAATATTTAACTTCAATGTTAAATGTTTAAGCTACATAACTATCTAAGCAAAACTACATACGCTTTTGACCCAACAAATTGGGCCTCGTGCAAGTTACATAAATTGTTGTGTCCACAAATTTTAGCATTTGTTACTCAAAGTTATAAAAAAATGTTGCTATGTTGCCACGATTTGCACTTTTGTATTGCTTGTTGGCTAAACCCCTCGCACGTTTGTGCAATCCTCTTTTTCTCATTTGGTAGTCAACTAGCAATGTAATCAAGGCCACAATATAATGTGGCAAATAGGTATATAGTAATAATTTAACATAATCAACAACTTGTGCAACGAATGCTAACAAGGGTTGTTTAATTATCAAGAGCATAAGAGTATGTTTGAAATCAGATGGGAGTGAACCCTTAGTGTAGTTCTTTCATACCCAAGCCTAGTTTGGCATGTTAATTTAGGTTCAGAATTTCCCCAAAACTTCCGAGTCACGAGGTTTGCTTCTCTTTGCATTACTATAGAAGATTGCGGTAAAATTCAACTTATTTCTTACAAGAAAGTCAAAAGTGTCAAATATATGTCAAGATACTACGTGATAGTAAAGTCTCATATCGAAATATAACAAAAAAAAAGTGAGGATATATATTCTCTAATGAACTATAAACTTAATAGATTAATTTTTTGATTGAAGATGTGATTTCAAATACCTATTTATAAGGTATGATATTTTTAACAATAATTGAGAAAATTGCTCCGCCAAGACTTAAAAGATGGTTATTTGCCATCGGATATATTTGGTACCGCGCATGAGTCGAATCATGGATCTTATGATTTATCAGTCTCATGTCAAAATATGGGTGATGTGTTATCTTAATATATAACACTAATGCATCATTGATATTAACATCATAATCTTTTAAATAGATCTTTAATAAAATAATCAGATGGTACTCTTAGGACGATAAATTTGATCGAGGCTTGATCAAGGTACGGATCGGATCATTATAGATGGTATGGTGACGATAAGAATGAGAGCTCAACTGCTTCATAGTTAGATATTTTTGAGTTGTAGGAAATTCTATGGACTACAAAAAGATATGCTTCAAGATCTGGTCAGATCCTACAAGAGGTGTGACTCACATGTGATTTGCTGGCCATTTAACCCGTTCGATCGTGAAATCGCTCTTATCGGACATGCTTTTTGAGAGCTAAATTTTGGGGTGGGCCCATCTACATGTGACGTGTCCTGGGTCCTACCATATTTCAAGAAATGTGGTGGTAGGGAAAATAATGCGCCAGTGGGTTAAATGGGAAATGAAAACGAAAGGGATAATTTACCCAAAAAAAACAAAAAACCGAAAGGGATACTGAAGCAGGGTTGATGGGTGGATTTGGGAACAGATAGCTGACCAAAAGAAGATACGAAAAGACAATATAAAATGGTATAGATGGTAGTTATTAGTTATAATTATTGAACTCATTTATATACGGTGAAATATTCATTAATTATAATTTGATCAATTATTTTGTATTTATTTTTTTATAATCATCTTTTGTCGTCGTTTTATTATTTAAAAAAAAAAATCAAAGGAAACTACGAGTATGTTATTTTAGGTAAAAATTAGGTCTCGTAACAAGGGACTCTTCTTTATACCCGCACCGCTGATAAATAGCTAAAATTGTCGAGCGAGCATAATACTGAATGCTTTTTATTGATCTTCGATAGGCATTGCCACCGACTGTTGAGGCCCCCCACCCCCATTTCTAGCAAGTATAATCTATTACAAGCTCGTGATACATACGCATGCCTAACAAGAAGCTTCGTGGGGTTTTTCCTTACAAAAGGAGGTAATGTTTTCGTATTTTCATCTCTCTTCATTATGATTTCTCTTTAATTCATTTTCAAACTTTAATTATTTATATTTTCCCTTCCAAAACAAACAAGACAGAGAAAATTAAGTTATTTTTCTCCTATTATAATCCCCTCACTAATGATTCCATATTCTATTGAGTGGCCAATCAAACAAGTGCTCAAGAAATTC
Organism: Hedera helix; assembly: GCA_947179155.2. Taxonomy (NCBI): domain Eukaryota; kingdom Viridiplantae; phylum Streptophyta; class Magnoliopsida; order Apiales; family Araliaceae; genus Hedera; species Hedera helix. The sequence continues at coordinate 5,140,989 of OX359272.1, forward strand.
TCTTCCCATGTACTTTTTTTGCCATCCCATTTTTAAATTTTCGCCTTTGCTTTCTATTCAAATGAGAAGAAATTTTGAAATTTATTATTTAATTTTCATAATTTCATCTAAAACATGTATTTAAGGATGTAAACAAACCGAGTCGAGTCGAATATTGAGTTGTTCAGATTTGGTTTATAAAATTTATCGAGTATGAAATAAAGTTTGATTGAGATTCGTTTAACTATCGAGTAAGGCATGATCTCGAATCGAGCCCCTACAGTTTGAACTTTTCGAGTAAATATGATTTGAGTATCAATAGAAAATTATAATTTGAAGAGGGTTGAGTAATTTATTGAACTTTAAATTTTGCTCATATTCGAATCGTTTATATTTCGAATCAAACTTTTAGTTGAACGGATACGAATCGAGCTCGAACTGTTTAGTTCATTTTACAATCTTACATTTATTATTATATCATAATGATAGTGAAGTTAGAAATATAACATTTTTATTGAAAATGTGATGTTGTTGGAGTTGATTTTCTGCCCCTTTTTTATTTTTCTAGCAGAATCAAGAATTTCATTCCCTCCAAAAGGTGACAAAAACGAGAATACAATTCTCACAAGCATGCAAATCTTGACCAAAATACTAGGCTTAAACTACCTAACCCAACTAAGCAAAAGCTGCACTAAGCACCAACAAATTAAATACCTCCCCAAGATACCGAGACCATGAAATTAAGCCATGGCCAAAATTTTTTCCCTCCGTTTGAAAATTTAATATGAATTTAAAAATTTTAAAATTCAAATTTAATATATTTTAAAAGTCAAAATAAATGTAAATTTATTTAAATTTTTCTATACACTTATAATTATTATAAAATATTTAAAAAATACTTAAAATTATAAAATCTTAATATTTATCTTATATTTTGGCACGAAGGGAGCTAGTAGGAGTGTAGGACTGCATCCACCATCAACCTCATTCTCTCCTCTCTTCTCTATCTCCCATAGACTCCTTTAATTAATTTGTCAATTTGCTGCAATGATTTATTTTTAATTTCATTAGTTTATTTTCTTTATCTTATTAAGGGGCGATAATATCCTTTTACTATAAAACCACAAAATATATGTCATTTCCCCTAATAAAAAAAGAAAAAATCATTGTGCACCTGCACTTCTATTTTTCTCTTTTACAGTATTCATTACACAATTATAAATACATTTATAAACTGCGATTTTTAAGAAAAAAAACTATATTTCAAATATAGTTAGTATTTGTTAAAAAGTTAGTGCAGTTTAAGTGTGGTGCTGAAAATGATAGTAACAAAGTAATAATAAACTAGAAATATTATATTATCGTAATCTAATATATCTTTATATATATATATATATATATATATATATATATATATATATATATATATATATATATATTTATTTGAAATGGATTAAAAAAATTATAAAGTAATTCGAAAGTAATTTTTAGGATGACTAATTTTTTGTTGAATGTAAATTGCAAATAGACAATGTAAAAATAAAACAGTGATATGTGGATCATATTTTTACTATCATATCTTATATATTGACATATATCCGCATTTATCCTTTTGTGGAGTTTATTTTTCCTTTTTTATGAAATTTTATTTTTTCTTTTGTGGAATTTTGTTTTCTCTTATCCACTCTTGTAGTAGATATTTTTTTTTTCCGTTTTGGGAGCTTAGATTCTCTCTGTGTTAGGAGTTATTTTTGTTTACAGTAATTACGATTACAGATATGCTAATTAGATGCGGGACACGATGTGTTTCTGATAATTATTTTTTGATTATTCTTATATTATAAAAGTTTGTAATTCAAATTTTTTTTTTGAATAAAGTAGATATTATTTTTATTCTATCATACATATAATTCGTATTATTCTGATTAAATAAATTACTTTTTTCTCATTTTGTTTCCATGATTTATCAAAAAAAAATAAAGAAAAGCTTCCACCTAAATAATTTGGGAAGTAGAAGGAAATGGACAAATGGTACGATTACTACAATTGGTTGTGAGTGAAGGGACAATATATTTTCCCAGTTATGGTAGGTATGGTGGGGAGATCTTTATTGTGGTGGGCCAATAATCCTTGGTGTTTGGGTTGATCACGACGAATATCATCATGAATATAAGTTGGAAAGTTGATGATGTCCACTCTCTGACTCTCCTATCTTATAGTCCTATGGAGAAACTGAGAATCACATTTTCCTTGTTTGGTTACGGACGCCAAAGCTGATTATATTCCCCATATGTAATTGTCATATGGTCACAGACTCGAAGGACATACCAACCGTCTCTTTTATGGCATAGGGATAAGTTTGAATAAATAATTCGATGTCATATTGAAATTTGTTATAGAATTGAATTAATAAAAAAAATGTAAGAGATAGTTTTTACTGATTTTTTTAATCTCTTTTCATCAAGTAAGAATGCATTTTATAGTTAAAATGGGAAATAAGCAATGTTGAGAAAATCGAACTGGACCGTCGGTAAATCAGTCGACTTTTCGGTCCGGTCTGACCAAAAAATCGAAAAGTCAACGACCCGATCAAAAATTAGTTGACCACCGGTTTAACCGGTTGACCCGATTTTCAAGTTTTTTTTTTATTTACAAAAATGTTTTTAATAATATTATAACATTATTTTATTATATTTTAGCTTACAAAAAATTAGATATTTTAAAATTTTATTAATTATTAATAATATATATTTTTTATGTATTTATGACGTCATTGGTTCAATAACGGTTCGACTACTGGTTGGACCAGTGACCCATCCACCCGATAACTTTTCTGGTTCGATGACCGGTCCAGTTTTTTAAACGTTGAAAATAAGGATCCAAATAAAAGGACCCTTATTTTAAGCTTAAAATAAGGCCAATAGCCTACTTTCTAACTTTTAACTTAGGATCTTAGAAAATCATATATTAAAGCACTTTCCCTTAATTTCTTAAGATAGAAGATTATATTTCATTAAAAACCTTGCTAAGAAAATTCAGTGAAAAAAATTTAGCGAAGAAAAAAAGAGTACATATCTTTTATATAAATATATTATGATTTAATTGATTGTCTCATTAAAACATTGACAGGAGAAACGTACTGGGATGAAAATCGTGACTAAGGAAAAAGAGTACAATCTCCCCCTCAAAAGGAATTCATTACTCCTTGATAAAATATTGTGATAAGTCTTTTAGTGGACACATTCTAATCTTATTTTGAAATTTTGCAAACGTTGCATAGTGATTTTATAAATAAGTTGGCTAGATTATCACATGATTGAATTTGATGCACATCTATATCATCTTTCTTTTGTAGCTTATGTGTGTAATTTTTTTTAAGTGATTTATATTTTGTTCTATCTCCCTTGATGTATCCTCCTCTAAGTTGAGTGATGCATGCAGCGTTATTCTCATACATAATTATAGGAATGTTTGCATGACTCCTGGATATGCTCAATAATTAACCTTAACCAAGCACATTCTCTACTTGTTCCATGTATTGAGAGAATTTCTAAGTAATTTGAACATGTGACTATCATGATTTGCTTTGTGGATTTTTAGGATATAGTCGTGTCATATTATGTAAATGCATATTGTTTGTGATCTCCTATTGTATAGATCTAATAAATATCTTGTATCGGTATATCCAACCAATCGCGACGTTGAATCTCTTGAATAAAATAATTCAAGATCTATACTTTCACAGATATATTTGAAAATGTGCTTGATCTTATCTTAATGTCTCTTAGTCGAAAAAGAACTATATCTTGCCTGTAAGTTGACAACAAAAGTAACATGGGGTCGTGTACACTTTACAAGATACATAAGAGCACCTATTGTACTTAGATTTGGAACTTTAGGTCCAATGACTTCTTCCCCACTTTTTTGAGGCCGAAATTGATCTTTATCAGCTTCTAGAGATCGAACAACCATGAGGGTAGTCAAATAGTGAGTTTTATCCATATGAAAATGACTAAGAATCTTTTCAGTATATGTGGATTGATGAACAAAAATTCTAGATCCTAAATGCTGCACTTGTATTCGCAGACAAAATTTTGTCTTTGCAAGATCTTTCATTTCAAAGTCATTCTTTAAATATGTAGTTGTGAGTTCTTCAAGAGTTCTTACAAGATTCAAATTATCTACATATACAACAATGGTGGTAAATCCACGTTGTGTTTCTAAATAAAAAAACATGGACATACTTGATTATTTGTATACCCGTTTTTTATTAAATAATCACTAAGTTAATTGTACCACATACGATCAAATTATTTCAACCCATATAATGAGCGTTATAACTTGATTGAATATATATGACGGAGCTTTTGTGATTTAACCATTTTCAATCCTTTAGAAATTTTCATGTAGATCTCATTATCAGGTGAACCATATAGGTATGCTGTTACAACATCTATCAGAAGTGTTTTCAAACCTTTCATGGTTGCCATACCTAGTAGAAAGTGAAAAGTGACTCCATTTATCACTAAAGAGAGAGTATTTATCCTAATAATCTATATTAGATCTTTGTGAAAAGTCTTGAGCTACAAGTCCGATTTTGTATATCACAATTTTATTTTTCTCATTTTTCTTTAGTATAAATACCTATTTCTTTTCAACCGAGATTAGTCCCAGTGGTGTTTGGACTATTGGTCCAAATACTTCCCTTTTCAATAATAATTATAACTCAATTTGAATAGTAACTTTTCATTTTGGCCAATCTTTTTTCCCCCTCCCGGCATTCTTCCATATTCTGTGGTTCAGGATCCATATCAAGAATTATAATAATAGATGATGTTATAGAGAAATCAAATATATCATCAATCATGACTTTGTTTAAATCCTATATTTTGTCATTATGTACATAATTTATTTAGATTTCTTGGTGCTCATCTTTTATTCCGTCGATGGGACTTTGTACCTCTTCTAAGGGTATTCCCACTTTTGGAATAAGTGTTACTTTTGGAGCGGGTACTTCTTGATAAGTAAATTTTTATATCTATTTATTAGGTATTTTATGCTTAATTATTTGTTAGTTTTAAAGTATTTTTTAGTGTTTTAGGTAATTTATTTAATTTTATGCATTTATATTATTTTAAATAATTTTATATTATTTTTATTATTATATTATTATTTTTGTTTAACTTTATATTTAATTTTTTGTAGGTAATTAAAATAAAGAAATTAAATCACTGATGGCATTTCTGTAAGTTTCCTAATGAGGCAGTGTGACGCCCCCAAATTCAAACCCACACAGTCCAAACTTGAGTCGCCAAAATGCACAACAACTATTACAAAACAGTACAATGTACAACAATATAATGCTCATTAATAGACAACTAAGTCTTCACTATTATTGTCATACTATTTTACAATATGGTGAAGATTACTATAAAAACTATCTTGGACCATCACTTTATTTCACTTTTTTTCTTGCTAGTCTCGGCTACAATATCATTTCACAATAGAATAAAAGGGAAAATGTGAGCTTAAATAACCCAGTAAAGAATATCATGACTAAGATAATGATGAATAAATTATTATTAGCCTTTGACAATTGCGTCCTTGATATAATAATATAAACAACAAGTTTTAAATCAACAACTGTAGTTAAGTTCTTGAACAAAATTTAGATCAACAACTGCAGCGGAATAACAACCATTAGGAAAATTATGTAGATCATGGTGTCTACTAGCTTTTCTTTTTTAGAAAAATTATCATCAACTTTTATCATCTGAAACACCACTGGTCATGATCAAACCAACAACAGTTCTTCTTTGCCTCAGGCCAAAGAAAGTATTCACCACGTGCCCTAAAAGACACACTATCATTATATCGCCTTTATCCTATCATATATATCCCAGGCCACAGATATGTACAGCAACTTGATTCTTGATGATTAAAAAAATAATAGAGATACAAATGATGAATAAAATAACATGATAAATAATATATATCGAAAGTTTACAATTTTACTTTGTCCATAGTCAAATAATGTCCAAATTGTCAACACGATGTGGACTCAAATTCAAAAATGATATTCAAAATCCATAGTTCAAAATAACGGTTGAAGTTCAATAGAAATGTTCAAGTAAATAGGAAGGTTCATGTGAAATGATATTAAATGAAGTGCAAATTATTAAGGAACATATAATCATTTCAGAAATTTTACCGAATAATACTTACCATACTAAGTTTAAAAATATGAAAGAAAATGATATCCTTTATCTTAATACTTAACGGGATATTGATAAAAATAAAGTTGATCAACCTATATATATATATATATATATATATATATATATATATATATATATATATATATATATATATATATATATATATATATATATATATATAATTAAATTAGTAACTACCATACATAAATTTCATGATGTATATCAACTCGTATGAAATATTCAAAAATGATTTGATAGTAAAAATTTGTGTAGTGTACATAATAAAGTATAATAAACTTCAAATAGTTTTTTAAAATAATATTTTAAAAGAATCTTCACGAGAAAGTTTTTCAAAATGAATCTTCTAAAGGAAGAGTCTTCTAAAGGAAGATTTATAAACACCGTGTAATGTGTAAGACCCCGAATTTTATGAAATATAAAATTTAATTTTTCTTCATATATATTTTTCATGAAACAGTAAGTGGTTAAATTGACGAAATTGAAAGTTAAGGATGCTATGTGCAAATTTTATTTTGACGGACAATATTCGTTTTGTCGGGGAATATTCGTTTTGTCGGGGAATATTCGTGCCGTACGACGGCGCCGAAATAACAAATTATTTGTGGACCCCACAACGGAATATTTGTCGGATATAGAAAACGACAGAAGTAACCTTTTTAAATAAAAATAGTCAACGGTGTTAACTGTTAAAATACCGGTGATAAAAGAATAGTAGCATACGGTAATTTATGGTATTTTCTGTAGCACACGGTACTCTACAGTAGCACACGGTATTGCACAGTGTCTCATATTATTGGTCTGATAATTGACACCATAACTGTTGCGCATCATTTCATCAATAATTGTCACTGCATAATATTTTATATTATCAATTCAATTATTGTTGCTACACAGTATTTTGCATTATTGATTCAATAATTGTCATTACACTGTATTTCATATCATCGAGTCAATAATTGTTGGTGCACTGTAGTTTAAAATTATTGAATCTAATAATTGTCACAGTAGCAAATACACTATAATTTATATTATTAAATTAATAAAAATATGTAACGTGTTTCTTACATTATTGTGGTAACATTATTTTATATGTTGGACTCACAGGAAGAATAAATAAATAAATAAATAAAAAATAATTAATTTTACTATTTGAAATAGTAACGTGAATAGTGACGTGAATAGTGACGTGAATAGTAAGTGAATAGTAAGAAACATGTGGGACCCATTGTGGGGCCCACATGAAATGTGAGAAATGTGAGAATTGCTGAAGAGTTGGTGGAGGCTGCTGCGCAGCCTCTGCTGAAAATTTTTTATTTCACCTACCGTGCATAGTAACTTCTTTTCTCCTATAAATAGCTTGTTCAGCTGAATAGAAAAATCACACCTAAAACATAGAATTTTTCTATAAGAATTTTATGAGTTTTCTCTGAGAATAGTGAAGACTTAGTTGTGTATTATTATTATACACTGTATTGTTGTACGTTGTGCTTTGTTGTAATAATTTTGTTGTAGTCTTTTGACGACTCAAGTTTGGGCTGTGTAGGCCTAGATTTGGGGGTGTCACAGTTGGCATCAGAGCTTAGGGATATGGTCTTTAATGGAGATCTGGGGTTAGAACTAGGAGGGGAGAGACGAATAGAATCAGTCACTAGTGTGTCCCACCTAAATTAGATTTTATTATCTAATGAGTTGATTTGATTATAGGGACATGAAGTGATGAGTCAGTTTATTTGAACTAACATCTATTTTGTGACCACAGTTAAGTATGGCATCTGGAAATCAGGAGGTTAACCACGGAGTACCCGAAGTGAATGTAGAGGCCACAAACAATTCTTCTACAAACTCAGAGTTGAATAATTTGCCTAAAGCAAAAATTATTTGTATCCGATCTAAAGAAGAAGAAGGTGAAAGTTCTACCGTCGTTCTTCCAAATTCGTTCTTTAAAGGATATCCGGAACTTGCGGAAATTGTTGCCTTTAATTTGCTCGACAGTTGGAAACATATTATCACCTGGTTATGCTCGATAACAAAGGATCAGAATATATGGACGTTTCATATAAGTCTTTGGGATTTATGGTGTTCTAGCTATGAGTTTCAAGATTATTTAAAAATGATGTTTCTATACTTTTGGGCGTTACAATTTAAAGGAATTCAGGTTAAGTTAGTCACTATAATGGAAACTGCAGTCTATCGAAAATACTATTCTTATAGAAATCATTGGTACGTTACTACTGATGAAGTTGAGGAATCCGAGAAACAGTTCGTTAGAGAATTATTTAGTGGTATTCCCATGGTTGAAATACGTGAAGATCCGAATGAAGTACTCGGGATTCGATTTGACGATAACAGTCAAGAAACCGAAGGAGGTGATAACTGGTAAGTTATTCATAAATTCTCGTGAATTCTACGCTATGTTAGATACTGGCTCTATCCACTCTTTTATCTCACCTATATGTACTCAACGTTTAAATTTGACTATTGAAAACTTAAATCTTGTCTTATCAGTTGAAACTTCATTGGGAGAAATACCTATTACATTTACTATCTATAAATCTTGCCTAGTTCAAATCAACAACCTCACATTCCCTGTTGACCTTATTTCTTTGGAGATGCATGAATTTGATGTGATTTTAGGAATTAATTGGTTGACTACCCATCATACTAAAATTGATTGTTTTCATATTCCTAATCAACCTGTCATGCAAATTCAAGCAACTAAACCATTGAAATCTATAAATATTATTTCTAGCCATAAAGTCATTCGTTTATTGAAAAACGGATGTCAAGCCTTTTTAGCCCATGTCATTGATTTGAACAAAAACACGTCAAACTTGAATGATATTCCTATTGTTAATGAGTTCCTGACGTTTTTCCTGAGGAACTTCCTGGCTTATCCCCAAACCGAGAAATTGAATTCTGTATCGATCTTGAACCCGATACTAAACCCTTTTCCAAAGCTCAATACCAAATGGCTCTCATAGAACGCCAAGAGATGAAAGTTTGATTATTAGATATCGGTATCATTCGAGCGAGGAATACGAGAAGAGTTTTCAAGAACTCAAGAGGAGACTTGTTTCAGCTCTTGTTCTGACCATTCCATCAGGATCAGGAAAATTCGTCATATATAGCGATGCTTCAGGCAAAGGTCTAGGTTGTGTCCTTATGCTACATGGAAATGTTATAGCTTATGCCTCTCGACAACTCAAAGATTATGAGAAAAATTACCCTACTCATGATCTAGAGTTGGCAGCAGTCGTTTTCGCGTTGAAGATCTGGAGACACTACTTGTACGGAGAGAAAGTGGATATCTATACGGATCATAAAAGTCTCAAGTATTTCTTCACCCAGAAGGAACTCAACATGCGACAACGACGTTGGCTTGAGCTGTTGAAGGATTATGATCACACAATCCAGTATCACCCGGGAAAGGCGAACGTTGTAGCTGACACTTTGAGCAGAAAATCTTATGCGAGTACAAGTGCACTGCTGACAACACAAAAACGTATTTTGTACGACTTGCAAAAGATGGAGATAGAGCTAAAGATACTAGGGACCCACTCGAAGATTGCTCACGTGCGAGTAGAACCGGCTTTAATCGATAAAATTAAAGCTGTTCAAGCTACCGATCCGGAACTGATGAACATGATGAAGAAAGTATAAGAATGTGTCATTCCCGGAGCAAGAATCGACGAGAAAGGAATACTTCGAGTCAACTCTCGACTCTGTGTTCCTAACGATCCTGATTTGAAGCATAAAATCATGATAGAGGCACACAACACGCCATTTGCAATCCACCCAGGAGGTACCAAGATGTATCGAGATCTTCGACATACATTTTGGTGGAACAATATGAAAAAGGAGATTGCAGAGTTTATCTCAAGGTGTCTAACTTGTCAACGTGTTAAGGCAGAACATCAAGTACCTAAGGGTCCATTACAACCACTTGAGGTTCCCGAATGGAAGTGGGAACACATCAATATGGATTTCGTGACGGGTCTTCCTAAAGTTTCTCAAGGCTTAGATGCAATTTGGGTCATCGTAGATAGATTGACCAAATCCGCTCATTTCTTGCCTATACGAGAAAACTTTTCACTTGAACGTCTTGCCGGTATGTACATAAATGAGATCGTGAGATTGCATGGCATGCCAGTTTCTGATCGAGATCCTAGATTCACTTCACGCTTTTGGATCAGTCTACAAAAAGCTATGGGCACTGAACTACGTTTTAGTTCTGCATACCATCCTCAAACGGACGGACAATCGGAAAGGACGATCAAGACCCTCAAAGATCTTTTGAGACTTTGTGTATTAGACTTCAAAGGAAGTTGGGATAAGTACTTGCCATTGGTGGAATTTTCTTACAACAACAGTTACCAAGCAAGCATAGGCATGGCTCCATTCGAGGCTTTGTATGGAAGGAAGTGTTGCTCTCCAATATGTTGGAATGAGGTAGGAGAAGCAAAATTGTTGGGACCCGAGTTGGTACGCTTGACGACCGAAAAGATCCAAATGATCCGACAACGAATACAGACAGTGCAAGAACGACAAAAGAGTTGTGCTGATCTTCATAGGAGAGACGAAAGTTTCAACGTCGGAGATCATGTATTCTTACGTGTTTCTCCATGGAAAGGAATTACGAGATTCGGAAAGAGAGGAAAGCTCAACCCTCGATTTATTGGCCCATTTGAAATCCTCGATCGAGTAGGATCCGTAGCCTACAGACTAGCCCTACCACCAAGTATGTCTCGCATCCATAACGTTTTTCACATATCTATGTTACGTAAATATGTGAAGGACCCAAACCACGTCATTGAGTTAGAACCAGACGTTATAGCAGAAGATTTAACGTATGAGGAGGTACCTGTTAAGATCCTAGATAAGAAGGAGCAAATCTTACGCTCAAAGGTTATACCTCAAGTTAAGGTTTTATGGAGGAACCAAGATATTGAGGAAATGACCTGGGAGCTAGAATCTGAGATGAAGTCTAGGTATCCATACCTCTTCGAAATGCCAGGTACGTCAATTTCGGGGACGAAATTTCATAAGGAGGGGAGGTTGTAAGACCCCGAATTTTATGAAATATAAAATTTAATTTTTCTTCATATATATTTTTCATGAAACAGTAAGTGGTTAAATTGACGAAATTGAAAGTTAAGGATGCTATGTGCAAATTTTATTTTGACGGACAATATTCGTTTTGTCGGGGAATATTCGTGCCGTACGACGGCGCCGAAATAACAAATTATTTGTGGACCCCACAACGGAATATTTGTCGGATATAGAAAACGACAGAAGTAACCTTTTTAAATAAAAATAGTCAACGGTGTTAACTGTTAAAATACCGGTGATAAAAGAATAGTAGCATACGGTAATTTATGGTATTTTCTGTAGCACACGGTACTCTACAGTAGCACACGGTATTGCACAGTGTCTCATATTATTGGTCTGATAATTGACACCATAACTGTTGCGCATCATTTCATCAATAATTGTCACTGCATAATATTTTATATTATCAATTCAATTATTGTTGCTACACAGTATTTTGCATTATTGATTCAATAATTGTCATTACACTGTATTTCATATCATCGAGTCAATAATTGTTGGTGCACTGTAGTTTAAAATTATTGAATCTAATAATTGTCACAGTAGCAAATACACTATAATTTATATTATTAAATTAATAAAAATATGTAACGTGTTTCTTACATTATTGTGGTAACATTATTTTATATGTTGGACTCACAGGAAGAATAAATAAATAAATAAAAAAAAAATAATTAATTTTACTATTTGAAATAGTAACGTGAATAGTGACGTGAATAGTAACGTGAATAGTAAGTGAATAGTAAGAAACATGTGGGACCCATTGTGGGGCCCACATGAAATGTGAGAAATGTGAGAATTGCTGAAGAGTTGGTGGAGGCTGCTGCGCAGCCTCTGCTGAAATTTTTTTATTTCACCTACCGTGCATAGTAACTTCTTTTCTCCTATAAATAGCTTGTTCAGCTGAATAGAAAAATCACACCTAAAACATAGAATTTTTCTATAAGAATTTTATGAGTTTTCTCTGAGAATAGTGAAGACTTAGTTGTGTATTATTATTATACACTGTATTGTTGTACGTTGTGCTTTGTTGTAATAATTTTGTTGTAGTCTTTTGACGACTCAAGTTTGGGCTGTGTAGGCCTAGATTTGGGGGTGTCACATAATGTGTGTGGTTAATCGACTAATTATTATGAAAAGACTTACTTGAACAATACTTGTACTCTTATTGATCTTCACAAATACTCACGATAGTTTAATCACACTCAGAGAAAACTTATACAATGTAATATTTTAGAGAGTGAAAAAAAAATAAGTAAGGGAGTTCTGAATATTTCTTAGGTTAAGGCCTCTATTTATAGCCCAAAACTCTTATCACAATCCAATATTTTCTAATTTAATCCAAATTGTTCATTTCAAGATAATGTTTAATCCGTATCACATATTTTATTTTTTAAGATTTTTTTAATCTAAACTATTCATTCAAATTTCTTTTAATCTATACCGTTCATTTCATATCTTAATAAAACAACTAACTTTATATATAAAATAATTAACTTTATATAAAAGTATATAAAATAAATAACTTTATAAATTCAATTATTCAACAATAATTCATCAATTATTCATTATTATAACAAATTATTGTAATTGCAGTGTAGTTGACTTTCTGAATTAAATACTCACGATACAAGTATAAATATCAACTAATAATGGAATACAATAGTTAAATCAACATCATAATAGTGATAATAATAATGCAAAAAATAAATAAACGAAAATGCACATTACTGTGTAATGATAATTATTAATTTAGTAATGTGAATTACTGTGCATATGCTACTGTGACAATTATCAGTTCAATAATATGAATTATTGTGTATATGACAATTATTGGTCCAGTAAAGTTAATATTGTACAACAGTCACTTTATCAGTTCAATAATATGAAATACTGTGCCATACAACGTGATATTGTGCAATACCGTATGTTACTGTGCAATATCGTGTTCTACTATTCCTTTACCATCGGGTATTTTAACAGTTAAAAACGATAATACCATTGACTATTTTTATTTTAAAAGGTTACTGTTGTTGTTTTCTATATCCGATAATATTTCATTATGGGGTCTACCAATGATTGATTATTTCAACGCAGTCGTACAAATCAAATATTCTCCAACAAGATAAAATTTACATAAAATATCCTTAACATTAGTCAAATTAATCATTTATTGTTTCAGAAAAAAAATTATATGAAAAAAAATTAAATTAAATTTCATAAATGCCGGGGTCTTACAGGCAGGTCGCGCCATGTGCACAAAGGGGAAGTTGGAGCCGAAATCAGTAAAACGCCGTTTGGTGCCTGGATTATCAGCATATGAATACCGCGCGATGCGCAGTCGAAAGTGCTTTTGATGCTAAAGTGTGTTTGGCGCTAAAGTGTGTTTGGCGCGTGGAAGGATGGTAGCCAACTTATTTGTTTCTTTCTTTTTCTATGCGCGGTTCCCACCTTTTCCTTATTCCTTTCCAATCTTGGTTCCAACGAATTAAAGTGCATGAAAGGGATTTATTAATAATCCAATTGCAATTCGAAAGAAAGATTAAATTAGGAATTTTATTTAATAATTTATTATTTGTATTTGTAATTCATATTAGGTTTTGTGATAAATGATGTAGCCTATAAATAGAGTCTATTTGACACAATGAGGAGAATCTAATTTAATCTCTCATATATCTTGTATTCTCTTGTATATGATTTTTATTCTTCTTTTATTATGAGTAGCTAAGTTTTTCAATTTAGTTATAGGGAATTTCAAACCCGATTGCAATTAAGGGTTAAATTAATTCAGTAATATTATTTATTTTTTCTTATATGAAATTATTCATGATAATCTGTTTTAATTGTTTATTTAATTTGATATTGGATTTGATTAATTTAATTTTGGCCTGTTGAGTTAATCAAATTATTTTCAATTGCTAGATTTAAGAATTATATTACACGTAATTGATATTGTTCCTAATCGTTGATAGTAAATAGTGATAGATGACTGTGGTCAAACTTTTGTTTATTGTTATGGTTATCATGATATAAGTTAAATAGTCTGAGCTTATGAGAATGTTGTTTAGAATAATCTAATCTTCTTGTTATTAATGTTTTCTTTATATTAAATTTAGAGAGCTTGTTCTAGGTTGTATAATGGCTATAATCTAATAAAATGCTTGTTTTGTTAGATTATAATTAAGAAAAATTTTGAGTAGCAGAACTTGTTGTTGCCTACGGCTATTACTTTCATGGAATGATAGAAATATAGTCTGATTGATTGAATTATTAATTGTAATGGTGAGATTGAATTAAATAACTGAAGTTTTTAATTTATTAGTTAATCTTATTAATTTATTTTTCTTTATTTAGTTAATTATAATTAATTCAAAAAACCCCCATTCTAGTTTACATTGCAAAAAATCAAATTAATCACTCTTTGTGGGATCGACTCTTACTTACACTACTACATAAATATTTTTTCAAAGTAAAATTTTATTTTTGGGGTGCCTGTGACAGCACACCACTACTTCTGGGACTCTCTGATTTACTATTTGTTTTTATCGAGCGGTGTCTTTTGCACCAACCGATTTTCCACGCTTCTGGCATAGGTGTATGTGACTTTATCATTTTTTTGCATTATTAAATGCATCTGACATTTGATTTATAATATTTTATAAATAAATATTTTTTTGAACTTCAATTTCACATTGTCCCGTGCAAGGATTAAGTGAATTTAATTATGATGCATTTCATGATATTTTAGATGCATGGTTTCTTATTTAAATTTTTTTATCTCCCCTTATCAAAATGGCAATCTGTATAGTGTGTTGTAAAAACATCTCTAGTTAAAGGCTCAATATATCTAATAATAGACACTTGGAGAATAAAAACTAACATAAATTCTAATTATGCATTGTGCTCCCATTTTAGTCCTTTGTGGAGGTGTAATTGGGACATATAATGCACTCTCAAAAACTCAAAAATTTGAAACTTTGGGTATTTGACCAAAAACTAACTGCAGAGAAAAATATTTATAAAGAGCCATTAGCCTTGCTCGAATGATGGTTGCGGCATGCGGAATGACATGGCCCTAAGTCGAAGTAAGTAAGTTGGTCGTTAATATTAATGGACGTGCAATTAAAAATCTTTTTATTAAATATTCAGGTAAACCATTTTATGTATGAACTTGAGGAACAAAATACTCAACAGAGATATTAATGCCATACAAAACTCATTAAATGTTATTGATAAAATGCAGTTGCATTATCAAGTCGTATAGACTTGATTGGAAGATTTGGGAACTAAGCCCGTAACTTAATTATTTGAGTAAGAAGTTTAGAGAAGGAAAAATTTTGAGCGGAGAAGAGAAAAACATGAGACCATCTAGTTAAAGTACCTATTAAAACCATGAAATATTGAAATGGGCCTGATGATGGATGAATGAGTCCACAAATGTCTCATTGGATTCTCTTTAAGAATTTTAGGGCTTTTTTTTTATTATAAACTTTTGTTATTGATGGTTGAACAATTAATTTTTCTTTAGAACATACAGCGCAAGGAAAATCACTATTATGGAAAACCTTCTGATTTTTTAGAGGATGACCAATATAATTTTTAATAATGCGGCGCATCATAGAAGTACCTAGATAGCCAAGTATTTCTTATCAAAGTATAAAGGATTTAAGATCTATGAATTTGGAATCATAACAGTATGAGACTCAATTGCTCTAATCTTTATATTATATAACATAGAAGAAATTGAATGAAGTTATTCTAGAATTTTCTTCTTTTTGAAAATTGTAGAAGTAATGAGAAGATATTCATTGTCATTTCATTTGTTGTTTTGATGTGAAAACCATTTAGTCGAATATCTTCAAAACTAAGTAAATTTTTTCTTGATTTACTATAATATAGAGTATTTTTAATAAAAAAAAATTATGTTTCATTTGGTAACATGAAATTAAATTTTCCAAAATCCTCAATTAAATTTGATGTACTAGAGATAGTTTCAACGCTTCCCTCAGCTTTAGTTAGTTGTGAAAAATATTTATCACTTTCAAGGATTGTATGAGTTATTGCACTGTTTGCTAACCATATATCTTCCATATCCATTAAAGTTGATATATTAAAAGAAAACATATATTTTCTTTATAATATTATACATGAGGAACATATAATATTATACATGTAGGGTACATAATGAAAATTAATAATATTATACATGTAGTGTGCATAACAAGAAATTAATCAATATCCTAAAAGGTGCTTTCAGCAGCTTCAATAATGTCGCTAATCTTTTTCTCATTGTTGGCCATCGTTGGGGCATTAACAATATTTAGTTTATGGTTAACAAAGTTTGTTTCTGTCACCATTTATTTGCTCTTTTGAGACTCCCGGTATAAATTAGCTAGATATTTTAGCGTATGACAAGTACGCGACCTATGCCTTTTCATCCCACATCTAAAACAAACGTTTGGTTTGTTCTTTGTCTGTAGTGCATTTTTTTGTTTTTGCCCAGCCTAGGCTTTTGCCATTTCCAGTGGCTTGAATTATTGCGGTTTTAGGATTTGTTGTTATGATTACCTTGTTTATTTTTCCGTTCCCAAGACCTTTTATTATTTTGCCATCTATTACCATGTTTATTATGCTTGAATGACGTGATATTAATGTCTAACAATGTGGTAGAACCCGTTGGT
Source organism: Hedera helix (assembly GCA_947179155.2). NCBI lineage: Eukaryota > Viridiplantae > Streptophyta > Magnoliopsida > Apiales > Araliaceae > Hedera > Hedera helix. Next base: position 5,157,997 of record OX359272.1, read on the forward strand.
CGTACTTGATGATTTTTCAACAACAGTTTATTATTCTTTTATGCAACGAGGATGATAAACAATAAGTTACGGAATTTTGTGAAATTGGTCTGTTTATCCCAATGTTGTAAAAATCGGACCCGACCACCGGTTCAACTGGTAAAAATCAGAACCGGTTTGTGTTCCGGTCTGGTTTGGACCATTAAACCGTTTTTCACCAAAATCCGGTAAAAATTGTTGAACCAGTGGCTGAACCGCGTGATCCAGTGAACCGGTCACTGGTTCTCGGGTTTGACCGGTTCATGTGTTATATATATATATAAATAAAAATAAAAATTAGGGCTTCAGTTCTTATTTCTCAGTTCGCCTAATTTGAGATCCCGCAGTCGCATTCTCAGTTCTCCTCTCATCACCATCGATTAACAGTGTACACCTCTCGCTTCTCTATCTTCTCTGTCGACAAGGTAATAATATATGACTGATGACTCTCAAATCTCGTTTCTCTGTTGATTCCTAGCTTTTATCTTTCTTCTATTTGGTTGTTTGGTTACTATTTCAATGTTTTGATTTGCAAGAGCTAACATATAGCTAATGGTTCATCTGTCTTTCAATGTAAAGGACAAGGACTAGTTTTTCTTTTTTATTTCTTTATTTTATCACAAACTCTGTGACTTGATTCTGGGGGCATATATTTGAAGATAGTAATGTTGATTTTTTTTTTCCATCGAAATTTGTTAATGAAGCAGTAATGAGACTTACAAAAAAAGTTAGAAAATAAATGAAGCAATAATGGGATTTGAATCATTCTCACTAAAATTGGCTATTGATAATGGATGGTATGATCTAAAGCAGTGTAATATGGTTTTTCCATTCATTTGCTCCTATTTACTTGAGGTTTTTAATTGATAATGGATGGTATGATCTGGGTAGTGATTCAGAATTTTGATGACTAAATATGTATGTGTGTGTGTGTGTGTGTGTGTGTGTGTGTGTGTGTGTGTGTGTGTGTATCAGGATTAATCTGGCCAAGTGGACTGAGTAAGATGTAATGCAGCCAAATATAAAGATAATTTGCCTACATTCATGCCAAATCATATGTTTCGTTGACTATGGAATTGTAATCTTATAATAAAAGATTATTTAGAGGTATAAATATTCCAATCCCATCCTTATATTATTAGCCTCAGAATGTGTTTTTTCATATATTATTATATATGTGGACTAGTATGACAATAACCTATATTAGCAAGGGAAAGAGATTTCTTTTGATAAAATAATTCCATTGTGATACTAACATCATATTATTACTACATACATATTTGATATGTTATAGTCAATGGTTTATATATCTTGTTGTTGTATTTTTTACTAGGTTTGAGCAGTTGACATGTCGTCATCGGGCCATGATTCAACCGCACAGTCAGTTGCATCTACAAATACAAGAGGAAAGACGGATGTTACGTGGAATCATTGTAGTGAAGGGCTAGCTGCTGATGGTAAGAAAAATATTACTTGTTTATATTGTCAAAAAGCAGTTAAGGGTGGTGGCATTAATAGAATAAAACAACATCTTGCTGGGAAAAAGGGTGAGGTTGGCCCTTGTAGGAGAGTTCCTGCAAATGTAAAACATGAAATGGAACAATCCTTAAAACAAATTGAACAAAAAAAATAAGAAAAAGTTAACATGCATTTATTTGATGATCCGTATGAAAAGCATGAGGGGGATGATGTAGACGTTGAAGAGATTATTTGTCAATCTCCAGCTGATAATGTAGTGAGTGGTAGTAGTGCACCAATAAAGGGGAAAGGAAAAAAAATAAGTAACTTCCTTACTTCAAACCCCCAACCTGATAAACAGTCCACAATAAAAAGTGTTATGGCTGGTAAAGAAGTTATGTGGAGGGCAAACATGGTTGTAGCTAGATGGCTTTATGATTGTTGCATTCCTTTTAATGTCGTGAATTCAATACATTTTCAGCCTATGTTTGACGCTACAATTAGAATTAGTTTGGGTTATAGAGCCCCTTCTTATTATGACGTTCGAATCAATTTGCTTAGAGATATTAAAAAAGAAGTGCAACTTTTTGTTGAAACCATGAAGTCTTTTTGGGGTGATAGTGGGTGTACCAGTATGGGGGATGGTTGGACAGATGTTAGGCATAGATCTTTGATTAATTTTCTTGTTTATTGTCCACGTGGAATTACTTTTGTTAAATCTGTTGATGCTTCTAATGCAGTGAAGAGTGGCATACTTTTGGCTAAGTTATTCCAAGAAGTAATTAAATGGGTTGGACCAACTAATGTATTTTGTGACGCCCCCAAATCTGAGCCCACACAGCCCAAACTTGAGTCGTCAAAAGACTACAACAAAAATTATTACAACAAAGCAGAACGTACAACAATACAATGTATAATAATACACAACTAAGTCTTTACTATTATTGCCACACTATTTTACAACACGTGAAGACTACGACAGCTATTCCTCAGACTCTCACTCCATTCCCCGGCTAGACCCTGTTACGTTTTCATCTCCTGTTGAAAAACAATGGAACAAAAGAAAGGGGTGAGCTCAAATAGCCCAGTAAGAAATATCATGACTAAGATAATGACGAATAAATTATCATTAGTCTTCAACAGTTGAGTTCTTGATAGAATACAATAGACTACAAGGTTTATATCAAAAACTGCAGTTAAATTCTTGAACAATGTTCAGATCAATAATAGCAGCGGAATGAGCAATCTATTAGAAGAATAATGTAGACTATAATATCCACTCGCTTCTCTTTTTAGTAAAAATATCATCAACTTTTATCATCTGAAATAACATTAGTCAAGATAATGCAACTTCACAGTTCCTGGTCATAAACATGCAGATCAACAGTTCATCTTTGCACTACGGGCCAAAGACATTCAATATAACACCAACGGTCATGATTATACCAGATTCAGCCTTTGGTTATAATCATACCAACCAACAGTTCATCTTTGCACTACGGGCCAAAGAGAACATTCACCACGTGCCATAAAAGACACCGAACAGATGTATCGCCTTTAACCTAGTATATCGCCTTTAACCTATCATCTGTTCAACAATTATATCACATTTGTGCCCCCGGCCACAGATATTCACAACAGCTTGATTATTGATGATTAATACAAATAACAGTGATACAAATGATGAACAGAAGAACAGGTTAAACAATAAGTATCGAAAGTTTACTTTGTGCAGATTCAAATAATGTCCAAATTGCCAACATGATGTGGAGTGAAATTTAAAAATGATATTCAAGATCCACAGTTCAGAATAACGGTTACAGTTCAATAGAAAGGTTCAGAAAATAGGAAGGTTCAGTTGAAATAATGAAGTTCAACTATTATGGAACATATAATATTTTCAGGAATTTTAGAAGCAATAGTTCCATAATAAGTTTCGATTTAAGAGTATGAAAGAAAATAATATCCCTTATCGTAGCAGGTTTGATTAACAAAAGGTGAAGGAAATTAATATCCCTTACCACAGTAAGTTTGAATAATGGAAGATGAAAAAGATGGTATCCCTTATGAGTATAAAGGAAAATGATATCACTTACGAATATGGAATAAAAGTGTCATGTGATAATTCGTGTAGACAAATTATTTTCACACGAGACAAATAAAAAGGGTTATTCACCAACAGGCGGTAATCCGCGCCGTAAGGTTATTCCCATCAATTTGAATACGAATAGTTATTCACCAAACAGGCGATAATCCGCGCCGTAAGGTTATTCCCATCAATTTAAATACGAAGAGTTATTCACCAAACAGGCGATAATCCGCACCGTAAGGTTATTCTCAAAGATTAATAAGGAATGAATACAAAAGGTTATTCACCAACAGGCGGTAAACCGCGCCGTAAGGTTATTCCCACAATTTAATACATGGAAATAAATGGCACAAGAAAGAAACGATATTATTTTCGAGAATCAAAGAATGATAATCCCTTCAAGTAAGAAAGAAAATAATATACATTTATGATGATGAAAAGAGTGATACCCCTTACCGTAGTAAGTTTAAGAGTGTGAAAAGATTGATATTCCTTACCGTAGTAAGTTTAAATAATATAAGATGAAAGAATATGATATTCCTTACAGTAGTAAGTTTAAGAGTATGAAAGAAAATGACATCCCTTACTGTAGTAAGTTTAAGAGTTTGAAAAGAATGATACCCCTTACCTTAACACGTGACTGGATATTGATTTAAATGAGGTTGATCAACCTATATATATTTTTAATAAAATTAGTAATTAGCACATATAAATTTCAAAGTGTATGATAACTCGTATAATATAAACTATCAAAATTATATATATTTAACATAATTTTTGTAGTATAATATAACTACTTTAAAATAGTTTTTAAAATAATATTCTAAAATAAATCTTCCAAAGAAAGCTTTTAAAAATGAATCTTCTCAAAGAAGAGTCTTCTAAGGGAAGATTTGTGAATACCGCGAAAAATAGGAATTTATGAAATTACTACTCTTTAATAAAAAACTTACTTGAAAAATTCCTGCACTCCTTTTGACTTTCAAACTCTCAAAATAACCTTACTATTCTCAGAGAAAACTCATAAAATTCTTATAGAAAAATTTTATGTTTTAGGTGTGATTTTTCTATTCAGTTGAGCAAGCTATTTATAGGAGAAAATTTTCACTATGCGTGGTAGGTGAACAACTGGCGTGCTGCACGCCAGTTGAAAATTCTCAGCGCTGCCCCCCCTTTTTTTTTTCTTCAGTAACTCATTTTGCATGTTTGTTTTTCATGTGGCCCCCACATGGGGTCCATATGTTACTATTCACGTTATTATTTCAAATAGTAAAATAAATTTTTTTTTTTTTTAAAATTTATTTATTTATTTATTTATTCTTCCTGTGGGTCCAACATATAAAATAATGTTACCACAATAATGTAAGAAACACGTTACATATTTTTATTAATTTAATAATATAAATTATAGTGTATTTGCTACTGTGACAATTATTAGATTCAATAATTTTAAAAACAGTGCAGCAACAATTATTGAGTCAATGATATGAAATATAGTGTAATGACAATTATTGAATCAATAATGCAAAATACTGTGTAACAACAATAATTGAATTGATAATATAAAATATTATGCAGTGACAATTATTGATGAAATGATGCGTAACAGTTACAGTGTCAATAATATGAGACACTGTGCAATACCGTGTGTTACTGTAGAGTACCGCATGCTACAGTAAAATACCATAAATTACCGTATGCTACTATTCTTTTATCACCGGTATTTTAACAGTTAACATCGTTGACTATTTTTATTTAAAAAGGTTACTTCTGTCGTTTTCTATATCCAACAATTATTCCGTTGTGGGGTCCACAAATAATTTGTTATTTCGGCGCCGTCGTACGGCACGAATATTCCCCGACCAAACGAATATTCCCCGACAAAACGAATATTGTCCGACAAAATAAAATTTGCACATAACATCCTTAACTTTCAAATTCGTCAGTTTAACCACTTACTGTTTCATGAAAAAAAATATATGAAGAAAAATTAAATTTTATATTTCATAAAATTCGGGGTCTTACATATTTCACATGGTAACAGATAATGGGGCTAATTATGTGCTTACAGGGAAATTAGTTTCACAACAATTCAAAAACATTAGTTGGTCTCCTTTTGCTGCACATTGTTTAAACTTAATTTTGGGGGACATTGCTAAGATGAATCATATTGTTGAATTAGCTAAGAAGGCATCAAAGATAACCAAGTACATTTATAATCATGGTTGGTTATTAGCATGGTTGAGAAAAAGAAAGGATTGGGTAGAAATCATTCGTCCGGGGCCTACTCGTTTTGCCATGACTTTTATTGCATTGCATAATATTTATCATCATATGCATGATTTGCAAGCTTTGGTGACTAGTAGGGATTTTAAGGAGTCTAGATATGCAAAGGATGCACAAGGTAAGGTTGTGGTATCTTACATATTGGAAAAAAGATTTTGGAATGATTGTTTGATTGTAACCAAAATTGTGGAGCCTTTGATGCGTGTTTTGAGAATTGTTGATATGGATGAGAAACCCTCCGTTGCATATTTGTATGATGGCATGTTTAGAGCTAGAAAGCTATAAAGAAAGTTTTTAGGCAAAAGAAAAGCTTGTACAAGCCTTATACAAGAATTATCAAGGAGCGTTGGGATAAACAATTGCGTAAAAGTGTTCACACAGCCGCATATTGGTTGAATTCTTGTTTTCAATATGATAAAGAATCATTTTGTGGGAAGCCGAAAGTTATGACAGGTCTTTTTGATATCATTGAAACAAAAGCCACCACTAGTAAAGTTAAGTTGTTGGATGAAATTAGAATTTATCGAGAGCGGATGGGGAGTTTTAGTAGGGAGCTTGCACTAACTACTTCGAAGACTACTCAACCGGGTAATATTTATTTATTAATATTTGTTTAACTTTGTTGCTTATTTCATTGATTTCTAATGTCATTGTTATTTATTTGTATTTAGATGAGTGGTGGAGATTGTTTGGAAGTAGTGCTCCAAATTTACAAAAGTTGGCAATCAAAGTCCTTAGCCAAACTAGTAGTTCATCGGGGTGCGAAAGAAATTGGAATGTTTTTGATCGCATACACACCAAGAAAAGAAATCGGTTGGAGCACCAAAGACTTAATGATCTTTTGTTTGTTCACTATAACTTGAGGTTGAAGAATAGGTATTTTCATTAGTTCAATTAATCTTTTTTTCTATGAATTTCTAATTATTAATATTATATGAACTTAGTTTTATGGAAAATAATCATGAAACATTATATGAAATCTTAATTTTAGGCATTGCTACAAGAGGTGGAATTATGATCCAATTGATTATGAGTCAATTGACAAAACGGACTTTTGGATTGTTGAAGAGGAGGAAGAACCGTTTCTTGAATATGACGAGCTAGAGAAAATAGTTTATAATGAAGGAGCGATGCCTCATTTTGAAAGGCAACGACGTCGGCCTCATGAAGGTGAGAAATATTTACATTATCAATATTAGATTAATATTTGTACATGTCTCTAAATTTTTGTAACCTGTTTAATTATTTTAATTTTATTTTATGTAGAAGTGAATGAAGAAGAAGACACTGTGAATTTAGATGTTAATGATGATGATGATGATGATGTAGACTTTACATTATTCACAAATTTATCGTTGGATAATTTAGTTGGAGAATTTAACCAATTTAGAATTGAAGAACTTGGAGGAGTTGGAAGAGCAAGTGGAAGTGGTACTCGTGGATTAATAGATGAAGATGATGATAATTGGCAAGAAGCATCACCTTCTTGACCTTAGAATGATTTATGCTTTTTGTGAATTAAGTATCATGGATTTTATTTTAATAATTTAGTTGAGACTTTGTTTGGTATTCTAGATATGTTTGTATTCATATTTAATCAAACACTTGAACTTGTAGTTGAATTTCCGAATTTGAATGTATCCTAGAAATATTTATGTTAATTTGTGTTTAATTTTATCACTTTTAAGTATTAAGTTGTGAGCATGATTTAATATTTTTATTTTCATATAAATTTAGTATTTATTTTAATTGTATAAAGTAAATATTGTACAAGTAAGTTTAGTTTTTTTTGTTCATAACTTGATTAATTTAACATAGTTGATAAATATTATATATAATAATTAATTAATTTATTATTTATTATTTATTAATGACGTCACTGGGTTAATAACGGTTCGATTACTGGTTGAACCAGTAATCCATCTACCCAGTAACTTTTCCGGTTCGATGAACGGTTCGAGTTTGAGAACATTGGTTTATATTGTTATGACAGAATCATATTGGTGTGATAAAAAGTTGAAAGTGTTTTCTCTAACATTTGAACTTCAGAAACTGAATCCCCACACAATATCAAAATAAAGGTTATTCTATATATATATATATTGAAACTATACTCCGTAATTGATTTATAATCTTGTAATATTAAATTCAGCCATTCAAATTTGACTTTAGGGAGAACAACTAATTTTTGGTGGTTAAATATTTCTTTAGTTGCATCCATAAGGTTAAAAGATCTTTGATAGTTAAATACTTAATTTTTAATCCTTTATCAACGTGGTGACGAAGACAAATTATGACTTGTGCATTTTGTGTTGTACTTGCCATGTTTTCTAATTCAATGGTCTTTTCTAGCCCATTTGCCATAATGTGTAATTCTGCATTAATTGCCTAAGCCAAATAGTTGTCTCCAAAGATTTTAAATATTAAAAATTCTATTTTTGAACACAATAACTTCCATTATTTATTAAAACAGGTAATAAATAATTGCATGTATGATTGGAAGAAGATAACTGCATGAGAACAAAAAATTTGGAGGCCTCAGTGGTGTTTTCATCGGCTTGAGTATAGAGGAGCTTATCAAGACTCGAACTCACGTTTGTGGGGATTTATTACCGGCTTCCCATCACTAAGCCACCACCCCAAGCAGTGAAAAAAAAAATACAAAAACAGAAATGTATAGGCATTTATATTATTAGCATATCCTTTTAGTTAAAAGGTATGTAATTACTAATGTATATACAAGTATTACTGTACACATAATAAAAAAATACATGTACAAAATTACAAATAAATTTTCATTTAGCATGCGGTAGTCCGCATAGACAAACTATTTTTACAAAATGTTAATAAGGAATGAATAAAAAATGGTCTTCACTAAGTATGTAGTAGTCCGCGTAGTTAGGTTATTTCCATATATTAATTGTAGACACCCAAATTTTGCACTTTTGTACTAACCCTGGCAGGAGGGCAAAATCGTCATTTGACCCGACGAGCGAAAAGGAAGGTGGACCCCAACACGAAGCCACCCCAACAACTTACGGTCAAAGCCGCCACAGCAAACAACGAGCATCAGGCAAGGCAAAAAGCTAATCCCGAAGAACCTGTTCGGATCACCAAAGACGACAAATGGCCACTACGCTTACGATGTTCGGGGGTCTCGCTCCCCGGTGAGCGAGCGACTGCCCAGCTCGCCGATGAGCTGGCGGGGGGGTAGGGGGCAGCGCCCCCTGAAAGCCAAGCACAATTATCAAATTACATATCAAGTCGCATCCCTCCGAACTAGCCTCCCAGAATAATATGGCACGTTTTTCGGGGATTTCCGGACTGCAAAAATACAGCTTTCCAAAATAATACCGCAGAAATTGGCGAATTAAGACCGCGTGGCACGAAAATCGAAAAAAACAAGCCGGACGGCCGCGAATGCAACCGCTGCCACCGACAGACGTGACAGGCACGAGGCTCGAGAACGGCACACGACAGCCGAGGCGGCGGCCAGACGGCCACAGCAGGCAGCCGCAGATGCATCTGCGGCCAGCCGCAGATGCATCTGCGGCTGCCTGCTGAAGCCTATATGCGGCCATTTTCCACCCGAGAGCAAAAGGGAAGAAAAAAAAAGAAAAAGAGAGAGAGAAAGACGCGAGGGAGAGAGAGAATAGCTCGGGTTTGGCTTGTATGAAGTAGATTTTCATGTTATTTTGCTAGATAGTTGTATACTCTTGTGGTTAGGCTCACTTCGTGGAATATAAAGCTTCATTTGGATTGTTGCAAGGTGAAAGAGGAGTGTGTTCTTGGGTTTCTTTTTGTGTTATTATTAGTGTAATGTTGTGATTTGGGTTTATTTGATTTAGTTTATTGTGATATATTGGTAACGATCCGTGGATTAGGGGTTGTTAGTGAGGTTTCCATCGGAAAGTAACTCCTCCTAACACCCCAATGACATCCGTACGGTGATTTGTTCGTTCGTTATGGTGATAAGTAATGTGTAATGTTGATTTGGGCGATATTTGGGTTATATAATGTGATAGCCAATGTCTAGATCTTGTTAGATTTGTTTAGTATTGGTTGTGTTGTGATGGGATGATTGTGAGCCTAGGGGGGAGATCCTCGTGATCGAACCCCGATGATGGACGTTTTGGGTGTATGTAATCGTGGCATAGGGTCCATGGCGATGTATTTGTAATATCGGGCCTTAACGCGATATCAATCGTGATCGGGTTAAGGCCCCGTGATAAATAAAAATATGTGATTGTGGGTGTTTGGGGTTGTCTGGATGGCTTACATGCCCGTAGATAACCCCGACACGTTGTGGGATGTATGTTTTAATTTACGACACGAAAAAATGGTTTTCAAAATAAGGCAAATAATGAAGATTTTATAAAATTAAGCAAATTTAGGATATTAGATTCACGAGGTTTAAAGGTTAAGTGTTTTGGTAAACTTTAATCCATAATTGATGAATAGGCTTTAGTTGGTTTTAAAACGTCACAAAAAACGATTTTGCAAATAAATAAATGTTTTCATTAAACTTTGTGCATAGGGTTAAAAGAGTTCTAGAAGTTGCCCTCGATTTATTTATATTAACTGTTAGAAGGCAATGTATAGTCTCGATTCCTATTTGACAAAAGTTTAAAACTATTGTTTTCTAAAATGACATCTAAATAAAAAACTCTCAACGCTTTCGAAATTAAAATCAATCTTTCTTATAAAAAGCGAAGCCTCGTCATTTGGGTCAAAGAACGTCCAAAACACTTTCCAGATAAATACTTTTGCCATATAAAATAAAAGCAAACTTTTTTATGCAAAACGCACCACAAACATTCATCTAGGCACGCACGCACACACACGCAAACCACACATTTTAGGATTTAAAAAGGATAGGAAAATATCAAGATTGCGGTAACCGTGTTTCACGGAAGTCGGGGGGTGCCTAACACCTTCCCCTCGCTTAAGCAAGCCCCCGAACTCTATGAATCTCGGTTTGCGGACCAATTAATCGGAGTCACATATGAGCCAGCGATTACGAAAACAAATTCGGATGAGTTGGTACATCCATTTCAAATATACCAACTGGCGACTCTGGTCAATTGGCTCATAAAAAATCGATCTTTCAAAACCCGTCGACACTAAGCCGACCCTTTTCAAAATCACATTTAATTCAAAAGGCTAAAATTGGAAAGGGACATTTTTAATAATAAAAAACGAGACGGCGAAATCCCGGGATTTTTCGTCGTCTCGTTTTTTATTATTAAAAATGTCCCTTTCCAATTTTAGCCTTTTGAATTAAATGTGATTTTGAAAAGGGTCGGCTTAGTGTCGACGGGTTTTGAAAGATCGATTTTTTATGAGCCAATTGACCAGAGTCGCCAGTTGGTATATTTGAAATGGATGTACCAACTCATCCGAATTTGTTTTCGTAATCGCTGGCTCATATGTGACTCCGATTAATTGGTCCGCAAACCGAGATTCATAGAGTTCGGGGGCTTGCTTAAGCGAGGGGAAGGTGTTAGGCACCCCCCGACTTCCGTGAAACACGGTTACCGCAATCTTGATATTTTCCTATCCTTTTTAAATCCTAAAATGTGTGGTTTGCGTGTGTGTGCGTGCGTGCCTAGATGAATGTTTGTGGTGCGTTTTGCATAAAAAAGTTTGCTTTTATTTTATATGGCAAAAGTATTTATCTGGAAAGTGTTTTGGACGTTCTTTGACCCAAATGACGAGGCTTCGCTTTTTATAAGAAAGATTGATTTTAATTTCGAAAGCGTTGAGAGTTTTTTATTTAGATGTCATTTTAGAAAACAATAGTTTTAAACTTTTGTCAAATAGGAATCGAGACTATACATTGCCTTCTAACAGTTAATATAAATAAATCGAGGGCAACTTCTAGAACTCTTTTAACCCTATGCACAAAGTTTAATGAAAACATTTATTTATTTGCAAAATCGTTTTTTGTGACGTTTTAAAACCAACTAAAGCCTATTCATCAATTATGGATTAAAGTTTACCAAAACACTTAACCTTTAAACCTCGTGAATCTAATATCCTAAATTTGCTTGATTTTATAAAATCTTCATTATTTGCCTTATTTTGAAAACCATTTTTTCGTGTCGTAAATTAAAACATACATCCCACAACGTGTCGGGGTTATCTACGGGCATGTAAGCCATCCAGACAACCCCAAACACCCACAATCACATATTTTTATTTATCACGGGGCCTTAACCCGATCACGATTGATATCGCGTTAAGGCCCGATATTACAAATACATCGCCATGGACCCTATGCCACGATTACATACACCCAAAACGTCCATCATCGGGGTTCGATCACGAGGATCTCCCCCCTAGGCTCACAATCATCCCATCACAACACAACCAATACTAAACAAATCTAACAAGATCTAGACATTGGCTATCACATTATATAACCCAAATATCGCCCAAATCAACATTACACATTACTTATCACCATAACGAACGAACAAATCACCGTACGGATGTCATTGGGGTGTTAGGAGGAGTTACTTTCCGATGGAAACCTCACTAACAACCCCTAATCCACGGATCGTTACCAATATATCACAATAAACTAAATCAAATAAACCCAAATCACAACATTACACTAATAATAACACAAAAAGAAACCCAAGAACACACTCCTCTTTCACCTTGCAACAATCCAAATGAAGCTTTATATTCCACGAAGTGAGCCTAACCACAAGAGTATACAACTATCTAGCAAAATAACATGAAAATCTACTTCATACAAGCCAAACCCGAGCTATTCTCTCTCTCCCTCGCGTCTTTCTCTCTCTAAAAATCTATTTTTCCTTCCTTTTTTTTCCTCCTTTTTTTTCTTCTCGGGTGGAAAATGGCCGCATATAGGCTTCAGCAGGCAGCCGCAGATGCATCTGCGGCTGGCCGCAGATGCATCTGCGGCTGCCTGCTGTGGCCGCCTGGCCGCCGCCTCGGCTGCCGTGTGCCGTTCTCGAGCCTCGTGCCTGTCACTTCTGTCGGTGGCAGCGGTTGCATTCGCGGCCGTCCGGCTTGCTTTTTTGATTTTCGTGCCACGCGGTCTTAATTCGCCAATTTCCGCGGTATTATTTTGTAAGGCTGTATTTTTGCAGTCCGGAAATCCCTGGAAAACGTGCCATATTGCTCTGGGAGGCCAGTTCGGAGGGCCGCGACTTGATATGGAATTTGATAATTATGCTTGGCTTCCAGGGGGCGCTGCCCCCTACCCCCCCGCCAGCTCATCGGCGAGCTGGGCAGCCGCTCGCTCACCGGGGAGCGAGACCCCCGAACATCGTAAGCGTAGTGGCCATTTGTCGTCTTTGGTGATCCGAACAGGTTCTTCGGGATTAGCTTTTTGCCTTGCCTGATGCTCGTTGTTTGCTGTGGCGGCTTTGACCGTAAGTTGTTGGGGTGGCTTCGTGTTGGGGTCCACCTTCCTTTTCGCTCGTCGGGTCAAATGACGGTTTTGCCCTCCTGCCAGGGTTAGTACAAAAGTGCAAAATTTGGGTGTCTACATTAATAAATGGTAAAAAAGTTCTCACCAAGTCTTATGGTGAGATCAACAAGAATAGATGGTACCACTGTAAATACATAATTTAATAATGGACGACAAAACATGAATATAATGTAAGAGTTAAAGAACTTGATCGACGACAAAACCAAGACAGTTATAAGAATAAAATTATATTATCGATGGCAAAGCCATGTTAGTAATATAATAATTAGTTACAAGAATTTAAATTTTACCATCTCAATTGATTAGAGTTTTGTACTGATAATGTATTATAAAATTGAAGCAATAAAAAGAATTCAAGAGAGAGATTTTACTGAATTTTCAAGTGTCTCTCTTCATCCAGTAAGGGTGCATTTTATAGCCAAAATGGGGAACAATGGTCCAAATAAAAGAACCCTTATTCTAAGCTTAAAGTAAAACATAAGGCAATAACCTACTCTTTATATATTATAACATAATCATGATTTTACTATATATTTTTATGACTAAAATATAGTTTGTACCTCAATATTTATAAGTTTATTAAGATTTATATCTTAATATTTAAAACATAATTAAATGCACTCTACGATATTTTTTGTTAAACAAAATACAACCACAAAAATTTTTATTGGTCAAATGTAAGGGTACATTTTATTTAGTATAAAAAAATTTGGGATGTATTTTATTTACTAAAAAAGAATGAAGGAGTGTATTTTATTTATTAGAAAAGAATAATAAAGTGCATTTAGTTATGTTTTAAATATTAAAGTGTAAACTTTAATAATTTTATGAACTTTGGGATATAAATTATATTTTAATCTATTTTGTGGTATATGTAATTCTTTTCTTCCCCCCACAATTTTGCGTGTAGATGTAATTACCAGGTTAGTCTGTCTTTGAGATAAATAATTGCTACATTTAACTCACAATTGAACCTGGTCATGTGGGAAAATGTGTACCATTGGGTCTCACAATTGAACCTAGTCATGCGGGAAAATGTGTATTATTGGGTTTCGCTTTGAGTGGAAGGAATGGATTAATCATGAATTTGATTTCATTATTTGTATCGAGATTATCACAGATGAAATTTTTAATAAAAATTTAGCTAAGTATTTGGGTTTAAGAATAAAATTTAGAGAAATTATTTTCAATTTTAATTTTATATAATATAATTAATTAAATTGTCCTAACATTACTCAGCAGTTTTTAAATATCAAATAAACCTCCCCTTGTGAGCGAAATGAGCTAGATGCCCCTTTCAACGAAATATTATTTCATACTTTTAGAACAAGTGAATAGTATGCTCCTCCCTTTTATATACCTGTGAATCTCATCACAGACAAATCCCATAAGTTTGTGAGAAAAGAGCGAACTATTTACTTGCTCCAAGAGTATGGAATAATCTCTCCCTTTCAACTGGGAACAAATCAAATCTTTTTTTATGTATATTTTAAATAAACAATTCAGATATAATAAATTTGTTTTTCTTGTTTCTACATGAAGAATAAATACCCACCCGTTTTAAAAATTCTAATGGTAATTAATTAATTATATACTCTATTTGTTTTAAATTATAAGATCAATATTGATTTTTAAAAATTAATTTAAATACTTTTAAACTCAAAATTAAGATATATTTATTTGGTTTATGTCAATACAATTTTGAATATTATAAATTACTTAAAAAGTACTACTAATTATAAAATTTATTATTTTAAAATTTTAAAAGAATTATTTTAATTTTAAATTTCAAAATATTTTAAATTAAATTTTAAAAATTAATAATAATTTTATAATTAAAAATAAAGAATTATTATAATGTGATATTAGTATCTTTACTAAGACCCTTTTGACTCCCTGTATCTATTTTCCCATTCAAGGTCAACTAAAGTCTGCCCTATTTGGTTCTACCACATCTTCTCAGACCGTTGAAATTTTTGTACTCAATATTTACTCGTACAGTCTCCCTTGGCCTTTACAAAGAAAAGGGAAAAGGGAGGTGAAGTATAAAGAAATTAAAACAGAAGTATAATAAGCTTTGTGTCATTTCAGTGATTTCACATATCCTTTTTTTCTTTTTTCTTTTTTTTGCCTTCCCTTTCAAATCATATGATTGAATTATGCAATGGAGTCTTGATATTTGAATTCAATCTAGAAATCAAGGGTTAACTATTAGGATATTTGATAGGAATTGATATTTTTACACCAAAAATTGATATTTTTATATCAAAAATTGATATTTTTATATCAAAAATTGATATTTTTATATATATTTTTTCACGTAAATTATAAATAGGTTTTATATTCATGTAAAAAAAAAATATATAAAAATATTATTTTTTGATATGAGAATATTTGTTTTTTATTTAATTTGGTCTAAAATTAAGCTTGACCATTCAATTGTATTAAAGTCTATTATTCTTAAAAAAATTGGCCATGAAACACATTCTCAAGTCAATCATCTTTTGGGCCATGAAACACGTTTCAAAGTCAGTTACCCTTAAAAGACTTGACCAGGAAACACATACTCTATTTATGAGATGGGAGGAGGGTTAAAGTGAGGGAGAAGCAATTACTCTCCTAGTCCGGGATAAAAGTTTTAATTAATTTTTTATATATATTAAAAAAATAAATTATTTAAAATAAATAAATATTTAATTTGAAATTATTTAAAATAATAATAAAGACTTTTATTTAAAAAAAAAAATATAATTAAATTTAAATTTGATATTTTATATGGTAAGTTGATATCAAATAATTTTGGGTTGAAATTTATGAAATGAATTAACTCACTCCTGTAGAATGAAATTAGTTGATGAAAATAAAATGTGTTATGAATGAACATTCCTTTCTTAATTATTGACCAACTAAACGGACTATAAAGATAGGGGAACACTGTTATCATATGAGTTTTTAATATTTTTATATGATCATTTTTGACATAAAAGTAGAATTCATTTTTTTTTCATGTGACAAAAAATTATGTAAAAATATTAAAAACACATATAAAAATATTAATTCCCTAAATATATTCATTAAAAAATGATCATTACATTCCTTACCTCTTTCCATTCTTTCTCGCCAATATATCAAATGCAACATAATACTTCAAAACCCTCTTTCGCTATCTACTATTATAAAAAATAAACAAATATATTTTTAAATTTAAAATTAAAATAAATTTATTTAATTTATGTCAATATAATTTTAAATATTATAATTTATTTTAAAAATATTATTAATTATAGGATTTATTATTTTAAAAACGTAAAAAAATATTTTAATTTTAAATTTAGAAATATTTTAAATTAAATTTTAAATTTTAAAAATTATTAATTATTTTATAATTTAAAACGAAAGAATTATTATAATGTGATATTATTATCTTTACTAAGACCCTTTTGACTCCCCCTATCTATTTCCCCATTCTAGGTCAACTAAAGTCTGCCCTATTTGGTTCTACCACATCTTCTCAGAGCGTTTGAAATTTTTGTACTCATCATTACTCGTACAGTCACCCTTGGCCTTTACAAAGAAAAAGGGGCTGGTGAAGTATAAAGAAATCAAAACAGGACAGTAACATGAGAAGCTTTGTGTCATTTCACATATCCTTTTTTTTCCCTTCCCTTTCAAATCATATAATTGAATTATATAATTGGAGTCTTGATATTTAAATTCAATTTTAAAATCAAGGGTTAACTATTAGGGTATTTGATTTGGTTTAAAATTAAACTTGACCATTCAATTGTATTAAAGTCAATTATTCTTAAAAAAATTGGCCATGAAACACATTCTCAAGTCAATCATCCTTTGGCCATGAAACACACACTCTAATTATGAGATGGGAGGGTTAGAGTGAGGGACAAACAATTATAATAAGATTTAAATTGATATTTATATGGTAAGTTGATATCAAATAATTTTGGGTTGAAATTTATGGAATGAATTAGCTGACCCTTATAGAATGAAATTAGTTGATGAAAATAAAATGTGTTATGAATGAACATTCCGTTCTTAATTATTGACGGATTATAAAGATACTGGAACAGTATTTTTACATGAATTTTTAATATTTTTACACAATTCTCTTTCACATAAAGGTGATACCTATTTTTTTCTTATGTGAAAAAAAATCATGTAAAAATATCAAAAAACACATGCGAAAATATCATTTTTTAAAGATATTCATTAGAAATTGATCATTACATTCCTACTTCTTTCTCGCCAATATATCAAATGCAATATAATACTTCAAAACCCTCTTTCGCAATCTACTATTATAAAAAAAAAAAAAAAAAAAAAAAAAAACACAACCATACATATATGTTTGGAATAAGCTTTTGCAATCTAATAATTGATTGTTAAAATTTTAAAAATAAAAATCCACATATTTGGATCGACTTCTATGGTATAAATATCTATATTTTTGAAAATTTTAGAATTTAGATTATTTAATCAATTTTTTGAGACAGAAGTATTCCTTAATATGCAAATTCAAGTTACTCTTTT
This sequence comes from Hedera helix, assembly GCA_947179155.2. Lineage (NCBI taxonomy): Eukaryota > Viridiplantae > Streptophyta > Magnoliopsida > Apiales > Araliaceae > Hedera > Hedera helix. The sequence continues at coordinate 5,175,864 of OX359272.1, forward strand.
CTTTCAACAATTTTAGATGAGAATTCAAGCTCAGATTATTTCAAGAAAACTAGTAATTATATAACTTTAAATATCACCTAACTAAATAATTCAAATAAACAAAAATTAGAGGTAATTGAAGGTTGGTGGGTGGTCTCCTTACGGTAGTTACGGTGATGAGTTGGAAGTTTTGAAGGCGGAAGTAGTTTGTTGGAGGGTTACACAACTATGGAAACCTAGAAATGTGTGTGGGAGCCAAACTTAGATGGACTTGGGATTAGGTTGTACGTATCACCAAACAGGGAAACAAGAATATATGCAATAATTGCAACCTAATAAGGAAACAATACTTTATTTTTTTCTCCATAAGAAATTCTCGTCCTTGAAGTGACTTCAACTACATTTAAAGGACAAGAAATTAAATTTAAAAATATCTTATTTTTTCCAGTGGTGTAGGGTGGTCGTTCTATAATTAAAAAAATTAATAGATAATTAATATAATTTGCCAAATATAGAGTTTATTAAAATATATTAATTATTACAAAATTATTTTTCAAGATTCAATTTCTTAAATTTATTTTACAATCCTTCATTTATCTACTTTTGAGTAAAATCGAATGGAGGCGTTTACTAATTTCGGAACTCGTAAAATAACTATTAATATTTTTTTTGCAACCTATTAAAAAAGAAGAAGTAAACATAAATATAAGAAATACAATCAAGAATAATTAAGAAGAAAAAAAGAGAGCATACTCCTAAAAATATATACCCCATATATAATACATATATATTATATACATTAAATTATCGACAAATATACTCAATTCCATATCGATTATCCATATCATATTTTATATGAAAATCAATACATAAAATTAATTTAAGACAATATGCCAGACAAATTAGAAGAAGAAAAAATCTTAAAATTTAGGAAAAATTAAAGAAACATATTCATGAAATTTGAGAGAAATTTAATATTATAAAAAAGAAGCATCAAAATAGTTACAATTTATAATTTTAATTGAAATTGAAAATAGGACATGCCTAATTTTTAGAATTGAAATTGCAATTGAATTTTGTAAAGTTGTAATTATTGTATCTTGAGGCTCCAATTTTGTACAAGTTGTAAGTATTTTTTTTTTTCCTCTTTAGGGTGGTCACTTTACCATACTATCCCTCACTAATTAGAATTATTACAAATTTAAGGATAATCAAGCGATCACATTTGCCCCCGCTAAATACGCCCCTGAATTTCACGATTATTTTCTGACTTTCAAATAAAGATGATACAAATCAGTCTGTATAATAAGTGCGGGGATCTGGTTTCCCTTCTAATAATATGTAATGTAAAAAGGTGCCTACAAATTCCTTTTAATAACGAGTCTTTCATGTTTAGCATTCTAGCTTGTTCAAGAAAGAAAACGTTTCAAACGTTAGTTATTATTTGAAGAACATCTAAAAATGAGAGTTTATTTTAAAAATAGCATTATTTTTACTAGTCTTCACACACACACACACGTTACCCACATGAGAAAAAAAATTATGTGACTAATAAAATTGCGACAAAAAAAAATGAAATTAAAATTATACAAAGACGTTAGAACGAGTTAGAACGAGAAAGAGGAGAAAAAGAAACTGTAAAAGAAAAAAAAAAGTGATGGAGAAAAATAGAAAAAGAGAGAGGAAAGTCGTGGCAGAAAAAAGGGATGTGTAATTAAATCATTTAGTAAAAATAGGAAAATAAAGAAGAAAATAGATTAAATTTTTGATTATCATGTATTTGTGACCAAAATCACCAAATTAACGGTCAAAGATTTGAGTTGAGATCTTTAGTGACGAATTTCTTTGTTTTCTTGTGCCAGAACCTATGGCCAAAGTTTTAAAGATATATATCGACCGTATGTCCTGTCGTTGTAACTCTATAAGAAAATAAGGCTACGACGATGGGACATACCGTTGTCATAAATCTTAAAAACCGTCGTCATAGATTTTGACACAGAAAAATATAAAAATTCAATTATAGAGGATCTCATGCCCAAAGATTTCAATTCGACCATTTATTTTTGCTTTCAATCGTTTTGGACAAAATAAATGCATTCCAACATTATTTTGTCCGATATACGCCATTTATATAGCTAGGATGTCTTAATCTCTTATGGAGAATGTGGAGTATGCGTACAGATTTCTTTTTGGAGATTTGATTAAAGACCTTCCCTACCAAGGAAATTCAACATTATAAATGTCCTGCTCATCAACTTTATAAACTTTTTTTTATCAAATAAGTTAATTGCCAACTTTGACAATTTATGAGCTCAAGAAACCTAGATTGCATCTTTTTCATTATTAAATTGGGTCAAGATTTCACAATTAAAATGAATTGGCAATTAAACACCAAGTAGATGAAAGAGGCTGGATCCACATCATACTTATCTTCTAATTAAATCAAATTACTTAATTATACTTGAAAGGAACTTTGCATATATACTTTATAGTTACTGGCCATTGAGCACACACGATGTGTTTAATATATATTTTTTAAAATATAAAAGAATTTATCTAAATTTATAAAATATGTAAATTAGGCATTTTCATCTATATTTTTGAATTTAGAAGATGGTGGAAGATAGATTATGAGAAACAATTAAAAAGTTGACGTGGATGAGTGAATTTTTATCCTTTTAATATATCTGCTTTTCAAGCATAGAAATAATTAAATCAATTAAGCTTCTTTTAGGATAAGAGATGACCTAATTATACTAAAAAAAACAGTTACAGAAAGTTAAAAACTTTATAATATGAGATAATTGGAGTGGTATATAATTTCTTAGCTTTATAATGATGTTGCAAACTTGTTTTAGCTTAGATATAAGGCAACTATAATAAGTATATAAGGGGACTGTACTTTTGGTTCATAAATATTCCTAGTTTTTAGTCCCCACTCACAATTACTCAGATACCAAATGCATCCCACGTATATGATGACGATAACATGCTAAGTACCAAAAAGCTGACCAAATTTTCCTTTTAAATAGTATATTTGATTATTTAAAATCTAAGTACATAAATTTTGTGCATAAATTTAAATATAAATTTGTATTTTAATTATTAAAAAATAGAATTTAATACAAAAATTTGTATCAAATTCTATTTTTAATAATATAAATAGAGTTTATATAAAATTTTTATATTTATAGATTTATCTTATTTATACATTATTAATTAATTTTTTTAACTTTTACCACTCTACAATGTCAAGAAAAAATAAATAAGGAAAACCACCATTACTATCTGTCAAAGCATGTCTAATACTGCACATCTACACCATGTTTTGTCTTCTTGCTTGCCTTTTGACAAAAAATAATGATTTGCTTTTGGTAAACTTTATAATGGGGTAAATTCAATTGAATTTTGTTGTATATTTATCTATAGGACACACAAATGCATAATATATATATATATATATATATATATATATATATATATATATATATTTGATGATCTATCTTTAATATCAAATTTGGAAAACTAAGTTTATCACAATAATAAAGAATTAATAAATAATGTTAACATTAATAAAAAGGGTGAAATTAAGAAAGGAATGCAGCTAGGAAGCAGTCAATTTCTCACCTCATGATAAAGTAACTAAGGATAAGATCTTCAATCAAATAATATAAATACCTATGTCCCTTAATTAGCCATACTTGAGGGACAAGTTTATCAGAAAAACGTTAAAATAAAAAATAAATAAAGTAAGAGGGACAAGGTGACATGAGTGTAGCCAATGTCTACGGGACACAAAAGGTGCACAAAGTTTAGAATCATACAATGTTAACATAGAGATCGATGATTGATCTAGTACTCCTCATAAATAGATAGTCGAGATCAAGTAATTTCTATATAATATTAACTTGTAAAATAATTTATTTTTATCTTTTAAGATTCTATTTTGAGCACTAATATATAATTAGATTTAATGCAGCATGTGGTTGAAGACAAATAATTTGTAAACAATAGTTAGGGTCATGCATTCGTCCTTGCTTTGAGGAGCTTCAATATCACATGTCCAAGAAAATCTAAATGTATAATGTATGAAGACAATATTTAATTTTACAATTAATATTATAGAAATTCTATTAATTTTAAAAAAAGTTCATTATATTCATGTGTTAAAAATATAATACAATATTGTAAGAATAAATTTAGGGATATAAAATCTAAATACAAAAAAAATATAAAAATACTAAATTCATCTTAACCATTAAAAAATAAAACATATTATGAATTTTAATATTATAACATATTTTTTAATAATTAAAACAAATATAATATTTAAATATTATATATTTATATTTATTCATCTCGTAAACTTATACGATAAACAGGTACATACATGCACCAGTCTTAATCTTAGTTATCACGCTGTATTTATTTATTTTAATTTAAAGGATGATTGATGAAAAGTTTCATAAAAAATTAAGAATTTGTGGGCATGCAGATGTCGACCATCGATCGATCTTAATTTGTTGGATAACTTAGAGATGGAACACAAAAAGAGAAAATATTGAGATGGTGTCATGTTCAATTGAAACCAATTACTAATGTCCACGTATGAAATGTGATGCAATCAAATCTATATATAAAATCACTTTATTATGTTTTTCCCTACATATTTTAAACAAATGACACTTTGTGAGGTACATGAGTTTCTTTCGTAGAAAGTTTCACGAGTCTTACTTTATTTCTATTTTTGCTTTATGATGGAGAAATCTAGCTAGCTTTATTACATATATTTATATATTAGATTAATAATACTCTCCATGTCAAATTATAAGTATTAACGTTGGAATTTATTCGTATATTTAATTACCAATTTTGGGGATATTATCGGTATAAGAGTAAATATAAATTTTAAGATATGTTAACAATAAAGACAAAAAATATTTAATAGTGTAAAGTATGGTATTATGAGATGATCAAATATTTATTGTTAACCTTGTATTACCATTTTTGTCACTGCTTGGATTAGTAACATTTATACCAATTAATATTGAATACGGTAATTAGTTAGTGCTAGTAAATACGCAGCTCAACAATAAGATTAATATTCATTTTTAAAATGTTAATTTTAAATATTTTTAAATTTAAAATTAACACAATTTTTTTTAGTTAATGTCAATACAATTATAAATACTATAAATTATCTAAAAATACTAATAGTTATAAGATTTATTATTTTAAAAATTTTAAAAAATTATACTAATATTAAATTTAAAAATATTTTAAAATAAATTTTAAAAAATTAATAATAATCTTATAATTTATAACACAAGACAATACCGGAGGCGGTTCACAGTTTTTCTTCCTATAATATTATATGAAGCGTGATTAAAGCGCTTGATAGGAGCAAGGTTAGAGTTCCTCTCGCACAAAAAGGGATATATTTTGATTTCAGACAAATTAAAATAGACAATCTATTTAGATAATTTAAATAAATAAATTACATTGATACATTATAAAGTTATATTGTAAATTATATTTATTGTATAAATATTATATAATTGTTACTTTCAGTTATATAATGCAATTTATTTTATAATTTGTCAGAATAAACTGTCTATTTTAAACGACTTAAAATTAAGATCCTATAAAAAGTTAAAACTCATGAACATAAATTAATAAACAGAAAGGGACAAAGGAAGGAAAGTGATAGGTAGGAGATTGAAATCAAGCAAGGTTAGCTTGGGGACACAAGACGTGTCATTTTCTACCCAAATTACACGGTTAACATCTCCCTCTCTCTCTCTTTTTTTATTAATAAATCTATGAATATTTATTTTATTTTATTTTTTTGATATGCAAATTTAACGGTCATTCAGATCAAATAAAACTTAAATGAGTGAAGCTACTTGCATATCGAAAAAAAAGAATAAAATAGGCATATTTATAAAAAAAAAATTCATAAAAAAAAATATTTTTGTGGAGAAAGTCTTACCCTTCTTTTTCTCTCTCACTAACTGAAAACGACTGCAAGCAGCCTGTGGACTACCAGAATATATCCCATTCACATATATATCTATAATATAAATATAGATATTTATATCTTATATATATATATGATGAGATGTATTCACCGACTCAAACCATTACTAGTTATCTTCCTTTAAAGTTTCTCTTATCAATTGGTACTTATCTCTCTCTCTTGCTTCTTGGGGTTCCTTCTCTTTTCAATTCTCTTTCCTCCTTGTGTTAAGAGGGTTCATCATCAAGTCAATTAAAGAAACGTCAAGGCACAACAATGGTAGATAGGGTTCAGATGAGTAGTACAGAGTGCTGTATGTGTGGTGACATAGGCTTCCCTGATAAGCTCTTCCGCTGCAACAACTGCCTTAATCGCTTCCAACACTCGTACTCTCTCTCTCTCTCTCTCTCTCTCTCTCTCTCTCTCTCTCTCTCTCTATATATATATATATATATATATATATATATATATATATATCATGTCAATTAAGTATAATATGATCGTTGATATATGATCAAGTATACATAGACAATTTAAAATAGAATATGATTTCAGTCTCACCAGTTACAATAATAATGTTTCTTTTTTTCCCGTAATAAAATATCCAAAATAAAAGGAAAAAATATATGTCACTCCAAACAAAATTTACATTATTTTATATTTGCAGATAATGTAAATAGTTAAATTTAGAGCGTAAATATCATTTTTTTTTATAAAAATATCGTTGATATTATCACAAAGTTGTGTGTGCAGGGTGGGTGTATGTATGCATGAATAATTAGTATATATATATGATCTTCATTAATTAGTTATTGGAACATACCCATTATTGAATATTATGATACATAGTTTAGATATATGTCTTGGGCATCTACATGAAACCCCATCCCAACAACCACCATGATCACCCTCTGGTTCATAGAAATATCCTAGGCTGTCTAAGACAACATAACTAAAATACTATCTATTATAATAACACTCTAGTTCTATTATTTTATGGAAAATAAAATAAAATATATATTCATGTGCGCAAGTACTATTCTTTGTACAAAACTTAATTACGTTTAAATTATGATATTTAGTAGTTGTCTTAGTCAATTCAATATTTTTCTCCAAGGTTTTTATACGTGTATATATTAGGTCAAATTTGGATCTCGTGCATTAGGTCTGGCGTGACACTTACTCCGAATTTGTACTGAATTATTATTATTATTATTATTATTATTATTATTATTTAATATTATAAATTTAATTATAGGTATTGTAGCAACTACTATAGTGAATCGTCGGAGCCAATTGAAGTATGCGATTGGTGTCAAAGTGAGCAAAGAAGTTCCCGGCATGGTGGTTCATCCAAGAAAGCCATGGCTCGAAATGGCCTAATAATCAGCAAGCGGTCCGAATATTCAGGTGAAAGGATCAAGCAACGTGAGCGGGAAGAGGTGTCCGATCAGAAGGGAAAGAATCCGAGTCCGAGCACCGGAGTGCCTTCCCCAAGGACTGCTACTCGTAGGTACAAGCTTCTCAAGGATGTAATGTGTTGAATGATCATGAAAATAATGCGGTAACTAGGACAAAAACTGTCTAGTTAACTTAGATAAAATATTCATAAATATTTTGTTTAAATAAATTAGACAATTTTTGTGTAGTTACCTAGAATTACACAATATGCACGGTGGCAAAAGGACTTGGTAGGTGTACATGTACATTAGCACCCTCAAGTTATAATAAGTTGTTTTTCATGATATTTTTTTTTGGCTTAACGAGCTTTGTTTGGGCTTATGGTTTTGATAACTAAGTTGTTATAAATAAGGAACTATATATATATAGAAGTATATATAATCACATGGATGAATGAGTTTCAAGTCATTCTCTTCGATTATATGTATACTATTAATCTCATACTAGCATAAAATTTAACAAAATATCTAAATGGGTGTTGTAATACATGAATTTTTAGCGTGAGAAAAATGATTGAGATGAAATTGAAATTGTCATTTGAATGAAAAATATCTTAGAAGATTTTTGGTGGAATTCTTCTATTGGTATATCATTACTCTTAATTTTTATTTTTTTCTTTAATTAAATGCTCGTACGTTTCATATATGTTCTAATACTATTTGTGACTATTAAAATTTAGAATCAACTCAATCGGTTAGTTCATCAAAGTCGTTTCTTGCAAATGAAGGATTGAGCTAATGAAGTCATAATAATAATACTTAATTAAGATAAGCGCCATTAAATCAAATAAGAAAGGCATGTTTGTTGATAAGGAAAATATCTGGGGTGTTCGAGGGACCTGATTGGGTTACTAGAAATGGTAGGGTTTTGAGTAGGTGTCAGTCACAACAGTTGTAGGTGGAAGTTGTAACCTCATTGCTTTGTTGAATCTCTTAAGGAGAGAATTAAATGCAGTTGGGCTGCCTTTTTGCCAAAGAATTCATGCATGGAACCTAAAGTTACTAACTTTTCAGATTCGTTGAAAGTATTTATGAGACCCCCACCCTCTATTATTGATTTCTTGGCAGGAAAGTAAATAAAAAACTATTAACATTTGGCCTTTAGGAAAATATTTTATTCCTTTTATGAAATGATGTTATATCTTTAAATGTAAAGACAAAGAGGATGGATTTTCTGGACTTAGCTAATTAGAACTCCCAAACTTTGATAACCCGCGTAAAGTATAGATAAATTTAAAAATAATTTGTCTGATTTGTCGAATATCTTTCTTTAGACAAAAAATTATGTATAATTTTAACATCTATGCTAATTTAATTTGTTGCTATAATGAAATAGTTTTATACTAATTAGTTTCATGAATTACGAAAACTAAATATCAAAATACTATCATATATCTTTGGTAAGTTCAAAAATAAAAATTTAAATATAATGTATGTAATAATATCAATGTATAAGATGCATTACATGTTTAATAATAATAATAATAAAAAAAAACGATTGAACTACTGAACATGGCATTTTTAATACAAAGATAAAAAAATCATCTTTAAACTACTGAGTCGACAAAAAAATAAGTTTTAAATTATTAAGTTAACGCGAAACATAAAAATGACTCATTTTTATCGAGTTATATATTTTGTATTGATAGATCGATGTATTTATGTATTGATACACGTGTTCAATAGTGCATAAATTAAGATTAAGAGGTAGAGAGAAATGTAAAATTGTGGCCTTTTAATTTGTCCATTCATCTAAGAAGAATATAGAAAAAGTAAAAAAAAATTAAAATACACAATTAGGAGATAAGATATTTTTATTCCACTGTTTTTGTTTCTGTTTCTGCCATTGATGATAAAACAACAAAAGCTCTTCTTATTGGGTCTTGTATCGACTTGCAGGAAGCCATAAATTCTCTCTCTGTGTGCACACACACATAATAACACACTAGCAACCAATTATCCACGCATTACTACGTATGTAAATTATTTAAAATAAAATAAAAAATTAATATAAAAAGAAAAAATAATCATATAATTAAATATGGAAGGATAAAAGAGAAAAAATAATTATAATTATATGATTGCAATGTTGTAAAATTATAATTTTTTTTAATAAAAATAATATTTTTTAATTAACTTTCTTTTATTTTTAATAGTCAATAATAATCACATGACTGAGTAAGATCTCGTAGAATTGTCAATTTTTTTTTATTTTATATAAAAGTAATAATGTTTGTTAAGTAACTTTCATTCTTTTCAAATTAACTAGCTATCATCAAAATTCACATCGGCTTCACAGTAGCCTTCAACCTCTCCTAGTCCAATTTACAAGAAACTTACAAATTTCGGTTCTAACTACAAAGGTTAATTAACCATCCATTATTATTATTTTTTTTTATCAATTAACTTTGCACATGTCACAAGTTATTCCAACATAAAATCTATGAAATGGTTAATTATCAATGCTTTATCTAACTAAAGTAGATAATTTTTATTTAATTTATCTATCATCACCCTGTATCAAATGTATATTAGTGATCGGTTCATAACTTTGTATGAAAGGCATGTAAGTAGGTAACTAAATTTCGGGTTATATTTTTTTTCATGAATTAACTATCGCAAATGTAATTCTTACGAAGATAGCACAAAAGTCCAAAAGTTTACAAGTTTATTGTTTTCATGTTCAGTAATATTGTTCAAAGCTTTAAGTTATGAAATGAATGCCACCAAGTTGACTTGAAAATTTGAGGCCCATGACTGTTTATTCAATCATGAAAGGATATTTTAATTTAAAATTATGAGTATATAATTGTTAATAGAGTGCTACACCTGTAAATGAATCGAACTATTTACAAACCGATTGGTTCGATTCGAGTTTGGTTCAATTTGAGTTCAACTATTTGACCTTTTCGAGCAGAACTCGCACACGGTATCGAGTCGATTGCTCGATTGAACATGTTTGCAAATTATGTAATTCGGTTCGACAATGTTCGTGAACAGTTCAGTTCAAGTTCGGTTCGATTGTGCCAGTGTTCGGCGCAGTTCGGTTCAGTTCGTTAGCTGCTCGAGTTAGGATTGTATTTCTTACATGTTTAATGTTTTTAAATTCTAAATACAAATAATTAGTTATTTTATATTAAATTTTAAAGTTAGTCTTATCAATAATTGTTAAATTTTTAGTATTTTTTTTATTACTTAAACATCTTTTTGTTTTTTTTAATAATTGATTAGAAGTACACATTTTTATTAAATAATTAATAAATAATAATGTGTATTTCTTCACCTGTAATTTAATTAAAATGATTATAATATTGTCATAATTTTTTTAACAATGATTGTTAGATTATTACAATTTATATCAATAATAATTTAATAAATTATAACCCATGTCATAAATAACATAAATAATGTCATTAATCATCATGCAATGACAATTTGACATTAATTAAATAATGATGTAATACAATTGCTTACATTTGTATGAGTTACTGAAATTACCAAATCGAGATAGAGAATAGAGATATTAAATCATTCATGTATCGAGACTTCACTAATAGAGTAATAGTCATTGTACAATTACTATTGTACATTACATCAACCTATCGTCTATCAACCACATAATTAAAAGTGCAAACTTGATTTTAACAATTTTAAATTTTTTAGTATTACAAACTTACAGTATATATGTGAGATGGTGATAAAAAGTGATTGACTAACTTTGTTTTATGCAATTAAGTAATTATATTTAATATAAAAACTAGTGTTTAAAAAATTTAATAATCCAATAAAGTAATGGCACAGTACCGTTTCATGAAATTAAAATAATAATTTAAATTAAAATAAGCAAAAAGGTAAAAAAAAAACAAAAACACAAAAAGAAACAAAGTCTCTAAATTACTTTGAGCCTTTGATCTTAGAATTGTAGTTAATTTATAAAATTGTAAAATTTAATATATTACTTTAGTTTTTTAGAAAAAATGTAATATCCCGGATATTTAAATAAATTAGAAATAAAATATTTAATATTTAATAAAGGTTGGAGTTTGATAACCTAGTAGTGATAGATAAATAGAGGTCCAAATTAAATTTAACGGACTAACTTAGATATGGTGATATCAAAATTTTTGATAAGTTAGCAAGTAAAGTGATAATTCAATAAACTTGACTAACAACAAGTCTAATTAAATTAAGAGAATTAATTAGTGGAGTTATGTAATTAAGCGACGTGGTTGCGTGTAAATTAAATATGTATTTATATGAATATATATATGCGTGCACATTTAGTAACATAATTTAATGGTTAATTAAATTGTGATAAATAGATAGATTAATATTAAATTAATCCGAATCGAATTAAAAGGTTTATTGTGGAATTAATTTATTCATTAATCAACAATTATGCAAATTGTTGATAAATTATTTGTGAGGAATAATTATGTAAATTATATAATTATAATTATATAAAGTAGTTGAATTAATTAAAGGAGATTAGTAATTATATATATTGTACAATATTTAATATATGTACATATATATAAATGGTTTAAATTAATTGAGAAATTTTAAATTGTAATTGAATATATAAAATGAATATATTCTATAATTAAATAAATCATTGTAAATGATTTATGAGAGTGAGAAATTTAATTATACAATTATTTGTGTAATATTAATTAAATAATTAAATAAATTATTTAAATAAGAAATTTAGTAAATATATTATTATTTCAATGTATTTTCGGGTAAATGGAATTATTTCCATAATTGATGAGAAATGAATTATTTAATGTAAATATATTAAATAATTTAATTTATGGCCTAAATAATATATATTAAATTATATATTGTATTTATTTTAATTTCATAATTTATTGTGAAATTGTTTTTGAGGTAAGGTGATGTGTATAAATAATATATATAGATTATATATATTATTATTAGCAAACACACTCTAAAGTTTTAATATCAAAATAATTGACAAGTTGTCATTAATTAAATATTCAATTAAATTGAATATAATGAGTGAGTTAAATTTTTATAAATTAATTAATATGATAATTAATTTATGTAAATAATATAAAATATTATTAATAATATTATTAGTCCATTTAGTAATTTAATATTTATGGGTTAGAGTATTTAATTAATTAATCAATTCAATTATTATTTAATTATGGATTGGATAATTAATGTGTAACAAAATTAATAATTAATCATTTGGGATATAATTAAATAGCCCAATGATAAATTAAATGGACTTGACAATTTAGTAGCCCAAACAAATTAATAGAAGCCCAATTGGTATTTTAAATTAAAGCCCAATGATTGGCCCACTTGAAAAATACTTAATTAAACTATTATTTAATAAAAGTAAGCATATGTGACTTTCTTTTTGGGACAAATCTATGTTTTGCCGGCAAGGATGAATAAGAAAGAGTGAATTGATGGTTTCTTTATGTTATTTTTAATTATTTAATAATTAGGTTGCTTGTTTTAATTTTTTTGGTGAGTCTTTTCCCACAAAATCCTCACCAACTAAGGCATGGGTTGGCTTTCTTGTGTAAGCATCCAATAGCTAGCTTGTGTTGGTCAAATTTCATAGATATAAGATATATATCTATACATTATGGAAGACTTAAGTCATTAGAGAGAGAGAATTGTTAGTCATTTATTCTTCTTTCACTTTTCAAATTAGAGAGAAAATATTTGAGAGCAAAGATAAGGAAGGAGAAGGAATTCTTGGTTCATGCCATCCACATTCACAACCCATTTTGGAAGAAAAAAATGAAGATAGTCATTAAAATGAGGTAAAGATTATTTTAGATATAGTTGTTTTTTTAATTAAATAAATTACCATGTTAGTATAAACATGTTAATATAGTTAATAATGTGTAGTGGTAATATTTATGCCATGCTTGAGTTTAATATGCTTGGTTTGTATTTTAGTATATTTTATATGCTAAAATATGTATTTAATAGTGTGTAAATAAGTTTTGGAATTTATGTCCAAAAATATTTTTATAAAACTTAGATTTAATGTTATAATATTATAGAACATTAAATCATGAGAAAAACAAAGTTTGAATCACTCAAAATGGAGTTATACACAAAAAGTTATGATTTGTGGTAGTTTATGTGATGTAAAAATTTTTTTTAAAAATTTTTAATATTAAATCATGAAAAATTATATTTTCATGTCATAAATTGTTGTTAAGTTATTGGTATTTTTCTGGATTTTTATTGAGAGATTAAGAGTTTATTTGAAGGTATAAATTTTATTAAGTTGGTATTAAAAAGTACTGTTCACGTTCTGCTATTGGAAATAAAAAGGGGGGCTGGCCGCGCAATGCGCGGCAGCGGTTTTACGGAATGCGCGGAGCCAAAACGACGTCGTTTTGGAGCGTAAAGTGTAACCCGCGCGTTCGCGCGGAAGCCGTTCGGCTGATATTCAAAACGGCACCGTTTTGGGGCCGTTATTTTCTCTAAGCGCGCAATGCGCGGTAATAAATTTCTGGCTGAAATTACGATACTGCCCCTCCGTTCCTTTTCTGCGTAATTACGAAATTGCCCCCGAGTCAGTTTTCGGCTTATTTACAGAAATGCCATTCTGGATAATTTAAATTAATTTAAATGTTTAAAAATTAATTTAAAATTATAACAAAAATATTAATAATACAAAAATGATATTTAGGTATTGAATATTATATTTCCCAAATTTAATAAATATTTAGGATTAATATTTAAATGTTGTAAATATTAATCTAGTTAGTTTAATATTATATTTTTCAAATATAATAAGTATTTAGGATTAATATTTAAATGTTGTAAATATTACTCTAGTTAGTTGAATATTATATTTTTTTAAATATAATAAGTATTTAGGATTAATATTTAAATGTTGTAAATATTAATCTAGTTAATATTATCTTCTGAATTTATGATTAAACTAATTATTATTTAATTAATATTAAATAATAAACAAGGATGATAAATTAATTAATTATTATTTAATTACTATTAAATAATAATTAAAGACAACTAAGATTGATTATTTAATTATTTATTATTTGATTAACTTTAAATAATAAATAAATTCAGTTAGTTATTATTTATTATTAAAATAATAACTAATGATATTTGAGTATTTACTATATAATTTTATTATTATTTATTATTTAATTAACTTTAAATAATAAATGAATCTAGTTAATTAGTTATTATTTATTATTAAATAATAACTAAAGATATTTGATTATTTTTAATATAATATAATTATTTATTATTTGATTAATTTTAAATAATAAATAAATCTAGTAAGTTATTATTTATTATTAAATAATAACTAAAAGTAGTTAATTACTTACTATTTAATTAATATTAAATAGTAATTAAATGAAATAAAGAAAATGTCTTTTAACTCTTTTGTGTAAACAATTATAATAAATTGTTTAATAGTTTAATAAGTGTTTAACACTTGAGAAAATTATTTTCTAAATTATTAAATTATTAACCTAATTTGATTGAGAGTTTATAAGGTTAATAACATCGTTTTGACTGATGTAAATTATGTGTTAATACTTATGTGTGGTAGATAAGTTCCTTAGTGAGCGTATAGTTGTACAAATACGCCGTACTAATTATTAGACCAACTTTATTAATGTTAGGTCTTTCAAAGCCAGTTAGTTAAAGCTAGACATTTATAGTAGCTGAGCAGACAGGCAAGTTTCCTAAACCCTACTCAATTTATATTCGAGCAGGATATATTATTTTATTGTTCAAGTCCCTAACTCAAATTCAAGTTATTACGTTTCAAGCATGCTATGGTTTAATTTTGTATAATTATTCCACATCTTTAAATTATTGATTCGCACATAGTGCTTGTTGCATGTGTTCATCAGGTATGAAAGGCTGATCACCTTCATTACCATAAGGTTCAGTTAAAATTGTTCATGGTCATTATTGACACTCAACATTACTTGATTCAGTCATTCAATTATTGAAATTATGATTCGTACTCTTTCACAATTATTATATTGTTGAAAATCTGAAAGCTTGTTCTTTCTTTCAATCATGATATATCGTTATTGTATTTAAACTTGCTGAGCAAAGTCGTTGCTCACTCTTGCTATATCATGATAACAAATTTCAGAATAATACGAATGTCCGAGGAGAGACGGAGACAGACGCAAAAGACAAGATTATAGTGTTATTCATTATAACTAAATTGTTATATGATGTAAGTAATTTTGTAAACCCTTTTATGAATCTAAAGGTATATATGTAAGTTAAGGTTAGAAACCTTGGGAAATGTTGTAGAATAAACAATTTATGTTTATATATTCCGCATTAGTTATAGAACATGTATGAAGATGATGTATAGTGATGAACCAGGTCCAGGGTTAAAGGAACCCGGATTTGGGGTCGTCACAGGTTGGTATCAGAGCTGATAGGTTATAGTTCTTAGGTAGCAGTACCTTAGGCTATAATCATGGAAAGATAATGAAGACAGTGAAAGGATAAACTCAGATAGAGTTTAGAAATGAACATATACAGTTCATAAATGAGGAAATAAATCTATATAGATACATAGATATATGAAAAGATTCAAAGAAGGATCTTCAATTAGTGTAATCCAAATAAATGGAATAAGAATCAGGGAACACTTGATTCAGGAATTTAAAAAGAGAAGGATCGTACAGTAAAATGATCAGAGATGAATGATAAGATGATAGAATTAAACGATCCTAGAATAAAGGAGAAATAGTACAGTGAAATCAATTGTGTTATAAGATCACGATGATCATAGTAAAATCATGGAATGACAAATGGTCTGTTAAATGATTAAGAGGTTGTTTTGATAGCATGGTGCTATAACAATGAAGATACTGAAATAGTAACAAGTGGACTCTTGAAGTGTTGAGTGTGATAAGGTATGAATTGATAACATTCATAGCAAGTTAAGAAAAGTTAGAGGTTTGTAGGTTTTTAATTGAGGACTCATATTAGTGGCTGAGTTGTACAATTCCTTGTATGGGCGGGGAATTGGTGCTTGGTTTTAGAACCGCTTAGCTTTCTATATTGATACAGTGGTTGAGTTGAACAGTCCTTTGTATGGGCAGGGGATTTGTTCTTGGTTTAACGATCGCTTAACTTTCTATATTGATTAGTGGCTGAGTTGACCAATTTCTTGTATGGGCAGGAGATTGTGTTTGGTTTGACGACCACTTGGCTTCCTATAATGATAATCAACTGAAACCTGGTGTCGCACTATTCACTATATGTATGTTGAGAAGGTGATTCTTTTCTCATGTGTATAACGGATAGGTAGAGGATGTTAAGATAAGTTCGTGTTCTGAGAACTGACACGCATAGTAAGTTCGTGACTCATAGTCATGTGGTGGAGCCCCTCAGCGAATGGGCGACTTTGGCCTGACTAGGACAAGTTCCTCAAACCATATGATTGTGGTAAGTTGTTGAGCCCAAATATGTGGTAAATTTGATGAACAGCAAGTATGGATAGAGTTAAGTAGTCAGGTTAAGGCTATAATATATATAGTTATTAAACTGGAAAAGAATGTGGAGGAAAAATGTGACGCCCCCAAATCTGGGCCCACACAGCCCAAACTTGAGTCGTCAAAATACTACAACAAAATTATTACAACAAAGCACAACGTACAACAATACAGTGTATAATAATACACAACTAAGTCTTCACTATTATTGCCACACTATTTTACAAAACGTGAAAACTATGATAACTATTCCTCGGACCCTCACTCCATTCCCCGGCTAGACCCTGTTATGTTTTCATCTCCTGTTGAAAAACAATGGAACAAAAGAAAAGGTGAGCTCAAATAGCCCAGTAAAGAATATCATGACTAAGATAATGACGAATAAATTATCATTAGTCTTCAACAGTTGAGTTCTTGATAGAATACAATAGACTACAAGGTTTATATCAAAAACTGCAGTTAAATTCTTAAACAACGTTCAGATCAATAATAGCAGCGGAATGAGTAATCTATTAGAAGAATAATGCAGACTATAATGTCCACTCGGTTCTCTTTTTAGGAAAAATATCATCAACTTTTATCATCTGAAATATCATTAGTCAAGATAATACAAATTCACAGTTCCTGATCATAATCATGCAGATCAACAGTTCATCTTTGCACTACGGGCCAAAGACATTCAATATAACACCAACGGTCATGATTATACCAGATTCAGCCTTTGGTCATAATCATACCAAACAACAGTTCATCTTTGCACTACGGGCCAAAGAGAACATTCACCACGTGCCATAAAAGACACCGAACAGATGTATCGCCTTTAACCTATTATATCGCCTTTAACCTATCATCTGTTCAACAAATATATCACATTTGTGCCCCCGGCCACAGATATTCACAACAGCTTGATTTTTGGATGATTAGAATGATATAAATGATGAACAGAAGAAATAGGATAACAATAAGTATCGGAAGTTTACTTTGTACAGATTCAAATAATGTCCAAATTGTCAACATGATGTGGAGTGAAATTTAAAAATGATATTCAAGATCCACAGTTCAGAATAACGGTTACAATTCAATAGAAAGGTTCACGTAAATAGGAAGGTTCAGTTGAAATAATGAAGTTCAACTATTATGGAACATATAATATTTTCAGGAATTATAGAAGCAATAGTTCCATAATAAATTTCGATTTAGGAGTATGAAAGAAAATAATATCCCTTACCGTAGCAGGTTTGATTAACAAAAGGTGAAGGAAATTAATACAAAGGGTTATTCACCAACAGGCGGCAATCCGCTCCGTAAGGTTATTCCCACAATTTAATAGAATTTGAGTACAAAGAGTTATTCACCAAACAGGCGGCAATCCGCTCCGTAAGGTTATTCCCACAATTTAATAGAATTTGAGTACAAAGAGTTATTCACCAAACAGGCGGCAATCCGCTCCGTAAGGTTATTCTCAGAGATTAATAATGAATGAATACGAAAGGTTATTCACCAACAGGCGGCAATCCGCTCCGTAAGGTTATTCCCACAACTTAATACATGGAAATAAAATGCACGTCTTATGAGTAAGGAAGAAACAATATTATTATCGAGAATCAAATAATGATAATCCCTTACCATAGTATGTTTGAATAATGGAAGATGAAAAAGATGGTATCCCTTACCTCAACACGTGACTGGATATTGATTTAAATGAGGTTGATTAACTTGAACAGTACACGTATACTTATAGATCTTCACAAATACTCAAGATGACTTAAGCACACTTAGAGAGAACTTTCACAAGAAGTATTTAGAGAGAGAAAGAAAGAACAAGTAAGGAAGTTTATGAAAAATCCTTAAGTTAAGGCTTCTATTTATAGCCAAAAATCTTATCATTCATTTAATCTAAACCATTCATTTAAAGATCATCTTTTAATCTACACCATCCATTTCAAATATTATATTATCTTTAATCTACACCATTCATTTCATATCACCTAATAATCACCTAACTTTATATTATAAACAAATCAATTTAATTATTCAACAATAATTCACACTTTAATCTACACCATTCATTTCATATCACCTAATAATCACCTAACTTTATATTATAAACAAATCAATTCAATTATTCAACAATAATTCACACTTTAATCTACACCATTCATTTCATTCACCTAATAATCACCTAACTTTATATTATAAACAAATAACTTTATCAATTCAATTATTATGACTAATTGTTATAAATACAGTATAGTTAGCTCTTAGATATCAAGTCAATAAATTAATGAAATACAACTGTTTAAATAACATCATAATAGAGATAACAATAATGTAAAATAAAGCATACGTTACTGTGTAATGACAATTATTGATTCAATAATGTGAATTACTGTGCATATGTTACTGTGACAATTATTAGGTTCAATAATTTTAAAAACAGTGCAACAACAATTATTGACTCAATGATATAAAATACAGTGTAATGACAATTATTAAATCAATAATGCAAAATACTGTGTAACAACAATTATTGAATTGATAATATAAAATATTATGCAGTGACAATTATCGATGAAATGATGCGTAACAGTTACGGTGTCAATTATCAGACCAATAATATGAGACACTATGCAATACCGTGCGTTACTGTAGAGTAACGAGTGCTACAGAAAATACCAATAACTACCGTATGCTACTATTCTTTTATCACCGGTATTTTAACAGTTCCGTTGACTATTTTTATTTAAAAAGGTTATTTATGTCGTTTTCTATATCCGACAAATATTCCATTGTGGGGTCCACCAATAATTTGTTATTTCGGCGCCGTCGGACCAAACGAATATTCCCCGACCAAACGAATATTCCCCGACAAAGCGAATATTGTCCGACAAAATAAAATTTGCACATAACATCCTTAACTTTCAATTTTTTTAATTTAACCACTTACTGTTTCAAAAAAAATATATATATGAAGAAAAATTAAATTTTGTATTTCATAAAATTCGGGGTCTTACAACCTCCCCTCCTTATGAAATTTCGTCCCCGAAATTGACGTACCTGACATATCGAAGAGGTAAGGATACTTAGATTTCATCTCAGATTCTAGCTCCCAGGTCATTTCCTCAGTATCTTGGTTCCTCCATAAAACCTTAACTTGAGGTATAACCTTTGAGCGTAGGATCTGCTCCTTCTTATTCAGGATCTTAACAGGTACCTCCTCGTATGTTAAATCCTCTGCTATAACGTCTGGTTCTAACTCAATGACGTGGTTTGGGTCCTTCACATATTTACGTAACATAGATATGTGAAAAACGTTATGGATGCGAGACATACTTGGTGGTAGGGCTAGTCTGTAGGTTACGGTTCCTATTCGATCGAGGATTTCAAATGGGCCAATAAATCGAGGGTTGAGCTTTCCTCTCTTTCCGAATCTCGTAACCCCTTTCCATGGAGAAACACGTAAGAATACATGATCTCCGACGTTGAAATTTTCGTCTCTCCGATGAAGATCAGCATAACTCTTTTGTCGTTCTTGTGCGGTCTGTATTCGTTGTCGGATCATTTGGATCTTTTCGGTCGTCAAGCGTACCAACTCGGGTCCCAACAATTTTGCTTCTCCTACCTCATTCCAACATATTGGAGAGCGACACTTCCTTCCATACAATGCCTCGAATGGAGCCATGCCTATGCTTGCTTGGTAACTGTTGTTGTAAGAAAATTCCACCAACGGCAAGTACTTATCCCAACTTCCTTTGAAGTCTAATACACAAAGTCTCAAAAGATCTTCGAGGGTCTGGATCGTCCTTTCCGATTGTCCATCCGTTTGAGGATGGTATGCAGAACTAAAACGTAGTTCAGTGCCCATAGCTTTTTGTAGACTGATCCAAAAGCGTGAAGTGAATCTAGGATCTCGATCAGAAACTATGGAAACTGGCATGCCATGCAATCTCACGATCTCATTTATGTACATACCGGCAAGACGTTCAAGTGAAAAGTTTTCTCGTATAGGCAAGAAATGAGCAGATTTGGTCAATCTATCTACGATCACCCAAATTGCATCTAAGCCTTGAGAAACTTTTGGAAGACCCGTCACGAAGTCCATATTGATGTGTTCCCACTTCCATTCGGGAACTTCAAGTGATTGTAATGGACCTTTAGGAACTTGATGTTCTGCCTTGACACGTTGACAAGTTAGGCACCTTGAGATAAACTCCGCAATCTCTCTTTTCATATTGTTCCACCAAAATGTATGTCGAAGATCTCGATACATCTTGGTACCTCCTGGGTGGATTGCAAACGGCGTGTTGTGTGCCTCCATCATGATTTTATGCTTTAATTCAGGATCGTTAGGAACACAGAGTCGAGAGTTGACTCGAAGTATTCCTTTCTCGTCGATTCTTGCTTCGGGAATGGCACCTTCTTGTACTTTCTTTATCATGTTTATCAGTTCCGGATCGGTAGCTTGAGCAGCTTTAATTTTATCGATTAAAGTTGGTTCTACTCGCACGTGAGCAATCTTCGAGCGGGTCCCTGGTGTCTTTTGCTCTATCTCCATCTTTTGCAAGTCGTACAAAATACACTTTTGTGTTGTCAGCAGTGCACTTGTACTTGCATAAGATTTTCTGCTCAAAGCGTCAGCTACAACGTTCGCCTTTCCCGGGTGATACTGGATTGTGTGGTCATAATCCTTTAACAGCTCAAGCCAACGTCGTTGTCGCATGTTGAGTTCCTTCTGGGTGAAGAAATACTTGAGACTTTTATGATCCGTATAGATATCCACTTTTTCTCCGTACAAGTAGTATCTCCAGATCTTTAACGCGAAAACGACTGCTGCCAACTCTAGATCATGAGTAGGATAATTTTTCTCATAATCTTTGAGTTGTCGAGAGGCATAGGCTATAACCTTTCCATGTTGCATAAGGACACAGCCTAGACCTTTGCCAGAAGCATCGCTGTAGATAACAAATTCTCCTGATCCTGATGGTATGGTCAGAACAGGAGCTGAAACAAGTCTCCTCTTGAGTTCTTGAAAACTCTTCTCGCATTCCTCGCTCG
Organism: Hedera helix; assembly: GCA_947179155.2. NCBI lineage: Eukaryota > Viridiplantae > Streptophyta > Magnoliopsida > Apiales > Araliaceae > Hedera > Hedera helix. Next base: position 5,197,889 of record OX359272.1, read on the forward strand.
ATATAAGTTTTGTACTAGAATGAATGATACCGATATCTAGTAATTAAACTTTCAACTCTTGGTGTTCTATGGGAGCCATTTGGTATGGGACTTTAAAAATGGGCTTAGTGCCGGGTTCAAGATCGATACAGAATTCAATTTCACGGTTTGGGGTAAGCCAGAAAGTTCCTCAGAAAAAACGTCAGGAAACTCATTAACAATGAGAATATCATTTAAGTTTGACGTGTTTTTATTCAAATCAGTGACATGAGCTAAAAGGTTTGACATCCGTTTTTCAATAAACGGATGGCTTTATGGCTAGAAATAACAGTTATAGATTTCAATGGTTTAGTTGCTTGAATTTGCATGACAGGTTGATTAGGAATATGAAAACTAATAATCTTATGAAAACAATCAATTTTAGCATGATGGGTAGTCACCCAATCAATTCCTAAAATCACATCAAATTCACGCATCTCCAAAGAAATAAGGTCAACAGGTAATGTGAGGTTGTTGATTTGAACTAGGCAAGATTTATAGATAGTAAATGTAATAGGTATTTCTCCCAATGAGGTTTCAACTGATAAGACAAGATTTAAGTTTTCAATAGTCAAATTTAAACGTTGAGTACATATAGGTGAGATAAAAGAGTGGATAGAGCCAGTATCTAATATGGCATAGATTTCACGAGAATTTATGAATAGCTTACCGGTTATCACCTCATTCGGTTTTTTGACTGTTATCGTCAAATCGAATCCCGAATACTTCATTCGGATCTTCACGTATTTCAACCATGGGAATACCACTGAATAATTTTCTAGCAAACTGTTTCTCGGGTTCATCAACTTCATCAGTAGTAAGGTACCAATGATTTCCATTAAAATAGTATTTTCGATAGACTGCAGTTTCCACGATAGTGACTAACTTAACCTGAATTCCTCTAAATTGTAACGCCCAAAAGTATAGAAACATCATTTTTAAATAATCTTGAAAATCATAGCTGGAACACCATAAATCCCAAAGACTAATATGAAAAGTCCATATATTCTGATCCTTTGTTATAGAGCATAACCATGTGATATCACTCTCCCAATTAGTGAGTAAATTAAAGGCAATAATTTCCGCAAGTTCGTTACTTCCTTTAATTGCTTCTAAGAATGGATCTGGAACGACTGTAGCAGAGCTTTCACCTTCATCCTTACTGGATAGAACACGCATAATTTTTGCCTTAGGCAAATGATTCAACTCTGAGTTTGTAAGAAGATTATTCGTCGCCTCTTGTTTTGCAGCTACATTTGTTTCGGTAATTTCATAGTTAACCTCCTGATTTCCAGATGCCATAATTAACTGTGGTCACAAAATAAATGTTAGTTCAAATAAACTGACTCATCACTTCATGTTCCTACATTCAAATCGACTCATTAGATAATAAAATCTATTTTAGGTAGGACACACTAGTGACTGATTCTATTCGTCTCTCCCCTCCTAGTTCTACCCCAGATCTCCATTAAAGACCATATCCCTAAGCTCTGATGCCAACTGTGACGCCCCCAAATCTGGGCCCACACAGCCCAAACTTGAGTCGTCAAAATACTACAACAAAATTATTACAACAAAGCACAACGTACAACAATACAGTGTATAATAATACACAACTAAGTCTTCACTATTATTGCCACACTATTTTACAAAACGTGAAAACTATGATAACTATTCCTCGGACCCTCACTCCATTCCCCGGCTAGACCCTGTTATGTTTTCATCTCCTGTTGAAAAACAATGGAACAAAAGAAAAGGTGAGCTCAAATAGCCCAGTAAAGAATATCATGACTAAGATAATGACGAATAAATTATCATTAGTCTTCAACAGTTGAGTTCTTGATAGAATACAATAGACTACAAGGTTTATATCAAAAACTGCAGTTAAATTCTTAAACAACGTTCAGATCAATAATAGCAGCGGAATGAGTAATCTATTAGAAGAATAATGCAGACTATAATGTCCACTCGGTTCTCTTTTTAGGAAAAATATCATCAACTTTTATCATCTGAAATATCATTAGTCAAGATAATACAAATTCACAGTTCCTGATCATAATCATGCAGATCAACAGTTCATCTTTGCACTACGGGCCAAAGACATTCAATATAACACCAACGGTCATGATTATACCAGATTCAGCCTTTGGTCATAATCATACCAAACAACAGTTCATCTTTGCACTACGGGCCAAAGAGAACATTCACCACGTGCCATAAAAGACACCGAACAGATGTATCGCCTTTAACCTATTATATCGCCTTTAACCTATCATCTGTTCAACAAATATATCACATTTGTGCCCCCGGCCACAGATATTCACAACAGCTTGATTTTTGGATGATTAGAATGATATAAATGATGAACAGAAGAAATAGGATAACAATAAGTATCGGAAGTTTACTTTGTACAGATTCAAATAATGTCCAAATTGTCAACATGATGTGGAGTGAAATTTAAAAATGATATTCAAGATCCACAGTTCAGAATAACGGTTACAATTCAATAGAAAGGTTCACGTAAATAGGAAGGTTCAGTTGAAATAATGAAGTTCAACTATTATGGAACATATAATATTTTCAGGAATTATAGAAGCAATAGTTCCATAATAAATTTCGATTTAGGAGTATGAAAGAAAATAATATCCCTTACCGTAGCAGGTTTGATTAACAAAAGGTGAAGGAAATTAATACAAAGGGTTATTCACCAACAGGCGGCAATCCGCTCCGTAAGGTTATTCCCACAATTTAATAGAATTTGAGTACAAAGAGTTATTCACCAAACAGGCGGCAATCCGCTCCGTAAGGTTATTCCCACAATTTAATAGAATTTGAGTACAAAGAGTTATTCACCAAACAGGCGGCAATCCGCTCCGTAAGGTTATTCTCAGAGATTAATAATGAATGAATACGAAAGGTTATTCACCAACAGGCGGCAATCCGCTCCGTAAGGTTATTCCCACAACTTAATACATGGAAATAAAATGCACGTCTTATGAGTAAGGAAGAAACAATATTATTATCGAGAATCAAATAATGATAATCCCTTACCATAGTATGTTTGAATAATGGAAGATGAAAAAGATGGTATCCCTTACCTCAACACGTGACTGGATATTGATTTAAATGAGGTTGATTAACTTGAACAGTACACGTATACTTATAGATCTTCACAAATACTCAAGATGACTTAAGCACACTTAGAGAGAACTTTCACAAGAAGTATTTAGAGAGAGAAAGAAAGAACAAGTAAGGAAGTTTATGAAAAATCCTTAAGTTAAGGCTTCTATTTATAGCCAAAAATCTTATCATTCATTTAATCTAAACCATTCATTTAAAGATCATCTTTTAATCTACACCATCCATTTCAAATATTATATTATCTTTAATCTACACCATTCATTTCATATCACCTAATAATCACCTAACTTTATATTATAAACAAATCAATTTAATTATTCAACAATAATTCACACTTTAATCTACACCATTCATTTCATATCACCTAATAATCACCTAACTTTATATTATAAACAAATCAATTCAATTATTCAACAATAATTCACACTTTAATCTACACCATTCATTTCATTCACCTAATAATCACCTAACTTTATATTATAAACAAATAACTTTATCAATTCAATTATTATGACTAATTGTTATAAATACAGTATAGTTAGCTCTTAGATATCAAGTCAATAAATTAATGAAATACAACTGTTTAAATAACATCATAATAGAGATAACAATAATGTAAAATAAAGCATACGTTACTGTGTAATGACAATTATTGATTCAATAATGTGAATTACTGTGCATATGTTACTGTGACAATTATTAGGTTCAATAATTTTAAAAACAGTGCAACAACAATTATTGACTCAATGATATAAAATACAGTGTAATGACAATTATTAAATCAATAATGCAAAATACTGTGTAACAACAATTATTGAATTGATAATATAAAATATTATGCAGTGACAATTATCGATGAAATGATGCGTAACAGTTACGGTGTCAATTATCAGACCAATAATATGAGACACTATGCAATACCGTGCGTTACTGTAGAGTAACGAGTGCTACAGAAAATACCAATAACTACCGTATGCTACTATTCTTTTATCACCGGTATTTTAACAGTTCCGTTGACTATTTTTATTTAAAAAGGTTATTTATGTCGTTTTCTATATCCGACAAATATTCCATTGTGGGGTCCACCAATAATTTGTTATTTCGGCGCCGTCGGACCAAACGAATATTCCCCGACCAAACGAATATTCCCCGACAAAGCGAATATTGTCCGACAAAATAAAATTTGCACATAACATCCTTAACTTTCAATTTTTTTAATTTAACCACTTACTGTTTCAAAAAAAATATATATATGAAGAAAAATTAAATTTTGTATTTCATAAAATTCGGGGTCTTACAAAAAATTTGAGGTGTTTTGAGGTTTTAGAATATTCCAAATCTTCTAGCTATGCTAGACTTTGAAATTCTTAAAAATCGTGCCAAATTCGCACTTTTGTGCTTTTGAAATGACAAATGTATTTTTGAAATCATTAATGCATTTAGTGCAGAGATGATAACCGATGGAGTCATCAATGCAGAGTAACCTAGTGTTGGATGTATTTTTAAGCCCACTATGGTATGATGTAATATGACAAAGTCAAAATGATTTTTAGTATTTTGAAACGTTTAAAGAAGAGTCTATGCTAATTGTTTCAGCAAGACAAATTGATTTGAAAATATCAAAATGTATTTATAAAATCATCACACGCCATTAAAGCCATGGTGCAGAGATGAAAAAGACGGAATCCTCAACGCACTGTTGCAACGGTGCGGTATCATGAAGTCCTATAAATGAATTTTTGTTACTTTAACTAATCTGAAATGATTTTTGAGTCGTAATATACGAACAATTCCATAATGTGAGTCTATGTCATTTATTTTGACTGGACACTTTTTGGTCAGAAATGACTCAAGTTTTATTTTCCAATCCAACTTATGCTGGAGCGGAATTTTGTAGTAAGTCTGAGGTGAACAACCCCATAATGGGGGATATGTCAGAGCCATGAATAAAGAACCCGCGAGGGGGCGCCCAACAGTGGTGGCATGCTGATATGGGTTGGTAAATCCAAAGAGTTCGACCCCGTGAGAAGTCGTTGTGCACAACGCAGAAGTACGATAGGCTGATCACCTAGCGTACACCTATGGAATGTTTTCAGTCTTTGTGATTGATAAACACTCTGTTTATAGGTATTTACAGGGATAAATACTATTTATTCGGAATTCAGTTAATTCCATGTTCACAGTCTTGATGACTCCTCAGCATATTATGAAAGTTTTAATGAATATTTTGATTTTCAATTTATTCTTCTGTAAGATATTGATTTTCAATTTATTCTTCTGCAAGATATTCCATTGTTCTGGAATTATGAGTTTAGAAGTATGAACTTCCTAGAAAAGGGTGGTCACAGACTATGATGAGTAAAGAGTTATACTCAGAGATGAAAATTGGTAGAAATGTGTATGAGATAATTTCGGGGACGAAATTTTTAGAAGAAGGGGTGAATGTAATATCCCGGATATTTAAATAAATTAGAAATAAAATATTTAATATTTAATAAAGGTTGGAGTTTGATAACCTAGTAGTGATAGATAAATAGAGGTCCAAATTAAATTTAACGGACTAACTTAGATATGGTGATATCAAAATTTTTGATAAGTTAGCAAGTAAAGTGATAATTCAATAAACTTGACTAACAACAAGTCTAATTAAATTAAGAGAATTAATTAGTGGAGTTATGTAATTAAGCGACGTGGTTGCGTGTAAATTAAATATGTATTTATATGAATATATATATGCGTGCACATTTAGTAACATAATTTAATGGTTAATTAAATTGTGATAAATAGATAGATTAATATTAAATTAATCCGAATCGAATTAAAAGGTTTATTGTGGAATTAATTTATTCATTAATCAACAATTATGCAAATTGTTGATAAATTATTTGTGAGGAATAATTATGTAAATTATATAATTATAATTATATAAAGTAGTTGAATTAATTAAAGGAGATTAGTAATTATATATATTGTACAATATTTAATATATGTACATATATATAAATGGTTTAAATTAATTGAGAAATTTTAAATTGTAATTGAATATATAAAATGAATATATTCTATAATTAAATAAATCATTGTAAATGATTTATGAGAGTGAGAAATTTAATTATACAATTATTTGTGTAATATTAATTAAATAATTAAATAAATTATTTAAATAAGAAATTTAGTAAATATATTATTATTTCAATGTATTTTCGGGTAAATGGAATTATTTCCATAATTGATGAGAAATGAATTATTTAATGTAAATATATTAAATAATTTAATTTATGGCCTAAATAATATATATTAAATTATATATTGTATTTATTTTAATTTCATAATTTATTGTGAAATTGTTTTTGAGGTAAGGTGATGTGTATAAATAATATATATAGATTATATATATTATTATTAGCAAACACACTCTAAAGTTTTAATATCAAAATAATTGACAAGTTGTCATTAATTAAATATTCAATTAAATTGAATATAATGAGTGAGTTAAATTTTTATAAATTAATTAATATGATAATTAATTTATGTAAATAATATAAAATATTATTAATAATATTATTAGTCCATTTAGTAATTTAATATTTATGGGTTAGAGTATTTAATTAATTAATCAATTCAATTATTATTTAATTATGGATTGGATAATTAATGTGTAACAAAATTAATAATTAATCATTTGGGATATAATTAAATAGCCCAATGATAAATTAAATGGACTTGACAATTTAGTAGCCCAAACAAATTAATAGAAGCCCAATTGGTATTTTAAATTAAAGCCCAATGATTGGCCCACTTGAAAAATACTTAATTAAACTATTATTTAATAAAAGTAAGCATATGTGACTTTCTTTTTGGGACAAATCTATGTTTTGCCGGCAAGGATGAATAAGAAAGAGTGAATTGATGGTTTCTTTATGTTATTTTTAATTATTTAATAATTAGGTTGCTTGTTTTAATTTTTTTGGTGAGTCTTTTCCCACAAAATCCTCACCAACTAAGGCATGGGTTGGCTTTCTTGTGTAAGCATCCAATAGCTAGCTTGTGTTGGTCAAATTTCATAGATATAAGATATATATCTATACATTATGGAAGACTTAAGTCATTAGAGAGAGAGAATTGTTAGTCATTTATTCTTCTTTCACTTTTCAAATTAGAGAGAAAATATTTGAGAGCAAAGATAAGGAAGGAGAAGGAATTCTTGGTTCATGCCATCCACATTCACAACCCATTTTGGAAGAAAAAAATGAAGATAGTCATTAAAATGAGGTAAAGATTATTTTAGATATAGTTGTTTTTTTAATTAAATAAATTACCATGTTAGTATAAACATGTTAATATAGTTAATAATGTGTAGTGGTAATATTTATGCCATGCTTGAGTTTAATATGCTTGGTTTGTATTTTAGTATATTTTATATGCTAAAATATGTATTTAATAGTGTGTAAATAAGTTTTGGAATTTATGTCCAAAAATATTTTTATAAAACTTAGATTTAATGTTATAATATTATAGAACATTAAATCATGAGAAAAACAAAGTTTGAATCACTCAAAATGGAGTTATACACAAAAAGTTATGATTTGTGGTAGTTTATGTGATGTAAAAATTTTTTTTAAAAATTTTTAATATTAAATCATGAAAAATTATATTTTCATGTCATAAATTGTTGTTAAGTTATTGGTATTTTTCTGGATTTTTATTGAGAGATTAAGAGTTTATTTGAAGGTATAAATTTTATTAAGTTGGTATTAAAAAGTACTGTTCACGTTCTGCTATTGGAAATAAAAAGGGGGGCTGGCCGCGCAATGCGCGGCAGCGGTTTTACGGAATGCGCGGAGCCAAAACGACGTCGTTTTGGAGCGTAAAGTGTAACCCGCGCGTTCGCGCGGAAGCCGTTCGGCTGATATTCAAAACGGCACCGTTTTGGGGCCGTTATTTTCTCTAAGCGCGCAATGCGCGGTAATAAATTTCTGGCTGAAATTACGATACTGCCCCTCCGTTCCTTTTCTGCGTAATTACGAAATTGCCCCCGAGTCAGTTTTCGGCTTATTTACAGAAATGCCATTCTGGATAATTTAAATTAATTTAAATGTTTAAAAATTAATTTAAAATTATAACAAAAATATTAATAATACAAAAATGATATTTAGGTATTGAATATTATATTTCCCAAATTTAATAAATATTTAGGATTAATATTTAAATGTTGTAAATATTAATCTAGTTAGTTTAATATTATATTTTTCAAATATAATAAGTATTTAGGATTAATATTTAAATGTTGTAAATATTACTCTAGTTAGTTGAATATTATATTTTTTTAAATATAATAAGTATTTAGGATTAATATTTAAATGTTGTAAATATTAATCTAGTTAATATTATCTTCTGAATTTATGATTAAACTAATTATTATTTAATTAATATTAAATAATAAACAAGGATGATAAATTAATTAATTATTATTTAATTACTATTAAATAATAATTAAAGACAACTAAGATTGATTATTTAATTATTTATTATTTGATTAACTTTAAATAATAAATAAATTCAGTTAGTTATTATTTATTATTAAAATAATAACTAATGATATTTGAGTATTTACTATATAATTTTATTATTATTTATTATTTAATTAACTTTAAATAATAAATGAATCTAGTTAATTAGTTATTATTTATTATTAAATAATAACTAAAGATATTTGATTATTTTTAATATAATATAATTATTTATTATTTGATTAATTTTAAATAATAAATAAATCTAGTAAGTTATTATTTATTATTAAATAATAACTAAAAGTAGTTAATTACTTACTATTTAATTAATATTAAATAGTAATTAAATGAAATAAAGAAAATGTCTTTTAACTCTTTTGTGTAAACAATTATAATAAATTGTTTAATAGTTTAATAAGTGTTTAACACTTGAGAAAATTATTTTCTAAATTATTAAATTATTAACCTAATTTGATTGAGAGTTTATAAGGTTAATAACATCGTTTTGACTGATGTAAATTATGTGTTAATACTTATGTGTGGTAGATAAGTTCCTTAGTGAGCGTATAGTTGTACAAATACGCCGTACTAATTATTAGACCAACTTTATTAATGTTAGGTCTTTCAAAGCCAGTTAGTTAAAGCTAGACATTTATAGTAGCTGAGCAGACAGGCAAGTTTCCTAAACCCTACTCAATTTATATTCGAGCAGGATATATTATTTTATTGTTCAAGTCCCTAACTCAAATTCAAGTTATTACGTTTCAAGCATGCTATGGTTTAATTTTGTATAATTATTCCACATCTTTAAATTATTGATTCGCACATAGTGCTTGTTGCATGTGTTCATCAGGTATGAAAGGCTGATCACCTTCATTACCATAAGGTTCAGTTAAAATTGTTCATGGTCATTATTGACACTCAACATTACTTGATTCAGTCATTCAATTATTGAAATTATGATTCGTACTCTTTCACAATTATTATATTGTTGAAAATCCGAAAGCTTGTTCTTTCTTTCAATCATGATATATCGTTATTGTATTTAAACTTGCTGAGCAAAGTCGTTGCTCACTCTTGCTATATCATGATAACAAATTTCAGAATAATACGAATGTCCGAGGAGAGACGGAGACAGACGCAAAAGACAAGATTATAGTGTTATTCATTATAACTAAATTGTTATATGATGTAAGTAATTTTGTAAACCCTTTTATGAATCTAAAGGTATATATGTAAGTTAAGGTTAGAAACCTTGGGAAATGTTGTAGAATAAACAATTTATGTTTATATATTCCGCATTAGTTATAGAACATGTATGAAGATGATGTATAGTGATGAACCAGGTCCAGGGTTAAAGGAACCCGGATTTGGGGTCGTCACAAAAAAATTATTTAGTTTTAAACAATACAATTATGAAAATTATAAACTTTTTATAAAATAATTCTCAAGATTTATTTTATTCAAAAGTTAATTACCACATCCCTTTTGAATTAAAAATTCATACTTGAGCAGTTGATCTTATTACTTATATTTTAGAACGAAAAAAGTATCTAGTAGTAATACATTTCAAGGTTAATAACTTAACAATATTAGTTTATTAGATATTGAATTAATCTAAACCAACTAAATTAACATTATTTTAAATTTTAGAATCTTACAATTTCATTATAAAAAAATCTTAAATAAGACTCTTTTTATGAAATAGATGTGGTATTTTTTTTTTCTTTTGTTTCACCAAAAAGCAAAAAATGCAAAAATATGAAAATAATTAATTAATTCCGGAAGTAGTAATATATTCCTTTTTTGGGTTAATTGAAAGTTGTAATATTTCTTTATTCTAGACTGATTTTGTAATTAATAATAATATTAACCACTACTACTAATTTAATATATATTAATATATTATAATATGATATTATGATATATTATATTTTATTTGGCTATTCCTAATTCCTAAATAAGCCCGAGTATCTGTAATGACCACGAATTCTATATGTCATTGTAATTATAATTATTAAATAATTAGCAATGAATTAAAATTTTTGTACTAATTAATTGTGCATTAAATAATTGAATAAATATACTTGTGTATATATATATTTCTTTAAATTAATGAAGCAAGGTGTTATAATTAATTAAAGTAAGTCTAATTGAATTATATTATAAGTCCAAATGAGGTATTAAACTAGGTCAAATAAATTTACCTAGTAGTTTATGTAATTAATTTAAACCTTGATCCATGTAACAATTAAACTAGCCTAATGCTTGATTTAATTAAATATAACATATGTTACTTAATGTTATAGCTAACTAGAACAATTAAATTGAATCCAACCAAATTAAATGAATGAGTCAAACTTTTTTAATTCCTAAATCCAAAGTGGAGCCAGTAGGAAGTTAAAATGTGGGTCTATATATATATAAGCAATAAAAATAAGCCAAAAATGGGAGAATAAACCCCATTTGACCGACACATCTAGGGGACTCACTTGGGTGGCTTGATTGCTTCACATTACTTCTTTCACACACTAAGATTTGGTGGTTGAACAACCTTAGTCAGTCACATAGTCAATCCATCAAATAGTAATCCTAATTAGTCTCTTAATTGACCAAAGCTAGCAAATAAGAAAGTTAATGAAGGATTACCCAAGTGCTATATATAGAGTGTCTCACCTTTGTGTTATTTTGCTTGGTCATTTGCTAGAGCATTTTAGAGAGAAAAGTGAGAGCTTTCAAGAGAGAAAAGAGAGAATACACTTGTGAGGTGAGAGTTACTTAAGGAAATTCCTAGAAGAGGAGCTTGGTGGATGACTCATAACCTCATATCTTAGTTTGGAAGGAGAAGAAGAAGAGCACACAAGTCCATAAGATTCAAAAGTGTTCCAACCATTTCTTAGTGCATATTTTTTGTCTATATAGGTTTTCTTTGGTAAAAATATATTTTTAACTGATCAAAACTTGTTTTGATGATCTAGAAGTTTAAAACCATGTTATATTGGTAGATTCATGGTTTGATATGTTTAAATCATGTTTTGGTATGTGTGGTATGCATAAAAATGAAAGAAATGTCTATATTGAACTTTACCGATAAAACCCTAGATGACTATGTGCTATTTAATGTTGTAGTTTGAAATGTACTAGTTGAAATATGGATTTCTATAACTAGAAAGTTACATATATGAGTTATAAAGAAAACCCAATTTGAATCTTTCAAAAATATGGAAAAATGAAGAAGTTTTGGCTTTTACCGCAAAACATGGCGTTTTGAAACCCTAGATGGTTCGCTCTTAAATTTCGTGTCAAAACGTTCTAAAAAAATATGATCAAACCTTGAAATGATGTAAAACAAGAAGTTAGGAAGATAACAAAACTGAGTTTGTGTTATTTGGATATATAAATTTCATTTTATTCAAGTTTTAATCAAGATAACTCAAGTTTGAAATCTGCCTTAGAAAGAAAAACACCGAAGCGCCGACGGCACTGACTTAGCGCCGGTAGTGCTCAGGGCCTCTGTTTCCAGTGCCGACGGTGTTAGGCCGATTTTTTGATTTTTGCCGGGTCGGGTCGGGTCGAAAAATGAAAAATGTTCTAAAAAATTACTTTATCATTTTTGGATCCAATAAATGTAGTTTAAAAATTATAAGTAGTTAGTTTAATATGTAAATGGAAATAAATATTATTAAAAGATTAATAATATTAAGAAATTAATAAAATATTATTAAATAAATAATAATATTAGAAAATTAATAAAATATTTTTAAATGATTACTAATATTAGTGAATAAAATATTATTAATTGATTAATAATATTAATAAAGTAATAAAATATTATTAAATGATTAATGATATTAGAATATGAATAAAATATTATTAAATGATTAATAATATTAAGAGTTTAACAAAATATTATTAAATGATTAATAATTTTAGATAATGATTAAAATATCATTAAATAATTAACAATATTATAAGACTAAGACTAATAAAATATTGTTAAATTGATAATAATATTAGATAAGAGTTGGAATTATATTAAATTAATATATGTTTTATATTATCAAGTGATGATAATATTTTTAAAATGTTTATATACCTTTAACTATATAATTATTTGGTTAAGTGTTAGAGGTGTAAGATGTATAGAGGTTATCATATGAATGAATGTATGATATTAATTTAAAGATCAACTTGATTAAATGTTAGGTCTATTCAGAGAAAATTGAATTGAATTGGTTAGTAGTAATCTACACACGAGGCAAGTTCCTTAACCTTACTGAAATTTTATATTTAGCAAGTTCTTTAACTTTATTCAATTATTGTTTAGCAAGTTTTTACACTTGAATGTATTTGCCAGAGCTTTAAGTGGTTTAATTATTTAAAGTTATTCCACCTCGATATTATTATTGTATTCGCACTTGGTGCATTTACAAGCTTTATAGTTCATTAATTCAAGAACTATTTAAGAATGTCTAAGCTAATTGTTTCAGCTTGACAATGCATGTTTAAATTCATCAAATTGAATATTTTAAAAGCTTATCCAAACCATTGGTTGGTGCATATTCTTATAGTAAGAGTGAGAACGAACAACCCTATATAAGGGGTATTATATTCGGGAAACCGAACTTGCGCAAGATGTCTGAATATTATGCATATACATAGGGTACAAGAGGCTGATCCTCTCGCATACCAAACTATCAGGGTGTCAGATATATTTGTCTGTTTTACCCTTAACAGCAGTTCATGCTCCTTAGAGGTCACTCAGCAGTAAAGAGTCAATACATTCTTTTATTGGATATTGAATTCTTGTTCTTTCACAATGGTTATTTATTGTTGAAACTCTCGATGTTATTTTCCATTCATCATGATATATCTTATGTCATCTGTTATTAAATTGTTGAGCAAGCTAGTTGCTCACCTTTGCTATATCATGACTTATTTTTCAGCTAAGCCCAAATGCTCTAAAAAGGACAAATGCAATGGAAAAGCCAAAGCTTAGATTAGCTTAATGCATGCTAAATGAATTATTTAATATGTAATTATTTTTGTAAATCTTTTATAATCCCTTAAGATATGTATTGTTTATGTTAAGGTTAGTAGACCTTAAGATTGTAGCCTTTTTTTTATAAGGAACCTTTATGTATTATTCCACGATGTTTAAATGAAGATTTTGTTATTAAGTATTGAATCGTGAGAACCAAACCCGAGGTTATGGAACCCGGATTTGTGGTCGTCTCAGGTTGGTATCAGAGCTATAGGTTATAAACGTTAGGATTAAGAAACCTAGGTTATAACCTTAGTACTAAACTCATATCGAGCGCATTAGGAGATGAATCGGGAAGATTCATCATGTTATGTATTTTTGGAGGTGGATTAAGAAAATTCATCGAGCCGAGATGTATATGATAAAATATCATTTCATTTCATCAAATAATATATTTTATTGCTGTACTAACATGTATTGTTTGTATGATTGTAGGATGCCTGAGATTGGACAGTCTAGTCATACTGTTGAGGAAGAGGATTGCATTGATATCCACATGGATGCACAACTGTTGGTGGCTGCACCGATAGATGATCCGAAGTCTGATCCGGAGATGGGAGATAAAAAGGAAGCCGTCAGAGGTGGAGTGATGAGGCCCTACAATGAGGACGAGGTCGAATGTGAGGAGTCTGAAGAGGATGATGTACAGTATTATGACAATACATCACATGAGGAGTTAATTGAGTACGCTGAAGGCATGGACACTACTGCCAGTGACATCATTGAAAGGTTGATTATGAGGAATGAGGAGCTGGGGGCAAAAGTCTAGCATTTAGAGGAAGAGAATCTGACCGACCAGAATATGGAGGATCAGTATAAGGATATAGCCTATCAGTTCTCTGACGAGAACATGGAGCTGAATAAGAGGATAACAGGACTGGAGGAGCAGGTACATGAGTACGAGGACTCAGTAGAGTACTTCGGGATGCTAACTCATCAGTTAGTTGATCAGGACGTCGATCTACATGCTAAGCTAGCGGCGACTGAGGCTAGATTGACAGAAGATGAGTTAAAAGTCCAACAAGTGCAGGCAGAAAAGGCCGTCATTCGGGCCTATTGGCAAGAGGTGATAGAGGACAAAATAGAGATGGAGGCTCAGCGAGATGCAGCACATGGGCAGATGCTGGAGTTGAAGGAGGAGGTCCGTGAGAAGAAGGTGATGATCGATAGGCTTACCTAAGTCTATCATTCTTCAATCGGTAGATTTTAAAGCAGGGTACACTACTACCTAGCTGAGGAGGGCCAATCCATGCATACTATTAGCAGGAATGTGGTAATGGACATTGGGGATGAGGAGTACAATGAGGCAATTCGTCGAGGGAAGCGCAATCATTAGTATTTGTTATTTTCTAATAATGTATGTATATAGATACAGTAGAACCCGATTTTTGTTTTATCAGAGGGTTAATATGTCTATAAATCCCAACTCTAGGAAGTTGTAGGATATGTTTATTAGAGATCCCATCTTTTGTAGCATTTCAAGGATAGAGGCATTTATAGCAGTATGCTGGTGATGTAAAGTGCTATGCACTATTGCTTTAGCATATGAATATAAATATAGTTAGGTTTATGTTTATATGTGTGATGTGATTACTTATATTTTAGCTAAAATTGCTTAAGATACAAAACAAAAGTGAAAAGAGGAAACAAGTATAATAACTTAAATTTTTGTTTATAACAGAAAATGCTGCCACGTAGACAACCATCGAGAAACAAAAGAGTAGAAGAATTGGTTAACAACGATGAGAGGGGACGCAATGCAGACCCAATACAGAACTTCGTCGAAATGCTAGCCAAGGCAATGCAGAGCTGTCACCTAGTAGTTGCCAATCTGCCACCACTGCAAAATCAGTTAGCAAACTTTAAAGACTTCAAAGTGATTGGACCGCCAGAGTTTAGGGGAATGATAGAACTAATAGAAGAACAGTCATGGATTAAGGAAATAGAAAAAGACGTTCGTCATTTCGAGAGTGACGGAAGAGCAAAAAGACTATTTTTGCTACTTATATGATAAAAGGAGAAGCCAATTTTTGGTGGGAAGCCAATCAGAATAGGGCTAGAGAAGGGGTGGTGCCATAGGCGAAATTTAAAGAGATATTTGATGAAAACTACTTTTCGAAGAGCATGAAAAATAGGATGGAAGTTAAATTTTTAGAACTGAAACAGGAGAACATGTTGGTACCTGAGTACGCGACAAAGTTTAACGAGTTGGCCAAATTCGCTCTCTAGTATGTTGGAATGAGGTTGGAGAAGCAAAACTGTTGGGACCTGAATTGGTACGCTTACAACAGAAAAGATTCAAATGATCCGACAACGAATACAGACTGCACAAGAACTACAAAAGAGTTATGCTGATCTTCATCGAATGGACGAAAGTTTTAACATCGGAGACCATGTATTTTTACGTGTTTCTCCATGGAAAGGAGTTATGAGATTTGGAAAGAAAGGAAAGCTCAACCCACGATTTATTGGCCCATTCGAAATCCTCAATCGAGTAGGCACTGTAGCCTACAGACTAGCTTTACCGCTAAGTATGTCCCGCATTCATAACGTTTTTTTTCATATCTATGTTACCTAAATATGTCATTGAGTTAAAACTGGACATTATAGTAGAGGATTTAACGTACGAGGAGGTACCTATTAAGATCCTAGATAAGAAGGAGCAGATCCTACGCTCAAAGGTTATACATCAAGTCAAGGTTTCATAGAAGAACCAAGATACTGAGAAAATGACCTGGGAGCTAGAATCTGAGATGAAATCTAAGTATCCTTATCTCTACAAAATGTCAGGTACGTCAATTTCGGGGACGAAATTTCATAAGGAGGGGAGGTTGTAAGACACCGAATTTTATGAAATACAGAATTTAATTTTTTTCATATATATTTTTTCATGAAACAGTAAGTGGTTAAATTGACAAAATTAAAAGTTAAGGATGTTATATGCAAATTTTATTTTGTCGGACAATATTCGTTTTGTCAGTGAATATTCGGTCGTACGACGGCGCCGAAATAACTAATCATTGGTGGACCCCAAAATGAAATATTTGTCGGATATAAAAAACAATAGAAGTAACTTTTTTAAATAAAAATAGTCAACGGTGTTATCACTTTTAACTATTAAAATACCAGTGATAAAATAATAGTAGCATACGGTATTTTATTTTACTGTGGCACATGGTATTCTACAGTAGCACACAGTATCTCATATTATTGATTTGATAACATGGTCATTGCACAGTATTCATCAATAATTATTATTATACAGTGTTTTGTATTATTGATTCAATAATTGTCATTACATTGTATTTCATATCATTGAGTCAATAATTGTTGATGTACTGTATTTTAAAATTAATGAACCAAATAATTGTCATAATAGCAAATACACAGTAAATTATATTATTAAATTAATATTGATCTGTAACATGTTTCTTACATTATTGTTGAATTATTGTTGTAGCATTATTTTATTATATATGTAGGACCCAAAGGAATATATATATATATATATATATATATATATATATATATATATATATATATATATAATTAATTAATTAACTATTTATGTGAATAGTATGTGGACCCACTGTGGGGCCCACATAAAATATTTAAAATGTGTAATTGCTGGAGGAAAAAGCAGCCAGGCTGCTGCTTTGAATTCTCAGGCTGGCGTGCAGAACGCCAGCCCACCCACCATGCATAGTGCCTTATCTTCTCTAATAAGTAGCTTGCTCAGCTGAATAGAAATTTCACACCTAAAACATAAAAATTTTCTATAAGTATTTTACGAGTTTTCTCTGAGAATAGTAAGGTTATCTTGAATGTTTGTAAACCAAAAGAAGTGCAAGAATTTTTCAAGTAAGTGTTTTATTAAAGTGTAGTAATTGCATAAATACTTATTTTTCACGGTATTCACAAATCTTCCTTTATAAGACTCTTTTTTGAGAAGATTCATTTTTAAAAGCTTTCTTTGGAAGATTTATTTTGGAATATTATTTTAAAAAACTATTTTAAAGTTGTTATATTATACTACAAAAATTATGTTAAATATATATAATTTTGATAGTTCATAATATATGGGTTATCATATACCTTGAAATTTATATGTGGTAATTACTAATTATATTATAAATAGATAGGTTGATCAACCTCATTTTTTTATCAATATCCAGTCACGTGATAAGGTAAGGGGTATCATTCTTTTCATAATCTTAAATGGTATTATTTCCTTACTTGTAAGGGATTATCATTTTTTGATTCTCGAAAATAATATCATTTTTTTCTTACTTATAAGATGTGTCATTTATTTCCATGTATTAAATTATGGGAATAACCTTACAGCGCGGATTACCGCATGTTGGTGAATAACCTTTCATATTCATTCCTTATTAATCTCTGAGAATAACCTTACTGCGTGGATTGCCGCCTATTTGGTGAATAACTCTTCGTATTCAAATTTTATTAAATTGTGAGAATAACCTTACTGCGCGAATTACCATCTGTTGGTGAATAACTCTTTGTATTTATTTCTTATTTGACTCTTGTGGAAATAATTGGTCTATACGAATTATCACATGACGCTTTTATTCCATATTCGTTTGTAATATCATTTTCTTTCATATTCGTAAGTGATATTATTTTTCTTTATACTCATAAGGGATACCATCTTTTTCATCTTCCATTATTCAAACTTACTATAGTAAGGGATATTATTTCTTTTATACTCTTAACTTACTATGGTAAGAACTATTTGGTAAAGTTTTCTGAAATGATTATATGTTCCTTAATAGTTTGTGCTTCATCTAATATCATTTCAATTGAACCTTCCTATTTTTCTGGACCTTTCTATTGAACTATAACTGTTATTCTGAACTGTGGATCTTGACATCATATTTTTGAATTTCACTCCACATCATGTTGACAATTTGGATATTATTTGAATCTGCACAAATTAAATTATAAACTTCCGATATTTATTGTTTATCCTATTTCTTCTATTCATTATTAATATCTCTGTCATTATTCTAATAATCAAGAATTAAATTATTGTGGATATCTGTGGCCTAGGGAATAGATTGGATAAAGGTGTTGATATGTTAAATGCGATATATTTGATGATGTATCTTTTAAGGCACGTGGTGAATGTTCTCTTTGGCCTGGGGTAAAGATAAATTATTGTTTAGTATGATTATGACCAAAGGCTGTAGACTGGTATAATCATGACCGGTGGTGCTATATTGAATATCTTTGGCCCGTAGTACAAAAATAAATTGTTGACTTACATGATTATGACCATGAACTGTGAAATTGTACTATCATCGTCAGTGGTGTTTCAGATGATAAAAATTGATGATGTTTTTTTAAAAAAAAGACGTGAGAGGACATCATGGTCTATATGGTTTTTTCTAATGGTTGTTATTCTGCTGCAGTTATTGATCTGAACCTTGTTTAAAAACTTAACTGTAGTTGTTGAATTAAAACTTACTATTTAAATTATTTTATCAAAAACTCAACTGTTGAATGCTAATGATAATTTATTTGTCATTATCTTAGTTATGATATTTTTTACTGGGCTATTTGAGCTCACCCTTTCCTTTTGTTCCATTGTTTTTCAACAGGAGATGAGAAAATAGCTGGGTCTAGTCGGGGGATGGAGTGAAGGTCCGAGTTGTAGCTGTATTAGTCTTCATAAGTTGTAAAATAGTGTGACAATAATAATGAAGACTTAGTTGTGTATTATTCGAATACTGTATTGTGGTACGTTGTATGTTATATTGTAATAGTTGTTATGTATTTTGACAACTTAAGTTTGGGTTGTGTGGGCCCAAATTTGGGGGCGTCACATTATTACTTGTGCTAGGATTTTTTTTTTGTCTTTGTAAGTTTGATGTATTTTAACTTCATATTCATTCGGATCTGATATGACCTCATCAGATTGTTCTTCCATGTATGCTCGGTCTTGTTGTTTGTCTTGTACTCGATCAATAGCTTCGATGGCAAGCTGATTAGCATATTATGTTCCAATTTGGTAATCTCGTGTTATCAGTGGTACAAGTTTTGAATTTCATTGTGCCAATCTGATTGGCGTTACATCATTAATCCTATTTTCTTCTTCATTTCTCAAGTTCTGTAAGATTGTAGTGCCTCCATTGCTGCATACATTCTCTATAATTAGTGGAAACTTGCCATGTTCATCTGATTTTCTACTGACTTCCATAAAGAATCTAAACGTTATTTCATCTGACATACTTATCAGTGGAATGTGGCTTATAATCTAAAATTTGATTGACAATTTTGTTGTGTTGGTGTCTAGCCTTATTGCACTGCATACCAAGTTATGCATTTCGGTGAATGAATAAGTTAGTGGGACTAGTAGGTCGGTCACTTCAAAATTGAGGTATTAGTTATTGTCCGACCACGTTCCGTTGAAATAAAGGACAACTAGAATCATCTCCATTGTATGTCAACTGAAGCATTTAAATAATACAATATTGTGAATGGTTACCAAATCAACATTTTACAATAACCAAAACTATTCTAATTAATAACCATAAATCTAAAACACAATGTTTCCATCCAGTTTATAATCAAATCACTGAGTATCATGTTGTGGTGACATATTGAAGACTGAATAATTAAAACAAAGTAACCAAACACTGATATGCAGGTAACCCAACATTATATAGTAAACAAAATTATTCTAATTAGTAACCAAAAATCTGAAACACATTGTTTGCATCTAGTTTATAATCAAATCACTGAGTATCATGACATGGTGACCAATTAAAGACTGAACAATTAAAACTAAGTAACCAAACACTGATATGTAGGTAACTAATTTATGATTGTGTAGTAACTATGAGTAAATTCATGAATTGAACCTTGAAAGACCCATACCAAATTTTCAGTCTACAATTCTACGTTATACCAATATGGAATCCATCAATAAACAACTAATAATCCTTATATTACTTTTGTATATGGTTACCAATTGAAAATCAAAAGGGCTCTTTACATCGAATCCGATTATAAGTTATATTATTCGATTTCAATTTCTAGATTCAGATTATGGTTTACTTACCTTTCTGTTTCAGATTCGGTTCTTCTTCGACCTAATCGTGCATGCCGATTTTGGATGTCCTTTTTGCCTAAGTCGGCTACTCCGTCTTCTTCTTTTTTCATTATTTGCTATTTGCAAATTTTGATCTATTCGAATTTCGGCTACTCCGTTGTTCTTGATCTTGAATGCTCTTTGGTTTGGTATCTCCGACTTCTTCTTCCTCTTCTTCGATTTGTTTTGGTTGCTAGATCGCAAGATTTGGTAACTGTCGAATATGACAGTTACTTCTCCTTGATTTCAGGTTTCCTTATTTTATTTGAATATGAATGATCTGATGTGTTCATTGTTTTGTATTATTTTTGAAATTATTGGATGGATGCACTAATATTATAATTACTTTTTAAATATTGTATAATAGTGTAAAGTCCCCTTGAATTAAATGCTAGCCCAATGTGTGGGAGATGCGTTAGTATGTTAAGTTGGCCTAAACAATTAATGTTAGGAGCCCAATGTAAGTTATTTAAAGACCCCAACGAAAATAAACTAGAAGCCCAATGTGGAGCCTAAGGTGTATGTATTGGTAATGTGACAACCTGAAATTTTTGATATATTTAAATAAGAATTTAATAAATAAAATTCTTTTTATACGACGAAGTGCATCAAAGGTTAATAAAAATATATATGTGTTATATATATTTATGTGATTTTTGTGGTGAATTAGATATGTATAGATATAGGTGTGAAATATATATACATATATTGGAATAATGAGATGTAATAGTTATTTTAACTATTAAATTAATTGGTTGAGTTAACTAATTTAGTGCGTAAATATATTAAATAAATTTAATATATTTAAGGTTCAAATTAAATAGTGGGGTAATATATGATTTTTGAATAAATAAAGTTATTTTATTTTAATTCGTTAGGATAAGAATTATGTTACTATAATTAAATGAAACATATATGGGTATAATATTTAATATTATACTAAGTGGGTGCGAATTATTTATATGTTAACAAGTGTCAAACGTGTATGCTGAATATTAGTTTTAGTGGAGTACATGTGTAAGTTAACTAGCTTATTAGAAGGGACACTTGGCTTTGAGTTTTGAGTGGATGGTGAATAGCCAAGTTAGTGGAGTATTACAGGATTCTTCAGCTCATTCTCATAGTCTAAATGAAAGTAATGCAGAGAATTGAAGCATGTAATATAAAGTCCAAGCCATACCCGAAACTCTTCACAAAGTTCATTACAATTCCACCAAATTCCATACAAATTGAAGCATGTAATATAAAAGTTATTATATCAAGCTCAATTCTGAAAAAAGGAGCTGTGCATATTTTTTCAATAAGAGCTTTCAAAGTCAGCTATAATCCATTTACACAAAGCTTCAAACAAAAAGGTATAAACCCTTCTCTTTAATAAAGCTATGGAAATAGTTAGTTTCAATTTCTAGAAATTAGTTAATTAATTGATTGTGAGGTGGAAATTGTTGTGGTAGTTGGATTGTGGGTGAACCAAGAAGGGTTTTGTAGATACAAGGTCAGATTGAATTATGGAGGTGGTTATATTATTGAAATTCATGAAATTATAAGTTTTTCAGTCATGCATGTATAGTATTTGATAAAATGCCTCGATGAAGATTTTTATTTAAAATCACGAAAACATGTTGTTCATTATTAGTGTTTGATGTGCATGCATGATTTCAAGAAGCATTAAGCTAATTGGATATTTCCAAATGAGTCATAAATGGTTTTTAAAAATATTTCTAGTAAATTAGTTTGGAATGAAAATTATGCTAAATGCAGAGTTTCAAGCTTTCCGTTTGAAATCATAATGAGATCTTCAAAGAGCAAACTTTAATGTAATTTGTACATTGTTGTATGGTCTAGAGGTTTAAGCAAGTTTTAGGTCATTTGGTTTTATATTGGGTATAATATACATGTTGGGAGTAGGCTGTTGAAAATAGGAATTTTTGAAAACTCTGGCACAGTGGCGCGAGGCGTGCCACTACTATGTTATTTGGGCGTGGGGCACGCTTGCCTTACACTTTAAAACTTTCTTGATGGCCGGTGCAAGGCGCGCTGCTCCTAGTTCATTTCGGGTGCGAGACGCGCTAGTTCCAAAATTCTAAAAATGTATTTCTTAATTATTTTAACAAGTAGGTTTGATATAAAAACTATAACTCAATAAGAAATGTATTAAGAGATACAAATTAATCTATTTGATATGGTTAGTTTAATTTGATTAATTTTAAAGTTGAACATTAATGAAGGATAATCTTGAATGAGTTAATAAATATATTATGTGTTTAGTTATTAATAATTGGGTTATTTTACATAGGTTATACGACGAGGAGTAACGTTTCAAATAAACGTGAACTGTTATAATTAATAAGCGTAGCTAACGCAAATGCAAGTTTTTCAGATTTAATTGTTACGTGTAAACTTGTTATTATTTGAGAATTGTGTCACAATATGATATGTGATAATCATGTATTAAATGCTACGTGATTTAATTTGAAATATGAAAATTGAGAAGTATGTATTACTTGCACAGCATAAAGTTATGTTACATTACACGAAATGTATAACGCATATAGTGATGCATATTATGAAAAATAGAATGCATATATAGATGCATAATATTATATTTACTACGGGCAGCATGAAAGGTGTTATCTGTTAGACTTGTTGAGTCGTCGCACTCATTCTTGCAATTAATTTTGCAAATATAAATTGAGGAGCCATATGAATGTAACAAATACGAAACTGAGTTATGTAATTAGTGACCATTAATTGTTTCTGGTAACTGACGATGTATTAGTTTGAAATACTAAATGTAATAATTATAGGTTTATGTTGTAATATACGTGAATGTCTCGAATAATATAAATATTCATTTGTATTGAGTTATTTACTCCACTTTATAATTGTACATAATGTGTGTATAATTGAATCATATAGATGAAATTAATATATGACATATTATCAAGAATCAGATAGATGAAAGAATCTTGTATTACAATTTGAATTATTATATTCATAAATGACGGTTTGAAATGAATCATGATATATATATATATATATATATATATATATATATATATATATATATATATATATATATATATATATTTGGAACCGAAGGATTATAATGTTTTAAATAATTGAATTTTAATATCTATATTGATATTGAATATTATTTATTATTGTTATTATTATAAAATATTGTTAAAATATGAGAAATTTAATATTTATATTACTAAATGATGACTTAGAGTTAGAACGAGGTCCGATAATGAGCACTGAATCCGAGGTAAAGGAGATCCGGATTTGGGGGGGGGGGGCATCACAGGTAATATATATATATATATATATATATATATATATATATATATATATATATATATAAAATGATATGGTATTTAAAAATAAACCAAAAATGGGAAAAATAAGGAGAGTGACTGGCGGTTTTGTGGGAGTGCTTCATGTTGCTTTTCTTTCACTCCATAGATTGCTTCAACAACTCACAACTACTCCCATCAAATCCCAACAACTCTAGTCAATTCAGGTATGTCATTCACCTTGTCAATCCAACAAATAGTAAACTTGATTAACTAGCTTAACTGCCCAAGTATTGGGTGATTTAGAACCTTAATGATGGTCAACTAAAGTCTATAAATAGAGTAAAGCCAAGGCATTGCAAGAGTTTGTTCTTGTTATTTCCTTAGGTGTAGTAAGTTGAGAGAGTTCTTCAGAGCTTATGAGAAGTTAAGAGCTTGAGAGTAAAGCTCTAGAGAGAAATAGAGAGAGGGGGCTCGGGTGGAACAAGAAGAAACAAAGAGGTGGTCTAGCATAATTCTAGCAATCTTTAGCAAGATGAAGTTCAAGCATACTAAAGTTGAAAAGTTTCTTAAACCCTAGCTTTGTTATTTTAGTTGTAATGATAGTACTATAAGTTTTACCATGCTTGTTGTGGGAGATTTGTTGTGAAGAGAAACCATGTTGGGTTTTGAAGGAATAAGGATGGAGATAGGGGTGAGCAAGGAATCAAATTACCCTCGAAATCGCACCAAAAATCGCACAAATTAAAACTACATCAACGGTTTCGGTGTATGTGGCAGTTTTAGATGGGTTGAAAAACTGCAAAAGCGGTTTGGGTTTGGTTTCTAGGCAAAATCGCATGCAATAAATAGCACCGCACTATGTACTATCAAAATGGAACATATCAAGAAGCATTATTATAATGTACAAATATTTAGAATTATCTCAAATTGTAATTATCTCTATTTAGAATTTTCATATGTAAAGAGATAACATCATTCATGTTTTCAGGTTCTATTTTGCTTTTGTTTAGACAAAACATTGTCATTATAAGTAAAGTTGTGTGTGATTGTGTGTTATTATAGTGGTATTTAATATTGTGCAAAATTGTTAATTTAAATTATATAAAATTTAATTATTTCAATTGGTTTTGGAACCGAAATCGCACCAAATGAAACTGCACTGCACGGTTCAAAACCGCACTGCACCCATCACAAGCGGTTTTGAATTTGTCAAACTGCACCTAAGTGGTTTCATGTGCGGTTTGAGCTTCAAATCGTACCAAATCGCACCATGCTCACCCCTAGATGGAGATGTGATGGATTTTATGTGTTCTACTTATGTGTTATACCATGATAGGTCAAAATGAGTATATTAGAGTCTTTGTTTTGAAAACTATGGGTAAAACCCTATTTTCTAAGCTATATGACTAGGTATGTAAGATATATGTGACGATCTATGGTTAAAGATGTATGTTATATGTTTTAGTATGTTAAAATATAGAAGAGTATATGAATATGCAAGATATAGGTTAAAACCTAATTTTTTGTGTTTATATAAGCTTTGTGGCTTAAGATATACAAGTATGTGTATGGTCTAAATGAGTTATATGATGTGTTATTGAGTTATAGAGATAACCCAAGTGGATTGGTAAAGAAATATGTTAAAATGGATTTATGATGATTTTCTAAGTAAAATATGTCACTTTGATAAATCTAGTATTTTGATCATACATTTGATCTATTAAAAGTCTTCAAAGGTTTAAGGCTTTTGGTTCTTGTTACTTTACGTGTTCAACTAGCCTTGGTCTAAATTCAGTGTCAATCAGATGTATAATGAACAAGATATAAATTTACGAATTAAAGCGATCAAAGTTGAAAAAATGAGAAAAACCTAAGGTTTTGAATAATTTGGTCTTAGGGTGCCACAACACCGTTCTTTGTGAAAAAACAGGCGCCACAGAGCCGTACCATGATTAGACATTCTGTTAATGGTGCCACAACGTCGGTTAGCAGTATAAATCTGGCACCACGGCACCGTGCCACGATTGGAGATTCTGTTAACAGCATCGCAGCTTCGGGTCGGGGTGACTATTTTGTTTGTAAACCGGGTTGGGTCGGGTCATCCAGGTTGAGTCGGATTGGGTTTTTCCAAGTTGAATATTATTCACGTGTGACCTAATTGTGATGTTTAAATGTTAGATAATTAAGTGAAGTATAGGAAGGCTATTAAAGTGAATTAAACCTTTATATGAATTACTAATTTGTAGAACAAATTACTAATATATAGGTCGTTCAAAGGACGATAAGTAATAGTTAGTTGTAGTCAACGGAAAAGGCAAGTTTCATTTATTAAAAAAAAAAAAGAGAAGAAGACAAGTTTCCTAAACTTAAACTAGTTTTATTTTGCAAGTTCTCTAGATGGAATAATTATTGAAAATTATTTCATTTCGATATTGTTTATTGTTATTCGCATTTATTTGCATTCATAAGACTTGTTCTAAATTTGAACTGTGAAGTTTTAACGTTATTTTATTCATGAATTGTTTAAGAAATAGGTCTGTGCCAATTGTTTTGGCTAAATATTACATGCACTAATTCATTAACTTGAATATTATTGAAAGACTATCCAAACTAAATAGTTAGTGCAGACTCTTATGATAAAACTGTGTAAAATAAACCCTTATAAAGGGGTATTTTATCTCGGAAAATCGATTTTGCGCACAATGTCTGAATGTTATGCATATGTATAGGGTACAAGAGATTGATCCCCTTAAGTACTCTATTTAAGTGTATACAGTCCTAGTGATTGTTAAATACTCCAGAGGTATTCATTTGAATTACTGATAATTCCTCCAGCAGGTTCACGGTCCTTAGTGACTACTCAATAGTAAAGTTTTAAAAATCCTTTTATTGGAAATTTTTCTCATGTTTGATTCCTTAACAATTATTGTATATTGTTGAATTCTAAAAAAATTAATTCTTTTTCATTCATGATATATTATCTATTGTATTCATTGCTTATTTAAACTTACTGAGCAAAGTAATTGCTCACCCTAATATATATATATATCATGAACATTTTTTCTGCTAAGTCTGAATGGTCTAAGAAGGATAAAGGCAAATGATTAGAACTTTTAGAAGCAATTATTGTTATTATTATTATATTTTGTTTTGGATTATGAGGTTGTTGTAATGTATTTAAGGTTAGTGTAACCTGGGATGGTAGTACGTTTTGTAAGAACAATCATGTTTTATTTTCGCTAGTTAATGAAGATTAAGTGTATGGATGTTATTTAAGCGTTGGATCGTCAGCACTGAATCTGAGGTTTAAAGGACTCGGATTTAGGGGCGTCACAGTGCGGCTGGTCGCTAGCAGTCGGGTGCGCGTTGGCAAAAGGGCTGGCTTGCTATCGGGCGTCGTTGACGTTGGGGACGATCAAGCGCTGACACTTATTTTCGAGCGTAGGCGTGCGCAGTCGGGCGTTAATGCTCGATATCGAGCATTGTCGGCGCTGGGCGTGCACTGGCAGTGCAGTGTGCGGCCAGGTGTGACAGGGAATGGTCGAAAGAATATTTACTAAATACTAGAAAGTCCTCCTTCTAACGTCAATGTTAATACTCGAATTAGTCCGCAAGTTCAACCACTAGCTTGAATGTGAACCTGCACAAAAAGAACCACCGAAAAGTACTTGACGACTTTGACCGTCGAAAAATACCTCATGTGTGAGAGTAAATACATGATTCAAGATGTGTTAACGATATAGGTGACAAGTATTTAGTAGGTTAGAATATTGTGTGAACCTCTATTGTTCACTTGTATTTATAGTATCCAATCCACTATGCTTAACATGATATTAGGAATCATGCAATAGAAATTATGTTGGAGAATTAGTGTTGGCTAAGATAACTTTCATATCAACTAGTATTGGTTATGATAATTAGTTAGTATCTGAAGTGATAAGGCAACAAACTCAAGTCTATCTGACTTAAGAGTTCTCTTGTGTGCGCACTAGGTCTAATGGACTGTAAGGGTAAAACTCATTATGGGCAGCCCATTTGTGCTAGTAAATACACAGCCAACATGTTTGGTTCAAAGATTTTGGAGAGAGGAGGTCGTTTGCTGTAGGTATTCTCTCACAAAACAAATTGGAATATATTGTTGTGAGTTGTGCTTTGGAAGTTCTTATATGGGTCATTGCTAAAACATTATGGAAAGAAGTGTCAGGGAACTGGCAACTCTCGAAAAGCTTTGTAAATTTTGGTTATCATTTTGTTGTTGG
Source organism: Hedera helix (assembly GCA_947179155.2). NCBI lineage: Eukaryota > Viridiplantae > Streptophyta > Magnoliopsida > Apiales > Araliaceae > Hedera > Hedera helix. The sequence goes on from OX359272.1 coordinate 5,226,277, forward strand.
GTATAAAAAAATTGGGTTGCTTACTAGTTGGCAATTTTTCCTCAATGATGCTGTGAACAATTTCTTTGTGGAAGTTACTCCAAAAAATTGCATGGAATGGAGTAAGTGACTGGGCCTTCTCTGGAGCATATTTCCTTTAACCCAATCACATAGCCTAAAACCTAGTCTTGAAGCCTGGGAGTTGCCGAATAAAAAAAAATAATGGTTTGATTGGTGGAAGTGAAATACTGTAGTATAGCTGCTATTTGATGTTTTCATTTTTATTTATGATAAACCCCACCTTTAATGACAATGGTATTTTTGAAGAGTAGGGAATGTAAGAAATAGGTAGAGATATAAAAGTAAATACAGCTTTAGTGCAGTGGGAGCGTAGTTGTAATAATAATATTTTAAGATAGATATATAGCCGAGTTGTAATTCTATTTTGGGTTAATAAATAATATTGTGATTTCCTTCTCTCTCTCCTTCTCTCTCTCTCCATATTTCGCCCCAAATTCTTTGTCAATTCTTTTCAAAAATCCTTGTTCTGTTTATCTGTTCATGACACTGTCTTTCAAAATAATTTTTTATGAGAGAGAACTATTGACCTTTCTTTTGTTAGTCAATGGAAACTAATATACAGAAAGCGACGAGAGTAAAAGAGGAATTTGGCCACTTCAACTGGGTCAAATTTGAATATTGACTAGAATAGAACTTCTTAGAAAATATTGTTGGTCACCCACCCAACCCCCCTGGCCTGCTTTTACATCCTTGCACAAAATATTCACACGAGTACATGCATCCTTTTGAAAACTATACAATATGATCTAGCCTAGTTTAAAAGGGATAAATAAAACAACAATTTCATAAATCAATGTGTGAAAATAATATAAATTCTAAAAGTTAAATTAATGTAACAAGAATTTCATAAATCACTGTGTGAAAATAAAATAAAATCTAAAAGTTAATTGTTAATATATACCTATGTATATGGCCATCATTTTCTCTATTAATTAGTGAAAATCATAGCCTACCTAATTGTCATGCAAAATTAGTTGCACAACCACAAAATGATCATTAAAATCAGCACAAAGCTGGTCCAAATTGACGGTCTATTCCTCAAATCAACAGCATGATTTGAAGAAATATCAGACTCTGACAATTTCCCCAATCTGAAATTAGGGTTTGAACCATAAAGAGCTTGAATTCCCTTTATATCATCAAGCTTCAAATCCACCTTCTTATTTCTTGGTTTCAAACTGGGGTACATAATTGATTCTTTCAAAGAACTATGAGCTAAACCTAACACATGCCCAATCTCATGTGTAGCCACCGATTCCAAATCTACCGCCACGTCAGATTTCTCCATCCCAAAATCCAGGGCCCACGTCTCGGCGGCATCAAGATGAAACGTGCCGCTCTCAGGTGAAAATGCATGGGCTAAAACCCCAAGAACCCCATCAAACGACTCTCCGTCACCGTGATCACCGCTGTAAAATCCTATTTTGATATCTGCATATGCGTATTCGTTTTTTTCCAAAAAAGTAACCGGAATAACTGCCGCCCAACGAGTAAAAGCACGCGTAAATACTACTTTCATATCAACTAAACTCAAAGATTTTATCATATTCTCCGGTGAGAAAGCGTAGGTGAGTGTCATCGGAATTTTACGTGTCCATCTAGGCCGGCTGGTGAAATATGTGTACTTTCTTTTACCATGCAACGTTGACGTGTCTGGTACACCACATCTCGGTGACATTATTTGAGAGAGCGTAAGAGGGTCAAGCTTTCCGGTAACTGATAAGCCAAGTTTTTCTTGATACCGGTTTATTGCATGCTCCAAATGATCATCAAATTTATCGGTGAAATTCGTCTCTTGGATGGCTAGATAACCGAAGCGATGGAAGTACTTCTTGAGCTCAAACATGCCGCTGACGTGGCTGCCTTTCCTGACATCTTGGAACCTTTTGAAATTGTGCGACGTGTGACTATGATTTTTCGCGGTTGCCACGGTTATAGGCTTGGTTGTAAAGGTTGGAGTTGTTTTGGCTGGAATGCATGGCGGCGGGAGAATGAAGAAGACAAGAGAGAAGAAAGTAAAGAATGGAAACATGGTAGTTTGGGTTGGAGATATGAAGCGGTACGTAGCTTTATTATAAAGGAAAGGTAAAAGGTGATCATGAATATATAGTGAATTGAGTATATACAAAATAATTATGATTTTGAAAGTTGATCAGTCAAATACATAATTAGGGCATGACTAATACAAGCATGTTGATTTAAAAAGTCAGCATAAATGATGATTAACAAGAAGTTTAAATGATTTTTTCCCCCTAATGTTGGTTGGATTATTTTCTTAAGAATATATAAGCCAATCTTTAAGGATTTAATCATTTTCACGAGAAAATTTATGAATTTGTTGTAACCAAATCACTAACGAGTATAACATAATGGTTGCTCAACTAAAGTGGAAAGAGAAAAATGGATAGACTTAAAAACCTAAACCATACAGTCATTATGAGATAAAGAGCAGATGTGGGATTAAAATATAATTATTTTGAGCAATAATAATTTTATAAATAATTTGAGACAAAATAATTAAAAAATGATACAAAAATGACAATTTTTACTATATGGGGGTATGCTTTGTTCAAAAAGTCTAGGGGGACCGGGGGTGACGACCAGTCTAATATTTTTTTATTTTTTATTTTTGACTCTCAAAATTTGTATAATATTTATTTAAACTTAAATATTTATAAAATTTAATAATTTAAATGCATATAAAAAAAAATTAAACCAATCGTCACTCTCTCTCTAATGTCCCCGTTTCCCTAGAAGGACTCTTCTTTGTTTGGTTTTGAAGTGAAGAATGGCGACGGTTTGAAGCAAGGTAGGTACTACCGGTAGTTGCAACATATCATCATTGTCGTTGCGACGTCTTTGTTACTACTACTATTATTATTATTATTATTATTATTATTATTATTATTATTATAACTCTCTTTTTCTTCTTTTTTTTCTCTCACTCTCGTTCTCTCCCCCACACACAAAAAAACACGGTTTGTTTAAGACGTGTTGAGGACTCAAAGAGTGGGTCATATTTTGTGAGAAAGACAGTTTCTTACACTTTTATTAGGACGTGTACAAGACTCAATTATCAACGTCTGGCCCCCAACCTTTAGAAACAACTTACGTGTAAAAGGAATATAAATTATAGATATCAATCAAAAAATTATAGATATTAATTATTCACAATCTAAAAGTTACTATAAATTACAAGATTTAATATTTTTAACATTTAAATAAATCATATTAATTTAAAATTATTTATCAATTCCAAGGACATCATAAATAATGCATACTATTCTTACTCTTTCCACTTTGCATATGGGCTTTACATTCTCATGGGTGTCAACCATAAGATTGATTACATCGCTCCCAACTCGATTAGGTGATGAAAAGTTTGATAAATAATATCATGATTTTTATTTTATTTTTTATTTTACCTTCTTTCATACGAATGTTGACCAACTTCTTGATCAATTATTTTTGCTCCCCACCCAAGTCCCCCATATAACTTAGAATTTCCAACTAATTGGAAGTCGCTTTCGATGATGAGGCTGAAGAATTTATATTACGCGATAGTTATTGTCCATATTTATCAACTAACTTCCTAGTTTCCATCTTTCCTTTCAAAGTTTACCACTTTTCCTAGTTTTTTGAACAACTACTAGTACATATATGGGCGGAGTTTCATTCAGTAAGGAGAGTTGTAGATCCGTAGAACAGAAGAAGAGCCTTGATTTTCTATTTTATTAGTCGTTCGTGCTAATTGTAAGTGCCAGAATCAAACGAAAGGTTCAAACGTCTGAGGACGAAAGAAAAAATGCTACGCGAAGAACTCGTTACATTTGGCGGGCATTCACATATTGGTAAAAGGGAACTGTACATGTGCAATTCTCTCGTGAATCGCCTTCAGCAAGGTATGACACTCAGGGTCTGAACCCAAGGATAAATGTTTCTTTATAGATACAAGATTTTTGTTGCTAATCTAAGAAACACGGACCCAGATATATATCATCTGCTAATACACGACCAATTAATGTTTAGATTGCAAATCATATGAGTTAGTAAGGAGTACCAAAAATGGGGCAACAATCACTATGTACTCTATTTTGTATTTGGGTTGTTATTACCTGATTGCTTGACATTATTCTCTAAGAGATCACCCCAATTCGTTCTTACAAACAACATAGAGGTAGATGATATTTGCATATGCTCGAAAATAGAACATAAATGACCCGATACTCATTATTAGGTGGGATTGGCCAACCTTTCTCTTCTTATTTGAATGGTTTCATTCTATTGAAAATATAGTTGGTACTAAAGGCTACTTCTCTTTTAAGGGGAAGAAGCAACTTCGATCCCACTTCATCATGCTAGATGGATAGTAGAGTATGAAGAAGTTCATATTGAAGTGACATTAATAACTAGTTGAATGTGAATAGGCCCATCACTTAATACGGGATTTTTTCCAGTACCATCCATTAGTCAAATGAGCCTTGGTCGAAAGAAGCACACTCGAAACTGGGGAAATAGCCAAATGAGTTTTATTTAGCTGGGAAGAAGGTGGCAACATTCATTTGGGCTTTCTAAGTCTGGTTCAGTAACATGACTTATGAGAACTTTTCTAGTAGCCTGATTCCCACTTGTTCCCTTAGCAATTATCTTTTTAATCATGAATAGTAGAACTATAGTTCTCTCCTCTATAAAGGTAGGTTGGACCTCATGAAAGGTTGTTCTAAAGATATCATTTCTTGGAGAGGAAACGAGTGGCACCCGGGTTAGTGCTAGCAACTTTGCTTTCCCAATAGCTAGAGCGATGAAAGCATAAGTATCGAGGAATTTTTTGCTAACCTTACTGGAATAAATGGCTTAGGAGCTTGGTGTTGGCCCATCATATAACTAACAAAGAAGGTGTAACGACCCTGAAATTCGACAACCCTTATTACCTTAAATTTCATGTTTAATATACATTATTTTCCTTACGTCCAAATTTCGGTTCGTTAATAAATCTTTTATCATCATATTTAATCCATTAATTGACTTTACAATCATCAATTACTAAATTTTTCGGTAATTTTTTTTTCTTCAATCATTGTATCAAAATATTTTGGCATTTAAAATCTTTATATCTCGATCCTAATCCTTGGATCGCAACATTTACTTTTTCTTTTCTTTCATGATAAGTACTCTTGAATAATCAAAATACATAACTAAACCTTATTTATCCGTTCAGAATTCGACATATATATAACTCATGAATTATAACCACTCATTCTACTAATTTAACCATATCCAATTTCTATATACAAATAAAATATATACAGCAATTACACTTGCAACTTTCTTTGATGTCGCACATAATCTCTAGTCATGATTTAATACATCTGAAGTTTCATTTTTACCTGCAAAATTTATATTATGCAAGAATGAGCACTAGGGCTCAGCAAGTTCAACAGTGTGCACATAGCACATAACATAACATGCTCTGTATATGTGTCATACATCATGTGTTGTGCTTTTACTAAAGCAATATAACTCGCGTGCATCATATCTATTTCCAATTAACAATTACCTAAATAAAACATTGAACAACTTCACATATAGTCACATATTTGCACCGAAGGCACATAGCAGTCATATCAATAATGAATCACATAATACATAATTTTATATGCATTTGAACAAAAGTTAATATATATACTAACAGATAAACAATTAACATCAAGTACTAAAGAACTTGCCTTGGTGTCGGATGGAATATCCCAGATATTTTCAAGATTTTAGATAATATCTTAATTGATTTAATTAAAGGTTAAGGTTTAAAACCTAGAATTGGAGACGTAAAATGTGTAGAAAATGGGTAAACATTTTTTTTTAACGTAATTTATTTGTTAGAAATTAAATGTGAAAATGTTTTAATGATGCATGTAAAGAATTTATTAAGGAAATAAATTCAATTGAGAAGTGAAGGTGATTATATGAATATATATTTATATACCTAAAGTGTGCTTTTTAGCCAAATAAAAAGATGAGTAATTAATACTCAACAAAACTAATAAAGTAATTAATTTTAATATAAAGTAAGAAGGAATATTGTAAAATATAATTAATTAGGTTAATTATATTAGTTACGAGTCCAAGTAATTTAATTACTACTATTGGACTAACCCAAATGACTAACCCAAAAGGATTATTTGTGTTAGCCCAATATGGGAATACTTGCATGAAGGTGGGTAATTAAATAAGAGAGCCCAATTGAAGGTAAACTATGTAGCCCAAACTTTTAAAAGTCCAATGTTGGTCAAAGTGTGGGGAAATATTATTGAGTGTAGAGAATTAACTAATGCAGGGTAAGTTGAATAACCCTAGTTGGTAGACAAGAGAGAGAGCATTAACCAAACATTAGTTAATTGCTAGGTAAATATGTATGATGATGAGAATTAACCATGTATGAGTTAATTGTGTAACCCAATGTAGGAATAACTATATGGGTATGGGTAATTATATTATAAACCCAAGTTAATGATAAAAGGTAGTTAATGAACTAAATTTAATCAAGTCAAAGTACTTGTATTAATGTGTATTAAAATCAGCACTACCGCCGCAGCGGTGAAACTCTCTGGAATATGAAAAATAGAACTATCGCCGCAGTGGTAGGTTTCACTGCTGCAGCGGTGAAACTTTCTGGAATGTAAAATTAGAACCACCGCCGCGGCGGTGGCCGCAGCGGTGGTAACCACCGCCGCAACGGTGAAACTTTCTGGAATGTAAAATTAGAACCACCGCCGCGGCGGTGGCCGGAGCGGTGGTACAGACTATTTGAAAATTTACTTTGAATAAGTTAATTTAGTAACCCAATGTGGTAGATTAATTTAATGCAAGTCTAATTGGAGTATGTTATGAGTCCAAGTGATGTTTTAATCTAGGTCAAATAAATTTACCTAGAAGTCCATGTAATATTTGAACAAGCCCAATGCTTGTTTTAATTAAATGTACCATAGGGTATGTAATGTTAGACCAATGTAATAATTAAATTGAGCCCAAACAATGATAATTCAAAGTCCAATTGAATTTAATTAAATGACCCAATATGGAGCCCAATACATGGTCAAATGGTTGGTCAATATATATATATGGATGTATACATATAAAGGTGTATATATATATGTATATAAGATAAAAATAATTGGATTTTGGAGCCAAAAAGGGGGCATTTTTGCTGAGATTTGTGGGGCCCCAATGGAGTGTCTAGCTAGCTTTGTGGTTGAGTGGAAAATACTCCATTGGTTGCTTGTTTTGAGTTTTGATGGAAGTCATTCATATTGGTCATTCAAGATGGTCAATCAAGCTAGTCATTCATGAGAATAGTAAGCATACTTAGGAGCACTAATTGACTAGTGTTGGTTGATTAGGAGAGCTAATGGTGTGTTCCTAGACTTCTATAAATAAAGAGGAGCAAAACATTGTATAGGTTGTTTGTTCATTTGCTTATTTTTACTAACTATAGAGAGAGAAGTTCTAGAGAGAAACTAGAGCTTTTGTAAGATGAAGGTTAAGTCATCAAGGAGGATAGCTATGTTCGGGTAGATCAAGAAGATCACGGAAGAGGTCCAACCATTTTCAAGAAGAAGATTTTCTTTTAAAGGTTGAAAAGTTTTCTTAACCTAGATCCTTTCTATTTTATGTTGTTAAATGTTGATCTAGAGAGGTTATATATGAGGTATGATATGTATATGATGTATGTAGAGTCATAAAACATGATGGTCTAGCAACTAATGCTTGTAGCATCATGTTTGAACCGATCGAACCAAGGATTTATGAAGCTAGTTTTCATTCTGTCATTGTGAGCGATTTTAAGCCTAGATACGTTTGGAATTTGGATTTGTGATATAGAGATAAATTGTAGAGGGGGAAATTCTGATGAGAATGGACTCAAGAATCACCTCAAAATGTTTTAAAATGAAGAAGTTATGGCTGTCGGAGCGTCGGAGGGTTGGGCAGTCCCCAAACTAGGGTTTCAGAAATTATGTACCACCGCCGCAACGGTGAAAACCACCGCCGCAGCGGTGAAACATTCTGCCAGTAACATGTTTTAGCCGTCCGGGTCGAGTCGGGTCGGATCGGTCCGGGTTGAGGTTTTTTATGAAAATTTAAGTTGAAATACATACAAAATGAATGTATTTGAATACTAAATCAATTTACATTGAATCTATTAGTGATTAATTGGTATCTAAAGATATAAAATAAAGACTAAAGTTAACACAATTAAAAAGTTAACTATTGGTAATGTTTGAAGAATATTAAAATATTATTAAATGATGAACAATATTAGTATAAGATTAAAAGGGTTATTAAATGTGTAATAACATTTGTATATGATGAAAATGTTCTTAAATAATTAATGACATTATTAAATAAGTAAAATATTATTAAATGGTTAATAATATTAATAAATAATTAAAATATTATTAAATGGTTAATAATATTAATAAGTGAGTAAAATATTATTAAATGGTTAATAATATTAATATGTGAGTAAAATATTATTAAATGACTAATAATATTAATAAGTGATTAAAATATTATTAAATGGTTAATAATATTGAGAAGTGATTAAAATATTATTAAATGGTTAATAATATTAAGAAGTGATTAAAATATTATTAAATGGTTAATATTATTAATAAGTGAGTAAAATATTATTAAGTGGTTAATAATATTAATATGTGATTAAAATATTATTAAATGGTTAATAATATTAATAAGTGAGTAAAATATTATTAAATGACTAATAATATTAATAAGTGATTAAAATATTATTAAATGGTTAATAATATTGAGAAGTGATTAAAATATTATTAAATGGTTAATAATATTAAGAAGTGATTAAAATATTATTAAATGGTTAATAATATTAATAAGTGAGTACAATATTATTAAGTGGTTAATAATATTAATATGTGATTAAAATATTATTAAATGGTTAATAATATTAATAAGTGAGTACAATATTATTAAATGGTTAATAGTATTAATAAGTGATTAAAATATTATTAAATGGTTAATAATATTAATAAGTGAGTAAAATATTATTAACTGGTTAATAATATTAATAAGTGAGTAAAATATTATTAAATTGTTAATAATATTAATGAGTGATTAAAATATTATTAAATGGTTAATAATATTAATAAATGATTAAAATATTATTAAATGATTAATAATATTAATAAGAGATTAAAATATTATTAAATGATTAATAATATTTGAACGTAATGGTATATTATCAAAGATAGATAATACGTTGGGATATTTGGTACATTGTTAAATGTCTGAATCATTAAGTTATGTAAAAGAAGAAAGTTTAATTGAATTAAACAAATGTAAATAGTCCATTTGTGACTAATTTAGATAACTTATTAAAAGTGGGTTGTACGGAGATTGTATAATGAAAGCGTAAGCTAGTTAAGCATGCCTGATATGTCCAAACTGTATTTGGACTAGGGTTTTGTCTGGAACTTAAGGGTTCGTTTGTCGGACATCTTAAGAGTTAATAAATTGAAGTTAAGGTCTTAAGTTAAGACTAATTAAAAGTCATGGTAGCTAATAATTATGTCAATTTGTTATATAAATTGTAGGTTGAGCAAATGACGCAAATAAGCGTAAATGGTAGAAGCGACCAGACAAGTTTTTCAGAACTTACTCCTATTTGCCTTAACATGCTATGATGTGATATTAAATTGTTAATAGTAAGATATTGATGAAAATTGTGATATGCATGAGGTATGATTACATGAAGAATATGTATAAATATGAGGCATGAATTGCTAGATGTTATATATGATGCATGAGCAGTATGACATAAACTGAAATGCATGAAAAGCATGAAGTAAGTATAAATTACAGAGTATATGTGAAGCATGTAATGTGTTATGTGTAACTGTTAAACTTGCTGAGCCGTCGTGCTCATTCTTGCTTAAACCAATATTTTCAGATAGTACAAGTATTTGAAGTCTTGATAAGGATCAAGAAACATGAATGCATATTACATTCACTGAAGGTCTAGCACGACCATTGTAAATATTAGTCCGAATTGGACAGGTAAAATGATTGTGTAGTATAAGAATTGGTTGGTATGTATTACGAGTGTTAAATACACAAGTTGATTGTAATAGAATGTCGTATTATGTATGATATTAAGACATACTAGGAATGTATAAAGATTTCGATTCTGGAATAGAAAGAGATGTTGTAAAATTGTAATTAAATGGTTATTTAGCAATTATAATATTGTTGTAATTCATGAACAATAAGAAAAATGTTGTACTCGTGTTGAACCGGATTCGAGGTTCGAGAGACCCGGATTCGGGGTCGTCACATCGGAACTAATAAATAACCATTTTATAAATTCTTCTCGTACCACCTTCCTTTGAAGCTTGAACTACACCTTGATGGCACCAAAACTTCCTCCCTTGGTGGTGGTGATGGAGTTTTCCGGTTGGTGGTGGTGATTTCGGGTGGAGAAAAATAGAGAGAGAGTTTGTTTTTATGTGTGTAAATGTGCTTATTTCTTTTCTTTTCTTTATTTCTTTTCCTTTTAATAACAAAAAGGGAAACAACCATTTTGGAAGAAATAAGAATTCCACCGACTTGCCCAACCGACTTTGAAGCTTCCAAATTTGGTAAAAATAAAGCGTGATTGAATATTTAATACATTACGTAGCTATTTCGTGTAATAAATATTTTACATAATGTATGTAAAATATTTATTTTAATTTATCAAAATTCATAAAATAATTTATAAATAATATTTATACTTTTTTCAGGTACTTTACTTGACAAATTTTGTACACGCATAATGACATGCATGTAATTACATGAGGTAATTTATACTTCCAAAATTAATAAAATAACACATATAACTTATAAAAATTAAATTTCATACTTTTTCACTTCGTTATATGGACAACATGTTTAATTATCATGTTTACGTTTTTAAAATATTATTCCCCATAAAAACTAAAACCATTCCATCATACAATAAACATAATTTAATAAATTAAAATATTCATTCTCCTTATTTATTTTCTATTTCTTTTCTATTTAACACACTTTATATATAAACCATATAATAAAATATTGCACCATTTGTACAATTATATTTCCTTTCTTAATTAACGTACTATCCTTATATAAATTATATAATCATTTTTATATAATTTATATAATTATTATTTTCTTACTATTTACTTTAACTTTCTTATATAAATTATATAATTTACTATTATATAATTTATATAATTACATTCTCCTTTTTAAATAATATCCAAAATTTCTCCATAATTATTGATTATATAATCAATAATTATACATTTATTAACTCTCTCATTATTTTCTATTTTCTTCATTACTCAGTACACTTTATGTAAACTATACAATAACATATTGTACAATTTATATAATTTTTCTTCCATCCTCAATTAATTGAATCCTCTTATATAAATTATATAATAAAATATTCTTATATAATTTATATAATTATTATTTCATTAATATTTTACTTAAATTTCTTTATATAAATTACATAATATATTATTATATAATTTATATAATTACTTTCTCCTTTTAAAAATTTCTAAACTTTCATCATAATTATTGATTAATTATAAAATCAACAATTTCAATTTTACTACTTCCCTCTTTAGCTTTTCATTAAAATTTGGATTAATTATTTAATTATTAATCCTTTTATCTTCTTAATCAATAAAAAATTATCAATATAACAATTGAACATGCACATATATATACAAATATATATATATATATATATATATATATATATATATATCTAATTCATATACCTCACATTACCACGTGACACCATTTATATATCTCCATAACTATTTTAAATATCAAAAATTTAATTGTACAATTATATTGTACCATTTCATATAATTTTCTTATTCCTCATAAATTATTCTTAAACAATTTATTTACTTTCCAATTATGTTAACTCAACACAATTTATTACCATCTCTGTACAGATTTAATTTACCAATTAAATCCCATTACACACTTAAAATCACATAAAATATATCAATCATAATTAATTCAAACAACCTTGATAATTTTTTTAATCAAATTCTTATTTAATTTTATTAAAAAAATTCTGAAAATTCGGGTTCTCACAGAAGGGATGAATTGGTAGTCTAAAAAAAATCAAAAATTTTAACTATTTGAAGCGAAAAAAAGATTAACATTCTCACTCTAACTATTTGACTTTTATCTGAGTATGTGACTGACTTACAGTATGAATGTGTATTTATTTACTGATGAACTCGATTGACACACAATGAGTTCAATATATAAACAGGATATAAAGCAAAGTAAAAACTAAATTAGCAAACACATAATAACATAAAAGATTTTTATGTGGTTCAACATAACGTGAGCCTAATCCACGAAATACTAGTCCAATGCCTTGTTGTACAACTTACAATTTTTATGGTTTCTTAGGCTCATCGAGTAACGTTAGAATCTCTTACGCTACCAATGCACTCTAGTGCATAACCCATCTATTTTTTATAGGTTCACAGATAAACCTATTCCTTCTCCATCTATTTCCAGGGTTCACAAAAAATCACACCTATCAAAAAATGAAGATAGTGTTGTTTAAAAAAAATAACAAACATCGCAAGTTATATAAGGATGCACAACCAACCATATAGCCTATGATCTCTAAAATATCTAATATAACAATGTAAGCACAATATCTAGATCTTCAACCTTTTAATCAATATAGTATTGTTTGTATAAAAGGGAGTGAACTAGTACTATAGGGGTAGTTTTAGATATTTCTAATTTTCCACTTGAATATGACTTTCGTCTGGACTTTCTTTTTCACACACTGCTTACTTCTCTCTGATAAACAAGAGTCCTTTTATACTTATATGTCCAGCATATAGCCATTTGAGATTTGCAGATGTAGTTGGTGGGAATTTAAAAATCTTTCAACAGTTTTGATCTTCCAATCTTGATTTAACGGATGTCTTTTGTGTTTGAATTTTACAATTTAAATTTTAAATGACATGTACGTGTTGTGTTGATAAGATTTGTAGAGTCTTCTTCAGGCAAAATTTGTGATTCAACTTTGACAAATCTTGTAAAAGACCCAAAACTTTCATTTTTAGTGAAACAAATTTCTAGCGCTTGACTCTGAAAATGACACTTTTGTCTTTTAGTGTATGTTTTGTATGTATATTCAAATTTTTACTTTCCTTGGTCAAAACGAAACTTTCCATGTACACTTCATCATTTGAATGAATATTTAGGCGAACATCTTTGGTATTACCATTGAAATAGCCGTTGGGTGTATTAAATGGCACTGCCTCTGTTCTTGAGCATGCGGGTGACTCTCGATCATCTCTGACTCTTAAGAATATGACTCTGTTAAGCTATGTATACAACATAAAACCTAACTAATCTTTTCTTATATACTTGGATAAAGTTGATAATTACAATTTAATATATGTTGTTAATCATCAAAATTTAGGTGACTACATTCCCGATTAGTAATAGTGGGGGTGGGGGGGGGGGGGGGGTGCAAGTCCACTCATGCTCTTCATTTCATATTTTTTAAAGCCAAATTAGAAAGGTTACTCCGTAAGTAAACCATTGTTAATACGTCTCTAATATGGATTATGAAAGAAAAAGAGGAAGTGCTCTCATTTGAGTGAGGTCTCAAATAAGTGAGTTAGCTCGAAGTATGATTCTGAGGTATTAAGAATCGTGGATGTGGGCACAACTTCTCCTCCTCCTCCTACTATTGGTTTCTGCCTCTAGTGAGATCAACAGCTTTGATTACATCAATTAGGTCTTCCAATCACTACTACAAAACAGTAAAAAGATAACACTTAAACAACAACGTTTTTATAAAAAACGTCGTGGTATTTTTTTTACAACGTTTTTTAAAAAACCGTTATAGATACATATGCAAAAACGTTATGTCTTTATAAGGGGCAATAATTTGTTTGAAATTTATAACATTTTTTAAGGAAAACGTTATCTATTTAAAAAACACGGAGCTTTAAAAAACTGCGCGAAGATGAAAACTTGAAATTAAAACACGGAGATATATTTCTGATTATTAAATGAATAAATTTCATAACAATTAAAGGAATGCTTCCCCGATCCAAATGAAAGAAACATCACCTCATCCTCCCGAGTGAAATAGCTTTCTCTCGCCCCAATCGAACTCATCTACCTCACTCATCCGTACAAGTAAAGCAGCTATCTCCCCTTCTCGCTCAATCTAGCCTCGAAGTCACGAAACTGTCAGTCAGTCCCAAATTCCCAAGCCCAAGTCCGAACGGACCAAACCCTAACGCTATCACAGACTCACATCGTCTCATCGGCGGCCGTGGCCTAAAAAGAAGGTATCGCATTGCAGTATATTTTGTCTTTTTTCACCACTTTCGTCTTTTTGTTTTTGTTTTTGATTATGTTTAATAGTGAATCTGAGGTGGAGCAGAAGGCCTTCTTCCTTTCACTTAAGGATTTGGAGAAGCCCCTGCCCTGAAGCGGAGGAGGATGAAGACCATCCAAAATCAACATAAAAGGTATATAGATAATAAAGGATGCTACAGATCTCGTACTATTTGGTTTTTGTTTTGAATCTTCAGATGCTTAGTGTGGTGGTATTGAGTTAGATGCTACAGATCTCGTACTATCTATTTTTTAGTTAATGTCTTGGAAAAGCAGAATATCTGTATGAAGTTTCATACACTTTATGCATAATATTTAGACTATAAATTAATTACACAATTTATATAATATTGGGTTTATCTTTATGTCTAATTACATGTTTAAGTTTTTAATGAGATATTTGAAGTCTGTATTAGTTTAGACTACGCAAATGCTATGCTTTGGGTACAATATTGGAACTACAACGTTTTATACCAGAAAATGTTGTGGAATGATATCATTTACAACGTTTTCAAGCATCTTAGTATTTATTTAAAGACAATGTACAACGTTTTTTAGTAAAAAACGCTGTATTATTAGCCAACTACAACGTTTTAAAAACGTTGTATAAAATGTGTCAAATAGATGACACCCTTAACCTCGATGTGTCTGGGAGAAAATTACAACGTTTTTTAGGTGTTATCTTTTTACTGTTTTGTAGTAGTGAATCTATCCATAGGGTGATTCATCGGTAGCTATACCTTTAGATATTATTCTACCGTCGTTGACAAGTCTACTAGACGAAAGGGACCAAAAAACTATTCTTTCATGTCTGAGAACAGAAGTGGTTAGTTTTATTTCTATGTACAATTCAAGATTTCATTTGTGTTTATGTTGGCGATTTCTAATTTGAATTTTTTGGGTTGTCCCCGTAGGATCATGAAAGAAGCAATCAAAATAGTACTCAAATTCATTTACGATTATGAGTTTCCAGACATATCGCACTTTCGCTCAAGTTGAGGCTGCCACTCGACCTTACGATGGATCAAAGAAAGTAGGGAACCTTTTACTGGTTATTGGAATTTGACATTAAAGCACTGCCCTGTCAAGGCAGAAGTTGCGGGTTCGATCCTCATCACAAATCCAAAGTACATCAATCTTCTCTTTTTTCTGTCAACAAGGGAGAAAGAAGCATAATTTCATTCCCAAAAGGTTCTTTTTTCTTTTCTTTTTCGTTTCATGTGTTAGACTACACTTTTCGCCTTTGTCTTTGTTCATTCTAAAGTTAAGGGTGCTTGGTAAGTCTATTTAGAGGTAGTGCCTCCTAAGAGATATGATAATTGCACCATTCAAGATCAATGCTTGTATCTGGAGGTAGATGGGCGAAAAATGGACAAAACTCCCTGAAAGTTGAATTGATTTTTATATACATGTTCAAAACCTACCTACGTTTAATGGAAAAAAATCACCTTCTTCTAAATGTCAAAAGATGGCTAATTTGCATTGCAAAGTCAAAAGTGAGGGAATAATTCTTTGAAAAATCCTGGTTCTCTTTGTCTTCGAGCTTTTATTTTTCTTACATCCTAATTTCTTAATCGTTATATGTTTTGGCCACGTCCTTTATGTTTTGAAGAAGAAGGTTTTGATCTTTCAATCTTATGTCATTAAGGATGGGACCTATGTTAGATCCATAAGATACCACAACTTTTAATGTTCTATGATTCACCTCCAAATAATAAATAAGTAATACGACCCTTATCTTTTTCTCTTAATAGTAAACTGATGGTGGGATGCGGAAACAATAGGTCGAATTACTATATAAAGAAGAGTTGTAAACTATAGGACTTCTTGTTCGGGTAGGAAGATTTCGATTTTTTTTCGTTCTTTCTTTGATAATAATAGGGATTTGAAATGATACAAGTTCCTCTTTTCTTTTCCATCACTTCAGCATGTATAAAAAAATATTGTAACATTTTATTTCTTTCATTCCTTTTAAATATATTATTTTTTATGTATTATAATGGGTGATTCCGTTGTTTATAATAAAAAAATAAATGTTATAAGAGATTTTTCAAACTAGAAAAGACATTTATCTTTATCTTTTTATTGAGTATTTTTATTTTGTTAAAATTTTCTTGATTCTTATACAAATAAAAAAACATGGTGATTTGAATTAATTTAGGAATATAATATTATAATTTATATAATTAATACTATTTATTCAACAAATTTGATTGATTGATACGAGTTGATTTTCTGTTACAATAAATTGAAGAAACAATAGTCAGTCCAATAGTTATTTCAGCATCGGGTTGGATGAGAGGTGAGGGTCATAAGAGAAGATTGCCCTCCCTGGAATTGGAGAAAATATACCAAAAAGATAGTTCTTTTATATTATATTAGTATTTTCTATTAGATTAATATTAGTTAGTGATCCCGACTTAGTTAGTCCTTTTCTTTTCGCGATAAACTGTTGATGCTAGTCTTACATTTTGTATATGTGGATCGAGTCGTGAAAGAAGGAAGGAGTTCAACTTCTTTTAAATATCGCAATTTAATGTAGTTGGACTCTTGTATCAATCCCAACGAATCATTTTTTTCACGGAGATCAATCATTTCCTGTTAGGCAAGAGAATAACAAATTATAAATTATAATTTTTTTAATCATAATAAACGATAAATTAAAAGATAACTCGTCATAAAAAGGCTCAAACCTGCATCAACCTCTCTCATCAGAATTGGGTTATTCAGTTTTAGTTTTTGGACTTTGGGATAAAGTGTACCCCAAAAGAGTCCAAAAAAAATAAAAATCTTAGCCACCTATTGAATCCCACTTTGGTTCAAACTTATTCCAGTACGTGGGCCTTAACATTCTAAGCAACTTAATTGGGGTTTTGAATCTTCTGATGCCACTTTAGTATTTCTTCCAGTTTTCTTCTTCTTCTTCTTCTTCTTCTTCTTCTTCTTCTTTCTATTTGAGTAATATTTTCCCCAAGAGTTTAACCCTTTGTCACAGTAATTCTCATATTAATATCTCAGTATCTCTAATTTACAGTCATTTCAGTGATCAGTATCATATAAACCTTGCATAAATATAGTATCATCTCTAACATATCAATAATTTATCACATGCACTTGCAATGTAGCCTTAGGTATTACAGTTTAGTATATGTTAAAAAGTAGAGGGAGCAATGCAGAGGGAGATATAAACCAGGCCCAGCAATTGCCACCTTGCATATAAAAGGAAAAGAAAATGTTAGTGATATAATTTATTTATTTTCATATAGAAAAATTGGGCAAAATTGTAGTTGCTAAGTACTACCTCTCCAATGGCAAAAATGAATTGACCAACCCACCTTATGTACAACTTTTTCCACCTTAATTTTGAAGGAGAATACGTTACGATTAGAATTTTGACCATGTATATAATTTTAAAAACTTAGTCGATGGTATTTTTGATCACCGTGACAAAAATATCTAATTCCACCATTTGCCTAATATGATATATGTAATGGATCTCTCAATATTTTGGTGAATCTTGATGGCGTGTCTAATTAATAAGAACAAATTATAAAATATTCCTCTTACATTTATATTCAAATGCAACATACATGTTAATGTTTTTATTTTTATAAACTCATAGCTAACATTTTAATAATTTTCCTCTTATAGTGAACTCACGTCTATCTCTCTCACACAACATTAGTGTTTCTCTCTCAATTCATTATCTATTAAAATCTTTTTTCTCTCACTATTCCTTATGTATTTGTTGAGAAGTAATTTGATTGTAATTGAATGAACAACCAATGTTCTGTTTAATCCATGTCAAAAATCACTAATAGTTGTTTTTTTATACTAAAATTCACCTACTTTCTGTTTCAAGTATACATTCATTTATAATAAGTTAGTTACAAATATTTAAAATACGCACTGATCAAACTAAACTGTTACCCAAAATAAAGTTTCGACCGAAGTTTATAAACATTGCATGCACAAAACTATCGATATTAGTTTCATATTTTACTACTTAAATGTACTTAAAATAAATACTGAAACCAAGATAATAAATATTTTATCCTTTAAAAATTCATATTTTTTAGTGCCTAAATAGACTATTTTACCTTTTAAAAATTCATATGTTATGTACATAATTTATTTATTTTGATCAAAATTGATCAAAGAGGACAGTTTGTAAAATATTGAAACATTAGTTGTGAAATTATAAAAATTTAAAAATTAACATTCTTATTAGATTTAGGTGTTAATACGAGAGGAGAATTTTATAATTTGCTGACTTAATAATGTGCCTATGAACACATGTAAGTAGATTGTACAAGTTTAATAGATTCATTCAAATGATCAACTTGGGAATTATTGGGAGCTAACAAGTAGGTTTGATGGGCCCACATATATATACGGTCAATAACTTCCAGCTCATATCTGGACATGACTTTGGGCCTATGACCTTTGAAAGTTCAGATAGGCCTGCAAAAAGGTGGTTTATAAGCATGGTGTTAATTCAATATATGCAGAGTTGAAACAATAATCATTAATCATAAGATATGGTAATTGGACAAGTCAGAAATTCAATTTGTGTATGCGGTTATATAGACAAAGACAGGTAAGACAGGGAGTACCTGTAGAGTGGTAGCGGAAGAGCGGACGAACAGAGCGTGTTGATTGAAGAAAGCGACGCTCGCGTCCTCCAGAGGAAGACGAGATGATACGGGGTTGAACACAACATGATGATGCGCCTCCTACCATTCTTTTCTTTCTTTCAACACTCGGAAAAATCCCTCTCTCTCTCGCTCTCTCTTCTCTTATCCTCCGCACTCCGCTCTGTCTCTCCTTCATGCCAAAGACTTGCAAGTTTAATTTGATATTTTTATGAAAATAATTTTATACACGTTATAATCAAATACTATTTCAAACATTACATATATTTCAATTACTAAAAAGTAAAACGTGACACGAATTTTTATGTCAGATTTTATCTTTTAATAGTTGAAATTAAAATATAATATTTTAAATTGTATTTAAAATTATACACATATAATTATCCTTTTTATGAGTGAATTTTTTTTAATTTTATAAAAATATTAAATTAACTAACGTAACAATCAAGCAAACAAAGTGCACTTATTTGCCATCTAGGCCAGTGTCAATCGACGATGATTTATTTAGCAATAATAAGGGGAAAGAAAATGACATATCTCGCTGCAAAAAAGTTACACTTTTGTTACAAAAAAATATTTTTACAAATTACTTATATATTTGTACTTATTTATCTATAATTCTATCAAATTGTAACTTTATAAACATAGATGTTAATATTTTAATTTTTATTAACTCATAGTTAATGTTTTAATAATTTTTCTTTGATAGTGAACTCACGTTTATCTCTCTCACACAATAATAATATTTCTCTCTTAATCCATTATTTATTAAAAAAAAATTCTCTCTATTTCTTATGTATTTGTTGAGAAACAATTAGATTGTAATTGAATGAATAACCTTTGTTCTGGTTGATCTATGCCAAAAATTTACTAATAGTTGTTTTTTTACACTAAAATTCACCTACATTCTACTCTAAGTATACATTCATTTATAATAAGTCAGTTACAAATATCTGAAATACATTTAAAACGCAAACTGTTCAAACTAAACTGTTACCTAAATTAAACCCCCGACCAAAATTTATAAATATTATATACACAAAAACTATTAATATTAATTTCATATTTTACTCCTTAAATGTACTTAAAATAACTAAGATAATAAATATTTTATCTTTTAAAAACTTATATTTGTTTGTGCCTAAATAGATTAATTTACCCTTTCATAACTCATTACATATTATGTACAAAATTTATTTATTTTGATTAAAATTAATCAAAGAAAATGATTTTATAAAAAAATTAAAATGTTAATTATAAAATTAAAAAAATTAAAAAATTAACATTCATCTTATATATTTAAATGTTAACATGAAGCGATATTTTACAATTTGCTCAATTAATAATGTGACTATGAAATGCAGACATGTAAGTAGATTGTTCAAGTTTTAATAGATTAATTCAAATGATCAACTTATGAATTATTGGGAGCTAACAAGTAGGTTTGATAGGCCCACATATATATATATATATATATATATATATATATATATATATAAGGTCAATAGCTTCCAGCTCATATCTAGACCTGACTTTGGGCCTACGACTTTGAAAGTTCAGACAGGCCTGCAAAAAGGGAAAGCATTCAACTCCTAATTTAATTTTCCCAATGACATGAACTACCACATTTGTTAATTTGGAGGTGCCTAAAGTTATTTAATGCTTGTGCTTTGTAGGATCATCTTTTTTATTTGTGATTATCAAGTTTTCCTAGGGATTAGTACGGAAAATCACAAAACAGAAAAGGTGCAAATTTTTTAAATAAAAAAATCCCACTATATATGCAAATTATTGCACTACTACTACTGATTGACTGATTGTAGGTACATTTAGGCATACATCAAAGGTGCAAAGTGGAGACTAATTTGACCAAATTTAGAATATATTTTTGTCCCGGTTGTTGTTGTACTATGAGTTAATCATTTTTGGCTTTTGATATTATCTTATGATTCTAAGCAAGCTTAAGAAAACTGTCTGCAAACTACATTGATCCCCAAAACTCCAACATCAAACAAAATATAGAATGGTCCCCTCTAAATTTAAGCCAAAAGGTCAAAAGAAAAAGAAAAAGAAAAAGAAAAATGGTCCCCAATATTCCAAAATTCCCCATACGTCTATCTTATTGTTTTCCTTTTGTAGTATATTGTTGGTGTTTCATTAAAAGAAACAATATTGTGGTATGGTTGTATTCATGGAACCCCCCCCCCCCCCCCCCCCAAAACAGCATCCACGAGAAGTAGTTTCTCAGTTCCAAAACCCTCTGCGAGTACGGTACAATTTGTGGGAGAGCTTCTCGACGTGGTCCAAGTGTCAAAAACCCATTTCACTCACAAAAAGTTAGAGTTCTTGCATTCAAACAAATTTGGCTCAGAATTATTGAGTAAAAAAGTATCTGTCACAAATGTAGCAGAAGGGTACCCTACCCTGCACAGGCAGGCTGTACCAAAAACTTGGGATACCATATGAAGAAGCTAAAATATCTAGTTGAGATTTTTACTTTGCTTGCAAATTAGTGGAGTGCTATTTATGAAGGCTTTTGAGTGCATAAAAAAACTCAACATTATCCATATAGCAATCAGTGAAAACTTTAATAACAACAACATCATTATCCGTATGGACCATGCAGCAATCAATCTGAGTGAAAGCTTTAACTCTTTTGTTTTTTTGTGGGGGTGGTGTTTGTATAGGTAGAATACTACTCCCGCTGCTGCCACTTTCTGTAAGTTAGGCAGAGAGGAGTAATAAGTTTGCTTAATTTATGACCGACAATTTTATGAGTTCAGATATTTTGGTTTATGAATTAAATAGATTATATTTTTATATTTAAATTAAATTATTTTAAAAGAAATAAAATTTTCAAGAACATCCGAACGTCCTTTACGTACTAAAGTACTGTAGTCGTCGCGTAACTAAACATGCATTTATTTATATTTCTATTTTTATAGCTCTGGCTTGTAACGAAGAGCGAACTTTATAGGTGTCGGTATAGTTTTTAATTAATTATCTGTGATTTTTTAAGCATTTTATTACTTACGGGGACTGTCATGTTTTCAATCTGATTGTGTCTACTTTTTACATCAAAAGAAAGTTCATGCAAATCACTGTTAAGTACTAATAAAAAATAAATTTTATTATACGTAATAATTTATATAATAATTTTTTTAATAAAATAATAAATTTTGTAATTTATTGTTTTATAAATAATCATTATATAAATTATTATATATAATAAAATTGATAAAAAGATCCTCCTCTTCCGCTTATTACCCAAAGAATAAGTTTAAGTACATAAATTTTGAACATAAATTTAAATATAAACTTTATTTTCATTATTAAAAAATAGATCTGATACGAAAATTCGTGTCAAATTTTATTTTTTAATAATAAAAATAATTTTTTTGTCTAAAAATTATATTTGTATGCTTGTCCTTCACCAAATACTCCATTTTAATATACCCTAATCTTTTTTACTTTATTGGAAAGGCATACGATAGAGGTTTTTTTTTTTTTTTTTTTAGAGTTTATTCTTTATTTTCATTTGAAAATTAAGAAAACTAGTTAGTTTATTCCGTTAGAGATCCTATATCTCAAACTGAAATTTTAGTTCTCTCTCCCTCTTAATTACGAGAGTTTATTATAATCACGTCAAGTCGAGCAAAAAACGTTAAAATTTGATTCCTAAGCACGATTAGTGTCGAAAAGAAAAAGAATGAATGGGAAGGAGAGGTCACTGTCGAGCCAATTTGGTCGATCTTTGTGGTGCTGGAAGATCTTAAAAGGGACCAACACAGACACGTGTATGGTGCACATTGTAATAGTATGAAAGCCTGAATAATGAATGACCCCTTTACAGACTGTTTGGATTTAAATGAGCATGCAGCTCTTATAATGATTTTAAATTCAATTTTAAGTAAAGTGATGATCATTCTTTCCTGTTTGCATGCATGCTTGACAAGATCCTAATATATGTATATGGATTAATTATAGTATCTCCTTGTAATTAATAGGATAAATTTATAAACATAACTTTTTATATAAATTAGAACATAAATTCTGTTTATATTATTAAAAATTAGAGTTTAACACAAATTTTTATGTTAAATATTAATTTTTGATAATTTAGATAAAATTTATGTATTTAAACTTATTATAATTAATATATATATATATATATATATATATATATATACACACACACACACACATACTTCTGTTAAAGATAAGGTATATAATTAAAAAGCTCATTTATTTCTGTTTTCAGCTGACTTCAAGTCTTCTGTCTTCAACATCGATATACAGTGTTCCCCATGAGTTCTGCCGGCATACCATGCCAAAATCTTGCAATTGCAAGTTAAAACAACAGAAGAAAGCATGTGGTTTTTGATAATATCCTAATGCTATATTTGTTTTAAAAAAAATATGTTCGGAATTAATTATTTATCTTAATTTAATATTATTTAATTTTTTGATAATGATTATTAATTTCTTAATGTTGAACTATTAGTTCTATAAAGTTATTTAATAATTTAAAATTAAAGAGATTATTAATCTCAAATTTTTCATAGAATTATATAATCTCACATAAATAACTTTAAGAATGATAAAAAAAAATCTATAAAACTATTTAAAAGACTATTAATCTTTTATCATGAAATAAAATAGTCTGTAATAATATTAAATTAATATAAATAATTTAATTTCAAATATATTTTTATAAATAAATCTAGCCTAAGGTTTTGGTTGGTTACTAATTTTGTTTGTAGGAGTAACTTTTAAATTTCTCGACGCAGTAAATTTATCGGACAAAAATATGATACGATATATTTGAGTCTTAAATATTGTATTTAAACTTAAATGCTGTACTTATAATTAAATAAATTATATTTAAAATAAATGTATACTTTTAAATAAATAAAATTTTAAAATATATTTAAACTTTCAAAAACACTAGATATACTAGACGTGTCAAAAGTTTTCTAACCAAATAAGCACAAAATCCATTGAGGGTTAAAAGAGTCCACCCCGTCTAATATAGGAAACCCAACTAGTTCACTAAAGTTATTAATTGCTGCAGGTCTTCTCACGTCTCTTTTTTCTCTCTCTTATTCCATTTTCAACTAAATCCAACTGGTTGGGTCCCAGTTACACCCTTGTCACGTGCACATCCCACCTCTCACGTGCCTCCACTCTTCTCCATATATAGTCTCCATAGCCCATTGTCATGTGTCCACACCACTACTGTATTCTCTTTCTTTGATTCTCATCTGTCTGCCACTGCAGCCTTTCTGCTCTTTCCACTTAATTAACCCCAACTGTACTACAACACGATCCTTACAGTTTCTCTCTATATATCTATATTTTATTCTTTTATAAAGACAAGAACCAGAACTCCCCTGATATGCAGTATTGTTTCCCAATTCTGTAAAAAACCCAAATCATCACCATTTCACCCCCCACAGGGAGACATGGAAAATACATACAACTTGTTCAATAATAGCGGCAGAGGGCAAAACAGTAATTGCACAAACGTTGCATGGGATATCTGGGATCATCATTGGAGTAGCACTACGAATACCAACAATCAAAACTCATTTCACCACCACCACGACGCCGCCGCTACGGCGGCGACGGCAAGCAACTCTGTCGGGAACCCCGAAGAGAGTGCGTTCCACGCTCTTCTGTTTTCCCACCAGGGGAGTAGCAGCAATAGTGCACATCACCACCATTGTTCTTCACCCTACGCCGGGATTGGGACCCACTACCACCCGGACCCACACCTCATGTGCTTGAAGCTGGGGAAGAGGAACTATTTTGAGGATACTACCGGTCCGAGCGTCCGACAGGTGGCGGGGTTCTCCATATCAAAGCGAGGCAAACCCTATTACGGTGGTGGCGGCGGCGGTGCGATGATGGTTCCGTCAGCACCGGCAGCAGTGACGGTGGCGATCCCTGCGACGGTGCCTAGGTGTCAGGTGGAGGGGTGCCACGTGGCTCTTTTGAACGCTAAGGATTACCACAGGAGGCACAAGGTGTGTGAACTGCACTCAAAGGCTCCAAAAGTTGTGGTTCTTGGCCTAGAGCAGCGCTTTTGTCAACAGTGCAGCAGGTTGGTAATGCATGTATATGTGTGTATCTATCTCTATTATTTTTGTATATTTACTTAAATTCTTGCATATGTTAAACTATATTTAATAGATGCATGTATATGTGTGTATCTATCTCTATTATTTTTATATATTTACTTAAATTCTTGCATATGTTAAACTATATTTAATAGATGTAATATTGTGCATCTTTTATATATGTAAACCTTTATATGAAGGGGAATGATCTATGATGTGTTGGTTATAGTCTTGTAGACAGACATATTTCAGCCAATTCATTTAGCATTCTTCATTAAAAACTCGGATTTATTTAAACTTAGTTCAAATTTAATATACTTACAATGTAAATATATCGACAGGTGTTAACATCATCACAGGACAATTAATAAAATAATAGTATTTATTTTTTGATCATCGGCAAAAGAAATTATATTAACAAACCTAATTAAGTCATACTTAACAAATTCAGAAGTTATGGATAAGACCACTAAAAACTAAAAATCATGAAAATAGCCAAAAGCACTTAAAAAATCTTACCAACATCACAAAATAAGTGTAATTTTGTTTAATATAAATACCTCGTCTGCTATAATTCTAATATCGTAAGTGTATACACTGTTAGAATAGAAAACTTTTAACTCTTAAACTTTTTTCGCATCATATGGACCGGGATAGTTGGGTTGACTGAAAATAAGTCTATAATTTGGATATGGGAACTGATATTTTCATATAAAAAAAATAATATTTTTATATGATTTTTCTCGTATAAATAATTAATAAGTCTTATATTCATATGAGAAAAATTTATATAAAATTATTATTTTTACAGGTAAAAATATCACTTTTTGACAGAGATATATGTATCATTCTCCTATGTTTTATATATATATAAATGATTCACTCTAACGAACCCTCTCGGACATTATTTTGCACAAACTAGATGGTAATTAATACATTATTGACCTAATTCTTCAAAGTCCACCAAAAATTAAAAGACTTGGATTTTCCAAGATTGCCCCCCTATTATTTCGTTTATTAGGGTCTACCTGCATAACACTCGAAATTGGTCAAATCCTTTTAAATTTTAATACCAACTCCATGGGGTTGAACGTGAGACTCCACAGCTCAAACAGCTGACCATCTAGAAATCATTTGACAGAGCTAGTGGAGTTGAAAATAAGAGAAACTATTATCCTTATTTGGTATAGTAAAAATACAGAGGAGATAATAAGTGGGTGGACAGAGAAAGGAATAAAGCCTCTTTTTTTTTTTTTGTTGGGTAAATTGATTTTTTTTATTTTTATGAATTCTGTTATCCCCTTGTGCAGTGAAATTTAGAGTACTAAACTTTCTTATTTAATTTAGATAGTTAGATGCCACCCAAATGTAAGTGACTTATGTTCTATTCATTTTAGGAAAGTGAATGTCGAATTGAATTAAGAAGAAGCCACATTTGGATGTTAAATAAATAATACAATAGCTAAAAGTTATTATACATACAAAATACTAAAAAGAGAGAATTCATAATTTTAATATACTTAAATGATGACTCGTAACTGAAATCACATGAATGCCAAATTTCATGAAAAAAATCTTAATGAATAAGACAATATTTTAAGAAGTTGATTAAGATGTATGAAGTCTTATTTTGACTCGTATAACTAATAAAAATCTTTATTCATTATATATTTGAATGAAACTTAATAAGATATCTCAAGAATTTTGCTAATGTTTGTTGTGGATCTGTCATATATATATATATATATAGTATCTTTGATGTGTGTATACTCAACTCAATAACGCTTTTATCCCTAATTAGTGGGGTTTGGTGTAGGTTTCATGTAGTGGGAGAGTTTGATGATTCGAAGAGGAGTTGCAGGAGGAGATTAGCAGGCCACAATGAAAGAAGAAGAAAGAGTTCTCATGAACATTCTGTTTCAAGAAATAATCCTTCTCAAGGTATATATAACTCTCTCAATTTCTCTTGTACTCCCTTAGTCCATTAATAAGCGCATATATGTTTGAATGTTTTGACTTCTATAGGCAAATTATAAGGTTGTACAGGTTCAAAACTAGAGAAAGAAAAACAAAGTTAAGCCTAGGAGAAGTCAGGGTAGAAATGTACTTAATTTTTAATGTTAAATTGAAAAATGTTATACTTATGGCAAACCTTAATACCCTAAAAAAGAAATGAAATAGTCAGAGTATAATTTGTATACTGTAACACATATCACATCTTACCAGCTAGCACTAAACTTGCATTTGAAAATCAGAATCTTTTGGAAACAAAAAATTCTTTTCTTAGGAATTTTGTTTAAAACTCAAGATTATGCTTTGCTAGGATTATGCAGCAGTATACCTATAAAAGTTAGTAAAATTTTTAAGTTTACCAAGATTGAACTTTTGGCTGATTGTTAGAACTGTTTTATTAGATATTCAGACTTCAGTTGTTTAGTAAGTTCTGCTAAATATCACAATCTAAAAGTATATAGGAAAATTGAGTTGCAGCTTTGAAGTGCACAAAAATATTTTAGCACTATTGAATATATGAAATTAACACTTGTAATAATTATACTAGTGGAGCTTGAATCTGACTTTGAAATTAATCATCCATTATTATAGGTTATTGATAATGTCGGAACAATATTTTGCTGCCAAAGCTAATACGTATTCAGCGAGAGTTTTACATTTGTTTTAGCGACATTTCGAATTTTTAGTGATATTTATTAATCTAACAGTATAATTATTTACAGGCAAGGGTGAAAATCTTGTGTATCTTTATGTTTAGTATGTTCTAGTATTTCGAATGCTAACTTTAGCAATGACCTTATTATAAGGTATTCTTTAACAGCGGACATATGAACATTATAGGCAAGGGTGAAAATCTTGTGTATCTTTATGTTTAGTATGTTCTAGTATTTCCAATGCCGCCAACGTTCGCTATTAGGAGTTGTTCACTATTAGGAGAGTAAGCAAGCTAGCTTGTTTCATTATATTTGATAAGCGACGCGATTTGTCGAGTCTTTGATATTTATGCTAATGTGACATCTAGGAACTTAAATTTCTTTGTAATAGGTGAACAAATTCTAAAGAATACTATCCAATTATTTAGCTGAAAGAGTCAATGAACTTTACACACTAAATACATAAGGCTGTATATTGATATTGCTAAAACTAAAATGATATTGTTGAAGTAATAATAAGTATTGTTGAAAGTGTTAACTGTCGTTAAATATATTTCATTTTTACTATGACAATATGATCAACCGCCTTAAATAAAGTAAAATTTAGAAAAGATTCAGTTGATGAAGTCGGAGTTGTAAACTGATAGCAGGTAGATTTCCATATTTATCATCACCAACAGGCCGTGCTCTCTCTCTTCTGTCATCAAGGAACGAATCCTTGATTTCATCGCCCGATCTCTCTTCAAGATGTAGCGCTGCACTGCGTGAACTTATTGCTGAAAACAGAGCAGCCCTCTTGGCTAGGCAGCTCATCATCGACAGAGACTGGCCTTTTCACCACCATGAAGACCTAAATGGGCACCAAAATGATCAGACCAATCATTTTGCTTCTAACCAGCACCATATGTTCCCTGAGCCACACAGCTGGGACCGGTTCAATGGGACAGGCACCAACAATTTGACTCTGGACCTTATGCAGGCTCCAACCTCAGCATTTGAGTTATTGTCTATGAGGGGAAAGTCTAAGGAAGAAGAAGAGTGTTCTCAGTTGTGGAGTTCCTTTGGTGGTAGTACTCACGTAATTTAGAGTACCTTTGACTATTTAATTCCTTTAATTTGTACTCCTTTTAATTTTATTTTTATATTTTGGTGAATGTGTAAAATTTGAAGATTAATTTGTCTACTATTAGAATGTAAGATTAATCACATAGTAATTTTATACAAAAAATGGAGAATAACGAAAAAATAAGGGCACGCGATATATTCAGTTTCATCAATTTGACTAGTCTTGTAATTGTTTGATGTATTTATTAAATGTTCCACACGCTTTACAATAATTTACATACTAAATAATGTTTTATAGTAACTAGAAAATCTTTGTTACTATAATATTAGTTTAAGCTTAATACATTAGTAAAATTTAAGACTGAATTATTAATAAATTCTCAATCCTAATATGACCTTATGCTCGCAAAAATATAAGTTTTACCCAACATCTACAAACAATGCAGAGCTGAAGTTCAGTGATGAAGAAATGAAAAATATATCGGTGTACTTCACTCCTGGTTCTTTTTCAGGATCTCCATGAACCCATGCATAGAAGTAATTACTTTCCCTCACTTATTGTCGCCTTTTCTAAATTACTCTAATGCTGTATTAAGGATGATAGTGTGGCTCAGATATAATGACAGGACACATGCATGTATCTTTCAATGAAAAATAGGCCACGAATATTAGTCTCTCGACAAATATGCGCTCCATTATTGACTAATTAAAGCTTATGTCTTGTCAAATATATTGGGATTACAATAAGAGTCTTTAAATTTCATTGTCACAATTAACAGTGATGAGAGTATCTCCTGGACCGGAGATTAATTCCTCTTGGTGCGCCTGATCTCTCTGATGCATATGCGTATAATGTATATAACACGAGGGAAGGGAATATTAGAATGACATATCTTTTAGACATTTCATAGCTTTGATAAGTTTGTTTTTAACCAAACCTAGTACTATTTGGCTTCTATTCTGCTGACACTTTTGTCCCACTAAATTGCCACTTAGTGCCAAAGTCATTCTAAAGTTTATTTTTTGTAAATTGAGTCATCTAAGTTGTTGGTTTGATTCAATTCTGTTCTTTTGGATCAAATTTTACCAAATTTATTTTATGAAATTTAAATTAGTTTTTCTTTATTGTTTTGTCATTTTTGCCCCTATTAAAACTGCAAATGCTTAATTTGTGAGAAATTAGGTAAAAAAAAAAAATCAAAGAAAAAAATTGACAACTTGAAAGGATAAAAATGTCATTCTATCTAACTAATCCCAAACTAGTTGGGTCAGCCAAATAAATCATTTTCCTCGGCTGTTCTCTGTCAAGAGTCATATGCCCCAACGTAGATTCAATAGGGTTCTCATAAAATAAATGACTGATTTTAATATTTTACAGTTGGTCGTTAACCTAATGCAATTAACCCTCATTTTTCATCCTGACTTGGGACCAAATGTTTAATTATAGGTGAGATTAATTAGTAGAGACGATTCGAGATTTTTATGTTATAACCTTTATCATCAATTTCATTATTTTCTAGACAAATAAATTGTATCAAAGGAGTAATTTATATAAACTTAAACTATAGTAAAGATTTAACCAATTTTTTTCCCATGTCATAAATGATGGGCTATATACAAGGATGGGAAATTTCTCAATAATGGTAAAGCAAAATTGAACCTCACTAATTATGATATGACTATATACCTAGAGAGAGATCTCAGATGCTAAGGTATTTAATTGCAAATACACCTAGCTAGTTAATTTCTATGCAATGGTTTCTCTCTTGTATGATTTTTTCTTCACACAAAATCTTCCCAAATCTTAACCTTTGCCCATGACTGAATACCCATGACCCCACAAAGTACGCAATTCTTGAGTTTAACATGTGAGAAGCACGTGGGCTGCAAGTTTGTGTGCCATATATTTCCACCTGCATGATTGAAAAGCAATCCTCATCACCATGAACAGTCAAAGTGAGTAGTTTGCAATAAAGACTAGGGGCCCAATTTTGTTCTACAATTGTGTGTAATGAGAATTCACCAGCACAGCTACAAAAATATGGACCTCAAAATCAGGGAACATTAATTAAGAGAGTTGGAGTGAGATATATATTGCTCTTAGTTCAACTCTTAGATCCATTTTTTTTTCATGCTCCTTCCATCTTTAATTAATAAGGGAAATCAATAGATATGAAAAAGAAAGGGGGGAAATTGAAGAAGAAAAGTGATTTGGATTTGAGGAGCATGTGTGGAAGACTCTTGAAGCACTTTTTTTTAAGGAATATTTAATTTGACCCTACCAACTACCAATTTAGTTTGTAAAACTAGACGGTTGCTTAATTAATAAAACTAGACGTGGGATAAGTGCAAAACACAGGACTTAAGAAACCCAAAAGTCTCGATACAATAATCTTGCAATCTACTCCCTCCATTCCTTTATTCTTTTAAGTGTCATTTTAGAGATTTTTTTCTCTCTTTATATGTTGTTTGTAGACTTTAAAGGAGAATAAGTTATTTAGTTTTCATATTATTTTTAGACACAATATACATAGTTGTTTCTCTCATATTTTAGACGAATTTTACTCCAATGTAATAAAAAAAAAATCAGACTTTCATCACTAATCTGTCAGAACCTACATACAAAAATAATATTGATATCTTATAACTAATTTAATTAATTAGTCAGAGCAGTAATTACATTTATTTTTTATCTACGTGTGTACTCCTAAAACAACTTAAAAAGAACGGAAGGATTATCAACACAGTCCATTTTCATATTAGTACCTATTACGTAACAATGCCCTATTGGGACAAGTTATCCTCCTATAATTCATTTGGGGTTTGTTTATGCATGTGGTGCCCTCAAAGATTTAAGCAAGCTTAATTAACCATTCATCTGATTCGAATTATATTAGTATCATGTAGCTTGCGGGTATAAATGTCTCTCAATTCTACTATTAGTCAGATTAAATTTAGTTCATTTTGGTGAAATATTATTTATTAACTAGCTATGATTCAGTTCATGATACTTGGTCGACTTTGGCTAACTGGTTCAAAGGATAGATGTAACATGAACCAAATTTTAGTTATGGTAAATATACAAAATTAAATGTGTGAAGTGATTGATGAGAGAGAAAGAGACATTTCTCCAGACGAATAAATATGTATAGAGATTCTTTCTTTTGTTAGGTTGGTCATGATTCATGACTTAATTTGTGTGGAATATATGTATAACATGCATGGGACATTGAAAAGAGAGAAATTTGAAGAAAGCAGAGGCCAATTGTGCTTGAATTGTACAAGACAGGCTCTCCAAAATTCTAGTGTGGGGGAGGGAGAGTGTGTGGTCACCTATTTTTGTCTTAGTTTTATAGCTTCTTCCTCACCTAGCTAGGTAGTCACTGCTCTAATTTAAGATAAAAGGACATGTAACACTCTGAACCCGTTATATATTCAGAGTGTCACACGTCGCAAGCCCAAAACTCACAAGACAACAATATCAATAGCGCAGTACAAACAATAATAACTCAAAAATAATCAAAAAATCTTTCATTATAAAAATTAAACTTGGGTTCAATAACTAGCTATCGAAAATATAAATTTGGAGGTGCAGCTCCCCAACGCATAAGTCTTATCAAAATACTAATAAACATCTTAAACAAAAAAGAACTTGAGCCATCTACAATAGTATCCACAGTGCTCGGCTCTTAACAAAGTATCCTATAAAAATTAATATAAGGATGAACGGTAAAGCTCAGCAAGTGACAATCTTTACTATTTAGGTAGATCAAATATAGTTTGCAAAATACTTTTTTGAAATAACTTTTTGTTCAATAACAAAAGTAAACATATTTGTTGAAAATAATATTTTCTTGTTCGATAATAATAGTCGATATATACATTCAAAACCAAAAAAAATAATCACAATTTGAAAATGATTTCAATATTTTCAATAAACGATTTTGATATGTTCAATATATTCGATGTTTCTTTTAATTCACAATCTTGACGACTAAGGTTACAGCAGCCTTATAACACAGACCAAATGGTTCGATAATGTCAATGATATACCCCCTACTAAGGTGTATTATCATGCACGCGCCCCGAAGGGTATGTAAAGGTATGCGCCTTAGTAGGTTCTAAATTATTCCGGAACTAGCGTAAACACTAACGGGTTCTATACATAGTCGGACTGAAGTTTCTAAAAAAATAATTTCTCAATATTTTTGATATTCAAAACTATACTTATTTCACTGTTCAAAATCACATAATCTCATTTTCTAAATCAAAATTTTATTTTAATACTTGATCCAGGTTTTTAACAAAATATAAGTGTAACATTTTTATTCAAATTGAAGCCTTAAATAAAATATAATAATTTTATAAAAAAAATACATTTAGGCATCCGAATAATTACTAAAACATATATAATTATAAACGATATTTTTAAAATATTAAATAGTTCAGACAATCACTTACCTCGATATCGCTGAACACAAAATTAATAGCTGAACGATTCCTAAATATAAATTTAGAACAAATAAATGTTATTAGGATACAATTCTATTATTTAACAACCTTCTTATTCCTCTCAAAATAACTATAAGTATATTTACAAAAATAATCTTTCAATCTCTAATCCATTTTCAAAGGAATATTACTATTATGCCAAAAAATAATAATCTAAATACAAAACAATAATTAAAACCAATAATGTAAATTGCTAACAAAATATATTAACTCATAATCTAAATACAAAATAATAATTAAAGCTAATAATACTAATCTAAAATTATTAACTAATAATCTAAATGCAAAACAATAATTAAAGTCAATAATGCTATAAAAACTATTAACTAATAATCTAAATACAAAACAATAATTAAAACTAAAAAAATAACAATAATGCAAAAATACTAATTACTAACAAACTAAATACGAATTCCGCAGATTGCCTACGCTCTCGACACTGAATTTTTTTTAACTAAGGAAGTCCTTACCAAAAAAGCTTTCACACAAAAAGGTTTTCGCAAAATAGGAAAAACCTTAATGTTTTATTTTTAAAAACTAAAGGGTATAGCCCATATATGTAGTTAAGGAAAACAAAAAATGTTTTAGTATGAGGTGATGTGGAACAAAAGAAAGGACTAGATATTACATTACCTCCCTCTTAAAAAAATTTGGTCCTCCAAAATTTTAAACCATAAGCGTATATCTGATTATAACATGTTTAAATAACAAAAAAGTTACATATCTTAATACTGGTTGCTTGAAAGTTGAAACACCTGTCCTCGAGGTAGTCTTGAACTTGCTATGATTACTTCCTCCTTCCTTGCATCTCCTTTAGGTGGGGGGTTCTTGAGACATTGCACGATTTTATAACCTAACTCTCCATAATGAAAGCACGCACCCGTATTCCAATGAGATTCTTTGTCTGAGTAGTTCCTACCACATCTCTCACATTTCAACTTATCCTCTTGGTTTACTTGATTTTTCTGAAATATATCGATTTGGATATTTATCCTTTCCACCGATCCCTCATGGATCAACTTTTCCTCGAAAGGTTCCTCTCTCTTTTGATTGGCATTCTTCCCATTCTCAATCTCTATTATGCCCTTCTCAATAACCAAAGCCTTATAGAGAACCACATCATATATGGGTAGCTCAAAAGACGCAACATCATGCCTTATGTCAACCCGTAACCTGTCATCTAACCTATGAGCTTTTGTCACCTCATTTGGTAGTAAAGTAGGTGCATACTTAGCAAGCTTTGTAAACTCAGTTTCATATTCAACAATCGTCTTGTTCTCTTGTTCTAGCCTAATGAATTCCCTCTCCTTTTATACCCAAATCGTTCTAGGAAAGTACTTGTTGGTAAATGCCTCTTTGAACATTCTCCACGTGCAGGGTTCAGAATTTCCCTCATGCTTCATTTTCTCCATAAGCCACCAATCATAAACTCTACCTTGCAGTTGGTAAACCGTCAACGACGCCTTATTAATTTTGGTACTCCCTAACAAGTCAAATGCCTTATCCATTTCTTAAATCCATTTCTCAACGATAGTAGGGTTTGTAATCCCTTCAAATATGGACGGGTTCAATTGCTTGAATTCTGCTACTATACCATGTTGCTCAGACTGTTGATTTTGTACTAATTGGACTAAGGTATTAACTAGATGAGTCATACCATCAACGCCACTATCATTGTTGGTAGAGTTACTTCTTCTAGGCGGCATTTTTTACACAATAAAACAATCCCCACTAAACAACACTATACAAAACTAGTATAAAAACATATATCAAAATGAAATTCAAAATATATATCCAGGTTTATTCAATAGTAAACAAAATTCTAATCCATGAAAATTTACGTTTAAAATGCAAACTAACAAATAATCAGACAATGTAAATATTTTTCACCGTATTCTATCTCTCACTCTAAATTCTTAAATTTAGTCAAGACTATACCTACAGTTAACTCCCAAAATCACTCTCCAAGACTATACCAACACACTACGAGGGGCCACTGATATGATACCATCTCTATAATACCCTGAACCCGTTATATGTCCAAAGTGTCACACGTCGCAGGCCTAAAATTCCCAAGGCAATAATATCAATAGCGCAGTCTAAACAATAATAACTCAAAAATAATCCAAAATTTTAAAAACCAACAATCTTTCATTATAAAAATTAAACTCGAGTTCAATAACTAGCTATTGAAAACATAAATTTGGAAGCGCAACTCCCCAACACATAAGTCTTATCAAAATACTAATAAACATATTAAACAAAAAAGAACTTCTGTCATCCACAAAAGTATCCACAATGCTCAGCTCTTAACATGTTATCTTGTAACAATTAATGTAAGGGTGAACAGTAAAGCTCAGCAAGTGACAATCTTTACTATTTAGGTAGATCAAATATAGTTTGCAAAATACTTTTTCGAAATAACTTTTTGTTCAATAACAATAGTAAACATACTTGTAGAAAATAATCTTTTATTGTTCGATAATAATAGTCGATATATACATTCAAAACGAAAATCAATTATCACAATTTGGAAACGATTTCAATATGTTCAATAAACGATTTTGATATGTTCAATATATTTGATATATCTTTTAATCCACAACCTTGGCGACTAAGGTTACAGCAGCCCTACTAAGGTATATTATTATTCACGCGCCTCGATGACCCCCCCCCCCCCCCCCCCGCGGGCGAAGGGTATCTAAACGTGTGCAGTTTAGTAGGTCCTAAATTGTTCTGGAACTAACGTAAACGCTGACGGATTCTATACATAATCGGACTGAGGTTTCTAAAAAAATAATTTTTCAATATTTTCGATATTCAAAACTATACTTATTTCACAGATCTCGTTTTCTAAATCAAAATTCTATTTTAATACTTAATTCGGGTTTTTAACAAAATATAAGTGTAACATTTTCATTTAAATGAAAGCCTTAAATAAAGTATAACAATTTTTAAAATAATACATTTATGCATAATTTTTGCTAATAAATTTTGAAACAATACATTTAGGCTCATCATTTGCTAGCGGTTGAGCGTATTTGCTATGGTCATGTAAGTTCTACATGCAAATTATTATTCTTACTATTAGAGGAGGAGAAGAAATTCTGCACGGTTCAGATCCAGTCTGAAAATGAAATTCTTATTTATCTAACTATCTTTTCTTTCTTCGAATATTAATATTCGTATGAGAAACCTTAGACATAATTTTTCTATCTAGATTTTAACCTAGCCTAACAAATTATAAGTGTGTTTTGTAGTATTAGCATGATAGTTTTAACTTTTAGATGAAATGGTTAGTACTTGACATGTGGAAACCTTATTATTTAGAAAACAAAAAAGTACAAAATGTAGGAGTCTTTTTATAACTAAAATCAACCCCCAACAATTTCTAATATCACACTAACATATATATATTCTCCGTTTTAAATTATAAGATCAATATTGATTTTTTAAAAATTAATTTCAAATTAAAAATTGATATGAAATTATTTAGTTTATGTCAATACAATTATAAATATCATAAACTATATAAAAAATACTAATAGTTATAAGATTTATTATTTTAAAAACTTAATTGATTCATGTAAATTTTAAATTTAAAAATATCACAAATTAATTTTAAAAAAAATCAATATTAACCATATAATTTAAAACCGAGATAATACAATTTAGGCTTAAAGTATTATTAAGCATTTCCGATGCCACTTAGTAAAACAGTCAAAATGTCACGGAATTCACGCGTTAGTGTTTGATTTTGTCTTTCCTTTATATTTGTCCATCTCTTTTTTATAAAGAAAACTATTAGGAAGAAGAAAATGAAAGGACAATAGATCCACCAATTAATTTCAAGGAAGGTGCAAGGAGGTTTCCAAGTTAATCAGTCGAAATCAGGTTCATAAACCTGTCCGCAAAACAGGTTTATGAACAATTCCGTGTTATTTTAAAACTTTATCGCAATATTTTAAAATGAACAGAATAAAATCTGATGATAATCATTAATATTTGCTATAAGTTGAACCTATTTGCTATGGGCATACAAGTTCTACATGAAAATTCTTATTCTTACTATTAGAAAAGGAAAAGAAATGTCAGCCTTATTCTTCTAACTATCTTTTCTTTATTCGAATATTGATGTTTGTATAAGATGCTTTGGACATAATTCTTCTTTCTAATAAGAGATTTTAACCTTTAAAGTTTTCTGTATATTGGGAAGGAAAAAATCAGCCAAACAAATTATAAGCGTGCTTTGTATAAACCTTATTACTCAGAAAATAAATTAAAAGCCTAAAATATTTCCCATGCTACTTGGTAAAACAGTCAAAATGACAAGGAATCACGCATTAATATATTTTTAATTTTTTCTTTCCTTTATTCTCTTTTTTAGAATTAAGAAAAGTACAAGGAAGAAAGAAAACGAAAGGACAATAGGGCTAAAAATTATATAATTTCAAGGAAGGTGCAAATATGCTTCCAAGTTAATTATTGGAAATCGAATATTACTTGAAATCGACAAATACCATCTCCATCTCTACATATAAAGACAATCATCAAACATATATTTTTAAATAATTAGAGATATATATCAATGTGTAGTAGTTAACATATACTTCCCTCTTTGCTACTTTGAATGACAGATTTTATGTTTTAAGTTATATCCAATAACAGACGTTATTGTTAATTAGGATTTAATTCCCACCATTTATTAATTTGTAGCCCCATTTTATCCCTTTCCCTAATGAAGAATTAAGAATTATGAGCCCCATACGATCCTTGATTTGCAAATTCATAGATAAAAAAACAAAAGTAAAGGTAGACTAAATTCAAATGATGTATCAAAGTTAAGGATGTGTTGGGTTAATTGGACGCACTATGTGAGTATATATTTCAACAAATTGTGAGACTTTCTTTAATTTTCTCTTTATTGTGAATATTGTTGCAAAAAATAGTCTCAAAAGTGAAATTCTTGTCTTTAAAAGACCGCACGTAAGTCAAAATAGCCTAATTTTATTTAATCTAATTATCTGGAGGTGATTATATGTCAATACGCTGAAAGTACGGGATGCAAAATATTTATTTATAAAGTATGGGATGTAAGATACAAAATGTGGATAAACTGGGAAAATAAGAAGTGCATTTAACTCTTAAAATAATAATACATTTCTATTCGGAATGGATAAAAAATTTAATGAAAATGAAAATATACACTGGAGAGAATGAGAAATTGTTTTGGACCGTCTCATTTCTTTATCATTGTTGGGGTGGGACCCACATTGAGCACTAATTACTTGATCAAAAATAGCCTCCATGCAGGAGACGGCTTGATTTCTTGACCACTTCCTTCAATCAGCAAAGCATACTCTCACAATTCATGGCCATATATTTTTTTTGCACTCAATTTTGTTGAAGATATCACCTTCACAGCATTTTGTGGGGAAAATTTCAAAGGAAAAAGACAAAAGAAAATAATGCAAGTGCTCGAAATGGAAAATAGACCCTGCATGAGCGTGCCTGCCAAAATTACCAAACCCTAGCCAGCTACTATTAACCAAATGACAAAATAATACAATTTCCCACCTCGTACGCTCTTGATCCCACGTCACAACCAAACACATTACAAAGCGAAAATTTAAATTTATCTAAAATCAAATTAAAAGTAGCTAGATGATACATTATTTACCATATCTCTATATAACACCAACCTACATAAAAAGATTGAATTTCATGGAAAATAAAATACCTATATATCATATTAACAAGTATGCCTTTATTATTATATCGGTTAGCCTAATTTCTGGCTAGTCGATCGAATAAGATCCTCTTAAACAAGTATTCAATTTCCATTTCCACATGTTGCTAAAAATAGAATCAAGAGCTTGTAGATACTGAAGAACTAGGAGCTTCATGAGATCTGCCCGCTAAATGCCGATAGTCACCCATGAAGACGAATGCACTCCGGGGTCTGGTGGGGACCTTAAAATAAAATCCTCAAATAAAATTTCATTAAATTCATTCAAATTAATTACTTTATGCTATGTTTGGCAACTCAATAACGACATACCTTGAAATTAAATTTCAAGGTCAAATTTTAATTAAATAAAGCCTTAAAATTGAAATTGTAAATATGCTTCTGAAATTTGATATTGAGTTGCCAAACATATAGTCGCCAACAATTCCAAATTTTGAAACTGAGTTGCCAAATTAATATCAATAATAATTTTTAATATACAACTTACTTGCATGTAAGGTTTTCAGACGACGAATTATGAGTATTTTCGAGCTGAGACTTGTTGTGAGCTAGATTTGTTTGCTGATTTTTTCGCCTTCTACGGTTGTGATCGGCCAACCTTTTCCGGCAACTCCTTTTGCCGTTGTCGAATTCGGGGAGGCGATGGAATCTGTTTATTTGTAGTAATGTTAAATATCAAAACTCACAGTAAAAAAATACTCCATAATTCAACCAAACAAAACCTTAGTCAATTGTAAATTATATTTTGTAAGTTTACTTTCACTATAAGAAGCAAAAACATACTGTTCGAGTGTACGTAAACATAAAACCAGAAAGCTAATATGGAAACAAAAAGTTACGGACGAAAATGCCCTCCGTATCGCGCCACGTACGAACTCAACCAATCATTAGCTGGTTAATTAACAAAATCCCAAGGTTATTACGGTCACATTCCATCTCATCTCTCCTCTCCTCTAACTTGGAAACAATTTGTAAAATTATTTATTTAGTGGTAGACTGGTAGTTCTCAAAATTTTAAGTGTACGTGGAGGAGTTTCTGGTAATTTTACAATCTTTTTTTATTTTGGTGCAAGTAATTTTACAATCGAACCTGCTGCACTGTTGGCAGAATCGCTGAGTCAATCCGCCGGCGATCACGGTGGCAGCTTTTGAGTGAAACTCGCAGACCTTGTGGCGGCGGTGGTAATGCTTGGCGTGGGTCAGATCAGCATTGCAGCCCTCAGCTTGGCAACGTGGGGAGTTTACTAAACCGGGTTCAAGCTCCCGGGACCGGCGGTAGTGCCGGTTCACGAAGTTATTTTCCGATGAAGAAAAATACGTCCGCCCGCCCAAATTCAGCCCTATCCTGCTAGTGTAGTCAATCCCGGCCGGTTCAGTCTTGGGAACAGTCATGTACCCTGTCGGACCGGAATGGACCGGTTCGAGCGACAGCATTGCTTGAGCGGGAGGTGGGTATGACGCGCCGTAAGTGCGCGGGTCGTAGAGAGATTGGAAATGGGTGTTTTGTGTTTGTGGGTGATGAAAATGGTGGTGGTTTGGATGATTATTGAAGCCATTTTGATTAGGGTTTATGAGGTTTTGGCTGAAAGTTTGATCAGAATATTGATCGAAAATATTTGGGGGAGTTTGGCTGGAATCTTGAGTGGGTTCGCCGTCGCCGGCTAGCATAATGGTTGACGGGTTTCCCCATTCATAATCCAACATTTTGGTTTCTCTCTCCTCCAGCAAACTAACCCACTTTTTTTTTCTCTCTTAATAACTTTTCTTGATTTATACGAGTAGGGAAAAAAATACTTGCAAGTTGGTACTGTACATTTATAGGGACAGAAATAGAGAGTTTTTGTTGAACTGCATTATATGAAATCAAGAAGATGAGAGAGAAAGAAAGAAAGGGAAATCTGTAAGCTTTAGAGGGTTGAGAACTAGAAAAGCTGCAAAGATTTTAGCTTTTATTATTTTGTGGGTGAATAATAAAAATTTGGAATAGTAAGAAGCGAGTGGCTTTTGGGGACATGTTGGGGTTAGAGGGAGTTTGAGAAAGGAAAGGTTTTTATAGAGAGAGAGAGAGAGAGAGAGAGAGAGAACTACTAGCTAGCTAGCTAGCCATATAGGTTTATGAAAGTTCGTAACTCCTGAAATGGAGTTATCAGAATCCTACTGGCTACTACTTGCTAACTCTAATCAAACATGCGTCTAATGGTAAGTCTTTCGGCGCTACAGACGGAAGAAAGTAAGTTTCCCAGTATTTCCCTAATTTTCCTCATGATCACTTTTTCCAGGGACTCCCTACTACATTAAATTTTTTATTATCAGTATCAGGCGAATTCAAAAGTTTATGGAGTATTCATCGGGTGGTTCTACACGTTTTGGGAGCATTTGGATCGTGTTAAATTAATATAATAATTTTGTAATACAATAAATTATTATATTAATATAATATTTATTATGTGTAGTTCCTCTATTAGATGTAGTACCCGACTATGGGCATACTGTTATTACATGCATCAATTTTTAAGTTTTTCGATATATCCTCTAATTGATGTATTGACATGTTACCTTTATATTTATAATATAATAGATCATAAAAGACAAAATATAAATAATTACAAATGATTTGATATTTTAACTTGTAATTTATTTTATCCATTATATATATTTATATAATTTAATAAAATTTATTATATACAATCATATAATTTAGTAAATCAAACACAATTTTAAATATAATATAATAATATTATAATTATTATACAAATGTCAAGAACCAACCAAACATATATGTCGTAGTAACCTATTACCGTTATATTACAACTCTATTGCATTACGTATATTATTGCATTACATCAATTTTCTATTCGGCAAACCAAACTCCTCCTAAGTTCACCGGGAAAAAAAAATTCTCCTTTACTCTTCGGTAACTTGGACCGGTCATCGAACCGGAAAAGGTACCAGGTGGATGAGTTACTAATCCAACCAGTGATTGAACTGTTATTAATATGTAATAAATAATAAATAATTAATTATATTAATTATTATTATATATTATATATAATATTTAGTAAATATGTAAAATTAATCAATTTATCTACATTAAAAAAATTTATTTATACAATGTTTACTTTATACAATTCAAATAAATACTAAATCTATAAATTAAAAAAAAAGATATTAAATCTTGATCATAACTCAAGACTCAAGAGTGATAAAATCAAACACAAATAAACATAAGCATCTCTAGCATACATTCAATCAAATTCGGTAAAAAAAAATTAAATCTATTTGTACAATATTTACTTTATACAATTCAAATAAATACTAAATCTATATGAAAAGAAATATATCAAATCATGATCGTAACTCAAAACTTAATTAAAAATGCATTCAATTAAATTCAAAGGCTTGAATTATAAAATAAAATAAAAAAATAAAAAAAATGTAGGGAACCCGTGACCAGTTATCAAGTTAATGGGTTGACCGGTTCAACTGCTGAGTTGTTGGATTCTGATCAAAATTAATTTTTTTATTTAAATTAAATTAAAGTACCGATCGATTTTGATTTTTATCGATCGAATTGACGGTTCGATCAGTATTTAATAACCTTGATATGAAATCAAGAAGATGAGAGAGAAAGAAAGAAAGGGAAATCTGTAAGCTTTAGAGGGTTGAGCTCAAGAAAAGCTGCAAAGATTTTAGCTTTTATTATGTCGTGGGTGAATGATAAAAATTTGGAATAGTAAGAAGCGAGTGGCTTTTAGGGACATGTTGGGGTTAGAGGGAGTTTGAGAAAGGAAAGGTTTTTAGAGAGAGAGAGTAAGAGTGAACTACTAGCTATCTAGCTAGCTAGCCATATAGGTTTATGAAAGTTCGTAACTCATGAAATGGAGTTATCAGAACCCTATTGCTACTACTTGCTAACTCTTATCAAACTTGCGTCTAATGGCAAGTCTTTCGACGCTACAGACGGAAGAAAGTAAGTTTCCTAGTATTTCCCTAATTTTCCTCATGATCTCTTTTTCCAGGGACTCCCTACTACATCAGTAAATTTTTTAATATCAGTATCAGGCGAATTCAAAAGTTTATAGAGTATTCATCGGGTGGTTCTACACGTTTTGGGAGCATTTGGATCGTGTTAAATTAATATAATAATTCTGTAATACAAATAGTAAAATTGAAATTCAATAGTAGTGACACAATGCAAGATATGATGACAACAAAAGAATGATAAATTAGTATGTATAGAGATTTAATATATTTTGTATTATTTTATTTATTAGTTTGTAAAATTTGGTAATTTAATTTATACTTGGCCCGTTTATAATTTGTGATTTCGTTTTGATAATTTTATTTAGTTTAGAATTTAATTAATTACCTTTTCCATTTAGTCATAGGAAAATAATTTAGTACTATAAATATGTTATTTTAGTATTTTTT
Organism: Hedera helix; assembly: GCA_947179155.2. NCBI lineage: Eukaryota > Viridiplantae > Streptophyta > Magnoliopsida > Apiales > Araliaceae > Hedera > Hedera helix. Next base: position 5,270,006 of record OX359272.1, read on the forward strand.
GATATATAATCTTTAATAATTATATGAATTTCTCTTGATTGTTTTTATCTTCCTTGTGTATTCAAGATTTTATCACGTTGGCGTTAGTATAATAACTAACCATTTATGTTTGTCTAATAAGAGCATTATAATCTAATCATATTTTGATGCGTCAATTAGTATCAAAGGCTAAATAATTGTATCTGAATAAGGTGATAGCTGATTGTATTTCATGTGTTATCTCAATTTTTTTTTTCATTTTTGGTAAAAACTGAATATTAGAATTAAAGATTGTGCAACTCCTATACCGAGACCATGCATAAGTACCTTCATTTATCTTAAAATAAAAAAAAAAGTTGCATAACCAGCAATAATCGTACTTACATCAGCTTTTACGAAAAATAAACATGTTTTGACGATCAGAATAGAATAAAAGATAACTTTCTAGGATTTGATTTAATTTGGCAAAGTACTATTTAGTATCTCTTAGTTGTTGTCAAGTCATTTCTTCAACCCTCAAGTTCTAAATATTTTCAAACCATACTCCAAAACCTTATAGGTACTGAAAATACACCACAAAATTGTATTATTCGTTGACTTTTAATACTCTTGCTATGGTGAAAAATGTTTTTATTTCTAAAGTGCTTCGACATAATGACTCGCGATCCGAATCTACTTTCCACACATATATTCATTGCAAGTCAAATGTGTGTAAATTTGTTCTTAATAAAAATAGTGATTTTAATGTGGTTTCACCCAAACTTGTGAAAAAATTGAACCTCAAGCCCAAACTAATTCTTTTTCCTTTTGAATTTTTTTGACTCATTAATACCTCAATCACAGTCTCACATTGATGTGTTATGCCAATTAAAATTTAAAAGATATACAATTGAGATGATTTACCATATTTTGCCAATGGATGTAGGTCATATCTTGCTAGGTTAGTTATGGTTGGATGATTTTCATTGTGAATATTTTAGTTTTGAAAATGTTTTATAGTTTTTATTGTGGAAATAAGAGAATTTGTTTACTTCCTTACAATCAAGCATGCACACTATTGTGAGATCTTTAAATCTTAAATTTGAATTGGATGAGTACGAAATTGATGATTTTGAATAGGTAGAGTACTTGGTTACGTATTGTGGGTTTCAAAAGCCTGTTAATCAGTATACCACAAATTGAAGAATCGCTATGTTTGGAAGCTCAAAAGAATATTATCTTGGAGAAAAGTCAACCAGAGATTGAAGATAGTAGAATTGGAGAAACACAATTTTTTGTTAAGTCATCTAATATCGAGACGAGTATGAAAAAAAATGTCTAAGGATGAGAATACTATACTAGATACCACTGGTTTAGAATTTGTTCCTATGTAGTTTTTCAAAGGCATTGAAGTTTATTGATTTTATTATTTCGGATAATTTCTTTGTCATGCAAGTAAACTAGAATATGTCGGTATTTTCTCACTTATTTTCAATGTTATCTTTTGAAAAGAAAAGTCATGCAAATTTGATCCCGTGAATATTAAAAATTTGTTCTTGTAGCTTGATACTAGTTTGCTTTAAAATTTAAAGACGATTTTTTTTAGGAAGGAGAGTATGATGTTGTGAAGAATAACAATGAATATTTGGATTTCCACATATTTTAGTATATGAAGACTTAATATATTTTGTATTATTTTATTTATTATTTAGAAAAATTTGGTAGTTTAATTTATATTTGACCCATTTATATTTTGAGTTTTAACTTTAATAATTTTATTTAGTTTAAAATTTAATTATTTATCTTTTTCAATTAATTATAAAAAAATAATTTAATACTATAAATATGTTATCTTAAGATTTGTAAGGATACAATTTTTTGACAATTATATTAGTTTTTTTTTTTTAAGTTTTTATCTTTTTTATAGATTTAAAATTTTATCATATTAGCGTTAGTACATTAATTAATTCATTCAAGTTTGTATTACGCATTATAATATAATCTAATCATATTTTACTGTGTCATATGACATCTCCACATGCAATAATTGTCTCTCTTTCCTTTCTCTCTCTAGTCGATCAGAGCTGAGATGAAGTGAACAGAGTAATTACTAATGAGAGGGGTGTGTATTTCACTATTGTACGTAGAAGATTTACTTCGCATTTTACCCCTTGAGTGAGGGTAAATTTGCCAAAAAGCCACTTACGCGTGATAAGAATTTTGTGGCATGGTATGTTGTGGACGCGCCTTTGAATTATGACTTCGGGGTTTTTGTCACTTGAACATAATTTCATGATTTTACGCGTAATTAAAGAAACAAAATATAGAGGATGCTTATATATGCAAATTTTAAATGACAGCTGCACACCTTATAATAAAAAACCCACATCAAGCATAAATAAACCTTCTTGATGGGTAACTCCATTCATTATTAGTTAATTATTTTTCAATTGGAGACAATATTATAGAGTCAAAGTAGACAATTTTATTTAGGAAACTGTTATTTTTATAGAATTTTTTTGTTATTTTGCAAACAGATCTTATTTTTTATCTATAACGACAGTTTTAAAATCGTCGTTATATATTTATGATTACACTTTATATGTTAAAATCGTCGCTATAGACTTATTACGACACTTTATATGTAAAAAATATCGTCATAAGTCTATAAAAAAGTATTGTCATAAGTTTATAGCGACAATTTTAAAATCGTCGCTATAAATAAACCCTGCAGAAATAATAAAAAAAACCCTGCAAAAATATAAATTTTCTTTTATTTATGCCCAAGGTCAAACGGCTCACATACTTCATATTATTTAATATAAATCGTCTACATGTTTAACTCGAAATAAGTCCCCAAGAGGTGAACTAAGTTTCACATTGGGAATAAGAACTGGAGATGTAATATATACATAACCTTGATGGGCTTACTCTACAGCTCTACTCATTCCTAATCAATTTTTTAAGTTGATTATCGCTCATTATTACTCAACTTTCAATTATAGGATTGTATAATAAAATCTCATAATACATATTAGGTGTGTTACTATTAAATGATGTGCATATACCACCACCCGGAAAAAAATGGAAAGAGAGAGAGAGAGGACTTATGGAATTAAGCTATGAAAATAGAGAATCAAAGTAAAATGATAGTTAATTAATTATATAAACCATATATTAGCAAGAACGTACAAACACTTGGGTTTGGTACTAACTTTTAGACAATTATTTTTTTTAGTGGTGTTCTTGTTATATACGGATTAATGTCCGAGAAACTCTGAGCAAAAGTAATGTGGAAAATCTTGTCGTGCCTGCAGATAAGAAAGAAAATATAAAAACTTGTTAACTGAATTGTACCTAGCTTGGCACTTTAGCATTGTTCGGCTCCTCTTAGACCAAATATTATAATCTCAAAATTATAATTTATGAGATTATAATTTTAAAATTATTAATTAATTTTAAGATTAAATAGTCTCATATTTATTTTTTATGAAATTATTCATGAAATAGCTTAAAATAATATCATGTTATGTTTGTTTTTTTCATGATTAATTAAATAATTGAATTAAAAAAATTGTTTGAACTATTATACCCTTACCAATAATAACATATTTTAAACTTGTTTATATATCAAAAAATGATAAACAATTAATTATAAAATTTTAAATACTGTTGAAATAAGTTAGTGAGTTTACAGTGTTTTACCATACTCTTCCTATATACGTGAAATATTTGAGAATTAAATTATCATAAATTAGCACATAAATTAACAAATAAATAGTACAAAATACATTATATGTGAAATATTAAAATTTTATTAAAAATCACCAAAACTAAAATTAGAAAAAAGATTAAGATTAACTATTTTACTTGGCCTCCAAAATTTAAAATCTAGAACTATCCATCTTCATTAAAATTTTAAAATATAAAATATAATTAATCATTAGCCGAAAAGGAAAACAGTTTTTGATAGTAACTAAGTCTAAGCATTATTTTGAGATAAAATTTAGACCTTAAATTAAAACATTTATGTCAATCCACAATTTGACAATCAATGGAACAAAATGTTTGTCTATGGTGTTCTTTACTCTGTGTATGTAAAAGTGTGTGTGTGTGTGTGTTTAGCTTTCCCAGATGTGATACTCTTTTTATTTATTTTTTTGGTGCAAACCAGATGTGATACTCAGTTGTACAGGAAACAAGTTACGGTTTCTGACAGTTTGTCAATTCACTTTTCATTGTATGCCATTAATGATTAAAGTATGGTTATTTTTTCTCCAGAATTCTAACTTCTACGTATTTTTATTTTTAAACTATAAAATAATATGATATTTTTAATTTATCATTCTTTTGTTATCATCATATCTTGCATTGTGTCACTACTATTGAATTTCAATTTTACTATTTATAATGACCTGTATAATGATCCTTTATAAAATAATGAGTCTATTATTTTAATTGCCTTATGAGATCTACCATTTTATAAAAAATCACTGTACAAATCATTACACAAGTTATTACGTATAACAAAATTCGTTGAATTTTCAAGTAGTATTAAAGATATATTTGGAAACATAAGTTATTTTAAATACGTATTTTATTAAGGGTATGAAAACATAAGTTGTCATTTTAAATATGTATATTTAATTTTGGAACATAACAAGTATTATTATTATTTTTTTATAAAAAAAATCAATAAAAAATGAAGATGGAAATAAACTCAAAAACTCGTGAATATTGGCAAGAGATTTATCTTGTATTTAAAATACAAGGACCAAGATGCATGAAGTGTCTAATAGTGTATGTATAGTTGGAGAAATTATTCGATACATCAGGAGTAAATGAACAATATGTTCTTTCTTCTCACATAACAGTGGGGTATACAAGAATCCCACCACTTGTGGACCATACTGTTATGTGAGAGAGATGAACATATTGTTCATTTGCTCCTGAAGTATTAAATAATTTTCGTGTAGTTGAAAGTATTTCTCCTTGAAAAATTCTTTAATGATTGAATAATCTGCAGAAATTTCTTTAAAAAAGAAAAAGAAAAAAATACTGCCAAAAATGGATATTTAGGCTGATATATGGATATAATATGATATTATGGTCATTTTAGAAAAAAGGTTAAGGTTAATTTTATCTAAAAAAAATTAGTCCCGAATGGTTAGGACTATAATACTTAGATGAACATGGTATTAAATAGTCTCCCTTATTAAGCCATTTTATAATTTTTAGACTAATAGTCCCAAGTCCAAATTTAAAAACAAACAAGACATTTGGTATTAATAATCATATGTCAAGCATAATCCTTACAAACAAATATCGCCTTAAGGTTTATATGGTACACATTTATAACAAGTTGGTCAATCTACTTTATCGGTATCCTAAATTACTAAACTTTTCTTCATTAAGTAGCACAACATCCTTTTACTTAAGAAACTAGGGAAGTAGTGAAGGAATTCATTCCTTCACATGATAAGTTTTCTATTGAGAGAACAATGAAGATTTTTTTTTATAATAACAATATAGTTATTTTGAAAGAAACATTTTTCACAATTTAGATTTTTTCTTTCACAAAACTAAGATGATAGAAGGATATTTGACGCCAATTTTTGATAAAAATTTACGAAAAGAAATACTATTAATGAAAGAATTATTATTCGCTATATAGTATTGCTAAGAGGTTTTTTGCGATAGATAAAATTGATCACTATTTTGTTAAAATAAGTTTTTTTAGAATTAATTATAGTGAATATAAATTGTATTAAATATAAATACATTAAATTTTTTACAGTAACGAATTTACTTTAATAACACGTTTTAAGTAGCTTACAATATCAATGATTTTTTTTAATAAACTATAAAGTAAATACTGTATGTAGACACCCAAATTTTGCACTTTTGCACTAACCCTGACAGGAGGGCAGAATCGTCATTTGACCCGACGAGCGAAAAGGAAGGTGGACCCCAACATCAAGCCACCCCAGCGATTTACGGTCAAAGCCGCCACAACGGACAACGAACATCCGGTCACTTGAGGCAAGGCGAACAGTTGACCCAGAAAAGCCTGAGCCGACCACAAAAGACGACTGATGGCCACTCCGCTTACAATGTTCGGGGGTCTCGCTCCCTGGTGAGCGAGCGGCTGCCCAGCTCGCCGGTGAGCTGGCGGGGGGGGGTAGAGGGCAGCGCCCCCTGAAAGACAGGCACAATTGTCAAATTCTATATCAAGTCGCAGCCCTCCGAGCTAGCCTCCCAGAACAATATGGCACGTTTCCCAGGGATTTCCGAATCGCAAAAATACAGCCTTCCGAAATAATACCGCAGAAATTGGCGAATTAAGACCGCGCGGCACGGAAATCGAGAAAAGCAAGCCGGACAGCCGCGGATGCACCTGCGGCCACCGACAAAAGGGCAGGTTCGCGGCTCGAGGGCGGCACACGACAGCCGAGGTTCGGCGCGGGCGGCCAGCGAAGTCAGCCGCAGATGCACCTGCGGCCAGCCGCAGTTGCACCTGCGGCTGCCTTCGGAACTCTATTAAGCGTCCAGATCTGCGTCCGAGAGAAAAAAAGAGGAGAAAAAATAGATTTTTAGAGAGAGAGAGCTCGCGGGAGAAGAAGAAAATGGCGGAAATGTAGAGAGAGAAACGAGATTTTAGAGAGAGAAACCCACGGGTTTGTTCCAAAGAGTGAGATTTCTTCATCCTTTGTACAATCTTTGCATCCTATTTTGGTTTCCAAGTGTTGAATCATCTATTTCATCATTTGGAATGTAAAAAATCCGAGTTTCATAGCGTCGTTGTGTTTGATATATCAAATCTTGTAGATCTAGTTTTTATTTTGTTCTTATTGTGTTTGTTGGGTGGATCTTCTGTGGATCCGAAAATATTTGGTGCATTGCTATTTAAATAGTTTGTTTTAGTGTATTTGAAAGTTAGATCCAATGTAGTGGACATTTGTTTTGGGATCTATGGATTAGGGACGGTTAGAGAGGATTTATTGCGGATAGAATCTCCTCCTAACCTCCCGATGATATCCCTTTAGTTTATTTTCTAGCTTTTACGTATGTAACGATCGCGATGCACCTTTATGTAAATATGTAAATTTTTGGGCCTTAAAACGACATCGAGTCGAAAATCGGGTTAAGGCCCCGTGATAATAATAAAATATGTGATTGTGGGTGTTTGGGGTTGTCTGGATGGCTCACATGCCCATGGATAGCCCCGACACGTTTTGGAATGTTTGTTTTAATTTACGACACGAAAAAACGGTTTTCCAAAATAAGGCAAATGATGAAGATTTTCTAAAAGTGATCAATTTAGGATATTAGATTCACGAGGTTTAAAGGTTAAGTGTTTTGGGCAAACTTTAATCCATTATTTATGAATAGGCTTTAGTTGGTTTTAAAACGTCATAAAAAATGATTTTGCAAATAAATAAATGTTTTCATTAAACTTTGTGCATAGGGTTAAAGAGTTCTAGAAGTTGCCCTCGTTTTATTTATATTAACTGTTAGAAGGCAATGTATAGTCTCGATTCCTATTTGACAAAAGTTTAAAACTATTGTTTTCTAAAATGACATCTAAATAAAAAACCCTAAACGCTTTCGAAATTAAAATCAATCTTTCTTATAAAAAAGCGAAGCCTCGTCATTTGGGTCAGAGAACGTCCAAAACACTTTTCAGATAAACACTTTTGCCATATAAAATAAAAGCAAACTTTTTATGCAAAACGCACCACAAAATTCCATTTAGGCACACACACACACACACACACACACATTTTAGGATTTAGAAGGATAGGAAAATATCAAGATTGCGGTAACCGTGTTTCACGGAAGTCGGGGGGTGCCTAACACCTTCCCCTCGCTTAAGCAAGCCCCCGAACTCTATGAATCTCGGTTTGCGGACCAATTAATCGGAGTCACATATGAGCCAGCGATTACGAAAACAAATTCGGATGAGTTGGTACATCCATTTCAAATATACCAACTGGCGACTCTGGTCAATTGGCTCATAAAAAATCGATCTTTCAAAACCCGTCGACACTAAGCCGACCCTTTTCAAAATCACATTTAATTCAAAAGGCTAAAATTGGAAAGGGCATTTTAATTATTAAAAAACGAAACGGCGAAATCCCGGCGTCGACAGCTGGCGACTCTGCTGGGGACATTAGAGGGCTTAGACCGCATTTAAAATCCTGATGTTTTCCTATCCTTTAAAAATCTAAAAAATGTGTGTTTGCGTTATTTGCATTGATTTACCTTTTTGCGCGTGTATGTGAATAGTGTGATTGCGTTTTCTTTTCAAGTCTTTACTTTATTAGCATCATATGCATACGGTGAGGAACGATGAATGAATGATGAATGTATGTTGAGCAGTTCCTCCTCCTGAGGCAAACCCGTCGGATGTGGATTACTGGACTCAAAGGGGTGCTCCCCGGCGAGGCTCAGGAAAAGCATCCACTCAGATCCAATCCAATTGAAAGATCGGAATTTTTCCCTTCTAGTATGTTGCGAAGATCTGGGAACCTTCATGCAAAAAAAGCCCGCGAGAGTAACTTAGGGTAGGTCAGCCTCAGATAAACCCGACGCGTGGGAAGTCTCTTCATACCCTTTTACGTTTCACGCATGTAATGTCATACTTTAGTCAAACATTTTGTACCTCCCATTTTGTCAAAATAAAAATACTAACCTCTGTTTTACAGGGACAGCTTGGAGAGCATCATAATTGCACACTGTCATACCTTGGTTAAAATAAAGGGATACTAACCTTGTTTTGCAGGAAAAGATTACAAAACTCAAAAAACACAAAAATATTTGCTTTAGCATGCATCCACCAGTGTCATTTCCCGGAACTAAACTGGTTTGTTTATTCACAGGATTGCTCCCCAAACTCGTCTCCGATCCAAGAAAGCCAGAGAATCAACAGTCGAAATGGCTGAGAATCCCAATCCGAACCTGGCTCTTATATCTCGGGAAGAGTTTGATGCGTTAAAGAATCAGTTGACGGAATTGACTGTGATGCTAAAAGAGCACTTCAAATTGAAATCGAAGTCACAAACCGAGGACCCACCGGGGCCATCATCTCAAGGGAACGAGCTGACCCCAGAAACCCCGAAGGTGGAACAGCCAAAACAAATTATTGTCATTCCAGAAGAGGAAATTGCCAGTAATGTCAACAAGAAGATAAAGCAGATGGAAGAGGCCATCCAAACTATGAAGGGGATCGGGTCGTATGGCAGTGTTAACTACTCCGACTTATGCATCTTTCCGGGAACCAAATACCCCAAGAAGTTCAAAATTCCAGAATTTGAAAAATACAACGGGTCGGGGGATCCTTACATGCATCTAAAAGTCTATATCGGAGAACTTGGGGCATATGCTGAGGACGAGTCGTTGAGAATGCAGTTATTTCAGAAAAGCCTGATGGGGGAGGCTAGGACCTGGTACGCGAGGCTGGATAACGCTAAAATTCACAATTGGGAGGAGCTGGCCCACGCCTTTCTGACGCAATACAGCTTTCAATCCCAAATGGCCCCGGACCGATACCAGATGACCAAGAATAGGAAGCAAACCAATGAATCCTTCAGAGATTACGCTCAACGATGGAGAAGGATGGCGGCCCAAGTAAACCCACCCATGAACGAGGCGGAGATGGTTATGACATTCATTGATATCCAAGAGGCCCCTTACTATGAAAGGGTGATGGCTGGAATAGGGAAGCCTTTTGCGGAGATGATCAAACACGGGGAAATGGCAGAGATGGGGTTGAAGTCAGGAAAGATCCGAGACCTCACGGCTCTTGAAGCTGTTGCTGAACAGATACAAAGCGGAAACTATGGTAGTACTTCCTGGAGACCACATGAGAGAGAAGAGGGAGATGTGTCCCTGGTCTTGCAAGGGCTATCTGGGAAAACAGTGAGTAACCCTCATGTCCGCATGCCAAGAAGCGAGCCCCCGCGTCAGCCAACTTTTAACAATCAAAGATTTGAGGGGAGGAGGAGATTTGAAAATGCCCGAGATAGGGAATTCACCCCGTTGGGAGATCCATTAGAGCAAATTTTGGCTGTGTTAATCACCCAAAAGAAGATTACGGAGCTGGCACCGCCAACGGACCCAAAGGGGAAGAAGTACGACCCAAGCAAGAAATGTGCCTATCATTCCGGGTCCCCGGGGCATGACACTCAGGAATGTTAGGCGTTGAAACATAAGATTCAGAACTTGATCGATAGGGGGGACATCGTAGTTGAACGACCAGATGTCAACGCCAGCCATTTGCCGCAATGCGAAACAGATGAGGTAAGCATGATTGGGGCAGGAAATATCGGGGTGGACCCCAATCGCAAATCCATACGAAAGGTCGAAGAATACCCCCCAATGAGCGAAACAATTGTCCTTGAAGGGGAATGTTTGGGGGAGGTTAAGGTCATTAGGCAAGAATTGAAGTTGGTCAGGCATCAAATGAAGCAATTAGCAGACCTGGTGGTACACCAACATAATCTGACGAGGCAACTCTTCACCCAATTACTGAGAGACCAAACGGAAGAAGAGGACAAACAAATTTCAAACCAGGATCCCTCCCAGGAAAACCAGCTGACTCAAGGAGATCAAAACAGAATGAAAGGGCAGGGAAATGAAAATAATAAAGATGCCAGACGATCCCACCAGTGGAGCCTTGATAACCGCTCGGACAGAGGTGAACCCTCAAAGGGGAAAGATCGAGCAGCATTCCCAAGAGATCGAAAGTTCACCCCTTTGAGCAAATCAAATGCAGAAATGTTGCACCTTCTGATCAGCCGGGGAAAGATTACGGAGTTGCTGCCACAAACCGACCCCAAGTCTAAAAGATACGATCCTACACGAATATGCCTCTATCATTCCAACTCACCAGGGCATGATACTGAAGAGTGTTGGGCGTTGCGGCACAAGATCCAAAATCTTATCGAAAGAGGAGAGCTGAAAATGGCAAACGACCTTGAGATCACCGCAATGGGGAACCTGACCACCGACGAACGGATTGTCGAGCCTCAACGAACCATGAAATGGTAAATTCCCAGGGATACAATTGTGAGTTCCAAGAAAGGGGTGTGGGGATGTTATCGTCTGCTTAATGTTATGTCCTGTTTTATTTTTTGTGCATTATTATTATATGTAAAAAAAAAAAAAAAAAAAAAAAAAAATCTTGTGTGCTATCTAGCCCTGAACTACGAAAGACCTGATCTCCTCTTCCTATAGGAGTACGTAGGCAGCCACTTTGGCGCGGTCTAATTCTTGTAAAAATGTATATAACCCTTCGATAGTTTTGCAATTAACGATCAATGACTCAGACAACCTGTTCTCCTGTCAACCCATCGGAGTACACTATCAAAGGCAAAGATTCTTGGGTTCCCAGCATCTCATCAGCCCACCTGTCAAAGACACCACGAATCAATGACCTTGACAACAATCAGGACTGGGGCAATTTTGAAATCGATGACGATTCGACACTGGGTCATTCATCAATCATCCATGGAAAGGTAGTGCACAATTCAACATCTATGGTACGATCTCGTCAGCATACGACAACGTCATCCGAGATGTACGATCAATTGGTCCTTTCCAGTCAGAGCTCTTTCAGAATACGATGACCCTCAGGTAAGATACAACTCGTTTCATCTCTTTATTTCTTTCCTGTCTCCATGTACATATATTATGACTGTATATAGTCTAACTCTAACATTACTTTTGGAAAAAGAGAAAATTTTATTTGACTTGTTAGGAATCGAATTAATCCTAAAAAGCATCCGTGGAGCAGACTCGTGAGTATGATTAGACGATTAAAACTGATCAACCTATTAAAACTGCACTAGGAGCTGATTTCGAAGTGTTGTTCGAAGCAGAATCAACCTCATAGGCAAGTCTGCACGTTGCGTTTGCACCGACTTTCGGATGTGGGGTATAAAGCTATGACGATAATGATGACGATTGATGCGGAGTCGAAAAGTAAATAAAAGTGAATCAAATGCCTCGAATCGTTGCCTGAATTATTCGAGCAATTAAGCCTGAGGGGTGTCTTTACGCCTGGCGCCTTAAAGTCATCTGATTTGGGAGTCGCCGGCCCAACGCTCGTTACATGGGTAATTCAGAGCCTAAGAAAACGAGCATTACGACTGCAGAGACCTGAGCAGATTCAAATCGTGGCATGGGTTACTCGAGTAATTAAGCCTGAAAGGTGTCTCTACACCTGGTGCCCTAAAGTCGTCCGATTTGGGAGTCATCGGCCCAACACTCGCTACATGGGTAACTCAAGCCTAAGAAAACGAATCTTGCGCAGGGTCAGACGAGGAATGAATGTGGTAAACCACCTAACTTGTATCGAAGCGTGGCCTCTGTTACTCGAGCAAGTAAACCCGAAGGGGTGTCTTTACACCTAATGCCCTAAAGCCGCCTGGTTTGGGAGTCATTGGTCCAAAGCTCGTTAAATGGGTAACTCTGAATAGCCTAAGAAAACGAGACAAGTTAAGTGGACACGAAAAGGGAAATGCGGAGTTGAAAAAAGAGGAAAACAAAAAAATTTCGACCAGAGAAAAGAAGGAAGCTCATCTAAAGTCACGGAAAAGAGGCCCCTAAATGAAGGATGCATCGTACAGTGCACTTCACATATATATGTTCTACATAAATAGTTAAGTTTGAGTTTGTTTTTTAATTTATGATATACCACAAGTCTACAATTCAAATTATAATCTAATTAATATTTTAATAGAAAATTTATTCTTAATAATAATTTTTAAGTAATTTACAATATTAATTGTATTAATTAAAGTATTAAGTTGCAATAATTTAAATTTTAATATATTGTACATTGACAATAAACAAAATTATAATAATTATGACTCTTTTTGTGGAACATATTACAAATATGCAGTAAGTCACATATGAAATAAATTACTTTTTGTAAAAGAAAATCTTAGAGTGTGTTTTAATTTTTAAACGTGCCAAACGTTCTCTAACCAAACAAATGTATATAATATAAATAATTTCTTAGCACTAGACAAACTTACACATATTTTTTTCTTCTTATAATGTTTTAAAAGTAAATTTCAAAGAGAAAAGTTATTTATGAGAATTCTTTTTTTGCAAAAAAATCACTAAGAAAATTATATATTTCTGACTAAATTTATTCCGTGAAAAATAAATTATTTTTGACAGAATTTTATCAGAAATTTCGTGAAAAATAAGGCTTTTTTTAAACGAACAGAGACCCTCCCTCCTGCCTCACTCACATACCTGCAAGAAGAGAGAAGGAAAAAAAAAACATCATAGCTCCGATCCGCTGCCTCCTGCTCTCACAGTTTCGATCCGCCTCTTCCTCATTTCTCAATCTCCGCTTGCTGCTCCCTTTATCCTCGCTCTCTCCTCCCACTCCATTATTGCCCTAGTTTTGAAAAAAAGCCTCAATTTCGATTTCTGCAATTTCTGGCGACGTCGATAGCTTCCTTGACCTCATTCTCCTCCGTTGTTGTTTTTTTACTTCTAATTAAAGGTTAGTTTTCAATTTGGTTATTTCACCAATTTTACACACACTACCATACTCGTAATATGTCTGACACACCTATTAAATTTAAAGTAAACTTATACACACTAATTTAGGTTTTAATTTAAGAAATTTATGATGTTCTATATATTAATTGACATGCCCTAATTTTTGAACGTGTATGATATTGTGTATATATTTTGAAATTGAGCATATGAAATTGATTATATCATGTATATCCATGATATTGTGGTGTACTTTAGTAATTTATATAGCCCGAATTTGAATGTTGGTAGTAACTAGATCCGGTTTGTGCAAAATGGGTGTGGTGGCTATTTGGTAATTTTCTTGTAGTGTATTGAAGTGTTTATCTGCGTGCTTATATAGATAATTTTCTTGTAGTGTATTGAAGTTCTAAAAATTGCAGATTTTAGTTTGCAAGGTATAATCAAATACAAGTTTTTTTTATATATTTCCCTGCGTTTATGTGATAATGAATGCACTGGACCAACTATGGAAATTACTGAATTCAGTTGTTGAACATTGAATGGTTAAATTTGATGATAAGAAATATTGTACAAGGGCTGTATTAGATAAGATCAAAACTGTTAGATTGATCTCTTGATAAATGTATAAAAGTCTTTTGTGTTGTACTAAGACTTAGATAGATCAAAATTGTTAGGTTGATCTGTTGGTGTAATAAAATCGTAGAATGAACTCTACGATTTCAGTCAAGGAAACTCTACGATTTGAACAGACTCTACGATCAAGGCAACCAATCATAAAATGGACTCTACGATTTTGGTCAAGTAGACTCTACGACCAAACAGACTATGTTCTTAACGTGAAAACTTAAATCGAACTCTACAATCAACAGTCTAACAGTTGAGTAAACTCTATGATGATAGTAAGAGATGATCCTTTACAGATCAATCAAGTCAGCAAGGATATTCGTAGAGTTGATCATAAAAGGTCGTTGAGCAAAAAGGCAAGAGACATCACGACTCTCAGATCAGGAGCTATTCTGTTCAGGAATTCAATCTACATTAATGTAACCAAAAAGGAAACTTCTGCAAATCGATCAAAGTCAGAAAAGTCAGGGGTCTGACCCAAGCGCACCATGCATCAGAAAGAAGACTTTCAAGGCAGAAAAGTCAGAGGACTGTGTCCTATCACTCCTATAGTATGGAAGGACCAAACGACTCTATGAAAGTTGGTAGGAACCTACGACTGACATATCTGTCCCAAAGGAAAAAGAAAATAACCCTCCATGGACTAACATGTCAGATCAAATAAAGTCTCATCAGAGCTTTAATGAGCTATATTAATATAATATACAACAGCTCTCCTCTATGAGGTAACGGATAGTAACTCAAGCTCAAGCAGATGGCCCAACGGGAAGAAAACTGAAGCTCAAACTTCTTAAATACCAAGATCGGCAAAAAGGAAGAAATGAGCTCTGCACAAAAAGAAAAATATACGCAAGAAGTGAAAAAGATCAAACTGATAAGAAAGCTTGCATTGCTACTAAGTCCTTCGAAAACTCAAGCTAATAAGCAACTTAGTAGCACATCCAAATATACATCACTACAGAAGAGTTCTTTGTGAACTAGTGTCTCCAAGTCTGTTAGACTTGTAAAGTTCTTCGTGAACTAAAGTTCCAAGACTGCGGGTCTTGAAGGAATCTTAGTGATTCAGATATTGTAAAAGTATCCTTAGTGGATTTGCTGTTGGAAGAGCAGAACAGTGGAGTAGGAGTCTTGTGAGCTCTGAATCACTTAAAACCCAGAGTCTTTCTTATTGTGTCTTTCATTTGCTATATCTGCCATATAATTGCTTGTTGAATTATTACTCTAACATATCAAGAAAAGGATAACTAAATCATATTCCGCTGTGTTAAACTTTCTGTTTAAGAATTAATTAAGTAAGATCTTTTTAAATAAAAGAAATTTTTAAAAGAATCTATTCAACCCCCCTTCTAGATTTCTATCGTGTCATTGAGAACTAACAATTGGTATCAGAGCAGGTTCTCACATCTAAAGCCTTACAAGCTTGAGTAGATCAAATGGCACTCAACAAGAATGGATCGGAACTCGGTGGAGGTAACAGACCACCTATGTGTAATAAAGAAAAAATTGCTAACTAGAAAGTTCGTATGCAGGCTTACATGGATGCTATATATGATGAACTGTTCAAGACAGTGCTAAATGGGCCGATCATACCAATGAAACTTGCACTATCAACTGAAGATCCAAGCAAGCTAGTAGCAAACAAAAGAGACGAATGGACAGACAATGAAAAGAAGGATGTTCAAAGAGACAAAAGGGCTAAAAACATCTTATTTCAATCTCTGGATGATGATCTATTTGAGAACGTTGTCAACTATAAAACAGCTCAAGAAGTCTGGCAAACTCTGTTGATCATGCATGAAGGAACAGAAGAAGTCAGAGAAAATAAGCAATCACAGCTTGTTCAGCAGTATGAAATGTTCACCCACATCTCAGGTGAAAACATTACAACCACCTACGAGAGATTTAACTTGCTACTAAACTCTCTCAGATCTTATGGAAAAATCTATCCAAACAGAGATCTTATCATTAAATTCATGAGATCTTTGCCAAGTAAATGGGATGCCAAAACCACAGCCATCCGGGAGTCAAAGAACCTGCACGAGATGACTGTACAACAGTTATATGGAAATCTTCTCACCTATGAGCTGGAGCTAAATCAAAGAGCAGAGAATCTATCTGGGGAAAGAAAGAAGGAGAAAAACATTGCTCTTAAAGCCTCAACCTCAACTTACAGAAGCAATCATAAGGATATCTCTGACTCTGACAAGGATGAATCAAATGATGATGAAGGAGCTGCCATGCTAGTCAGACACTTTAAAAGATTCATCAATAGGAACATGCCTCAGAAGTTCAGAAGCAACAGCAGCAAAGAACAACCAAATGACCTTTGCTATAATTGCAAAAAGCCAGGTCATTTCATTGCCAAATGTCCAAAACCCTTAAGAGAAGAGCTGAAGAGGGACAAAACGAGAGCAAATCCAAAAAGAGAATTCAAGAGCTTCCACAAACAAAAGAAGAAAGACAAAAGCTTCATAGCTGAAGGCTCCTGGAGTGACTCAGAAGAAGAACTAAATTCTGAGTCAAGTGACGATGAAGAGCCACAGAAGGCCAACCTGTGCTTAATGGCAAATGAAGAAGGAAGCAACAAAAGGAATTCATCATAGATGAGGTATTTGATTTCTACTCTCCTGAATTAAGCATTGATGATCGTAGAGAAGGCATGCATGACTTAATGACAGAATTGCACAAATACATAAAATTGTTTAGAAGGTTATCTAAAGACTACTCTCATCTAAAAGAGGATAAAGAAAAAATAAGCATGGAATTAGAAGCCTCAGTTCAAACTGCAAAACTTTACTCTAATCTTGAGACTGAGAATGAAAGACTAAAAGAGATAAATGAATTAAGCACTCATAAAGAATCCTCACTAGTCTCCAAGATTCAGGAACTAGAAAAAATAATTTTTATGTGGAACAAGTCTAGTTCGTCTATGGACACCCTGATCTCAAGTCAAAGAGATGTGACTGATAGATTAGGATTAGGATTTGAGAATTCATTCTCAAAGCCCAATATGGAGAAGTCAATGGAAATAAATGAAGGCAAATCCTTTAATTTTAATAAAGGAATTGTGTTCATCAAATCCTCAGATTCGATATCTCCCAGCAATCCACATTCTGCTAAACCTACTATCAGTTTTAACAATAAAACTCGCACAGGTCTTGGATTCAGAAAATTGAAAAATAAGTCCAGCAAAACTCACTCTACGAATCATAATAATCGTAGAGTAGTATGGAAGCAGAATGTAGATCAGCAAAAGACTATGAGAAATCATAATCCATACAAGTCCTGGACAAACAAGAAGTCACAAATACACATATATCATCATCAATATCATATCAATCATAGGCACCATTGTAAAAATGATAAATATTTGTTAAGATATCATAGACTGCAAGGATCTAAAATCAAACAGATTTGGGTCCCAAAAGGTACTAACAAAGCAGGACCCAAACAGATATGGGTACCAAAATGAAGATTGATTTGTTATGTAGGTAAAGAGATCCATCTGGTATCTTGACAGTGGATGCTCACGGCACATGACAGGAGACAAGGCTCTTCTATCAGAGTTTAAAGAAAAAGATGGACCTGCTGTCATTTTTGGAGACAACAACTCTGGGAAAACCAGAGGTTATGGCTCAACTGGGAATGGTGCAATATCTTTCAGTAAAGTGGCATATGTTGAGGGACTAAAGCACAACTTGCTAAGTATAAGTCAGCTCTGTGACAAAGGACATCAAGTCACCTTCCTCAACAACCAATGCCAAGTTAGAGACTTGAAAACTAACTCTCTAAAGCTAGAAGGAGTTCGAGAAGGAAATGTCTATGTGGTCAATCTTGCTAAATTAAGTTTAGAACAAACTGTCTGTTTTTCTTGCTAAAGCCTCTGAAGATATGTGCTGGCTCTGGCATAAGAGGTTATCTCATCTTAACTTCAAGAGTATTTCAAAGCTTGCCTCCAAAGATCTAGTAAAAGGATTGCCAAAGTTAAACTTCATCAAAGAAAAACCCTACAAAACTTGTCAGTTTGGAAAGCAAACAAAGACGTAATTCCAAAGCAAATCAGTAAACTCAAATGATAGGGCTCTTCAATTACTTCACATGGATTTATTCGGACCAATATCAACGACCAGCCTCGGAGGAAAGAGATACTCTCTAGCAGTAGTAGATGACTACACCAGATATACATGGCTATCTTTTCTAAGCTCTAAGGATGAAACCATTTCACATCTTATCAAGCTCTTCTGACTAATCATGAATGAAAAGGGCGAAAAGATCACGGCCATCAGAAGTGATCATGGACGAGAGTTTGAGTTCTCAGATATGGACCTGTTCTGTGAAGAAAATGGAATAAATCACAACTTCTCAGCCCCAAGAACGCCTCAGCAAAATGGAGTAGTAGAAAGGAAGAATAGGACTCTTATTGAAGCAGGAAGAACCCTTTTAGCAGCAGCTTATCTTCTTGAATATTTATGGGCTGAAGCCATCAATACTGCATGTTACACTCAAAATAGGTCGCTCATACATTCAACATTGAAGAAAACTCCGTACGAATTATGGAAAGGAAGAAAGCCAAACATAAGTTACTTCCATGCGTTTGGTTGCCTGTGCTACGTACTCAACAATGGCAAGAAGCATCTAACCAAATTTCAGCCAAAATCAGATGAAGGAATCTTCCTTAGCTATGCAACAGATAGCAGAGCATTTAGGGTGTTCAACAAGGAGTCATTAACTGTTGAAACCTCCATCCACGTCACATTCGATGAATCAGATCCTGAAAAGAAAAGATCACCATTCAACGAGTCACCAGGCACAAGCTCAACGATCGAAGAACTCAAAATCGTAGAGTCTGACTCTGCGACCATAGAACCAGCGACAGAAATCGATGAACAAGGAAAGGAAATCGTAGAGCACACCACACCAGACATTGGAACTCTACGATCAGAACCAGAAGCTGATTTGGAGGAACTCAGACAAGAAGGTACCAGAACAGACCTCCCTAGCAGAATAAGATGGACCAAAGATCACACTTAAGATCTAATTATTAGAGATCCAAACACCGGAATCAAGATTAGAGCTGCAACCTCGAATGAATGCTTTTACCTAAGCTTTCTCTCTCAAGAGGAACCCAAGAAGATCGAAGAAGCCTTAGGAGATTCAAGTTGGATAGAGGCCATGCAAGATGAGCTAAATCAATTTGAAAGAAGCAAGGTCTGGAGATTAGTGGCTAGACCTCAGCATAAACCAGTCATTGGCACCAAATGGGTTTTCAGAAATAAGATGGATGAAAATGGTGTGATAACAAGGAACAAAGCAAGACTAGTGGCCAAAGGTTACTCTCAAGAAGAAGGAATTGACTACGATGAAACATATGCTCCAGTTGTCAGGTTGTAAACCATAAGGATCTTCCTTGCCCATGCTGCTCACATGAAGTTCAAAGTCTTTCAAATGGATGTCAAGAGTGCTTTTCTAAATGGGGAACTCCAAGAAGAAGTTTACGTGGAACAACCTCCAGGTTTTATCAATCTAACTTTTTCAAATTATGTTTATAAATTAGATAAAACACTATATGGTCTAAAACAAGCATTTAGAGCATGGTATGAAACCTTAACTAACTTTCTCATTGAAAAGGGATTCACTAGAGGAAGAATAGATACTACCTTATTTTTGAGAAAATATAAGGATAAGACACTGCTAGTTCAAATTTATGTAGATGATATCATATTTGGTTCTTCTGATGAAAAATTATGTGAAAGCTTTGCCAAGCTTATGCAGAGCAAGTTTGAAATGAGCATGATGGGAGAACTCAACTTCTTCCTTGGACTACAAGTGAAGCAGACTGATGAAGGCATATTCATTAATCAAGCCAAATTCATCAAAGACTTATTAAAGAAATATGGCATGGAATCTGCATCTATCATGAAGACTCCTATGCCACCTACCACCAAGCTTGACAAAGATGAAAATGGTAAATCCACTGAAATCACTCAGTACAGAGGTATGATAGGTTCACTATTATATCTTACTGCGAGCTGACCAGATATAATGTTTGCTACATGTATATGTGCTAGATTTCAGGCTAACCCCAAAGAGTCTCATCTATTAGCTGTGAAAAGAATTTTCAAATATCTTAAAGGAACTCCAAATTTAGGATTATGGTATCCCAAGGAGTCCTCCTTTGATCTTATGAGATACTCAGATGCTGACTATGCAGGATGCAAAATAGACAGAAAGAGCACAAGTGGAACTTGCCAGATGCTTGGCAACAGACTTGTTTCTTGGTTTAGTAAAAAGCAGAACTCAGTGTCGACATCTACTGCAGAAGCTGAATATATAGCCGCAGGCAGTTGCTGTGCACAAATCCTATGGATGAAGACTCAACCTGCAGACTATGGGTTTGAGCTTAATTCTATTCCTATATACTGTGATAATACTAGTGCAATTGCTATAACTTATAATCCTGTTATGCACTCAAGAAGTAAGCACATAGATATAAGATATCATTTCATCAGGGATTATGTACAAAATGGAAATATATCACTTCACTACATCCCAACTGAAGATCAACTAGCAGATGTATTTACAAAACCTTTAGATGAATCAAGATTTAATAAACTCATAAGTGAGTTAGGAATGCTAAATCTAGACCCTTAATATATATATCATGTTTTTTTTTTGAAGATACTAACTCTGCAGGAATAAAAGTGAGTAAGGAAAATAAGTAAAAGACAAAATCGTGAAATAAACTCAACGATCGTCAGGCAAAGGATCGTAGAGTACGCTGAAGATCGTCAGGCAAAGGATCGTAGAGTATGTTGAAGATCGTAGAGATCACTCAACGATCAACAAACCAAGAATCATAGAGCACACTACAAACCGAAGAGCTCACTTAACGATTGGCAAGCCAAGGATCGCAGAGTATTCCTTTATCGTAAAGCTAACTCAACGAACATCAACAAAAGAATTGAAGTGACAAGAAGGATCGTAAAGCTTTAGGGGCAAAAATGTCATCAACCAACTGAGATGCTCCTATCAGAACATGACACGCATCTCAGCAAACATAGAGGGAAGTTTTAAATACTTTGAAAACTGCACGTCGTTTATTTCTTCAAATAAAAAATCTATCATTCCTATCTCTCTCTCTCTCAATCCAAAACCCTAAGTTTTCAATACTCAGATAAATCGTTCCTACTATTTCAAGAAAACTATCAAATGGCACCTGCTTAAGTCATTTCTGGAAACGAGCTCAACTTCGAAGCCTTCACATCGGCAGATAAACAATTCAAAAGGATAATCTAGTTACTAGAAAAGGCGGGTCTGCGAAAAGCTCTGGGAACTAATACGAGGATTCTGTCAAAGCTTATCCGAAAGTTCTACATCAATGGATCCTATGCAAATGGAACTCTAACCACTACTGTAAGAGGAGTACATCTCAATCTCACTGCGGAAGAATTTAATCTTGCCCTAGGATTCAAGCAAGGAGGCCTCATATCTCTAAATATGGTGAATACCGAAGAAGGCCTGAGAAGAATGCACCACCAAAAGAATCCAGGACTGAAAGGTTTAAAGAAGAAAGAATTTCCTCAGAAATATGAGTTCCTGGTAGATGTGGTTGGTAAATGCCTACTCTGCAAAGACTCGGCTCATGACTCAGTCAGTGAGGTGCAACTGAAATTGATGACAGCTATAGTCAAGAAGACAAACATCAACTATGGCTCTTTGCTAGTGGAATGGATAGGGAACTGGGTCCAGAATGTGGAAAAAGGAAAGGGGACCAGAAAAATGTCCTATGGGAGATTCATCAGCATTCTCCTTAGATCATCTTTGGGGGATCTGATTGAGCCTGATGAAGGAGAAGCCCTAAATACTAACAAAAGAATCACCCAGAGAATCTTCGACAACTGGAGGAGGAATCCAGTTGAAAATAGGAAACTATCCCGGTCAGGGGATAGTGAAAGAACGCAGAGTGGGGCAGGGCCATCTCTTTTAAAGAACACTCCTGCAGAAGAAGAATCTCAGGAAATTAGCAAGCAATCTCAGGGTCTCATCAGAAAGAGAAAAGGAAAGAAAGCCCTTGAGGTTGAAGAACCTCAGGGCTCATCTAATGAGGCTCCTGATGCCGCTCCTGAAGAAAAGGCTGCATCAGAGGATGAAGATTCTGATCTGCGAAGGGAAACTTGTAGCAAGTATGAAGCTGAAGAGGCAACCCCAAAAGAGCCAAAAAGAAAGAGAAGAAGGCTAGTTAAATTAGCCGACAAAGACTCAGTAGCTAAGGGGGAGCTACTTGAAAAAGCTTTCATTGCTCCAGTTGAGAAGGAGTCATCTAAAGCAGCTGAGCCTATGGATGCTCAAACTGAGGGGGAGCCACCAGTAGTTTTTGAGCCAACAGATGCTCTGGCTGAGGGGGAGACTCACGGAGGTACTTCAGTCCCTTCAGCCACAATGAATAATGATGAAGAGGATGACATCGAAATAGTGGCCGTTGGAAGAAATGATCAAAGGCATCTTAACTACAACTGCTTGTTGAAATTTTTGCCACTAATGCCATTCCACCGAGCTCTGGTGCACAGTGCATGGGATCAGGTCTTCTGGACATTCAAAGCTTACCCAAATGTGGTGATTATAGCTCAAGGCTCTCCTCAGAATCTATTTTTTTGCCTAGAAGCTCATTTCATGCAGCCCCTTCTCACATTCTTTAGGGCAAAAGGTACATTTTATCCCTCTAGCCCTCATTCAAATTCATACACCCTCATCAATGTTCAATAAATTTGAGGAGTCCCCAAATACCAGCTCTACATCAAACTCTACGATCAACACTTTCCCGATCGTAGAGTCACCACCCTCTACGACTGGTGGTCAAGAAAGCCTAAATAATCAAAATGTAGAGTGCCCTCCAGACTCTCCTACTCAGCAAACAATGCCTCCGGTTCCATCTTCAAGACTCCTCTTAACCTACGAGGATATTCCCTCCACCTCTGGTCACGAATACTTTCACATTCCAAGCTCTACGGCTGACCAGGGACAATCATCTCAACTCCTCCAACAAATTTTAGACAAGGTATCTCGGCTTCCTACAACTGAGGGCTTAACTGACTTGACAAGCCATATCCATACAGAGATACAGAATGACCTGGCATCGAAATCCCACAACCTTCAACGTAGAATGGACGATGTCATTGATGCTGCCAATGGTCTCTCTAACAGCCTGAATAAACAATTCTCCACAAGATTAAGGCAGTTAACGGCAACAGTCTCTGAAAATCTCCAAGAAAGGGATAAAATTTTTCTGGAAGCCTTAAACAAACATCAGCAGGCCGTTGTTGTTCTTCAAGAAACCAATGACAAATCTATCACTCTCCTCAGTAATGAGATCATTGCCTTGAAGAATTCTCTCACAGAACAACAACATCGGTCAAATGACACTTTGTCATTGGTGGAGCAAAAACAAATGATGGCTGACGAATGACTTCAAGCCCACCAAGATGATGTTGCTGCCACTAAGACTCAACTTCAAAAAATTATTCAGGGCATACAGCAGCTTTTAGAGCAGGTAGCAACAATTAATGATGCCAACAAGGGGGAGAAGAAACTGAGCACAATAGAACAAATAAGAACGAGCTCAGACTACAGCAGAAGAGAAAGAGCATCTCAATGGATGAGGATGGTTCAAACATCAATACATCCTCCTAGATTCGAAGCAGTGCCATCTCGTCCCAGATAGGAGGTGACAGCAAGACCTTCTTCCTCAACTATGAGGTCATCTAGCTCACAAGAATGATTTCAAATTAAAGAAGAAGAAGCTGTGCTGAGGGAAGAAGAACTGAGAAAAGCAGAAGAAGAAAGGAGATCATTCTTCAGGCAGAGGGAAGAAGAAAGCAGAAGACCTCCTAGCAGAAGGAGATAAGTTTTTGTTTTCTTTTTCTGTTGTTTTCTCAATTGTATCAACTGACTAAAACATCAATAAAATTCATATTTTTCTCTAGAAAATACAGCTGCTCACTATATGATTAGGCATTCAATTACTCTTACATTTTGCCTATTTAATGTGTTCAAATCACTATCTGTTAATTATGTTGTCATCATCAAATAGGGGAGATTGTTGAACATTGAATGGTTAAATTTGATGATAAGCAATATTGTACAAGGGCTGTATTAGATAAGATCAAAACTGTTAGGTTGATCTCTTGATAAATGTATAGAAGTCTTTTGTGTTGTACTAAGACTTAGATAGATCAAAATTGTTAGGTTGATCTGTTGGTGTAATAAAATCATAGAATGAACTCTACGATTTCAGTCAAGGAAACTCTACAATTTGAACAGACTCTACGACCAAGGCAACCAATTGTAGAATGGACTCTACGATTTTGGTTAAGTAGACTCTACGACTAAACAGACTATGTTCTTAACGTGAAAACTTAAATCGAACCCTACGATCAACAGTCTAACAGTTGAGTAAACTCTATGATGATAATAAGAGATGATCCTTTACAGATCAATCACGTCAGCAAGGATATTCGTAGAGTTGATCACAAAAGGTCGTTGAGCAAAAAGGCAAGAGAAAACATGACTCTCAGATCATAAGCTATTCTGTTCAGGAATTCAATCTACACTCATGTAACCAAAAAGGAAACTTCTGCAAATCGATCAAAGTCAGAAAAGTCAGGGGTCTGACCCAAGCGCACCATACATCATAAAGAAGACTTTCAAGGCAGAAAAGTCAGAGGACTGTCCTATCAGTCCTATAGTATGGAAGGACCAAACGACTCTATGAAAGTTGGTAGGAACCTACGACTGACATATCTGTCCCAAAGGAAAAAGAAAACAACCCTCCATGAACTAACAGGTCAGATCAAATAAAGTCTCATCAGAGCTTTAATGAGCTATATTAATATAATATACAACAGCTCTCCTCTATGAGGTAACGGATAGTAACTCAAGCTCAAGCAGATGGCCTAACGGGAAGAAAACTGAAGCTCAAACTTCTTAAATACCAAGATCGGCAAAAGGAAGAAATGAGCTCTGCACAAAAAGAAAAATATACACAAGAAGTGAAAAAGATCAAACTGATAAGAAAGCTTGCATTGCTACTAAGTCCTTCAAAAACTCAAGCTAATAAGCAACTTAGTAGCACATCCAAATATACATCACTGCAGAAGAGTTCTTTGTGAACTAGTGTATCCAAGTCTGTTAGACTTGTAAAGTTCTTTGTGAACTAAAGTTCCAAGACTGCGGGTCTTGAAGGAATCTTAGTGATTCATATATTGTAAAAGTATCCTTAGTGGATTTGCTGCTGGAAGAGCAGAACAGTGGAGTAGGAGTCTTGTGAGCTCTGAACCACTTAAAACCCAGAGTCTTTCTTATTGTGTCTTTCATTTGCTATATCTGCCATATAATTGCTTGTTGAATTATTACTCTAACATATCAAGAAAAGGATAACTAAATCATATTCCGCCGTGTTAAACTTTCTGTTTAAGAATTAATTAAGTAAGTTCTTTTTAAATAAATGAAATTTTTAAAAGAATCTATTCAACCCCCCTTTCTAGATTTCTATCGTGTCATTGGGAACTAACATCAGTGACATGTTGGAATCTGTTGGTATGGTGTTTGTTCAGTCCTTGTAGGAACTCGGAAAATTGCACATATTTTGTGTTTTTGTTCCTCTTTCTAAGATATCTTACATTTCTTGTCAGTGGCAGAACCAGGACCATAATGTTGAGGGGTCAAAATCTCTCAGCAAAAAAAATTATTTATTGACGCTTGAACTGCTTCTTTCGAATGTACGACTGAGGGGAGGCAACTGTATTCTGCGACTCTGCATAGCTTGAAAACGTCTTAAAATTTGTTCGTTTTCAATTGTTGAAAAAATATCCTTCTCGATATAAACTACCAGACTGTCATTCATCCACTCATCTCCCATTTTATTACGCAAGTCAGTCTTGACAATTTTCATCGCAGAGAATACTCTTTCAACAGTAGCAGTCGCAACTGGTAAAACCAAAGCCAACTCGATCAATCGATATACCAATGTAAAAGTCAAATTTCTTCTTGTTTCAATCAGCTTCTTAGCAAGACTTCCCAAACCTTTGATCCCAAAAAATTGGTTATCGCATTGCATATCATAAATGTAATTAACAAGTTGATCCCCAAGTATCATGCGATCAGTCACTGAGAAATCTTCTGGATAAAGCTCAGCAAGACGGAGTAACTTATTTTTGTCAAATTTAGAGAACGAATCACTTGGATCAAGGCATGATATGCATAAAAGTAACTCTGTGCTTACTTCTGAAAAACGATTCTTCATCTCTTGAACAATTGAATCAACAACCTACATTGTAATAATGAAAAATCAACAAAAAAAGATAAATTCTTGGATAGGAATAATGAATTTTTTTTTATAGAGATTATAGTTATACCTGACAAAAAATCTCAACACGATAATGATGAAAATTATTAATAATTTGTCCATTGCGCCTGCTACGATCGTGGGATCTCATGTTGTCTTCCATATTAATTATTGGGATCATGTTCTTCTCGCAAAAAATATTGACTTCCTTCAAAAAATTCTCCCATTCCGCCTCCCTAAAATATTGTAGTCAAGCTTTCATTACCCCAATCAATCTCACAGCATGTACAATGTTTTGATCTTTTTGCTGTAAGGAAAGTGACAAATCATTTGTGATTCCCAATAAATATTTCATCAAATGCATCACAAATACAAATTCATAATTCTCCATCTTATCAATCAAACTTATAGCAATACCGCTATTATCATCAGAAGCACCATCATCATGCACATTTTCAAACACTTGTAATACAGAAGTCCACATAGACATAAGACGGATTATAGTTATATGTTGTGACCCCCAACGAGTATCTCCTGGCCATCTTAAACTCGTTTCTTGATTTTTCCCTCTACAACTTACTATCTCTCCATTTTCTAAACACTCTATGATTCTATCATGTTCAAGCTGTCTAAGTTTATCTTTCCTTTTACATGATGCTCCAGCCACATTCACAATCATAGTAACATATTGGAAAAAATCACTCACAATACGGTTGCTCTTGGCAACAGAAATAACAACTAATTGGAGTTGGTAAGAAAAACAATGGATATACCTTGCATATGGATTTTCTTTTAAAATAAGAGCCTTCAATCCATTGAACTCGCCTCGCATATTTGAAGCCCCATCATATCCTTGACCTCTCAAACTCGATAATGACAATTTATGTTTTGCAAACAATTCATCAATAGCATTCTTCAAAGAAATAGATGAAGTGTCAGGCATATGTACCACACCAAGAAACCTTTCAATCACATCTCCATGGTTGTTTACATATCTCAAAACAACTCCCATTTGCTCCTTTATTGAAACATCTCGAGACTCATCAACCATAATAGAAAAGATGTTGTCCCCAGTATCATTGATGATGGCAAGTGTAGTTTCCACAGCACAAGCATTTGCTAGTTCTTTTTGAATTTTTGGAGAAGTCATTTGATTGTTTCCAGGAGCATTCTCATTAACTACCTTTCTTACCTCTTCATTTCGTAGGGTGTACCACTCAAAAAACTCAAGAAAATTTCCCTTATTTGATGAAGTTGATGATTCATCATGTCCACGAAAAGGCAAACCTTACTTCAAAAGAAGGCGTGTGACATCCAAAGCCGCCGTTAAACGGGTGCGATAAGCAACCTCCATCTCTTGCCCATGTGCTAGTAATATATGTGACACACTTTGCCTTTGATTTTGAAAACCTTGAAGTCATATTCTAGCATCATTATGAGCACTATTCGACGCACCCATATGTTCTTGAAATTTTTCCATTGCTTTTTTCCAGTTGCTAAACCCTTTTTTTGTAAAAGCATCTACTCTGTTTGAATTGCCGAATAGATAACAACAAAAGCAAAATGCCGCATCCTTTGAAATGCTATACTCCAACCACTCAAAATTTTTAAACCAAGTTGGCCAAAAGCTTCTCTTCATATTAGAGAAATTTTTTTGGGGATAATTATAGGCAATTGGTTGACATGGACCTCTAGTCAAATACTCTCTTCGAACTTGATCTCTAATCACAATATCAAAGTCTTCAATTGATTTACGTAACCCCGGATCACTAATAATATCGTTTGCATTGAACTCCACACGTGAATTATTTATACTTGCCTCGGAACTTGGTAATTGACTATTAGAAGAATCCACAGTTCTTGGTCGCTTAATCAAGTATTTATCCATAATCTAAAAAAATAAAAACATCAATTATAGCATTTTGCCCAATTATAGCATTTCACAATAATTTTGCCCAATTATAGCATTTCACAATAATTTAATCAATTTAAACATTTCATAATGTAATGGCATAACAATTAACAAACTCTAAATCTCTAATTTAATAGCAACATTAAGCAAAAAAAATTCACGCTGCTATCCATTTTAATGAACTAGAGGAGTTTATCTAATCAGTAGAATAATTTACACCTACCCATCATATACTTTCTAGTAAATAGTAGACAGTCTTGACAAATTAGGGCAAAATTAATCTATTATAGCAATTTATTTAGACAAATGTGAATCATAATTTCAAAAGCCCAAAAAATAAACATTAGTTACTAACCTTCTGCCTTCAATTTGAACTACTGGAGCAATCCCAACAGGCAACAACACCACCAAAATGAAGGCACCACTGGTCCACCGCCACTGAACAAAGCCCCAAAATCAACTAAGCTGCTAAGCACACCACGGGAGAGTCGGAGAGGATCGACGTCGGCGGCCGGCGAGGACCGAGGAGCAGGGAGCTGCTGGATTAGCTTGTGACGACGCCGCGAGGCTGAGATCTCTCTGTCTCTGCAGCTCTGCTAATGGCAAGTCTCTGCTGAAGAAATGAAGAACTAATGAAGCCCGAATCTTGTAATCTGTTTGGCCAATTTTTTTTGTTTTTTTTTTTTAAACTTACTAAATGAAACGACGTCGTTTCATTTAGTAAGTTTAAAAAAAAATAAAAATAAAAATTGGACAAAATGCTGTAAGCCTACAACTCGACCGAAGGACTGAAAAATGGGCTATCACCGATCATGGTCATGGAGTGTTCGGTCCAGCCCTTAGCGGCTCAGCCGATCAAAGATTCAGAGATGGGGGGTCAAGAAAGGAGTCACTTAGCTTGCTGGCCGGAGTTACTAATGTCAGTTGACCCCCACTGCCCCCCCTTCATTTTGCCTCTGTTTCTTGTTGGTATATGTTATTTTTCTATACAGAACTTATTGAATTCGTTGCTAGATTGGTCATGTTTATAAGCACCTTTGATGTGTTTGATTATGAAGGAATCAAGTCATTTCATTTACCAGTGTTCATTACATGTTTTTTAATATTCTTAGCTGACCTTCAATTTAACTACTCTGTGTTGCTTTAGGTTGAGAGTACAGAGGTATTGTTTTGTGGCTCTAAATCACAATAAAGTCTTAACGTGCTGTTTCTTGATCATTTCAATTCTTGCACATGTAATTAGGAATCAAATGATCGATTGAAACATAGTGAATTTTTTTAATATGATCAATTTTTTTGTGTTATTAGTCTTTTAGTTTCTATAATGTCATATGATTAACAAATTGATGTAGGACGAGGACAAGCTTGAGTTCGAGCCCGACGCGAGACGTGGTTAGAACAATACGCTAGATTTTGGAAGCCCAATTAGGAGGAATTATATTTAATTAGGAGTTATATTTTATTTAAATTATTTAATTTGTAGTTACCTTATTTAAGTTGTAATTATCTTATTAGAATCCAATTAGGGTTAGGAGAGTTGGATTGAGGTTTTATAAATAGGGTTGTACTTCAGTATTTTAGGGACATCAAATTATAAAATCAGTTTGAGTATTCTTAAGTTCTCTGTGTGAGATTTATTGAGTGCCCCAATTAACCCCGTTCCCTATTATTTTGGTATCAGAGCCAAAACCCCAATCCCTAGCTTCTGCCGATATCCAAAGCAAACCCTAACTTTAAAACCTTTTTGGCCCCACCCAAAACCTAATCCGAGGTCTATTTTTCTCTGTCGCTACCAACACAATCCCAAAACTCCAGCCTAAAACAAAAAAAAAAATCCCAACCGTGACCATAAAATCGAACCCAACAAAGTCAAAGACCACCCAAAACACCGATCACAGAAAATACATTCTAGAACATCAGAAAAAAAAATGTAGAAAAAGAGAGAGAAAACGAGAAAAAGAAGAAAACTTACCAAACAAAGCACTGCCACCGTCACTGCCTCACGCTGGCGTCACCATCTACGTTTGTGAACATTACCTCATGACGCGCTGATCCTATTCACTGCGTATTGGAACGAAAGAAAAAAAAACATAAACGAAGAAGAAAGGAAAAGAAGAAGAAGACTAACGCTGCTGCTGATCTGTTTACTTGAAATATCTTGGCAAATTATAGTTTGTACGCTAAGGTTTCGTAAGAATTTTAAAATACCCCCTGAACTTTTGATTTTTTACATATCCATCCGTGAACTTTTATATTTTTACAGTTTAGCTCTTGAAGTTTCATTAATTTCAGCTTAGCCCCCATACTTTTAATTTTTACATCCCAGCCCCTATAGTTTCAAAACTTTTCAGTTTAGTCCCTGTCGAAAAAAATAAGAACATATATATATATATATATATATATATATATATATATATATATATATATATATATATTTATTTACAGGAATCATGGTTAATGTCGGAGAAGTGAACACTAGACTTGAAGGTTACATGTTACAACAAGATGAACGCCTTAAACTTATTGAAGATTTAGTTGCCACATTGATGGTTTCAGTTACAAAAATTACAGCAAAAGTTGATATCCTTACGAAACGCATAGATAAAGGACAATGGGATGATATGAGAGTTCTACAACAGCAGGGACCTAATGGACCTAATTTCCATCATGTGCCAGATCCTAGATTAAATGCAGTAGATAGAGGAGTCAAGTTGGACGTTGGTGACTTCAACGGAGATTAAGGGCCATAATCATTTTTCGATTGGATTCATAGTTTGGAGAGTTTCTTTCGTTGGTACGAACTATCTGACGAAAGAAAACTTTTATTTGCTGATGCGAAATTAAAAGGGACAACCTGTATTTGGTGGGATCATCATCAACAGAATCTATACACAGCTGCACGAAGATAGGAGGATATGAAAGCTGCTATGACACGAAGGTTTGTACCCCCAGATTACAAGCAAAAGGCATGTTCACAGTTAACGGAATTAGTACAATGAAGTAAATCTGTAGCCGAGTACACATCTACATTCTACAGTTTGGTTACAAAGTTAGAATTCCCATGAATTGCAGACGTTCTAATCTCCATGTACCGTCGGGGATTGAATCATGAGATCGTTAGTGGGGTAGCTTCTGAAAAAATTATGCTTTTGGATGATGCTATTTAAGTTGCCAACTAAGTCGAAGATATCTTGAGAAGGAATTCTGTTAGGCCTCTAATACTAGTGCAGACTCGGAGTAAGATGACTTTTGTGGAGCCTCTTAGAAGTAGGCTAGTGGAGAGGTCATCTACAAAATTTTTAGCTGCTAGCAGGCCTAATCGTACCACAGGTCCTTCCAGTGCTAGCAACAATCCTACCTTTCAGTGTTTTAACTGCCGTGATTTTGGTCACATGTCCTTCGAGTGTCCATCTCCAAAGATGAATGTTGCATCTCCTCCTTCTAGAGTTGTTGTTAACAAGGACTGTGAGAACAATGATATAAACGAAGAGGTGTGCCTGCCGTTAGACATCGAGGATGAGCCTACCGAACAAGACTTGGAAGCTGATTTGGAGGGATGTTTAGGTGTTTTTCAACCTCTATTGGTTACTCAAAAGCAAAAGGATGATCCTAAACTCCATCGTGGACGGATATTTCAAACACGAGTCAAGTGTGCAGGACATATATGTTCTCTTGTGATTGATACAGGGAGTTGTACGGATGTCATTATCGAAGATGCAGTTAAGAAGCTTGGGCTAAAAGTGGAACCTCATCCAGAACCGTATGATGTGGCATGGGTTACGAATATTAAATTGCAGGTTACCCAGAGATACTTGGTTACATTCTCAGTTGGCAAGCTTAAGGATACAGTTATGTGTGATATTCTACCCCTAAAGGTTTGTCATATCATCTTAGGGTGTACATGGTTATGGGATTGTCACACATGCTACGATGCTCGTGCCAATACTTATTCAATTCTTAAGGGCAATACTAAGTTCACTCTTACTTGTGCTCTTGACATGCCTAACTTGTAGCTTGTAAAGAATTCATTGGTAATCCAACGTAGGTGTTCTTGTGTTGATAACTCAACGGAGTCGAATTTTTTGCAGCGGAGGAAAACTGATGCAGGACGATGACAAGTTTGAGTCTAAGCCCGACGCGAGATGTGGTTAGAACAGTACGCTAGACTCTGGAAGCCTAATTAGAAGGAATTGTATTTAATTAGGAGTTGTATTTTATTTAAATTCTTTAATTTGTAGTTACATTATTTAAGTTGTAATTATCTTATTAAAATCCAATTAGGGTTAAGAGAGTTGGATTGAAATATTATAAATAGGGTTGTACTTCAGTATTTTAGGGACATCAAATTATAAAATCAGTTTGAGTATTCTTGAGTTCTTTGTGTGAGATTTATTGAGTGCCCCAATTAACCCCGTTCCCCATTACAAATGGTCAATTGGAGTATATTTTTTTTGGATGATTCATAATTCACATTGAAATGATTTGATGGCCACTGTGATAGATTTTGTTATTAATTTAAAGTTCCTGTGAGATAACGATTTGATTTTTATAAGTAATTGTTGTGATTAATCTTGCAGGAATTAGGCTCAGAATTGCACTTATTAATGACCTATTTGTGGGTATTTTCTTTTGTGTTAGGTAATGTTCTCTGGTTGAAAAACAATTTGACTTTGAGTCCAGACATTCCTGAAGTCTATCAGGAGAAATTGCTCTCACTTGTTGCAGAGTGGTTGATAGATTCAAATAGTAATGTCGATGTAAGTACTTACTTGTTTTGATCATTTGATTGTTTATTTTGTACATATAGTGAATGCGTACGTAAAAAAAAGGTCCTTGAAAGTTGAAAAGTTGCTTTAGTTCTTGTTTGTTGTTGCGTTTTATTTGGTGAGGATCAAACCAAGATAATGTTCTTTACTGTATAATTCAGGTGCAGAACAAAGATGCAGGGTATGTTGAAAACCAACAACAGAACATTGCTAATGCAATTGATCTGCTCCCTCGATTGTAACGCCCCATTCTCGACTAGTGGAAAGGGAGGCTACGAACAAATGAACTCTAAGCAGAATATCAAAACGAAAAGGAAACTCTCTTCACACTTCCCCTTGAATCCCTTTGCAAACCTGCTGGAAGAAAAACATAGCATGAGCCAAATGTCCAGTATGGATAAATAGTGCGAAAATAAGAACTGAATTTGAATAACAAAATTAACTGAACCAAATTGAAATTAATAAAATCAACTGAACAGAATAACATAATCTTATTGAACTGAACTAATCTACTGAACTGAAACTGATCCACTAAACTGAATTGATTTACTAAACAACATAAAAGGCTGAATTGAACGACTGTGTTTATTTCATACTGAGCTCAAAACAAAACAGAAGTCACACATCAGACTGCAGATCCAAATACATGCAAAATCGAAAAGGCGTGCTCGACACACACTAGATTGTAGAACATAACAGAATAAAATGCTAGGGCCAACCCATACGCCTCCCACGACAAAATACCAAATGTCCACCAAAACAAAACATGGAGATGCCGTGGACTGATTACATCGCCACAGAAGGTGTCATGCCTCATTGTTCAGAGACATGCATGTGGTACCCTTACAGGTGGTTATAGCTCAGGTATACCCTATGATACATTCTAACAAAAATATCATATCACAATACATGCGACATAATACTAATAAAGGAGTTCTAATACGCACATACTAAACCAAAGCGAATTGACACAAAGGCTCCCAAATATATTAACATGTATGTTTCTACAGAATCAATATAAATACTAGATGTACTTAATAAGTTTCAATAGTACAAGTTACAAATATCTAAAATCAAGCAAAACGATTATATGAATTCAACTAAGACCAAAGTATTGAAACAATATCCGAATTTTTAAATAAGGAGCAAAACAAACGAATTAAAATTAAAGAAATATCGCTAAAAGAGTACGAAATTCGTCTCTGAAATAAGCAATGTAATACCTGAAATTATATTACAAAATTGACTCGTTAAATTCCCTCCGTCGGAACTAACGAAATAAAAGAATTGATAAATAAATAGTTAATCAATTGATTAAGTTTTACACAATTTTTTTCTTAGGCGAATCTGAAATCCTTTTGTTCTAAACAAAATTCTATTTAAAGTTATACATACAGAAATATTTTAATCATGGTAACGTATATATTAATAAATAATAGTATTCTTGTTTCTTCCGAAATACATACAAGTATATTCATAAAAATATTCTTTCAATTTTTAATTCTATTACAAATAAATATTTTATTATTATTATTATTATATTATTATTGTTATTGTTATTATTATTATTATTATTATTATTATTATTATTATTTTCTATCAAAATTTTAAAGTTACAAAAATACTAATTTAATATTCCAAAATGTTAATTACTAACAAAAATATACTAAAATATATCAACTAACAAATTAATAGCATACAAAAATTAGAACTACAAAATTAAAACTAATACAGAAAATTAAATAATTACAAAAAAGAAGAAGAGACATACTCGAAATTATGAGATTCACAGTTTGCCCACGTCCTCGACACCAAAAATTTTAACTAAGAATGTCCTTACTAAAAAGGTTCTTACACAAAAAGTTCCTCACACAAATGAGAGGTACTTAATATTGGGTGTTTAAAATGGGAAGAGGTAAGGTCATATATATAGTTAAGGAAAGGAAGGATGACTTTAAAATTAAGTGATGTGGGACTCAAAAAAAAAATGATTGGTTATTACATTACTTCCCCCTTGAAAAGGATTTCATCCCCGAAATTAAAAGAATGGAACAAACCTAATTATCCAAAGAGGCAAATACTTTGCTCGAATAGAATTTTCACAAAACAAATGAAATAATTTTCTTCTGGAATCTTTTCAAAACGGATGATAGTGCACCACGTGCAACATATGATAATGATAACTCTTCAACACTGAGACACGAAATACGTTATACATGTAAGCTAATTGTAGAGGCAAAGCTAACCGAAATGTGATTTCGCCAACCCTTTTTAAAATCTAACATGGATAATAAAGCGGGGACTGAAACCCATTAACCCAAATCGTCGAATACTGATTGAACAGACCTAAATTTCTCCTTAGTCATGGCTATAATCTCCGTAGACCCTTCTATGGTCTTTCTCACCAACTTCAATCCATCAAATTGGTGCCCATTCTTCCTACCATACAGCGTCTTAAACGAAGTCATCCCAACGCTTGTATGACAACTGTTGTTATAAGCAAATTTAACAAGGCTTAAATAATCCTTCTGATTAGTCAACCACTCTAACGCACAAGACCTTAACATATTCTTTGAAGTCTGGATAATCCACTCTAATGCACATCGATGCTGTTCTATTTTGCTGATCTGTCTGCTCTACGAATCTTCAACCTAGTCTATTAGATTTTTCTATCTAAAATTTTGGCTCAACCTAACAAATTTGATTCCTAAGTCCATTTACAATGATTACAATATTTTTAATCATAAGGATTATTCAGAGTTTATTTAATTCGGATTATCCTAACAATTTCGATCCCTAAGCCCTTATACAATAGATTCAAACATAAAGGCTGTAAAAAATAAAATTACTTGTAATATATTAAAATCTGTTACATAATATTTGTCATTAATAATTGAATGTTGACTTGCACCTAACATGGCCCAGGGCCTAGCATTGCCTGTTGTTCAGCACCACATAACATTCCTACAGGCTTTGCGCCCGAAACAAGCTCGATGGTAAACTCAACTTCCTGTTGCAATGACAACCCTGATAATTCTTAAATAGATACATTAGAAAACTCACAAACGACTGAAACATTTCTAATACAACTTTCTCAAAGAGGTATCCCTTACAAATGCCAAATACTCCTCACAATCCTTAGTCACCAACTTTCCAGTTTTCAAAACAAAAATCGATTTCATCATATTACCCGGTTGTGAACCTTGAAACACAAAATCTGGAGACTTCAAATTCCCAAAGATAACCTTCTTCTCTTGGCAATCAATAGTAACCTCGTACTTATCCAACCAGTTCATCCCAAGAATCAAATCAAAATCGTATATACGCATCGACAAAAGATTAGCCCCACTAATCTTATTTCCAAAATTAATAGAAACAACCTCGATACAAATCAGAGAACAAAAAAAAAATCCCATCGGAGCAGCAATAGATATAGCAGAATTTAAGGATTGAGAGGGTATACCAAGATGCCGAACAAAAGAATACGAAACAATCAAATGAGCATAGTCAAAATAAATAAAAGTGTCACGACTGAAACTAAAAGAGTGCTAAAAATAAAATATTGTGCACATCCGTCACCTAATTATATGACAAGGCGAACACACGTCCTCCGTGGTGCCAACTAACATTGCCACCATTATCACCGCCTCCACCACCTCTAATGATTTTACGAGCCCTCGATAAAACAAAACGGCCGAAAGCGAAATTGATTTAAGGTAAATTCGAATACAAACTGATATGCTAGCTGAACAAAAATTTAAACAGAACAAAACCTATCCTAGATGTCTACCCATAACTCACAGGTCAAACCTAAACAGGTTTTCTACAAGAAAGAACCCTAGCTCTGATACCAACTCTGTAATACTCCCTTCCTGACTAGTGAAAATGGAGGTTATGCACAAATGAACTCTAAGTAGAATATAAAAAGAAAAAGGAAAACCTTTTCACACTTGCCCTTGAATCCCTTTGCAAACATGCCGGAAGAAAAACACAGCATGAGCCAAATGCCCAGCACGGATAAATAGTGCAAAAATAAGAACTGAAATTGAATAACAAAATCAACTGAACTAAATTGAGATTAAAAAAATCAGCTGAACTGAATAACAAAATCAACTGAACTAAACTGAGATTAAAATAATCAACTGAATTGAATAACATAATCTTAATGAACTAAACTAATATACCGAACTGAAACTGATCCACTAAACTGAAACTGATTTACTGAATAACATAAGAGATTGAATTGAATGGCTGTATTTAATTCATACCTAACTCAAAACAAAACAGAATAAAATAGAAGTCACACATCAGACTGCAGATCCAAATGCATGCAAAATCGAAAAGGTGTGCTCGGCACTACAAACAACACCAGATCATGGAACAGAACAAAATGCTATGGCCAACACATATGCCTCCCACAAGAAAATACCAAATGTCCACCTAAACGAAAAATGGAGACGCCGTAGGCTGATCACACCGCCACAGAAGGTGTCATGCCTCAGTGCCTTGAGATATGCATGTGATACCCCCACAGGTGGTTATAGCTCAGGTATATACCCTATGGTCCATTCTAACAAAAATATCATGTCACAATACATGCTACACAATACTAACAAAGGAGTTATAATACGCTCATGCTAAACCAAAACGAATTGACACAAAGGCTCCCAAATATATTGACATGTACGTTTGTACATAATCAAAATAAATACTAGATGCTCAACAAGTTTCAAGAGTACAAGTTATAAATATCTAAAATCAAGCAAAACGATAATATGAATTCTATTAAGACCAAAGTATTGAAACAATATCCGAATTTCTAAATAAGGAGCAAAACTAATGAATTAAAATTAAAGGAATATCGTTGAAGGAGTACGAAATATGTACTTAGAATAAACAATGTAATACCCGAAATTATATTACAAAACTGACTCATTAAATTCTCTCCATCAGAATTAACAAAATAAAGGAATTGATAAATAAATAGTTAATCAATTGATTAAGTTTTACACAGTTTCTTTCTCTTAAGCGTATTTGAAATCCTTCTGTTCTAAACAAAATTCTGCCTAAAGTTATACAGACATAAATATTTTAATCATGGTAACGTATATATTAATAAATAATAGTATTCTTGTTCCTTTCGAAATACATATAAGTATATTCACAAAAATATTCTTTCTATTTTTAATTCTATTACAAACAAATATTTTATTATTATTATTATTATTATTATTATTATTATTATTATTATTATTATTATTATTATTATTATTATTATTATTATTTGTCAAAATTTTAAAGTTGCAAAAATACTAATTTAATATGTCAAAATGCTAATTACTAACAAAGATATACTAAAATACATAAACTAACAAACTAAATATCATACAAAAATTAAAAATACAAAATTAAAACTAATTCAGAAAATTAAATAATTACACAAAAAAAAGAAGAGACATACCCGAAATTATGAGGTTCACAGTCCGTCCATATCCTTGATTAAGTAAGGAGATCCTTACTAAAAAAATCCTCACACAAAAAGTTTCTCACACAAATGGGAGGTAGTTAATATTGGGTGTTTAAAATGGGAAGGGGTAAGGTCATATATATAGTTAAGGAAAGGGAGGATGACTTTAAAATTAAGTGATGCGGGACTCCAAAAAAAATGACCGATTATTACATCGATAGTCTATGGACTAAAATTAAATAAATTTATATTAATTTTGAGTTTTAAAATATCCAAATGAATTCTAAAAAGTCAATAATAATCTTATTTTAAAATTGGATGAGTATATAAAATTAATTAACAAGCTCGTAATAAAAAAATCTTGTATATTAAGCACTTTGAAGATTTCGAGCAGTGTTCTAAAAATCCCCGTCTAGGTCCGAGTAGTCTCCGCCTAGGCGTTAGGCCTCTCCTTGTCACCACGCCTAGGCGCTAGGCTCCCCCCCCCCCCCCCCGGTGCCTCGTCTAGGTCTAAGGCGAAAAAAAAATTCCTCTAAGAAATTAGACTGGCCTAAACAGAGAATTTAGGCGGGTCTATGCGGAGAAATTAGGGCTGCAATTGTTTTTATTTTATTTTAATAACTAAGCTATAAAACGACGTCGTGAGAGTGGGTGATGAAGTTGAGTGCTATTCGGGCCTTACTTGGGAGGCAGTTGGTGAAGCATCGGTAGCAGATAATGTGTTAGAGTCTAGGAGAAGTAGTAAAAATGTTAGAGTCAGAATTCTATGAAAAATATTTTTTGTCTGATGACGACACGGAGGAAGAGAGATAAGGAGTATGAGTGTGAGTCCGATGGGGATATTATTTTGGAAGGATATGAATAAAAAGAGTTAGAGATATAGATGGATATGGAGACGAGAGCTATTAGTTTGTATTTTTTATTATTTGTTTGTGTTTGAACTTTGAACAATTGCATGTTTGTGTTTGAACTTTGACATTGACAATATGGATATGTGTTTGAACTTTAAGCAAATGCCTTTATTATCTTTATTATAAATTATTTTGCTTTATATTATTATTTTGTTTGGATAAATGTAAGATAAAATATTAAAATTAATTTAAAATAAAAAATTTCGCCTAGGCCCCCTAGGCGCTATGCCCCTCTGGCCACCCGCCTCATGTCTAACGCCTTTTAGAACATTAATTTAGAGAATCTATATATAAATTCGCAAAAAAAAAAAAAAAAAAAAACTTTTATTGGACCAAATAATATGAGCTTTTAATAGGATAAGTATGTTTTAGTTTTTAGATAAAATTTTTATAATTTATTTTCATAAACAACTCAAAAAAGAAAATCTATTTGCTAAGTGATGACCAACTAAAAAAACCCCAGTTAACCCAGTTAATATTTTTGGTTCATGTCCTCCTTATTATATATAGTATATATTAATCTACGATTTTCTTTGTTATTTTAATATAATATATATCATTAATTATAAATATTCAAAACACCACATGAAAGTACAACAAAAAGCTTAAAATATCAATTTTTATTTAATATAAAATATTTTTTTATGAGTGTCCTGTTATATATTGCGAAAATTTTATGCTAAATTGTGATTGCGATGTGTAAGATTGACTCACTATATCAAATGTCTTTAAAATATTATCAACTATAATTATTCATCTAACTGTAACAAAAAAAATCGACATATAAAATTGTAAGATGTATTTTTTTTTTATCAGCTTTCCTGTATTTTGAAAATTTGTGGTTGGGAACTTATTATATTTTTAGTCAATATTTTGACATATATTATATTGGTGCTTGGAACTATGAAGTTCTAAACTGAAACTAAAACCCAAACAAGGATTTTTAGAAAAATTCCTTCTTTTCGTTTTATGTAAACATCTCGTGCGCCATGTTGTTATAGGCTTATAATTCTCCTTCAAATCATCAATTTTACTAGTTAAAGATTTTCTATACGAAAAACTATTTCATGAAAAATAAAAGAATATTGTAATAATCCTTATTGTGAAACTGTTGATAAAACAACATGCGTATGTGCATGGGTATATAAGCTACATATCTGATGGTAAGTGTTTCTGTAAAAGGGGGATTACGTTATTCTTATACTTTTTGAATCACTTCTGAAGCTGTAATTTCGCAAATAATTAGTCTTGTAAAGTTGTATGTAATTGGTCTTTTTGTGATTTATTTTATTTTTTTGTAAAGTTGATAGCTTGAATTTGATGAATTTGCAGGATTACTTAAATGCTAAGTTCAAGGAGACTGGTCATAGTAACTTGTACTTCCCACATGTATTTCTTTCCCTCTCTCAATATTATATAAATACATGTATATTATGTCAACACGCGGATGTAACTGTGCATTATTGAGTGGACTTTTATTTACTAAATGAAAAATAAATAATCTAAATTAGAGGGGTTAGATAGACAGACAGATCTTAAGTCAGGAATTATAGGTCAAATTTGTTTTCCTCATAGTCAAACTGCTGTGTAAACATGCTTTTTAAGAGCTCGTAAATAAAATTAGGATTTACATTTGACCTAATGAATTTAATGAACTAAAACGAATAAGTTCGAAATAAATGAATAACAAACTAACGGACAACGAAAGAACGAGCAAAGACCGAAAAAGAGGCAAAATCTTAAAGACCTCCCCCTAGGGTTTGGCCCCCTAGGGTTCAGCTCCTCTAAGGGTTGATCACTTATGGTCTGTTTGATGTTTCGTCTCCCAAACTTTGTTCTAAACATATTTTAAGTGGTGCAATGAATAAATAATGAACCCAAAACTAAGAAAACTTGTGAATACCTAAAAGTGATCTTTATTAAATTTTGTATGTTGAAATAATCTTTTCATAGAAAACAAGAATCGAAAGAAACGAATAAGGATTGATCAATAAAGCACGAAACAAATAAAACGCGATGGAAGGGGAGCGGGTCCCCTAGGGTGGGCCCCCCTATGGGGGTCCTTTCCTGCTTTGTGAAGCATTTCTTCCGTTTCTTCGACGGTAAAATTCATTTGTACCATTTTTCTGGACTTAATATTATTTAAAAGTATGATTTAAGTGGTATTTTCACGAGTCCCGAGGTAAAAGACTCGTGGGGGCAACTTATATTGAGAATCGGTTAAGGGATTGTATTGGATTAGTGGCTAGGAGAATTGAATGATTTGAGTATTACCCGGGTAACCAAGATATTTTAGGAATTTTTCCTATCATTAAGGGTATTTATGAAAATTTTCCATTCTTACATGTGCCTGACACATGACTTGGATCCTATAAATACCCCTTCACTTGACTAGTGAAGGGACTTTTGGAGCCTTGAAATCTTTGGCCACTTAAGAGCTCTCTTTCTCGAAAACACATAAAAAGTTGGAAGGAATTACGAAACTTGTGAACAACTTTGAATCTGAGGGAATCAAGTGTTGGCGTTGCCTATCTTGAATTCACTTGAAATCACTTAACACTTGTCACGATTCTCGGACACTAGCGATTACGCCGGAACCTCGAGAGTTCTGCCACGTGTTCGCTAGTAGTTGCTCACCAGTTCTTCTTCCCTCTCCATTCTTTCAACCGATTCCATATCTTTTGCGGGTTTCTCGCCTCCATTAATTATCACACCGAACTCTAATCCTAGCAAGGTACGCAATTTTTGTGCCTATATTATTTTGACGACTCCGTTGGGAAGGTGAGGATTTGCGAAGGGTATGCCCAAAACTTGGAGTGGGAGAGCCACCGGAAGAGTTTCATCAACCACGAGCATTACTTCGTCAAAAATTGTAGCAAGACAAGTGGACCTAGACCGACCAATTGTGGAGGAAGAGTCTAATAGTTGTTTTGCTTTTCCACTGGCTGATCAGAGACGGACAATCAACGCGCAAGGAGGTGTTGGGAGACAAGGTGACGAGGCTAAGAGAGAACAAATGGTGGCAATGAATGTGCAAATAGAGATGTTAAAAGCGCTAAAGGAGGCGCGAAAGGGCCAGGGAATGATGATGAATATGATGTTGGTTATGCAAAGGCAGTAAAAGGAGATGGCTAGTTTTCGACAATAAATGATGTAGATCCCTGCCTTTAAAACTATGTTTTCAGGAAGCTCACAGTAGCAAAAAGTGGACAAGGATGATAGCAACAAGAACAAGCAGAATGTGTCCTTTGCAACGGAGGCCCAATAGATACCTGTGATAAACCTTGAACCCCAAAATAGTGGTGAGGGACTACAACAAAGAGTAGAAGCAAGTCCTGCCCAACAACCGATTGTACCGATCAACTCGCAACCATTCACACAAATGCAGTTGCCCGCCGTTCCGATCCATAACCAACATTCAATTTTATAGGATGTAGGTGTGCACCAGCATGTGTCTATTCCACCCACACCTTAAATGAACCAATATGCGATGACACCTCAAATACCTCTAGGGACCGATCAGTTTGTGACGAATGAGGACATGATGGACTTGATCAACCAGATGAAAATGCAAACAACCAAGGCTGCGGAATTGGATTTCACTCTACCATACTCGACGCATGTGAGAAGGCAACCATACCATACGGGTACATCGAACATCCACCACAATTTCCTAAGTATAGTGGAGGGAAAGGGAATGCGAGAGAGCATATTGCAAGATTTATGGAGTCGATGTCTTTGTGGTTGGGATTGGACGAAGTAAGCAATCACAATATTCTGTTGAGGAAATTTAACAAAAATCTCACTAACGGCACCTTCAACTGGTATTACAATATAGAGAAGGGATAAGTTCGAGATTGGGATAATATGAAGTTGTAGTTTTATAAGTTCTTTTATGTCCAAAAGTAAGTGACGATTGTGGAGTTGATGAGGATACAACAAAAGTCGAATGAGGGATTGTCTGATTATGTCAACAGATTTTGGGCTTAGGAACAGAAGTGTGTGAAGCCAATTGAAGGGAATAATCTGGTAAGTATATATAACAACGGCACCCTGGACACCTTCAAGCCCCGCTTAATCACTAAAACATGTGATTCTTTTGCAAAGTTTGCCACTTTTGCACAAGATTTAGAAGGAATTGTAATAGTGTTAGTGAACCATCTTACTGTTACTTGGAAGGGTAAGATGACCGCGACCGTGGCTTTGGCAGATTCTTAGCAAAAGCCACAAGAGGGAAATAAGGCGAAGACTGAGAAAAATGACAGAGGAAAGGGTAAGTCGTGGGACTATTATTCGAGGCTGCCAATTCGGGGGCCTATCACGTGTAGTGAAAAGGCTTTTAGAAGTTTGAAGGATCAATGGGTGGAACATGTAATAGTAAAGCCTCCAAGAGCTAAAGTTGAAGTGAGAGAAAAAATGAAGAAAAGACTAGACTTCAATGTATATCACCGAGGCACAGGAGATACGACTATGGTTTGTTATAACCTGAGAATGATCTATCATAAGAAATTAGCGGCAGGTGAAATTGAGCTGGAATAGAGAGGCGATATGCTGTACAAGTTACTTCCCAATCAGATTAAAAGTTGTACTTTCTCATTTTCATTTGTCTTTTGATATTATTAAATAATAAATCCATTATATCTTGAGCAAATAATTTCTTAAAAATTACACTTTATCTTCAAAAGTGATTGAAATGTGATGGAGGTCAAAAGTGACTGAAACGTGATGGAGGTACTTGACCCTGAAGTCCTCGATTTCACGAGTTACACTTTATCTTCAAACGTGATGGAGGTACTTGACCCTGAAATCCTCAATATCATGGTTACACTTTTCAACTGTAAATTGATTTTCTGAGATCTCTGCATAAATGAATACACTGAAGAATGTTGGCACTTTCGAGCATCTTCACATGATTGGGGTTTTTCAGAATCTCGTATGTCCGGTGCTACCGTCCTTAAAGCTAATGGCAGGAATCAGGTCGAAAGCGAACCAAACTGTATGGGTATTCTTGCATCTTGATGCACATGTGAGGAATATAACTAGCACTGGGATAGCTATCTCGGCTTTCGTAAGTCGCATCATAGA
Organism: Hedera helix; assembly: GCA_947179155.2. NCBI lineage: Eukaryota > Viridiplantae > Streptophyta > Magnoliopsida > Apiales > Araliaceae > Hedera > Hedera helix. Next base: position 5,314,593 of record OX359272.1, read on the forward strand.
GATACAGTCCTTCCTTGTCGGGACGTGGGAAAGAGTGCCGATCATAATTCTTGACACGGTCCTAGAAAGGTCACGATCCCAAAAGAAAGGAGCTCTCCCCCCTAATCGGCAATGGATAGTGGTGGTTTGATTGCTTTGGGGTCTAAGTCTTCGGAATTAGCCTGTAACCATGAAGCCTTGACATAAGAACGAGTAATCAATATGAGAAACCTATGGGAAAGAAAGTATATGACACAAACTACTTACCATGGTAAAACCTGACTACGATAAGACGCCTCGAAGAAACCTCTCTTTGATGATAACCGACAGAAAACTAAGTCTGATGCTCGAATGAGTAGACTTGGCCAAAAAAATAGATAAATGGGGCCTAGAAAGGAAAATTTAAACGAAGAACTGAAGAATCACGAAGGAATAAGGTGGGACCCCCTAAGGTTCAGCCCCCTAGGGTTAGGTCTAGGGGGTGAACCATTATCACTTTTTTTTAAATCTTGCTGTAACACAGGTTGTTTGATCCAGATGTTCCCTAGGTACAGAAAGATATCCTTTTTTTAAAAAGCCAAGATCCCATTAGGGTGAAGTGGCTTAAAAAAGAAAGATATCGTGAATCCTTGTCGCTGTGTTGGTTGACTCGGATGTTCTTTCGTTGCCAAAAGGTAACCTTTCTTCAGAAAGCCAAGATTCCATTAGGATAAAATGGCTTAGAAAAGAAAAGCTAGTAATCTTTCTTTAGGAAGCCAAGATCCCGTTAGGGTGAAGTGGCTTAAAAAAGAAAGATGGAAGACACCTGAAACAAAGAAGAAGCAATAATCAAGAAGGGTTCGAATATAAAAACAGAAGAATGAGAATAATTTCTATTGGAACCCATTCCTAGTCGTGGTTAGCCTATGATCCTTCTAGGATTCGGATGAAATTCCCACAAGGTTCGGATTTATACACCCCATAGGATTCAGGAGTTAATTGACATCAATCATTATGAATTACCCAAATTGGATATAAGCATAAGGTATTGTACCGTTAGCATACAAATCCTACATGCTTTAGAGTTTGCATGGCTTTTTTTTTAATTCCCACTAGGATTAGGATTTCTTTACACCATAGGATTCAGACATGAACTCCACTGGGATTTAGATTTCTTCCCACTTAGGATTCGGGAAGTAATTCATGAATATCAATTATGGTGGCTAACATTAATAAACTATTCAATAAGTGGGAAAGTACTAAATCAATCCCTATATATATATATATAGGAAAAAATATATATACACAGTTGTGTAGTGCACAGTGGCATTTTTTTGGGCTACGACGACGATTCAACTGTCGCTATATATATATATATATATATATATATATATATATATATATATATATATATATATGCACGGCTAGCATTGATTTTGCATGCTTTTGAAACTTATAAAGTTTGCTTTTGAAAGATAAATGTGCATCGCCAACAGGGGTTATATTTGCTTTTAAAATTTAAAGTTTAGATGGTATCATATGTATATACTTATAATATATTAAAGTAATAGGTGATAGCATGGATACTATATACTTTTAAAGCTTAGGATCTTTTTTGCTTGGTATATTTAGACTAGGATTTGGGTATACCATGAGGGTTCGACAATCTCATGAGCCCACGAGGATTTGGCAAACGCCACAAGGATTCGGCGCACTCCATGAGGATTCAGTGATGTACCTAGGGTTCGGCCCTAGGGTCCAGTTAACCTCTAAAAAATAATTATAATACTTGCAGGAAATTTAGTGCAAGGAATATTTGAAAAATACTTCAAGACGCGACTCACGTGCAAGGGAAAATGTGAGCCCGTGAATAAAATTAGGGTTTGCATTTGACCTAATGAATTTAATGAACTAAAACGAACATGTTCGAAATAAATAAATAACGAATAATGAACTATTAGGCAATGAACGAACGAACGAGCAAAGATCGAAAAAGAGACAAAACCCTAAGGACCTCCCTCTAGGGTTTAGCCCCCTAGGGGTTGATCACTTAGGGTTTGTTAGATGTTTCGTCTCCCGAACTTTGTCCTGAATAAGTTTTAAGCGGTGCAATGAATAAATAATGAACCCAAAATTGAGAAAACTTCTGAAGACTTAAAGTGGCCTTTATTAACTTTTGTATCTTAAAATAATCTTTTCATAGAAAACAAGAATCGAAAGAAACGAATAAGGATCGATCAAGAAAGCACGAAACAAAGAAAACGCTTCGAAAGGGGAGCGCGTCCCCTAGGGTGGGCTCCTCTTAAGGGGTCCTTTCCTGCTCCATGATGCATTTCTTTGGTTTCTTTGATGGTAAAATTGCTTTGTGTGATTTTTCTGGACTTAATATTATTTAAAGGTATGATTTAAGAGGTGTTGTCACGAGTCCCAATGTGGAAGGCTCTTGGGGGCAACTTACATTGAGAATCGATTGAGGGATTGGATTGATGGTTAGAAGAATTGGATGATTTAGGCATTACCTAGGTAACCAGGGATATTTTAAGATTTTTTTTCTCTTATTAAGGGTATTTCTGGAATTTTTCTATTCTGACATGTGTCTGACACATGACCTGGACCCTATAAATAAATACCTCTTCACTTGATAAGTGAAGAGACTTTTGGAACCTTAAAATCTTTGGCCACTTAAAAGCTCTTTCTCCCCTTCTCTCAAGAACACAGGAAAAGTTAGTAAGAATTGCAGAACTTGTGAACAACTATGAATTGAGGGAATCAAGTGTTGGCGTTGCCTATCTTGAATGCATTCAAAATCACATAATACTTGTCACGACTCTCGGACACTAGCGATTACGTCGGAACACTGAGAGTTCTGCCACGTGTTACCCTAGTAGGTGCTCACCAGTTCTTCTCCCTTCTCTAATCTTTTAACCGATTTCGTATCATTCACAGATTTTTCGCCTCCATCATTACACCAAACCCTAACCCTAGCAAGGTATGCAATTTTCGTGTCTACATTTTAGCCAAATTTTGTTGGTTAAAGGAAATTTTTTGTGCTCAAATTTTTCCAGACAAAACTAAAGAAGGAAAAAAGATAATAATACCAGCAGAATCTGTTTACTGTTATCATGAAACTGATTCCCCTTTTGTACGTGGGCTAATTATATATTATCCATATATCAGGTTAATGTGTAATGTGATATAGTTTGCTGAACTATACTTATTTACTATCCCAAAGAGTCTTAGCAGTCATATTCTAAAGGAAAATGTCTTGTTTCAGAGCTGGTGCTTCATAGTAGAACGTGAATAATATGTTGAAAGCACGAACTTTATTGATTTTTCACTTCATAATGGCTCTATTGATCTAGATTGCACATGAAGTTCTTTAATGAACATTCTGATAGAAATTGTAATTTATACCATACTCATTCATAGAGAAAGAAGGTAGCCATGTCGAGGAATTTAGTCCAGAATTAGCCCTCGTGAAAATTGGAGGGAAGGAACTTGAAGAAAAATTGTGGTGCTTTTATTAGTCAATGATAATTACATTGTTTTCCCTTTTCTATTTTACTCCTTAGTTGCCATCACAGTTTTTCCTATTTTAATTTAATGTTTAAAGTTGATATGTTAAATTGATGTAGTTGGTTCAAGTTTGAAATATTCTGACCTGAGGTTTGACTTTGATTGCTGCGCTTTGTGAGGATCTGGCAGGTTCGACCTACTAGTGAAACCATTGTAAATCACATGTTTACTCAGTGGATTCATAGTTATCGTGATCTTCCTCTAATGATCAACCAGGTGCAACTAGTGATATACTGATATCCCTTTTGTTGGCTCCTGCTTTGTTCTGATTTGTTGCTTACTGTCTTTCTCCTATATGTCATGATATGTTTAGTGGGAAAATGTCACAAGAAGGGAGACGCCCACTAAACCCTTCGCGAGGACGCTCGTATTTCTTTGGCAGGAAGGACATACTGCTCATGCCACTCTAGAGGTGGCATAAAAAGAGGTTTGCATCTTGTTTATGTGAAGTGCATTAATTAGAGTTTTAAGATGCCATATATATTTCACTTTCCTCTCCAGTTTCCACTTAACAGTTCAAGGCTTCTGAACTGAAGGCTTTACAAATGATTGATGTCTATACAAAATTTGCAAGTTGCAATACATGTTATTGTAGGTCGAAAATCCAAAGTTGAGACGTTTGCCGGTACTTATACACTTGAAGCTATGATGGGTGATTGTAAGGCTAGAAGCCTGGAACCAGCCACAACCTTGGACATAACTTCTCTCGTGCTTTTGGAACACATGTTAATGACTTAGGCTTTGATGTTGAACTTAGCTAATTGAGGTTCGCCAGACATCCTGCTACTTGGCACCCTCATTATTCTTTCGATTTTGTTATGTTAGTTAATAAATATTGTATATACTATAGTCCTTGAGAGACCAAGATACAATAATAAATTCTGTAGTTATCGTGCCTTGAGCATTATCTATTTATATGTGCAGTATTGAACTTATTAGCTCTTTATATATGTATTAGTTTCTCAATTAATTTGAAACGAGTATGACATTTATATTTACTTGAAATATTAAATTTAATATTTCTTATAGAGATTAATAATAATAAATGTGAAATCACTGATTTGAAAATCAATTATAATTTGCAATTAATTTTTATTATTTAGCAATTAATTTTTTATTTACAAATTTATAATTTGTGAAGGATTTTACTTGAGAAATGAACATTAATGAAGGATTATTTCCCTTACTAAAATATTCTCTCGTTAATTAGTTAGTCATCAATGAATGAATTTTTCTTTCACTAAATTGAAGAAAGATTCTCAATTTAAAATTAGTGAAGGAAAATCTTCTCTCGTTAAATAAATTTGTTCGTCACAATATATTATTTTTTAGGGAATAAAACTATTCGCTAATTTCAAATAATCATAAATAACAATATTCCATTACCAAATATAATTTGTGAATAAAAAGTTATTTACAATATATCATTCACAAAAAATATCTAGTTACTACTTAGCGAATAATATCCTATTGTGAGGAGTTCTAATGTAAGCAAACGTGTGAAGGAAATATTTATTCGCAATAAATCTATTGTGAGTGATATATTATGTCATGTGAATGATTTGTTCTTCATTAGATGCCCTTTTTGGTATAGTGGTTCTAAATAATAAGATCACCATTAACTTTTAAAAATCACTTTTAAATATTTTTAAAATCAAAATCGAGATGATTCGATTATAAAAAAAAATTACGGAACAATAACTCTTATAATGAGAAATAGTTTTTAAATAGTTTACAAATTTTATCATTCTATTAATTAAAATTAAAAGAATTTATGTCAATTTTGAATTTGAAAACGTTTTAAGTTGACTTTAAAACTGAATATAATAATCTTATATTTTAGAACAAAAGAAGTATTTGTTATTTTTTTTTTCTAGCTAGTGATCATAAAAGATTATATATATATATATATATATATATATATATATATATATATAGTCAAAGTTGAACCGTAGTTTTTTTCATCCAACTCAATCTTGTTTGTCCATTGCAAGATCAGATTGCTTAGAGAAAATCATACCGCATAACAGTTATTAGCACTACCACACAATTCTTATGCGATAAATGACCCATATAAAAAATGTATATACTACCCTTCAGATGCATCGTACATTTTTTTATATGGCATGAGCGAAAGCTTAAAAAAAATAGCACTGCACAATTGTTTTGCGGTGCCTAATGGTACCGCATAACAATTGTGTGGTTGTTAGAAAAAAAAAAGGCACTGTATAACAATTATGTGGTATGAGAGAGACATTTGCTTCCTCTGGTTCAGTCCTGAGTTCCACGGAGTTTCACCTGTGCTACGGTTTGTTGTGACACGAGAGATCGATGTCTTAGTTCTAACTTATGAGGAATCTTCTGGAAACTGCATGTTTAAAGATGAATTTATTTTTAGAAAGGTCGGGGGGCTTATAGGCAAGACACTTTTCTCGCATAAGTCATGCTTCTGCAGAACATCATGTTGGTTCCCAGATGACACGAAGGTAATCTAGGGGGAGGGGGAAGGGGGGGGGGGTTGAATAGATCACTTTATTTTTTGTTTGTTTTAACAAAAACTTTTATCAAATCATTTGCTTAGTAATTACAGCGGAATAGTTAATTTAATAAAACCCCTTCTAAATCAAGGATTATAAAAGATTCGGCTCTATTTTAAATTAGGCTACTGAAATGTTATTATAAATGATAAAACATTTAGAACAGTTAGTGTAGTTATAGTTCATGCAGTGATAAAGTAGAGCAACAAGAGACATGAAAGAGGGACACGGGGAATTTTAAGTGGTTTGAAACATAAATATCTCCTACTCCACTCTTTTGTACTTCTGACAGGGAATCCACTAAGGATATTTTTGCTCAATATAATCAGATCACAAAGATCTGTTACACCTGAACCACTAAGGTTCCTTCGAGTCACTAAGTCTTGGAACACCTGGATACTAAGTCCGTCCCACACAGGGTCAGATTCCTTCAGAATCTGGCGAGCAACTAAGTCTCGTCTTTCTGATGTTGTTGATGAAGATGGTTATTGAAGTGCTGCTCAATTGGCATTAAATTCATCTTCATTATTGAACCTAGCAGCTGAGCAATTATCTCTTGATGTTGATCTCTTGAGTCTTGTGATATGTCGTCGTTTCTTCTACTCTGATTAGTGGAGTTTGCCCTCGATTGAGCCTCCAAAGTGTATACCAACTTTGGGTTGATGATAAGTATGTTTAGTAGATAAAGTTTTTGATAGGGCTAAATTATATGGTTTTTTTATTTCCTAATACTTAGTTTTTATATTTATTGTGTGCTTAAATGTTTAATTATTTAGCTTATTTTGGTTTTAATAGGTTTTATAGGATTTAAGTTGATTTATGTTAATTTAGGTAATTTTATAGTATCTTTATATTTCTTTTTATTTATGTGTTTTTATTTATTTTAGGTATTTTATTTATTATTATGTGTTTTTAGGATTTTTAGTATTTTTATTTATTTTTAATTATTTTATATTTATTTTTGTAGGAGAAATAAAGCTGGGGGGTAAATCTGTAAAATCTGCAAACATCTAGTGGCATGATGGTAATTTTTGACGGCAGACCGCGCAATGCGCGCGTATAGGAAATCAGCACCGGAACTGAAACGACGCCGTTTTGGCGTTTTGACAGAAACGGACGCCGAGCAATGCGCGGATATGTAAATTTTGTTACAGGCGCGTGACTTACACGCGCCAGCCGGAAAAGAAAGAAGCCAGCTGTCAGCGCGTTGCAACGAGGGTTGACCTGTCAATTAACGTGTAAGGCTGTGTTTGGCTGGGAAGAATTGCTGGAAAACGGGATTTTTTGGGATTTTTGCTACTTTTTTATTCCAAATTGGATTTTAATTCCAACTAGGGTTAGGATAATAATTTTTTTTCTTTTTCTTTTATTTTTAATTGTAAATCCTATTAGGGTTTGGACAAGTTAAATGCCTATAAATAGAGGGTCAACCTCTCATTATTGATTGTAAGTTTTTGGGAGACCTTTCTCCTAATTTCTTGGAGAGAGTTTTTCAACTAGTGGGTATTATTTTTATTATGTTTGGCTAATTTTATTTTTCAGTTCTAAAGGGATGTTGAACCTTATTTTTAATTAATGTTTTAATTGAGTTTTATAATTTATTCCTTCATGCATGAGATTTATTCTTGATAGTCTGTTTTAATTGTTTTATGATATTTGCTTGATTAATTTGATAATGGTCTGTTAAGTTAATCAATAATTTATCATATGCTAGATTAAGATTTGATATTAAGCAAACGATATTTTATCTGATCGTAAGTAGCAGTTAATAATATTTGATTGTGGACAAATTTTTGAATATTATTATAGTTATCAAGATGACAAGTTAAATGGTCCGCGATGCTGAGATTGTTGCTTGGAATAATCTAATTCTCTAATTTTTAATGCAACTGTTCTATTAAATCTAGACTGATAGTTCTAGGTTGTATGATAGTTAGGGTCTTTTGTGAGCGATTGCTGCATTAGATTTATAATTTAAGGAGGATTTCGGGTAGCTTGACGATTGTCGGTTATCTAGGATTATTAATTTCAATTGAAGGAAAAGATAATAATAACTTGATTAATTTATTGATTAAAAGAAGGAGATACTGAACTAAGGAACTGAAGTTTGTTTTAATTGATTTTTCTCATCTTTATTATTATTTAGTTTTATTTGTTTGAATTTTAATTAGTCAATTAATAATTCCAAATCCCCCATTTAATTAGACATTTTTGAAAACATTAGATTTATTAAAACAATTCGCTCTCTGTGGGTTTGATTCTTACTTTCACTACTACATTAATATTTTTTAAAGTAAGATTTTATTTTTGGGTGCCTGCGACAGCATTCCAGTTTTGTTCTCATCTTTTTTATTTCTTGACTCTACGATTTATAGGTTCAGTTCATACTCTCTATCTTTATCTTATTACTCATCCCTCTTTCTTTCTTTTTCTAGATTCAAAAGAGAGTTTATATTTATAGAGAGATGTCTGCTGAAGTGTCCATTGGAAAGTAGCCGTTACTTTGTTCTTTGTGTCAATCTTTTGAAGATCTTCAATATTGACATTTGATGGTAAATGTCAGTCTATTTCAACTCTGTCTTCATTTGCAGTATGTTAAAAAATGACAATCACGTAAGTGACATCATACAATAGACTTTTTCTGATAATCTTCCAACGGTCGACTGAAATTTTAAAATCAAACTTGTCGGTAGACATTGTAATGCTTTGATTCACATATTTTAACTTTGACAGAGAGAGATTTCATCAAGCCCTTCATCTCATGATGTTTTCATTATTAGTATTCTGACAACTTTTACTACCATAAGAAATGAGCTAATCATATAAAATGTATATTGCTATACGATTAGACATGATTCAATACGAACTGGGCTTCTATACGATCTTCTTGCTTTGCAATCCTTATGTCTTCAAGAGTCCTTTGATCAAGGTTTCAGCTTTAAGATTTATTAGATGAGTTTAGTTCATTTCCTAAGGACTAAAACTTTTTTCTTATGATTAACTCCCATTTAGTTAAACATTTCCATCTTCTGTTTGATTTGATCCCCCTCACTTAAACACTTGTCTTTTACAGGTTTATGATCTCCTCTGGATCTTTATTGTAGTGGAGATCATTTGTTCTTCTGGTCAGCTAACTATAACTGATTGATATTCTGCTCCTTGCCCTTAACCAGCTTTCCTCATAATCATCCCAATCATTTGTCATAATGAGTCTATCTCTCAATGCCATTTGCTTTACGAACTCTGATATACAAGGCAATGAGGCATTTCATCATTGTTTTAGCTCTTTGTCTTGAGGTAGCTCTACAAAATTTATAACTCAACGATCTGAGGATATTTAGTTTAGCTTCATTATTTGATTGTAAGTACATTAGTCCTTTCAGTATCTGTGAGCTTTCATCTTTAATTCTTGAGAGCTTTTTGATCTTTGTTGAGCTGTAATGAGTCTTCTTGATAGAACTCTACAAATTCTTCCATTGCATTGACCTTGTGGGATGACTTTTATATTTTTATGGTTCATTCTCCTTGATATATTTTATTGTTCACAAATTTTCTTCTTCTTGGTATGTTCATTTTTATTCCTAGTGGCCTTGATAAGTCTTTAGCATTCTTCTTGTTGATTCAGAGGTTTGAGGTTTTGCTATTCTTGTTATACTTTTCAGCAGTTGCCTTATTATCCGTTTTTGCAATATCTTCACCATACAATTTGAAACTTGTGATACGATTTGTCTTGGCTTTGTCATGTAGTCTGGAATCTCTTTACAGTTTTTCTCCCTTCTACATTTCTTGAGTTACTTTGCAAGTTGATCTTCACTTATAAAACTTTGTACACAACTCTATTGTTGAACTTATTGTAATGCCATTCTGACTGACTTGCCTCCACGATTTGGTCTTTCTTCAATACAATTTGTTGTTGCTGTATAATTTTTTAAAGCTTTATACAACAGTTTTCTCAATAGATCAACCTAACAAGTTTGATCTTTTTCTAAGTTAAGTCCTTGTACATTGATTGATTATTAAGGACTGTATAAAAGTTATATTTTACAAATATACATTATTATTCATATCAGTTCCAAGTCTTTGTCAACTATTATCTTTTTATAAAGACTGTACAAGTTTCTGACATACTTATTTTTCAGTTATAGAACCTATACGATCAGATCATTTTACAATCTATCTTCTATGAACATAAGTTTATCAATCTATCTTTTATCCATTCTAATTAAACAATCCGATCACTTTACAATGCTATTATGCAATAAAGTCTAATTTAACTAGTGTTAACTTTGCGATCATAATTATTATCTAATCATTATACAATCATCATCAAATCATATCAAACTATACGTTTAACACAATATTTACACAATCATTATCAAATCATTTTATGTACTAACATTCTCCCCCTATTTGATAATGACAAATCCCCAATTATTGCAAAAGCCTAATTCTTGCAATATGAAAGTTAGATACACATTAACACATAAATTACCAGTTAAACAATCAATTCAATAAGCAAGTAATGTACAGTGAGAATCTGTATGATAAATAAATAAACTTTTTATTTAATACAATTGTGATTTTACAGATTTTCTCTTCTCCCCCTATGTTACCTAATTCAGAACTTATATTATCTTTTATTCCCCTCAGTTTCAGCCCATTTTTCCTTTTCTTTCTTCTCCCCCCTTTTTGTCAGTATCATCTGGATTGATGTCCTCAACTAAGTTTGTTAAAGACCCAGATTCTGATAACTTAGAAGGTTAGATTTAGGAGAGGTGAGGCTTTGACATGTACCTCTCATTTTCCTCCTTTTAGCTATCGGCCCTCCCCCTCAATTACTGGAATTGTCTTACAGATTGCATCATCATAAGATGCGTCAGCATGGGGGAATACTCCTTCTATATGATGAGGAAACTTGATGCTAGGAGTATGAAATGTAAAGCACAATTTGGAGATGACAATGAAATGCAATCCGAATTTCACTTGAGTGAAATCAAATTTGGCACATTCGGATCAATGCCATAATCATTTTTCCAGATTTTGTCCTGATTCACAGTTAGTGATCAGTACTTTGATGCTTGTGACCTTTCTCTTAGAGGATAGTTCGATTTTCTTTTCAAAAAGCAGTAGCACAACACCCGATCGTAAGGCAGTATTCGAGAGAGTTTGGGGAGTGGACATGGGTTTTATTTAGTAGAAAACTGAGTAGGATTTTTAGTGCGTTTGAGTGCAAATCTATATTTCTTTATATAGAGGGAGTGATAGCTGAAGGTTCAATCAAACATTTATGAATGAAGAAACATTTATTGTTTAATCAGAAGATCAAGAATTTTGCTTTCAAGAGATTTTTAGTGCGTTTTTGTGTATTCTTTAGTTTTTAATTTGAAGTTGAAAAGACTTTTAACATAAAAAGAGAAAGTTTAAAAATATGTTCAAAATATTCATCGATTTTGGGTATACAAGGTGAACACGTGTAACGCACTTACTTGAAAGTCAGCTATTAGTTAACTGAAGTCAATTAGTCCTATGTTTACTAGGTCGACGTGGCTGAGGCCTTTTTTTTATTTATTTATAATTTGCCCTTGTACGTTATTTGTTTTCATTTGGTCATTTTGGACTATTCTCTTATTGAAAATTGTGTACTTCACAAATTTTAATAATTTTTCTATATGATCAAAGTTTGTTCTACAATCCTGGTTAACACACTATGATTATCAGCAAACCATTAACATGGGTTTATGTTTTGAGTAGATTACATTTATCAACCTTGAGGTTATAACATTGATTTATGGATATTACTAGCGCAAGCAAATTATTATTCAGCATACAGTAAGGCATGTCAATTTCACTACCAAAAACAGGACATTTGGCAACGATTTATAAAATCGTTGCAAAAAATGCATGTTTAGTAACGAAATTTGTCATTCGTTGCAGATTGTGAAAGACTTACATTTTTCGTAATGAATTTCATAAGTCGTTGCAAAATTTCATTGCCAATTCTTTGGTGGGAAAAAAAATCTCAGCCTATTTATTTTTTTCATTGCCAAAAATGCATGTTTAACAATGAAATTTGTCATTCGTTATAGTTTGTGAAAGATTTTTATTTTACGTAACAAATTTTATTTATAGGTCGTTGTAAAATTTCATTGTCAATTCTCATTGGCAGATTGTGATTCATTATATGACTTACTTATGCTGTGTCTAGAGTAAATATTTTGATAATTAATTATTAATTGCACCTGTTACCCCACTGTGAACATAATTGCTTTTTGTAGAATGCCTCGACACAAGAAATATTAAATTGAATATTTTAAGTAAATATAAATGTCATACTTCATTACAAGAAAAATGGCTAATACTGAAGGACAAATCATTCACAATATATGGTATATCACTTACAAGTGATTAGTTGTGAAGGAATTTTCCCTTCACACAATCGCTCACAGTAGAGCTCATCGCAATAGATATCCTTCACTAAGTTAGTGACTACATCTCTTTTGTGAAGGATATATATTGTGAAAGATATTTTTCTAGCAAATTATATTTTGTAAGGGATTTATTTTATTTAGTGAAAGACAACTTTCCTCACAATAGATATTTTGCAATGAATAAATTCATTTTAATTGGGGGAGAGTTCCCTTCAATAATTATATGTTGTAGATGTTTCTTCAATTGAATGGGAGAGAAATTCCTCCGCGAATTATAATTTTATCATAAATTGTAATTTATTTTTAATTTATTTAGTTTTATATTCACTAATTTATTGTATAAATCTATAAGCACAATTAAATTCAAATTTTCATTTAAATATAAATAACAAAAAAACATATATATTTCAGTCAACCCATTGTAAAAATTAATAATATCCTTTCCAAAAGAATATTATACACTAAAATTAGTGTGACAAATACAAAGCAACCTTAAAAAGATATATAATCCATATCTGCAAGTATTCAAAAATGACATGAAAGGTGTCTAACAAATTAGCAATTTCTTCAGTTTTGGGAAGATCGGGACCAAACAGAGGGCGCTTGCCGCTGAGTTCAGATAAGAGTCATTCCTACATGCGCTCCTCTTACCATTATCGGTAGGATCCAATCTCCAGGTGCGTTGTGATAGCATCCATCACATCTGTGTGCCTATCTGATTCTTGTCAGGTATCAAGTCTCACGAGTGAGAGCCTAAAGGTAGAAAATTGCTGTAAGAAATCAAGAAGCCTTCCATCAGCAATTGACTGATCACCACAGGAGCTGAGTGATCTGTAACATAGCTCAAGGGGCCCCAAAAACTACATGCAAAAGAAATCCACAATTAATACCTTCAGATTTAGATGCGTATGCACAACATATTTATGTACTACTCCCTCCATCCCAGTTTAAATGACTATTTTGATGCGAATTTGAAGATATGCCAAAAACAAATTTTCAGCATGTTCTGAATATAATTCAAAATATAACATAAGCACATATTGAAAATGCAATAATATATTGAAAACATAATGAGTATGTATGTTTTCAGTATCTCATAAAATTCATGCCAAAATATAGCAAAAGAACCCGTAAACTGAACCGAGATGGAGATGGCACATATGAATAGATGAGATCTCATGACAGAAAACTAATCAAAATAATCGCAAAATATGAGAGGTAAAGGGAAATACATTTTCCACCTACAAGGTAAGAGTAAGGCATAAGCCCAGAGATCTCATGACAGAAAAATAAAATTGATAGTAAAATTTATAGAGGAACTTTTCACTAATAAATTATTAAAGTTTTAAAATTTTTTTATCCTCAAAATTGCTTACACACTGTTACTTCATGTAATATTGTAATAAGAATTAAACCATCATAAACCACTTTACCGACAAGCATAAGCATAGGCTTTGAATCAGCATATACAATGTCCATATATTGTTCAGAACCTAATTCACTTCAAACATTTCATCAATTATTTGGGGATCAAATTCTAGTTCTAGAATAATTTGGCCCATTCTGCCTTCCATTTGTCATTTTCACAGCCCAGACTCTGTAACATAAGATGTAGATACTCTTTGTTATGGTATCATTTTAGTGAAATTTAGACAAAATGTCTAATATTCTAGACCTGAATGACACGTAGCCTAACAGCTACATATGGTCACTTTTGAATGATTTAAAAGCAACAAACAAACCTGCTCAAGCAAGCAAAGAAAAACAGTTGATATAAGAATCAGAATAGACCAATCATATACTGCTCTCACGCATACGCACAAACAATTATATGGATTGCTTTTATTGCCTCCCTCAACAAATAAAAGGACTATCTATAATTTAACATTACCACATCGTGATTGTACCACAATAATAAAACTGGACCACTTGATCAATGACCACTCTATAAATCTCCCAAAGTAGCAAGAAGTCATACAAACATTTAAGCATGTACAGGAGAAAATTTTCCTAAAACCATTTCATGCAAAAATTAGTTGCCCATTGACACGAAGACATGCATATTCTGTGGACTTCCCACTTCCCGTATAATCTCACCTAAAAAGAGATAATAATGAGTAATAGATTAGTAAGTGTAATGTTTGTTTAAAGCATAATTTTTTGGTATGATAAGTAATGAACTGGCACTATTAATTTTAATAAAGGGTTAAGGCTGCTTTGGATGGCCCTTGAGAATTTCATAATTAGCTGTCAAATCCTTTCTTTAGTACCACAAATATAGCCAACTGTTCTGGACCACCATTTGTTAGTGCAACACTAACTGCAATAGTTTCTAGTATACTTCGATCCGCCTAATCACGGACACGCTTAATTTTCACTGACCTTGTATGCATTCAAACAGCATTACAAGTTAATATATGTTCTATAAAGTTAGTCAAGATTGTTAGATGAATTTAAAACTCAATAAATATGCTCTTTGTTTTGTTTTCTACATCCAGAGCTTATGCAATGAGAGGCAAAAGACAGGAAAGTATTTTTTGTCAACTGGATTCCATGTGGGATGTGTATGTGAAATCACTTTTTTCTTCTTCTTTCGCTCCTAACAGATCAACCTTTCTTGGGAGACCAAATAGCAGATTGCTTATGGGTAGGCCTGTACATGGGAATATAGAGTAATAAGCTAGCATAGGCAACCTTTCCAAATCATACATGATCGCCCTGTTCGTTTCTCATTCCCATTCATTATATATATGTATGCTGCAATGCACAACATTTGCCTACTTCTACTGCTTAGCTTTAACAAAATTAACAATTAGTAATATGGTGATAATACAGAGTAATGAGGACAACTCCTGATCATTAGTTTTCCCCTTTGCCTTTCAACCAAAATTACAACAATTTCAAGTTTCATAGAAAAAAAAATGTGGTACATACATACGGTTGTGGTCACCTTCAGTTCATTTCATAACACTCGTAAAACATATTTAACTAAATCTAGAAAAAAAAAATGAAATTTCTAACCCAGCTTCGTATGATATAACTCAACAGAGAGAAACAAAGAAGCAATGGAATTCAAATATTTAAAAAAACACCAATCCCATTAAGGGAATACCCAAAAACATCATAATCTAAACTGAACATGTAGAAAGACGTCCAAGTACTAAATTCCCTCCATTTTCTCTCAGCAAAACAAAAATAATATTATTATCAAATGAGAAAATTTTAAGAGATGATTTAAGAATAAAAAGTGCAAATCGGTGTATTCATGAGGGAGAGAGAAAGAATGACAACTATATTAGATCTTAATTTCGCACAATTTAATTTTAGATCTTTAATCAAACTACTTGCAAACAAACATAGTTAACGAATTCTCACCAGAAAAATCAATTTGAACAAAACAAAGAAAACTAAATAATCCTTTAAGGGTTGCTGCTGTCGCCGACCAAGATGAATTAAGTGAGACGTGGAGAGGACAAAAAGAGGAGATGGTATATTCAGGCTGATAAATGGATAGAATATAATATTATGGTCATTTTAGAAAATATTGAGATTAATAGTCATATACCAACTAGTTGCAAACAAACATAGTTAAGGCTTAATTTTTTTATATCTGATTTCATTATTCGGTTAACTAAATACACTATTGACATTTAATTAATTTTAATATAATTATCGAAGATATGTTGATTTTAATATAAGTAAATATAAAAATATTACAAAATTAAATTATTGGTTATAAATATTTTTTTCAAGGAAAATCAATTTAATAGTAAAATTATATAGTTCAGTGCTCTTTGAATCTTACATAAGTTTTGAAAATAAAATACTTATACCAAACTAATAATTATAGTTTTATTTTTTAGTATATAATTTTTTTTGTTAACTCGCCTGGGATCTCATCATTTGCACCACCATCCATATCTTCAAATTCATCCATATTCACATTTTCAAAAAATATAACATCATCATCACTGCTTTTATCATATGAGCTATAAGATAATATGGCAAGGTAAAAATTTGATTTTCATCACTGGATTCATCCCATTCTGTTTCACAATTGTCCTCTTCTTCATCATTTGTTTGACAATACGTCTCTTTCTCCTTTTCAAAATGCACCTCTTAGTAATTTGGAACATTAAGAAAGTTTGAGGCATATATTAAAGTGCTCATTGCCGAAGTAGTGCATTATAGTTAAGTGTTGGCTATTTTCTATATGAATATATGCGTGTAAGTATATACGATCAACAAATAATATACTAGTAAGTAGAGTATCGTTCCCACAGAGAATTAAATAATAATTATTATCAAATACTAATTTTATATCAAATTAATTTTATGTAAACTATTAAATAAAACTATGAACTAAAATCTAAATAAACCCAACAACTAAATTAAACTAATGATAAAGATTAAATCATATTTTAAATACTTAATATTGCAATTTCTCTCAATACTTCACTTAAATTACTTCAATTCTTTTTTAATTAATTAATTATATATAATTGTTAACCGAGAATTCTTTATAGTATTTATACGCATCTTCCAATGACATATAAACAAATTCTTCTAAATATGACCCTAAGGCAACAGAACTAGAGAAGAACACTCTAATTAATTAAATCACAATATTCCTATGTAAAATATGTTAATTAGAATATTAAGCTCAGATTCTCTTTATGCCTGCAAAAGATATATAGATATATTCCTATCCTATATACTAATCATATAAACCCTTTCATATTCAATGAACAGATGTTATCATATCCAGATCAAAATCTACACTCCATCTCCCAATTTTATATAGATTATCCCAATAATTATATATAATTAATTAATTAGTACATGAACACTCATAAATATTTAGCTCAAAAATATTTAAATCCAATCTATAATCTATTCGTCAACTTCATATAGACTAACATATTAATTGTTGCAATTAATTAATAATTTTACGTGCAAAATATGATAAATAATTTATTTATAATTATACATTATCAAAAAAAATAAATTAATATAAACTAAACATTGGGTTCCATTGCAATCTTAATATAAAATTTGCCCATAACTAAAGAAGAAAACACGCTTATAATATTAGATATCATCCCAAGAATAATAATAATTAAAAGAAAAGATTTAGAGAGAAAAGATCTTAGTCTTGAAGCACGATTTCTAATTCTTCCCTCAATCTTGAATTCTTGCGTGAATCTTCCTTTAGATCTTGATAGAAACCTTGATTTTCTATTCTAATTTACTCCTAACTATGCTAATCTCTATTCTAATATATTGAAAAAAAGAGTCTCGTAGTGTATTTATAAGTTACAAGTTCAAATCCTAGCATAGAAGGACATCCAAATTCAATTCGGAGTAAAAAAAAATACAAAAATACGTCAAAAAATGGTCTGGTCGCGTCCTGGGTGCAGCTGTGGAGCCCTAGAGTGCAGCTGTGCTCCTTATATTTTTTTGACAGATTGCTCAGGCGCACCTGTGCTCACCCTGGCGCACCTGCGCTGTCCTATATCGACGATTTTTTTCGTCACCTAAAATTTCAGAATTTTGGCTATTTTAGCATCCGTTGAAAAAATGGCCATAACTTTCTCATACAAACTTCGATTAAGATGATTCATGATGTTTCAGAAAGCCAAGAAGTAGATCTACAACTTTCATGTTTTAGTATTTGACAAAACTCCTCTTGGATCAAGGTCAAAATTAGGCCTAAAGTGACTGCTGCATAATTGACGAGATGAAAATGCATGTATAACAACTCAAAGCTTTGATATACCAAGCCTTTACTCCAATTCCTAACAAATAACATCAAAACACATAAAAGCAACACAAAACACTTAAAAGTAATATGAAATACTTAAGAACTCATAAAATCTTAAGCTAAAAGATAGACAATACATAGGTATAAAACTCACTTATCATTAAGCCTGCAACAGGTTCGGTTCGATAAGGTTTGATTTAATTAACTTATTGAGTTAAGTTCGCACATGGTGCCGTATTCAATTGCTCGATTGAACATGTTCGCCAATCATGTGGTTTGGTTCGACTTTTTTCGTGAACAATTTGGGTTCGGTTCAGTTCAATTGATTATCGAGTTGTTTGTGAGATTCTCATGTTCGAATTGTTTTTCCGCCAAATTGTGCAACCATTTAACAATAATTTGAAAAGAAACATCCGTGAACTTAACTTTAACTATATTCAAATACGTGTAAGAAGTGAATACTTATAAAAGTACTCTAATACATTGTAGTTTGAGATTTGGTTTATTTGAGATGAAACAGTATGAAGTAAAAAAAAAACTTTTAAATTTAATATTTTCAACAAAATAATCACGTAGTCATTTACAGAAGACAATGAAAACAGAGGCATGAAAGGTATTAAGAATGTAGAACACATTTGTTTCCCCTTCTTCTTATTTTGAAGAACCAAATTATAAAACACTATGTTTTTCTTTGAGATATCATAATATTATTAATAATAAATTTTATAATTAGTAGCACTTTTTATATATTTTATAAATATTGATCATTGTAGTTACTAAAATTAAATGAATATATACCAATTTTGAATTTAAAAATGTCTTATAGTAATTTTAAAAAGGTAATAATTGTTTCAAAATTTTGAATTAAAATATTATTATACTTTATAATATAGATTTAATTATGTAATGCAAGAAATATAATATCAATTTATTAAATGCAAGAAATGTAATATCAATTCATGTGTGTCTATTTTATGTGATGATACTAATGCTACAAATTTAATTAAGAATCATGTGTTGCATGCTAGACCAAAATACATAGATATATAACATAATATAGCCTTACTAAACCTCTTAGTTCTAATCGTTTTTGTAAATTGCATGTGAATTTAGTCATGCTAGACATTTCTTCTAAAATGTGATTATTGTTAATTAAATATTTTTTATTGAATCCTTCACTAACTATTTTTTAAAAAAAATTGAATATTAATTACTAAAATATATTTTCACAAAAATATTTCTAATTTTAAAGATAGATATTAAACTAATAAAAAATATTTTTTAAATTTTTAATTATATACCCTATTAAAGATATATGTTAATCATTTCAATTACAATAGTAAAGTTTAAAATTATAAATTATATTTGGTGTACTTTATATATATATATATATATATATATATATATATATATAAAGGTTTTAATCTAGGCCATCCAAATATGTTCAAACGGTGTAAAATGATATACGTGGAATCCACTGCCAAATGCTGATAATCAAAGCACATGATAGGATTATAAAAATTTAACAAAAAAAAAAGTATTATAAAATATAATTATTTTTTCAAATCTATCTGATTTCCCCCAAAAAAATTTAGATTTCCCTCCAGACCTTTTTAGTTCCCCCCCCCCCCCCCCCCCCACCCCCTTCCCACCTTTCATAACCCTCATACACACTTTTACAAACGATTTTCCTTTTTAGTTCTTTCTCCTTAATGGTAATTTTGCGTCTTCTACTTCTCATTTCACTAATTTTAAAATTATATATCCCTAATTATGCATCTTCTACTTCTCATTTCACTAATTTTAAAATTATATATCCCTAGTTATACATCTTCTACTTCTAGTAATCTTCGTTTTCTTAATCAATTTCATACATTTTATGAGTTTAGATCTGTGGCGCCTGCTTCGAGGTTCGGTGTGTGGAGGATCTCCGACAATGTATAGCCAGGACATTGATTGTACTCTAAATTATAGGTTAGTCGCCGATAGCTGGGGGCTGGTGTAATCTTTTGAATGCTCATTTTGTGCTTCCGATTGAAGCTTTTGAAAATATTCCTTCCAATATGTTCATTCAGTATCACAAGTACTTCCCCCCCCCCCCCCCCCCCCATTTTGGCGAAATAATCCTTTCTTTCATGCATTCACACTAGTGCCCATATTATTGCTACTTCATTAATCATAGAGAAATGCTAAGCTAGAGTAATTTTGGGAATTGTTTGGTGGAAAATCTGAATACCCTAGTTAGAAGGTTGGGAAGGGATGTTAGAAGTGATCTGCATTTATTTTCGTGCTCCTTCTCAAATTGTTAAAAGAACTATCTGTTTATATGATGTTATTCAACTCTTCAGATCTGCTACTAACACTTATTTTAAATTGTAGTAATTTGATTTTTTTTTTGTCCATGTTATTGGTTATGCTGAAACTTTTCATGGTTGGTGTGATGTCGCAAGCACCCAAAAATAAAATCTTACTTTTGAAAAATATTAATGTAATAGTGTAAGTAAGAGTCGATCCTACAGAGAATGATTAATTTAATTTTATGTTTTTGCAAATAAAAATTGGGGGATTTTGAATTAAAGAAATAATTTAAATAAAAATAACCAAAATAAATATGCAAGAAATAAATAAGAAGAAAAAGCCTTGGTTTAAGTCAATATCCACCATCAAGAATTTACAACTGATCACTGATGCAAGAATAAATTAATTCATATTTTAAATATTCAACGTGGAATAATTACTCCCATTCGAATAATTTTCCTATCTCTCCTTAATTTTAGTTAAGTAGAAACAAGCGATCTAAATAACCCTTACTACTAAATAATCTCAGACAAGCGCTAAAGATTTAACCTAGTAGTAGCATAAAGAAATAGAGAGATCGTTGAACTAAACAACACAATCCAAGCGTCTGCATTTAATCTAGATGAATATTCTTCCTAAGATAAAATAATATTTTGATAAGCAAAATAATTATTAATCTTAGTTGCTTCGCAAATTAAAGTGACCAAACAATTACGGATTTGATATTTAATTTAGCAATAGATTTCAACGAATAATAAACTAGTATGCATCCTAGCAATTAAACGAATTAATCATAAAATTAAACACAGAAAAATATTCAATACTCAAAATATAAATTGAACAATTAAAATAAATTAGATCTCACAGTGTATAAATCTTGATGGCTTCAATCACTTAAACCAAGAAAAAGAATTTAGCTACTCATAATAATAGAGAGCATCAAAGAATAGAAGAGAGAATTTTTATTCTAAGAAAAGTTGTATCTTACAATGTGTCTCAAGCCCTCTATTTATAGGCTCCATAAACCTCCTAACTTGTCCAAACCCTAATAGGATTTACAATTAAAAATAAAAGAAAAACAAAAATAATTATTTTCCTAACCCTAGTTGGAATTAAAATCCAATTTGGAATCAAAAAGTAGCAAAAATCCGGAATAATCTGATTTCCCAGCAATAATGCGCAGCCAAACACTGCCTTCCGCCCGCTTGACCGGTCAACTAACGCGCGCCCGCGCATTGCGCGGTAATTCGCCCAAAACGACGTCGTCCGGTTCCCTTTCTTGCCACTGTTTCGCTACCGCGCGCATTGCGCGGTCACTATAATAAAACGGCGTCGTTTAGCTTCTCAGTTATTCATCCGCGCGCATTGTGCGGTCGCCTCTTTTTCGATAATTACAAAAATGCCACCGGTGCTGGTTAATTACCATTTTAGCCTCAGATTCTTGCGGAATTTGCAGATTTGCCCTCCGGTTTTGCTGAAATTACAGAAATGCCCCCAAAAGCTTATTTTTCCTACAAAATAAAATATAAAATAAATAAAAATAAATAAAAATAAATAAAAATAATATAAAAATACTAAAAATAATAAAACCCCATAATAATTAATAAAACACCTAAAGGTCTAAAAATAAATAAAAACACATAAATAAAAAAAAATATAAAAATACTATAAAATTACCTAAATTAACATAAATTAACTAAAACCCTATAAAACCTATTAAAACCAAAATAAACTAAATAATTAAACATTTAAGCACACAATAAATATAAAAACTAAGTATTAGGGCATAAAAATATCATATAATTTAACCCTATCAAATACCCCCACACTTAGCTTTTTGCTAGTCCTCGGGCAAAACAAAAATAAAAACTATAAAATAATAACCAAACAACTTACTTGAGCAACAGATCAATATAAATTTCAACATCAGCCTCAAAGATTTTTTAAATGATAACTCAAAGAAAATTTTAAAATTATGCAAAATCTAGAATTTTAACATATTTATTAATTCTACTTTACTCAAGACCCTTCGTGTGTGTGTGAATCCAAATGTATCAAACTAATTAAAACTCAGATAAGTTTCGGTCATTAATTACCTTATAAAAGATATATAATAAAACTTATTTTTCTCATCACTTTCAGCTAATACAGACAAATATAAATCAGACGATTAAAAGGTTTTTAATTAATGAAACACACTAGGATTATCAATTTTTTTCTTTCAAATATTTTTTCAATTTTTCTCTTTTAATGGGTGCATTTTATGCTCCATCCCATTTTCTTTCTTTCTTCATTTTTTTTTTCACGATGAGTGCATTTTATGCTCCATCTCACTAGCGAGTGCGTTTTACGCTCCATCTCGCTTTTTCATGTGTTTATGGGTGAGTGCGTTTTACGCTCCATCTCAACCCACCACAAGATTTTTCTTTTCAATAATAATCCTAGAAAAATTACCTAAATCATCTCTTCCAAATTATATTTTGTCTTATATTTCACTTCAAATAATGATCAAATAAGATATAGAGTTCAAAAATATCTTTCATAAGCATTTAACCATTTAAACTTTCTCTTAATTAAAACTAGCTCAAACAAATGGATATAAGTGCATAAAAATTTTAAAGATCTCAAACAAAGTAATAATCAATAAAAAGTCAAAAATTCAAACTAAGCAAAAATTTATCCTTTTTCCAAGAGTTATTAAATAAAAATCAAAATTTTTATCATTGGCTAAAAAATTAAAATTCAATTAACTCATTGCTCAAGTGACACATCCTAAAAATAAAAAAAAATAAAAAAAACTACCCCATTTTCGTAGGAAACACGGTTACACTTAGCATGTGCAACAAGCCTTTAAACCCCAAGGTTACCCCAAGTGGACGAGTTTTATCTCGTGAGGGTTTGCAGTGAATATACCCACAAAATTCAAAATTTCAAAAAATTTTAAAATTTCCTAAAAATAAAACCTTTTTTTTTTTTTAATAAAATAAAATTTTAAAATTCCCTAAAAATAAAATAAATATCCTAAATCCCTTCCCCCACACTTAAAATTTACATTGTCCCCAATGTAAAATAAAATGCAAAGAAAAAGACACAAATAAATATAAAAAGAAAAAGGAAAAGAAATGCAAATCTGATTTCTTGGGTTGCCTCCCAAGCAGCGCCTTTGTTTATCGTCATTGGCTTGACAGCATGCTTAAACACTACGTTACTCCTTCCTCTTGAATTTTGACCATTTCATCCATCTTTACTCCATTTATCATAGTCGTGTTAAAACTCCCTTGCAGTGGATATGAATGTTCTACTCCCTCTTCAATGAACATATATTCGAGACGATTAGGGAGAGGCTTCAAATCTGGAATGTAATCCTGCAAAACAAAAGGTAAAGATTTCTTGTTAGGAACTGGTAAGTCAAAATATGGATCATTACCTGTGTTCGGAGAATCATTCACAGTCGCAACAGTTTTCTTTAAATCAGCACTCAAGACTAACTCCATTTTCTCTTTCCCAATATTCGGACTAAATGTCGTTTTCAATTCACCATTTCCATCAGTTTTAGAAACTTTTGCTGCTAAAAAATCAATCACATTAACGGAGTAAACAGGATTATGACATTTCATGGCATCAAAAATATTAAACTTAACAATTTCGCCATCAAACTCCATTGTCAGTGTACCACTATGAACATCGATCTTAGTCTTGGAAGTCTTTAAGAAAGGTCTTCCCAACAAAATAGGAGCATTTTGATCACCGTTTTCCATATCAAGCACATAAAAATCAGCAGGAAAAATTAAATTATCTACTTGCACAAGAACATCCTCTACTATACCCTTAGGATAAGTGTTAGACCTATCAGCCAACTGAATCACAGTACCAGTTCTATTTAAAGGTTCAAGTTTCAAAGAAGCATATATAGAATATATCATAACATTAATAGATGCTCCTAAGTCTAACATAGCCTTTTCAAATCTCATGTCTCCTATCTTACAAGGGATAGTAAACATTCCTGGATCTTGGCACTTTGTAGGAAGTTTTCTTTGAATTACGGCAGATACATTCTTTCCTACTTGTACTTTTTCATATTTTTTAAGTGCTTGTTTCCTCCTATGTGTACACAATTCTTTCAAAAATCTAGCAAAGCGAGGTACTTGTTTAATAGCATCTAACAATGGAATTTTTACCTCGCAATTATGAAAAGTTTCATATAAATCTGAATCTTTCTCGTACGTCCTTTTTTCTGTTAAAGCAAGAGGGAAAGGGGGTACCGGTTTATACTCAGAGAGAGGTGAAAATTTATGCTTCGGAGTACCACTTTTTCCTAGTACACTGTCGTCCTCTTGATTGTTTTCTGTCTCTTTGTTGTCCATTCCTGTTTTGTTTTGCTCTTTTGGCGCAGACTCTGCCTTTGTTGGAGTTTCGATCGCTTTACCGCTTCTCAACGTGATTGCACTAACATTTGCTTTTGGATTCGCCATTGTTTGCGAGGGTACTTTTTCAGAATTTTGCGCTTCCAATCTACTGATGGCACTTGTCATTTGTCCTATCTGTGTAGTTAAATTCTGTATATTTGTCGTCGTTTGCTGTTGAAATTGCAAAGTGTTAGTGCTAAGTTGTGTAATTATATCCTCCAAAGACATATGAGAATCAGATGTTTGGCCCTGTTGTTTGTTAGGATATGGCTGCTTGTTTTGTTGGTAGCTTGAGAAGTTTTGAGTCGCAGACGGATTCCCTTGTGGATTTCCATAGCCGAAATTTGGATGATCTCTCCAACCTGAGTTGTACGTGTTCGCGTAAGGATCATATCTCCTTTGTGGTTGACCAGGAAAACCACCTGCTGCATGTACTTGTTCATAGGACTCCTCTTGAAGAGTGGGGCACATATCTGTCGGATGTCCTACGACCGCACAAATTCCACAGGCTTTGACTTGTTGTGTATTACCTACAGCCATTTGACGAACAAGAGAAGTTAGACTAGCCATTTGTTCTTTAAGTGAAGAAATTTCTACCTCATTGACATTGTGAGACGGAAAATTAAGCCTAGTGCCGAATTGTTGGGAGTTAGCTGCCATGTTCGCAATCAAGTTCCTTGCAGCTTCGGGCGTTTTGTCCACTAAAGCTCCTCCACTAGCAGCATCAATCATGCTTCTATCAGTAGACATGAGTCCTTCATAGAAGTATTAGATAAGGAGTTGCTCGCTGATTTGATGGTGAGGGCAACTTGCACATAGTTTCTTGAAACGTTCCCAATACTCGTACAAGGATTCTCCATGATTCTGTCTCGCACCACAAATGTCTTTTCTGATGTTGGCTGCCCTTGAAGCTGGAAAATATTTCTCTAGGAATAGTCTTTTCATCTCTTCCCATGTGGTGATACTGCCGGAGGGTAGGTAGTAGAGCCAATCCTTAGCCAAATCTTTCAAAGAAAATGGAAAAGCTCTTAGATTGATTTGCTCTTCAGTCACTCCAGAAGGTTTCAAACTTGTGCACACCATATGGAATTCCTTTAAATGTTTGTGAGGATCTTCACCTGCAAGGCCATGAAAATTGGGCAATAGATGGATTAAACCAGATTTTAATTCAAATGAGGTGTTATCATCTAAATTTGGAAAAATTATGCTTAAAGGTTGTTGATTCAAATCAGGGGTCGCAAGCTCTTTCAAAGTTCGATTCCTAGCCATGATTTCCATCTTCAACCTGCACAACTCAAATAAAATATGAAAACTAGAGAAATAAAAAAAAATAAAACTATGACTAATTACTAAATTAAATTAATATTTACAAAAGCACAAAATTAAATTAAAATCAGTTCCCCGGCAACGGCGCCAAAATTTGGTGTGATGTCGCAAGCACCCAAAAATAAAATCTTACTTTTGAAAAATATTAATGTAATAGTGTACTTAAGAGTCGATCCTACAGAGAATGATTAATTTAATTTTATGTTTTTGCAAATAAAAATTGGGGGATTTTGAATTAAAGAAATAATTTAAATAAAAATAACCAAAATAAATATGCAAGAAATAAATAAGAAGAAAAAGCCTTGGTTTAAGTCAATATCTACCATCAAGAATTTACAACTGATCACTGATGCAAGAATAAATTAATTCATATTTTAAATATTCAACGTGGAATAATTACTCCCATTCGAATAATTTTCCTATCTCTCCTTAATTTTAGTTAAGTAGAAACAAGCGATCTAAATAACCCTTACTACTAAATAATCTCAGACAAGCGCTAAAGATTTAACCTAGTAGTAGCATAAAGAAATAGAGAGATCGTTGAACTAAACAACACAATCCAAGCGTCTGCATTTAATCTAGATGAATATTCTTCCTAAGATAAAATAATATTTTGATAAGCAAAATAATTATTAATCTTAGTTGCTTCGCAAATTAAAGTGACCAAACAATTACGGATTTGATATTTAATTTAGCAATAGATTTCAACGAATAATAAACTAGTATGCATCCTAGCAATTAAACGAATTAATCATAAAATTAAACACAGAAAAATATTCAATACTCAAAATATAAATTGAACAATTAAAATAAATTAGATCTCACAGTGTATAAATCTTGATGGCTTCAATCACTTAAACCAAGAAAAAGAATTTAGCTACTCATAATAATAGAGAGCATCAAAGAATAGAAGAGAGAATTTTTATTCTAAGAAAAGTTGTATCTTACAATGTGTCTCAAGCCCTCTATTTATAGGCTCCATAAACCTCCTAACTTGTCCAAACCCTAATAGGATTTACAATTAAAAATAAAAGAAAAACAAAAATAATTATTTTCCTAACCCTAGTTGGAATTAAAATCCAATTTGGAATCAAAAAGTAGCAAAAATCCGGAATAATCTGATTTCCCAGCAATAATGCGCAGCCAAACACTGCCTTCCGCCCGCTTGACCGGTCAACTAACGCGCGCCCGCGCATTGCGCGGTAATTCGCCCAAAACGACGTCGTCCGGTTCCCTTTCTTGCCACTGTTTCGCTACCGCGCGCATTGCGCGGTCACTATAATAAAACGGCGTCGTTTAGCTTCTCAGTTATTCATCCGCGCGCATTGTGCGGTCGCCTCTTTTTCGATAATTACAAAAATGCCACCGGTGCTGGTTAATTACCATTTTAGCCTCAGATTCTTGCGGAATTTGCAGATTTGCCCTCCGGTTTTGCTGAAATTACAGAAATGCCCCCAAAAGCTTATTTTTCCTACAAAATAAAATATAAAATAAATAAAAATAAATAAAAATAAATTAAAAATACTAAAAATAATAAAAATCCATAATAATTAATAAAACACCTAAAGGTCTAAAAATAAATAAAAACACATAAATAAAAAAAAATATAAAAATACTATAAAATTACCTAAATTAACATAAATTAACTAAAACCCTATAAAACCTATTAAAACCAAAATAAACTAAATAATTAAACATTTAAGCACACAATAAATATAAAAACTAAGTATTAGGGCATAAAAATATCATATAATTTAACCCTATCAATGGTCTTTAGATTTGTAGGTGCGCCTCTCTCTTAAATCTGTTCCTTTTTATGCTATAGTAGGACTTTATAAGTTATTTGACCCTTATGCTCAATTAAGTTTATTTCCCCTAAATGACGCGGATAAAGCCAAGCAATTAGTTACTATTATTAACAAATATTTTATGTTTAATTTAAAGATAAAGTGTAATTCTTAATTATATTTTATTGTATTAGGTAGACTATTCTAGATATTTTAATTTTAGTAGATTATTATTAGGAATTTGTTTGCTTTTATTAGTTGGGTTACTTTTTATGTGATCTCCAAGTTTAGTTTTTTTTTATTCTATATAACTGATGTAAACCATCTTTTTTATATTGAATGGTTGATATTATTGTTTTCAAGCCTTGTGCTTTTGTGGCTCCCATCTCTGTCCTACATCACCTAAATCTAAGAAGCAGTTGTATCAACGAAAAACACAGATATGACGATACAATATATTTTACACAATAGGGATACATCATAAATAAATATTAATTATAGACAGTTTTTTTGAATTAAAGAAGACTTTATGAGATTAATTGATGAAATACAATGTAAAGGGAGCATAAGTTGCCTCCCAAGAGAATTTCTAATAACCTTTTTTAGTGTCTCATTTGTTGAAATGAATTTGTTTTATGACATGCTCAAATGCTCGTGAATGCACGACTTTGGTCAGCATATTCTCATTATATATAGTTAAATGGGCTATAATGTACTCCCTTTGTAAAGATTGTCTTCTCCCAGTGTACTTTGCATGTACTCAGCATGGCTTTAAAACATGCAAAGTACACATTGATACATTATACTTTGAATATATATTTATTTTCTCTATAATTTGTATATTAAATTTTCAACTATATTTAGATCACTTAAAGTTAAAAATATAATTCACAAATGTGTTTTTTGGATCTTCTTGAAGTTCAACCCCTAAATAGTGAGAATAGTGAATCCGGTGAAGTGTTTGAATTGGATATTATATTAAATCTTCGTTGCATAAACGATGGAGAAATATTGTTATTACCATGAATTTAAAACGATTGAATCTTTGCTTTATGAGTTTTTAACTACTTTACTAAAATGCACCATGTGGTACTAACTATCTTTGTACTCTACCATTTCTAGAAGACTCTAACTAAACGCTACTCTCTCAGTTTCTATTTATTTACTAGAGATTGAAATTGAATAATTTTTTTTATGGACAGAGAGAGTATTAGGAGGATGAATTGCGTAGTTTGATTCTATTCACTTAGAAGACACATACCCTCCATTTGTAATGATTTGTGTTGTTGATTATCGTACTTAACCTATTATGTTTTTTAAATTGTGTCTTAGTTGTCATTGCATAGATCTAGTGTTAAGTCAATGCTATCATTCATTAATTTGTATTTAATCCGAAAAAAGAAGAGTAAAAAAAGATCAAATGTATTTCTATTAGAAGAAAGTTAATCTATATTCATGACCTTATTCTGTAAAATCTAATAATCAATTACTATTATGTTTAAAAAATAAGAGGTCCAGTCATTCGTAATGTTTCTTCGTTAAAAGGATCATATTCACTAGCTAACTTCCTGGACCTTGTCTCTAGCCAAAATTGTATTATTTTTAGTACAAGATAGTCATCATGTGTGGTAATGGAAGCTTTCGATCTTTGTCAGCGTGGAACTTGTAAAGTGCATTGCAAACCCATCATGTGCAGCCAATATTGCTTGTCTCCAAACATGCAACAATAGACCTAATGAAATTGAATGCCAGGTTAGTTCCTAAATTATCACTCTGATATCTTTGTCTGGGTGGGGAAATAAGTTAACTCTAAAAATAGAAATGATGCTCTAACTATTGGAGAGGTAAGTTTAACAAGATTATTCTTGAAGAAGGTTCATGTTTTGCTTTATTGATTAAATTGCTTTCGAAACTACGATCATAATGATTAGTTATGATCCTAATTGGAAATTTTAGAACTCAAGCATTGTTATAATATTTTGCTAATCCATGTATTAAATTAGTGATGTGCAGTTGTTGCATCTAGTCAATATTCTATGTACTTACTAATAAAAGTTTGAATAAGGTTGCTGCAACGTAGCTGCCTCTTAGTCTGAAATATCAATGGAGGAGACTTAACCCCTTGAAACCTTCAAATTACTATAGTTTGCAGTGTGTAACAGGTAGCAGCCACATTTAGATTTGGATGCTTGGTTACTTATGTACAAATATTCTTAAATTTTTTCTTATCATAACAGAAATTTCTTGAATGCGATTTTCTTCTTGAGAAATTATCTGGTCAAGCACCAATATATATTGTAATGGAAGGGATTGAACCAATGTTCTTCACACGTTTATTTACGTGGGACTCCACAAAATCTGCAGTTAATTGTGTAATTATAATTTTAAATTCAGGAAGTGATTGCACGAAATTCACTACTTTGTTTTGGCTTGATGTTATCATATGGTTTCAGATGCAAGGAAACCAAATTTGGATGCAAGTATTTTACTGCTAGTATCAATAAAGGTTTTCATGCCCATCCCCATCAAATATTTCTTTGTAGGTGTGTGTGTGTTGTTTGCTGCTGCAAAATAGCTTATCTTATTTTTTCCTTTCTCAGTGTAAAGTTATCAATAATCCACTGTCCTTGCACACTTTAGTCTATATTATTCCACTCTTTCCATTCCATTTTCATTGGCATTATCGAAAACCATGATTGTGTCTCAATGTTTTAAAAATATTGTTGACATATTTAACAATATATTGTTTCTAAATGTGTTTTCTAAATGATTTAAAATCCGCGGCGCAATCACGGTTTTTTGTAATATCTCGGATATTTGACAAGACTTTTAAATATGATCTTGATGATAAAATGAAGGTCGAAGTTTAAAACCTAGATTTAGAGAAGTAAAATGTGTAAAAATTTAGTAGACATTTTACCCTAATCTTTGTATTAGGATTTAAATATGAGTAAATATAGGTTTTTAAAATTTAAAACCTAGAATTTGATTATTATGTATACTTGGAGGTATATTAATAATAAAGTAATATAATATCTTTAAGGTTCGATAAATGTATTTGACTAAAAGAGATATTATATGAAATTTTTATATGAGGTATGTGAAAATTTATTAGAAAAATAAATTTCAATTTGAGAGATATTTTTAAGTTAATGTGAAGGTGTATATGTATAGATGCGTATATACTTGGAGGTGTGCTAATTATATTTTAGCTGAACGTGATAAATGATTAACTGCATTAATCATCAAGAATACTTTAATGCTTAATTTATTAATTAAACAAGCTTATGAAAGTTAAACCTTGAATGATAAATTAAGATAGCCCAAATTAGTAAATTGGGAAGAGATAAGCTAGGTATTGTGGTGACAATTAAAATTAAATCTAACCTAGTAGCCAAGTGTTAGAAATTAAATTATAGTCTAAAATAGATTAAGATTATGGCGAGTCAAATTAATATATATGGTCAGCCATGTGAATATAGTGAACAAGCCTAAACATTTAATAATTATAAGACTTGTATGTATGGCCAAGTTATTAATGTGGCATTCTTAAATTAAGAATGAACCTTATGTGGTTGTGATTACGTGGAATAGCGGTGTGAAGAAATGAGATAAATTTATACCTAATAACACGAGTATACTTATATGTATGAAGGCAAGTTAACAAATCGAAATGTCAAGATATGACAAAGTGGTCAACTGGTCAAAGTTTGACTAAAGGAAATAAAGGAGAGTCAAGGAAACTCAATTTGGAGTTCATGAGAGAAATTAGAAACGTGGACTGCACCGTTGAGTTCAAAACGTCGAATTTAACAAGCGAGATAGTAAACACAATTTGGTATCGGGGTAAACTTTTGGTCAAAGTCAACCGTTTGACTTATAAGTAGGGGTGCACACTGTCGGTTTGGTCGGTTTTTTGGTGAAAAAAATAACCAAACCATTTAAGTCGGTTATAAAAAATTAAAAATCAAAACCGCCCAAATTTTTACATCGTAATCGGTTATCGGTTTATTCGGTTTCAGTTAAATCAGTCGGTTTATTCGGTTATTCGGTTTCGTAATTGATAATTTGATATTTATTATATTGCCAATTTTTCATAATAATTAATAAATCACTAACTCAATAACTACTAATTATAATAGAAGTTCTCTAAATTCGAAAAACAAAAATCACCTAACTCACTCACTAGGATAGAAGTTTTGCAAATTCGTCACAATAAAAACATATAATAAATATATAATTATATAAAATAAATATTTATTAGAACAGTATATAAATTATATTATAATTTTAAATTGTTCGGTTGGTTTGGTCGGTTTCGATTTTTTGAGAAGCCAAACCAAACCGGCCGAACTAGTTTCGGTTTTTTAGTTTTATAGTGTTCGGTTTTTCGGTTTTATATTTTTCGGTTTGAAATAGTAACGGTTTGGTTCGGTCTGGTCGGTTTTTTGGTTTTGGTCGATTTTGTGTGCACCCCTACTTATAAGGTGAAAAGTCAATGTTTGAGTTTGAAGAATAATTTTGAGAAACGGACTTCACCGTTGCAACGAGAACGTCGAATTTAGTAGGTATGGACTGTAAACACAATATGTGTTCTGGTTGACTTTTTGGTCAAAGTTGACTATTTGACTTTTTGGAAAAAAAAGTTAAACTTGAAGTTCTGAAGTGAATTTGAAGAAACGGAAGTTACCACGACGACGAGAATGTTAAAATTAGTAGGAATCGACTGTAATATTGAATTTTTTATTTTTCGGGTCAAAAAGTTAGACAGCGAGTTAGTTAATTAAAAGTGAAACCCAAAAGAAAAATTTTAACTTTAT
Source organism: Hedera helix (assembly GCA_947179155.2). NCBI lineage: Eukaryota > Viridiplantae > Streptophyta > Magnoliopsida > Apiales > Araliaceae > Hedera > Hedera helix. The sequence goes on from OX359272.1 coordinate 5,347,493, forward strand.
AGATTTTGGGGGGCTAGTTGGAATCTAAGTATTTTATGAGCGGGGATTAATTTGAATCAATCTTCTTATCTTATCCAATGAAATCTACTCTCAACCAATCAAAACTCACTTCATCTCTTATCCTGTCTTGGTTATTCTATTTAATTGATTAAACCCACTTATTGAAAGGGAATGGAAATCAGCAAACATATAAAGTAAGAGAGACACATTCACGGGTAGAAGAAAAAAAAGGAGAAGAAGAGGAAGCCAAGAAGAAAGAATGAAGCCATGAAGGTATAATTTCTATACCCTTGTGTAATCTTTGATTTTCTTGGGTAGATGTTAGCTTTTATTGAGATTAATAATTGTAGATCATGATTAACCTTGTGTGTAATGGTCTAACCATTGATTTTCATGAATCTAGTAGATGATTAATGAATTTAACTAAAATGAAAGAAAAGATAAAGAACAAAATTCGTAGAAATTGGTGTTATGTTTCTGTTGGTTTGAAAATTCATATAAAATCAAGTTTTTGGAGTTAGAGAGTGGGCTATATATCAAATTAAAGGTATGAAAGTAAGATTTACACAGAAATTTTAAACACGTGAAAATTTCTTGTGGTTTGTTCGTATTGACCGTTTGTAGCAGGATGGGTCGAACCGAAAATAGTCTGCCCAGAATCTACAACGATTTCTGTCATTGTAACAATTGTATAAAATCATGTGTTTTGAGTTTGATGTTAGTGTAAACTACAAAGTTGTAGATATGGAAGTTTCCTAGAAGTACTCACGAGATTGAACCATTTTATGGACTAGAGCATTTTAAAAAAAAATTAATTTTGTAAGACTGTCCAAAAAATTTTATTCTCTGGACAGGTTGGAAAAATAGTTAGATCTATTTTGTTTGGTGAATCGGCTGAAATCAAGGCAGATATGATTAAAGTAGATTTAATAAGCTTTAATTTGATATAAGGATGAACAAAAAACGGACATATAATAAAGAAGTTATGATGCAATAACGATATTGATATATTTTTAAGTCAAATATATCAATATTGGATAAAAAATATCAATATAATGCAATAACGATATTGATATATTTTAAAGCAAAATATATCAATATAGGAACAAATATATCAATATAATGCAATAACGATAAATTGATATATTTTGATGTATTGTCAAATCAAATATATCAATATTAGATCAAATGTATCATTAAGATGCGACAAGAATAATTAATTATTTAATTAACATTAAATAATAATTAAAGAAGGTTAAAATTAATAAACTAAGTAATTATTATTTAATTAAGATTAAACCATAAATAAGGATGTTTTTTGTTCTGAATTTGAGTAATCCAAAACAACTGAGAAATGTCTCAACTTTTAAGGAGAATCTGAATTGAGACATGTCCCATGCTCAGACTTTTAAAAATATACCTTTGTGGACAGGATTTTCATCCCCATAGACTCCATTTGTGTAGAATTCCCTCACCAATTTTGAATATACTCGAGTATTGGTGTCTAGGGCTTCGTAGAGTCATAAATAAGGCCAATTAATTAATTAATTATCTAGATTGGCATTAAATAATAATTAAAGGGAATTAACGTTAATAAACTAGTTAATTATTACATCATTAATGTGTAATAATAAATAACAAGTAACGTTTGTAATTAAATGAGGTATTATTAATAATACTGGTCGATAATTAAAATATTATCCAAGGATGATAATATTGTCTTATAATTTATGAGTTAGTAAATAGGAAACTAGGTGCTGTCAAGTTAATTTATTTGAAAATGATGAATGAATCCCTATATGCGTTACTAATTGGAAGATAATCATATTAGGTCTTGCAAAAGAGCTAAATTGAATTTTGGCAAGCGTAAGCGAGGAAACAATTCAGGCAAGTTTTTTCAAAACTTGCTCTTATGTGGTAACTGTCATTATTTGTGAGATATTTTTATATGTAAACATGAGTTAATGTGATTTTATGTCATAATATGATTGAACGGTTGTTGTTCAAGTAAGAAGTTAAGTTAGTTGTTCTTTGTGAACTGTATAAATTGTGAAGTGACAAGTATGGTAATATGAAACATGAATTATGTTTTCGTCTATCTACATGTATAAAATGTCATACATGGATATATTGACAAGCATGCATGATGTATGAAGTATATGATTTGTGTAATTGTTAAACTTGCTGAGCAACATAGTTGCTCATTCTTGCTTAAATAAATGGTTCCAGCTACTTGCGAGACATATGAGGTTTCAGTAAAGATCAAGGACATGGAATGTATATGCACTATCCCAAGAGATATAGATATTTTTCGATAAACCCTTTGAGAGTAAACAGTGTTACCAAACGATATATACTGCCATGAAATGTTAGTTTAACATTTAAATCTGTTATGTACCAAAGCGAGGTACTGCGTAGTTATATCTAAGAGTGAAAGGTTGAAACAATTTTTGAATGATAAATAAACTTAAAAAATAATTGTAAAGTTAAAGGCAATTAATCAGCATATCTTTTGTATTGAATTAGATCATGATATGTATATATATATATATATATATGATCTGAGTTGCACAAAGATTTATGTAAGGATTGCGATTCTGAGACAAAGTTTAAGGGAATATTATAAAATTTTAAATTATTTGAGTTTTTAGCAGTTTTGTATTATATTATGTTGTGGTTAATAAGGAGAAGGTTGTTCGCTAACGACCGGGGGTCGCCCGTGGCCAGTGCGAGGATTTCCGGGGTTGTTACAGTTGGTATCAAAGCTGAAAGGTTATAGTTCTTAGGTAGCAGTACCTTAGGCTATAATCGTGAAATTATATTGAATGTAGTGAAGGGAAACTCAGATGGAGTTTAAGCCATAAGAGCGAAATATATGAAATTTTTAAAGAAGAGGATAAATGGATATATGAGAAGATTCAAGGAAGGATCTTCAAGGATGTATTCCAAATGAATGAAAAAGAATCAAGAAACACTTGATTCAAGAATTTAAAAAGAAGGATCGTACAGTAAAATGAACAAAGATCAGTGAGAAGATTGTAGAATTAAACAATCCTAGAATAAACGAGAAATCGTAAAGTGAAATCAATTGTAAATTAAGATCACACAGTGATTAGAATAAAATCATTAAATTACAGATGATCTGTTAAATGATTAAGAGGATGTGTAGATAGCATGATGCTATAAAAAGGAAGATACTATGAAATAGTTAGAAGTGAACTTGTAAAGCATTGTAGGTGATAAGATATGAGTTGAGAAAATTCATATCAAGTTAAGAAAAGTTGGAGGTTTGTGGATTTTTTAATTGAGGACTCATATTAGTGGTTGAGTTGCATGATTCCTTGCATGGGTGGGGAATTTGTGCTTGATTTGAGAACCCGCTTAGCTTCCTACATTGATATAATGGTTAAGTTGAACATTTCCTTTGTATGGGAAGGAGATTTGTTCTTGGTTTAACGACCGCTTAACTTCCTATATTGATTAGTGGTCGAGTTAACCAATTTCTTGTATGGGTAGAAGATTATGTTTGGTTTGAGAACCACCCTATAGTGATAATCGATTTAAACCTAGTGTCACGTTATTCGATGTATATATGGTGAGAATGTGATTCTTTTTTCATAGTATATCGGATAGGTAGAGAATGTTGAGGTTAGGTGTAATATCCCAGATATCTTCAAGAATTGTAGATAAGATTTTTAAATATTAATTAAAGGTTATGGTTTAAAACTTAGAGTTAAAGAAGTGAGATGTGTAGAAAATATGTAAACATTTTTTTTAACATAATTTATTTGTTAGAAATTAAGTGTGAGAATATTTTAATGATGTATGTAGAGAATTTATTAAGGAAATAAATTCAACAAAGAAGTGAAATTGGTTATATTGATTCATATATACCTAAAGCGTGCTTGTTAGCGCAATAAGAGGATGAATAAGTTAATACTTAATTAAACTAATAAATTAATTAGTTTAAATATGAAGTAAGAAGAAAAGTCATGAAATATAATTTATTTGGTTAATTCTATTAGTTATGAGTTAGAGTTATGGAAAAGCTAGAAGGATTGCCTAATGTGGCAATAAAAAGAAGTAATTAATTAAGTAATTAACTTAATTAATAAATTGATGTATAGAATTTAAAAATAAATTTAAAACAAGCCCAATATGTTAATTGTTATAAGACTTGTTGTTAATTATAGAGAGGTCTAAATAAATTTAAGGATTTAGCCCCATGAAATGTCTAAGTAATTTAATTAGTGGACTAATCCAAAAGAATTATAGGTGTTAGCCCAATATGGGAATACTTGCATGAAGGTGAGTAATTAAATAATAAGCCTAAATGTTATGTTAATTAATAGTCCAAGAGCTAATTAATATAAGTTCAATTAAATTATGTTGGCAAATATTGTGGTAGTCCAATTAAATTAATTACCTAGCCCAAGTTATAAATAATGTGTGAGTTATGTTGGGTAGCCCAAATAATTAAATAAGAGAGCCCAATGCAAAATAAGCTATGAAGCCCCAAACATTTAAAAGTCAATTGATGGTCAAAGTGTTGGAAAATTTTAAGTATTGATTTAGTATAGAGAAGTAACTAATGTATGGTTAATTGAATAACCCTAGTTGGTAGACAAGAGAGAACATTAACCAAACATTTGGGGATTGAGTAAAAATGCATGTTGCTTGTATTCAATTTAAATTGGTCAATTCAAGCTATGATGTGATTTAAATAAAATGTTATTGGTGAATATGTAGAGATATACATGATGTAAGTATATAAATTGGTAGAGAGTTAACCAATGTTGGTTAAATAAATTAACCATGAGTAATAGGAAAGTTTGACTATCACCAACCCTAGTAAATCAAGATGGTTAATTCTTATGAATTTATGTTTGTAGAGAACTAATCATTGTTGGGTTAGTTGTTAACCCTAAGTGGTAATAATAAAACCTTAACCAATACTAGAGTTAAGTGTTAGTAATTATATAAATATATATGTATAATTGATTGTAGAAAATTAACCTTACTTGAGTTATTTGGTAGAAGATGTGTGTATGTTTAATTTATGAGCTTGGACCATGGTTGATAGTTAAGCTAACATAGGTTACAAAAGTAAGAGTTTTAACTACACATTAGTTAAGTGTTGGAAAAATGATGTTTCTAAGTTATACAATTGATAGCTTGTAAGCAATCTTGATGGAGGTCAATCACTTGGTCATTTCAAGTAGTCATTCAATCAAATAGTAAGCATCAATTAGCCTCTAATTTAACCAATGTTAGTTGATTAGTAGGAGTTGATGGTGATTTAGGATGTACTATAAATATAGTGGTTCACAAATGCATTGTGTTGGTTAGCCTTTTGTATAGAATTTCTAAAAGAGCTCTTTGAGGGAAAAACAAGTAAACTTTGTGAGATTGATGATCCACCAAGGAAAAGTGCTAGAGGATAGTTAATGAAGAGTCACAAGCCAAATTCATATCAAGAGAAAGAAGAACATCCATGTCCAAGAGTTTAAAAAGTGTTCTAACCCTTTCTTAGTGCATTTTTATAGTTTATATAAGTTTTAAACGGTCAAAATATGTTTTTAACCGATCAAAAGTTATTTTCATACACTAGAAGTCTAAATCTATGATATATAGGTATATTTAATATGTTTAATACAAGTATTGGTATGTGTATGTTATGCAAATAAAGGGAAGAAAAATCCATATAATGATTTATCGGTAAAACCTAGATAGTTCGATCTTAAATTTTTGTCAAAATATTTTCAAAAATGTGATCAAACCATGAAATATTGTAAAACAAGAAGTTAGGAAGACAACAACACTGAGTTGGTGTCATATGGATGTGTAGATATTATTTTATTCAAGTTTGAATTAATAAAACCAAGGATTCGTGAAGTTAGTTTTCACTTTGTCCTTTTGAGCAGTTTTTAGTCAAGTTCCGTTTGGAATTTGGATTTGTGATGTAAAGAGAAATTGTAGAGGGGGAAATTCTAATGAGAATAGACTCAAGAATCACCTCAAAATATTTTAAAATCAAGAAGTTATGGCTGTCGGAGCATTGGAAGATCGGGTAGTCCAAATTAGGGGTTTCTGAAAATTGGTTGAGCGCCTACCAAGCGCCTAGGCGCTTGAACCGGCTGTTTTTGGGAGAAGTTTTGATTTGGGTCGGGTCGGGTCGATCCGAGTTGGTTTTTTTGTGAAAAATTAAGTTGAAATAAGTGTAAAATGAATGTGTTTGAATACTAAACTAATATATGTAGAGTTTATTAGTGACTTAATGGTATTTAAATTTATAAAATAAAGACTAATGTTAATACAATTAAAAAGTTAACTATTGGTATTGTTTGAAATAAAATATTATTAAGTGGTGAATAATATTAATATGTGATAAAAAGGTTGTGAAATGATTAATAACATTTGTAAATGATTTAGATATTATTACATGGTTAATATTATTAGTAAGAGATTAAAATATTATTAAATGAGTAATAATATTAATAAGTCAATAAAATATTATTAAATAGGTAATAATTTTAGTAAATGAATAAAATATTATTAAATGATTAATAATATTAAAAAGGGATTAAAATATTATTAAATGATTAATAATATTAGTAAGAGATTAAAATATTATTAAATGGTTAATAATATTAATAAGTGATTAAAATATTATTAAATCGTTAATAATATTAGTAAGTGATTAAAATATTATTAAATGGTTAATAATATTAGTAAGTGATTAAAATATTATTAAATGGTTAATAATATTAATAAGAGATTAAAATATTATTAAATGGTTAATAATAATAATAAGTGATTAAAATATTATTAAATAGTTAATAATATTAGTAAGAGATTAAAATATTATTAAATGGTTAATAATATTAATAAGTGATTAAAATATTATTAAATGGTTAATAATATTAGTAAGAGATTAAAATATTATTAAATAGTTAATAATATTAATAAGTGATTAAAATATTATTAAATAGTTAATAATATTTGAATGTAATTGTATATTATCAAAGGTAGATAATATTTTGAGATATTTGGTACATTATTAAATGTCCAAATCATTAAGTTATATAAAAGAAGAAAGTTTAATTGAATTAAATCAATGTAAATAGTCCATTTGTGACTAATTTAGACAACTTATTAAAAGTGGGTCGTACGAAGAACGTGTAGTGAAGGCGTGAGTTGGTTAAGCATACTCGATATGTCCGAATTGTATTTTGGATAGGATTTTTGTTCGAAACTTAAGGGTTCGTTTGTCGGACATCTTAAAAGTTAATAATTGAAGTTAGAGTCTTGTATAAAGACTAATTAATAGTCATTGTATCTAATGATTATGTCAATTTTATATATAAATTGTAAGTTGAACCAAAAGACGCAAAATAAGCGTAAATGGTATAAGCGAACCAGAAAAGTTTATCAGAACTTGCTCCTATGTGCATTTCTATGTAACCATATGTTATTAGATTATTGATATGAGAATATATTGATGATATTTGTGTTATATGAAACGCATGAAGTATGATTATATGCGAAGTATGTACCGAATAAGAAGCATGACTTGATATATGCTAGATGTGTATTATATGTGATGCATAAGAAGTATGAAGAATTCATAAAATGAAAAGCATGAAATGCATGATGTAGGAATAAAATGCAGAATATGTATAACATGTGAAACATGTAATGTGTTATGTATAGCTGTTAGACTTGTTGAGCCGGTGTGCTCACTCTTGCTATAAAACCAATATTTTCAGATAGTGCAAGTCATTCAAAGTTGTCGATAAAGATCAAGGAATAGGAAAGCATATTACTTTCACTGAAGGTCTAAACGAATATTGTAGATATCAGTCCGAATTGGACAGGTAAAATATTTGTGTAGAATAAAGAATTGGTTGGTATGTAATATGAGTGTTAAATACTCAAATTGATTGTAATAGAATGTCGTATCATGTATGATATTGAGACATACTAGGAATTTATAAAGATTGCGATTCTGGAATAGAAAGAAATGTTATAAAATTATAAATAAATGATTATATATCAATGTTAATATTGTTATAAGTTATGATTGATAAGAAAAAGGTTGTACTCGTGTTGAACCGGATCTGAGATTCGAGGAACCCGAATTTGGGGTCGTCACATTAGGTGTTTGTTCTTAAAACTCACACGTGTGATAAGTTTGTGACTCATAATCGTATGGTGGAGTCCCTCGTCGAATGAACGATTTTGGTTTGACTAGGATAAGTTCCTCAATCCATATGATTATGGTAAGTTCCTAAACTCATACTGTGTGGTAAGTTTGATGAACAGTGAGTGTGGGTAGAATTGGGTAGAAAGATTAAAGCTATAGTAGATATAGTTATTAAGCTAGAAAAAGATGAGTAAAATTGGTGATTATTTGAGGTTTTAGGATATTTCAAATCTTCTAGCTATGCTAGACTTTGAAATTCTTGAAATTGTGCCAAAATTTGCACTTATGTGCCTTTAAAAAAAAATGAACGATGATTTTCGGTTATTGAAACGTTTAAAGGAGGGTCTATGCTAATTGTTTCGGCTAGACCATAATGATTTGAAAACATCAAAATGTATTTTTAAAACGTCGACACACCATGTGGTGTGGATATAACAATGACAGAATCCTCAACGTACTATCAAGACTATGCGATATCATGAAGTCATAAAGTAATGACGGAATCCTCAACGCATTGTCAAGATGATGCAGTATCATGAAGTCATAAAATAATTTTTAATTATTTAAACTATAAAGAAAAAGTATGTCAATGCTATTTGTATCGGCTATACATTGTTACTTTTAACCTGAAGTGATGAACTTCAGAAATTTTATTGCACGTAGGTGCTCTTGCAAAGTTTTAAAGTTCAGATTAATATCCGAACGATTATCGTAAGTCTATGCCAATTGTTTCGGCTAGACATTTGCATGTTAGATATTTTAAAACTATCCAAATCTGTTGTTGGTACGGATCCTTAGATTGAGAGAATAACCCTAAATGGGGGAAAATTTAAGTATCAACTATTCGATATGTGCAAGTTTAAATGTTATGCATATACATAGTGTACGAAAAGCTGATCCCCTCAAGTACAAGCTGACAAATTTTAAGTGTCGGTTATCCGATGCAGTCAGAGCTAAATGTTATGCATATACATAGTGTATGAAAGGCTAATTCCCTCAAGTACAAACCTGGTGGATTGTAATCTAAAAGGGTCAGCTGAATGATTGATTCCTTGGCATTTATTCATGGTCTTTATAACCCTTCAGTCAGGTATGAAATTATTTTAAAGGAATTCTTTTTATTTCCTAGTTATTCAAGCTCCTTCATAAATATTGAACAATTGTTGAAGACTTCTGGGAAATATCCCAATATTCTGAAAATTGAATGGGTTGAGGTGTAATTTTAGATGAGATTGATCATAGAATTAAATGACCAACAAAGAATCATCAGAGAAAGGAAAATTTGATAGGTTAGATCGAGAACCTAATGGATAGAATGAGCAGAAATAAGTATGCTGTAATTTTGGGGACGAAATTCTTATAAGGAGGGGTGAATGTAATATCTCGGATATTTGACAAGACTTTTAAATAAGATCTTAATGATAAAATGAAGGTCGAAGTTTAAAACCTAGATTTGGAGAAGTAAAAGGTGTAGAAATTTAGTAGACATTTTACCCTAATCTTTGTATTATGATTTAAATGTGAGTAAATATAGGTTTTTAAAATTTAAAACCTAAAATTTGATTATTATGTATACTTGGAGGTATATTAATAATAAGGTATTATAATATCTTTAAGGTTCGATAAATTTATTTGACTAAAAGAGATATTATAAGAAATTTTTATATGAGGTATGTGAAAATTTATTAGGAAAATAAATTTCAATTGGAGAGATATTTTTAAGTTAACGTAAAGGTGTATATGTATAGATGCGTATATATTTGGAGGTATGCTAATTATATTTTAGCTGAACGTGATAAATGTTTAACTGAATTAATCATCAAGAATACTGTAAGGCTTAATCTATTTAATTAAACAAGCTTATGAAAGTTAAACCTTGAATGGTAAATTAAGATAGCCCAAATCAGTAAATTGGGAAGGGATAAGCTAGGTATTTTGGTGACAATTAAAATTAAACCCAACCTAGTAGCCAAGTGTTAGAAATTAAATAATAGTTTAAAATGGATTAAGATTATGACGAGTCAAATTAATATATATGGCTAGCCATATGAATATAGTGAACAAGCCTAAACATTTAATAATTATAAGACTTGTATGTATGGCCAAGTTATTAATGTGGCAGTCTCAAATTAAGAATGAACCCTGTGTGGTTGTGATTACGTGGAATAGCAATATGAAGAGAATGAGATAAATGTATATCTGATAACACGAGTATACTTATATGTATGAAGACAAGTTAACAAATTGAAATGTCAAGATATGACAAAGTGGTCAACTGGTTAAAGTTTGACTAAAGGAAATAAATGAGAGTCAAGAAAACTCAATTTGGAGTTCAGGGGAGAAATTAGAAATGTGGACTGTACCGTTGAGTTCAGAACGCCGAATTTAACAAGAGAGATAGTAAACACAATTTGGTGTCACGGTTCACTTTTGGTCAAACTCAATCGTTTGACTTATAAGGTGAAAAGTCAATATTTGAGTTTAAAGAAGAATTTTTAGAAACGGACTTCATCGTTACGACGGGAACGTCAAATTTAGTAGGTATAGACTTTAAACACGATATGTGTTCCGGTTGACTTTTTGGTCAAAGTTGTCCGTTTGATTTTTTTGGAGAAAAAGGTTAAAATTGAAGCTCGGAAGTGAATTTGAAGAAACGGATATTACCACGACGATGGGAACGTCGAAATTAGTAAGAATCTACTGTAATATTGAATTTTTGATTTTTCTGGTCAGAAAGTCAAAGAGCGGGTCAGATAATTAAAAGTGAAACCCAAAAGAGAAATTTAACTTTACAGATTTTGGGGGGCCAACTGGAATCTCAGCATTTTATGAGTGGGGATTAATTTGAACCAATCATTTCTTATTTTATCCAATGAAATCTACTCCCAACCAATTAAGACTCAATTCATCTTTTATCCTATATTGGTTATACTATTTAATTAACTAAACCCACTTATTGAAAGGGAATGTAAATCAACAAACACAAAGATTGAGAGACAGATTCACGGGTAGAAGAAAAAAAAGGAGAAGAAGAGGAAGCCAAGAAGAAAGAATGAAGTCATGAAGGTATAATTTCTAACCCTTGTATAATTTTTAATTTACTTTGGTAGATGTTATTTTTTATTGAGATTAATAGTTGTAGATCATGATTGACCTTGTGTGTAATGGTCTAACCATAGATTTTCATGAATCTAGTTGATGATTCATGAATTTAATTAAAATGAAAGAAAAGATAAAGAACAAAATTCGCAGAAATTGGTGTTATGTTTCTGTTGGTTTGAAAATTCATATAAAATCAAGTTTTTGGAGTTAGAGAGTTTACTATATATCAAATTAAAGGTATGAAAGTAAGCTTTACACAAAAATTTTAAGCACATGAAAATTCCTTGTGGTTTGTTCGTAATGACCGTTTATAGCGGGCTGGGTCGGACCGAAAATAGTCTGCCCAGAATCTGCAGCAATTTCTGTCATTGTAAAAATTGTATAAAATTATGTATTTTGAGTTTGATGTTGGTGTAAACTACAAAGTTGTAGATATGAAAGTTTCCTAGAAGTACTAATGAGATTGAACCATTTTATGGACAAGAGCATTTTTAAAAAAATTAATTTTGTAAGACTGTCCAGAAAGTTTTATTCTCTAGATAGGTTGGGAAAATAGTTATATCTGTTTTATTTGGTGAATGGGCTGAAATCAAGGCCTAGATAAGATTAAAGTAGACTTAATAAGCTTTAATTTGATATAAGGATGAAAAAAACAGATTTGTAACGAAGAAGTTATGATGCAATAACGATATTGATATATTTTAAAGCCAAATATATCAATATTGGAACAAATATATCAATATAATGCAATAACGATATTGTTATATTTTAAAGCCAAATATATTAATATTGGAACAAATATATCAATATAATGCAATAACGATAAATTGATATATTTTGATATATTATCAAATCAATATATCAATATTAGATCAAATGTATCAATAGGATGCGATAAGAATAATTAATTAATTAATTATTATTTAATTAACATTAAATAATAATTAAAGAAGGTTAAAATTAATAAACTAAGTAATTATTATTTAATTAAGATTAAATAATAAATAAGGATATTTTCTGTTCTGAATTTGAGTAATCCAAAACAACTGAGACATGTCTCAACTCTTAAGGAGAATTTGAATTGAGACATGTCCCATGCTCAGACTTTTAAAAATATACCTTTGTGAACAGGATTTTCATCCCCAATGACTCCATTTGTATTCCCTCACCAATGTTAAATATACTCGAGTATTGGTGTCTAGGGCTTCGTAGAGTCATAAATAAGGACAATTAATTAATTATTTAATTATTTAGATTGACATTAAATAATAATTAAAGGGAATTAAAGTTAATAAACTAGTTAATTATTACATCATTAATGTGTAATGATAAATAACAAGTAACGTTTGTAATTGAATGAGTTATTATTAATAATACTGATCGATAATTAAAATATTATCTAAGGGTGATAATATTGTCCTATAATTTATGAGTTAGTAAATAGGAAACTAGGTGCTGTCAAGTTAATTTAGTTGAAAATGATGAATGAATCCCTATATGCGTTACTAATTTTAAGATAATCATATTAGGTCTTTTAAATGAGATAAATTAAATTTTGGTAAGCGTAAGCGAGGAAACAATTCAGGTAAGTTTTTCAGAATTTGCTCTTATGTGGCAACTGTTATTATTTGTGAGATATTTTTATATGCAAACATGAGTTAATGTGCTTTTATATCATAATATGATTGAACGATTATTGTTCAAGTGAGAAGTTGAGTTAGTTGTTATTTGTGAACTGTATAAATTGTGAAGTGACAAGTATGGTAATATGAAACATGAATTATGTTTTAGTCTAGCTACATGTATAAAATGACATACATGGATATATTGACAAGCATGCATGATATATGAAGTATGTGATATGTGTAACTGTTAAACTTGCTGAGCAACATAGTTGCTCATTCTTGCTTAAATAAATGATTTCAGCTACGTGCAAGACATATGAGGTTTTAGTAAAGATCAAGGACATGGAATGTTTATGCACTATCCTAGGAGATATAGATATTTTTCGATAAACCCTTTGGGAGTAAACAATGTTACCAAAAGGTATGTATTGTAATAAAATGTTTGTTTAACATTTAAATCTGTTATGTACCATAGTGAGGTACTATGTAGTTATATGTAAGAGTGAAAGGTTGAAATAATTTTTGAACGATAAATAGACTTAAAAGATAATTGTAAAGTTAAGGGCAATTAATCTGCATATCTTTTGTATTGAATTAGGTCATGATATGTATATATATATATGATCTGAGTTGCTCAAAGATTTATATAAAGATTGCGATTCTGAGACAAAGTTTAAGGGAATATTATAATATTTTAAATTGTTTGAGTTTTTAGCAGCATTGTATTATATTATGTTGTGGTTAGTAAGGAGAAGGTTGTTCGCTAACGATCGGGGGTCGTCCGTGGCCAGTGCGGGGATTCCGGGGTCGTTACAGTTTTAAACCATACCTTTTAATATGGAAGGCAGGGAGTAATATTAGCGGGCACATAACTCTCCAGTTATAATATTTTGGAAGTTGAGTGAAGCAACAAAAGTTTATATTTATCATCTCTATATATTTCTTTCTTTTTAGTTGGATTGGCTTGATATGATGTGCAACAGCTGTATGCAACAACTAATATTTTGCCATTTGAATTTTGGACATTTACAATTGTTCTTACTACTATTTTCTAGTCGTAGATGTGCTTAAATTCTATATGATTTGATATTTGTTTGCATGGTCAGAAGCTCATGGGTTTCTTGAGTTCTATTGGTACCTGTTTTTGTTGTTGAAATCTGGTTAGCTAATGGGGCATTCTGAATGCATGGAGAATATTTTCAGTCAGTTTCTTTAACATTTTATCTTCGAATTTTATTGTGGTTCAACAGGTTGGACCTAAAAAAGCACGTGAAATGTGGTTTATGTCAAGGTTTTACAATGCTTCTAAAGCAGAAAAGATGGGGCTGGTCAACACGGTTTTCTCAGTAAGTTCGTCGTTTGTCGAATAAGCTAATTTAAATTTTAGATAATACAGAGAGGTGTTTAATCTTCTAAGTGAGCTGCAGACCATGTGACACCCCCAAATTCAGGTACCAATACCTCGGATTTGGTGCTCACGATCAAATACATACATCACCTCTTAAACAACATATATTACTAAATGCGGAATAAATAAACATAAGTTGTTCATTACAAAAGGCTTACTACAGTCCCAAGGTCTCAACCTTAATAAAATTTTATCATGACGATCCTATTAATATAAACAGGGTTCCATGATTTACAAAACAGGAATAGAAATATTTAAACTATTCTTAAAGCTTGCCCTTGCCTTTGTCCTTCTTGGAGTGCTCAGGCCTAACTGCAATTAGTTCATGATATATATAGCAAGAGTGAGCAACTAATATGCTCAGCAATTTTAAAATAATACAGACATATCATGAATAACTGCGAATAAAGTGAAAGCTCAACAATTTATAGAAGTTAATGAAATGACTGATAAGATAATCAAAATCCAAACGAAGGAATGAAAGATGATTATTTACTGCTGAGTGGTCCAACCGACCCTGAACGTTTCCAAGGAAACAACCTTCCGATTATCCTTTTATAAATCAGACTGTACTTGAGGGGATTAGCCTATTGTACAACATGTATATGCATAACATTAAACTCTGACCATGTCGAACTATGACACTTATAATTCCCCATTTAGGGTTTGTTCTCTCAGTACAAGACTTCCACACCACTCAACTGGTTTGGAACAGCTTTTAAAAATATTTACTTTATATGTCCAGCCGAAACAAATGGCGTAGACCCATTTGTTGAACAGTTCATGAAATAAAGAACTTTAAATAATTTACTTGTTCAATGATAAAACATATTTTTCAAATGCATCAATGTGCGAATATCAATACTGACATTTACATGGAATAATTAACGATAAATTAAACCATTTGACATGTTCAAAAATAATAGTTCGAGTTTGAGTTAGGAAACTTGCCTCAGCTGTTGACTACTGCTTCCTCGACTTAAATTATTGTCCTTGAAAGACCTAATATTAAATAAATTCATCTTTCAATTAGTATAGCACTTAGGAGTCTATATATCACTATCAAACAGACTACCATTTAAGCACATACCTTCCTATTTAACAATACATAGCTTATGTGACCATATTATCACACTCGAGCAATATTTTAATTACCAAACAATCTTATTATCCACTTAATAAGATTTAATTTATTTATTTCACACTTTAAACAATTCACTTAAATTGTTTAAGTACCTTATTTCTCTCTAATTATTATTTAATATCATTTAGATAATAATTAATAAATTAGTTATCCTTATCTATTATTTAATATTAATTAAATAATAAATAATTAATTTATAAACTTTACTTCTCTTTAATTATTGTTGAATAACATTTAAATAATAATTAAATAATTATTCATCCTTATTGATTACCCATTATAAAATAAAATAATAAACAATTATTTTATTAATCTCATCTTCCTTTAATTATTATTTAATATTATTTAAATAATAATCAAATTAATTACTTATCCTTATTTATTATTACTTAAATACTAAACAATTAGTTTATTAGTCTTAATTTTCCTTTAATTATTATTTAATAAGATTTAAATAATAATTAATTAATTACCTACCTTTATTCATTATTTAATAACCATTAACAAATAAACAATTATTTAATAATTTTATTTTTCTTTAACTATTATTTAATGTCATAATAATTAATTAAGTATCCTTATTTATTATTTATTCTTAAATAATAAATAATTATCTATTAACTTTATATTATCCTTTATTTATTATTTAAAAATAAATAATTAAATTATTATCTCTTTTTAGTTTAATTATTATTTAATATTAATTAAATAGTAATTAATCCCCTTAATAACTTTTATTTATCTTAATTATTATTTAATTTCCAAATAATAAATAATTATTTTTTTATTGTGTCCCAAATTAATTATATTAATTTGTAAGCATTTTTTTGTACCCATTTTCGACTCAAAATGATCCGACCCGACCCGACCCGATCCGGAAATAAAAAAAAAATTCGTCTGTGAACAGGGGGTAGGGCCCCGGCCCTACTTTTACAAAGGAAACAAGGGCCCCGACCCTCCCTTTGCAGAATCTACAATTTTGCCATTTCAGATTTTTTAACTTTTGCTACTTTGATTCAAACTTGCATAAAATGAAATCTAGAAATCCAAATGACCTCAAATTGGTATTGATGGATTCGTATCTTCCTAAACTATAATATTCCATCATTGGATCAAATTTTTGGAAAAGTTTTGGTTATAAAAAATAGCCACAAAGTGGACTATTGCGCATTAGGGTTCTTAAAATGACCATCTTTGGTCTAAAAATCATATCTTGACCATAACAACTCACATGAACATTATACCAACTAGGTTTTGTTCTTAACTTATATATTTATCATATCAAGGAAGAAAATCTCTCATACAACTTGTAGGTTTCAAAATATAAAGCCCCGAACCACACGTTCGATTAAGGTTCCGTCGGCAAAAATCATTTTCATGCTTTTTGATAAACATTTTTATTATCTAAGCATTTAAACACATATATTAAACCACCAAACCATGGATTAACATATCTAGCATGGTTTTAAACATCTAGAGCTTTGAAATTAGTTTTGAACCATCAAAATGGATTTTTGACCATCAAAACCACTTCAAGCACTTAGAACACAAAGGTGAAAAATAAAACAAGGGTTTTGAAAACTTTTAAACCTTCTAATTGCTTTTCTTCTTCTTGATAGAAACTTCACCAAGCTTGGATGATCTATCTTGATGAGTAGATGATTTTATTTCCTTGCTTGGATCTTAATTTTCTATGGTCTCCTCTTCCTTTCTTTTTTTTTTCTTTCTCTCTTTTCTCTTCTTAGTTCTCTAGTTTTCTCTCAAGCAACTTTGGTAAGTAAAATGACTAATGAATGATAAAAAGAGATAATAAGGAGTGATATGGTGTTAGTTGATATGTAGACTTACAACTCTTGTAAGCATACACATCAACTACACCAAACCAAGCTCATAGGCCTACTAGACTTGTACAATTTTTTCCTTGCTTCTACCAAGGCCTTGAGCCACTAAAAAACTGAACACAAATCAGCCACAAAAGCCTTCTAAGGCTGTCGGCTGTTGGGGGGTGAAATGGTCCAAGAAATGTTTCCCCTTTTTCTTTT
Organism: Hedera helix; assembly: GCA_947179155.2. Classification (NCBI taxonomy): domain Eukaryota; kingdom Viridiplantae; phylum Streptophyta; class Magnoliopsida; order Apiales; family Araliaceae; genus Hedera; species Hedera helix. The sequence continues at coordinate 5,365,020 of OX359272.1, forward strand.
CTTTCAATAGCAACAAAGTGGTAATATATACTTATATATATATAATCACCCATACATAATGGTTTGGGCTAGGAAATTAGTTCATTGGGCTCATTTATTAAATCCCAATTGGGCTACCACAATTAATTCTATGGGTTAGGCCATTGATTCCATGAGCTAGGCCTTTAATTGGTATCCATTAAATCATATAATGTTAGTTAGTGCATGAATTAATCCTACTACATTAATGTTATTATTAATAGCACATAATCCAATTAGATTTGCTAGGTAATTAAATTTAATTAGATTATTGATTGGGGTTTCAATTTAATTCCAACATTAATTTATATTAGGCTTTTACTTAAATCGATAACAATATTAGCCCTAATATTCATTATGTTGCAAGTAGATTTCAAATACATCCTACCATCCATATTATCCCAAAGCTAGGGTTTGGATTGAAATTAGGGTTTTATAACTCATAAACAGTGTTTACAGAATTTTCGGATCCGTACAGACCAAACTCTGAGGGTAATTCCTACACTACAGGCAACCAAGCAGGTTGCAAAGAATTTAATCGTTTATGTTTTAGAATAATTTAAATACTGGTATTAATATAAATCTATGCAATGCACACTACAAGCAACCTAGCAGGTCTTGAAGCCCTAGTACAATCCAAAGGTTCAACTAACTACTTTGATACCAAAACAAGTTTGCAGCATGTACACTATATATATCTATATAGATAATTGATTGAAGAAATATGGCATATTTAAATAGTTGATTGTAAAGATGATGAATGATCATGTACCAGATTATTTTATTTAATTAATAATATTTGAATTTTTTGTATAATTTCATCATTCGTTGCATAACGTGATTGTCAATAATGGATTTGGCAACGATACAATCAAAAGCTATTTCGTTACCAAAGCATTATATATTAAAGGAATTAGTAACAATTTTTTTTTTTTTAATTTTAGCAACAATTTTTCGTTGGTAATAACATTAATCAGCGTCGAACAATATTGTTGCTAATTGATCATAATTATCCATAATAAAATCAACGACAATGAAATTTTTTGTTGCAAAATAATATATAAACGATATATTTTGCACATTTAATAACAAACATTGTTGCTAAAAAGTATACAATTAGTAACAAAAACCAATTTAGGCAATAATTTCCATACTCTTTAGCAACGAAAAACTCGTTGGCAAATGTGTATCAAACTTAGTAGGTTTTTGCAACGATTGTTTCTTTTCAGCAATAATTTTTTTAATGAATTTGCAACAATACATTTCGTTGCTAAAGGATCTATGTTTTTGCATGAAAACTAACTTTTGTTGCGAAATATGTCACTTTTTACAATGATAAAAATATTTTGTTGTGGAATAATTAGCAATGAATGGTCCAACGACCAAAATTTCGTTGCAAAAGACCTTTGGCAATGAAATTTCATACCTTTAGCAACGAAAATTGTTTGTTGCTGAATCGCCATTTTTTTGTAGTGTATAGCAATCATAGAGGTGATCATATTGAGATAGAGATAAGAAAAACCCATGATTAGCTGGTTGATTTCAATGTTCTTGAGTATAGTAGCTCTCCGCATCAGTGTAACCAAAACTTGTAGTTGACCTTGACATTCTTGTTTTTTGTTGTTTGCTTGTCCATTTTGCATTCTTTGTATCAATACCTTTACCGTACTTGTATTCTTTCAGATGTAGAATCGTTGTCTTTATTCTAAAAGCAGTATGTCATGAGGTAGAGTCCTTATCTTCTTTCTGAAGGTCATCTTTTCATAACTCTATATGATCTCGCCTTTAGAGCAGTCTTTTCTTCCAGTAAGACCTTCATACCATTAGTTCTAGAGAATCTATTCCTTTTCCACTTATTTGCTTTGAGTAAATGAAATTTTACTAACTTCTGTGTGTGAAGCACCTTGATCATCTTTCTTTGAATGTCTATTCTTGTACCTTCTTCTTAGTATTCCTCAAGCTTGGATTTTAGACTTGTTGATCTGCTGATTTGTAGAATACTTAGTCGTAGAGTCTTTATTTCAATCGTTGAGGGAAGGATCATATGCTTGCGTTGTTCGTCGATCGTAAAGTGTGTTGGCTTTTTTTCTTCAGATGTTGGGAACATAAAATGTGTATAATGCCATCGAGATTCATCTTCCCTTTTTTTTATAATGTCTTTACGTTAGGTAAAATGTTATTTGACTCAGCTCCAAATAGAATTGTGTTCTTCAATTTCTCATGAACCCCATATTTTAGTGAGCATTTGAAATTATTTGCTTCACAGAACTTGTGAATTAAAAACTTTTCTTTGACCATTCTTATTCTCAACTTGTGGATACTGATAAAAAAAAATCTTTTTGAGTTAGCAGGATTTGACAATGGGCCTTAGCGGAGCTAGACTCACAGGACTCCATGAATTGTGTTTGCTGAGTGCCCTCAAATAATGTCTTTTCTTTATGCTAACAATTCTTTATCCTCTATCCTTTGATAGAGGTCGCCTTGAAGATTCAGAGATGTTGCCATCAATTTTGTAAATTTAGAAGACTTATTGTTGTTCTAATAAACGATTCTGCTCCATTCCTCTTTTCCTTAAAACACAATCGAAGAGCTTAACAAGCCTTAAACATCCACTTTTTATGTTCAATTTTTACACAGTGGAACTTCTCTCCTGCATTTTAACTTTAGCTTTGGTACTTATACTTGATTGAGTTCACTGGAGTTAGTAAACTTTAGAAATCCATGAATCTTGGATTTTTCAAATGTGTAGTTAAAATTTTGCATGAAGTATGACAAGTTTGGCATTTAACATTTAGTTCCTTAATACTCATAGACAAATAAATTAATACTAGTCTAGATATGTATGGACAATTTAATTCATTTTTTATTTCCATACAGACTATTCATCATTAAATTATTTTAGGGAGAAAGTGTTATACGATCGTCATCTAGTCAAGTTAGCTTTATGTTCTTATTTGACTCGATCATAGTGTTATGCTATCACAAGAAAACTTTATATACATAACATCAGGTTTACCTCTATGTAACATTTTGAGGAGCATCAATTTTTCTTGCCTTTAATCACCTTCTGTTTTGATGTATCTTCTTTTTCTTAGGTGAAAGCCGGCATTGATCAGTCTTTATGTAGGCTCTTATACACTTGTCTCTGTAGGATTCTTCAAATTTGATCGATCTTTTGTTATTCCTTGAAGAATTTCTCTATTTAGCCTTTTATCTTCTCGTTTCCACAACTGGTCATTCTTCAGAAGGTCTTATAAAATTGCATTTATTGACCTTATCTAATAGTAGAGAGAATCGTCGGGTTTTTTTTTCTTCTGATATTTTCCTTTACACTTGAGAACCCAACATTTTATATACTAAACTGCTATAAGATTGTAGAGTCATAAGGTTTTGGTATTCAATGATCGTAAAGTGTTGGGCATGTCCAGAGTTCTTTTGAAAGAGTAATGCAGGTAGCTTGATCATTGCATTTTCTGGATCTTCTTGTTCTCGTATGATCTGAGATATTCCCTCAGTGATGACACCTTCAATTTGGCTCTGATATAGTTCTTTTTACTGAGAGAGTATTTGAGTGAGAATTTTGTAGCATCTTCAGTATCTCTTCATAGCTAATGTTGTCTCTTTCTTTTATTTGATTAAGCATTTTCAGAGACTTTTTAGGAGAATGAGAATGTTGAGTCTCTAATTTGTGAAATTATTCCACTAGATGAGCCAAGAGAGATATCTTGCTTTGAGTAACACCTTCATCCATTCCTGAGTAAACTTCTGAGACTTTTTAGTGATCACGCCTTTGACTAGTCAATTCTTCAGACCCATGGGTGATCTATCCCTTGTTCGATCAGAGTGACTATTTGCTTCTCTATGTTTATTCATTCTGATATGATTTGACATCCATTCTGATAGCTCTTAGATGAAGTTAGCAATAGAAGTAATGAATGAATCACATAATATCTCTTAACCATTACTTACATTATACATGTACAAAACTATAAGTGCTTTTAAGCATTTCAGGGAGCAAAATTATCATATATAATTAATTTTGAAGAATGTCATAGGATCTACTCAAGTTGTTGAGCTTCGATTAAGAAAATCTGCTCTGATACCAATTGTTGGTTCCTAGATGACACGAAAGTGATCTAGAAGAAGGGGTTAAATAGATCACTTTATTTTCTTTTTGTTCTAACAAAAACTTTTATCAAATCATTTACATAGTAATTGCAGTGAAATAATTAATTTGATAAAACCCCTTCTAAATTAAGAATTATAAAAGATTCAGCTCTGTTTTTAAAGTAGGCTACTGAAATGTTATTACAAATGATAAAGCAGTTAAGTGCAGTTAGAACAGTTAGTGTAGTTATAGTTCATGTAGTCATAAAGTAAAGCAGCAAGAGACATAAAAGAGGGACACACGGAATTTTAAGTGGTTCGGAGCATTTCACATAAAGAGCAATTAAAGAGACGCGTGTATATAATATCGCCAACCTGCAATGTATCATTCTATAAAGTTTCACGAACTGTACCAATTTAAATAAATCATTTGTATATGTAGTTTGGTTATCAGCTTAGAAACCCATTCGACATTCACTCACTATGAGTGAATGTCAAATAGTCCCTAGTTTGGGACTGTTGCTAGACGTTATGTCTCTTACTTAGGCCCATGCCAATAACTTAAGTACGTTTGTATGTTTTATGGAATTTTTGGCTGATATCTCTATATGATCTCAGAGTGCGTACTTAGATTACATTGATGTGATCTATTTTGTGTACTTGGAGACCATTGGGAGGTGTTGTCAAAATTTGATTAAAACAGACGAAACGTGCACAAGGTGTTAGCACTAGTGAGGAGACACATCTAGGAACGGGATAAAAGCATGACCTTCTTTAGAGTAGAGATCACGATATTTAGAATTCATGTATGAAGTGCACACAATAACCATGCTCTGATTGTGACGCCCCCAAATCTGGGCCCACACAGCCCAAACTTGAGTCGTCAAAAGACTACAACAAAATTATTACAACAAAGCACAACGTACTACAATACAGTGTATAATAATACACAACTAAGTCTTCACTATTATTGCCACACTATTTTACAAAACGTGAAGACTATGATAACTATTCCTCGGACCCTCACTCCATTCCCCGGCTAGACCCTGTTATGTTTTCATTTCCTGTTGAAAAACAATGGAACAAAAGAAAGGGTGAGCTCAAATAGCCCAGTAAAGAATATCATGACTAAGATAATGACGAATAAATTATCATTAGTCTTCAACAGTTGAGTTCTTGATAGAATACAATAGACTACAAGGTTTATATCAAAAACTGCAGTTAAATTCTTAAACAACGTTCAGATCAATAATAGCAGCGGAATGAGTAATCTATTAGAAGAATAATGCAGACTATAATGTCCACTCGGTTCTCTTTTTAGGAAAAACATCATCAACTTTTATCATCTGAAATATCATTAGTCAAGATAATACAAATTCACAGTTCCTGATCATAATCATGCAGATCAACAGTTCATCTTTGCACTACGGGCCAAAGACATTCAATATAACACCAACGGTCATGATTATACCAGATTCAACCTTTGGTCATAATCATACCAAACAACAGTTCATCTTTGCACTACGGGCCAAAGAGAACATTCACCACGTGCCATAAAAGACACCGAACAGATGTATCGCCTTTAACCTATTATATCGCCTTTAACCTATCATCTGTTCAACAAATATATCACATCTGTGCCCCCGGCCACATATATTCACAACAGCTTGATTTTTGGATGATTAGAATGATATAAATGATGAACAGAAGAAATAGGATAACAATAAGTATCAGAAGTTTACTTTGTACAGATTCAAATAATGTCCAAATTGTCAACATGATGTGGAGTGAAATTTAAAAATGATATTCAAGATCCACAGTTCAGAATAACGGTTACAATTCAATAGAAAGGTTCACGTAAATAGGAAGGTTCAGTTGAAATAATGAAGTTCAACTATTATGGAACATATAATATTTTCAGGAATTATAGAAGCAATAGTTCCATAATAAATTTCGATTTAGGAGTATGAAAGAAAATAATATCCCTTACCGTAGCAGGTTTGATTAACAAAAGGTGAAGGAAATTAATACAAAGGGTTATTCACCAACAGGCGGCAATCCGCTCCGTAAGGTTATTCCCACAATTTAATAGAATTTGAGTACAAAGAGTTATTCACCAAACAGGCGGCAATCCGCTCCGTAAGGTTATTCTAAGAGATTAATAATGAATGAATACGAAAGGTTATTCACCAACAGGCGGCAATCCGCTCCGTAAGGTTATTCCCACAATTTAATACATGGAAATAAAAGGCACGTCTTATGAGTAAGGAAGAAACAATATTACTATCGAGAATCAAATAATGATAATCCCTTACCATAGTACGTTTGAATAATGGAAGATGAAAAAGATGGTATCCCTTACCTCAACACGTGACTGGATATTGATTTAAATGAGGTTGATTAACTTGAACAGTACACGTATACTTATAGATCTTCACAAATACTCAAGATGACTTAAGCACACTTAGAGAGAACTTTCACAAGAAGTATTTAGAGAGAGAAAGAAAGAACAAGTAAGGAAGTTTATGAAAAATCCTTAAGTTAAGGCTTCTATTTATAGCCAAAAATCTTATCATTCCTTTAATCTAAACCATTCATTTAAAAAAATCATCTTTTAATCTACACCATCCATTTCAAATTTTATATTATCTTTAATCTACACCATTCATTTCATATCACCTAACTTTATATTATAAACAAATTAATTCAATTATTCAATAATAATTCACACTTTAATCTACACCATTCATTTCATATTACCTAATAATCACCTAACTTTATATTATAAACAAATCAATTCAATTATTCAACAATAATTCACACTTTAATCTACACCATTCATTTCATATTACCTAATAATCACCTAACTTTATATTATAAACAAATAACTTTATCAATTCAATTATTATGACTAATTGTTATAAATACAGTATAGTTAGCTCTTAGATATCAAGTCAATAAATTAATGAAATACAACTGTTTAAATAACATCATAATAGAGATAACAATAATGTAAAAGAAAGCATACGTTACTGTGTAATGACAATTATTGATTCAATAATGTGAATTACTGTGCATATGTTACTGTGACAATTATTAGGTTCAATAATTTTAAAAACAGTGCAGCAACAATTATTGACTCAATGATATAAAATACAGTGTAATGACAATTATTAAATCAATAATGCAAAATACTGTGTAACAACAATTATTGAATTGATAATATAAAATATTATGCAGTGACAATTATCGATGAAATGATGCGTAACAGTTACGGTGTCAATTATCAGACCAATAATATGAGACACTATGCAATACCGTGTGTTACTGTAGAGTACCGTGTGCTACAGAAAATACCAAAAACTACCGTATGCTACTATTCTTTTATCACCGGTATTTTAACAGTTCCGTTGACTATTTTTATTTAAAAAGGTTATTTCTGTCGTTTTCTATATCCGACAAATATTCCGTTGTGGGGTCCACCAATAATTTGTTATTTCGGCGCCGTCGTACGACACGAATATTCCCCGACCAAACGAATATTCCCCGACAAAGCGAATATTGTCCGACAAAATAAAATTTGCAGATAACATCCTTAACTTTTAACTTGATCGATTTAACCACTTACTGTTTCAAAAAATATATATGAAGAAAAATTAAATTTTGTATTTCATAAAATTCGGGGTCTTACACTGATACTTCCCTTTGTTCAATATTTAAATATGACAGACGGCCAGAGTTGGATGTATCGTAGGATATCACTTAATGGGAGGGAATTACTTCTTGAGTTTCTTGATGTGGTCTGCAGGTTTTTTACTTTTGTAAATTAACATTTTGACCATCCGAATGGAAAGATGAGATGTCTATGTGTCAAATGTAAGAACCTAATTTGGAAGAAAGTAGACGATATTAAATTTGACTTGTTTTCTCATGGGTTTGTGGATGGGTATTCCAAATGGATTCACCATTGGGAATCAGTTGACGATGGTATAGAGCAAGAAGTGTACGGGGAATCAGATGGATATAGCTATGATGCTATGAAGATGTTAGTCGATGCTTATGGTGCTAACACTGTTGATTGGGTTACAAATAAGCAACCGTCAAGTAATACGTAGCAAGTGCTAAATGACATGGCATCTGCCTTTTATAAGATATTATCTGAATTTGGGGATCCACTGTACGGTGGAAATGAGAAGAACACCAGACTTTCTGCAGTTACGAAACTCTTACACTTCAAGAATGAGAATGACTGCAATGGGAGAGGGTTCAATGATTTGCTTGCTCTTATCAGCGACTTCTTACCGAAGGATCATATATTACCATCGAATTACTATGAAGTGAAGAAGATGGTAAGGGGGTTAAATCTGGGTTATCAGAAGATCGATGCTTGTGAGCAAGATTAAACGTTATATTACGGGGAAGACAGCAAAAAGGTGCAATGTGATATCTATAAGTTGCCTCAGTACAAGAGGACAAAACACAGGGGGAAGGAGAAGCATATGGATGTACTGTCAATGGGTACAGATTGAAGGTGGATGACTTGAACAAGTTAACATCATTGAGTTCTAGCGTTGTCGTGTTAGGAAGCTGTTACCAAGATGTTGAGTCCAATTATTATGGTCATTTAGAGGAAGTCGTTATGCTGAATTATCCTAGGGGTAAGAAGGTAATTACATTTAAATGTCGCTAGTTTGATAATGACAAGGGCGTTAAATTTTATCGTAATATAATTGTCACAGTAGTTATAAAGTCCAAGTTAAATTCTGATGACGTATTTGTGTTAGTCAGTCAGGCGACCTGAGTGTACTACATCCTTAATGTCGTCAACTGTAGAAGCCCCTAATACACAGTTTTCACAATGAAGACTCGGGCATTTAATGATGTTAATCTTTTTGGTACTGATGAGCCATTACAAGAAAATATTTGCAATCCTAGCCATGTAGAGCTTACTGATGACGATGTGCTGGTGTATGATGTTATTGAAGTACCTGATGCTGAATAAGAGGTAGTCGGGATTGACTATGTCATTATTGAAGATGAAAACAACAAAGATACCGATGAAAATGAATATACAAAATTAGAGGATGATAATGTCGTTGATTCTAATGGTTTTGATGATGTAGTTTAGAATATCAATGTAGTGAGTGTGAACATGTGTATTAATTAAATTCTCATTATTAATAACAGTTATTTAATTAAATTTATTATAATCAAGTAATTTTATTTCATTATATCAGTATACACACATATTTATGGCTAGACATAGCAAAAGTGGTCGTTGTAGTGGTGACCGTATAGGATCCATCGAGGGGTCATCTACATCATTTAGTAAATTTTGTCATCGTCATTGATTATATCTTATTAGTACATTTTTATTTATGTAAAGTTAGATATTTACATAATATATGTCTGTATTACACTTACATATACAGGGCGTCGACGTTACCGAGTCACTAAAGTCGGTTTATTTGGTCGTACGTTGGCAGTTCCACAGACGTGCGTTGTAGATGTCGACACCACACAGTATGTGACTTTAATGACTAACTATTTTTTTTTTTATTTAACGAAAAAATGTATAACACCTTGGTTATATTTTTATTGTAGCATACTAGACCCTGTAACTAAGTCCACTTTGCACGCCATCTGCTTGTCATGCCTTCCAACTGGTTGCATGCGATACACCCAGTATGCCCAGTACGATGCCTCCTTTATGGAGAACGTGTTGTGTGACTTTCACCTAAGTTAAATTTACACAAGTTAAACCGTATACATAAGTAGTAGTTGTATAACGTTATAGTTATTCAAATATACTATAATTTTCTTATAGATATATTATAGATATGAGGATGGCGTGTCTTAGGCAGCCGACGACTCAGTCATTATAGCCTACATGGTGAAGAATTACTCCGGCTAGTTGTACGAGATTAGGCATAGGGCTTTACAGCATGTTGATGACTAATACGGTACTACTATCCACAATCATCAGCCTCAGTTCATATCTGATGAAGCATGGGAGGTCGTGTATGCATATTGGGATGCTGAGGATTTCAAGAAGAAGTCTGAGCAGCAAAAGAAGAATTGAAGCAAGCTACGAGTAGTACATACTACTATGTCACAGCTTGTTATATATATATATATATGTATACATACATGTTAACGTTTTTATTAGGCTTTGCTGAGGAGTTTGGGTCCACCTCCCAGTATGTTCGAGTTTTAGGATGGTGCCCATACACCTAAGGACTCTATTATGTCTCCCGTAACATTAGCTATACGGGTAATCTTTTTTATTGTTATACTTTTTTTTAATATTAGGTAGTTAATAAAATATATTAATTACATGACCGATCTCAGAATCTTCGGGACTAACATGTAGCTGAGTTGGGGGCTTCTAAGGGAGATCCTGAGACGTTATATGACAACCCCAAATCTGGGCCCACACAGCCCAAACTTGAGTTGTCAAAATACATAACAACTATTACAATATAGTAAATCATACAATAATACACAACTAAGTCTTCACTATTATTGTCACATTATTTTATAATATGGTGAAGACTACTATAGCGACTATCTCGGACCATCACTCCATTCCCCTATTTTCCCCACTAGTCCCGGCTACATTCTCATTTCCTGAACAATTGAACAAAAAAAAAAAGGTGAGCTCAAATAGCCCAGTAAAGAATATCATGATTAAGATAATAAAGAATAAATTATCGTTAACCTTCAACAGATGAGTTCTTGATAGAATAATTTAAACAGTAAGTTTTAATTCAATAATTGTTGTTAAGTTCTTAAAAAAAGTTCATATCAACAATTGTAGCAGAATAACAATCATTAGAAAAATCATATAGACCATAATGTCCACTCGCTTCTCTTTTTAGGAAAAATATCATTAACTTTTATCATCTGAATCACCGCTGGTCATGATAATACCAATTTACAGTTCCTGGTCCTAATCATGTAAGTCAATAGTTCATCTTTGCACAACGAGCCAAATATAACATTCAGCACATGTCCTAAAAGACACACCGTCAATTATATCGCATTTAACCTATCAACACCTTTATTCAATCTGTGCCCCAGACTATAGATACTAACAACAATTTGATTCTTGATGATTAGAATAACAACAAAAATATAAATGATGAACAAAAGAAACAGGATAAATAATAAATGTCTAAAGTTTATAATTTTACTTATGCAGATTCAATTAATGTCCAAATTGTCAACATGATGTGGAGTGAAATTCAAAAATAATATTTAAGATCCATAGTTTAGAATAACGGTTACAGTTCAATACAAAGGTTCAGAAAAATAAGAAGGTTCAATTAAAATGATATTAGATGAAGCACAAACTATTAAGGAACATATAATCATTTCAGAAGTTTTATCGAACAATACTTACCATAGTAAGTTTAAGAGTATAAAAGAAATAATATCCCTTACCGTAGTAAGTTTGAATGATGGAAGATGAAAAAGATGGTATCCCTTACCTTATCACGTGAAAAGAGTCTGCTTAAATGTAGTGGATCAACCTATATATTTATAATATAATTAGTAATTACCACATAAAAATTTCATGGTGTACGATAACTCATATATTATGAATTATCAAAAGTATTTATATGATATAATTTTTTGTGGTGTAATAAAATATAACTGTAATATCCCAGATAATTTCAAGATTTTAAATAATATCTTAATTGATTTTATTAAAGGTTAAGGTTTAAACCTAGAAGGTGAGAAGGAAGATGTGTTGAAAATGGGTAAACATTTTTTTTTTAACATAAATTATTTGTTAGAAATTAAATGTGAGAATATTTTAATGATGCAGGTAGATAATTTATTTAAGAAAGAAATTCAATTGAGAAGTGAAGGTGAATATATTAATATTTATATATATACACCTATAGTTGAGTTTGTTAGTCAAACAAGATGATGTGTGAAGTAAATTAAATACTTAATAAAACTAATAAATTAATTAGTTTTAGTATGGATTAAAAAGAAAAGTCATGTAATATAATTAATTGAATTAATTATATAAGTTATGAATTAAGGTTATGAGTAACAAGTAGGGAAGTGGAATATTGCCTAGAAGGACAATATTAAGAAGTTAATTAATTAAGTAATTTACTTAATTAATAAGTTGTTATAGATGTAAGCCCAATATGGAGATATTTGCATGAAATGGGTAATTAAATAAGAGAGCCAATAAAAAATAAGTTATATAGCCCAAACCATTAAAAGTCAAAGGATGGTCAATGGTTGGGAGAAGCATTTCAAGTATTGATTGAGTGTAGAGAATTAACTAGTGTCTAGTTAATTGAATAACCCTAGTTGGTTGACAAGAGAGATAGCATTAACCAATCATTGGTTAATTGCTAGATAAATAAATGTGGGGTTAAGAATTAACCGTGGATGGGTTAATTAAGTAACCCAATGTGGTAGAATTAATTATAGCAAATCTAATTGGATTATATTATAAGTCCAATTGAGGTATTAAACTAGGTCAAATTAATTTAACCTAGTAGTCCATATAATTTAATTTGAACATGGATTTATGTAATAATTAACCAAGCCCAATGCTTGTTTAATTAAATGTAACATAGGGTATTTAATATTAGCCCAATGTAGTAAATAAATTGAGCCCAAATCAATTAGTTGAATGAGCCAAATATATTAAATCCTAGGGTCCAATGTGGAGCCCAAATGGTAGTCAAAGTGGTGGTCAATATATATACATTGGTGTATATATATATGGATACTTATATAATGATATAGGATATAAAAATAAAGCTAAAATGGTGTAGTAAATTGATAAATCCCGAATTTTGGGGGGGGGGCCCACATGTGGATGTTGTGTGTGGCTTTATTTTTGCTTATTTTACACTCCAAAAGTTGCTTACAAGCAACCTTGATGGATGTCAATCAAGTTGTCAATCAATCCATGCTATAGTAATCTCAATTAAGCTCTAAATTGACTATGTTGGTGAATTAGGAGAGTTAATAAAGTATTAGCATTTGACTATATATAGAGTGTTTCCCACACTTGTGATATGGTTGTTAGTCTTTTTACTAGAAAAGCTAGAGAGAAAGAAAATAGAGAAAAGCTCTAGAGAAAAAGAAAAAGAAAGTTAGATCTTGTGAGCATTGATGGTTGGATGATCTTGGAGCAAGGTTTAAAGATGGAGGTCTCCTCAAGAGGAAGTTATCTATGTAAGAAAATTGATCATCCAAGTCTTTTCAAAGTTCTAACAAAGAGGATAATCAACAAAAGGTATAAAACCTTCTAGCTTGATATTGTTCTTTGGGTATTATGTAATTTCTATGGTAGAAACATAATTTTCAAAGTCTAAATGGATAGATCCATACTATATTGGTATATCTAGGGTTACATGGGTTTTTATATGTGTTTATGATGAAAAATTTCATCAAACTCATTGAATAAATTTTTACCGACGAAAACAAATTAATCTAATACGTAGCAGCCCATTCACGAAATTACTGTTCATGATCCGTAAGTCAGATTTATGATCCGTCAATTTTGGGTGATAGATCCATGAAATATGAAGATTCTCCAAGTTGAATGACTAAAATCCGATTTAAAATGAGCAAGATATGGATTTTCTACCAAAACACTCCATTGTTTTAGGGCTGTGCACAACAGTCCGGTTTGGAGCCAATTTCCGTGACCAAAACAAATCCAAATTTGATGTTTGATGACAGAAAAATGTAGTTCGGGAAGTTACGAATCCATCGATACCAAATAGGCCTCAATCGGACTTGTGGATTTCATTTTATTCAAGTTCCCGTCGAAGACCCCAAGTCTGAAAAAGCATAAAAGTAATCTGCCTATTTTTTTAAAAAAAACGGCCGGTTCGGTTTTTTTCGGTTTTTCATGATTTCTAGGTAGGGCCGGTTCGGGCATTTTTAGGCCGGTTCTTGGGTTGGTTCCAAAAGAGAAAATGCTTATAATTTTATAAAGAAAATTATCAAAATTTAAAATCCGAATGTTTTTGTAATTTGGTATTTATTAGAATTAATAGTGGATTAAAGCTTACTAAATGGCTAATAATTATGGGAAAATTATTTTTAATTTCAGAAAAATAATATTTGACCTATTGGCATGCTAGTTAAGTGTTATAAAATAAAATTTGAAATTATTGGAGTGATTCACTATATATTAGCTATTTATTAGTGTATAAATAGGCTAATAATCTAATTAAATATTATTTAATAAATATTAAATAATATATGAAGTTATGTAATTAATTAATTATGATTTAATGAATATTAAATAATAATTAAAGGATGTTAAGATGAATAAGTTAGTTATTTATTATTTAATTGCACTTAAATAATAAGTAAAGTTAAATAAATAAATAATTATTATTTAAATTAATATTAAATAATAATTAAAGAATATTAAAGTTAGAAAGCTAATTATTTATTATTTAATTAATATTAAATAATAAGTAAGGTTAATTAAGTAATTAATTATTATTTAATTAATATTAAAGGATAATTAAAGGATAATTAAGGTTGATAAACTAATTATTTATTATTTAATTAATATTAAATAATAAGTAAGGTTAATTAATTAATTAATTATTATTTAATTAATATTAAATAATGAGTTCGGATAATTAGTTAATTAATTATTATTTAATTCATATTAAATAATAATTAAATGGTAATTAAGTGGAATAAATTATTACTTAATCGAAAGAAGATTATTAAGTAATTAAAATATATTGATAATATTATTGACTAACTATTAAATGATAATAGTTAAGAATTAAATCATTATTCAATAATTAATAATGATATGTAATTAATTTAAAATATTATTAAAGGATTAATAATATTATTTAGCATTTAATTAACTATTAAATAATAATAGTTAAGAGTTAAATCATTATTAAATAAATAATAATGATAAATAAAGATTTAGAATATTATTAAAGAATTAATAATATTGTTTAACAAGTAATTAACTATTGGGTAATAATAGTTAATGGTTGAATCGTTATTAAATAATTACTAATAATACGTGAGGATTTCAAATATTATTAAATGATTGATAATATTGATGAACAATTAAATTATTATTAAAATGATTGATAATAATGAGAAGTCAATTAAAATATTATTAAAGGGTAATAATATTAGCAAACAATTAAATTATTATTAAAAGATTAATAATAATGATTAAGGTAAACTATTATTAAAAATAAATTAATAATAGTAATGATTATTTAAAGTGTTATTTAACAATTAAATAACATTATAAGTTATTACTAATTGATAGTAAAATTTAAAATATTATCCAAGGTGGGTAATATTATGATAAGTATCGAGATAAATGATGTGATTAAGTTAAACCAAGGGTATGGTCCATTAGTGATTAATTGGTGGATCGACCTAAATAAATATAGGGTCCAAGTTTTAATGCAGTGACATTAATAAATGTCAGAATTGCACAGTTTCGAACAAAAGATTTATGGTGTTGAATATGAAACACTGAGTCAAGTCAAAGAGAGACTAAAATATGAAATTAACCTTATTAAATAAAGGGGATGATAAGAAGAAATAAATATCTTTAAAATAAGATTTAGTATTGAGTCAAACTTTGACTGATATTGTGCACCGTTGATCTCACATACCGTGTAGGTGGTGCAAGGAACGTGAAAGATTAACGTAAGCTGGTTATACAAGTCCAGGCAAGTTTTTCAGAACGTGTTGTATTATGTGCATGAATTATAAGTTTGTTATTAAACTGAGATATGCTCATACGTGGTTATGTGCAAAGATGTTTTAATGTGCTTTTGTGAAATAAGTTGATTTGAACTATTGATATGCGGTAGTTGATTTAAGACAATTGTTCTGCATTGAACTATATGTCATGATAGAGGCTAGGCATGAAGCATAGATTAAATGCGAGGCATGATATGCATGAGAAATGTATGTACTGCAAAGCATAAGATGCATGAAGCATGAAGCATGATTGAACTGTTTTTACGTGTTATGTGAAACTGTTATACTTGCTGAGCCGTCGTGCTCACCCTTGCTTAAAACAAAACATTACAGAGTAGCTTGAGGAAGCCGATTACTCCAGTAGAGGCAAAGATGAAGATTGACTAACGAGTCATCAAGATTGAAGCATAGGTGCTTTTGTAGTAAAACCTTGCGGTAGACTAATTCATTCACTTGTGTAAGTAGATATGAAGAGTTTATGTTTTGTTGTGCTATAGATTAGCAAACTTAAATTGTTAAGAGAACATTTACAGATTATTTGAATATCATTTTTCAGACGTTGTCCTTTATGAATAAGGATAATAGGATGGTGTGATTGAGTCATTATACATATGATCTCAAATTGATTGTAATAGAATGTCGTATCATGTATGATATGAAGACATACTAGGAATGTATAAAGATTGCGATTCTGGAATAGAAAGAGATGTTATATAATTGTAAATAAATGATTATTTAGCAATTATAATATTGTTGTAATTCATGAACAATAAGGAAAAGTAGTACTAGTGTTGAACCGGATCCGAGGTTAAAGGAACCCGGATTTGGGGTCGTCACAATAACAACTTCAAAAAATAGTTTTTGAAATAATATTTCAAAATAAATCTTCCAAATGAAGCTTCTCAAAATAAATCTTCTCAAAGAAGAGTCTTCTAAAAGAAGATTTGTGAATACTGTATGAAATAGGTATTTATGCAATTACTACTCTTTAAATAAAGTACTTACTAGAGAAATTTCTACGCTCCTTTTTGCCTACTAACTCTCAAGATAACCTTACTATTTTTAGAAAATACTCACAAAATACTTAGAGAAAAATTTTCTATTTTATGTGTGATTTTTCCATTCAGCTGAGCAGTCTATTTATAGGAGAAGAGTGCATACTCAGTTTGACAAAAGAAAGGTGAGTGTGCGGTAAGTGGCACATTGATTTTGAAAATGTGTGTATGAGCGATAGGTGGAGAAAAAGAATTCATTCACGCCATCTGAATGAATTCTTTCATAAAAAAAAAAACTTTTATATGATATATTATAATATTTAATAATAAAACCAAATAACTTTATATATTATATTTTAATAAAATCAAATAACTTAATATATTATTTATCTTTTGCATTATTGACTTAATGTATTAATATCATAGATTTTAGTGTTCTTCAAATAATGAGTCTGTCTTAATACTCAAAATACCAACTAAGCATAAAATAATTAAAGTAATGTTACAACAATGATAATAATAATTCAAAAATAATGTAAGAACATGTTACTGTGATTATTAATTTAATACAGTGCATGAACTATTGTAACAATTATTGGTTCAATAGTATAAGTTACAGTGCATTAGCAATTATTGGCTTAATGATATAAAATACAGTGTAATGACACTTATTGAATTAATAATGTAAAATATTGTGTATCATCAATTATTGATGAATACTGTGCAATAACCACGTTATCAGATTAATAATATGAAACACTGTGCAATACCGTGTGCTACTATGTAATATTGTGTTACTGCAGAATACCGTGTGCTACAGTAAAATATCATAAAATATCGTATGTTATTATTCTTTTATCACTAGTATTTTAATAGTTAAAAGTGATAACACCGTTGACTATTTTTATTTAAAAAGGTTACTTATGTCGTTTTCTATATCCGACAATATTTCGTTGTGGGGTCCACTAATGATTGGTTATTTCAGTGTCGTCGTATGACTCGAATATTCCTCGACAAAATAAATATTGTCCGACATAATAAAATTTGCACATAACATCCTTAGCTTTTAACTTTGTCAATTTAACCACTTACTATTCCAGAAAAAATATATATGAAGAAAAATTAAACTTTGTATTTCATAAAATTTGAGGCATTACATTCGATGAAGATCAACATAACTCTTTTGTCGTTCTTGTGCGGTCTGTATTCGTTGTCAGATCATTTGGATCTTTTCTGTTATCAAGCGTACCAACTCGGGTCTCAACAGTTTTGCTTCTCATACCTCATTCCAACATACCGGAGAGCGACATTTTCATCCGTACAAAACCTCGAATGGAGCCATGCCTATACTTGCTTAGTAACTGTTATTGTAGGAAAATTCAACTAATGGCAAGTACTTATCCCAACTTCCTTTGAAGTCTAATACGCAAAATCTCAAAAGATCTTCAAGGGTCTGGATCGTCCTTTCTGATTGTCCGTCCGTTTGAGGATGGTATGCAGAACTAAAACGTAGTTCAGTGTCCATAGCTTTTTGTAGACTGATCCACAAGCATGAAGTAAATCTAGGATCTCGATCAGAAACTATGAAAACTGGCATGCCATGCAATCTCACAATCTCATTTATGTACATACCAGTAAGACGCTCAAGTGAAAAGTTTTCTCGTATAGACAAGAAATGAGTGGATTTGGTCAATCTATCTACGATAACCCAAATTTCATCTAAGCCTTGAGAAACTTTGGGAAGACCCGTCACAAAGTCCATATTGATGTGTTCCCACTTCCATTCGGAAACCTCAAGTGATTGCAATGGACCCTTAGACACTTGATGCTCTGTCTTGCCACGTTAACAAGTTAGGCACCTTGAGATAAGCTCTGCAATCTCCCTTTTCATATTGTTCCACCAAAATATATGTCGGAGATTACGATACATCTTGGTACCTCCTAAGTGGATTGCAAAAGACGTGTTGTATGCCTCCAACATGATTTTACGCTTCAATTCGGGATCATTAGGAACACAAAGTCGAGAGTTGACTCATAGTATTCATTTCTCATCAATTTTTGCCTCAGGAATAGCACATTATTGTACTTTCTTCATTATTTTCATTATTTCTGGATCAGTAGTTTGGGCAGCTTTAATTTTATCGATTAAAGCCGGTTCTACTCGCACGTGCGCAATCTTCAAATGGATCCCTGGTATCATTAGCTCAATTTCCATCTTTTGTAAGTCGTACAAAATGCTTCTTTGCGTTGTCAGCATTGCACTTGTACTCGCATAAGATCTTCTACTCAAAGCATCAGCTACAACATTCGCCTTTCCTAGGTGATACTGGATGGTGTGATCATAATTCTTCAACAGCTCAAACCAACATCGTTGTCGCATGTTGAGTTCCTTCTGAGTAAAGAAATACTTGAGGCTTTTATGATACGTATAGATATTCACTTTTTCTCCGTACAAGTAGTGTCTCCAGATCTTTAACGCGAAAATGACTACTGCCAACTCTAGATCATGAGTAAGGTCATTTTTCTCATAATCTTTGAGTTGTCAAGAGGCATAGGCTATAACCTTTCCATGTTACATAAGAACACAACCTAAACCTTTACCTGAAACATCACTGTATATAATAAATTCTCCCGATCCTGATGGTATGGCCAGAACAGGAGCTGAAACAAGTCTCTTCTTGAGTTCTTGAAAAATTTTCTCGCATTCCTCGTTCCATACAAATTTTATACTTTTTCGAGTCAACTAAGTTAATGGAGTGGCGATTCGAGAAAATCTTTCTACGAATCTCCGATAATAACCAGCTAGGCCTAGAAAACTTAGAACTTCAGTTACTAACCAAGGTTGCTCCCAATTTAATATTGCTTCAATCTTTGTAGGATCGACTGATATTCCCCAACTAGAAATCACATGCCCAAGGAATGTGTCTTCCTCAAGCCAGAACTCACATTTCTTCAACTTGGCATATAATTTGTTCTCACGAAGCTTTTAGAGTATCAATCTCAGGTGTTGTTCATGATCCTCACGACTCTTGGAGTATACGAGAATGTCATCAATAAAGACAACCACAAAATGATCCAAATATTTCTTGAATATTCGGTTTATCATATCCATGAAAGCTGCAGGAGCATTTGTTAGTCCAAAAGGCATGACTAAGAACTCATAATGCCCATAACGAGTTCTGAAGGCAGTCTTTGAAATGTCCTTAGCTTTAACCTTTAACTGATGATATCCAGAACGAAAATCAATCTTTGAGAAATGTTGAGTACCCTGCAATTAATCAAACATGCCATCAATCCAAGGTAACGGGTACCTATTTTTTATGGTGACATGGTTCAATTCTCTATAGTCAATGCACAACCTCATACTCCCGTCTTTCTTCTTCACAAATAGAACAAAAGCACCTCAAGGTGATGTACTCGGACAAATGAAACCGGTATCCAATAATTCCTATAGTTGGACTTTTAATTCTTTAAGTTTAATGGGAGACATTCAGTATGGAGCTTTGGAAATTGACTTAGTATCGAGTTCAAGGTCAATACAGAATTCAATTTCATGGTTTGGGGGTAAGCTAGGAAGTTCCTCAGGAAAAATGTCAGGAAACTTATTAACAATAGGAATATCATTCAAGTGTGACATATTTTTGTTCAAATCAGTGACATGAGCTAAAAAGGCTTGACATCCGTTTTTCAATAAACGAATGGTTTTATGGCTAGAAATAACAGTTATAGATTTCAATGGGTTAGTTGCTTGAATTTGCATGACAGGTTGATTAGGAATATGAAAACTAATAATCTTATAAAAACAATCAATTTTAACATGATGGGTAGTCAACCAATCAATTCCTAAAATGACATCAAATTCATGCATTTTCAAAGAAATAACGTCAATGGGTAATGTGAGGTTGTTGATTTGAACTATGCAGGATATACAGTAGATATAATGGCTATTTCTCCTAATGGGGTTTCAACTGATAAGTCAAAGTCTAAGTTTTCAAGGATCAAATTTAAACATTGAGCACATGCAGGTGAGATAAAAGAGTGGGTGGAGCCAGTATCTAACAGGGCATAAACTTCACGAGAATTTATGAATAGCTTACCAGCCATCACCTCGTTCGGGTTCTGTGTTCTTTGAGATGTCACAACAAAAGCTTTTCCTTGAACTATAGATTTTCCATTGTCCGTGCTAGCTTTTGGAATCATTATTGCAGCTGGACTTGATTTCATAACAAGGTAAAATCACGTAATATGATGTTCCTTCCCACAATTATAGCATAACTTGGACTGCTGAGTACAGTTCGGGCTGATATGACCCTTCTAACCACACTTATAACATCTTACTAGTGGTTGATCTCCTCATCTTGAAACTTGTGCCGGTGCTGGTACTGGTGACGTTGCCCTTCCATAATCATTATAGAATTTCTTTCTCTTGAAATTATTCCCACTAGATTCCCCTCTTCTATTATTCAATGCGGGATTACCACCGAAGTGCTGGTTACCTCCTCTATAGTTATCGTTCTTATGGTTGTTGTCATTTCTCTCTCTATGCTGATCATTGACTCTTGGCTGCAATATTTCATTTTCTTACTCTACCCTTTGAGCCCTATCCACAACATCTGAATACAAACAAAATTTATGAGAACTAAGGTATTGAAGAATTTTGGTTCTCAAACCTCGCAAAAATATACGACTCATCCGTGCTTCGTCATCCACTAAATGGGTCGCGAAACAAGATAACTCGACAAACTTAGCTTCATATTGAGAAATTGTCATGTTTCCATGTTCTAGTTTAATGAATTCCACCTCTTTCATATGGCGGATGCTTTCTGAAAAGTACTTTTCGTTAAACAGCTCTTGAAATTTTGTCCAAAACATGTCAAGTGCTGAAGGGTGGATACGTTTTACCACTTCTCACCAACGGTCCGCCTCACCTCGTAATATAAAAGTGGCGAATGGCACCTTCTAATCATCTACACATCGCAGGGCATCAAATATTTTTGTTGTCTGCTTCAGTCACACCTCCGCTTTGAATGGGTCAGGCTTCCCCAAAAAATTCAGGTGATCCCAACTCTTTAAATTGCTTAACGGTGGCAATCCTCGAATTATCAGCGTTTCCACCGGTAGGACCTCCCCTCGCCTAATTTTAGATAAATTGTATGAAGTTTCTAAAAAATTCATCGTTCATTACGTTATTAGGAACATTATTTCTTGAGTTGGCAAGAGGATTGTTTGTGGCCTCTTGATTCTCAGCTATATTTGCTTAGGGCATTCCATAGTTAACTTTCTGATTTCCAAATGCCATACTTAACTATGGTCACAAAACAAATGTTAATTAAAGAAATTAACTCATCACTTCCTGTCCCGACATTCAAATCGACTCATTAGATAACAAAAACTAATTTAGGTACGACACACTAGTGATTGATTATATTCGTCTCTCCCCTCCTAGTTCTAACCTCATATCTCCATTAAAGACCATATCCCTAAGCTCTGAAACCAACTGTGACAACCCCAAATCTGGGCCCACACAGCCCAAACTTGAATTGTCAAAATACACAACAACTATTACAATACAGTAAATCGTACAATAATACACAACTAAGTCTTCACTATTATTGTCACATTATTTTACAATATGGTGAAGACTACTATAACGACTATCTCAGACCATCACTCCATTCCCCTCTTTTCCCCGCTAGTCTCGGCTACATTCTCATTTCCTGAACAATTGAACAAAAAGGAAAAAAGGTGAGCTCAAATAGCCTAATAAAGAATATCATGACTAAGATAATGACGAATAAATTATCATTAGCCTTCAACAGTTGAGTTATTAATAGAATAATTTAAACAGCAAGTTTTAATTCAATAATTGCAGTCAAGTTCTTAAACAAAGTTCATATCAACAACTGCAGCAGAATAATAATCATTAGGAAAATCATATGGACCATAATGTCCTCTCGCTTCTCTTTTTAAGAAAAACATCACCAATTTACAGTTTTTGGTCATAATCATGCAAGTCAACAGTTCATCTTTGCACTACGAGCTAAAGATGACATTCAACACAGTCCTAAAAGACATACTATCAATTATATCGCCTTTAACCTATCAACACCTTTATCCAATCTGTGCCCCAGGCTACAGATACCAACAACAACTTGATTCTTGATGATTAGAATAACAACAGAAATATAAATGAAGAAACAGAAGAAACAGGATAAATAATAAATGTCAGAAGTTTATAATTTTACTTTGTACAGATTCAAATAATGTCCAAATTGTGAACATGATGTGGAGTGAAATTCGAAAATGATATTCAAGATCCATAGTTCAGAATAACGATTATAGTTCAATAGAAAGGTTCAGAAAAATAGGAAGGTTCAATTGAAATGATATTAGATGAAGCGCAAACTATTAAGGAACATATAATCATTTCAAAAGTTTTACCGAACAATACTTACCATAATAAGTTTAAGAGTATAAAAGAAATAATATCCCTTTCCGTAGTAAGTTTGAATGATGAAAGATGAAAAAGATGGTATCCCTTACCTTATCACGTGAAAAGAGACTGCTTAAATGTAGTGGATCAACCTATATATTTATAATATAATTAGTAATTATCACATATAAGTTTCATGGTATATGATAACTCATATATTATAAATTATCAAAAGTATTTATATGATATAATTATTTGTGGTGTAATAAAATATAACAACTTCAAAAAATAGTTTTTGAAATAATATTTCAAAATAAATCTTCCAAATGAAGTTTCTCAAAATAAATATTCTCAAAAAAGAGTCTTCTAAAAGAAAGTTTGTGAATATCGTGTGAAATAGGTATTTGTGCAATTACTACTCTTTAAATAAAATACTTGAGAAATTTCTACACTCCTTTTGACTTACTAACTCTCAAGATAACTTTACTATTATTAGAAAATACTCACAAAATACTTGCAGAAAAACTATATTTTAGGTGTGATTTTTCTATTTAACTGAACAATCTATTTATAATAGAAGAGCGCATAGTTAGTTTGACAAAAGAAAGGTGAGTGTGCGGTAGGTGGCACACTGGTTTCGAAAATGTGTGTGTGAACGGTAGGTGGAGAGAAAGAATTAATTCACGTCATCTGAATGAATTCTTTTATAAAAAAACAAAACTTTTATATATTATAATATTTCATGTAAAAACAAAACTTTTATATAATATATTATAATATTTAATAATAAAACCAAAAAAATTTATATATTATATTTTAATAAAATAAAATAACTTTATATATTATTTATCTTCTGCATTATTAACTTAATATATTAATATCACAGATTTTAGTGTTCTTCAAATAATAAGTCTATCTTAATACTCAAAATACCAACTAACCATAAAATAATTAAAGTAATATTACAACAGTGATGATAATAATTCAAATATAATGTAAGAACACGTTGCTGTGATTATTAATTTAATACAGTGCATGAGTTATTGTAACAATTATTGGTTCAATAGTATAAGCTACAGTGCATTAGCAATTATTGGTTCAATGATATAAAATACAGTGTAATGACACTTATTGAATTAATAATACAAAATACTGTGTATCATCAATTATTGATGAATACTGTGCAATAACCACGTTATCAAATCAATAATATGAGACACTGTGCAATATTATGTGCTACTATGTAATATCGTGTGCTACTGTAGAATAGTGTGTGTTACAGTAAAATATCATAAAATACCGTATGTTACTATTCTTTTATCACCGGTATTTTAACAGTTAAAAGTGATAACACCGTTGACTATTTTTATTTAAAAAGGTTACTTCTGTCATTTTCTATATCCGACAATATTCCGTTATGGGGTCCACCAATGATTGGTTATTTCGGCGTCGTTGTACGACTCGAATATTTCCCGACAAAACACATATTCCCCGACAAAACGAATATTGTCAAATATAATAAAATTTGCATATAACATCCTTAACTTTTAATTTTGTCAATTTAACCACTTACTGTTTCAGAAAAAATATATATGAAGAAAAATTAAACTTTGTATTTCATAAAATTCGGGACCTTACACGTTAGATTCTAGGAACCCTCAGCCTGAGATTACTTTATCTCGGGATGAGGAGATGACTCTTTGGGTGACATATCAAGATCCCCCTAGTAGAAGTACCAACAAGTATCGAGTGCTAGGGATGCTGAGGGTACTAACATATACATTACCTAGAGGTAATCAGTTTTCACAGTTGCTTGTTATTTCATAATTTATACCTCTTCAAAAATTAGTAGTATAACGTTATTTTTATTTTCGTAGGCTCTAGCCAGTTTCAGCGTTCGAGGGTCTTGACCAGCTATTTCAGAGGATCTTGACGGTGGTGTCGGAGACGTTTCGTACAGATTCAATTTTTCGTAATAAGGACTTGCTAAGTCATACACGTTTTCATCAGCTTGCTCAGGATATTGCATCTGAGGCCATCGCCTAGAGTGCGGGTATCGCTTCGGAGCAATTCGTCGCGATACGAGACGAGGTGGTCCAAATGGTGGTTAATGATAATGGGTTTTTATACCTATTTATTATATATTTTTAGGCTTAATTATTTGTTAGTTGTTAAGCATTTTAATTAATTTTAAGTAGTTTATTTAATTTTATGCATTAGCATTATTTTTAGAATTTTTATATTATTGTTATTTATTTTTAATTTAATTTTATAGGTAAAATAAACCTTGATGGCAAAATGGTAAATCTGCAGTGATGGATGGCAATATGGTAATTAAGAAGCTGGTGGCAAAATCGTAATTTGTGCAAAGTGGATCAGCGCGCGTATGGCACAGTGGTGGGGCAAAAACACGGAGATCATGCGACGTCATTTGGATCAGAAGCAGCTGGCGTTCGCGCATGGCGCGGTAATAGATGAAGCAAGCACGGAACAGTGTTGTTTCAAGGGACGTGACAGACGGATTTGAAGGCATCAGCGCAATGCGCGGTAGGCCAGAATTAGTAACAGTTCGTGCAATGCGCGAACGAGCTGACAATAGTTTTTCTTCTTTTTCACTACGGTGTCGTTTTTTGGCAGCAGTGGGAGGGGAAAAAAAGCAGCGCTGAGTTGTCCTTGTATTGATTAGGCAGAATAATAAATTAATTCTAAATCCTATTAAGGTTTGGAAAATAGATCCTATTAGGGTTTGGATAAATTAGAGGCCTATAAATACATGACAAAGGGAGAGCAAAGAGCACAATAACCTAGAGATACATTGAAGCATTGAAGCAAAGGAGGCGACATCAAGGGTGCAAGGATTGGAGATTGAAGAAGTGCTACACATATTTTATCCTTTATTCTTTTATCTTTAATTTTTTGTTATGCTAAGATGTTTAATTTGTGGAGTTCTTTTTATCTACTTATGAACTAATTTTATTTTAAGACTACAATAGAACCAGATGTTTAGTATAAATTAATTCTCTCTTGTTTCAATTATTAATCTTTATGATTCATTTATCATATTTTATGCTTATATGTTATAATTGTTTGGCTATACAATTATTTGATTTCCTAGATGGATTTGGAAGATGAAATCTAGGATTTGATCTAAATATGATAACATGCATTGTGTATTAAATAGAAATATATTTATACGTTGCATGTAAGTGTTTTAAGAATTCAAGCTTAATGAATCTATTCTTAATTATTTTACATAGGAATATAGTAGATTAATTGGAATAGATATTTTTGTCAAACTGTTGAAAAAAGTTTAATAAATATTTATGAATTTCCACTTAATGGATTATATTTATTAAATAGTTGTCAAGAGAATGAAAATATTTATGCGAAACATTAGGGGAAGTTGTAGTCTTAACTTTTAAATCTAATATTCATTCTTGCTTAGTAGCTTGCTTATTTTAATTTAATTTCATAATTTTGAATCTTTTGTTTAAATAAAATTGAGTTGATATAAAATTAGTACTTGACTATTATTAATAATAATTCCTCGTGGGAGCGATACTTTACTTACTATTATATTACTTGTTGGTCACGTATACTTGCGTGAATTTGTCTATACATAAATCTGACAACAGTTACCCTACTTACGGAGGCTTTTGGCCCGATGCTGAGTCAGCCCCCGATTACTCAAGTATTTTTTATTCAATTTAAGTTGTACTATTTGCATTTTATGTAAATTCAACCGTATTTAGTTGTTTCATTAATTCTCAACAATTTTTTTACATTGTACATAAATTTTTGTATAATCAGGATGACGATGTCGCGCGGGACCTTTATGACGAGCTCGGTGATGATGACGCTGATATGCAGTCATAGATAGTTGTAGGCATACTTGTATAAATTTGTAGTTGTAATTTGTGCAATATTGTAATGATAAAAGTTATTGTAATCGTAAAACTTATTGTTGGATTAAAAACAATTTTAGTTTATATATTCGTAGTTGTAGTTTGTACTAGTTTATAATCGTATATGTTATTGTTATGAGTGAAAATAGTTTGTCCGATTGAAAGTTAGTTTATAGTTGTTGGGATTGAAAACAGGTACAGATACAAAATGTGGTGTAAAAAGCTGGTTATTGAAAAAAAAAATTATTAAAAAAAATACCTTATTTCTGACGAAAATTCCATCAAAAATAATGAAGGTAAAAAATTTCAGCGACTGACACGTGGCATTTAATTCCGATGGAATTGAAGTATTTTCGATAGACAGGTGGCATTTAATTACGAAAGAATGGTAGTATTTTCGACGAAATAGCTATCTAAAATAATACCTAGCCCTCTCACCATAACGTGCCACGTGGCAGTACTATTTCCAACGTATTTTTCCGTTGAAAATAAGTTCCATCGGACTTACTTTATCCTCGATCGCATGTTCGTCAGGAATAAATTCCGTCAAGTTTATTTATTTTCAATCAACTTTTTGACGTACTTATTTTCAACCAAGTTATATTCGACAGAATTTTTGACGAAAAATTCAGTCGAAAATAACTTATGGCCGACAGAATAGGCTTCTGATGAAAAGTTCCTTCGGAATTAGCCTTTTTTTTCTTGCAGTGAACTATGAATCATATATATGTATGTATGCATTTAAGCAATGATAAATGATAAGAAACACAAATTGTCAATGCGCGCGTGTAATAGCCTTAAAAGGTTTTTAAGAGAAAATCGTGTTAAGTGTGTCCTAGCTATTTCCCTCTTTCGGGTAAGCAAGCTTGCAGATTAATAATAGGTCATGTTGATGTTGAGTCTTGGTATTTTGCGACGAAATATTTGTAATTTTTGTTACGAATTGGCACAATGATACACTATAAATAAATGATGTGTACTTGCCAAAATCGTAATGTATCTATTGCAGATATGTCATTCTTTTATAGTTATAATCGAGTTTCTTTTTCAAAATAACACTCTATTTTAAATTATTTGTTTTAATAATCTCCCGATAAATCATTTATAAAAAAATTATATATATAGCCACATAAGTTGTCAAGTTGGAAAAATAAATTTTGATGGCCCCAAATTATAGCCATAAGGTAGCGTAAGGGTCATACTTGTACTCGTAGAATTTAGATCTTGGTGAAGTCATTTGTATTCTATACAAATCCATTGTTGTTTATACCAGTACACAAAACCACGACATCGTATATATATGTACATAAAATGATATTGTTTTTGTATTATAACTCACCTAATTAGATACAGTGTCCCTCACTTTCTTTTTGCCTATTTAATTTGTAATTTTTAAATATTTAGTTGTTAAGATATTTTTATCCTTAATTAAGTTAGTTTTAGGCGTTAATAAGGGGTTTCAAATTAGTAAAAGATTTTAGGCATAATCTTAGTATTTTAAATACATATTTTTATTTTTCATTTGGCTTTCCTTGTAATCAATCCTTGCTATTGCATTGTAAAATAAATTTTAATTAATAAAAAAAACATTCTTTAATTTTTTTTCATTATTTGATCAAAAAAAATATGTTTTGGGAGAGGAGAGAGAAAATGAATAGTCCGTTTGAGTGAAAAAATTATTTTATGATCTTGGGATACAGTGGCGGATCTACGTTAGGGGCAAGGGGGCAATTGCCTCCACTGACTTTTTAGGAGAGAGGAGCAATTATTGCACGTGAGTTAAGGAGCCGTTGGGCTTTAGCCATGTTTTTTTTTTTTTTTGATAATTTGAGCAAAATTTTAACATTTTTGTGAAAAGACAATAATGGATCCTAAAATCTTATACACTTAAAATTTTATGAGTAGTTGTTTTACTATTGAACCATAAGAGGCTTGCCATGGTTTTGGTTCTGCTACCGGAGCTCTCTTGGTGGAAAACCTGCTATTTCTTTCCCCTGTAGCAGTTCTGGTTTGCTGGTTGCTGGTTTGTGCACATGCAGGCTTTTCCTATTATTATTGCTTTCCGGATATCTGGGAAGGAATTAGTTTTCTTTTACTGATTTGGGCCACTTGGTTTTGATTTTATTGCTTTCATTATTTGCAAGTGGTACCACGTTTGGCTGATGATATCCCTTTTCGGTGGGTCATGATTCTCGAGCTTTGACAAGGAATCTCAGCTTTATTTGCTGTTATGGGCCACTTAGTATTCTTTAATGCTATACTCCTATATATATATATATATTGTAGAGTTCTTTCCGAAGATGCTAGGAATTTTTTGCACTAGCTCGTTTTCATATTGGGGAAATTCAGCCGTCTGAAAATGGCCTTTTATTACTTGAATGAGTCTAAATAAGATGGTTAACATTTTCTAGGATGGGGAAATTCTTCTATTACTTTTGCTTCATTGAAACATATAGAATAATCTTTCGTTGTTGTGATTCAATACATATAATTCAGTTTCATAAATTGTTAAACACTGATCGCTAATTAGCTAGGATTCATAATGAATACAAACTGTTATACCATGATAAAGCATCCAACTAAAAATTAATTGATAATAACGAAAGAAGTCTCTCAAATATATATATATATATATATATATATATATATATATATATATTCACGCACAACAAGCTTCCAAGTCAAATTTAACTGATATGGGATTTTAACCCAATAATATCCAACATTGATTAAAACATAACTAGAGTTCTAAAAATACAACAATTCAACATTCAATATTAACTTGTCAAATTTCATTGAAACCTACACTTTTGTTTCTTCTTCTACTACTACTACTTTTGCTTCTGCATTTTCAGATTGTTTTCGTGTCTTGTAGGAGTACCGAGATGCCACAAAAAGAAAAACACAAAAGTTAACCGCTGCCACAACTGATAGAAAACTGTAAAAACTATCCAACTTGTAATCTTCAATATAATCTGCTATCCATCCCGGATGTTCATTGTCCTTAGTAATAACTCTAGTGAGCCAGATTATGAAAATACTAAGCATAATTCCAATACCAGTCACAAATGCTGCTAGCGCTGCTGCATATCTCTTCATTGAAGAAGGCCCCTTGTGGCTAAAAAACCCTTCAATTCCTTCACTTGCTAATCCTTTCATTGCACCAAATATGACAAACTGTGGAGTGAGCCAAAACACCGTCATTGGAATTGGATCCGCCGATTTATTTTCTCTTATAACTCTTTGCCTTCTCTTTTCCACCAGCATTGCAGTTACACAACATAATACAGTTAAGCTCATTCCTAACCCAATTTTAGCAGCATCTGTTGATCTCTTCCTTTTTTTAATCCATATGGCTAATGTTTTGTCGTATAGTTTTCTAGCTAGAAAGCTTGCGATAGACTGCATTAACACGAAGACTTGAAGAGGCAAATTTTTAATGGCGCCGAGGTTAACCTTCATTCCATTCCCTTGCTCTAAAAAAAAGGTGTTGCCGATGGCTAGGACTACTCCGTACATGAAAAAGGTTAGCGACATGGGAATCATTTTTCTAAGATGCTTGACTTCGTCCTTATGTTGCTTGCTGCAACTTCGTGGTCCTGATGATCTGCAAGCAATTAATCTGTTAGAACAGCTGTGTAACTGAACATCCCTAACTAGAAAGCATATGAGAGAGAACGAAAATAGAGATAGGAAAAAAGGGCGCAAGTATATATTGGATAAAGTGTAGTTGATGTTATTAATACTGGAATATGATTTCCTCAATTACACATTTTTTAATTTCTTTCGATAAATATTTAGCGACACAAATATTACTTCAGAGACACTACAAAATTTGTCGCAACTAATTAAAGACACAATAAAATTTATCACAAACTATTGTATTAATTGATACCATTGCTAAAAATATATTTGGGTAACTAAATATCGGGAGAAATTAGAGAATAAATGTAATGAGAGAATCCTAATCCGATAATACTACTATTAACACAAAAGAAAAGAATTGGTGACATATTTAAATTTATTGGTCTACATTAATGTCAGTAGATTTGTCGAGATATTATTTAACACTTGAATAGAATAAGAATCTCTTTCACGCAATTTTTTAGAATATCGAGTATTGATAAAAAAAAAATCTTTAGCGACAACACGATCTACACAGTTATTAGCTAAGAATAATGTATTGTGAACTAAAACATGTTCATCACGCCATTCACAACAGCGACACAATATTCTTACAATGTCACCTTAGATTATTCTCCTTGGTATCTTTTAACTAATCAAATAAAAATATTCTTATCGTCTTCCACAACAAATTAGAGGGGAGAGAGTGGAGGAGGATTCAATCCATTACATTTACCCTACAACTTTTTCCAATGCATACTAACGACAAACATGTTACTATACCATCGGTACAATAGCGACGGCTAATATATTGTCACTAATATTATTGGGAGAAATTATATAAAAACTGTAATGCAGGAGATCCGGGGTCCAGAAAGTGTACCTTGGATCACTCGTGAAGTCAACTGGGGCTTGGACTTGGGTACCAGAACTTGAATCATTGTTGTTATCATGATCGGGACAACCAATCTTGAACACGACATGAAAAACATGTGTAAGTGGGCTCCCAGTTGATTTTTTGGGGATGTAGAACAATGTTGCAAGTAGTAGAGGTAGTATGCTTAACCCCATTGTGATTGCGGACAATGCTAAAATTTGTAACCATGTAGATGCTATATATGGAACTCCAAGTGACGCAAAAAGAGTTGCTACAATTGTGATCACATACCATACTATCTTATCGCGCTTTCTTGGTTTCATTTCTTGTGTTATAACTTGTGTTTCTGGGCTGGATTTGGTTGGCTTTTCTTCTTCATCTTGAGCCAGAGGATTTTCTCTAGTCGGTGAAAATCCTTCCAACGACAACTCATGACCAGATTTTCCGGCGGTTACAAGTAGTAAGGCCACATAGAATGTGAATGTTAATGTCTTTGGAGGACATATAAGGTCTTCGGAGCAGGCATTTAACTCTTCACTAGAGTACCGGGGGTATGCGTACTTTAAAATTCCAAGCCCCTAAATAATCACGATAACAAGCGTTGTTTATTTATTGTTAGAAGACACTAACATTATCATTTGATATATATAAGCCAAAAGCAAAAATTGGCTTGGCATGTAAAATCATCTTAATTAGAAGCATGTAAAAATCTTAATTATTTGATGGGTATTTTAGGAGGGTAGTTTTGGGAGACATGGAGGTTGAATTCTAAGTTTAGCATGAATAAAGTTATCTTAGAAGCATGTAATAGTCTTTTAATTATTTGAAGGTTATATTTGAAGGCTATAGAGTAATTATAAAAGGGTCACTAAATATGAATTTATTTTAGTAATATTATTTTGGCTAAATGTCACTAAATATGAATTTATTATATCAACGTTTATACATCAAGATGCATGTTTATAGTGGATATGATCGAGAATGAAAATACTTACCAAGGAGTAAATGGCGGTGGAACAAACCAACATCCAGAAGTTCCCAGTCTTGGAGTCAATAAGAAATGTCACGATGATCTTAAGAAATTTAGTGGCTCCATCTTGTATATTTGTAATTAGAAATGCAGTAAATAGCTTTAACTGCCAACCATCAGTTAAAATTGTGATCAGGATATCGAGAACATAAGTTGCGATGATATTACTCACAAGCGAACCTGAAAACAATGAGAGAAAGAAAACAAAAAGCACTTGGAATTAAATATTATACAATATCGTCTTTGAATACTGTAAGAAAAATGAAAGAATCATATACTTATTTAGCAAAAAAAAATATTAAAAAAATCATATACTTAAGATTGTGATGCCTATGAATCTTTTTTGGGGTTGTTTAAGGAATAAAACTCTCAATTAAGAAATAAAATTACTAGTCAACATGAACTATGAAGCATATATGGAATCTTTTTGGGAGTTGTTTAGGGAATAAAATTGTTTTTTAATTTGCTAAGTTTGGATCTTGGGACATGATCGATCTAGCTATTGGTAGCAGCAGATTCAATCAGGGAGCACAATTTAACATTCTTTTACTTAACGCAAATGGTGCAATGCTTAACAACCCCTCCTCATGTATATGTAGAGAGACAAATTAAATGCATTAGCATCATCAACATAAATATATAAGGCAAGGTGCAACAAGAAGAATCTTGGGTTAATGATTTTTGGAAATAAAAATTCCATCTGCCGTTTGCTAAAAAAAAAAGAAATTGAACACTATATATATATATATATATATATATATGTATAAACACTATGGGAATTTGCTAAAAAGGTAAAAGAAAAGGATATGGAGATTTTTAGCAACATAATAATAAATAAAAAAAGAGAAGAAGATTGAAGCATGAAATATAGCATATGTATAAACAAGGAAGATGCATGTGTAAACAAACATTCAAAAACACTATGAGATGTTGTGGAGCTGCAAATGAGAAGAGGAAAATTACATAGTACAAAGTATATTTGTCTTTGTGGAAGTGTAAAAAAGTCTCGTATCTTTTCGGGTACCGACATGTAACCCATCCTTGTGTTTCCATTTTCTTTTCTTACATCCATAATTGAAAGAAAACTCAACTTTAAGCTCTCTGTTTTCCTCCACGCTGAACTTATACTCTAATACATAGACAGCATTAATTATTTGGAGGAAGATTTGAAAATATAATAAAGTTGACTTGATACAAACACGTTTAAGGGAAAATCCTAGAAAATACCTAAAAGTTGTATTATGCACATCCGTTGCTCAAACAATGAGAAAAGGTAGTACATAAGTTCTTCTATATAACAATTCAAATGGCTTACGGAAAGGTTCAATATTCACCAACTTTGACCAGACCTAACCTTCCGTTTACCGTTTATGTACCAAATCACAAACAGGGCCCCCCATATCTATGTTACATATTAGGAAAAATTATTTTATAGACGACACGATCATGCGATACTTTAGAGTCTAGAGTCTAGACCCTATCAACTTGACTGGTCCTTGCAATTTTTTTATTTTTTTTAATTAAGTGTTGCTCTATTTGCCTAAACATAAAGATTCTAGTTGATCAACTTTTCTTCTTCTCTATTTTTTTTTGGTTATGCATGTTAAAGTTTGTTTAAAGATACACATTAACACAAAATATTTGAGATTTTAATTTTTAAAATTAATATCGAGAAAAATCATACCTTGAAAACTGTCTATATATGTGTGTGAAAGAAGTTAAAAGGTTAAATAAGAATTTCAGTTTTTAATTAACCAAATAGACTAATTACATTTTCATCAATTCAAATGGCGGAAAAGATATAAAAATAAAACAAAATACCTAGCCTTAAATAAATTACACTCAACATGTAACAATAGTATCAAAGTAGGTGAAAAACAAATCTAACTAAATTAGAGTTAAAAAGACGTAATTGAAGTACGTTACAGTTATCTCAATAAAAAATACATAGTCCTGTACAATTAAGAGAATCCTCAATCTCTCTCACTTTAAACTCTATATCCTTCCATTGTTGGCAACACTCTCATATTTGTAAGCTAACTAATTCCCACAACGAAAATTTCCGTTGAATTACCTATTTGCTACTTTTGCAGGTATTAAGTTCTCGAAACACGATTATATATCTTACATCTAATCGACGAAATAAAACGTTACCAAACAGTTATTCTAAAATTCATGCAAAATGTTAAAAGAAGTAATCGAAATATTACTTGGACATTAGAAACATTTCCGTTTTTAATACATTAGAAAGGACGAAATTAAACGAAATTGTGATCAACATTCCCATTTAACATTAATTAATAAGCGAGATGTGTCATTGATGTTTCACCCATAATTTGTGGTAGAACGATTCGGGGGATGACTACCTCACGCAAGCATATCGTGGATATTGGAATATTATATTTCGTGTAAAAAAGTTATATTGTAGGAGAAAAAGTTTTACAACTTTAAGTCCGTACACAAAGTTGTGACTTGGAGATTGAAATATTGTGTAACCTCAAGTTTTATGGTGTGAAAATTGAGAGCAGTATTGTAAGCCTATTATTTTGATATAGTGAAAATTCAAAGTTTGACTCATAATTTTTGTAATGCCCCGAAATCACCGTACTTTCTATAGCGGAATTTGTGCATTAATTTTCATAACATCTACCAATAAGACTATTAGTTTAACTAGTCTATCATAGACATTTCATTAATTACTTTACTTCTATTTCCTGAATCATAACTTAAATCATCCTCATGTTTTGACACTATTCTATCACTTACATCCATGATTACAAATAACATCTCATTCATCGAACTTTGCTTCATTCTGAGTTTTTTTAAAAAAAAGACTTAACATTTATAACATCTATCAACTCTAAGATGGATGTTCCATCATTTATAACCTTCATCTATCCAAGATTCATAGTACTAGCATAAAAGATTGTTCCCAGTCCTGAGGGAGCTTTCCAACAAAGATAAATCAATGTTGGCACTAAATTAGATGACCTAACCTCATTTCTTAGTCAGAACGTTCAATGTGCAAAATACTCTCACTTAGATACATAGTTTCATAAATAACGGACATCTCTTCATATTGATAATCCCTACTTATCCAAAATTTACAGTATTAAACAATAAGATTATTCTTGGAATGGAGGGGGCCTTCCGGTAAAGATGGCACATTACCAACGCTTAATCAAATAACTCCGATTCTTATAGAACTCCCAATATCATTTAACTCCATCATTCAGATACATAATTCTTTATCAATATTGTACTAATCTCTAACAATCTAAACATTTAATACAAATTATCTTCAAGTAACTATCATCTACTAACTTTCTATCATATAATTTATAAAATTAAATGTAAAGTATACAACTTATTTTAAATGCTAAATAATTATGAGTATAGATGTTACCTTAATTATAAACATTATCTAGCTGAAATTCAGAGTATCCGTAATAACAGGATTAGTCCATATTACCAATACCTCATTCAGATAAATAGTTTTATAAATAAAGTTCTCATCTTAACCATAAAGATCTTTCACCATTTCATAAAATCTGTATATCTAAAATTCACAGTATCAATAATAACAGGATCAATCCGTATAGTATTACTAATATCCTCACTTAAATATATAATTTTATTTATTAATAAACTCATTTCTTTCATAACCTTTATTAACTTCTAAAAAATAAAATATATAACACATTTCATTATTAAAAGAATAATCTTTTATTCATAATTTAAAGTTATTACAACTTAACTTCTATTACAAGAAGTCTTTTGATACAAACACGTTTTAGGGAAATATCCTAGAAGATACCTCAAAAGTTGTATTATGCACATGGGTTGCTCAAACAATGAGAAAAAGTAGTACATAAGTTCTATTATTGAAATTATTGATAAAATTTAGGAAATTTATATTTTGACAATAATTTTTGATATTTTTATACGTAAAGTCTATATAAAAATCAATCATATTCCTCCATAATAATTAATATATAAATTTTATGTGTAAAAATATTAAAAACTGTTGTAGAAATTATATCAATTTCCAAAATTTATTATTCACTCCATTTTATTTTAATTATCGTTTTAACTTATTTTATACATTTCAAAATACTTGTCGTTTGCATATTTTTAGGAGAATCCTAAATTCTCTTTTTTATAATACCCATATTTATATTCTCTTTTTAAAACTATTTAATATAATCAAATAAGTGATGAAACAACTGCTCTTCTTTCTCACTTCTTTTTTAATAAAGGATAATAATATCATTCTACTCTTAAAATTAAGTTATTATTTTTTGTTTTTAATAAGTATGCTTATTTTTTTAGTTACAAATAGAGTAATATGGAACGGAGGGAGAACATTTTACGTATTTTTTCACTATTCAATGCCGTACAAATGAGAAATAATTTTGATATGATGTATTTATTCACTGCTGGGTCGGACGTGGGGACAAAGTGCCAACTTCTATACATTCAATCAGGCTGTGAACATAAAATAAGTACATAATTTCTGCTTGTAAGAATCACCGATTTATAGTCTAATATACAGCAATTTGAGAAATTATTTAATGTTCTCGAAAGTAAATGAATAATATATATATATTTTTATATAATAATAAAATTTTAAAAAAAATATTATTTATAAATTTCATTATTATATATGAAAAAGAACATATTAATTATTTATTTTTAAAATATTAAATAATTTTTCCGCAGAAACAAATCACGGAAGGAGAACAAGGACAGGACTTTGAATTAATATATAAATAAATATGGCAGTTCAATGATTTTGATATGATGTGTTTCTACACTAGTTGTTGGGACATCGGTCTCAATTACAAAAGTAATACTCTTTCAATTTCATAATATTAAATATTTTAACGTTTTTTTTTTTTTAAATATATATCATTTTAAAATTTTAATATATATATATATATATATATATATATATATATATATATATTCATACAATCCTCTCCCTCTCCATCCTTACAAAATCGTGACTGCAGTCTAGTAGTCTACCTTCCCGGCCTCTATAGACAATTGAGGGGTGTGGGTCATGTCCTGCATCGACTATAGAGCAGAGTAGTAGAATAGGTCATAAGTACCATTCAAATTTCACGGCTCACGTCACATTTCACTTCCCAAGGCACGACGACTATCTTTCTTTATGTGTTTAGATGTCGTCAAGTCCATGAATCTGTGTTGTCCTTCACCCAATGAAATCATACAAACGATACCATAAAATTAGAACATGAAACAATAATTTATATAAAAAAAAAAATATAAGTGCATAACATTTGACAATAAAATTAGTAATAAAATATATTTTAATAATTAAAAATTAAAATTTGACATAAAAATTTATATTATAATTTATAAAACTAGCATAAGGGTTAAATTAATTTTTTTTACTAAACTCGACCCTAATTTAAAGTTACCTTTTACTATGAAATGCCATATAGACATAGGAAAACTTACCTTACTATGCAATACGGTAGAAATTTAGATTTTATTGTTAGATAAAGTCGAACTTATGATTCTGCCTGGTAAAAAAAACATAATATTATTATTATGCTATTTATTATTTTTGAATAGGAACTAAGTTAAGCTTGACTTGGCTTTTAAAAAGATTTGCTTGGCTGTAATTCTTCCAAGTCTCTCCACCTTCTTTTCCCAACAGATTCTCATTTGACACGATTGTGTGTCTTACTCTCACCAACCCCTCACGCCAGCTGCCCCTATCTAGAACTTTCTCCCGTTTTCTTCACCTTTCGTGGGTCTCTCTTTAAAAAAAATTAATTGACCCCACTTGAACTGTCGATTCGAAATTCAACTTTTTCATATTTATAGTTCTTTTTATTAATTTTGACGTCTTAACATAATAGTGGTATTCATTCATTTAGATTTATTTTTAAATTTTAAGTTTGACTTTTACACTCATAAAAATTAATTGTTGATTTTATTCAAAAGTCAATTCCGAACTCATATTATTTTTACTATTTTTATTTACTAATACGTATGGGTTGAGTCGGTGTTTAATTTGATTTATTTGGCAAATTAATGGCATATGTGTTATGTGTATTATCCGATTTAATTTACATATATCATGATATCGATATATTTTCACTATAAAAAAAAAACTTATTTCTAACAAATTTATTCACTCAAAAATAAGTTTTTGTCCTTATAAAAAAGGTAAATTCAACGGAATCTGTCGAAAAAAGTGTTACATTGGACGAAAAAATATTCATATTCTGGCAGAATAGGTTTATTTCCGACGGATTAATCTCGACGCAATTATTTACGACCAAATTTTCGACGGACAATTCCATTGAAAATAAGCTTATTTCAGACAGAATAAGCTTATTTCCAACGGAATTGTCCGTCGAAAATAAACTTTTTTCTTATAGTGATTGTTAGCATTTGGCTATTTGTATTGGAGGTCAGTATGAAATAACACTCAACAACTTTAATTTAGTCTATTATTTTATTGTGATATGTCTGTGAGACATTCTTTTGACTTGCTAATGTGGCATTCTTTTGATTTCCCTGTGTGACAAGATATATTTCTGAGTTCAGTATTCAACCTTTTATTTTATTTCGTTAATTCTGTTGACTCAACTATATTTTTGCTCAGACTTTTGTGTTTTCAATTTTCCTTGGTATTTATATTTGAGGTTATCATTTGTATTGCACTCAATTAGTTTTATATTTCCATTTTGCTTCTTTTGTATATCTTTATTCGTATTGAGCATTTGATTCATTTTATATTTTTTTTCTAACAGATTTATAGTGATGATTCAAAGACAAATATAAAAAGAGCTTCTTTTTATATAACTAGTTTAAATTTTCTATTTAGATTTTGATTGTGTAACCTCCCTTATAATTTTGAAAAGAGGGTGTTACAACCATCGTATGTAATTATGTATAGTTGGCAAGTTGAATTAATTAAATCCTATTGCGTAATAAAATTTTAATTCTATAATTTGTTTGGGAGCTAAATGTACTGAAGTTTTTGGTTTCATTACCCTGGAAGTAGTTTAGGAGTTATAGTGAGTTTGTAAATTTTAATTTTGGGATGAAGAAAAGCGGAAAAAAGAGAAAGTTTGACCCTTTTTTTATAATTTTTTTAAGAAAAGGAATTTTAAACTTTTTCTTTATTTTCTTTAGTATTTGTGAGTCTATAGAACTTAGATTTTAATGTGTGAAGTTCAACTAAACACTCCCTAAGAGATCTGATAAATTAAAAAAAGAATAATTCGATGGTAACAAAATATGATTATAAAAATAGATATAAAGTGATGAGTTAAATTATAATTAGTTAATATTTCATTATATGTAGCTGAATTCAGGGATTATAATCAACGATAAATATATTTGTTATTTTGTATTTTATTCTTATAACTATTTCACTCTATTTCTGAGTTTTAAAAAATAGATTAAAAGTTTCTTATTTGTGAGTTTTTCGCGTAGAGAAGAAAAGAAAAGAGAAGAAGATCATATTTTTTAAAAATTTCTTCCAAAGCATTTCCTCCCAAAAATTTGGAAAGATTTGGAGGAAATTTTGTTAAATGCATAGATGACATATTAAAATATTAAAATTATCTTTATAATAGTTATCAAATCTAATCGTTGAAATAAAATAATAATATATTTTTTAAGTTAATTTATTTTATAAAATTCACAAACACAAGGAAAGGAAATAATATTTTTTTTCTTTCTCTCCTCCTCTCTCATAAGTTTTAAATTCTTTTTTATCCCTCTCCAATCCAAACTCACACCGAGTTTATTTAACTTAAATCTAACATATGAAGTTCAACTCAATTACAAACGCCCAACATGAATTGAGTTCAAGCTTTAGTTCAAAAAATTGCACATTTCACTCGCCACCAAGTGTTCATTTAATTCAAATGCAAAATAAACAGTAATGAAGTTGCATAAAAAACCATCATAGGATTGATATCTATATAAAACTCATTTCTAAATTTCTTATATATATAGAGAACCCCTAAAAGGGCTGAAGATCGAGTAATGCGCGCAACCCATAATATAAAAAACAAACTCATAATTTTGCATCAAGGATGTGTAAGTTAGTTAGGTTTCACAGCTATAATTAGTCAATTAATAATTAAAAGAAAGAAAAATAAAAAGATTGCTGCAATCGCATAGACCCTCCACACTTCCAACCCCAAGAACCGAAACAAAAACAAGAACTACTAAATTATTCATTCACAGATTATTCATGCTACTCAAGATAAACTGTCCGTTTTATGTGTCCTATTTATGAATCTTTCTCCACCAAGATATTGCAACCTAGCTATCACTTTCTTG
The DNA here is from genome assembly GCA_947179155.2 of Hedera helix. Lineage (NCBI taxonomy): Eukaryota > Viridiplantae > Streptophyta > Magnoliopsida > Apiales > Araliaceae > Hedera > Hedera helix. The sequence goes on from OX359272.1 coordinate 5,406,106, forward strand.
GTAGCTAGCTTAATTAGCCATGTCTCAATTTAACAACAGTGATGGTACCACACAGCGTGTTCCTACCAAAGGGAAAGCAACCATACTCGCAATAGGAAAGGCATTTCCCAGCCAACTCATTCCACAAGAATTCTTGGTGGAGGGATATTGTCGCGATACAAAATGTGAAGATTCAGCCATTAAAGAGAAATTGGAACGCTTGTGTAAGTGTATTTGTGCATGCTACTACTTAGCTAATCTATTTAAATCAATTTATTGCATTGCTAAATGTGTATTAAGGACAAATGAAAAATATGTATAACGGAGGGGAAAAAGTGGATAATTTATGCCCGTACATAGTTCCTGGTTTCATCGAGGGAAGTAAGCCAAAATCAAAGGGATTTCATAGCATATTCTTGATTGTTTTAAAAATCTCACTTTACTAGTGTGGAAATTACAATGTATTACTACTCCTAAATTTTGTGAAGGTTAATGGAGAGCTTTGTGGCTATTTTAGGGGGGCCAAGGGTTTAAGGCAGGGGGATCCCTATCTCCTTATTTATTTGTTCTTGCTATAGAGATCTTTTTAGTGATCCTTGATAAAACTATCACGAGCTCCAACTTTAAATTCCACTGGGGCACTAAGCAACTCAAGATTTCTCATCTATGCTTTGCCGATGATGTGTTACTTTTCTGTAACGGGGACCTTGATTCAATCTCTATCCTAAATCGCAGCCTTAATGCTTTTTTTGCTCTATCTGGTCTGCATGTCAATCAAGCCAAGAGCACATGTTTCCTCTCTAATACCCCCCCCCCCCCCCCAAAGACATTGCTAACTCTATTATGAACCTGTTGGGCTTTCAGTTGGGGATCTTTCCATCTAAATTCTTGGGTGTGCCTCTCATTACTACTAAATTAAGTCTTGCGGACTGTCAGCCCCTTTTGGAAAGGATCTGGGGTAGAATTAATTCTTGGACCAATTGTTTCCTGTCCTATGCTGGTAGACTACAACTCATCAAATTTGTGATCTTTGCGATTCAAAACTACTGGTCTTCTCATTTTATACTTCCAGCTGCTGTCATTAAGAGCTTAAAGAGTATATTATGTCGATTCCTTTGGAAAGGTCCAGCCTTGCAAAAGGGTGGAACAAAAGTGGCTTGGAGTAAGATCATTTTGCCCTATTCTGAAGGAGGGTTGGCTATTAAACATCTCGAAGAATAGAACAAAGCTCTCATATTATTACATCTTTGGAATTTGGTGAACCCTCACTCCATTTCTTTATGGGCTAGATGGATTAAGAATGTCAAGCTGAAAAATAAACACTTCTGGTGCATAGATATCCCGTTTGATTGCTCCTGGGCATTTAGGAAGATTCTGCAGCTCAGACCTTATGCCCTACAGCATATTTCCTACCAGATTAGTAATGGGGAACTCACCAGCCTTTCGTTAGACCCATGGCTATCTCGGTCCCTCCTAGCTTCAGATCCTTCTTCTAACCTCATACGGAGTTCGGGGTTAGGTCTTCATGCAAAGGTTAGTAGTATTATTGTTCAATCCTCTTGACATCTTCCTAGCTTGAATCGTGCTGTTGTCGTTGATTTTCGTACTAACTTTGATTACGCTAAAAGTTACAATTCGGAAAAGTCGAATTTTGTGTCTTGGGATAATATCTCTGCTCAATTTGTTAATGCTAGAATTATATGGCAATCCATCAGAAGTAATGCCTAGATTGTTGAGTTGTCCAGTATTGTCTGGCATAAGTTGTTAAACCCTAGATTATCGTTTCATTTGTGGCTTGCTTTTCATAAGGGACTGAGAACTAAAAACACTTTGATCAAATTTGGTATTGATGTGGATCCTTGGTGTAAACTCTGTAATTTCTAGTTGGAAACATTTAATCATCTGTTCTTCGGATGTTCCTACTATTTTCAGTTACTTTTAGCTGTTCTTAGGAGGTGTGGCTGGAGAGGATTCTCCCGCAGTTGGGAAACTTTAACCAACTTTATCCTATCTAGAACTAACCACACTCTACACCACAGTGTTTTACATTTGCGTTTTGTTGTTGTTACTCATGCCATTTGGAAGGAACGTAATGCTAGGAATCATAATGAGAGGTCTACTTCTGTTAGAATTTTGATAAATGATACTTTGAATATTGTTAAATGTATGCTCCATACTAATAGGAAATTCCAAAAACAAAGTGCTAGAGCTAGTTATAATTGTATGCTTGATCTTAACTTAGAGTAGTCATGACATCATTAGGCTTGTCTTCTGATGTCTATTCTAATCCTTTTTGGGGTTCCCAATTATTTGTATTTTCTTACTTTTTATATAAATCTTAATTTAGCAAAAAAAATAAAATTACATGAGTTACACAAAAAGAGTCTCATTAGTAAAATATCGAGTTTTAAGGATATATTATTCTTGTTCATATTTACCTTTAAATTTGTATAGTGTTTAATATAGTAGTACGGCAAAATAACTAAACTGAGAAAACAAACTTGAGAAAATTGTGTCATGTTAAATTATGATGAAATAAATGGGACATATATTTTCCTGGAAGAAAAACATTTATAAATAGGACTCTTTCGTGCTACAGAAGGAGCATATTTTAACCGAAGTAGTACTACCTCTACTCCATATAATGTCACATTTCATAATTTCAGGTAAATTGAGAAAAGTAAATTTGAACCCTTTAATTTATAGTGCAGCTCTTGTTTTGTTCGTGTGCCTAATTAACATTGCAGTTGTAATTACCATGATCTCTCTATGTTTGTCTTCTATTTTGGTAGGTAAAACAACAACTGTGAAAACCAGATACAGTGATGTCCAAAGAGATCTTAGACAAACACCCTTAGCTAGCAATTGAAGGCTCACCAACAATGAAACAATGGCTCGAAATAGCAAATCCAGAAGTCATAGAGATGGCAAAAGAAGCAAGCCTTGCTTGCATTAAGGAATGGGGAAGATCAAAAGATAACATCACCCATATGGTATATGTTTCCTCAAGTGAGATACGCTTACCCGGTGGTGACCTTTACCTTGCCAGTGAACTAGGCCTAAAAAGCGACATTGGACGTGTTATGCTTTACTTCCTCGGCTGTTATGGTGGTGTTACTGGCCTTAGGGTTGCCAAGGATATCACAGAAAATAATCCGGGAAGTAGGGTTCTATTAACTACCTCGAAGACTACCATTCTAGGTTTCCGGCCCCCAAACAAGGTAATCGAATCCTATGCCAACTATTGTATGTGGATTTTTGCCCCCAGTGACTCATAAGGCTGGATCCGCCCCCGTTGGAGCATGACTACGTGGTGCACCAGAACCATTGAATAACTTGTCATTTGACTGGGTTCATAAAAAAATTGCTTTCGGTGGAAAGACTGACATGGACATTGACTCTTATTGTATGGAATGTCTAACTTACTCGGATAGTCCTCCATCCCCATATGAATGAAAGTGTGGAATAATTTAGATTATTCAATATGAGCAGTTTTTCTTCTCCCAACAAATACCAGTAAATTATGAGACTACATATACTTTTGTTAATGATTAAGATTATTACTCTAGATATGATTGTCAAGACTTTTTTAGCACATTGATTATGATCGTAATTAACTGCCAAGACTCATGTAATTACCTATTGTAGTTTAATGTCAACCAGCTGGGACCATTTTGCAATTGGGTAATTACACAAGTCTTGACAGTTATTTTGGATAATAATAAATGTTGTTCAAAACGTCTTGACACAAAAGTATATATTTAGTCTCATAATATTGTTGGTATTCTTGAGAGGAGAATGAGTGCTCATATTAAATCACATATTCCTTCTAGGACTAGCGGTAAAGCCAAAAAAAAATTCTGCATTTGCGGTTAGTGCTTGCCTAGTATACATGATGAGGGTTCGTCGTCACAATCACAAACTACAACATCTGCAGAACGTATGTCCGTCAAGTACAGGCTTTACACTAGTTAATCAGAAATTTCATTGAAAACCTATAATTTTGGTTCTTCTATTACTTTTGCTTCATTGAAACATTTAGAATAATCTTTAGTTGTGATGATTTAATATATATAATTAAGTTTCATAAATTGTTAAACATTGATCGCTAATTAGCTAGGATTCATAATGAATATGAACTGTTATACCACATTAAAGCATCAAACTAAAATTTAATTGGTAGTAACGAAAGAAGTCTCTCAAATATATACATATATATATATATATATATATATATATATATATATATATATATATATATATATATATATAAACGAGCTTCCAAGTCTAATTTAACTGAAATGGGATTTTAACCCAATAATATCCAACATTGATTAAAACATAACTAGAGTTCTAAAAATACAACAATTCAACATTCAATATTAACTTGTCAAATTTCATTGAAACCTACACTTTTGTTTCTTCTACTACTACTACTACTTTTGCTTCTGCATTTTCAGATTGTTTTCGTGTCTTGTAGGAGTACCGAGATGCCACAAAAAGAAAAACACAAAAGTTAACCGCGGCCACAACTGATAGAAAACTGTAAAAACTATCCAACTTGCAATCTTCAATATAATCTGCTATCCATCCCGGATGTTCATTGTCCTTAGTAATAACTCTAGTGATCCAGATTACAAAAACACTGAGCATAATTCCAATACCAGTCACAAATGCTGCTAGCGCTGCTGCATATCTCTTCATTGAAGAAGGCCCCTTGTGGCTAAAAAACCCTTCAATTCCTTCACTTGCTAATCCATCCATTGCACCAAATATGACAAACTGTGGAGTGAGCCAAAACACCGTCATTGGAATTGGATCCGCCGATTTATTTTCTCTTATAACTCTTTGCCTTCTCTTTTCCACCAGCATTGCAGTTACACAACATAATACAGTTAAGCTCATTCCTAACCCAATTTTAGCAGCATCAGTTGATCTCTTTCTATTTTTAATCCATATGGCTAAAGTTTTGTCGTACAGTTTTCTAGCTAGAAAGCTTGCGATAGACTGCATTAACACGAAGACTTGAAGAGGCAAATTTTTAATGGCGCCGAGGTTAACCTTCATTCCATTCCCTTGCTCTATAAAAAAGGTGTTGCCGATGGCTAGGACTATTCCGTACATGAAAAAGGTAAGCGACATGGGAATCATTTTCCTAAGATGCTCGACTTCGTCCTTATGTTGCTTGCTGCAACTTGGTGGTGATGATCTGCAGGCAATTAATCTGTTAGAACAGCTGTGTAACTGAACACCCCAGCTAGAAAGTATATGAAAGAGAACAAAAATAGAGATAGGAAAAAAGGGCGCAAGTATATATCGGATAAAGTGTAGTTGATGTTACTAATACCGGAATATGATCCCTCTATTACACATATCTTCTAATTTCTTTCAATACACACAATAAAATTTATCGCAACTAATTAACGACACAATAAAATTTGTCGCAAAGTATTGTATTGATACCGTTGCTAAAAAAATATTTGTGTCACTAAGTATTGGGAGAAATTAGAGAATAGGAGTAATGGGAGAATCCTAATCCATTAGTACTACTATTAACACAAGAAAAGAATTGGTGGCATATTTAAATTCATTGGTCCACAATGTCAATCTGTCGAGATATTATTTAACACTTGAACAGAATAAAATTCCCTTTCATTACACTTTTTACGAAATTTTTAGAATACCGATTAGTGCTAAAATATTTCTAGCGACAACACTATCTACAAAGTTATTAGCTAAGAATAATGTATTGTGTATTAAAACATGTTCATCATGCCATTCACAACAGCGACACAATATTCATACAATGTCACCTCAGATTATTCTCCTTAGTATCTTTTAACTAATCAAATAATAATATTCTTATCGTCTTCCACAACAAATTAGAGGGGAGGGAGTGGAGGAGGATTCAATCCATTAGATTTACCCTACAACTTTTTCCAATGCATATTAACGACAAACATATTACTATACCATCGGTACAATAGCGACGGCTAATATACTGTCACTAATGTTATTGGGAGAAATTATATAAAAACTGTAATGCGGATCCGGGGTCCAGAAAGCGTACCTTGGATCACTTGTAGAGTCAACTGGGGCTTGGACTTGGGTACCAGAACTTGAATCACTGTTGTTATCATGATCGGGACAATCAATCTTGAACACCACGTGAAAAACATGGGTAAGTGGGCTCCCAGTTGGTTTTCTGGGGATGTAGAACAAAGTTGCAAGTAGTAGAGGTAGTATGCTCAACCCCATTGTGATTGCGGACAATTCTAAAGTTTGTGACCATTGTAAAGTAGTTTGTGGCCGTGTAGATGTTATATATGGAACTCCAAGTGAGGCAAAAAGAGTTGCTACAATTGTGATCACATACCATACTATCTTATCGCGCTTTCTTGGTTTCATTTCTTGTGTTATAACTTGTGCTTCTGGGCTGGATTTGGTTTTCATCTTGAGCCAGAGGATTTTCTCTAGTCGGTGAAAATCCTTCCAACGACAACTCATGACCAGATTTTCCGACAGTTACAAGTAGTAAGGCCGCAAAGAATGTGAATGTTAATGTCTTTGGAGAACATATACGGTTGTCGACGCAGGAAACCTCTTCACTAGAGAACTGGGAGTATGCATACGTTAAAATTCCAAGCCCCTAAATAATCACAATAACTTGGGTTGTTTATTTATTGTTAGAAGACGCTAACATTATCATTTGATCGATATAAGCCAAAAACAAAAATTGACTTGGCATGTAAAAATCTTAATTATTTAATTATTTGATGGGTATGAGGGTAGTTTGGGAGACATGAAGGTTGAATTCTAAGTTTAGGATGAATAAAGTTATGTTGGAAGCTTGTAATAATCTTAATTATTTGAAGGCTATAGAGTAATTATAAAAGTATGTATTTTTTTTAACAATATTATTTTGGCTAAATGTCGCTAAATATGTATTTATTATATCAACATCATATATCAAGATGCATGTTTATAGTGGACACGATCTAGAATGAAAATACTTACCAAGGAGTAAATGGCGGTGGAACAAACCAACATCCAGAAGTTCCCAATCTTGGCGTCAATAAGAAATGATACAATGATCTTGAGAAATTCAGTGGCTCCGTCTTGTATATTTGTAACTAGAATTGCAGGAAATAGCTTTAACTGCCAAACGTCAGTTAAAAATGTGATCAAGATTGAGAGAACATAAGTTGCGATGATATTGCTCACATGCGAACCTGAAAACAATGAGAGAAAGAAAACAAAAAGCACTTGGAATTAAATATTATTATATTATTGGGATATATATATATATATATATATATATATATATATATATATATATATATATATATATATATATTTGACAATATCGTCTTTGAATACTGTAAGAAAAATGAAAGAATCATATACTTATTTAGCCAAAAAAAAAAAAACCATATACTTATGATTGTGATGCCTATCAATTAAGGAATAAAATAACTAGAGAACGTGAACTATGAAGCATGGAATCTTTTTTGGAGTTGTTTAAGGAATAAAACTCTCAATTAAGAAATAAAATTACTAGTCAACGTGAACTATGAAGCATATATGGAATCTTTTTGGGAGTTGTTTAGGGAATAAAATTGTTTTTTAATTTGCTTAGTTTGGATCTTGGGACATGATCGATCTAGCTATTGGTAGCAGCAGATTCAATCAGGGAGCCCAATTTAACATTCTTTTACTTAACGCAAATGGTGCAATGCTTAACAACCCCTCCTCATGCATACGTAGAGAGACAAATTAAATGCATTAGCATCATCAACATAAATATATAAGGCAAGGTGCAACAAGAAGAATCTTGGGTTAATGATTTGTAGAAATAAAAATTCCATCTGCCGTTTGCTAAAAGAAAAAAGAAGAAATTGAACACTATATATATATATATATATATATATATATATATATAGAGAGAGAGAGAGAGAGAGAGAGAGAGAGAGAGAGAGAGAGTCTGGCTCTCCAACGGTTAACGAACCAGCTATAGGCGACGGTTTTATCCGTCGCTATAGCTATAGCGTCGGCTATCTATACTATAGCGACGGACAAACTGTCGCTATAGCCGGTTCGTCTTTAGTTTGTTTTTTTTTGGGTTCGTTGGAGAAATTATATATATGCAACACTGTGGGAATTTGTTAAAAAGGTATAAGAAAAAGATATGAAGATTTTTAGCAAAATAATTATAAAAAAAAGATCAGAAGATTGAAGCATGGAATATATCATATGTATAAACAAGGAAGATGCATGTGTAAACAAACATTCAAAAACACTATGAGATGTTGTGTAGCTGCAAATGAGCAGAGGAAAATTACATAGTTTGTGGGAGTGTAAAAAAGTCTCGTATCTTTCCGGGTACTGACATGTAAAGTCTGCCCATCCTTGTGTTTCCATTTTCTTTTCTGACATCCATAATTGAAAGAAAACTAACTTTTAGCTCTCTGTTTACCTCCACACTGAACTTATACTCTAATACATAGACAGCATTAATTATTTGGAGGAAGACTTGAAAATATAACAAAGTTGACTCGATACAAATACGTTTAAGGGAAATATCCTAGAAGATACCTATCCGAAATTTACAGTATTAAACAATAAGATTGTTCTTGAAATGGAGGAGACCTTCCGGTAAAAATGGCACCTTATCGACGCCTAATCAAATAATTTCGATTCTTACAGAACTCCCAATATCATTTTATAATTCTTTATCAATATTGTACTAATCTCTAACAATCTAAACATCTAATACAAACTATCTTCAAGTAACTATCATCTACTAACTTTCTATCATATAATTTATAAAATTAAATGTAAAGTATACAACTTATTCTAAATGCTAAATCATTATGAGCATAGATGTTACCTTATTTATAAACATTATCTAGCTAAAATTCAGAATATCTATAATAACAAGATCAATTCATATTATCAATACCTCATTCAGATAAACAGTTTTACAAATAAAATTCTCATTTTCACCCTAAAGATCTTTCATCATTTCATAAAATCTGTACATCTAAAATTCACAGTATCAGTAATAATAGGATCAGTCTATATAGTATTATCAATACTCTCATTTAGATATATAATTTTATTTATTAATGAACTCATCTCTTTCATAACATTTATTAACTTTAAAAAAGTAAAATACATAACATATTTTATTATTAAAAGAATAATCTTTTATTCATAATTATTTAAAGTTATTACTGTGACGACCCAAATTTTTGAAATTATTTTAATATTGTTAAATAAGAATTTGGTCGGTAAATTCTTATAATGTGATTGAGGAGAATTAAGATATATATATATGGTATATATATTGGATTAAAGTTGATTAAATGAGTAAAAGAAGTTATTTCTTTTATTTAGTTAATAATGAAGATTGTGTTACAATAATTTCATGTAACATGAATAATGATAAAATATTTAATATTCTATCAAATGAACGTGAATGATAGAAGAATAAAGAATTTAGTAAATAAATTGTATTTTATAATATGTGATAAATATATGTATGAATATTTATTGCATGTGAATAAATTGTTACGAAACAATTTGTATTACGAAGCGAAATCATTAGTTGATGTATACAGAAATATTGTATACTTTAAATAAAGGATATTAAAATAAATTCTAGCATTGAATTATTTTAATAAAGAGAGAAGATTATTTTAATTGTAATATCTTATTTAGTGAATAAATTTCCATTTGTATGGAATATGAGTGAATATGTGTTATGTGAATAAAATAAGTTAGTTAATTTAATTTAAGTGACTAAGAAATTAAAAAGAGAGCTTTGTAACCTAATATTATATATTAGGTAGGGGAATTTAATAACCTAAGGGTTATATTTATTAAAGATTTTTAGTATTTAAAATATATACTAGTAAACCAACTTATGGATGGATAAGGATGAAGTATTTGACGTATGCCAAATTAAAAGAAGAGATAAGGAAGAATAGAAAGAAAGAGAAGTTAAGAAAAGAAAAGAAATCAAGAGAGAGAAGGAGACTCACGGCTAGGGAGGAGAAAGAGGAGAGAGAAATGGTAGCTATGGAAGGAGATGAAGAAGAAGGAAGAAGAAAGAAAGCAACTAAGGAAGGTAAAAGAATTTTTTTCTAGTTTAATCAAAGTTTTGTATAGTTTATGTACTTTATTTTAAGATCTACAAAATATTATGATCAAGTTGGTGAAAACCTTATGAAAAGGTTAAATCTAGAGTTATGTTGGTGTATCATGTGATATATGTGAGATTTATGTGGAAATATTTGGAAAAAAATGAAAGTGAATGAGTTTTGTTTGTTCTGGAAAATGTTTTGAGATCTATGTGATTTATTGTGAGATCCATTTGTGGTTTGAGTGATTTTCTTGTTAGATGTGTTAAATCTCTAAGTCTTGAGCAAAAGCTCTTTGATTTGGCTTTAAAATGTTGTGAAATGAGGAAGTTATGGAATTTTTAGTAAAACACATCCATGTTGAAAAATCAGAAAAATTAGCTACTGATCAGCCCCTTTAACACTGTTTTTCGAGACCTAGACAACTCCAAATTTGGTATTTGATAAATGAAAACTATAGTTCAGGAAAATACGAGTCCAACGCCTCCGACTGGACCTCAATCAGAGTTGTAGATTTCGTTTTATAATCGTTTCCGTGAAAGACCCCAAAACTGTCCGAAAATCTGAAAAGGGCAAAAATAGTTACTGTTCAGTTTGGTCCAGGGGCAGTTTCGTCCTCTTTTATTTCTCAAAAAAAATCTGAATATTTTTGGGGGGATAGTTTGATGAGCTAACTGAGTCCAGTAAAAAGATGGTGATTTTTGAATGTGTAGAACTCAAGTTATGGATTTTACAATAAAGTGTGATTTTTAAAAATGTATCGAAATAACTTTTTGTGTACAACTCAGAAAAATATGAAATTTATACAGGATCTTGTCTATGATAACAGTAACTAATCCTGAAAATTTCATAATATTATTACAAAGGAATAATTTATGATAAATGGTGCAAGATCTGATTATTTTGGGATATTTAAAAATAGTAAATGAATTTTAAAAATTACGAGAAAAATATATGTTCAATATGGAGCTATATTCTGTCAAATACCAGAAAAGAAGAATTTTTAGAACTAATTTGGTATTTTTCATGGAAATGGACTAGTTATGAGTAAATGAATTAAATATGTGATGTGATGTTGAAAATTTAGAAAATAGGATTTATGGCTTGGAAATCCTATATACGGTATACGCAGATTTTTGATGAGGGATTTAGTCATTGTTGATAAAATCTTATGGGTATGGCATTTTAGAATGATAAAAATGCATTAACTAGTAAAGTGTAAACAATTAAAATAAATTGTTTATAAGCTTAGGAAATGATTAAGATATTATTAAAAGATTAATAATATTAGATTATGATATTATTGAATGCTTGATAACATATAGATTAAAGTGTTATTAATTTATTGATTTAAAATATTATTTAGTGATTAATAATATTAGTAAGTGAATTTAATGTTATTAAATAATTAATAATATTAAATGGAGTTTAAAAGAGGAATTAAGTTATTATTTGGACATTCAGTAGGCCATATTTAATGTATAGTATGATGATTATTTTGAAAAAATCGTGATCTAGATGATAATATGAATACTTTGCGATCTCTGAATTAGGGATCCACGTGTATGAAGAGAAACAATTGGGTTAAATCATTAGATTAAATCCTGATATGGATAATCAATAATGGACTTACAAATGAAGGTTAAGAGAGAGAAAATAAAGTAGAGTCTTAATAAAAGTTTAAACGTTGAGTCAAGCTTTGACTAATATGTGTTGTCGATCTCGCATACCGTGTAGGTTGTACAAGTAATGTGAAGCGATAACGTAAGCTGGTTTGCAGTCCAGGCAAGTTTTTCAGATATTGTTGCTATGTGTATAACTGTTGTGTGAACACTTGAAGTATGTGAGAATTTGAATTAAATATGTTTTTGTGAAATCATATGATGTGTGTTGATTCTATATGATAGAAAGCTTGAGTTAATTGAATAAGTTGAACTGTATGCCATGTATTTATTCTAATGCATGATCAGTATGTTGCATAAATAAATGCAAAGCATGAGAAGCATGATGCATTCATATAATGTAATGCATGAAGTGTGAAAAGCATGTATAAACATGAACTATGTGTTATGTGCTATCTGTTAGACTTGCTGAGCCGTCGTGCTCATTCTTGCTTAATCAACATTTTCAGTTAAAGCTCGAGAAATTTAGACGATGTCGATAAAGACAGAGAATGAGACGTGAATGTCCGACTTGTACGAATGGTATTATACATGGTAATGAAATCTCTGTGTAGAGAAAGTTAGATGTTATTGTGATAAACCTGTTAAGGTAGTTTGTTTGTATAAATCGAAGTTAGAAAACTTGAATAATTAGTATAACTTGCGATTTGGAACAGATGTGAGATATATTATCGTACCCTTGTGTACAAAGGAATATTTGTATAAATAAACAAAATTTGAATATGGTATTTAGTGAGTTTAGTGTACTCATATTTTTGTAACAGACTAGATCATATTATATTCGGTCTGAGATGTCATTAAGTAAAGATTTCGATTCTGAGACAGGATCATGATATAGTTTTGAATAAACTCTTTTTTAAACAACTACGGTATAGTTGTAGATTGGGAATGAGATTGTAATAGTTTTAAAATAAACTAGTTTTATCAATTATATTATTGAGATATATTGTGGATTTAAGTATAAGGTTGTACGTCTAACGAGCGGGATCTGGCGTGGTCAGCACGCGGATTTTCGAGTCGTTACAATTACAACTTAACTTTTATTATAACAAGTCTTTTGATACAAACACGTTTTAAGGAAAATATCCTAGAAGATACCTAAAAGTTGTATTATGCACATGGGTTGCTCAAACAATGAGAAAAAGTAAAGTTGTAAGCACATGACTTGCTCAAACAATTAGAAAAAGTAGTACGCAAGTTCTATTATTGAAATTATTGATAAAATTTAGGAAATTTATATTTCTACAATAATTTTTGATATTTTCATACGTAGAGTTTATATAAAAAACAATCATATCTCTTCACAATAGTTAATATATAGATCCTATGTATGAAAATATAAAAAACTATTGTGAAAAATATCAATTTCCAAAATTTATTATTCGCTCCATTTCATTCTAATTATCGTTTTAACTTATTTTGTACATTTCAAAATAATTGCCGCTTGCATATTTTTAGGAGAATTCTAAATTCTCTTTCTTATAATACCCATATTTATATTCTTTTTTTAAAGATATTTAATATAATCAAACAAGTAATGAAACAACTGCTCTTCTTTCTCACTTTTTTTTAATAAAGGATAATAATATCATTCTATTCTTAAAATTAAGTTATTAATTTTTATTTTCAATGAGTATGCTTATTTTTTTAGTTACAAATAGAGAATATGGAATGGAGGGAGTAATATTTTACGTATTTTTTCACCATTCAATATATACGTGAGAAATAATTTTGATATGATGTATTTCACTGCTGGGTCGGACGTGGGGACAAAATGCCAACTTCTATACATTCAATCAGGTTGTGAACATAAAATCAAGTACATAATTTCTGCTTGTAAGAATCGCCGATTTATAGTCTAATATACAGCAATTAGAGGAAGACTTGCAAAGATGATTATTTTATTTTATTTTTTTGCTAAATTAAAGGAGAGATATTACAATGGCAAAGAGCATACCCAGATGATTCCAATACTTGAGAATCAAATAATGAACAACAACAAACATGGCAAAATAAACTAAACAAGTCTCTACGGCCAAACATGGCGTTACCGGTGCTTCATTCCCGGCCAATCAAAGAGAATAATAAAAGCTAGAATAGTGTTGGCAGGAAAACAACATGAAACCGGGCCGAGTCAAAACTGAAATAGAACACAAGGTCCCACTACATCACTTATCAAGCCAGCTATTAACCACAATGACAGAAAAGGACAAGGCCCTGCTGCTCCCACTTGCTAGGGTTAATAACAGTGAAATTTAAAAGAGTCTTATTATTTGTGCTGAAACATTAAATAATTTTTCCACCAAGAAACAAGTCACGCTGCGGGAACAAGGACAGGACTTTTAATTAATATATAAATAAATATGGCAGTTCAATGATTTTGATATGATGTTTCTACACTAGTAGTTGGGACGTCGGTGCCAATTATAAAAGTAATACTCCTTCAATTTCATAATATTAAATATTTTAGAGTTTTTATTTTATTTTTAAATATATACCTTTTTAAAATTTTTGAAAAAATTATATATATTCATACAACAAAAATATTAGATAGACATATTTATTAAATATGAGAATAAATTTATTTTTTTATTTATATTTTAACTTCCTATTATTTTTAATGAGAAATTAAAATATAAATAAATAAAAACATTATATTCACATATTCAATAAATATGTTCACTTAAAATCACTCTCCATACAATCCTCTCCCTCCATCGTTACACTGTTTCAGTCTAGTAGTCTACCTCCCCGGCCTCTATAGAGAATTCAACTTTTGAGATTGCGTTATTTATTTGATTTTGACACGATAATATACTAGTTAATTGAGGGGTGGGGGTCATGTCCTGCATGGACTATAGAGCAGAGTAGTAGAGTGGGTCATAAGTACCGTTCAAATTCACGGCTCATGTCACATTTCACTTCCTAAGGCACGACGACTATCTTGCTTAATATGTTTGCATTCGCCATGTGTTTAGATGTCGTCACGTCTTTGAATCCGTGTTGACGTCACCCAATGAAATCATACAAAATTAGAACATAAGAGCACAAGACAAAATATATTTTAATAATTAAAAAATAAAATTTGACACAAAATTTTATATTAAACTCTATTTTTTAATAATTAAAATAAATATAATATTTAATCTATCACTAGATATTATATATGTAATATTGTCCATTTATATATGTTCCGCTTACGAAGCCCAAAGTAAACGTTTCGTAGTCACGTATGTACTGAACCCATCTCTTATAAAATTAAAAATATAGTTGGTCACATAAAATTTTTAAATATATTGAATACTTTGTGATTGGGTTATGTTTAAAAAGATATTTCTTTTTAAAAAAAAATAGCAATTATAAGAATATATTAATAATTTTAAAACGGAATGTTGTAAAAATTAAATATGAGGACAAGCCTAAACGTAAGAGCTTAACGCAAAAAAAAAAAAAATTAATGAACAACCAAGCGCAATATAAATTTGTTCCAGATGACCTGGATCTTATTTATTGGATTTAAATTTTATTTTAACTTATTTGATAAGTATAATTAAACCAATTCTTGAACAAATTAACTTATTTATTGGATTTGATCATTTACAAAATTAATATCAATAACTTAATTCATTAATTATGTCTAGCCGAATAAATGGCATAGACTTATAGCAATTCATAAACCATATGATAGTTAAAGAACAATTACAGTTCATCAAAGAACGATTTACAGATGCACATAATTAAGTGCGAATAATTCAAGAAATCTCAAATTACTAGCACAATTTATAAGATTAGCATAAGCTATAGAACTTGCATCATTTAAGAACTCACAATACTATAAAGAAACTTGCCCACAAACTTAACAATTTTGAATATTAATTCAATAAATTATACAACTGAGCTTAGCCGAACAAATAACATAAACTTTTTTTATAGACGGTTCAAGAAGCATTATAAAAATGATTTCTAGTTTATCACGAAACAAATTTTCAATGCTTAAGAATACTGAAACTTACACGGAATAATAAACTTGTACGAATTAGGGAACTTACGATAAACTTAGAACCATGAAATGAAATGAATTTTAAGAAACTTGCACATAGGCTCAAAATGACTTTAAACTATTTAATAGAACTCACACAAGCTCAAAATAAGAATTTATGAAACTTGCCAAAAGGGTCAAGGAACTTGTAATAATTAGGAATCTTACACCAATAATAATTAACATCGCTTAGAGTGAGGAATTGCACATGTAAAAACTTGAACAACTCAAAGAATTAGCACAGTTAGGAAACTTGTATAAAGTTAAGGAAACTTGCTTATCCCGTACTCAATTACGAGTCGTCAACAACATTATAGAATATATTTCATCAATAAATTAATTTTCTTATAATAGTATTAACTTTCATTAATTTACGTCTCGTAGTTATATTTTACATTCCTGTTTATTTACCAAATAATTCATATCATTCGATATTAAATATAAAAATTCTAAAATCTTGAACAATATCGTTTTTACGTCAAAATATGTTATTTTACGTCAAAATATATCATCATACGTCACAATATATCAATCCCTAAAGTTTCGTTTTAAAACGAATTAGACAACTTGTTTAACTATTTTAATCGTTAGCGAACGATGTTTTTCGTTTAATCTTAACTTGTTCGTTACTTATCCGTTTTCATTCATTCTTACGTCAAATTAAATCTTATTAATCCTACTTTAATACCGTATAGGCTCTGAGTGCAGTCCTGTAATGACCTAGAAAATTACGAACCCAATTTTTTTTTTATTTAATTATATCCATAAGAAAATATGAGGTATCAAGTAGGTGTGTATGTGTTAAGTTGTATGATGAGAGGTATTAAGTTAGTTAATTAAAATAATTAACTAAAGAAGGAAAAAGATTACAAGAGAAACTTATGTGATAAAATCACAAAGCTTGAATGTTGGCCTTGTATGGCAAATAAGAAGTTTTATAATGAACAAATTAATTACTTGTAGGAATGATGAGAAAGAAGAAGCAAGTGAATTATTAAAGATAACCCCATTGTGAAAATAATTGTACGTGTATGTGTAACGATATTATAAACCCAATTTGATGATAAGGGTTAGTAAATGACTTAATTTAATCAAGTCAAAGTACTTGTATTAACATGTGTTAAGGTTTTATTAAAACAAACCCAAGAATTTGTAAGTGATAGTGTTATGTAAGCTAATTTAATTAAGGAGTCCAATGGACTTATAAATAGCAAGTCTAATTGGATTATATAATAAGTTCAAATGATATATTAAACTAGGTCCAATAAACCAACCTAGTAGCCTATATAATTTAATTAGACAATGATCCATGTAATAGTTAAAACTAGCCCAATGCTTAATTTAATTAATTGTAGCATGTGTTAGTTAATGTAATATCCCGGATATTTAAATGAATTAGAAATAAAATATCTAATATTTAATAAAGGTTGGAGTTTGGTAACCTAGTAGTGGTAGATAAATAGAGGTCCAAATTAAATTTAATGGACTAACTTAGATTTGGTGATATCAAATCTTTGATAAGTTAGCGAGTAAAGTGATAATTCAATAAACTTGACTAATAGCAAGTCTAATTAAATTAAGAAAATTAATTAGTGGAGTTATGTAATTATGCGACGTGGTTGCATGTAAATTAAATATGTATCTATATGAATATATGTATGTGCATATCTAGTAACATAATTTAATGGTTAAATAAATTATGGTAAATAAAGGGATTAATATTTAATTAATCTGAATTGAATTAAAAGGTTTATTGTGGAATTAATTTAGTTAATATATTGATTATATTCATTAATCAATATTTATGCAAATTATTGATATATTATTTGTGAGGAATAATTATGTAATTTATATAATTATAAATTATATAAAGTAGTTGAGTTAATTAAGGGAGAATAGTAATTGTATATATGTACAATATTTAATTTCATATATATGTATATATATATAAAAGGGATTAAATTAATTGTGTAATTTTATGTAGTAATTGAATATATTAAATAAATATATTCTATAATTAAATAAATCATTGTAAATGATTTATGAGAGTGAGAAATTTAATTATACAATTGTTTGTGTAATATTAATTAAATAATTTAATAAATTATTTAAATACGAAATTGAATAAATATATTATTATTTTAATGTATTTTCGGGTAAATGGAATTGTTTCCATAATTGATGAGAAATGAATTATTTAATGTAAATGTATTAAATAATTTAATTTATGGCGTAAATAATATATAATAAATTATATATTGTATTTATTTTAATTTCATAATTTATTGTGAAATTATTTTTGAGGTAAAGTAATGTATATAAATAATATATATATATATATATTATTATTATTAGTGAGCAAATCCTAAAGTTTTTAATATCAAAATATTTGATAAGTTTCCTATTAATTAAATATTTAATTAAATTGAATATAATGAGTTAATTAAATATAATAAATTAATTAAAATGATTATTAATTAATGTAAATAATGTGAAATATTGATAATAATATTTATTAGTCCATTTAGTAATTTAATACTAATGGATTAGTGTATTTAATTATTTATTCAATCTAATTATTTATTTAATCATGGATTGAATAATTAATGTGTAAATTATTAAATTAGCCCAACATGGGTTAATTAGTAGCCCAAGTGGAGAATAATAAAATTTGACAAATTAGTAGCCCAAACAATTTAATAGAAGCCCAATTGGTATTTTAAATAAAGCCCAATAATTGGCCCACTTGAAAAATACTTAATTTAAACTATTATTTAATAAAAGTAAGCATATGTGACATTCTTTTTGGGACAATTCTTTATGTATTGCCGACAAGGATGGATGAGAAAGAGTGAATTGATGGTTTTTTTTATTTTATTTTTCATTTATTTAAATTTAGGTTGCTTGTATGGTTTTTTTATTACATGGACCATACCTCTTTTCACCAACTTAAGTCCTTAGCCTAAATTTATTACACAAGTATCCAACTACCTTCATGATGGAAATTTTACTAGATATAGATTTTATATCTATCCAAAATTTTAAGTATACTTACAATTTAGGAAATTTTTGTAGTCATTTCTTCTTCTTCCACTTTTCAAGTTAGAGAGAGTTGAGAGAAATAGCTTGGGTAAGAAAATATTTGAAAGCAAGGATAAGGAAGGAGAAGGAGTTCTTGGTTCATGTCTTCAAGTTTCACAACCTATTTTGGAAGAAAAATGAAGTTAGCCATTAAAACAAGGTAATGGTTATTTTAAATCTACATTTGTTTTAAATTAATTAAACCATCATGTTGGTATAAATATGCTAATATAGTTAGTAATGTGTATTAGTAATATTTATGTCATGCTTGAGTTTTGTGACGCCCCCAAATCTAGGCCCACACAGCCCAAACTTGAGTCGTCAAAAGACTACAACAAAATTATTACAACAAAGCACAACGTACAACAATACAGTGTATAATAATACATAACTAAGTCTTCACTATTATTGCCACACTATTTTACAACACGTGAAGACTAGGATAGTTATTCCTCGGACTCTCACTCCATCCCCCGGCTAGACCCCGTTACGTTTTCATCTCCTGTTGAAAAACAATGGAACAAAAGAAAGAGTGAGCTCAAATAGCCCAGTAAGAAATATCACGACTAAGATAATGACGAATAAATTATCATTAGTCTTCAACAGTTGAGTTCTGAATACAATAGACTACAAGGTTTATATCAAAAACTGTAGTTAAATTCTTAAACAATGTTCAGATCAATAATAGCAGCGGAATGAGCAATCTATTAGAAGAATAATGCAGACCATAATGTTCACTCGCTTCTCTTTTTAGTAAAAATATCATCAACTTTTATCATCTGAAATACCATTAGTCAAGATAATACAACTTCACAGTTCCTGGTCATAATCATGCAGATCAACAGTTCGTCTTTGCACTACGGGCCAAAGACATTCAATATAACACCAACGGTCATGATTATACCAGATTCAGCCTTTGGTCATAATCATACCAACCAACAGTTCATCTTTGCACTACGGGCCAAAGAGAACATTCACCACGTGCCATAAAAGACACCGAACAGATGTATCGCCTTTAACCTAGTATATCGCCTTTAACCTATCATCTGTTCAACAATTATATCACATCTGTGCCCCCGGCCACAGATATTCACAACAGCTTGATTCTTGATGATTAATACAAATAACAGTGATACAAATGATGAACAGAAGAACAGGATAAACAATAAGTATCGGAAGTTTACTTTGTGCAGATTCAAATAATGTCCAAATTGGCAACATGATGTGAAGTGAAATTTAAAAATGATATTCAAGATCCACAGTTCAGAATAACGATTACAGTTCAATAGAAATGTTCAGAAAATAGGAAGGTTCAGTTGAAATAATGAAATTCAACTATTATGGAACATATAATATTTTCAGGAATTATAGAAGCAATAGTTCCATAATAAGTTTCGATTTAGGTGTATGAAAGAAAATAATATCCCTTACCGTAGCAGGTTTGATTAACAAAAAGTGAAGGGAATTAATATCACTTACCATAGTAAGTTTAAATAATGGAAGATGAAAAAGATGGTATCCCTTATGAGTATAAAGGAAAATGATATCACTTACGAATATGGAATAAAAGTGTCATTTGATAATTCGTGTAGACAAATTATTTCCACACGAGACAAATAAAAAGGGTTATTCACCAACAGGCGGTAATCCGCGCCGTAAGGTTATTCCCATCAATTTGAATACGAATAGTTATTAACCAAACAGGCGATAATCCGCGCCGTAAGGTTATTCCCATCAATTTGAATACGAAGAGTTATTCACCAAACAGGCGATAATCCGCACCGTAAGGTTATTCTCAAAGATTAATAAGGAATGAATACAAAAAGTTATTCACCAACAGACGGTAAACCGCGCCGTAAGGTTATTCCCACAATTTAATACATGGAAGTAAATGGCACAAGAAAGAAACGATATTATTTTCGAGAATCAAAGAATGATAATCCCTTCAAGTAAGAAAGAAAATAATATCCATTTATAATGATGAAAAGAATGATACCCCTTACCTTAACACGTGACTGGATATTGATTTAAATGAGGTTGATCAACCTATATATTTATAATAAAATTAGTAATTACAATATATAAATTTCAAAGTGTATGATGACTCGTATAATATGAACTATCAAAATTATATATATTTAACATAATTTTTGTAGTATAATATAACTACTTTAAAATAGTTTTTAAAATAATATTCCAAAATAAATCTTCCAAAGAAAGCTTTTAAAAATGAATCTTCTCAAAGAAGAGTCTTCTAAGGGAAGATTTGTGAATACCGTGAAAAATAGGAATTTATAAAATTACTACTCTTTAATAAAAGACTTACTTGAAAAATTCCTGCACTCCTTTTGGCTTTCAAACTCTCAAAATAACCTTACAATTCTTAGAGAAAATTCATAAAATTCTTATAGAAAAATTATATGTTTTAGGTGTGATTTTTCTATTCAGCTGAGCAAGCTATTTATAGGAGAAAAGATGTTACTATGCAGTGGTAGGTGGCATACTTATGTTGAAATGCAGAGCAGCCGTCTGGCTGCTTTCTCTCCTTCTCACCAACCCTTTTTCCCAGCAACAATCACATTTTCATTTACAATTCATGTGGCCCCCACATAGGGTCCACATGTTACTATTTAAAAAAATAATAATTAATATTTTTTTTTCTTACATTTATTTATTTTATTTTATTTTTCTTCCTATGAGTCCTGCATATAAAATAACGCTACAACAATAATTCAACAATAATGTAATAAACACGTTACAAATTATTATTAATTTAATAATATAAATTATAGTGTATTTGCTACTGTGACAATTATTAGATTCAATAATTTTAAACTACAGTGCACCAACAATTATTGACTCAATGATATAAAATACAGTGTAATGACAATTATTGAATCAATAATGCAAAATACTGTGTAGCAACAATAATTGAATTGATAATATAAAATATTATGCAGTGACAATTATCGATGAAATGATGCATAGCAGTTACGGTGTCAATTATCAGACCAATAATATGAGACACTGTGCAATACCGTGTGCTACAGAAAAATATCATAAATTACCGTATGCTACTATTCTTTTATCACCGGTATTTTAACAGTTAACACCGTTGACTATTTTTATATAAAAAGGTTACTTCTGTCGTTTTCTATATCCGACAAATATTCCGTTGTGGGGTCCACCAATAATTAGTTATTTCGGCGCCGTCGTACGGCCCGAATATTCCCCGACAAAACGAATATTCTCCGACAAAACGAATATTGTCCGACAAAATAAAAATTTGCACATAACTTCCTTAACTTTCAATTTCGTCAATTTAACCACTTACTGTTTTATGAAAAAAAATATATGAAGAAAAATTAAATTTTATATTTCATAAAATTCGGGGTCTTACAAGTTTAATATGCTTGGTTTGTATTTTGGTATAATTTATATGTTAAAAACATGTGTTTGGTGGTGTTAAATTAAATTTCAAAATAATGACCAAAAATATTTTTATTAAAATTTAGATTTAATGTTATAATATTATAGAACATTAAATCATGAGAAAAACAAAGTTTGAATCACTCAAAATGGAGTTATACACAAAAAGTTATGATTTGTGGTAGTTTATGTGATGTAAAAAAAATTTATAAAAATTTTAATATTAAATCATTAAAAATTAAATTTTCATGTTATAAATTGATATTAAGTGATTGGTAAATTTTTTGAATTTTTATTGAGGACTTAAAGATTTCTTGAAGGTATAAATTTTATTAAGTTGTTTATTAAAATAGCACTGTTCACGTTCTGCTAGTTGGAAAAAAAAATTGGAGTCGGCCGCGAAATGCGCGTAAGAATTCTGTTGCCAGACGCGGAGCCAAACGACGCCGTTTGGCGTATAAAACGATAACCCGCACAATGCGCAGACGTCGTTTTCGCTGTTTCTAAACGGCACCGTTTTGGGTCCCCGGGTTTTGTTAGGTGCACCATGCGCGAGAGACAATTCCGGCGAAATTACATTTTTGCCCCTCCGTTCATTTTTCGGCTTAATTACGGAATTGCCATTCTGGGAAATTTTAATTAATTTAAATATTAAAAAATTAATTTAAAATTATAACAAAAATAATAATAATACAAAAATGATATTTAGGTATTTAATATTATATTTTCCAAATATAATAAGTATTTAGGATTAATATTTAAATGTTTTAAATATTAATCTAGTTAGTTTAATATTATATTTTTCAAATATAATAAATATTTAGGATTAATATTTAAATGTTTTAAATATTAATCTAGTTTGTTTAATATTATATTTTCTGAATTTATGATTAAATTAATTATTTATTATTTAATTAATAATAAACAAGGATGATAAATTAATTAATTATTATTTACTTACTATTAAATAATAATTAAAGACAACTAAGATTGATTATTTAATTATTTATTATTTGATTAACTTTAAATAATAAATAAATTCAGTTAGTTATTATTTATTATTAAATAATAACTAATGATATTTGAGTATTTACTATATAATTTTATTATTTATTATTTAATTAACTTTAAATAATAAATAAATCTAGTTAGTTAGTTATTATTTATTATTAAATAATAACTAAATATATTTTATTATTTATAATATAATATAATTATTTGTTATTTGATTAACTTTAAATAATAAATAAATCTAGTAAGTTATTATTTATTATTAAATAATAACTAAAGGTAGTTAATTACTTACTATTTAATTAATGATGAATAGTAATTAAATGAAATTAGATTTAATGAAATAAAGAAAATGTCTTTTAACTCTTTTGTTTAAACAATTATAATAAATTGTTTAATAGTTTAATAAGTGTTTAACACTTGAGAAAATTATTTTCTAACTTATTAAATTATTAACCTAATTTGATTGAGGGTCTATAAGGTTAATAATATCGTTTTGACTGATGTAAATTATGTGTTAGTACTTATTATGTAAATTTTGACTGATTGAGCGTATAGTTGTACAAATACGCCGTACTAATTATTAGACCAACTTTATTAATGTTAGGTCTTTCAAAGCCAGTTAGTTAAAGCTAGACATTAATTGTAGCTGAGCAGACAGACAAGTTTCCTAAACCCTACTCAATTTATATTCGAGCAGGATATATTATTTTATTGTTCAAGTTCCTAACTCAAATTCAAGTTATTACGTTTCAAGCATGCTATGGTTTAATTTTGTATAATTATTCCACCTCTTTAAATTGTTGATTCGCACATAGTGCTTGTTGCATGTGTTCATCAGGTATGAAAGGCTGATCACCTTCATTACCATAAGGTTCAGTTAAATTTGTTCATGGTCATTATTGACACTCAACGTTAATTGATTCAGTCATTCAATTATTGAAATTATGATTCGTACTCTTTCACAATTATTATATTGTTGAAAATCCAAAAGCTTATTCTTTCTTTCAATCATGATATATCGTTATTGTATTTAAACTTGCTGAGCAAAGTCGTTGCTCACTCTTGCTATATCATGATAACAAATTTCAGAATAATACGAATGTCCGAGGAGAGACGGAGACAGAAGCAAAAGACAAGATTATAGTGTTATGCATGATAACTAAATTGTTATATGATGTAGGTAATTTTGTAAACCTTTTTATGAATCTAAAGGTATATATGTAAGTTAAGGTTAGAAACCTTGGGAAATGTTGTAGAATAAATAATTTATGTTTATATATTCCGCATTAGTTATAGAACATGTATGAAGATGATGTATTGTGACGTACCAAGTCTAGGGTTTAAGGAACCCGGATTTGGGGATGTTACAGTTAATGTTAGTCCAGTGTAATAAATAAATTGAGCCCAAACAAATTAAATGAATAAGCACGATATAATTAATTCTAAGGTCCTAAAGTGGAGCCCAATAAGCTTGTATAGGTGAATATGTATACATATATTGGTGTGTGTGTGTATATATATATATATATATATGGATACTTATATAATTATATAGGACTTAAAAATAAAGTCAAATTGGAGAAATAAAATGGTCAATCCCGAATTTTGGGGCCCACATGGATGGAAAACTAGCTTTTTGGTTTATTTTTTAGTGTAAAATGGTTCAAGCCCCAACCACCCTAGTCATTCATATGGTCATTCAAAAGGTCCATCAAGTGGTCATTTCATGCATAGTAAGCAAGATTAGAGCCTTAATCAACTAATGTTAGTTGATTAGGTGAGCTAATGGTGAAATCCTAGAGTTCTATAAATAGAAATGTCCAACACTTGTGCAAATGTTGGTTCATTTGCTCCATTCACTAAAATTTAGAGAGAGAAAGTTGTAGAGAGAAGCTAGAGCATTTGTGACAGTTCTAGAGAGCAAACACTTTGAGTGTTATCAAGTGTGGGTGATTTTTGATCCATACAAGAAGATCAAAGAAGAGCTTTAACCATTTCCAAGAAGAAGATCTCCATTAAAGGTTTAAAAGTTTCTTTGAACCTTAGCTTGTTAGTTAGTTTGTTATGTGAGAAAGAAAAATCCATGTGGTGTTAGATCTTGAATATATATGAAGATATATGGTTAAACATGCTAGATGTGTGTTCTAACATGTTTGGTATGGAAGATGATGAAAGAAATGGTAGTATGAGCATGCTTGGTTTTAAAGCCCTAGTTAAATGTCTAGGTTGATGATTTATGATTTATGATTTAGGATGTGCAAGTTATTTTTGTGACCTAAGAGTCTTGAATGATAGATCTATGTGTTATAAAGATAACCCAACTTAAATATTTCAAAAATATCGAAAAACAAAGAAGTTATCGCTTTTACCGCAAATGATGTCATTTTTAAACCCTAGATGGTTCGATCCGTAAATTTCATGTAAAACGTTTTCAAAAAGACGTTCGAACCATGGAATATTATAAAACAAGAAGTTAGAAAGACAACAACACTAAGTTGGTGTCATTTGGATGTGTAGAGTTTATTTTATTCAAGTTTGAACCATTAAAACCAAGGATTTGTGAAGTTAGTTTTCACTTTGTCCTTGTGAGCGATTTTAAGCTTAGATCCGTTCAGAATTTGGATTTGGGATCTAAAGAGAAGTTGTAGAGGGGGAAATTCTAATAAGAATGGACTCAAGAATCACCGCAAAATGTTTTGAAATGAATAAGTTATGATAGTTTTAGTAAAAGAGGTCCGGACAGCCAAAACGAGAGCCTCCAGCGCTCGGACCTTCTACTTTGAGTGCCGCCAACTCTATAATAAGGCTATGGACAGCGCTGACCCAGTTTTAAAAAGTCAAAATTTTGATATTTTAAAGTTTTACCAAGTTAGAACTCCGGTTTAACTTGTCGGTTAATAAAAAGTCTAAACGAAACACCGTTAGGGACTCAAAACCTAAGATAAACATGTAAAATGAATGTATTTAAATATTAAACCAATATATATATAAAGTTTATTAGTAACTAATTGGTAGCTAGATGTTTAAAATAAATAATAAGGTTAACACAATTAAAAAGTTAACTATTGGTATTGTTAAAAGATTATTAAAATATTATGAAATGATCAATAATATTAGTATATGATTAAAATATTATTAAATGATTAATAATATTAATAAATGATTAAAATATTATTAAATGATTGATAATATTAGTATAAGAATAAAATATTATTAAATAGTTAATAATATTAGATAATGAATAAAGTATTATTAAATGGTTAATAATATTAGTATATGAATAAAATATTATTAAATAGTTAATAATATTATATAATGAATAAAATATTATTAAATGATTAATAATATTAGTAACTTAATAAAATATTATTAAATGATTAATAATATTAATAAATGATTAAAATATTATTAAATGGTTAATAATATTAGTATAGGAATAAAATATTATTAAATAGTTAATAATATTAGATAATGAATAAAGTATTATTAAATGGATAATAATATTAGTAAGTTAAGAAAATATTATTAAATAATTAATAATATTAATAAAGGATTAAAATATTATTAAATGGTTAATAATATTAGCATGAGAATAAAATATTATTTAAATGGTTAATAATATTAATGAGAGAAGAAGATATTATTAAATGATATTATCTTGAGTGTAAAATATTATTAAATGGATAATAATATTTATAAGTTATTGAAGATATTATTTGATAAATAATATTATTTGAAGAGTAAGACATTATTCATAATGTATATATATGATTGAAATATTATTAAATGATTAATAATATTAACTAAGGATAAGAATATTATTAAAGGATTAATAATATTATAAAGAGGATAAAATATTATTAAATGGTTAATAATATTTATAAATGATTAAGATATTTTTTGATAATTAATATCATTGGGGATAGTGTAAAGCATTATTATTAATAATGTTAATAAGTGTTTGAGATAATAAAGAGATTACGAAGATTATTAGATGGTTAATAATATTGAGGAGCTAAGTGATTTTTATTAAAATAATAAATGGTTTAAATATTATTATACGATTAATAATATTATATGTAGTAATTATATATTATCAAAGGAGATAATATTATAAAGCAATGAAGTGATGGTTATGTGAGTTAAAATATTATCAAGGGATTGATAATATTATTAAGAGTTTTAAGGTTATGATTTAAGTGATAGATGATTTAAGACATATATGTTAAGGTTATTAATGTTAAATAAATCTTTATGTGTTATGCTAATTAGATGATCAATGTTATTGGATATTAGGTCACCCAAAGGAAGTATTTTTAAGTTGAATAGCATTAGTCAGCGGAACAGGCAAGTTCTTCTTAACCCTAACTTGTATTTATTGTTGCAAGTTTCCTTCAACTGTATTTATATTGAGCTATTCAAATTATTGTTGAGCAAATTCTACACTCGTAGTTATTTAACAGAACTTAAAGTGGATTAATTATCTAAAATTATTCCACCTCATTATTTGTTATTGTATTCGCACATAGTGCTTTTGCAACTGTTATAGTTCATAAATTCACGAACTGTTTAAAGATGTCTAAGCTAATTGTTTCGGCTAGACAAATGCATGTTTAAATTCATCTAAATGAATATTATGAAAGTTTATCCAAACCATTGGTTGGTGTGGATTCTTACAGTAAGACTGAGAAAGAACAACCCTAGTTAAAGGGGATTTTTATATTGTCGGGTAACCGAATTTGCGCAAGAAATCTAAATGTTATGCATATACATAGGACATAAGAGGACTGATCCCCTCGAGTGTCCCGTTATTTTTAACAAGGTGTCAAACATTGTATGTCCGTTCTACCTTAGTAGCAGTTCATGATCCTTTGAGACCACTCAGCAGTAAAGAGTCAATCCATTCTTTTATTGAATATTGATTCTTGTTATTTCACAATTGTTATCTATTGTTGAAACTCTCGAAGATAAATCTTTTTCATTCATGATATATCATTTCTTATTTATTTAAACTTGCTGGGCAAAGTAGTTGCTCACCCTTGCTATATCACGAACTATTTTCAGTTAAGTCGAGTGATCTAAGGAGTACCATGGCAAAGGAAAGATGAACGAATAGACGTAATTAGTTTGTACTATATGTGTAAACTTTTTTTTTTGTATAAGGTAATGATGATATATTAAGGTTAGTGGAACCTGGGATTGAAGGCACGTTTTGTAATGAAATTATGTATGTTTTCCGCGAGTTATTGAAGTTTTAGTTTATGAATGTTTGTCAAGTGATGAATAGTGAGCACCGAACTCGAGGTTCAAGGGATCTGGATTTGGGGGCGTCACAAGTCCCCTCTATAATCGGAACAGAAAAATGTGTTGGTTCCCAGATGTACATTAATATGATCTATAAGAGAAAGTTGAATAAATCATGATACAATTGATGTATAACTTTTACATTTTTAAATATCTTTACCAAATAAATAGACAATTATATATGCGGCGAAAATAGAGTACTTGGTAAATCTCCTTTTGATCATTTACAATCACATGGTCCTAGACACCAAGTCCTCCCACTTAAGGGTTTGATTCGCTAAGAATCAAGCGGGTCACTAACTCCCGTCTTATCTCCTCTTACGACACTAAGTCATTTTTCCTCAACAGGGGATGATTCATTAATAATTAAACATGCCTCGCCCAAATTTCTCCATAGGACACTCTGTCATCTTCCCTCAACAGGGGCAGATTCTTCAAAATCTGACGAGTCACTGAGTCCCGACTTGTCGTGCTTGTAGTTGTTGGGGGTGCTATTAAGTTAACGTTAAGCTCAATTTAGAAGAGCTTGGCAGCGATAGAAAGATTCCAGAGCCATCACGTTTATCTGATCAGCTCCTTCAATTCTCTGAAATCATTCTTAATCGATCACCAAAATGTAGAGTCGCTTTTAGTTAAGGATATTCATGCAAATGATCGATCCCCCCATTCGGTTTCTTGTAGATTGATCTTTTTCTCCTTATACTCTTTTAGTGTATGGACCAATCTTCTTCATTCAGCTTTGACCGATTATACTCTATGTTTTCTCTCCATTTGTGGGTTCTTCAGTATTTGGCTTCTTCTTTGCAGCACCAATCTTCTCAGCTCGTTCTTCTCTCTTTTCTTTTCGTCTGCTCTGTCTCTCTTCTTTGTTTCTAATGATGATATTTATATAAAGAAAGTTCTTTAATTTTTTTTGTTAGAGAATTGATCGTTGAGACTTCTGTTCGTTGGAGCTTTTGTCCATTAGAAGATAGTCATTACTTATTTTATTGTTTTGATATTGAGGATCTCCGATGTTGATATATGAGAAATGTCAGCTTGATTCTT
Source organism: Hedera helix (assembly GCA_947179155.2). NCBI lineage: Eukaryota > Viridiplantae > Streptophyta > Magnoliopsida > Apiales > Araliaceae > Hedera > Hedera helix. Next base: position 5,435,826 of record OX359272.1, read on the forward strand.
GTTATCTTTATTTTGCTATGTCAACCTTCTTTCTCTTCTGACATGTCAGTTAGGTTTCTGTCGTGTTATATCATATCAGTCTTTAACAACAATGGTCACGTGAATATGACGTCATCTAAGTCAAATAACCATTAAACATTTCTTCAGTGATGTTTTGATCAAACTTTGATTGTATACCAATATTTATGCGATCTTTCATTCATATAATTTCCCAAATATCAATCCATCCTTGTATCTGATTGATTTATTTTCTATCTTCCTTGTCGTAGTCTTTAGCTTATCTTACGATCAGTTTCTCATTTAATTTTACGATATGCATAAGATTCTTCAACTTTATGATTTGTAGACTTTACGATCATTTTACTCTGCGATCAACTCTAAGAACTTGGAGCTTTACAATCGTGTTTGTTCTTCAATTTTGTAAGCTCTGTTATTCTCTTACATTCTCTTTTGTAGTTGTGCTTCAGTCTTCGTTTTCCAGTTTTAGATTTTGCTAGATAGTCTTGGTTCACTTCCTAAGAATCAGAATTTGATCTTCAATTCTTCTTCTGCACATTCTATTTCTGCTTGATCAGCTCTCCCTTACTTGAGCATTTACTGTCTGTTGGAATTGTGCAATTTGCTTTTTCTTCTTTATCTTATCTGAGCAACTCCCCCTCACTTGATCACTTATCATTTGCGGTATTATGATCTCTACTTAATCTTTTGTTAGCACACTTCTGTTGTAGTAGAGATTATGTTTTCTTCTTTTCTTTTTGGTAAGCTAACTGTAGCTGATTCATACTCTGCTCCTTGTCTCTAACTACCTTTTCTCATACTACTACTTTGCTGAAGAGCTATTTGGTAAGATCATTCCAATCTTGTGACGTAGTGATTTTGTCTCTCAGTTCCTTGGGCATTAAGTTCTCTAATAGGTATGGTATTGAGTCAACTCATCAATGCAGTAACTCTGCATTTTTGAAGTTACTCAACTATATTAGTAGCTCAACAATCTGAGGATATTCTTTTCAGCTTCATTCTACAATCTTGAGCACTTTGACTTGTTTAGCACTTGAGCCTTCTTTTCTACTTCTTCTGCTAGAGTCATTTGTCTTTGTTATGTTATGATGAGTCTGCTTGACTGAATTCTACGAACTCTTACTTTGCATTAATCTTATGAGATGGTTTGCACTTTCTAATACTTTCCCTTTGTGAAGTATGTCTGATTTGTCCAATTTTGTATCTAAGCATTTTCCTCTTTCTTCATAATGCTTAGCACAAGGTCTCTTAACTCCTTCATTTTGTTTGTTCAGCTTTATCCTTAGTGGCTTTGACTTTGTGATAAACTTCTTCTTCTTTGATTTTCTCTCAATAATTTTCTTCTTCTGTTGTGCTTTGCGATCTTCTTGATAATCCTCCTTCTGTACTTTATTCAACAATTCTTCTGATTCTTTTGGGTAGATACTCTTAGGAGTGCTCACTATGATCCTTAAGTAGAATTTGAAAACATCTTTAGTCCTTGCAATATACATTCTACTGTCTGCTTTACGATCATTTCTAGCCTTACCTTCTTTGACCATGCTCTGTAAACTTCACTTTGTCTTTGCAAGCTCTGGGCTCAGTCCTCAAGCTTGTCGTTCTTTAGTTATAGAGTGTTTGTTTTAGTTTTAATAACTCTAATTATTCTGCTTTTCTTCTGTATAGAGTTCTATATCGTAAAGTATATCGTAGAGTTTGCTTACTTTATGATCTTTGTAGCTTTGTTCCTTTGCCCTGCGATCTCTAAGTTCTTCAGTTCTGCTTCATCCTTTAAGATGTCCATGTCTTCAACCTATTCTATTACATTTAGGACAATACAGAGTTTATCTTTTGGGCTAACCTAACAAATTTAATCCCTAACCTAATCTATCTTTTCAATATCAGATCAACCTAAAATTTTTGATCTCTAAGTTCTTTAATAATAATTGTTCTTTCTAAGGACTGTACAAATATTGTGACAAGTGTTTATAAATCCACACTTGACTGCACAAAGATTTTAACAAGTGTTTATAAATTCACACTTGACTGAATTTACGTTTTCATTTTTTTTTCAAATAATAATGTAATCATATGTTACACAAACATATAAAGGCTAAATAAAACATATAAATTTAACAATCACATATCTGACGCCCCCAAATTCGGGTCTACACCACCCAAACTTGAGTCGTTAAAATACAAATAACAACTATAATAATATAGTTCAACAATACATTACTCAGTAATACAAAATTAAGTTTTCATTATTATTGCTACACTATTTTACCATATGGTGATGACTACTATAACAACTATCTCGGACCATCACTCCATTCTCCTTTTTTCTCCGCTAGTTCCGGCTACACTTTTATTTTCTTAACAAATGAACAAAAAAAATAAAATAGTGAGCTCAAATAGCCCAGTAAATAATATCATGACTAAGATAATGACGAATAAATTATCATTAACTTTCAACAATTGAGTTCTTGATAGAATAATATAAACAACAAATTTTAAATCAACAACTGTAGTTACGTTCTTGAACAAAGTTTAGATCAACAACTGCAGCGGAATAACAACCATTAAGAGAATCACGTAGATCATGATGTCTGCTAGATTCTCTTTTTTCAAAAAAAATTATCATCAACTTTTAGCATCTGAAACACCACTGGTCATGATCATGCTAAACAACAATTTATGGTACAAGGAATAGTTAACATCCCACAATGTTCACAGTTCAAGTAAATGTTCATAAGTCAAAAATTCAAGGTCCAATAGTTTACTGTTCAAATATAACGATAGAAATTTAATAGAAATGTTCATGTCAAAAGATAATAGATTACTTGCAAACTATTAATAATTTTAGAAATTTTACCGAACAATACTTACCATAGTAAGTTTAAGAGGATGAAAGAAATTAATATCCCTTACCTTAACACGTGACTGGATATTATTTTCTATGGAGTTGATCAACCTATATATATATTTATCATTTAATAGTAACTACCACATATAGATTTCATGGTGTATGCAAACTCGTATGAAATAATCAAAAATGATTTGATAATATAAATTTGTGTAGTAGAGTGGAATATATTTCAAAATAGTTTTTGAAGAAGTAAACAATATTTCAAAATAACATTTTTCAAAGAAAATTTTCAAAATAAATCTTCTGAAAGAAGATTCTTCTAAAGGAAGAGTTGTATATAACTTTTATAGAAAAAAAATGTACTTGAATGATACTCAACTTTTACCCATTTTCACTAACACTTAAGATAGCCTTAACTCACTAAGAGAAATCTCACACTAAGAATATTTAGAAAGTAGGAGAAATGATAAGTAAGAAGGATATGAAAATTTCTTATTTGAAACCCCCTATTTATAGCCAAAACTTAACCAACTATTCCAAAAACACATTTCATATTTTTAATCTATACCATTCATTATTTTTCACACTTTAATCTACGCCATCCATTAACTAATCACATGATTCATACCTTAAACTACATCATCCATCACACGTTTTACATTTTCAAGCTTCACACTACACATTTAAATATTATATTATCCATCTTTTATATTATTATATTATTGACTTATTACCACAATTATTTAAATATTTAGTATTATTCAAATAATGAGTCTGTCTAACTATTTAATACCCGTGACTACTACTGTGACAATTATTAGTCCAACGATACAAGATGTTGTGCATTGTGATGATTATTGACTCAATGATCTAGAATGTTATGTAATGGTAATTATTGATTTAATAATGTAAAATACTGTGTAATGACAATTATTGATGAAATATTGCGCAATGGTCACTTTATCAGTTCAATAGTATAAAAGAACTGTATAATATCATGTGCTACTGTAGAATACCGTATGCTACTGTAAAATACTGCGTGTTACTCTAAAATACCATGACATACCGTATGCTACTATTCTTTTATCACTCGATATTTAAATAGTTAAAAGTGATAGTACCGTTGACCATTCTTATTTAAAAATGTTACTGCTGTCATTTTTTATATCCAAAAATATTCGTTATGGAGTTCACCCATAACTAATTATTTCGGTGTCGTCGTACGAATCGAATATTCCCCGACAAAATGAATATTCCCCGATAAACTATAATTTGTACAAAATATCATTAATTTTAATTTTTATCAAATTAACACATTACTGTTTTAGAATAATATATGAATAAAAATTAAATTTTATTCAATAAAAGTTGGGGTCTTACAACATAACAGAATAGTTACATTAAGTATTTCATTATTGTTTTGTCATCGTTAAATTCAAATGGGTGAATACATAAATTTCCTAAAAAAATGGTCCAAAAGTCCTGTCAGAATTGAATTTGTCTAGATTCTGCAGTTTTCATCCTAATCAGCCTGTTTTAAAAAATCATAACAAATAATCTACTAGAAATTTTTGAGTGATTATTCTTCATACGCGTAAATGGTATTCCAAGCTATTTTTATATGTAAAGAACTCATATTAACTTTTTATACACAGGGAGATATCTAATTTACAAAAACTGGGTGTGAACTAATTTTTTGCAGATTTCTGTGTTCAAACAGTCCTTTTTGAAAAATTATAACAAATAATTTATGAGATATTTTTGAGTACTTCTTTTTCCTACACGTAACTAATACTACAAACTATTTTTAGATATATAAATCTCATTCTAACTCTTCATATACAAAGAGATATAGTCTTTGGAAAAACAAGGTTTGTTACTACTTTTTACAGATTTTTTTAACTTATGTTCTTCATTTGATTTCTTGATTCCTTTCGCCCGATTCATGTTTAATTTCTTGATTCCTTTCGCCTGATTCATGTTTATACATGTTTAAATCATCACATACAAGCATTAACATATACTATTGCTATAAACTTCATAAAACTCAACATTTACCCAAGAAATCATAAGATTAAATAAGGTTTTCATGGTTACCTTTGGTTGCATGACTTTCCTTCCCCTTATTCTTTTCCCCTCCTTTTTTAGCGGTCATATTCTCTCTCTCTCTCTATTCCCAGCAGCATGGTGGCATGAGTGGGAGAAGGTAACTATGTTAAACTTGGCTTGGCTTGGCTTTTAAAAAGATTTACTTTACTGTAATTCTTCCAAATCTCTCCACCTTCTTTTGCCAACAAATTCTCATTTGACACAATTGTGTGCGGGGGAAAATAGCCATTTGGCTCATGTCTTACTCTATGTGTGTGTGTGTGTGTGTGTGGTGTCTAAAAGACCCATTTGCTTTGTTTAACAGACCCACTTGTTTTGTTTTACTTGATAAAATAATTGCCACATGGTTCCATTTGTTTTAGGCCACCTTTCTCTCATGTATTAAATGAAAGGGCCACTTGGCCTCATCCTTTACCAACCCCTCACGCCAGTTGCCTCTCTCTAGAACTTTCTCCAATTTTCTTTCCCTTTTCATGGGTCCCGCTTTAAAAAAAAATAATTTACTCAACTTTGACTGTCGATCTGAAATTCAACTTTTTCATGTTTATAGTCATTTCCTACTAATTTTGACGTCCCCGACATCATAATGACATCCATTTCTTCAAATTCATCTCCAAACTCTAAGTTTGACTTTTACACCCATAAAAGTCACTATTGACTTTAACTAAAAGTCGATCCCGAACCTATATTGTTTTTACTATCCTTACTAATTTCGACATTCCGGACGCAATGATGCAGTCTGTTTCTCAAAATTCCTTTTCGAACCTAATTTGACTTTTTGACTTTATAATTTTTATCATTTGAAAATTCGAGGATATTACAATGTATCCTTTTATAGGCTCTAGATGTGAGATTTGACTATTTGATATATTTGTTCAGGATACATACGGGTTGAGCCAGTATTTGATTTGTTTTGTTTAGCGGATTAGTGATGTATGTGTCGTGCATACTATCCGGTTTAATTCGCATACATCATGGTACCGATGTATTTTGTTAGTATTTGGCTATTTGTATTTGAGCTTAGTATGAAATAAAACTCAACCCCTTTAATTCAGCATATTATTTTATTGTGATCTGTCTGTGGGACATTCTTTTGACTTACTGAGATGGCATTCTTTTAACTTGCCTATATGGCAAGATATATTTCTAAGTTCAGTATCAACCTTCTATTTTATTTTGTTAATTTTGTTGGCTGTGGCTCGGCTATATTTTTGCTCAGACTTTAGTGTTTTCAATTTTCGTTGGTATTTATATTTGAGGTTATCATTCGTATTACGTTCAGTTTGTTCTATATTTCAGTCTTGTTTCTTTTGTATATCTTTATTTGTATTGACCATTTGGCTCATGCTATGTTTTTCTTCTAGCAAGTTTGCAGGGATGATTCAAGGGCGCGCAAGTGTAAAGAGAGCTTCCTTTTATTTAACTGGTTTAGATTTTCTATTTAGATTTTGATTGTGTAACCTCCATTTCTATTTTGAGAAAAGGGTGTTACAACCATCGTATGTAATTATATATAGTTGGCAAGTAAAATTAATTAAATCCTATTGCCTAATGAAATATTAATTCTATAATTTTTTTGGGAGCCAAATGTAGTGAAGTTGTTGGTTTCATTACCCTGGAAGTAGTTTAGGAGTTATAGTGAGTTTGTAAATTTTAATTTTGGGATGAAGGAAAGAGGAAAAAAGAGAAAGTTCGACCCTTTTTTTTATAATTTTTTAAAAAAAGGGAATTTTAAACTTTTTCTTTATTTTATTTAGTATTTGTGAGTGTATAGAACTTAGATTTTAATGTGTGAAGTTCAACTAAACACTCCCTCATAGGTCTGATAAATTAAAAAAGAATAATTCAATGGTAACAAAATATGATTATAAATTAAAGTGGATATAAAATGATGTGTTAAATTGTAATTAGTTAATATTTCAACATATGTAGGTGAATTCAGTGGTTATAATCAACCATAAATATATTTGTTATTTTGTATCTTATATTTGTAACCATTCCACTGTATTTGGAAGTTTTAAAAAAGAGAGAATTTAGAAAAGAGATTAAAAGTTTCTTATTTGTGAGTTTTTTGAGTAGAGAAGAAAAGAAAAGAGAAATTGTCTGTAATTATATATACAAGCAAGTTGAATTAATTAAATCCTATTGCCTAACGAAATTTTGTTGAAGTTGTTGGTTTCATTACCCTGGAAGTAGTTTAGGAGTTATAGTGAGTTTGCAAATTTTAATTTGGGATGAAGGAAAGAGGAAAAAAGAGAAAGTTTGACCCTTTTTTCTTATAATTTTTAAAAAAAAAGGAATTTTAAACTTTTTCTTTATTTTTTGTAGTATTTGTGATTGTATATAACTTAGATTTTAATGTGTGAAGTTCAACTAAACACTCCCTTAGAGGTCTGATAAATTAAAAAAAGAGTAATTCTTTCGATCGTAACAAAATATGATTACAAAAAGTAGATATAAAATGATTTGATAAATTATAATTATAATTAGTGAATTCAGTGATTATAAAAATAATAATAAAAGGAAAATGAATCAAAGCAAAACAATAATAAATCAAAGGAAAATGAAACATCATTAAAATCACCAAGCTAAACAATAATAAATAGAAGGAAAATTAATTATAGGAACCCAACGAAGACACGAAGATCGAAAAAGTAACACTCAGATAGAAGTGAAACCCCCCTAAACAAATCAAAACCCAAAAATAGGGGTGAGCAACTGCTAGGAAACAACCATAACGAAGAAACCAATCGTCAGAGATTCTACAGGAAATTCAACTCATGACGGAGAAGTAGGAAGAAAGAAAACCCCTAAAGAGGAGTTATTTTTTTATCATTCATGGAAGAAGTTAGGGTTTGAAGCTTTTTAGAGAGAGAAATGGTGAGAAAGAGATGAATCGGCGAGGATGACTAGATGAGAGAGAAAGTTGGATGCATTGAAATATTGAATAAATGAATGGACTAGATGAAATCACTATTATAAATATATTTGTTATTTTGTATTTTATTTTTGTAACTATTCCACTGCATTTGTGAGTTTTGAAAAGGAGAGAAGAAAGAGGGAATTTGGAAAAGAGATTAAAAGTTTTTTATTTGTGAATTTTTTTAGTAGAGAAGAAAAAGGAAAAATAAGGAGATCATAATTTTTACAAATTTCTTCTTCCAAAGCATTTCCTCCCAAAATTTTGGAAAGATTTGGAGGGAAATTTGTTAAATACTTAGATGACATATTAAAATCTTAAAATTATCTTTAAAAGTTATCAAATGTAATCGCTAGGGTAAAATAATAATATATTTTTTAAGTTAATTTTTTTTTATAAAACTCACAAACACGAAAAAAGAAAATAATTTTTTTCTCTCACTCCTCTCTCTTAAGTTTTAAATTCTTTTTATCCCTCTCCAAACTCACACTGAGTTGATGTAACTTAAATCTAATATATGAAGTTCAACTCAATTACAAACGCCCACCATGAATTTGAGTTCAAGCTTTAGCTAGGGTCTTAAATTAAAGTAGTTCAAAAAATTGCACATTTCACTCGCTAAGAAACCTACAAGTGTTCATTTTATTCAAATGTAAAATAAACAGTAATGAAGTTGCATAAAAAACCATCATAGGATTGATATCTATATATATATATATATATATAAATCATTTCTAAAAGGGCTGAAGATCGAGTAATCCAACCCATAATATAAAAATTAAACTCATAATTTTCCATCAAGGATGTGTAAGTTAGAGTTAGGTTTCACAACTTGAATTAGTCATTTAATAATTAAAATAAAGAAGTAAAAAGATTGCTGCAATCACATAGACCCTCCACACTTCTAACCCCAAGAACCGAAACCAAAACAAGAACTACTAAATTATTCATTCACAAATGATTCATGCTACTCTTCCTTAATACCAGCTTCTCTCCAAGAACAAGATAATCTGTCCATTTATATGTGTCCTATTTATGAATCTTTCTCCGCCAAGATATTGCAACCTAGCTATCACTTTCTTAGCAGCTAGCTTAATTAGCCATGTCTCAATTTAACAACAGTTATGGTACCACGCGGCGTGTTCCTACCGAAGGGAAAGCAACCATACTCGCAATAGGAAAGGCATTTCCCAGCCAACTCATTCCACAAGAATTCTTGGTGGAGGGATATTGTCGCGATACAAAATGTGAAGATTCCGCCATTAAAGAGAAATTGGAACGCTTGTGTAAGTATATTTGTGCATGCTACTACTTAGCTAATCTATTTAAATCAATTTATTGCATCGCTGAATGTGTATTAAGAAAAAATGAAAAATATGTATAATGGAGGGGAAAAGGTGGATCTTTATGCCCGTACATAGTTCCTGGTTTCATCGAGGGAAGTAAGACAAAATCTAAGGGATTTCATAGCATATTCTTGATCGTTTTAAAAATCTCTCACTTTATTAGTGTGGAAATTACATGAGTTACACAAAAAGAGTGTAAAATATCAAGTTTTAAGGATATATTCTTGTTCATATTTACCTTTAAATTTGTTGAGTGTTTAATATAGTAGTACGGTAGAATAACTAAACTGAGAAAACAAACTTGAGAAAATTATGTCATGTTAAATTGTGATGAAATAAAAGGGACGCATATTTTATTGGAAGAAAAACATTTATAGCAGGACTCTTTCGTGCTACAGAAGGAGCATATTTTAACCAAAGTAGTACTACCTCTACTCCATATAATGTCACATTTCATAATTTCAGGTAAATTGAGAAAAGTAAATTTGAACCCCTTTAATTTATAGTGCAGCTCGTTTTGTTCGTGTGCCTATTTAACATTGCTGTTGGAATTACCATGATCTCTCTATGTTTGTCTTCTATTTTGGTAGGTAAAACAACAACTGTGAAAACCAGATACACAGTGATGTCCAAAGAGATCTTAGACAAACACCCTGAGCTAGCAATTGAAGGCTCACCAACAATCAAACAACGGCTCGAAATAGCAAATCCAGCAGTAGTAGAGATGGCAAAAGAAGCAAGCCTTGCTTGCATTAAGGAATGGGGAAGATCAAAAGATAATATCACCCATATGGTATATGTTTCCTCAAGTGAGATACGCTTACCCGGTGGTGACCTTTACCTTGCTAGTGAACTAGGCCTAAATAGCGACATTGGACGTGTTATGCTTTACTTCCTCGGCTGTTATGGTGGTGTTACTGGCCTTAGGGTTGCCAAGGATATTGCAGAAAATAATCCGGGAAGTAGGGTTTTATTAACTACCTCGGAGACTACCATTCTAGGTTTCCGGCCCCCAAACAAGGTAGTCGAATCCTATGCCATTTTGTGCATGTTTAAGGTTTTGTTTGATTATAAGGCTGTTTAAGTATTTAAAGAACTGGATCTCGCTTTTAGAAAGTTCGAAATTTGACAAGATATGTCATCAAACTGTAGAAAAATATTGCATCTGTATTCGTGTAATATAAAGTTGCAATAACTACCAACAAAGACTGTCATATGCAACTTCTGCTCTATGTATACAGATGCAATATTTTTTTCTAAAGTCTTGACAATTTATTTTTTTCAAAAAAATATTTGTTTTTATACTCTCTCTTGCTAAAAGAAGATAATGTGGTGCTGCCTTGTAGGATCGTCCTTATGATCTAGTTGGGGCTGCACTATTTGGTGATGGAGCTGCAGCAGTGATTATTGGGACGGATCCCATAACTCCCGGAGAGTCACCTTTCATGGAACTAAACTATGCGGTGCAGCAATTCTTGCCCGGTACACAAAATGTGATCGATGGTAAGATTTCAGAAGAGGGCATAAATTTCAAACTTGGTAGAGACTTGCCTCAAAAGATAGAGGATAATATTGAGGAATTTTGCAAGAAACTTATGGGAAAGGCCGGTATAAAGGAGTTTAATGATCTCTTTTGGGCAGTTCATCCGGGTGGACCGGCTATACTAAACCGTTTAGAGAGCAATCTCCGGTTAAAAAGTGGTAAACTGGATTGTAGCAGAAGGGCATTAATGGATTTTGGGAATGTTAGCAGCAATACTATTTTCTATGTGATGGAATATATGAGGGAGGAGTTGAAGAAAAATAATGGAGAAGAATGGGGACTTGCTTTGGCTTTTGGACCGGGGATTACATTTGAAGGCATCCTCATTCGTAGCCTTTGTTGATATTATTGCTGAAGTTTTTTTTATAATATTTATGTTAAGGTCTGTCTCTTGATATAAAAGATTTGAAGTAAGAAAAATATGATGAATTTGAGTTGGCAATGAAATGGGATTTGAAGAATTTTTCTGTTGTTTTTTTTTCCTTCTTGTATTGTTATATCAGATGGAAAGTTGATAGTGAAAGTTTGCGTGGAAATAAAGCATGTTTATTCAATTTCTAGTTAATTTCAAACTTAATTATACACCAAAATTCAAAAAATACTTGCTATAAATTACAAGAAATTTTGAATCATCCATGCCAAATCGAAAAGGGAAAGAAAAAAAAAAGACAAGGCCAATACAATAGACAATTCAATATTTATTTTTCAGTAATAAAATTTATTCTTTGAAGTTTAATACTCAAAAAAAAGTTAATCATTAATAAAATAATACTTTTTTTTTAAGTGTGTTACATGTAAATTTTAATATAAAAAGTAGACCGTTTTATTAATTATAATGCAAAAACGTACCCGGCCGGGCATCAGCCCTTGTCTTACATATAAATATAGCATAAATTAAAGTAAACATAGGCATGCAGCTTTGCCTTGATGAGCTTCTCCATGAGCAATCTCCCAAAATCTGCATTGTAAATTCGAAACAAAGTCCAAACACAAATGCCAAATAAGTCGGCTTAAAATGAAAACTTAAAAGAAATTAATGTACATTTTTAGTAAAGCGAGCGAGAGGTATATATATATATATAATAATACAAATAAATAAAAATAAATAAGTAAAAAGAACCATTAGCATACTTTGATCAAGCTGTTATAGGTTCTCCAACAGCGACATAGTATTTTGCAAAACGCTCGCAAGGGCTATCTTGATCAGCTATGTTGGTAAAGCGTAGATATCCAAGATGATCAAAATCTTTGAACTGCAATGGGTGTTCATCATCAACTAGTTCTTCCGGTGTATGTACCATGCCATTTTTGTACGATTTTATTGTAATTGAGTATCTCACTTTGCTCCCTTCACGCATGATGACTCTATGGTAAGGAGTATGTATTCTACCATTACTCCAAGCCTAGGTCAAAGAAAAATCGTTACAATGTACATGCAAAAAAATATACTCCCTCGTTTCCTAAAAAACATACCAATCACTTTACATGCATGCATTAAGTTTTATATATATAGTTCTCCCTTAATCAAGAACCGAGTAAATATTTATGGACTTAGATTTAGTGAAGTTAAAAAAATTTCAAGCAATTAGTAAATAGAAAAATATTGCATTTATATAATGCAGATTTAGGCTAATAATGCAACTCTGTGCTATATGGATACAATTTTTGTAAAGACTTGATGTATAGATTGACTTGCCTATTTTTATCTTTGGTGTCCAAAAAATATAAAGATAATGATTAATGACTATACCTTAGCCACACCTATGATCCCCAAGTTAAAATGAGTGAATAAGTGCAGTGAAAGGAAGGGGCCAAGGGAGAGATAGGTTACAAACAATACAATTTAAAAAGTGATCATTTGTGGTACACACACTTGGATAATCTTTATTTATTTTGTTATTTTTTCCCCAATAAAGAATTTTCGTTTTGAAATTTGTTATTGACAAAAAAAAAGGAAGAAGTTATACCTAAATGTACTATGAAAAAACCTTATTGAAGTTGTAGTTTTTGCAACAAGAAGGTCATCATGGTAGAAAATAATGTCTCACCATAAACGCATCGCCGGCGATAACTACAAAAGATGAAGGCCTGTTCTCAAAGCCAATCCACTCGCCATTCTTTGTTTCCACTTCCAATCCATTAACTTGATTTTGCTGAAGTACAGTTACGAAGGTCTTGTCGGTATGAATTCGAAGGCCGATATTCGACTCATTCATCTTGGGGCTTCTATATTTTGTGCCTCGCAAAGTGTAGCTATATGAATCAGGGCTGAAATGGGAATCACAATTCTTAACCCCATAGCTTTGGAATACCATTTTCTTCACCATTTGTTCTAGCTCCGATGCTTTCTTTGCATATGACAGCAGTGTTGTACTAATATAGCACAAAAAACCAAAGTAAAGAAATCCCAATTAACGGAGCTGAAAAACTTGTTTTAAAAGTAACTAAATATATATTTTTTGACTTTTTAGAGTTATATTTTATAAAATACTAAAATTTAAAATTGATGTAAATTCATTTAAATTTTCAATATATATAGGAGAATAATCCATATTCAAAGTTGGATGGAAGACTTGTAGCCTTTCAACCCATCTTGAACCGTACATCTATGTCAACAATAAAAGGCACAGATGAAGACAATCCGGACAATAGTTATGCGAACGGTAACCCTACCATTCAAATTTCAATCTATCTAATTCGCACAATAGTTATGTTGATAGCCAAAATCATCCACACAACTATTGTGTAGACGGGAGTATTCTGTTTGTTTGGACATCTACAAAATTATTATGCGGATTGGGAGCATGTGGAACAAATGTTCACACAACAATTTGCGGATATTCTAATAATTGTTGTACGGATTGCGTTTATATATCCTAGACATTTGTTTATGATTTAAACTGTTCAAGATGGGTTAGAAGGCTATATATAGCCTCCTCCTATATGGATATGGATAACTCTCTATATATATTGACACGGCGAAAAACTAAAAAAAAAAATATAAACAGTAACAGGAATTGAATTTATGTAACTTTGCAATTACATGAATTCACAAAATTGGATAAATTGACTAAGCAACTACAATAATTTTATAAAATCTGAATAATAAAAGTTAACCCTAAAAACACACAAAAACATCCTTTAAATACTAAATAATAAGCTAAAAACCCTAATTATGAAAAGAATAGCAAAAAAATGAAAAAAACTAAATAAGTCCAAAAATTAGTAAAAATTTTGAAAGGCCAAACACATATTTTCCAACCTTTTTTGGGCATAAAATGGTGTCCATCATGGCCTAAGGCACAACTCTTGTAGAGCTCATCGTTAGCTTTAATTTGATATATTAAGGGAACTGTAACTTCAAACTAATCAAAAGTTATGATAAAAACAGTATTAGCCCATCTTAGGTTTGGGTTTTCTTCCTTTCTTTTCTTTGCGGACCGCATCACATATATATATATATATATATATATATATATATATATATATATATATATATATATATATATATATATATATTAAGTCTTATTAGAAAAAATTGCAAATTTTATGTATTTTTATTTCATATTTATCCCTAAATTAAATATGTACATGTGATAATATGATAATAAAATTCAGAAATTGTGTCATTTCATACTATCATAAAAAATAAAAAAATAAAAATTGCTATTTTTCTTGTTACACCAATTTTTTTACTTTTTTATTTTTTGTAAATGAGACTCTTTTTATAAAATATATGGAGTAATTAGTAACAAGGAATAAAAAAAAATTGCAACTTTACAATACTTATATTTGTTGTAATCAAATTAAAGAAATTTGTATTGATTTTGAAATATAAAACTTCGCAAATTGTTACAAAAAGTAAAAATAGACATTTAATTTTTCAATAGAGGGAGTACTAATCATGAGGCTTTGAGTTAAGTGATCATACCAAAAATTATCATTTCCAGAAGGCCACATGAGATCTGTGAAACTTTGAGTTCCTTCAGGTGTATTCACTCCCTTAATACCTATACTTTCATATAGTGGAAACATTGCCTTTGGTGCAACATGACCAAAATATTGGTTATTGGAAAGGTTCTGAACTTTGGTTTCCGTAGGGAGGGAAAATAATTCTTCTAAACAAGTGAGCATTTTGTTGCAAAGCTCTAGAGAAATTTCATCGTATATCGCGATGAAACAGCCGTATTCTTCAAGCGCCTGCCGGACATCTTCACATGATGCAATCCAAGAACTTGAATCAGGCTTTATATTTTCATTTGTTAGATCTAAAACAGAAAGCTTTTGCAGTTTTTTTGAAGCCATATTCACTACAAGAAATTAGGTTTTACTAATGTATTGTTAAAGAACAATTAGGTTATGGTTTTATACATGTATTGTTAGAGAATAATGCATAACTAAACAAAAATAAAATTTAAAAATAAAAAGGATCTTCAGGCTGAATGATAAAAACGAAGAGATTTAGTTTAAGTTTTTTGGCACAATGCATACCTGTGAACCTTTATGCCAGATTAAGTACTGAAAAAACAATGCATGCATGACAATTGAAAGAATAATAAAGTAAAAATTTGTGGCTTGATTGAATTGAAAAATATGTTTAATTTGTTGAATCCGTCATGGGCTTTAGTTTTCATGTTGCTTTCAAAATTTGCAATGATTTTCTGAAGTCTTTTGGTTGAGTTTGAATGCCTTGTTTTCATTTACAAGATTGCTTCCTTGTTTTTTCCGCAGCCAGATAATTAACATGTTTTTAATATAAATCAGGAATTACAAAAGAATCCAAGGTGAATAACACTTTTCTTCCCATAGTTGGCATCTAAACCAGCCCATTATTTGTATGATGCAACATGCCAACCATTAAACAGCCGTTCGTAACATCATGAAGGACCTTCCTTTCGAGGTATATATATATATATATAAACTTTCTTTTCTTAACGACGCGATCTACTATTGTTTTCACTTGTCCTCAAAAATTAAAAGTGCAAATTCTCCCACTATCTTCCGTTTTGTCTAACTAGGATTTGAAGTATCCTTATTAGGTGTTTGCTCAAATAGGTACACCAAATAAACTCCCAGAGCCCAGCTACCGACCCGTCGAGTCATAAAGGGAAGGACCATCACGCAATGACAAGATTTGATTGCCAATGCGAGGTCGTTACCTTAACCATAAGGAGGAAGATGTTGATTTTCTTAAACTGATTTATTTTTAATTTAAGTCATGTGCATTTTATATATCTGAGGGTATTTTTATTTTTTCTACTTGAACAAACCATAACTTAAAAAGCAAGGTCTAGAAAAATCCTAAGAGAAAATAAAAGAAAATGGATATGCGTGTGTGTATATATATTTGTGTATGTAGAGAGAGAGAGAACGTGTCATAAGAGATAAATATTTATACACTAAATTATATTAAAAATACTTAAGAGAATTGATATTTCTACAAGTAAAAGTGATAATTTTATAAGATCTCTCTAACATAGATAATAAATGAGTCTCATAATCATACGAGAGAATTCTTATAAAAATATCAATTCTCATACTTAAAAAGGCCTACTGTATATATAGTCACGAACATGTTTGGATATGCCTTGAGTTTTGTCTTCGTTTCTATAGGATTTTTTTTCACTTTTTCATAATAATTATTGTTCACTGATCTGACCAATAATTTTTCATAATCATTGGTGTTTTTTCATACCGGTCAAGTCGAGCTTAAACACAATTAAAAGTAAAATGAAACAACATGAGATGAGTTCAAATATATAGTAAATTTCGAACTTCTCATTTAATAAATAAGTTGAGATTGAGATCAAGTCTAAATCGAGACCGAGCCGAACTTGAGTCGAGTTAAAATTAAACAAGTCAAATTAAACTCAAACAAAGTCGAATTTAATCTAGTTAAATTAAATACATTTTAATTATTAATTAATTAATGTCATATATAAATTCTATGTATAATGAATAATTAAAATTTTAAAATAATTAATTATTAAGAAACTAAGCTTAACAAGCCCTATTAAAGCTTAATCAAGTTAATGTTAAACAATAAAAACACTTGAGCCGGACATAGTAATAGTAATAATAATGCAACAATACTCTAGTCCCACATTTTTTGAGTGAGTTAGTAGTGAGTTAAAATGACCCAAAAATATATTATTGGGCTTGAGGTTTAATGTTTTGTTTGGATGAATCCAATTTAATTCGAACTTGGGTTTGACCTGAGATTTGTTCCAAACTCAGGATTTGATCTGGATCGTTATATATCAGAGTCGATTATCAAAAATTCGGGTCAGGTTATTTGATCGGGTTGTCAAAAGTAAGAATTCGAGGCTTAGCTTGGTGCTATCATCCCATAATGAAGAGAGGTTTAAAAGTGGGGGCACAAAATTAACTGATAGTATCCCATAATGACTAGAAAGATAAATTAAGATCGATGAGCTATGTGTGATCAATTTTGACAAGGGACTAAATTATACGATATTTTTATGCACTAATATTTAGTTTTTATATTTATTGTGTGCTTAAATGTTTAATTATTTAGCAGATTTTGGTTTTAATAGGTTTTATAGGATTTTAGTTAATTTATGTTAATTTAGGTAATTTTATAGTAATTTTTATTTATGTGTTTTTACTTATTGTTAGTATTTTAGGAATTTTATTTATTATTATGTGTTTTTAGGATTTTTAGTATTTTTATATTATTTTTATTTATTTTTAATTAGTTTATATTTTGTTTTGTAGGAAATTAAAGGTGGAATGGCAAAAGTGCAATAAGCTGAAACGCGGAGGAGCAAAACCGTAAATACCGGAAAGTAGAGGTCGCGCATTGCGCGCTTGAATTTGTTTCAGCAACACAAAAACGACGCCGTTTCGGCGTGCGGCTGCTGAAGGACTGGTCCGCGCAATGCGCGGAGTGCGCGGAAATCTGTTGACGCATTGAACGACGTCGTTTGCTTTCTGGGCGGAAAAGAAAACACGCGCGCCATGCGCGCGGGCGGAAGAGAGGCTGACGTCACAGACGCGTTGACTTGGTCAACTGGCGAGTGTAAGGCCTTGTTTGGTTGCGCATTAATGCTGGGAACGAGATTTTTCGGGATTTTTGCTACTTTTTGATTCCAAATTGGATTTTAATTCCAACTAGGGTTAGGAAAATAATTATTTTTCTTTTTCTTTTATTTTTAATTGTAAATCCTATTAGGGTTTGGACAAGTTAGAGGCCTATAAATAGAGGGCCAACCTCTCATTATTGATAGTAAAAATTTTAGGAGTTCTTTCTTCTACTTTCTTGGAGAGAGCTTTTCAACTATTGGAGATTATTTTGAAGAATGTCAGGCTAAGTTTTTATTTTCAGTTCTAAAGGGATGTTGAACCTTGTTTTTAATTAATGTTTTAATTGAGTTTTATTATATATTCCTTCATGCATGAGATTTGTTTTGATGATCTGTTTTAATTGATTAGATGATATTTATTTGATTAATTTGATTTGGCCAGTTGAATTAATTAAGTTTTTATCATATGCTAGATTAAGATTTGATATTAAGCAAATGATATTTTATCTGATCATAAGTTGCAGTTAATAATATTTGATTGTGGACAAACTTTTGAATATTATTATGATTATCAAGATGACAAGTTAAATGGTCCGCGATGTTGAGATTGTTGCTTGGAATAATCTAATTCTCTAATTTTTAATGCAACTGTTATATTAAATCTAGACTGATAGTTCTAGGTTGTATGATAGTTAGGGTCTTTTGTGAGCGATTGCTGCATTAGATTTATAATTTAAGGAGAATTTCGGGTAGCTTGGCGATTGTCGGTTATCTAGGATTATTAATTTCAATTGAAGGAAAAGATAATAATAACTTGATTAATTTGTTAATTAAAAGAAGGGGAAACTGAACTAAGGAACTGAAGTTTGTTTTAATTAATTTGTCTCATATTTATTTATTATTCAGTTTTATTTGTTTGTTTGAATTTTAATTACTTAATAATTAATTCCAAACCCCCCATTTAATTAGATATTTTTGAAAACATTAGATTTATTAAAATAATTCACTATCTGTGGGTTCGACTCTTACTTTCACTACTACATTAATATTTTTTTTAAAAGTAAGATTTTATTTTTTGTTGCTTGTGACAGCTTCCCAAATTTTGGCGCCGTTGCCGGGGAGTGTTATTTGTTTTATTTATCTTTGTTTTCTTTAATTAACTATTTAATTTATTTATTTGTTTATTTTTCTGTGTTTTGTAGTGTATGACCCGATCCTCTCCATTTGGTGAATTGAATTTTGATCCAGAGATCGAGAGAATTGCAAGAAGGTTAAGAAGAGAGACTCGTCAAGCTAAGAGAATAGTTGAGGACCAAGCTTTCACATCATCACCAGGCCTCAACGTTGCACTTGAACTCTATTCCAATAGTTCACCTAGCGATTCCGAAGAGGAGAAGATGGATGTCAATCATAACAACAACAGGACTTTAAAGGAGTTGGCTACTCCTAATTTAAATCAACAGTCATTGTGTATTGAGTATCCTACTTTAGATGCTTCTTTTGAACTTAAATCTGGACTAATTCATCTTTTGCCTACTTTTCGTGGTCTTACAGGTGAAGATCCATACAAGCATCTAAAGGAGTTCCATGTGGTATGTTCAACCATGAAACCACAAGGAGTCAATGAGGAGCACATCAAGCTGAGAGCATTCCCTTTCTCCTTAGCAGACCTAGCAAATGATTGGTTGTACTTTCTCCCTTCAGGTTCAATACAATCATGGAGTGACATGCAAAGGCTATTCTTGGAGAAATACTTTCCTGCTTCAAGAGTTGCCAACATAAGGAAGGAGATATGCGTCATCCGACAGTACAATGGAGAGACTCTATACGAGTATTGGGAAAGGTTCAAGAAGTTGTGCTCAAGTTGTCCACTACATCAAATCGATGAACAACATCTTATCCAATATTTTTATGAGGGATTATTGCCAATGGATAGATGTATGATCGATGCTGCAAGTGGTGGAGCACTAGTTGACAAGACTCCCGACGCTACAAAGAACTTAATTGCAAATATGCCAGCTAACTCACAGCAGTATGGAACTAGGGTGGATCACTCACCGAAGAGGGTCAATGAGGTGAACACAGACAATATTGAGCAAAAATTGTCAGATTTAACTGCTTTAGTTTTAAAGATGTCCACGGAAAATACACCTGTTGCAAAGACTTGTGGGATTTGTTTGTCATTGGATCATGTTACAGATGCTTGCCCCACTTTACAAGAGGATGACACCACACAACAAGTCAACGCAGTAGGGAACTTCCAAGGACAACCTCAACGCCGATATGATCCCTATTCTAACACATACAATCCAGGATGGAAGGATCATCCCAATCTGAGCTACGGAGGAAATAGACCACCACCACCACCGCAACAAAATGCCTTTCCGAATAGGCAGCAAGGTTTCCAACCAGCTCAACAACAGTACCCACCTCGACAAGTAACACCTGCAAATTCTGGGACATCTTTGGAGGATATGTTCAAAGCCTTTATGAACCAAACCCAACAGTTTCAACAAGATACAAGGGCTTCCATTCACAATCTAGAAAGTCAGATAAGTCAGTTGGCTACAACCGTTGGTCAATTGGATTCTCAAGGCTCAGGAAAGTTACCTTCACAAACCATTATAAATCCTGGAGAAAATGCAAGTGCTATTACGTTAAGGAGTGGAACGCAGTTGGACACACCAAGGGCTACTGTTGAATTTGATGAGGATAAGGCTAAGGAAGAAGCATAAATTTCAAAGGTAATCTCTAACCCTCCTATTTAACTTAAGTCTAATCCTTTACATTTTCCTCCTAGGAATCTTAGAACTTCAAAGAAGGATGAGCAAGATAAGGAGATTCTAGAGACCTTCAGGAAGGTAGAAGTGAACATTCCTCTATTAGACGCAATCAAGAAAATTCCAAGGTATGCCAAATTTTTGAAAGAATTATGCACTAATAAGAGGAAATTAAAAGACGATGAAAAAGTGATGGTAGGAGAAAACGTGTCAGCGGTCCTCCAAAGAAATATGCCCCCTAAATGTAAGGATCCAGGTATGTTCACAATTCCATGCAAAATAGGTAATACCAGATTTGAGAAAGCCATGCTAGATTTAGGAGCTTCAATCAATGTCATGCCATTATCTATTTATGCTTCTTTAAATCTAGGACCTTTGAAAAATACTGGTGTTATTATTCAATTGGCTGACCGTACTAACACTTACCCCGAAGGGGTAATTGAGGATGTGTTGGTGCAGGTCAATGAGCTTATATTTCCTGTAGATTTTTACATTGTGGATATGGAAGATGATACATCTCCAAATCCCGCCCATATACTGTTAGGGAGGCCATTTTTGAAGATAGCAAGAACCATGATTGATGTGCACAATGGAACCTTGACCATGGAGTTCGATGACAAGAAAATTCAGTTCAATATCTATGAGGCCATGAGGTATCCTAGCAATGTCGATTCTGTTTTTGCTATTAACGTCATTGATTCATTAGTGCAGGATTCATTCGATCAAGTGCATAAGGATAGCTTGGAGGTTGCCATCACAAAGAGTTTGGAGGTGAACCAAGAGGAGGAGATTGAGCGAACACAAGAATTGAAAGAGACAATAGCTGCTTTGCATTCATTGCCTAAAATTTCAGCTAAGTATGCAGTTTCATCTATTCAATTACCTGTAACTCATCAAAAAGTGTTACCTTCTATTGTGCAGGCACCCACATTGGAATTGAAGCCGTTGTCGACACATTTGAAGTATGCATACCTAGGGAAGGAGGACACCCTGCCAGTGATCATTGTCAACAATCTAACCAAAGTTCAAGAAGATAAACTGCTTCGCGTTTTGAGGGACCACATCACAGTCTTTGGTTGGACTATCACAGACATCAAAGGCATAAGTCCGGCTGTGTGTATGCATCGGATACTTTTGGAGGAAAGATCTAAACCGACAAGAGAGGCTCAAAGGAGATTGAATCCGCCTATGATGGAAGTAGTGAAAAAAAAGGTGATCAAACTGCTCGATGCAGGTATTATCTATCCTATCTCTGATAGTCAATGGGTAAGTCCAGTACAGGTAGTTCCAAAGAAATCTGGAATAACTGTTGTTAAGAATGATAATAATGAGTTAGTGCCCACACGGATGCAAACAGAGTGGAGAGTATGTATCGATTATAGGAAATTAAATGCTGTAACTAGAAAAGATCACTTCCCTCTCTCCTTTATTGATCAAATGTTGGAAAGATTAGCTGGCCACACTTATTATTGCTTTTTAGATGGTTTTTCAGGTTATAACCAAATTGTGATAGCACCAGAAGACCAAGAAAAGACCACTTTCACATGTCCATTCGGTACATTTGCCTATCGGAGAATGTCTTTTGGATTGTGCAATGCACCAGGTACTTTCCAAATATGCATGGTGAGTCTATTTTCTGATCTTCTTGAGAATTGTATTGAAGTTTTTATGGATGATTTCACAATTCATGGTGATTCTTTGGATGCATGTTTAGACAACTTAACTCGTGTACTCGACAGATGTTTAGAAACTAATCTTGTTCTTAATTGGAAAAAATGTCATTTTATGGTAGAACAAGGTATAGTACTTGGTCATGTAGTCTCAACTAGAGGATTAGAAGTCGATAGAGCTAAGATAGACATTATTTCTGCTTTGCCTTATCCTGTCAGTGTGCAGGAGATCCGTTCTTTTCTTGGTCATACAGGATTCTATCGTAGATTTATCAAGGACTTCTCAAAGACTGCCCTACCGCTGTGCGAATTACTGAAAAAAGATGTGTAATTCCAATTCAATGACAATTGCAAGGAGGCGTTTAACAAGTTGAAGAAATTATTAACCTCCGCACCAGTCATACAACCACCAGATTGGAGTTTGCCATTTGAGATCATGTGTGATGCTATCAACTATGCCGTAGGAGTTGTCTTGGGCCAACGAGTGAACAAAGCTGCGCATGCCATCTACTATGCTTCCCGAACTTTGAACGCTGCTCAGATTAACTACTCAACAACGGAAAAAGAATTACTCTCTGTTATTTTTGCTTTAGAAAAATTTAGATCTTATCTTCTTGGCACTAAGGTTGTAGTTTATTCTGACCATGCAGCTCTCAGGTACCTGTTAACCAAGAATGATTCAAAACTGAGGATTATCAGATGGATCCTATTGCTCCAAGAATTCGACTTGGAAATCAAAGATAAGAAAGGAGCAGAAAACTTGGTGGCAGACCATTTGAGCAAGCTGATTAAGGAGGAAGACTCTCTACCATTACAGGATTCTTTTCCAGACGAACATCTCCTTTCCATTGAAAATTTGGTACCCTGGTATGCAAATCTCGTTAACTATTTGGTTAGTGCTTACATGCCTAGTGAGTTTTCTAAACTCCAAAAAGAAAAGCTAAAACGAGATGCGAAATATTATGTGTGGGATGATCCGTACTTGTGAAAATTTTGTTCTGATCAGGTAATTAGAATGTGTGTGCCTGATAGTGAGTTTTTGTCTATTCTTACTTTCTGTCACTCTTATGCATGTGGAGGACATTTTGGACCTAAAAGAACAGCCCATAAAGTTTTAGAATCTGGTTTCTTTTGGCCGACTATTTTTAAAGATTCTTATCTGTTTTGTAAATCATGTGCAAATTGTCAAAGGACAGGAAATATATCAAGTAGAAATCAAATGCCTCAAAATCCTATCTTAATTGTTGAAATTTTTTATGTTTGGGGTATTGATTTTATGGGACCATTTCCTGCTTCTTATGGTAATGTTTACATTCTTTTGGCTGTTGACTATGTTTCAAAATGGGTGGAAGCTAAAGCCACTAGGATTGACGATTCTAAAGTTGTTGCAGATTTTATCAAGTCTAACATCTTTGTTAGGTTTGGAACTCTAAGGGCTATTATCAGTGACAAAGGAACTCATTTCTGCAATAGGATGCTAACGGCTCTGTTTAAGAAATACAATGTTATACATAGAGTCTCTACAGCCTATCACCCACAAAGCAATGGCCAAGCTGAAGTGTCCAACCGTGAAGTCAAGTCCATTTTAGAAAAGGTTGTCAAGCCGAATAGAAAGGATTGAAGTCTGAAACTAGAAGATGCACTATGGGCCTATAGGACAACATTTAAAACTCCTATAGGGATGTCACCTTATAGGATTGTGTTCGGCAAGCCATGTCATCTTCCAGTGGAACTAGAACACAAAGCTTTTTGGGCGATCAAGCAGTGCAATATGAGCCTAGATCAAGCAGGAGAGCACAGGAAATTGCAGTTACAAGAGCTTGAAGAACTCCGAAATGAAGCATATGAAAGCTCGAAATTGTATAAAGAAAAGACAAAGGCGTTCCACGATAAGAAAATTTTAAGGAAAACCTTTACAGTGGGTCAGCAAGTCCTCCTATACAATTCTCGATTGAAATTATTTCCAGGTAAACTTCGTTCTCGATAGGAAGGTTCATTTATTGTTGTTAATATTTTTCCTCATGGTGCAGTAGAAATCCATAATCCGAGTATTGGAAAAATATTCAAAGTGAACGACCATCGACTCAAACCATTCTATGACGGTCATCAAGTGGAAAACATGGAGATCCTGACGTTGACGGATCCAGTTTACCAAGATTGAGAGTAGAAAGTGGTCGAGCCAATGACAATAAACAAAGGCGTTGCTTGGGAGGCAACCCAATAAATCAGATTTACATTTCTTTTTCCTTTTTCTTTTTATATTTATTTGTGCCTATTTCTTTGCATTATAGTTTACATTGGGGACAATGTAAATTTTAAATGTGGGGGAAGGGTTTTAGGATATTTGTTTTATTTTTAGGAATTTTTTTTTTTTTTTTTAAAAAAAATTTGTTTTATTTTTAGGGAATTTTAAAAAAATTTGAAAATTTGAATTTTGTGGGTATATTCACTGCAAACCCTCACGAGACAAAACTCGTCCACTTGGGGTAACCTTGGGGTTTAAAGGCTTGTTGCACATGCTAAGTGTAACCGTGTTTCCTACGAAAATGGGGTAGTTTTTTTTATTTTATTTTTAGGATGTGTCACTTGAGTAATGAGTTAATTGAATTTTAATTTTTAGCCAATGATAAAATTTTGATTTTTATTTTAATAGCTTTTGGAAAAATAATGAATTTTTGCTTAGTTTGAATTTTGACTTTTTATTGATTATTACTTTGTTTGAGATCTTTAAAATTTTTATGCACTTATATCCATTTGTTTGAGCTAGTTTTAATTTAGAGAAAGTTTAAATGGTTAAATGCTTATGAAAGATATTTTTGAACTCTATATCTTATTTGATCATTATTTGAAGTGAAATATAAGATAAAAGATGATTTGGAAAAGATGATTTAGGTAATTTTTCTAGGATTATTATTGAAGAAAAAAATCTTGTGGTGGGTTGAGATGGAGCGTAAAACGCACTCACTCATAAACACATGAAAAAGCGAGATGGAGCGTAAAACGCACTCGCTGGTGAGATGGAGCATAAAATGCACTCACCGTGAAAAAAAATGGGATGGAGCATAAAATGCACCCATTAAAAGGAAAAAAATGATGAAAAAAATATTTGAAAAAAATACATATTAATAATCCTAGTATGTTTAATTGTTTGCAACATTTTGATCTTCTTATTTATATTTGTCTGTATTAGCTGAAAGTGATGAGAAAAATAAGTATTTTGAGTTTTGTTGTATGTCTTTTATAAGGTAATTAATAACCTAAACTTATCCGAGTTTTGATTAGTTTGATACATTTGGATTCACACACACACAAAAGATCTTGAGTAGAGTAAGATTAATAAATATGTTAAAGTTCTAGATTTTGCATGGTTTTGAAACTTTCTTTGAGTTATCATTTAAAAAATCTTTGAGTCTGATGTTGAAATTTATATTGATCTGTTGCTCAAGTAAGTTGTTTAGTTATTAGTTTTAATTTTATAGTTTTAATTTTTGTTTTGCCCGAGGACGAGCAAAAGCTAAGTGTGGGGGTATTTGATAGGACTAAATTATACGATATTTTTATGCCATAATATTTAGTTTTTATATTTATTGTGTGCTTAAATGTTTAATTATTTAGCAGATTTTGGTTTTAATAGGTTTTATAGGATTTTAGTTAATTTATGTTAATTTAGGTAATTTTATATTTCTTTTTATTTATGTGTTTTTACTTATTGTTAGTATTTTAGGAATTTTATTTATTATTATGTGTTTTTAGGATTTTTAGTATTTTTATATTATTTTTAATTAGTTTATATTTTGTTTTGTAGGAAATTAAAGGTGGAATGGCAAAAGTGTAATAAGCTGAAACGCGGAGGGGCAAAACCGTAAATACCGGAAAGTAGAGGCCGCGCATTGCGCGCTTGAATTTGTTTCAGCAACACAAAAACGACGCCGTTTCGGCGTGCGGCTGCTGAAGGACTGGTCCGCGCAATGTGCGGAGTGCGCAGAAATTTGTTGACGCATTGAACGACGTCGTTTGCTTTCTGGGCGGAAAAGAAAACACGCGCGCCATGCGCGCGGGCGGAAGAGAGGCTGACGTCACAGACGCATTGACTTGGTCAACTGGCGAGTGTAAGGCCTTGTTTGGTTGCGCATTAATGTTGGGAACGGGATTTTTCGGGATTTTTGCTACTTTTTGATTCCAAATTGGATTTTAATTCCAACTAGGGTTAGGAAAGTAATTATTTTTCTTTTTCTTTTATTTTTAATTGTAAATCCTATTAAGGTTTGGACAAGTTAGAGGCCTATAAATAGAGGGTCAACCTCTCATTATTGATAGTAAAAATTTTAGGAGTTCTTTCTTCTACTTTCTTGGAGAGAGCTTTTCAACTATTGGAGATTATTTTGAAGAATGTCAGGCTAAGTTTTTATTTTCAGTTCTAAAGGGATGTTGAACCTTGTTTTTAATTAATGTTTTAATTGAGTTTTATTATATATTCCTTCATGCATGAGATTTATTTTGATGATCTGTTTTAATTGATTAGATGATATTTATTTGATTAATTTGATTTGGCCAGTTGAATTAATTAAGTTTTTATCATATGCTAGATTAAGATTTGATATTAAGCAAATGATATTTTATCTGATCATAAGTTGCAGTTAATAATATTTGATTGTGGACAAACTTTTGAATATTATTATGATTATCAAGATGACAAGTTAAATGGTCCGCGATGTTGAGATTGTTGCTTGGAATAATCTAATTCTCTAATTTTTAATGCAACTGTTATATTAAATCTAGACTGATAGTTCTAGGTTGTATGATAGTTAGGGTCTTTTGTGAGCGATTGCTGCATTAGATTTATAATTTAAGGAGGATTTCGGGTAGCTTGGCGATTGTCGGTTATCTAGGATTATTAATTTCAATTGAAGGAAAAGATAATAATAACTTGATTAATTTGTTAATTAAAAGAAGGGGATACTGAACTAAGGAACTGAAGTTTGTTTTAATTAATTTGTCTCATATTTATTTATTATTCAGTTTTATTTGTTTGTTTGAATTTTAATTAGTTAATAATAAATTCCAAACTCCCCATTTAATTAGATATTTTTGAAAACATTAGATTTATTAAAACAATTCACTCTCTGTGAGTTCGACTCTTACTTTCATTACTACATTAATATTTTTTTTAAAAGTAAGATTTTATTTTTGGTTGCTTGCGACAGCTTTCCAACGTTAGAAATTTAAGTGTGTTGTTTTTAACACCCAAGTTTCACATCGAAATATGTGTGAAAAAATTGTATGTGTATAAGAAATTAGATTACTAATAGTATTATCTTTAGTCATAATTTTTGCGGTGAGCTTATGACAATCTAATTTAAGGTCTAGTTTGGATGAATTTGATTAAATAGTCATAACATTTTAGATGAGTCTATGGTGAGCGATTTAAGACCTTATTTAGATGAATTTGATTAAATTCATATTCAGAATTTAACCTGAGATTTGACCCTTTTGGCTTATAATTTGTTTGGATGAATTTGATTAAATTCGGATTTGAAATTTAACTTGAGATTTGAACATTTTGGGTAAACCTATAGTTTGTTTAGATGAATTTGATGGGTGAGACTATAGTTTGTTCGGGTGAATTTGATTAAACAAGTTTGATTGCCCATGCGAGACACGTGATAGTTTTTATCAATTTTTTCACAAATATATTAATAATTTTTATTGACATATATTTATTATTTTTCATTGACATAATACATATATAATATTAATAATTTGGATCAGCATAGTTTTCCACAATTAAAAGGAATTTAATTACTTTTAGTATTGTTTGATTAAAAAGTAAAAATAATAGTCAAGAAAGAATTTTTTATATTTCAATTTTGAAAATTATAAATTCCTTACATTTAATTGATTAAAATTACATATAACTTTTAGTAGTTTGAAAAAAAAAAACTTTTATATTCTTACTCTAGTGTCAAGTTGAATTTTGTTCTTTGGTACTAACACAAAAAATTTATTAATCCTTCAACATGAAACTTAAAGTAAAACGAATATATGGTCTCAAATAAAACCCATATGAAATCAAATAAGCTTTATACCCATTAAACATAGTTTCACATTGAAACTAAGGAAAAAAAAAGCACCTTTATTATATACCCTCATTGCAAGTTCTTTCTAATTTTGACGGGAGTTTTTTATAGAGAAGTTGAATCTACTTCTTTAATGTTTCTAAATAGTGCGAAATTTTCATCAATTTTTAAACGTATAACGAGCCTATATTTAGTGAAATATGTTTATGTTGAGAAGTATAACGAGCCTATAGGCTGAAAAAAGTTTTCTAGAAGTTATTACACATGTAATATCTATTTATTATTGTCTTAATTTTTTGCTTTTTAGAGTTTATATACATGAATCATATCAAATAAATTTAATATTGATTATATTTTAGTTAATTGAAAAGACACCTATTAGATTTTTCTCAAGTGTTTCTTGCACATAGTTAATAATTATAAATATTTTATCAATATCAATAAAAATATATTAAATTAAATGTAATAATAATCTTCTAAGTTAACTTATCAATTAAAATGAATTAACTCATTTTAATTAATGAGTTAACTCGAATGATCATTGAATTAATTTCCAATTGATTTTTTTCCTACTTTTATATATAGACTATAGTACTACATCCATTCTTTTTTATCTGTCTTTTTAGAGAATTTTTTTTATTCCTTTTTATTTATCATTTGTAAATTTTAATAAAATATTGAATACTTAATTTCTCATATTATCGTTAATTGCGTTGAGTTAAATTTGAACTAATTGAGTCAAATTTTGTTTGCGAATAAAGCTAGTCCTAAGAACTCTTTTATGAAAATATGATAATTAGACATGAAAATTAGACACAAGTATTTTATAATTTTGTCTATTTATATTTTTACCTTTAATTGAAAAGATCAAAATACAAATACATGAAATTATAAAATATTTATATTTATTTTTTATGTCTAATTATTATTTTCGCATAGAATTTTATTAATCCAAAATCAATAAAAGAAAAAGAAGTCAAAATGCTATTATTCATTTTGACAGAAAACTTGCTTTTAATTTTATTTAAATTTATAACTTTCCATGTGTCATCTTCCCTTTGATTTAAAGATGATGTAATACACCAAAACATCTTCCCGGCCTGATTTATGGAAGGAACCTTCTATCTCTCACCCGTAAACCCTTCTCCTTTCCCCTTCTCTTTCCCAGTTAACGGCAGGCAGTTCTTCTTCCTCTTTGTTAATTGAGAGAGTTTCCAGATGAGCAGGAAGGGCAATTCAACGTCGATCTCTCCATTATCGGCGACCCAATTCAACGGCGATCTTTTCAATCATACGATGGAATACCAGGTAACCCGTTCACCTCTTTACACTGAAGTTTCTTAGCATATCCGCTGCAATTTCATTAATGAAATTCATGTCAATTTGCTCGTCAATTTCATGTCTTGATGCTCTGATTGCATGCTGTTGCTAGCAACCCATTTCTAGGGTTTTTTCTTCTTTTGCTCGGGAACTGAAGGGGAATCGCCAAAAATGGTGAATTGGTTCGCGAATTTACCACTTCATGGGTCGCCCAACTCAGTTAGCGGTTAATAGGGGGAGGGGCGAATTGAGTTTATCCTAATTTGGGTTCATTATTCTTAATCCTTGGGCAATAGTGTTTGGTTGGTAATTTTATATAGTCTTAGGTTGTTTACCTGAAGCATTACCAAAAAGTCGGTTGCCATCATGTTGTTTTCTTTTACTGCATCACAAGTCGTTAGTTTGGATTTTTAATGATTTTCTTTTCCATACTGCTCTAGCTTGATACCAAAGTGCTTCAGTTCCAAAATTTAAAGCTTGTTCAGAAATTAGAAGCTCAAAAGGCCGAGTGTATTTCTCTTGAGAACAAATTCAGTCAGCTGAGGGATAATCAATTACCATATGATAACACATTGACAGAAGTCAATAAGACTTGGGAAGAGGTACCTATGGTGCATGTCACTGTTTTGGATTTTCTTTAATTTATCTTCGAGTAGTGTAATAACTTAAAACTTGTATATTTCTTGATTGAAAGTTTGAGTCTTTTTAGGTGGTTGATGACTTGGAAACAAGATCCACTCGCATGAAGTACTCAACTGGGCTAGGTCTAGGTGCTAAAACCAAATCGACTGATAAGGGTTAGTTTTCTTTTGCCTACAGTTGTATTATGGCTATTTCTCTTTGCATAATTTGTTGATTTTGTTGTCATGTATTACTCTGGCATATGTTCCTCAAATATATCATTATTAACTTATCAATGGCTCTGGTTTAGTTTCTCCCAGTACTTTAGATTGACGGAGTAATGCTCCCATCCTTAGGTTGTATTTTAGTTGGTACTTATTACAAACTTCAAAACTGTTCAATTAATGTTAATATTTTGCTTGAAGGAGATGTTTTATTATTTTTATATTCTTTCCTCTCAATTTTTTATAAAATTTTTATATTTGTAGTTTTTTGCTTCCCTTCTTTCATTTTTGCTTGCACATGGAATTCATTTCTAGCCAACCACAACTAATTTGGGATGAAAGACTTTGTTGAGTTGAGTTGAGGGTTTGTATTATATAGACCGGATTGAGGGGATAAAAAGCAGGGTATGAACAATGATTGATGCTATTTGACATGGGATGCACAATAGTACAGCAAGCTGATTCATCTTTTTCTGACTTCGTTTCTCTAAGTTTTTTTTAAATATAATTATTCTATCTCTGATTCTCTCTACATACTTAAGATACTTGTAGGAACTCCTGTCATCTTCTACTTTTCCTCTCACTTTCTCCTTCTCCACCAGCCTTTGCTATAAACAAAATACATCAGTTTTAACAGAAGTGCCTTATATCTTTTTGTCTTGTAAGAATGATTGGGTGTTGCTTGGTCAATGTGAGGCTGCCCACAATGTATTGCATGCTTTTTTTTGGAATATGTAATTACACTCATGCTGTGCACGTGAGGCTTGTTATTATTGTATTTCTAATTTGGGGAAGATATTAGTATTATAGTATCAAACTAGTGTGTTATTAACTTAATCCTTATGAAGTGGAGTTTAAAGTTCACTTGTTTTTGGATTTTGTATGCTTGTAAATGAGTTTCACACTTTTCTAGTTTTGGAGGATTCTCATCCTCTCAAAGTTATTAAAGGTGCTCTAAGGCATGCGTAGGCCCATGGAGTTTAAAGTTCACTCGTTTTCGGATTTTGTATGCCTGTAAATGAGTTTCACACTTTTCTAGTTTTGGAGGATTCTCATCCTCTCAAAGTTATTAAAGGTGCTCTAAGGCACGCGTAGGCCCATGGGCCAAGGCCCATCCAAGTGAAAGATTGGCACCTCACTTGCTTAAGGCCCAACAATTTCAACAAGGCGAGCCCCTTTAAGACCTAGGCATAAGTCCCAAGGCGCACAAGGCCCTTGCTTCTTTGAATTTAAACCAAGTCAATAACATTTGTCCATTTTTTAATCTAACATGATTTGAACCACTCATATTTACCTAGTCTAGCCTCTTTAACAAGACTAAAAGAGAGAAAAACAAATTCGGCAGCGGCAGAAGTTAGAAAGAAAAGAAAGAGAATAGAAAAGAAAAAGAAGAGAGAAGAAAGAGAAGAGATACATACCTTTGCAGCAGATCCACATGTGATCTGCGACAACCGATCATCACTCTAAAGCGTACAATGACCACCGATTGTATGGAATCTTTCTCTCATCTTCTGATTGCTTCTTTCCCTTTTCTCTTCTAACTCCTTTCTTTATACGGAATTACCTTGAAAACTCATTTGTTTTCTATTTACTTTACATGGGTTGCCTTCAAAACTCTTTTTTTTTTGTTAACATTTTCTTTACATCGGTTGCCTTGATAACTCATTTATTTTCTATTTTCATCAAATTTCTATTTTGATTGTTTGGTTGGGTTTTCTAGTGTTCATTGTTTCTTTACTAGCTATTTTTATTGTAATTTGCTAGGGTTCACCTTTAAATGATCTGGTTATTGGGTTTACGGAAATAATTGTGTCCCATATATATACATATATGTTAAATGTGTATAACAAGCTATCATTGTTTAGGAGTTTGATCATCAAACTCCAATTTTTTTATATATATCTATATATATTTTGTTCTTTTTAAATTGTGCGTCTTAGTTCGATGATGCACACTCCTCACGCCTAATCCCCAGGGAGACCTTTAATCATTGTTGCGCCTTTTGCCTTTAATTGCTATGTATCCTCTTTATCTTTTTGTTCTCTATCTTTCCTAATTAATATTAATTTATATGTAGAAAAATGAATAACATGACATCGTACATATCATCCAAATGTAGAAGGTCTTAAATTTTTCTTCTCATGATCTCTCTATTGCTTTCTTATCTTTTCTTCATATTCTAAGAATTCGACTTTACTGTGTGCTTGTGTATATGTATATATATATATATATATATATATATATAAACCAGTATCTGAAAAAGCCTTATCTTCCTATGATCCTATCCCTCTTCCCCCCTCCCTAAGAAAATGCTTTGGTGCATGTGTTTTTTTTGTGTATATATCCCTTTTAATTGAGAAAGTAACGTTAAGAATAATCTGTGCTAAATGCAAGAAAAAGTTCCATTGAAGTGTCGGTGAATTGGTTATAACTGGACTTAGTAGTTGTTAGTGGTCTTTCGGAGACTGGGGCTTAAATATCTTTACTTGCATTGCGTTTAAGAAAATATATTTGAAAATTGAATTTTTTGTTGCTGATATGATTGTTAGGTGGTGCTTTGTCTTCCGTTGAGGATGCATTTCTTAGCCGACTTTTAGAAACAGGTGCAACTGAATGTAGCTCTGTGAGTAACATTCCGAATCAGATTGATGAAGATAGGAGAACAGCCACTGAAAGGACCAAAAACATATTATGCAATATTGTAGATGCTATTAATGGTCTGTGGAGCTTGAAAGATGGATTGTATGCTGCAGCTTTGAAGGAACTTCCAGAAGATGGTGAGTCTAATTGTGTAGATTTGGTGTTTGAAGTTTCCTTTATCAGCCTACTTTTCTGTATCCTTTCCCTCAGTTCTTTCTATTTGCTGCTCCCTTATGTAGGTTTGTGTATGCAAAATAAAACTGGCGATTTAGAAAAGGAAGTTAAGAATTTGAGATTCGTAATAAGTGATCTTCATTTAAAGCACAGATCATTGGCTAGGGAAATGCAGAGCCACCGAGATACAGATGCAAAGAATAAAGCTGATCTTAAACGTTTGAGAGGTAACTTTCTCGCCTTTGCCAACATCTCATTTTATGTATCGACTGAATTAAGTTGCATTTGTAAATAAATTAATATGATTGCAAACTCATTTTTTTAAATAGAAAATGTTGCTCTTCTGTAGGCCTGATTGAGTAAATCTGTTTAGAATATCACGTGCCTGTTTCCTACATAGAAAGGGTGAGTGTTAGAACTTGTTAAACTTTCTATAAAGGAGGCTTGATTTTTGGTTCAGGAACCTATGTTCCTTAAGGTGGATGAGTTTCTTCTTTTGTGATCCACATCTTTAATTATTCTTATTCTTATTCTTATTTTTAGCTTTGATCTTTCAATGTAAAAAATTTTTGGGCAAAAATTATGAATGCATATTATTAACTTGCCTGTAATGCTCGTGGATATTGGTGGAATTTGTATCTTAAAATGACTGGATTTGGATTTTTATTTATATGTGCCATTTGTTGCTAGGTTCATACACTTGTTGTAGACTAGCTTTCAGGAAGTTGGAATTGTCGTTTACTTGCTCCATGTATTGTTGTTCTAAGTTCGGATATACATATGTTAGAATGCAGGTGTCTGTGTTGTCCGCATACTCTTGTCTGCATGGTATCAATTTCTAACTGTATGAAATCTGAGTGGTAAGCTACAGACCATTTAAATCAGCAGTAATTATTTGAACCACTTCATTCTTCCAAGTATGCAATGTTCTTAAGACATTTTCTTGTACAATGAAGTTACTCTTTTGTTGTTGTGACTCATCCATGTATATCTATAGTTTGTTAAATTAAGTAACTCTAAGAAAGGGTCTGTAATATAATAGTTGCTTATGATTTGTTAAATTGGATTTAAGTATCTGATTTCTCTTAGAGTTGTGCCCATTTTTATAGTTATTTTTTTTATATCAAATATTAAGGGAGATCCAGGTGCTATGAAGTTCTTGCAATCTATCAAGTTTAAATCTGTCTCACTTTTTGAATAGAACTTCTAATATTGTTTGTGTTTGCAGAACATATGATATATTCCAGTAGCCTCTTTATTATTCAGTCAAATTCTACAACAAATTTTATTACTACTCTATGGTCTGACTTATTGTAATGAAATTGGTATGAGAGTTACTTTTTAGAACACTTCTTTTGGTTGTCAAAGTTACTACTTTCTAGTATGAGCTTATATATTTTATTCTATGACCATTGTATTCATAGAGTCGTGGTCTGTAAATAGTTATAATGTTGTTTTTTGTTTTCTTAAAAGGGGAGTTGGAGAGTACCATTGCTGAACTTGATGAAAGTAACTGTAAGCTGGCTACTCTAAAAGCACAAAGAGATGCTGCAAAGGGAGCATTTTTCCCTGTCCTTGTTGGGAATAAGCATGTTTCTAGCGACAGAGCAAGGGATAAACAAAAAGATTTGCAAGATATGGAGTCTGCACTCAAGGAGTTACTGGTTAGTTTTTGACAAATTTCTATATCTATGTAAATTCGGTGACAATTAAGCTTCTATTTGTATTTACTGAATCAAGATCTTGTACAGGATCAATCTTCTTTACGGCTTCTTGAAGTCAAGCGTCTTTATGAAGACAGAATTGAACTATTAAAGCAGTTAGCTGATTTGCAGGTTGATATTTCGTTCTCATATATTTGTTCTCACTTTAATGGTATTTATATCTCTTTGTTTTACTCTTCAGGGTTCCCTATATATTTTGTTTTTAGTTTAATACTACTTTGTGACTCATGTTCTAAATGGGGACTTTGCTCGCAGAACAATATGAAGAATGTGAAGTGTATATCATCTTCCCAGGCCTACATATTGGTAAAAGATCAACTTGCAAAGGCAAAGGCAGCTGTAGTCCAATATCAAGGCTTATTTGAAAAACTACAGGTTGTAACCGGTTGGTAGTTTAATTGGTTTTGACTCCCATTTTTTTGAATGTGTTGTTCTGATGCTTACCATTATCTTTTCTTTTATACCGTAGGTTGAGAAAGATAACCTTGCCTGGCGGGAAAAAGAATTTAACCTGAATAGTGATGTAGTTGATGTTTTCCATCGATCTGCTGTAATTGCTGATTATAGAATATCAGAGCTGGGAAAGGAGATAAAGAAACAAATTACTGAAAGACATATGATTGAAGCTAAGTTAGAAGAAGCATCAAGAGAACCTGGTATAGAAATTTTGATGATTTTCCTAAAATCTTCATTAAATGTGCAGTAATTTTCTATATAATATCACATGCTGTTATATTGCCTCTGTCCTTATCAGGTAGAAAAGAAATCATCGCAGAGTTTAAAGAATTGGTTTCTTCATTTCCTGCGGACATGGGCAGCATGCAGACTCAACTAAGTAAATATAAAGAGGCTGCTTCTGATGTTCATTCTCTGAGGGCTGATGTTCAATCTCTTTCAAATGTTCTTGATCGAAAGGTTGGCATCCTTGATATATAATTATAAATGATGTATTCCTTGGCGCAGCTTGCTCAAAATCACTGCTTTTGTATTTACAGGCTAAAGAGTGGGAAACATTATCTGTTAGATCGTCTAACCAAGCTGCTGAAATAAAGAAGTTACAAGCTGCGGTATGATATGCTCCCGTTGCTTGAAATTTATTGTTTGAAACTAAAAGTTAACTGTTATGGAAGAAAAAATAATGTTAATGCCCTATATGGTATACTTTTTTCATGCCTCTTGATTTTGACAATTCTTGTCCACAAGTTCACTCCCCCCCCCTGCTTGCTGTACCCTGTAATTGCCTTGATACTTTTTCGATCTCGAATTAAGCTTCATCTTTTAAAACAATGTCTGTGGCACAGATTTTGAGATATGCCAATTACACATTTAGATACCATAAATTATGATTTATAGTATATTTTTTAAATTAAACTTTAGATGCTATATAGAATGATTTGAAAAAAATTGTAATATCTCTGTGTTGCCCATATATTCCATATTTGTAACATGATTTCAAGATGACAATCAACGTGAGACAGACTGAGTATTGATTTAGAATGGGATCAAATTCTGCCCTTTTTACCATTGTGTTCAACATTCATGGAAACCCTAGACTTGTAGGCCAACTTGCATTATATCTGTAGCTATTCAATACCAGTGACCAGCATCCATATACAATCAATCTCCTACCTC
The DNA here is from genome assembly GCA_947179155.2 of Hedera helix. NCBI lineage: Eukaryota > Viridiplantae > Streptophyta > Magnoliopsida > Apiales > Araliaceae > Hedera > Hedera helix. The sequence goes on from OX359272.1 coordinate 5,472,518, forward strand.
TAGGGATTTTCCATACTTGTCCAACGAGTTCAGCCGAGCAATGTAACGAGTCTAAGGGCGGGATCATCCTTTGATAAACCAATAACCAATTTCCTTGATGGGGTGGTTCTAATTTGTTCCTTTATTCACTTGATTTGACTCTGTTGTTATAACATGTTATATTTGGTACTACCATTTAGTGTTATTCAATGTGCAATATGACAATAATGAAATCTTAACCTCATCTTCATAGTATATTATATATAATGAATGAAATGGATGTTTAAAGTAAGTTAAGTGATAGAGAGGGGTCTAATAATGTGTCATCCTTTAACGCTCCGCATGTGCAACCCCCACTTGAATGTAGAAAGACAAACCAAGGTGCATAATTATGCACAAACCAAACAATGTGCAACCCTGCTAGCAACATAAGGGGAAACATCTTGCAAGCTCATGACCTTTCCCGCGTAGATCTATGATACTATCTTAAGTTATCAACTGCCCTAAATGCTTAAGCTGTTGGAGAGGGCCAACAACGTATCCAATGAACATTTTGAATATCAAAGATAATCTTTGCTTGTCATATGTTCCATATGTTGCCGACTATGTACCATCTTTATATTTTGCAAGGGAAATTGATTTTTGTACTAAAATTTATAAGTTTCAAAAGGAGACTCTTTTCCTAAAATCTATGGGGTGGTAGTGTTTGGATAATTGCGATTCATAGTTGTCATGGCGTCGCCATGACATGATGATTAGGCTTCCTAGCGCTAAAAGGCCTTAGCTGCTGTCTTAAGATAAATGATTAAGTCGTTTTTTATCCATGACTCATCGTAACCCATAGACTTGCTATGTGGTTTAATTTTGTTACTTATTAGACTTGTAATGTATTGTGGGTGTTGACTTGGTTGATTCTTTATTTTCTATTTAGTGTTTGTTGGCTTTTTCTACTAGTTTTTAATATCAAGTGTTTTATTTTTTAATTTTGATTATGAAGTATTCATATAATTGTGTTTTTAATTGTATTTCATAGTGTTAGTTATAATCTTTTGAGTTTTAATGTATAGAAACTTTTATTGTTCAATATACTTTTGAAATAAAATAAATAATGTATACATTACACATTGTTAATGACTTGTCGCCATACGGACGCAATAGTGGGCGCCTTATTACCCAGACATCCCGCCGGTCAACTTACCACCGCGTCTCGCCATGGCATCGTGACAACCATGCTGCGATTCACTTTCTAGCTTGGTTGGGGTTAAGCTAGTTAATACGAGAGAATAGGTGATACTGGAAGTGTCTAATAAATTGTGCTCTAAACAAAGTAATTATTGGTTTGGCATGGTTTCAGATTATTTTGTAAATCAGTTTTTTTTTGTTTTTTTTTTAAATTCTTAAAAGTGCTTATTGTGTCAAAAGTGAATGTAATTTCTCTAGTTATATTTATTACTAATGATGACATATCGAAAGGTTCATGTTAATAAAAGGCAGAGAGAATTGACTAGACCTCAAAATAACTTTTGGTAGAGCAAATGTAGCCTGTACAGGTGCTTTTGCTAATACAATATTATCTGCAATTTTGAGGGTCATTCTTGCCAAACTCTTTTCAAAGCTACTTCTGGAGTCCAAAAGTGATTTGATGAATACTGAAACCCAATTCCAAATGGGATACGTACAGGCTCAAGATTGAAAAGGTCAAGCTTGTCAGTCCACTGGGGAAGGGGGAGGGTCCGTTTGTGTTGTTTGACAGTGAAGGTTGTCAGTTGGACATTGGAATGTGCATTAGGTGTATGAGAAATTGTGGGGAAGGGAGGTCCTTTTGAAGGCAACCCTAGATAATGTCTTTGTTCAGGAATTTATTGAAGTTGGTATACATTTTCGATTAGTAGAATTTGGAAGTCCAGGCACAAGAATCAGGTTAACTTCCTTCTTGTGGAGTGGCATAGGGTGTTATTATTATTTGGCACACTAGGTAGCTGATAGGGTGTAGGTCCTTCAGGGTTCAGTCAGTTGTTTGTTCAGTACAGTTGAGGCGACGATGCAATTGGTGGTTCACTGCAGTTTATGGTCTGAATAGGCTATCATGCCTCCTTTTTCTGGGAGTTCCTGAATCTGTCTGGGTGTGTAATCTTCTTTGCTGTCTTGAGAAAATTTTATCTATTAGAACCCATTTCGTTTGGATACACCATGAAGTTCTTACGCAACTGGAGTGACAGAGCTCTAATGTTGGTAGCTGCTTAGTTATTCTTTAGAGTATTATCTTAAGTTCAAACACTTTGAATGATACAAAATGGTCTTCCAGATTGGCGAGGCACAAACATCAAGCTCCTTTTTTCATCAATTCAGAATTATTATTCTTTTCGATGTTTTAAGTAGTGGAAGTATGATAAGTATATAAATGCAAGAGGTCCTAGTTTGCTTTATACTCGTACCTCATTTGCTCTTTTTATTATTTTCAACCTCTTCACAATTAGAAATTTGTTTCTCATTGTTAAAAGCAAGTTCGAGAGCAGCTGCTTTTTTGTACAACTATCTTTCTTGTTTGAAGAGTACTATGGTAAAATTGTTTACTAGTAACTCAGTCTTTTATGGTGCAGGTCGAAGATTTGAGGGAGAGTGATTTGGAGTTAAAGCTCATTTTGGAAATGTATAGATGTGAATCCACAGACTCGAGGTCAGAATCTCAACAGAGGACGCTCTTTTGATTTTATAAATGATGCTTTTCTTTTGATTGAACTTGAAAATTCTTAGCATTTCATGTGGTTGAGGACATGTGGATACTTTCATAATCGGTTTTGTTCTTATTTTTTGTTTAAGTTTCTCTCATTGCTGAAGCTCATTATTTTTTTTTCACCACCTTTGGGTTGAGATGTTTCTGAATGAGTGCTATAATATGGAGTTGGTTAGTGTTTCTATAATGTGGTATTTTATAGTGTGCAAGACAAGTATTACCGTATTAATCTTTATGAAATCTTTGTCGGTTGTTGGTTCTTGTAGGGTCCTTTGTTCTGTAATTGCACTGAGTTTTTAGTTTATTGATTTGGTCTTGTATCTTTTGTTTTTCTTTCTTTTGGGAGTTATACTTTTACTATGCTGGAGAAAGAGGAATAACTATTTGGGGGTGCATTTTATTAATGATGTTCTACAAATTTTGTTTCTTTTTGGAGGATCGGTTTTCCTCCTTTCTTCCTCAGAAGTATGTTTCAAAACCAAGCACCCAAAGGTCCTAAACTATGTTTGTGCACCAAACATGTAAACTAAGTAGGCCTCTTTTGGTACATCTTAAAATTTATGAGGAATTAGAGATAAAAAAGTTATGAGAGTTTTTTTCCTCCACAAAATATACAGAATTCATAAATAAAAAAATTGGAACTGTGGGTGAAATCTCAATATCTATAATTTGTTATGTGACACCGACTGCATATCGGTAATCTGCTTTATAATGTTGACTTGGTAAAATCTGCACCTTTTACCCTCTAATGTTGAGGTGGTCTGTAGGGACATCTTAGAAGCTAGGAGTTCTGAATACAAGGCGTGGGCTCAAGTCCAGAGCCTGAATTCCTGTCTTGATGAGTACAATTTGGAATTACGAGTTAAGACAGCTATTGAAGCTGAGGCTATCTCCCAGCAAAGGTTAGCTGCTGCAGAAGCCGATATCGCTGACCTGAGACAGAAGTTTGAAGCTTCTAAGAGGTGCATTTCAAGTTTTATTCTCTATCATAAATGTCCTACTAACTGAGCATTCAAAAGTATTTATAAACACATAGCACATTTTCCACGTAGCCTCCTCTGTTCACTGCCACTAAATGGTGAATAATTTTCATCAATGTAACCCGACTGTTTATACGTCCACAAGATTAGGGATTTTTCTTCAATATACTAGGTATTGCACTTTAATATGCATATCATCTGCTTCTATGATTTGTGAAATTGATCTATGTCCTGCTGTTTTAGGAAAGTGAGTGACCATGTTACTGATTGGATGAATCATACTCTTCTGCTATGCTGTAGATGAGTTGTAGATTATCCAATCTAAAGGTTGCTACCTTATGTTCATATAGTTGTTAGGCCATTATAGTAAATTTAGTTAACAAGTTTGGCGAGGCATTAGAATGCTTTCCATTCCTTTGATTTTATATGAAAACCCTATCAGATATTGAATCACCTGCTTTCAGGGAAAAGATCAAACTTTCTGCTGTCCTGAAATCCAAACATGAGGAAAATGAAGTCTACTTGTCTGAGATAGAGGTTAGTTTTGTTCTTTACATTTTGGGATAAGAATATCTTGAACGCATTTATGAATTATGCCCGTCTTTGCTTCAGACGATCGGACAAGCATACGATGATATACAAACTCAAAACCAACATCTTTTGCAGCAAATTACAGAGAGAGATGACTACAACATCAAGGTAAGGAGTTTAGCAAAATAAACACCTTGTTATGCTCATTCTTATGGCCTTGCGTTGTACGGAAGTTTTTTCTATCAGTAAACTGTTCAGGGGAGGATCTTTTGTTTAATTTTTTACTAATGCAGGAGTTGAATTTCTGTGATAAAGTTATACATAGGGTGCAAAATGGTGTCAAGTACATATAAGGTCTTTTTATTGATTTAATTTCTTCACCCCCAGTCTAACCCCACCGCAACTCCAACCCCAAAAGTAGGTTTAGTTTGTCTGGTTCTAGTCAAAAGTAAATTTGCTAAATTGCCAATTGTTCTAATACTTCTAGTATTCTCATAATGGAAGTGACACTTTCCTTCTTGCTATGTGGTGCATTTTCCTTCATGCTGCTGATTGTCCACGTGCACTTCCCAGCTGTCTTTTTATTTATTACTTTTTCGAATTTACAGAATCCAATATCGCTGCATTTTGGAGATGTGTCAGGTTGAATTACATTGTTCTTGTAACTGTCAGAAATTGGAATTGAATAGCATAACATGGCGATGTTTTATAGGACATTGATCTCTCTTGCTAGGTTTTCTCTTCCTATATAAAACAAGAAGTGGAACTTTACAGAGTGGTTTGGGGTATAATATTTGCCTTTGTAAAGTGTTAGTGAGCGGAGAACTCAATAAATGGATATCTGTCAACGAACTTCTTGATCCAGGACAAAATATCCATGAAGATTAGAAACCATCTTCTGTCTTGGTGCCTTACACTTTGGTTACCTTATTACCTTTTTTAACCCTTCTATGTTGTCGATATCCAAGAGTTATTTTTTTGAGTAGGATCAAATGCTTACCCACTACACTTGAAAACAATAGTCAGCTGGAAATATTCTTCATACCATGTTGCTCACCACTCTGCGTCTATATATTTTCCATGTTTCAAATACTATGCTTCTATAAAATCTTGCCCCTGTAATGTGAGCTACTGTATTTGGACTTTAATGCAGCTTGTAGTAGAGGGAGTACGAGCAAGACAGCTGCGAGATGCTCTTCTCATGGAAAAACAAACAATGGATAGGGCATTTCAGCAAGCCAATTCATCAATTGATTATTTTGATATTAAAGCTTCAAGGATTGGAGATCAGGTATTTTTAGATCTGCTTATTCCCGAGTTTCAGCATTTTGAATGCGAATCACATGATATTCCTATACAGGTAAAACAGTGCTCAGACCAGGTTCAGAGACTTGCTGAAGATAGGGTTCAAAACTCAGTTACCTTGGAAAACTGTCAGAGGAGGCTGTTGGATGCGAGTAGATCATCTCAGCGTATGACTGAGACATTGGAGGAATCACAATCCAAGCTTGACAATAGTCGAATTGGTCTTGCAAAACTGCAGATAGAACTAGAGAAAGAGAGGTAGTTGGACTTTTTTCCTTTTTTTTATTATTATAATTTTTGTTAATTCTCTGCAAAGTACTGGTGTGAACGCTTCTATTCACCCTATTAGGTATGAGAGGAAAAGAAAGGAAGAGGAATTAGAAGTTGTGAGGAGAAAGGCTTTACGTTTACGGTCGCAGATAGAAGGTTCACCCATGGTTGAAAAGCTTCAGCAGGAGCTCAAAGAATATAGGGAGATCCTGAAGTGCAGTATTTGCCTCGACAGGCCAAAAGAGGTAAATTTCTGGTTCTTGCTTGAATTCATTTGTACATGATTTGCAATGTTTTGCAGCCGATGTCAGGCTCTGAAATTTATTAATTAATCACGGATAGGGGCAGCAGAAGCCCTTCTCACCTTGGATAAGTCATTTATCTGGAGATAAATTGCATTGTAAAAGATCTTAGGATAATGATGCAGTAAAAATGTGAAACTAGATACTATGAATCTACATAACGATGCGAGTAGAAAGCATGCATTCATAGAAGTGTAGTTTGCCAAGAAATGATGACAAGTAAAATTATATTAATTTGTTCACTTTTATTGATATAAAATTCTTTGTGGTATTCAGTTTTTCATGAGTGAAACCTGATTGATTATATAGATTACATGTCTGATTTTTGCAGAACCTTAGCCCATTTCTTACTGGATTGAATAAATGTTGCATTACTCACATTGTTGAAGTATAATTTGAAGTGGAACCTTTCTAGCAGCAATTCATTAGGATGCACTTTTACACTTTTCGGACTTTGTACTTGTGGACGTTCAAGGTTAGGTCGCTTCATCATGTATAAAATTCTCCAGCTGAATGAGATGTTTGAATTTTAATGGGAAAAAAATTAGGTAAGCAAAACTTCTCTCCCCAATTTAGAGGAATTAAAGCAGTGACCTAAATATGGGCATTATGTGTTCCTGTGTACCTGTGCTCCTCTAGATTTTTGTAGATAAAAGAACTTTATTTTGAAGATGTAAACATTAGAGGTGGTTATGTTACATGGACTCTTTTTAAATTGGTGAAGATCCTTGTCATACACCCGACAGTTGGACATGGATTTGGGGGTATGGGCCGTATGGCGTTGTCGGTCACGCCATTTCATGAAGAAAAATAAAGTGCGGACTGAGGAAAAACAATGAGGGAAAGAAAACAGACTTTGCAACGGAGATGGAGAAAAAAATGTTTGATCTCGTTTGAATTTCTTAATATTCATGGAGATGCTTATTATAATGGAATTTTTTTTAGGGAAGAGATTCTTATTATAATGGAATTTTGCTCAAGGAAGACAATGTATAAGTTGTCAAAATTTATCCAAGCACCCATATCCAGATATTTGTCACCTTTTAGCCATGTTCATATGTTTGAAGAAATTGATTTTACCGAATTTGTCACCTAGACACATCCGTACTCACACCTGTACGAGATTCCATGTAACATAGAGAGGTGGACAAAGCCGTCCATGAAAAGTAATGAAAAGAACTGGAATATAAACCTATATCTAAAATAGCTAAATCCCTAAAACCTTCCATCACTTGTATCTAGAATAGCTATATATCACTGATGCCCGAAGATGCCAAAGTCCCAAAAGGGTCACCTTATCCTAAAGCAACATACATTGAGATGCCTCCTATCCAGATTCCTCTAAGAATGGTAAACACCAGCCATTGCTCATGGCCCGTTACCCATGACCTGTTACCCATGGTCCATCGCCATCCTTATCCCAAAACCTCTAAGCCTAGTGATATGGAAATCAAGGAAATTTTCTAATAGACTCCTGTAATTGTGACACTCAATCGATTTCGTAGCTGCCTTAGTTAATTGAATTCATAAATAATTAGAAATAACTTTTGATTTTGGTTCTATTTTATTTTATTGCCCCTTTATTATTTTTATTACGGTGCTTAAAAATGCTTTGTTCTCCAGGTTGTCATCACAAAGTGCTATCACTTGTTCTGTAATCCTTGCGTTCAAAAGATTATTGAAGGGCGACATCGTAAATGCCCAGTGTGTTCTGCAAGTTTTGGGGTCAATGATGTGAAACCTGTTTACATATGACCAGGCATTTGAGAATTTTTTCTCATTGGTGATTAGACATGCACGTCATCAGGCACATCTGCTGGCTCATATATCAGTTTATGGGTGCGCACAGGTTCACATTTATTGTTGTACTAGACTATTGTTTGGAAATGAATCATTGACAGGAAATGATGCAAGTTCCTGTCATTTTCCCATATACATTGCAAATTGGCGTGGATTTGCATGTTTTGGTTCTAGGTGGTTGATTTATGGTTGTCCTTTAGATTAGTGTATTTCTGAAGTTGCTTTTCAGATTTCTGTTTGAAGCAACTGGATCCTTTGAATTTATCGTTTGCGGATAATCAGAATTGATGTTAGTTCTAGGCAATAGGATGTTGGGTGACCTGAAATTGAATTACAAATTATAATGCTAAGCATCTGAAGTTCATGGTGCTTCCAGTTTCTGTAGGGCAATTTTGATCAATATTTGTTATTTCAAGTCTGGCTGATGTTTTTGGAACTACAAGTGAATTTATAGTCGCTTGAAAGTTTTCGTTGTAAATATGGTCTGTTAAGCATGTTGGTCACATATAATATGGTGGCATTGATGTTCATTGAAAGATTAATAGATCTTTTTTTTACATGTTATGTTTCCCCAGAAAGAACTGACCCATTCCTTATTATTATTATTTTTTATTTATATGATATTGACTCTGCAAGCGATTGGCATCTTCTCGTGCTCTGATTTTGTAGGACTGCGATTTAATCTCCTTCTAGGAGTGCTGAATTTCTGATGTAGCATGACTGATGTATTGTACAAAAACAGAGTAACTTCATGTTGTGAATAATTCTCTTTTATTTGTCATCTAGATGCAATGTAATATGGCAATTTCCTAGTCCTGTACTCTTATATTTACTGATTTAATTTATTTTTCTGTTGCCCCTTAATGGAATGAGTGCCATTTTAAATGGATATTCCTTTTCTTTCTGCACTTGTTCATTTGAATTATATTCGGATATTCCAACGGCAAGTGTAAAAACACCCCAGCCCACCAAAACTAGCGCACACGGATCCTAGCTACGTGAATATGATCTGTTTTTATTCTGTGCTCTGGCTAATTATGGGATTACTTGTTTTATTTTGTGGTTTCGATTATTATTGCTACAAGTCGGCTTATTTTGCTCGTATTCAACTCGCGATATATAGTTTATTGCTGTTATATCAGTTTTAGAGGAGCCATTTTCTCGAGTTTATTTGTTTTTTAGAGCGTCAGGGCATAATGTCCATCTCTCTGATGAAATCCCTCTGTCAGTTGTGTTCTTGTTATATTTTGATTTTATTTTTCTGATTAAAATGAGTGGAATTTTAAGGAATATTACTAAAGTGACACACACCCTAAAGCACATGTAATGAATATGCTTAAAAGAAAGCTAGCTCATCATTGGTGCATTAATTTTTTTGTACATGTGTTAAGACCTTAGGAGATTCTAACTAATTCAATTTTGCTATAAGTAATGATCTATGTAATGATGAGTATAATGACTCAATATAAAAATAGTGAGACTCAATATAAAAATGATGGGTCTCATTATTTTTATATTGAGTCATTGTATTTATCATTGCATGAGTTATTATATATAGCAAAATTTTAACTAATTTGATAGATAGATAGATTTAGAAAGAAAAAGTTTCAGTTGCCAAACTTGGGGGGAAGAATGGAGGCAGATAAAAGGAAGAAGGTAGGTGGGGAAGCGATTTAAGTTTAAGGGAGTAGCATCACCAAATGCGTGCTCTCATTTTTTATTTCAAATAGAGCGTCCCTAGTGGCTTATAATAGCATTTATCAAACAGATAAGTTTATATATATAATATTTAAAAATAAAAAATTAAATATTATATTTATTTAAATTATTAAAAAGTAGAGCATGATACGAATTTTAATGTTATATTTATTTTTTAATAATTAAGATAAATATAATGTTCAAATATTTTGCACTTGTATTTATTCTTATCAAAAATGAGTCTAAAAAAGTAAAATGCACTAAAGCAATAACCGACTTCAGATGCATCTGTTTCTAGAAACTATTATTCTAACAACTTCCTTAAAATAACCTTGGCTTGACAGTATGTATGTGTGCGTGTGAGAGAGGATGTTTTTCTTGGTAATGAGAGAGGAAAGGGTATAGAACTAAAGACAAATTACTTGAAATTCATCTCGTTTGGTTATTTATGCTGTCCACAACAACAATAATATAAAAAAAAAAAAACAATGCTTCCATTGTTCCTAATTAATTGGAAAGTTTACAATGTTAAAGTATGTAATTTTATTTTATGTTTACCTCTAAACATAATTAGTGTTTAATTGAATAGCAATAATGATATGGTAATAAACTTGTAATGATAATAAATTTGACAAAATGTGTTTATATGGCAGATGTGGCTTGTACTAAATTAAAAAGAAAAAAAGTCAATCGGGACAGTTGTCTCAATTGGTTTAAGAGAGATCTCAGGACGAGTCGTAAACTCAGACATTTTGAGTTCGGCTACCAGCAGCAGCACAATTGTTAAGGTCAGAAATGGTCAACTCGACCACGGGTGGCACATTTTAGGCAGAGCCTGTGCGCAAAGCTTGGCCTGGGATGTGGAGACTTAGTCCGACTGCGATTGAGATACTCTACATTATCAAAAAAAAAAGTCAACAAGACTGCAAAATGGAGATAATTAGATATTTTCAATTACAAACACAAACACTTTAATCATGCCCTCGAACACTATCGATTACAACTTTTTATACAACTATATATTCGATCATCATTTTTTAGGTAAATATATGATGAGTTAAAATACTTTAAAAAATAATATTAAAACATAAATTTAGTCTAAATATATATGTTATATTTTGAATGATTTAAACTTGAGATTTAACACAAGTTATTTACATAAATAATACGTAAAGATCGTATAAAAATCTATCATATATCACAATAAAGAAAAACTAGCATTTAGTTCACATGTGAATTTAGAACACATTTGTGGCGACAAATAGGTTAATTTTATTATCGATATCAACTCCTACTTTACACGAGTTATCGATTGGTTGGAATTAATACTAAAAGCCAGATAATTATCTAATCAGATTTTCATGTCTCCCAATCACAGTTAGCCACACATCCCAAAAACAACACACACGTCCACCCTTCCACACACACACACACACACACACACACACACACATATATATATATATATATATATATGGTGTGGGGTCACGAAAAAGAAACATGACACACACACACATATATATATATATATATATATGTATATATGTAGGTTATATATAAATACACAGTTGTATAGTATATATGTTCGACTATAACGACGGATTAACCGTTATCATAGACCAGAAGTATTTATGACCGTCATAGTCCAACAAAATCGTCGTCATAACTAACTGTGCACTACACAACTGTGTATATATATTTTTTCATATATATATATATATATATATATATATATATATATATATATATATATATATATATATATATATTGTTCACATTTGTTAGCAACAGCCTATAAACTAAACTAAAATCCTAAATCAGTAGTTAGCATATTTGATCGGTTTCCAGTTTCCAAGGTTGAAGTCTTTTTTTTTTTGAAAAAGTATAAACATACAATAATCAAATATTATATTTATTTATATTATTAAAAAATGAAGCATAATATTAAAATTCGTGTTATACTTTATTTTTAATAATATAGATAAGTGTAATATTTAATATAATATTTAGCTATTATGTGTATAAACTTGTCTTTTTCCTTTTGACTGTCGGGAAATTTGCATATTAGTGGTGGTATAAAAGATTAAGAAAAGACAAAAAGTAAAGGTTTTAGTAATACTTGGTGCATGTTAAAGGATTTTCCATGTTTTATCGTTACTCTTTTGGTTTGTTATATTTTTTATCCTTTCCACATATTGAGAATAAAATTATAAAATCACTTTAAAATGATGGTTGTGTTCAACTTAGTGTAAAAATCTTGATATTCCATCGAATTCATCTTTTTAAAAATTGGTCTTCAATGCATGGGACCCTCTTAATTTTATTTTTTTTGCTAAATTGGACCCTTTTAAATTGGAAATATAGAATAATCCACCACAAATTGTTCCGAGTCACAAGAGAGATTCCAAATTCTTAGAGTTGCCTGGGCTCCTATACCTTGACTTGTACTTTGAATTTCATAAGTGCCCCCCATATAATTAGCTATGGTGGACCCAAAACAATTCATTACATTAATTTGTATATGAAAGATTTGGCTGGGAATCAAGATACTATTATTTGTTTCCTTTCTTTCCACTTTGGCCCGTGATTAAATGGGCTATGAATTTCTGACACCGATGGAGAAATAGATTTTTTCTTTCTTTTTTATATATATAAAAAAATATTATCTAAGACATGCCTTAGTCAAGTTGGGATAAGACTACTTGACAAAATGAGGCAATTTGACCCCTTAGATTTAAGTTTTTCATTTTAGGGGTTTAGAAAAAAAATTAATTATAAATTTTATATAAAACTATATTGTTTTATTAAGTAGTCTTAGTAAACATTATCTTAGATTATCTTTTCATATAAATATATATATATATATATATATATATATATATATATATAGAGAGAGAGAGAGAGAGAGAGAGAGAGAGAGAGAGAGAGAGAGAGTCTTTAGCTTTTTCTTTTATTTTTTAAAATTAAAGACACTTTACTTAAGTTATTTCTACTTTGGTTAGAAGATGCTACAAACCTTCTTTGGGTAGGCTGAGTTTTATTTTTTAATCATTTAGTAGAAGAAAAGTATCAAAGACTATAATCTTCCATTATGATGTCTCCATAAATGGAGTATTTCTTTATGCTTTGGTAACCAAAAGAGGAAAAAATACCTACTATGCAAGCATTATTTTACTACAAGTGAGCTACAACACATCAAGATCAATTCAAATAAGTTTTGAATTTTGTCATATCATACTTCAACTTTTTAATTAATGGAGATTACATTTTCTTCCACCAAAGATGCTTAATTAGTAATTAAAGTAATTTTCAGACCTAATGGAATGAGGTCTCGAACACTCTGAAAATCATTTGAGCAATAGGATCGATTAATGATCCTATAGCGTTACTTTCTCATAAGCCATTTTCATAATTACATGAAATAATTTTATTTCATGACACAGTAGATACTTTTGAAGTGTTCAAACTGCTCACAAATACTCTGGTATAATAATAAGGGTTATCCAATGCACACTTGAAGAATAATGAAGAAGGGAAAAATTAAGAAACTGGGAAAAATATGACATCTATATATATATATGCATAATCATTTCAACAGATGAGCATCCTTACCAAATTTTAGTGACATCAAAATTTACCAAGGCGTGTAATTTTGTTTTATGAAATGGACATTAATTAATATATAATAGTCAAAACTTATGCATGCACTCAATCCCATGACCCCCTCAGGAAAAAGGAACAAGATAAACCTTGACATGGATCTTGATACTGCACACATTTGTACAAAGAAAAAAGTTTTATTTTATCTCTATTTAATGCCCACTATCACAAGAGGAGGCAGGTCTGCAAGAACAAAAAAAATGTAATTCTACTCCCATTTTTCAAGCTGTAAATTCAAAAAAGCTGTACCAAATTGCTCTAAAAATTAATATATGCACATGACTTTCCACATTTGGCTAGCTATCTTTTGTCACCATTTGAGATGAATATATAGAAGTTAGTGTTTTTGGCTATATTAATAATTCAGTAATTAGCTACTAGTACTCCCATATAAATGGCTCCTCAAGCCGGAATCCTATATCGGCTCCAGCCAGAGGCGAAGCATAGGATAAATGTCCATCAAATCGATCTATGCCGTCCATAGAAAGATCTGGTAGGTCAAATATCATATCATCTGCATCATCATTATCTGTTGATGGAGAATCCAATGATTCTTGGCTATTTAGCAAGGACAAATATGTTGACGAATGCGAATCTGGGAGTACGACTGGGCTCGGCTTGGCTTGACATAAATCGGCTTCATCTCCGCCACGCGATTGCTCAGAAGATAGAGGGGCCGCAGCCTTGGCAGCAGCCACTTGTATGTCCTTAGGCGAGGTGGAGGCTGGCCTCGGAAGCTCATGAGCCAAATTCGGAAAGTTGAGATAAGCCGAGTGGCCTTTGATGGCTAAAGAGGCTACATCATGGGCTCGAGCTGCCATTTCAGCCGTGGGAAACGTCCCGAGCCATATTCTTGATTTTTTCTTTGGCTCTCGAATTTCGGATACCCATTTGCCCCAATTGCGCATTCGTACTCCGCGGTACATTGGGTGCTCACCGCCATTGCCACTAACGCCACCGCCGTTCTTACACCGCTTGTTAAGCTCATTGGCATTTTTTGGCTCTTGAGTTACTCTTTTTGAGCATTTTTTGCGCTTTTTTGAAGTCGCTGCTAAAAGGGTGGAGGAGGATGTGGTGGTGGAAGATGAGTTTAGGCGGTTGGAATTTGTCGAAAAGGTGATGGTGGGAGATGAGGAGGAGGTGGTGGAAGAGGAGGAAAAGTAATCTTGAGCTACACTCTCAATGTTGGTTTGTTCTTCCATGAGGTCTAGTGGTTGGCTAGAAAAATGTGAATGATGCTACATAAAAATAGAGAGGGTTGGGTTTTTATAATTCTTCATCAAATTAATTTATATTTCTTTAAATAAAGAAAAAGGGCAGTCATAAAAAGGGAAAAAATAAATATAAAGGTCTCCTTCGGGACTATAGATCAACTTGTTTCTTACCCCATGTGGCAATTCATATAAGCTTTGAGATCATCTTTTAACATTTTCATGTTGTTAATATTCTCATCGTCAATATTTACATCTACACTTACTTTATATTTAATTAATGCCAAACTTCATTTTCCTGTTTATGCATCTTTAATGTTTTGGCATCACTTCGAATTAATAATGGTAGGCCACAAAATTTGTACTCACTAAAATTTGGAACCACGTATTTCACATGCAAGCTGGCTAAGGGCCCTTGTACGGTTATCTAGATGATTAATTCCCCTCGTCCAATTAATTTCTAGTTCCTTTACCAAAAGAAATTAATTTACAGGTCTCTGTAGCCCTCAAACATCTAACACAAATCACCATTAATCATTCAAGTTTTAGTTATTTTATTATTTATATTTTGGCGATTGATATTGTCGAAACAAAATTGATATAATTAAAATAATGAGTATCATTTAAAGTGTGAATTGTCATTAGAACAATAATACTATTTTTACTCTAATAATATCAACAATTTGTATCTTTTTTACCATTCGATGGGAGAAAAGAAAAATTAAATTAATAATAACAAACGCAGACACAAAGTGAAAGCAACTAAATATAATCATGTTTATAACTAAAATATATTCTTGTTTATAACAAGTATTACACCTAGATTGATCATATTTTTAGAGTAAACTTATATCGTGGCAAAACAGTAACGTCGCAATGGCTGCTGGCCATAATTTCCTCAAATTTGGCAAATTACAAGTTAGACAAGCAAAGATATATAAGACTGATTAAGCTAATTACTTTTTGTGTATTTAACGTGTAGTGGTTGGCAATTCCAGGCTTGTTGATATGTCACCTTCAAGTTGTCCCAATTATGTCTGAATTTATATTACTTCTTGCATTATTAGAGGCTTGTAGTATTTGCCTGTGTGATCATAGTTCCATTCATATTATCTCTAATAATAAAGAATAATTTAATGGTACAAGTTACTCAACCAATCAAAATTTAACTATTATAATTATAAGCATGATCAAGTTAATACCATTATTAAGGGCCATAGTTTAATTCATCAACCACTTGAATTTGATCAATAATTCAATGTATATAAACTCAATTTTAAAATACTTCGAATTTTTTGTTAGGATACTTCTCAAATCCTATTCAGAGATGAAGTTGAAATATTTGAAAATTCGAGTTGGTGCAAGAATTGTTGGAATAATCCTCAAATCCAATTTCGAAAATGATTACTTTTATGGAAAGGAGGAGTAACATTTTTAATAGGAGTATTATTTTAAAAATAAATCTATTTGTAGTAGGAGTTTTGTTTTCGAAGTATCCTATTTTTTGAATAGGACGAAAAAAAAATTGTGAGTAATCTATAAATAGAGTATTATGTTTAGTTGTTGAAGTGTAGCACAACCAAAATCATATAGCATCTTAAGAGTTGAGAGAGGGTGTGAGTGAATTTTGTGTTTGTGTGAGGGAGAATGTTTTTGTAGCTTTTATATTTTGTACAAAAAAGTTGTATTGTGGGAGAAATGGTTTTGCAGCTTGTACTTCGTGCAAAAAGTTTTGCCGTGGAGATTAATTAGAATATTATGTAATCTCAAGTATTAGGGCGTAAAACTTGAGAGGAGTATTGTAAACCTATTATTTTGATATAGTGAAAATTCAAAATTTGGCCTATGATTTTTTCTTTTAAGGGGTTTTCATGTTAAATCTTATGTTGTTTTCTTCTTTCTTTCTTTATATTGTTTAATTTACGTGACTTAATTCCAACAAGTGGTATCAAGAGTTAGGTTGATTGGATCCAAGGTAGAGAAAATTAATTGTTGCATTAATGTGAAGAATAAAGAGAATACAAACTGAAGGAGTTGAATTTGATGTTCATGATGATGTTGATCAATGATAGATTTTGTACTTATGTAGGATCTCACTGTTACCGTCTCTAGATGATGAGGATGATGAAGATGCAGATGATATGGAAGATGCGAATGATAAGAATGATGCATACAAATAATGCAAATGATGCGGATGTTAAAGATGACACGAATAATGCAGATAGTACGAATGATGGCACGACTACAATAATGCTGACCGTGATGAAGTTAAAGTGTTTTGTGAATTCAAGTCAAGGTATGAATTGTTAGGATACTCCTCGAATCATATTCAAATATAAAGTTGAAATGTTTAGGAATTCGAGTTAATGCAAGAATTATTGGGATACTTCTCGAATTTTATTTAGAAAATGATTGTTTTTATGAAAATGAGGAGTCATATTTTGAATACGAGTTTTATTTTGGAAGTGTCCTATTTTAAATAGGAAGAGAAAAATTTGTGAGTATTTTATAAATAGAGTATTATATTTTGTTGTTGAAGTATAGCACTACCAAAATCATGTAACATACTAAGAATTGAGAGAGGGTACCTATGAGTGGGTTTTGTGTTTGTGTGAGGGAGCATATTTTTCCAACTCTAATACTCCATGCAAAAAAAAAACCTATTGTGGGAGTAAGGGTTTTGTAGTTTTTAGTTCGTGCAAAAAGTTGTGTCATGGAGATTGGAATATTGTGTAACCTCAAGTTTTAGGGTATACAACTTGAGAGGAGTATTGTAAGCACATTATTTTGATATAATGGAGCTTCAAAATTTGGCTCGTGGCTTTTTTCTTTTAAGGGTTTGTTATGTTAAATCTTGTATTGTTTTCTTCTTTATTTATTTATATTATTTAATTTGCATGACTTAATTCCTAACAAGTGACATTATGAGCTACGTTGATTGGATCTAGGGTAAAGGGAATAAATTGTCGCACTAGTGTGAAGAATAAAGAGAATGCAAATTAAAGGAGTTGTATTCGAGGTTCATGATGATGCTAATCAATGAGAGATTTTGCACTTATGGAGGATCACTGTTACCATTGCTAGATGATGAGGATGATGATGAAACATAAGATGCGAATGATGTGGATAATGCATATGATGCGCGGGATGTGCATGTTATGGATTACGCGAATATGCAGATAGTACGAATGATGCGGATGGTGGTGGCGATTACAACAATGATGAAGTTGAAGTGTTTGTAAATTCGAGTCTATAGAAAAATTGTTGGAATACTTATCGAATCCTATTTAGAGATAAAGTTAAAATATTTAAGAATTTGAGTCAATGCAAGAATTGTTGGGACGCCCGTCTAATTCTATTTAGAAAAAAATTGTTTTTATGTGAAGGAGGAGTTATATTTTTAATAGAATTATTATAATTTTAAAAAAGAATCTATTTGTAGTATGAGTTTTATTTTGTAAGTGTTCTATTTTGAATAGGAAGAGAAAAGTTTGTAGGTACTACTTTATAAATAGAGTACTGTGTTTAGTTCTTTAAGTGTAGCACAACCAAAATTATGTAGCATCTTAAGAGTTAAGAGAGGTAGTGAGTGAGTTTTGTATTTTTGTGAGGGAATGACATGATCCTGATCATGTCTATATCAAACGAAGTTGAGATTTTTGTTCATCAAGCTAAAGAGATTAAGGAAGCTCAAATGTGCAGGCCAAGTGAATTAAATTCAAGCCTTAAACCAGCACAACCAAGCTAAGCTCGACAATCATAATCTAATTAACGAGCAACAACTTAGTAGTCCAACTGGGCTGACCCAATTGGGTTCAAGTCAAGCAAATAAAAGGTGGCCCAAGTCTTAGAAGGAATTCAGCAATTTCATTCAAATTCAATCAAAGGAAATTAAGACCTAAGTTCGACAATAGCATGACTCCTAAGCACGACAACTAATGTTCCAAATTCAAATCCAATTCCAGTTGAAATTTGGTTCAGTACAACTAAGACAATTCAACAAGGAAAGAAACGTAACAAGGAATATAACACTAATTAGAATTTTTGTTTTAGCAGATTTTTATTTCCTAAATTAAGTTAATTTTTATGTAATTAGATTTCCTTTTGTAATTAGGAGTTTTCATAACTAGTTGATTGCAATTAGGGTTATTAGAATCTTCTATATATTAGTATAAATAGACATCATAGCTGAACATTGTAAAGGAAGTTTTGGAGTTTATAAAATTATTGAGTGATGTTTTTCTTTTGGTTCTTTAAGAACTAACGAACTTATCGAGTAATCCATAGTGTTCAACACGACATATCAATCAATAGTCCATAATTGATTGTGACATCATTCTACTATACATCAACCGTTAATTGTACCAAGGTTACCACTTCAATATAAATGAGGGGTCAATGTGTCATTGATGTTCCACCCATAACCTGTGTTAGAACGATCTGGACGACTACCACCTCACGCAAGCGAGCCGTGTAGTCTATCATTTGGCATCAGAGCTGGTTCACCAAATCTATCATTTGGTATCAAGAGTTAAGTTTGTAGCAGGTTACTTATCCTTTTATTTTTCTTGTTGCGTATTGTAAAAAAATAAAATAAATCAAATTGTTGCAATTGTTGCTAACCTAATTCTTTAGCTATATAAACCCTTAAATTCTATCAAAATCTACAAGTCTTTTGATCCAACGAAATTAACAATTGTATTTGCTACAGTTTGCTTCCCACATATAATTATAAATTTTCCAGCTACAACCACGAATTCCACAACTTACAAAGCCATAAAATTCCATAAGCCTAACAAGTTTTCTCGAAAATTTAAAAGCATACAAGAAACAAGGATAGATGTTACCTTATTTATAAACCTTATCTAGCTGAAAATTTAGAGTATCCATAATAACAAGATCAATCCATATTACCAATACCTCATTCAGATAAACAATGTTACAAACAAAGTTCTCATCTTAACCCTAAAGATCTTCCATCATTTCATAAAATCTGTACATCTGAAATTCATAGTATCAGTAATAACATGATCAGTTCGTATAGTATTATCAATACCCTCACTTAGATGTCTAACTTTATTTACTAATGAACTCATCTCTTTCATAACCTTTATTAACTTTAAAAAAGTAAAATACACAACACATTTCATTATTAAAAGAATAATCTTTTATTCATATTTAAGTTATTACAACTTAACTTCTATTATATCAAGTCTTTTGACTTAAGTTTTATTATAATTAAGGAAAGTAATGCATACATGCTTCCTAATTTAATCTTCATTTCTTTACAACCATATTCTTTTGATAATTCTTCTTTAACTACAAATAAATGTTTATTTGCAAGAATGAGCACAATAGCTCAACAAGTTTAACAAATAATACATACACGGTTTATGCTTTTAATATGACTTTATCATGCTTTTACTCAACAGATAACAATTTTAACTAAACAGTTTCATTTAACATTCACATAGAGCCAAATGAACTTCATATATCATTTATCAGTTTAACAACGTGTCTTTGTGTAGAACAAATATTACGCCACTAGTACACAATTAATTTACCCATAATACTTGAAAGAAACTTGTCTGATTGATAATACAGTTTAAGTTAATTTATGCATTTCACTCGTACGACCTACAAGGTATGTGAGTTTAACATAATCATTAGTCCCATTAAGATTCCCTTACAATACTTTATGATTAACTTAGTTTAAGTTTCTAACTATGTTTCGTTTATAGTTTAATTTATCCGCCTTTTATATAGCCTACTAAATTAATAAGTTGAACATGCTTATTAAGTTATCATTGAACTCTAATCCACTTAAACTATCTCTTTCATATGTTTGGAATTGGAATTTATAAGTGCTTATAACATCTACTAAGTTAGACATTAAAAATAACTCAAAAGGTGAAATTTAACAATTTTGAAATTCTGGGGAATGTGTCAGGGCAGGCTAAGTTTTGCTTACTGAATATGTCAGGGCTATGTTTGGTAGAGAGTAGGGGTGATCATGATGCGCTTTAGTGCAGTTTAAAGCCCAAAAACGCATATAAAATCGCTTAGGTGTTGTTTGAAAAATTCAAAATCGCACATGAAAAAGTTTATGATTGGTGCAGTGCGGTTTTGGTTTCAAAACCAAATGAAACAATTAAATTTTATGCAATTTAAATTAGCAATTTAGCATCACACAATATTAAATATCACTTCAATAACACACACAACCATACTTATCCAGTCTTATATACGTAGCTATCTCTATAAAACTATCTAAACATGTGGAGAAAATGGTCGAAAAAATTATGTTATATTAGAAAACACAAGACAACATGATGTTACTTGGGGACTCTAATTTTGGAACAAAGTACCTTACCTATGAAAGAAAAAAAAATGACATAACAATGTCAATTTGCCAACAACTCCAACAGAAAAATTAAAAAGTAATAAGGATAGATTCAACAAATCATCAAGTATTAAAAACAATAACTTCATTATGGATAAAAAAAAAAAAAATCCTCAAAATTCTTAACTAACGTGATCAAGCTATTAGAGAATCTCTTGGTTGGGCACCATCTTTATTTAACTAACACTAAGCATGCAGATAACCGCAAGTGCCAAAAAATTAAGTAATTAAAAAATGAACAAAATATAGCATATTTAAGTTTGCTCAAACATCAGTTTGAGAATTACTAACAATCGTAACTATAAAAACACTATAGAATGCCACAATATGGTTGCAAAATCTAAAAATCTTAATAAGAGCATTAAATAATGCCATAGAATAAAAACAAAACAAGTAGTATAATTTACCCTTAAAGCTGGTGCTACCTTATAAAGATGACGTCATTTTAGCCATTATTAGTGTGGTACAATTTCTGCGGTGCGGTGGACCATAGAAATCAAAATCAAACCACAAATGCAATTTTAAAACCCTTATAAAATCGTCATATACTCTAGAACTGTTTGTGCAATTTTATTGGTGCCATTTGATTAGTTTTTTGTGCGATTTCGGGACCAATTTCGATTTTTCTCACTCCTAGCAGAGAGGTCACAGTCGGGGAGGATCCAATTAAACCAGCGAATCTGCTGAGGCAAATATTAGCAGCATTAAAACTCTAATTTTGACTACCAGAGCCTCTTTCACTAAATTTGTCATAATTTCTTCATATCGTAACATTTTTTGTGATTATTGAGTCAATTTTCATCAGAATTTTCCCTTTTACAACTTTTCTCCATATCAAAATTCAAGATTCCAATTTAAAATAGACTCAAAATCGCTCACAATGACATAATAAAAACTAATTTCATAAATCATTGCTGATTCGATTGCTTAAGTCTTGATGCCACAAGCATTATCTTGCTTAGCCATCATGTTTTATGTCTCTAAAACATCTAATTACATAATTTTAACCTACTCATGCAGTAATTCATGAATGCTTCTCAAGAACATAAGAACATAAATATTTCATGAATATTTCATGTTTCATAGTTTATTACTTTGATTACTACAACCATGATATCTCAAATATTGTCTTGCTTGAACACAATGTTTTAGGATTTCATAACACTAAATTACAAAATCATAATCCTAAGTATGTTTGAAATCATGACTTCTACTCAAGAACATAAAAACATAAACTAAAATCACAAAAGCATAATTTTTATTACCTATTAAAGTGCAAGCTTTATTACTCTTGATTCTTCAAGCTATCAACTAACACTCTCTACGAGATTATACTAACTTCTCAAGCTCTTGAATACTTTGTATATTGGTGAAAATAATGAATGAAGAAGGCTTCTATTTATAGACAAGCAAGAGCTAGGATAAAATGGACATAAGGCCATAATACTTGGCCTACAAGTCTTATAACTCAAAAGATCTAACACAAGTAAGCTATCTAGGCTCCTTCCTCTCCATTAATGTTCGCCCCCCTTTCCAACATTGACTAGGTTAGCTTAATTTACCTTGCTTAGCTTTTTGTTAATCTTACTTACATGGTTAATTAATTGTAACTAACCCTCACTTAACTTGCTTAGTTGTGTTTAGTAGCTTCACTTAGGAACCCTAGGCTCACAACAAGCCACACCTCTCCATCCTATGCTTGACAACACACCCAGGAAGTCGAGTCTCACTTTGCTTCTAAAAATGCAAGACAAATATACATACTTACATAAACTGTAAGTATTTAAACTTTCTATAATGGTCAAAATGGCCTTCCTTTCTCTACAAAGGTAACCAAACTATCTAAACCAACTTGATTAGCCCTAGTTTAGTTCTTCTAACTTAGTTACACCAAACCTAGTTTATTTTCTAGTTTGATTCCAACTAAATTGTCAAGTCACTTAGTTTGTTTCCAACTAAACTAGTTAATCATCTAGTTCATTAGATAGACATCTAATTCATTCTTAACCAAACTAGTTAGCTTTCTAGTTCAATCATAATCAAATTATTTACCTTTCTAGTTTGATTCCAAGTAGCCATAATTGTTTACTTTATTTTTCATACTTTGACTTTCCGTATTTCTATCGTATAATTTTCGTATTATTCTTGTATTCTACTCGTATAATATTTCATATTATATTTGTATTTTATTCCGTATTTGTGAATAGTGATTTTCTATTTAGGTTTTAACTCTCTTTAGATTTTAACCATTAGGTTTAGGTTTTAACCCTTAAATCAATTTTAGATTTTAATAAGTTTTAAGGAGAATAATTGAACCAAAACACACATTTAATCCCTAACACAAGGAGTAGGTCAAAAATGTTTAATTTCTTTAGTGATCACATAGCACATAGTTTAGGTTAAAAGTTTAACCTTTAATCGTATACGATCGTATTTTCGAGTCATAGTTAGTCTTAACATAACTCAGTGTATACCTGAACAATCATTCTCTTAGGTATTTTATTTTATAAAAACTACATTTTAATTAATAACATTTATTTAATCTCTCAAGATTATACTTACTAACCTTAATAATATTCGGGATATTACAATTTTTCTCTTTAAGAATTTTTTACGTTAAATTTTGTGTTGTTTTCTTCTCTCTTTATTTATATTATTTAATTTACGAGTCTTAGTTCCCAACATTTTTTTCTTGTGTGCGTATGTTAAAAATGTAAAATAACTAATTGTGTACGTAGAAAGTATAACTTATATGATGAAATTATTAATAAAAAAATAAAACAATCTGAGGGGCAAACCATGTATTTTCATGTTGAGTTTTGTTACTAGGGATGAAGACAACTGATGCAACACTCACATACATGACTGTCCCAAGATACTATATTTGCCGAATTTTAAGGTCCAATATGTGATAACCATTTTTGGGCAAAAGAAAAAAAAAAGAAAAAAAGAAAAAGAAAAGAGGCATACTTGAATTACAAAATGGGCACATGCCTCCCAAGATATTTGTATACAGTATTTGTTAGATTAAATATAGGTCATCGATAGTTGTCACAACGGTAAGTTTCGTTAAAAATTTGAAGTGTAATTAAAATAAGTATAAAAATATTATTAAATATATTTGTTTTAATGATATAAATATTATTCTAATATTATCAATGGTTTAAATACATAATGCTCAATCGAAACCAAATTCCTTTCTTAAAAATATTGAATACCTTGAATTACCTTTTTTAATTACCTTCGTCTTCCATTTCAGAATCTTTATTACTCATATAAAATTCCCTCACTTTCTTTTTATTTTTTAGATATTGTAAATATTCATGTAATAATATTTTTGTTATTATTCTAACGACACTTTATACTTTAAGTGATATTTATTATTCTAATAATATTATTTTTACTCTAACCATATTAACCGATTATTTTTTTACCATCTCTCGAGCCAGCACATGAAAACTATATTCTGCGTCCGAATTAAATAACCTCATGCATAAAACCATCCTAGGAAATTAATCTAGTTGGGAGGTTTATTGAGCAGTTACATTTTATTTTATGTCTTGAAGAAATTCCATTTTAGTACTCTATTTATTTTATTTTTATTTGTATATATTATATTTGATGTTTTTTTTTAGTTTTTCTTTTCCGTATTTTCTTGTGGACTCTAACAATTATCCAAGGAAATTAGTCATCATATGGGTCCTGTAGTAGTTAGGCGAAATAAGGGTGAATGGACTTTCCGTCCCTACTGTGAAATATCCTCCTTGTTATTAATTCGGGAAAAAAAACAAAAAAAAATATCCTCCACAGAATAGGCAGTAAAATGGGCATTTGTATATTTTAAAGTTTAAATAAATTATGATCTAAACCTAACTTTGGGCTATCCCAAATCTAACCATATTATTATATTCATTTCATCTAGAAATCTTTATGCAGTGAATTATATATCTATATATGTACGCATATGCATATTTATATTACTTTGGAATTTTCCCTTCGCGAACAAGCTTCTTTAAGGTTTCTAGCTTCTAAATTTTATTTTTTCCATTAGTTTAAAGATTTTAATCCTTATGAAAAGACGGCTGATACCGTAGAGTAAAAATGATATCGTTAAAATAATATAAGTCGTTTAAAGTAATAAAGTATCGTCAAAACAATTATAAAACTATTGTTAGCAAATGTGTATTTGTTCTACAATGTTATTTTCAGTTTGACAATATTATAACTTAAAAAATTTGTAAGACTTTTATTTTTAATAAAGTTACAAGATGTGCTTAATTATTATTTATGTGAGAAGGACTTTATGTATGTAAGTAATACCTTCTTATGAGATTAGCATTTCTCATATTAAATTGTTTTCATTACATGCCATTACTTACATTTAATTTTTTTAAATATTTTTGGCTCATTCTTATTTAGGGTCCTAAATACAAATTATTTTTAATTTCAATGAAACCTTGATAAATTAATATAATGAATTAAAGAAATTAGAAGCCCTCAAATATTTAATCAAAGAAATTTGATCAAATTGGGTTAGATAGGAAATCGAATATTTAAAAATACAGTAACTAAAAATAGCAAAAAATTATTTTTCATATTGTTCTCTACCTAAGAAGGATAAAAAAATAATAATTAGTTTTATAGCCTTTTAGACAGAAATAATAGTTTGTCCAAACTTTTGAAGTAATATAAACTATAAAACGTATTTATCATGTACATATTATTGTTCAACCGTCATGACATGGTAGGTGATACAATTATACATTACTTAAAGACAATTAACTACCATAAAGCAAGAAAGAAACGTAACATTAATATATTATGTCCCATTATCATAAATATCAAAAAGAAAAAAACATTATTTCACAAATATATAATAATTTTATGCTTAATTGTATCACTAAAATTACAGTATAAGTTAGTAAAAAGTGTGACATTTTATTTATTTATTTGTGCCAAGGTGGCATTATGTTACGTAGCAAGTTATGTTAGGCGAGTTCGTATTATATATTATTAGGTAAAGAAAACTATTGGAAATGTTAGGTAACAAATTTGGAAAGTCTTGGATAACAAGCAATTGCGAATCTTTGCATGTAAGATTAGGGTTTGATTTTTACATATACGAGTCTACATAAAGGAGCTAACGCATCTTGAACGTACTTCTTGGACTTTGAAATCAATATTTATTACATATGACAATATATATCATTGTATATTTCTCAATAATTAGATTTATATATATTGTTCTTTTGTTGTCTCTGTTTCCCTCTTCTTTTACTATGAGTGTCCTGTCCTATTTGTTGTAGGCTCAATAATTATATAAGTGGTGGGCCGAAAGAGTGATGTTGATGCTTTCGTTTTATATTTGCTATGTGACCTCAATCCTAATTATACTATAATTAAAGAGACACGTCTTAATTATTAATAAATGATCACCTTTGATAAATTTTTTAATTATTTTTATGAGTTAAATAATAAAAGAAGATAAAATGCACTCCCTCGGTTTCAGAATATAATTTTATTATTAATTTTTAAAAATCAACTTAATTAAGACATTTTAAAACTTAAAATTAACACAAAGTCCTTTAATTTTTTAGTCAATACGTTGATAAATATTATAAATTATTTAAAATGTGTTATTTATTGTAAGATTAATTTTTTTTATATATAATTTTTGATAAATCATCTTAATTTTATGTTTTAAAATATGTCAAATTAATTTGCAAAAGTCAATAAAATTTTTATAATTTAAAATAAGAAAAATATATCGTTTTGTGAGTTTGAAATCGATTGACCAAAGTAGTCGTTATAAATGTCACAAGTGTTTTAACATTCGATAGGGAGTGCATAATGGGGTCATTGAAATTGTGTAACACCACTCGAAGGTGCCAACTTATTATATAAGAAAAATAAGTAAAGCAATGTGTGCGATTTCAACTGCTATATAAACCCTAGCCCTAACTAGAAAATATTTACTAGTATGATTATATATATATATATATATATATATATATATATATATATATATATATATATATATATATATATGTCTGGATTGAAAAAAGTTTCTGGACTCGCCCGCCCATGTTTCAAATGATTCCAGTTGGTTATTATGAAATGCGAGACATAATTGGAGCAAAAATTCCAGTCACAAAATGGCCAACAATTGTATAATGTTGTGCTAATTTTTATTTATTTATTTATTCTTAAATATAGAAAGTGCACTACAAAGAAAAAGAATACCTTCTAGTGTCAATTGTTGGGGGAAGAACATGGTTTGTTTCTCTAAAAATAGAATTATATAATATTATATGCGATTATTATCTTTCGCTACTCGAAAGTGGTAGAAACACACACACACACACACACACACACACATATATATATATATTGAGTGGCTAGTGCCATATATAATACTGGAAGGCATGTGAGAACCATCCAGAAATGAGACTTTGTATAATATGTTCTGCCATCATTTTGTCCACTATAAAAGTAATAATATTCCTTTTCATTCATTACTTGTTGTAAATTTTGTGCAAGACTTTATTTTATTTTATTTTTAAAATTTATGATTTTATCTAGATAATGACATGAATATTTATTTTCTTTCCATGCTACCAAGCTAGGAACTTACCCAACTATACGCCATGCATGATTGAGTAGTGACATTAAACCGAGTACATAAAACATAACTTCTAGGTTACCAAATGGACATTGGAGGAAAAGCATGTACTTTCTCTGCCCGACATTCCTGGCCATCCATGGTACTCTGGCATCTTTCAACCTATCACTTACAAGGTCAGGCCAACTCTCTTGGAATTTGACATTTTAACTTATCTAGAGGAGCAAGTTGAACAGAAAATTTTAAATTATGTCTTGGCCAAGCTTGATTACAAACCACTTTTAAAACAACATTTTTTTAACCTTAAATTCCAACCATGTAGATAATAAGAGGATGAGAAAAAACACGAAAATCCAAAGTATTTTCTTGATTTTGATTACATGATTAAATTTCCTAAAAATTGATGCGGCCTTTTTTTTTTTTTTTTTTTTTTTCTTGGTTAGATTTTTAAGAAAATGCTTATAACGATTTTAGATTAATTTGTGGCCAACTTCGCTACGTCATGCCTTACATTTTATTTTATCTGCAAAAGTATGATTGTGATTGCCACAATTAATTTGTGACAACTACCCAAAACAATATAATTTTTAGGTAGAAAAAATTATTAAAATGACTATAATAATACTATTAATGAAATCCATTAGGTAACAACTACCCTAGTAAAATACTTGGGCCACAGTTCGATGATTGTGGTAACCACAACTACACTAAGCCCATATACATTGATAAATATAAATGAATAGATAGAGAGGGATCATCCCCCCAACTCCCAAGTACTAGGGATGACAAAGCCACTGACAGTCAGAAGGCTACTCAACTTGATAGTATATACAAATATCACAATAATAGGCCACATCTTTGACATATAATGGTAACTAGATCAACTGGAAACCTGTAAGATGATTTTCAATGAAAAGACTATTTTACTGAATGTCAACCCAAATTGAATAATTAAAGCTAAAGATTTGAGGGATGGAGTAAAAAGATATAAGTATTGGTGCAGTAACAATGCAATCAATAGAAACATTAGATAAATAGAGAACGGGTGTTTGGGGTTGGGGGTGGGGGTGGGGGAAGGAATGGCAGAATACCTCCCCTAATACAAAACTTGGTGATTGCCTTGTAGCACAACAGATAGGAAAATACTGTCAGCCTTTTTGCTGGTTACATGCCATTCAAGGCATATTTGGTCCATCATCATCATCATCTTCGTCGTAAGCTTCCTGCTGTCTTTGCTGTTCCTTCCGCCTCATCTCATCTTCAATATTAACACCATGCAGAGTGGTTTCCTTGCAGTCGTCCAGCACCACATTCGATGAGTGCTTGCTTGGCTTTACCGTTAAAATGGTCTCCAAACTCCTGCATTTCTCAAGGGAAAGAAAGCCGGATCTGGAAAACCAACATTAAAATGAATGAATTGCCGGCCCTTGATGAATGGCCTCTTGTAATGCGGCATTACCTCATCATTGATTGCCTTGTACTGATCTGCAGTTCGAAAAGATAAATGACTAAACATGGATTTTTATGTTCAAACATATGAAAGGGAAAAACATGATGGCTAGGTAAATACCAGGCTTGATGACCTTGCCAGGGTTTGATTTTATAAGAAGCTGCCAGCCATCAAGATGAGTAATGGCAAACTGAAACCCACAAAGAACCTCGGTTAAAGTGAGGGTGTGTTCCACATAGAGATCATCAAACTTCCGTTTGAACTTGGGGTGCTCCTTTAGTTGAAGTACAAAGATAACGTCTCCCGTAATTGTGTTGGGCTGCAAAATAGAAAGTCAAAACCACAAAAAGTTCATTAGGCATGTAATGCTCAAATAGGAATATATAATTCAAAGAATAAAGATTTTATCTCAAACAAAACCAAAGGGCAGAAACGTTGTATTCTTTCACAAAACAGCAACAGCTACCATTCAGACCTAAGACCAAGCACACAATTATTCGTGCCTTCACCATAATACTTCATTTACAGCTTCGGCAAACTTGAACTGATTCACCCATAAAGTTGCCCTTTATTATTATTATTATTATTATTATTATTATTATTATTTTGAAAAGTAATCCCAGAAAGCTGCCTGATCTTGCATCTACTTAGAACAAGGAGATGCATGAAAATCTTAAATATTATTCACACTTTATCCCTGTTCTAAATTTGTCTTACTGAATGGTTGAACGAACCATTAAGCAAACTCCTTGGCAAAATTCATTATTTAAACAGCGTTTTAAGGTACTTCTAGATTACTTTTTTAAAATTCTTAATTTTGATAAAGTAGGTACTTTTTCCAAGATATATGGAGAGACGCGTCAATGGTTCTAGTCAAACCCGAAATAAAAAATAAGCACCAGTTTTATCAACAGAAAGAGGACCAGAAAAGCTAATACAGAATATGAGTGTAGAAATATCCAATTTACCGCTTCATCAGCTTCTCCTGCAAACACAATCTTCTGACCATGCTGCATCCCTTTTTCAACACGCACTTCCAATACTTTTTTTCATGTATAACCTTGCTCCCTTTGCACTGCGGGCATCTATCTCTGTCATTGATGACCTCTCCTGTATTAATAGAAGATGCTTATGAAGAACTAAAAATGAAGGTTACATTGCCAAAACAAAAATAATGATACAAAGTATGTGTTTTATCACTTTTATTAAGGTACCAGAGCCTCTACATTCAGCACACACATATTGCATCTGCTGGATCATGCCTGGTCCAATCTGTCGTGTTGTGACCCTAATTCCAGTACCTTGGCATCCATAACATGTCCCGGAGTTCCCACTCTTTGACCCTTTCCTGTTTGATAAGGAATACACATCAAATTCTGTCATAACTATATATCATGAAACGCTGGTATCATGTCAATATATAGAAATATGTGAACATGACGAGCATAGCCATCAATCCCCAGTTAGATTTAGTCACAGACAACAAGACCAAAAACATTCAACTTCTGATTTTAAATTCAAGTAATAGTTACTTTAAAAGTGGTTCTATGTGCACAAATTATATACAAACAGTTGTGCACTAACAAACAAACAAAAAGTAGTAAATGAGTCCTACCATTTAAATTATTGATAACGTTCATTAACTTTTTAAGTCATTTTTTTACTAATCAATACATTGGGTAATAGTATTTATGCACAACTCTTTATACACAGTTTGTACACATAGAATTACTCTCAACTTAAATAGTTCTTTCCCACTCCAATTTAAGTAATTATATTTTAAGTTAAAATAGAGATAAATAAAAACTAGATACCAAGACTTAGAAAAAATTTAGATCTAACATGCTGTAAAATCTTGTTCTGAATCTTTAAAGCTGTTCATACAAACTCCCAAAAACGCATCTTTTGTTTCATTCCTACACCATATGCTAATGTCAACAAGCATGAATTTGGAAAGGGATTTCACCTTGAATCCAACCAACTATATCAATTATCCAAGCAGTGCCCTACGAGTTACTTATCTTTAATCTTTCTTTACAAGCCTCTTTTGCCAAACACAAAAGCCCATCATAGGCACGTCCTGTCATTTTAGATGATATTTTCATCTGTTTGATAAGTATCCTGTCATTTTAGATTAATATAAGAGCATAAATGATCAGCAAGATCCAAGTTAGAATAAATGTCTCAGATCCACATCATATGTGTTTCTGATCAGTAAAAAACCAAGTGATCAAGTTTGAGCTCCTATTTCAAAGGAAAAATCACATGTTAATTATAGAAGACATACACTAAAAGGAGCTTCAAAGCATATGGGCAAAAACTTGCATCCAACAATATCTTTGAAGCACAATAAAGGTGAAGAGAAACAACCACCCATTTGGTAGTTGCAACCAACCCAAGATTAAAGGAAAATGCAATATAAGCTGAGATTTAAATATACCCATTGCATTTTTGACATAAGATATTCTTGGAAAGAGAGAGTTTCTTTATTGTGCTATTGTACAACTCCTCTAACGAAACCTTCAAAGTTTGCATAACGTCTTCACCTTGCTTCTTTCTCCTTGAACTATCACCACCTACAAACTTTATGAAAACAAAATAGAAGATCAAAAGAAGTACTACCTCCATCAGGAATTAAGTCTTTTTCTTTTCTCTATTTTTTTTTGTTTGTGCGCGTGTGTTGGCGCGAATTTGAAGATTGCCGAAACCACATCTATAGATTATTATTTTTTAATTTTTTCTAATATAGTTCAAAGTATAACACATGAGTGTGTTGATAATGTAAGAAATAGATTAATAGAGTGTTCATGACACATCTTAAAATTTGTGCCAAAAATACTCAACCCCACAATATATGCCGGGCAAAGGGAGCATAAAGACAAAGAAAATTAAATGGCATTCTCACCACCAAAACCTCCACTGAAGAAAGATTCAAATATATCAAATGGATTATGAGCAGAACCACCTCCCACTCCCATTCCCTCTTTAAGAGCATCTTCACCATATTCATCATAAATTTCTCTCTTCTCTGGATCACTAAGAACTTCATATGCTTGAGCTAACTCCTTGAACTGAGGGCAGACGTAAGACTAGAGAATTAGAGAAATACAAAAACTGTTTTTCCATAATGTAACTTTAATGAAGTGCCAAAATATGCAGTATCTCACCAGGGGTAGCATCTAATATCAAAACTGGACACGCCGCAAGTGCAGTTCAAATACAGTAGCCAAAATTCAGCAGGTCAGAGTAAACAATGTACATGATAATATGCTATATGAAGAGGGCAACTAGACTTCACCTTTTCAGGATCTCCACCTTTATCGGGATGATTCTTTATAGCAGCTTTTCTGTATGCTTTCTTGAGCTCATCTTGACTTGAACTTTTTGGAACACCAAGAATTTCGCAATACTTAGTATTATCGCTTTTCTTTGGAGCACGACCAAAAATGGTGAACTTATTTCAATGCTGCAACAAATAAAAACATATCAAGTCATTATGCTCTAGTAATGTCTGGAAATTGATTGGAGAGAGAAAGAGAGAGAGAGAGAGAGAGAAGGAGAAAAGAGGCCAAAATATAGCTGGATGGTTAAATTAACATAACATAATGAATAACCAACGGTTACAAAATAAGATTAACAGAACGTAAAACCAGAATGTTAGCATATACAACTGTAGATAATGCAAAGTCACTAGGAAAAATTTCCAGAAACTAAAAAGCAAAATAAAGTATTTACATTTTCTATTGCATGTCAACATCTAGGGAATCGGAATTCACCATAGGTGAGAATGCATCAAATGTTTGGAGATACAATAGACGCTTAAAATCAATTAATAACTATAGGATGACAAAGCATAAGTGTTAGTAAAAAGTGTACTTATAAGAAAGTGTCGCATACTTTCAACATCGACACAAATGGCCAAGAGCATTCTTTTTGCCCCTTCATTCGCTTCACAATAATTATTTTTAACTAAAAAATTACTATCAATATAATTTTAACATCAAACCTCTATTAAGTTTCAAATATTTCTCCTTCCAAAAAATACTATTCTAGAATAGAATAAAATTTTTTAATTGTTAGGTGCATGAGAACTAGCAATGCCTATGCTACTAAAAGGGTAATACCACACAACAGTAATTACCACGAGGACCATGACTGTTTCTATTTTCCTTGTTATAAATGCATCATGTCATAATAATAACATGAACAAGTTCTGTTATTGACTATAGACTCGAAATGTAATGAACAGATTACCAAAGATAAAATCCGAAAGGCCCTTTTATACTCGAACAGTCCGTCAAAATTAGATGCGGCAATCCTCCTTATCCTTGAAAATCCTTAAAAACATTGCATGATCAATGATCTCTGCGGTTCAATTTTACTCTGATAAATAGTCCACAGTGCTGGAGAAGAAATGATAGCAGAATCCAGCATACCAATTTACCAAAGAAGAGGAAGCAGGCACCATATTTCAGAATAGCAATAGTGATCACTACGAAAAGATTCCCATTTAAGTTAAATAAGCCCGAACCAAACACTGTATGCACTCTGTGTTGCTTTCTGACCCATCTCAAACATTGAAAGTAATCCACCAGCATTCTCTAATTTTATATATCATTTTCATTTTTGATGTAATGTTTGACTCCTATTTGGCTATGAAATGATAAATTCAGTGCTACTAAATAAGTTTACAACTAGGAGAAAATAATGATATTTGATGCAAATGTTGAATTCCAAACTTATGGCTATTTATGATAGGTGCTAGTATTTTAATGAGCTTAAACTTTGAAGTTAACTACTTGCTTAAGGTTATGTAATAAGATTTACTTATTATATGCAAATATGAATATCTAGACAATATATAAAATCTCAATATTTCCCCAACATATCCTATCCTATTTTATCTTAAAAATATCGTACCACATATTGCTTTTCTTTGTCATATCACTACTTCCACCTCAGGCAACTTTAAATTGTTCTTCCACCCTCAATCAATTATCCTCTTCAGTCAATCAATCATTCAACATAACTTTCAAAATTTTAAAGTTCTATCGGCATGACAACGACCCACAATTTCCATCACGTGCGCGTACACAAGACACTGACATATATATTTGGAACCAACTTGACCCAAAAAGCTTAAGTCATTAGGTCTTGAGTCCATTCATATATATTAATCATTCACTATTTTATTATTTATCCGATTTGGGACTCCAACTCACTTGTAATATCTTAACGATCTCCTCCTTACAAGTGAGTTCATCACATCAACACCTTCTCTTCAATCACTGTAATACTAATTCTTGGCTAGCCACTCTCAGTTTTTCCATCGAGACTCAACTTCTATGAAGAATTAAACATTTTCTCTTCAATCACCGTGGATCACCAATTTTCTGGAAACCAATTTTCGACTAAACCCATTGAGAATTCAACATCACCCCACCAACCCATTCGACTAAACCCATTGAGAATTCAACATCACCCCACCAACCCAAGATCAATCTTCCATAGCTCTGATACTTGTTGGGGAGAACCGGGAATCCCACGCTCATATCAGGGATCCCGCGCGTCGCGTGCGCGTACACAAGCCACTAATATACATGTTTGAAATTCAATTTGACCCAAAAACTTAAGCCATTAAGTCTTAGGCCCGTTCTTGTATATTAATCATTCACTTTTTCATTATTTATGTAACGTGAAACTCCAACTCATGATATCCTAACAATGTGGAATTCAGTATCCAACTTGGATGACTAAAGGTTGCATATTTTGGTATAAAAAAATTAGTCCAATGAACTCAAATTCCACAAACCAAATTCTAAAATTGTCAAATTCCACAAAATTAGTATCCAATTCAAACAAAATCGAATCTAATAAAACTGAACTAAAAGCAACCAAATTTAAATTCATAAATCCAACCCATTTTAAACCTCTAAACCGTCAATTATTTTCAACAAACAAAACCCACAAAAAATAAGGAAAAAAAGAGATATTTAAGTATAACAAAGGTAAACAAACATAACATACTCATATACAACAAGATAATGAAGAAAAAAACAAAAATTAAAGTAAAAGGAGACACCTTTACAAATTACGGGGGAGAAGGAGAGATAGAGAGAGGAGAATGATCTTTGCCGTCGCAATCTAGCAGAGGATCTTTTACTCTATTGACCAGGGGAAGAAGACTAGTAGCTATTAAAAGTTTCAGCTGGTGAGCTAATCAGATGACGGTCACTCTAATTGGGGGCCTACAAAAATTGAGTTTGGGACGTCTGCGCGAGATCTAGGTCGTCCTTTTTCAGATCTGACGGCATATATGAAACTGAAAGACTTTGATTGTTGTTTGGTCACGATTGACCGTCTACTTAACCAAAGGGCTAATAGTAATTTCATCCTCGAAATTTCATCCCTTTTGCAATTGAACCTATAAATTATAAATATTCTTGATATAAACCCTCAAGTATGTTAATATTCTCGATATAGTCAGTAAATGATGATAGAGTTTATTATTTAATTTAACCTATTAATACATTAGGGAGAAATATTATTTAAAAATTTGTTTGTATGAATATTTATGCCTGATAAGTGATTAAGTTTAATTTTATCAAATATCCATTATAATTTTATTCATAGAATTAGAATTTTTGCTAATTTTGTTATTCAATAAACAAGTTCTATAGTATATTATAGGTTTCTATTATTTATGGTACAAATTTTAAAAAAAGTTTAAATACATCTTATTTAGACTGAAGTCATGATTTCTCTCTCTTCCATGATTCAACGAAATCTCCCTCGTTGACTTTACAAAGCTTTACAGTCTATGCAACTCGTTGACTTTTTCAAAGCTATTAAGAAAGCTTATTGAAATTCTCATTTGATTGATTTCTATTATTATTTTTTTTAATTTTACTTTATTTTTTGGGAAGTATTTATCTTTAACATGAGACTTAATTATAAATCTCACATTAACATGATCAAAATTTATGTGTGGTAACGCCGCGCAGTAACTTTGCACAACCTTTTTCTTCTAGCGTTTGTTCAATTCGCCCTTCGGTGGAATTTGCAAGTTTTCGCACAGATCTCAACACGACACCTTTTTCTCTTCCAGTAGAGTCTAGAATGGTTATAATCAACCATGCACAAGCATACACATAATTTAGTAGTCACTTTTAGAATCTATTCTTCAGTTAAAAAACCACCATACATGATACGTATAGTTATTGTTGGTTATAATCATTGTGCATATCAGGGATGGTTCAAGATAATTTGGGCTTAAAGCGATACTTTTAAATAAGGTATTTTATATTTGGTATTAATATTTTTTATTTAAAATTAATTTTTCTTACTTTTTGAGTTGCAAAAGTATTAATTAAGTTTTTATATTCAAGTTTTGTTACAAATATCTTTTTCAATTGATAGTATTGCTAATCTAGTTAATCTTTCTTGTGACATAGTCGTTCTTAAGTAAGATTTTATCAATTTTAATTTTAAAAAACTTCTGTCTGCAAAAGCAACTGTTACAAGAATTGTTAATAATACTCTATAAGCAATGCATGCATTTGGAAAAGAATCTAACTTTTTTATATATTTTAGTATCTCAATTGGGGAGTATTTTCTTTTGTTTGTAAAATTTCTTTTAAAACATTTAGTTCTAAAAATAAATCTAAACCATCAATATCGGAAAAAATTTCGTGTTTTAAGAAACATTCGAGATCCAAACAATATTGTTTTAAACTATCATTGGTCAATGATTTTAATTTTTCTAAATTAAATAAAAAACGAAAAATATTTTCGTACTTTTGAAATTGTTCAAATCTACTCTTTAGTGAAGAAATAGCTTGATCAATTATATATGTAAAATAATCATTTCTAAAAGACTCTTCAATAGATTGTGTTACCTCATCATCAACATTTTCATCAAATTGTTTTTTTTCCACGAACTCTACGTTTTTCACGAAATATAGGTTCTATACCCATTTCACATGCAATCTCTTTAGATGAAATTGTAACATTTGTAAATTCACTTTTCTTATATTTTTCAAAAAAGAAATGAGACCTTTTAATTGATCTATATAGCAATATCAATATGCAAGTCTTTTGATTGTAAATATTTACTAAATAAGTTGACGGAAAATAAAATATCATACCAAATAGTCATGCCCGATAAGAACTCAAAATTCTAAAAGTCTCATATGTTGCTAAAGAATTAGCTTCTCTTCTTGTTTTAGGATCTTCACTAGTTTCCTCTAATTGCAATAATGCATCTCTTATTCTTGGAGCTTTAAATCTTATTGCGTTTACACTTTCAACACAACTTTCCCAACATGTTTGTGACAATAGCTTAAGAGTTAAACATTAAATATTATCTTGTAAATTTTTTCATCATTTTGTTAAATAGGAAAATAATGAATATATACGCTATATTATTCCAAAATATGATATAGCCTCGAAACAAGAGTTAGCCATATCACAAAGTACTAGATTTAAATTATGACAACCACATGGTGTGTAAAATGCTCTGGGATTTATATTGAGTAGCCTTTTTTGTACACCTTGATGTTTTCCTTTCATATGAGACCCATTATCATATCCTTGTCCTCATACATCATTAATATCTGGTTCAAAATGTGACGCCCCCAAATCTGGGCCCACACAGCCCAAACTTGAGTCGTCAAAAGACTACAACAAAATTATTACAACAAAGCACAACAATACAGTATATAATAATACACAACTAAGTCTTCACTATTATTGCCACACTATTTTACAAAACGTGAAGACTATGATAACTATTCCTCGGACCCTCACTCCATTCCCCGGCTAGACCCTGTTATATTTTCATCTCCTGTTGAAAAACAATGGAACAAAAGAAAGGGTGAGCTCAAATAGCCCAGTAAGAAATATCATGACTAAGATAATGACGAATAAATTATCATTAGTCTTCAACAGTTGAGTTCTTGATAGAATACAATAGACTACAAGGTTTATATCAAAAACTGCAGTTAAATTCTTAAACAACGTTCAGATCAATAATAGCAGCGGAATGAGTAATCTATTAGAAGAATAATGTAGACTATAATGTCCACTCGGTTCTCTTTTTAGGAAAAACATCATCAACTTTTATCATCTGAAATATCATTAGTCAAGATAATACAAATTCACAGTTCCTGATCATAATCATGCACATCAACAGTTCATCTTTGTACTACGGGCCAAAGATATTCAATATAGCACCAACGGTCATGATTATACCAGATTCAGCCTTTGGTCATAATCATACCAAACAACAGTTCATCTTTGCACTACGGGCCAAAGAGAACATTCACCACGTGCCATAAAAGACACCGAACAGATGTATCGCCTTTAACCTATTATATCGCCTTTAACCTATCATCTGTTCAACAAATATATCACATCTGTGCCCCCGGCCACAGATATTCACAACAGCTTGATTTTTGGATGATTAGAATGATATAAATGATGAACAGAATAAATAGGATAACAATAAGTATCGGAAGTTTACTTTGTACAAATTCAAATAATGTCCAAATTGTCAACATGATGTGGAGTGAAATTTAAAAATGATATTCAAGATCCACAGTTCAGAATAACGGTTACAATTCAATAGAAATGTTCACGTAAATAGGAAGGTTCAGTTGAAATAATGAAGTTCAACTATTATGGAACATATAATATTTTCAGGAATTATAGAAGCAATAGTTCCATAATAAATTTCGATTTAGGAGTATGAAAGAAAATAATATCCCTTACCGTAGCAGGTTTGATTAACAAAAGGTGAAGGAAATTAATACAAAGGGTTATTCACCAACAGGCGGCAATCCGCTCCGTAAGGTTATTCCCACAATTTAATAGAATTTGAGTACAAAGAGTTATTCACCAAACAGGCGGCAATCCGCTCCGTAAGGTTATTCTCAGAGATTAATAATGAATGAATACGAAAGGTTATTCACCAACAGGCGACAATCCGCTCCGTAAGGTTATTCCCACAATTTAATACATGGAAATAAAAGGCACGTCTTATGAGTAAGGAAGAAACAATATTATTATCGAGAATCAAATAATGATAATCCCTTACCATAGTACGTTTGAATAATGGAAGATGAAAAAGATGGTATCCCTTACCTCAACACGTGACTGGATATTGATTTAAATGAGGTTGATTAACTTGAACAGTACACGTATACTTATAGATCTTCACAAATACTCAAGATGACTTAAGCACACTTAGAGAGAACTTTCACAAGAAGTATTTAGAGAGAGAAAGAAAGAACAAGTAAGGAAGTTTATGAAAAATCCTTAAGTTAAGGCTTCTATTTATAGCCAAAAATCTTATCATTCATTTAATCTAAACCATTCATTTAAAGATCATCTTTTAATCTACACCATCCATTTCAAATATTATATTATCTTTAATCTACACCATTCATTTCATATCACCTAATAATCACCTAACTTTATATTATAAACAAATCAATTTAATTATTCAACAATAATTCACACTTTAATCTACACCATTCATTTCATATCACCTAATAATCACCTAACTTTATATTATAAACAAATCAATTCAATTATTCAACAATAATTCACACTTTAATCTACACCATTCATTTCATATCACCTAATAATCACCTAACTTTATATTATAAACAAATAACTTTATCAATTCAATTATTATGACTAATTGTTATAAATACAGTATAGTTAGCTCTTAGATATCAAGTCAATAAATTAATGAAATACAACTGTTTAAATAACATCATAATAGAGATAACAATAATGT
This sequence comes from Hedera helix, assembly GCA_947179155.2. Taxonomy (NCBI): domain Eukaryota; kingdom Viridiplantae; phylum Streptophyta; class Magnoliopsida; order Apiales; family Araliaceae; genus Hedera; species Hedera helix. Next base: position 5,512,267 of record OX359272.1, read on the forward strand.
AAAATAAAGCATACGTTACTGTGTAATGACAATTATTGATTCAATAATGTGAATTACTGTGCATATGTTACTGTGACAATTATTAGGTTCAATAATTTTAAAAACAGTGCAACAACAATTATTGACTCAATGATATAAAATACAGTGTAATGACAATTATTAAATCAATAATGCAAAATACTGTGTAACAACAATTATTGAATTGATAATATAAAATATTATGCAGAGACAATTATCGATGAAATGATGCGTAATAGTTACGGTGTCAATTATCAGACCAAAAATATGAGACACTATGCAATACCGTGTGTTACTGTAGAGTACCGAGTGCTACAGAAAATACCAATAACTACCGTATGCTACTATTCTTTTATCACCGGTATTTTAACAGTTCCGTTGACTATTTTTATTTAAAAAGGTTATTTCTGTCGTTTTCTATATCCGACAAATATTCCGTTGTGGGGTCCACCAATAATTTGTTATTTCGGCGCCGTCGGACCAAACGAATATTCCCCGACCAAACGAATATTCCCCGACAAAGCGAATATTGTCCGACAAAATAAAATTTGCACATAACATCCTTAACTTTTAACTTTATCGATTTAACCACTTACTGTTTAAAAAAAATATCTATATGAAGAAAAATTAAATTTTGTATTTCATAAAATTCGGGGTCTTATAACCTCCCCTCCTTATGAAATTTCGTCCCCGAAATTGACGTACCTGACATATCGAAGAGGTAAGGATACTTAGATTTCATCTCAGATTCTAGCTCCCAGGTCATTTCCTTAGTATCTTGGTTCCTCCATAAAACCTTAACTTGAGGTATAACCTTTGAGCGTAGGATCTGCTCCTTCTTATCCAGGATCTTAACAGGTACCTCCTCGTATGTTAAATCCTCTGCTATAACGTCTGGTTCTAACTCAATGACGTGGTTTGGGTCATTCACATATTTACGTAACATAGATATGTGAAAAACGTTATGGATGCGAGACATACTTGGTGGTAGGGCTAGTCTGTAGGCTACGGTTCCTATTCGATCGAGGATTTCAAATGGGCCAATAAATCGAGGGTTGAGCTTTCCTCTCTTTCCGAATCTCGTAACCCCTTTCCATGGAGAAACACGTAAGAATACATGATCTCCGACGTTGAAACTTTCGTCTCTCCGATGAAGATCAGCATAACTCTTTTGTCGTTCTTGTGCGGTCTGTATTCGTTGTCGGATCATTTGGATCTTTTCGGTCGTCAAGCGTACCAACTCGGGTCCCAACAATTTTGCTTCTCCTACCTCATTCCAACATATTGGAGAGCGACACTTCCTTCCATACAAAGCCTCGAATGGAGCCATGCCTATGCTTGCTTGGTAACTGTTGTTGTAAGAAAATTCCACCAATGGCAAGTACTTATCCCAACTTCCTTTGAAGTCTAATACACAAAGTCTCAAAAGATCTTCGAGGGTCTGGATTGTCCTTTCCGATTGTCCGTCCGTTTGAGGATGGTATGCAGAACTAAAACGTAGTTCAGTGCCCATAGCTTTTTGTAGACTGATCCAAAAGCGTGAAGTGAATCTAGGATCCCGATCAGAAACTATGGAAACTGGCATGCCATGCAATCTCACGATCTCATTTATGTACATACCGGCAAGACGTTCAAGTGAAAAGTTTTCTCGTATAGGCAAGAAATGAGCAGATTTGGTCAATCTATCTACGATCACCCAAATTGCATCTAAGCCTTGAGAAACTTTTGGAAGACTCGTCACGAAGTCCATATTGATGTGTTCCCACTTCCATTCGGGAACTTCAAGTGATTGTAATGGACCTTTAGGAACTTGATGTTCTGCCTTGACACGTTGACAAGTTAGGCACCTTGAGATAAACTCCGCAATCTCTCTTTTCATATTGTTCCACCAAAATGTATGTCGAAGATCTCGATACATCTTGGTACCTCCTGGGTGGATTGCAAACGGCGTGTTGTGTGCCTCCATCATGATTTTATGCTTTAATTCAGGATCGTTAGGAACACAAAGTCGAGAGTTGACTCGAAGTATTCCTTTCTCGTCGATTCTTGCTTCGGGAATGACACCTTCTTGTACTTTCTTTATCATGTTTATCAGTTCCGGATCGGTAGCTTGAGCAGCTTTAATTTTATCGATTAAAGTTGGTTCTACTCGCACGTGAGCAATCTTCGAGTGGGTCCCTGGTGTCTTTAGCTCTATCTCCATCTTTTGCAAGTCGTACAAAATACACTTTTGTGTTGTCAGCAGTGCACTTGTACTTGCATAAGATTTTCTGCTCAAAGCGTCAGCTACAACGTTCGCCTTTCCCGGGTGATACTGGATTGTGTGGTCATAATCCTTTAACAGCTCAAGCCAACGTCGTTGTCGCATGTTGAGTTCCTTCTGGGTGAAGAAATACTTGAGACTTTTATGATCCGTATAGATATCCACTTTTTCTCCGTACAAGTAGTGTCTCCAGATCTTCAACGCGAAAACGACTGCTGCCAACTCTAGATCATGAGTAGGATAATTTTTCTCATAATCTTTGAGTTGTCGAGAGGCGTAGGCTATAACCTTTCCATGTTGCATAAGGACACAGCCTAGACCTTTGCCAGAAGCATCGCTGTAGATAACAAATTCTCCTGATCCTGATGGTATGGTCAGAACAGGAGCTGAAACCAGTCTCTTCTTGAGTTCTTGGAAACTTTTCTCGCATTCCTCGCTCCATATGAATTTTGTGCTTTTCCGAGTAAGCTGCGTTAATGGAGTGGCGATTCGAGAAAATCCTTCTACGAATCTCCGATAATAACCAGCTAGACCCAGAAAACTTCGGACTTCGGTTACTGTTTTGGGTTGTTCCCAATTTAGTACCGTTTCAATCTTCGCAGGATCGACTGATATTCCTTGACTAGAAATCACATGCCCAAGAAACGCGACCTCCTCAAGCCAGAACTCACATTTCTTCAACTTGGCATATAATTTGTTTTCACGGAGCTTTTGTAGTATCAATCTCAGGTGTTGTTCATGATCCTCGCGACTCTTGGAGTATATGAGGATGTCATCAATAAAGACAACCACAAAATGATCCAAATGTTCCTTGAATATCCGGTTCATCATGTCCATGAAAGCTGCAGGAGCATTAGTTAGTCCAAAAGGCATGACTAAGAACTCATAATGCCCATAACGAGTTCTGAAAGCAGTCTTTGGAATGTCCTCAGCTTTAACCTTTAACTGATGATATCCAGAACGGAGATCAATCTTTGAGAAATGTTGAGCGCCTTGCAATTGATCAAACATGTCATCAATCCGAGGTAACGGGTACCTGTTCTTGATGGTGACATGGTTCAATTCTCGGTAGTCAATGCACAATCTCATACTCCCGTCTTTCTTCTTCACAAATAGAACAGGAGCACCCCAAGGTGATGCACTCGGACGAATGAAACCGGTATCCAACAATTCCTGTAGTTGGACTTTTAACTCTTGAAGTTCAATGGGAGCCATTCGGTAGGGAGCTTTGGAAATGGGCTTGGTACCCGGGTTCAAGATCAATATAAAAATCAATTTCACGGTTTGGGGGTAAGCCAGGAAGTTCTTCAGGAAAAACGTCAGGAAACTCATTAACAATGGGAATATCATTCAAGTTTGACGTATTTTTGTTCAAATCAGTGACATGAGCTAAAAAGGCTTGACATCCGTTTTTCAATAAACGAATGACTTTATGGCTAGAAATAACAGTTATAGATTTCAATGGTTTAGTTGCTTGAATTTGCATGACAGGTTGATTAGGAATATGAAAACTAATAATCTTATGAAAACAATCAATTTTAGCATGATGGGTAGTCAACCAATCAATTCCTAAAATCACATCAAATTCACGCATCTCCAAAGAAATAAGGTCAACAGATAATGTGAGGTTGTTGATTTGAACTAGGCAAGATTTATAGACAGTAGATGTAATGGTCATTTCTCCTAATGGGGTTTCAACTGATAAGTCAAAGTCCAAGTTTTCAGGAGTTAAGTTTAAACGCTGAGCACATGTAGGTGAGATAAAAGAATGGGTAGAGCCAGTATCTAACAAAGCGTAGACTTCACGAGAATTTATGAATAGCTTACCGGTTATCACCTCGTTCGAGTTTCGCGCCATTTGGGATGTCACAACAAAAGCTCTCCCTTGAACTACAGATTTTCCTTTATCCGCGCTAGCTTTTGGTATCATCATTGCAGCTGGACTTGATTTTGTGGCAGGACAAAACCGCGCAAGATGACCCTCTTTCCCACAACTGTAGCACTTTTTAGACTGCAGAGTACAGTTTGGGCTGATGTGACCTTCCTGACCACACCTATAGCATCTCACTGGTGGTCGATCTTCTCCCCTTGAAACTGGGGTCGGTGCTGGTGTTGGTACTGGTGCCCTTCCATAATTATTATGGAATCTCTTTCTTTTGAAATTGTTCCCACTAGATTCTCCTCTTCCGTTATTTGGTGTGGAATTACCACCGAAGTGTTGGTTACCTCCTCGATGGTTCTCGTTCCTGTGGTTGTTGTCACTCCTTTCTCTATGCTGATCATTAACTCTTGGCTGCAATGTTTCATCTGTTTGCTCCACCCTTTGAGCCCTATCTACAACATCTGAATACAAACTGAATTTATGAGAACTAAGTTGTTGACGAATTTTGAGTCTCAAACCTCTCAGGAACATTCGACTCATTCGTGCTTCGTCATCTACTAGATGAGTCGCAAAACGAGACAGTTCAGCAAACTTAGCTTCATATTGAGAAACTGTCATGTTTCCCTGCTCCAGCTTAATGAATTCCACTTCCTTCATATGGCGGATGCTTTCTGGGAAGTACTTCTCGTTAAACAGTTCTTCGAATTCTGTCCAAGACATTTCGAGTGCTGAAGGTTGGATACGTTTTACCGCTTCCCACCAATGGTCCGCCTCACCTCGTAACATAAAAGTGGCAAATGGCACCTTCTGATCATCAGCGCATTGTAAGACATCAAGTATTTTTGTCGTCTGCTTCAGCCATGCCTCCGCTTTGAGTGGGTCAGGCTTCCCGTGGAATTCAGGTGGTCCTAATTCTTTAAATTGCTTAACAGTGACCATCCTCAAATTGCCAGCGTTTCTACCGTTATTATTGACTGGATTTCCTCTTCCTTGATTCTGTATGAACTGCATGAAATTCCTAAAGAATCCATCGTTCATCATGTTATCAGGAACATTATTTCCTGAGTTTGCAGGAGGATTGTTTGGGGCCTCTTGATTTTCGGCTACATTTGCTTCGGGTATTCCATAGTTAACCTCTTGATTTTCAAATGCCATACTTAACTGTGGTCACAAAATAAATGTTAGTTCAAATAAACTGACTCATCACTTCATGTTCCTACATTCAAATCGACTCATTAGATAATAAAATCTATTTTAGGTAGGACATACTAGTGACTGATTCTATTCGTCTCTCCCCTCCTAGTTCTACCCCAGATCTCCATTAAAGACCATATCCCTAAGCTCTGATGCCAACTGTGACGCCCCCAAATCTGGGCCCACACAGCCCAAACTTGAGTCGTGCCAAAGATATTCAATATAGCACCAACGGTCATGATTATACCAGATTCAGCCTTTGGTCATAATCATACCAAACAACAGTTCATCTTTGCACTACGGGCCAAAGAGAACATTCACCACGTGCCATAAAAGACACCGAACAGATGTATCGCCTTTAACCTATTATATCGCCTTTAACCTATCATCTGTTCAACAAATATATCACATCTGTGCCCCCGGCCACAGATATTCACAACAGCTTGATTTTTGGATGATTAGAATGATATAAATGATGAACAGAATAAATAAGATAACAATAAGTATCGGAAGTTTACTTTGTACAGATTCAAATAATGTCCAAATTGTCAACATGATGTGGAGTGAAATTTAAAAATGATATTCAAGATCCACAGTTCAGAATAACGGTTACAATTCAATAGAAAGGTTCACGTAAATAGGAAGGTTAGGTTGAAATAATGAAGTTCAACTATTATGGAATATATAATATTTTCAGGAATTATAGAAGCAATAGTTTCATAATAAATTTCGATTTAGGAGTATGAAAGAAAATAATATCCCTTACCGTAGCAGGTTTGATTAACAAAAGGTGAAGGAAATTAATACAAAGGGTTATTCACCAACAGGCGGCAATCCGCTCCGTAAGGTTATTCCCACAATTTAATAGAATTTGAGTACAAAGAGTTATTCACCAAACAGGCGGCAATCCGCTCCGTAAGGTTATTCTCAGAGATTAATAATGAATGAATACGAAAGGTTATTCACCAACAGGCGGCAATCCGCTCCGTAAGGTTATTCCCACAATTTAATACATGGAAATAAAAGGCACGTCTTATGAGTAAGGAAGAAACAATATTATTATCGAGAATCAAATAATGATAATCCCTTACCATAGTACGTTTGAATAATGGAAGATGAAAAAGATGGTATCCCTTACCTCAACACGTGACTGGATATTGATTTAAATGAGGTTGATTAACTTGAACAGTACACGTATACTTATAGATCTTCACAAATACTCAAGATGACTTAAGCACACTTAGAGAGAACTTTCACAAGAAGTATTTAGAGAGAGAAAGAAAGAACAAGTAAGGAAGTTTATGAAAAATCCTTAAGTTAAGGCTTCTATTTATAGCCAAAAATCTTATCATTCATTTAATCTAAACCATTCATTTAAAGATCATCTTTTAATCTACACCATCCATTTCAAATATTATATTATCTTTAATCTACACCATTCATTTCATATCACCTAATAATCACCTAACTTTATATTATAAACAAATCAATTTAATTATTCAACAATAATTCACACTTTAATCTACACCATTCATTTCATATCACCTAATAATCACCTAACTTTATATTATAAACAAATCAATTCAATTATTCAACAATAATTCACACTTTAATCTACACCATTCATTTCATATCACCTAATAATCACCTAACTTTATATTATAAACAAATAACTTTATCAATTCAATTATTATGACTAATTGTTATAAATACAGTATAGTTAGCTCTTAGATATCAAGTCAATAAATTAATGAAATACAACTGTTTAAATAACATCATAATAGAGATAACAATAATGTAAAATAAAGCATACGTTACTGTGTAATGACAATTATTGATTCAATAATGTGAATTACTGTGCATATGTTACTGTGACAATTATTAGGTTCAATAATTTTAAAAACAGTGCAACAACAATTATTGACTCAATGATATAAAATACAGTGTAATGACAATTATTAAATCAATAATGCAAAATACTGTGTAACAACAATTATTGAATTGATAATATAAAATATTATGCAGTGACAATTATCGATGAAATGATGCGTAATAGTTACGGTGTCAATTATCAGACCAAAAATATGAGACACTATGCAATACCGTGTGTTACTGTAGAGTACCGAGTGCTACAGAAAATACCAATAACTACCGTATGCTACTATTCTTTTATCACCGGTATTTTAACAGTTCCGTTGACTATTTTTATTTAAAAAGGTTATTTCTGTCGTTTTCTATATCCGACAAATATTCCGTTGTGGGGTCCACCAATAATTTGTTATTTCGGCGCCGTCGGACCAAACGAATATTCCCCGACCAAACGAATATTCCCCGACAAAGCGAATATTGTCCGACAAAATAAAATTTGCACATAACATCCTTAACTTTTAACTTTATCGATTTAACCACTTACTGTTTAAAAAAAATATCTATATGAAGAAAAATTAAATTTTGTATTTCATAAAATTCGGGGTCTTACACAAAATTACTTATTACATCTATAAGCTTATCAAATAAACTTTTTCCACTCGTATCATCTGCTTTAATAACCTCTAAAAAATATTCTTATATTTTTATTGGACTTATTGTAATATCTACGCATCGTAATATGAGAGACATTTGTTCTTTATGACTTGCATCAGGAGTACAATCAAGTATGATTGAATAATATTTTACTTCTTTAACTTTTTTAATAATATTGCATCTTACTTCAGTTCCTAACAAACTTATCAATTCATTTTGTATGTTATGTCCAAGATAATGGTTATGAATTCTATCTCGTTGAATACGATGAACGTGTTCTTGTATCTTTTCATTTTCCCCTCGAAAAGCTAAATTATTTTTACCAAGATTCTTTACAACTGCAATAATTCTTACTAATACATTTTACCAATGTTCTTGGATACTTTTATCAATTGTTTTATTTAGTTGCAATCTTGTTTCTAATTCAATCCAAGTATTCATATTAGTTAAACGCTCATTAGTTATTTCATGATTTTTAAGCTTAACACCAATATTTCTCCGGTCTTTTGTTATTCATTAGCTAGTATACTTGTAGAATGATTCATATTGAATAACTTGCTACAAAAACAAAATACTTTAACCAAATATTTTGAATATACTGGCCACCTTCTATCAAGTGTTTCCCCATTTGTTAATTTGCGAATATAATGTGTAGTGAAAAAATGTCTAGAGAGTTCACCCCGAGGAAAATCTAAATTATTATATCTAATCGGACCATTTTCAAATAATAAATCTGTTAATATCGTATCAATATTTTTCCGTTGGCTTGGATCATAAATATTTATATGACTACAATCACTTGTTTCATTAGGTTTTTGATTGTCTTCTATTTCATTATCCTCTATTTTATTATCTTTTATTTCAATATTTTCTACTTCAATATTTTTTATTTCATTATCTTCTATTTCATTATCTTTTATTTCAATATTTTCTATTTCAATATTTTTTATTTTATTCTCATCTATTTCATTATCAACTTGTTCATTTTAAAAAATTTTATCTAAATTTTTTGTTACATTATTTTTGTTACTAATAACAAATTTATCAAGAGATCCTTTTTGAGATTTTATTAGTTGATCTATTTTTCTTTTTCTATTTTAATTTTTCGTATTCACTTGATTGTCTTCTAAGAGCCATATTATAACTATATAAAACCAAACAAACACAATATATAGTATAGGTAAAATATATAACAAAAAAAATTAAAACTATAAAACAATAAAACCTAAAATGATCTCAAATGTTGGCTTTTAGTTCTAAAGAATCTGAACCATATCCCTTATATTGCAATGAAAACTCGAGTTAATGATGGAGGATGGAGACCTAGTCAGTGAGTCACCGTCATCGACTCATTGTCTCACCGTTCATATATGTTACCGTGAGTCTCTGATCTGATTTGAGAATACTGTAAGAGAAAGAGAGAGAAAAAGAAGAGTTTTTTTTTGTTTTAGTTTAATGAGAGAGTAGTCTAAATTATTTTTGTGTGGGTTTATCGGGAGAGAGAGAGAAAAAGAGAGAGAGAGAGAGAGAGAGAGAGAGAGAGAGAGAAAGAAAGAGTTAAAAGGTTATGATTTGACTTTTTTTAATTTGACATGACCTTTCAGAGTTTCAATTTTTTTCTTTTATACTGTTAATTTATTTTACGTATTTAATTTTTGAATTGGATTATGGACCCTAAAGGATTAATTGTGCTAACATTTTTATAAAGCCCTTTTTACATAGGTTATTTATAGGGGTTCTTTACATAAATATACAATAATTAAAAAGTAATTACATCATTAGTGTATCTACAAAATAATTACAAAAAGAGGGTAACAAATTCAAACCATTCAATTTCACATTAATAAGGAAACCTAAAATCAAGGATAAATAACTGCCATAATTAATAATTCAAATTCAAATATTTGGGATCTAACAACAAAAATAAATCCATAACACAAAATTCAAATAAAAAGGAATGAAAAACAAAAAAAATATCTTATCTATCATAATCTTCATCTTCCTTCTCATCTTTCTCCGCCGCCTCTCCATCCTCTTCATCACTGACTCCGTCGCGAATCTCAACCTTCCCTTAATCATCTTCTTCCGCCGTCTCATCTTCATCATTATCTTCATCATCCTCCTCCGCTGTTGCCTCCCCTTCATCATCCTCATCCGCGGCAAATCTCTTGCAGTCTTTGGTTGCGCCGCCGCTACATCATCCTCCTCCGCCGCAAATCGCCAGCAGTCCAGGTTTTGGTTATCTTGGTATGAATGTTTGGTTACCTTGATATGAATGTTTGGTTACCAACTGTGTTTGGTTACCTAGAGTTACTGTACGAAAAAACTAGTTACTACACATTTAGGAATTGGTTACCTCCATACTAGTGTTTGGTTACCTAGATTTACTGCAACAAAAAATTGCAATAATAGTGTTTGGTTACCTCCATAATAGTGTTTGATTACCTCCATATTAGTGTTTGGTTACCTAGAAAAATCCAACCATGAACGTGAAAACTCCATTAACGCCACCATGAGCGTGAATATGAAGGCATTGGAGGGGGCGCTGAAGGCAAAGGCGAAGCCGAAAAGGTAGTAGAAGAGACCGTCGGCGGCGGCATTAAGGACGTTGGTGAACATGATGTTCATGGTATTTTTGGCACGAACGGAGCTGGCGTAGAGCACGGCGAAGCCGAGCTTCATGAAGAAGACGAGGTAGGAGGAGAAGAGGAGGTAAGTGGAATTGATGGCGTAACCGGTGTCGTTGAAGCGATTGGAGACGGCGATGAATTGGTCGCAGATGAAGGTGGCAGCGGCGGTGGGGTTGGTGGTGTTGGCGCCGAAGAATTGCGCCAACCTCCATACTAGTGTTTGGTTACCTAGATTTACTGCAACAAAAAATCGCCATAACAGTGTTTGATTACTTCCATAATAGTGTTTGGTAACCTCCATACTAGTGTTTGGCTACTTGCAGTTGATTTTTACTATGACTGGCTGATTTACTTGAAAGAGAAATACTGAGAATAGAGAGAAATTTGAGAGGTCCAATTTAATTGGATCCCTTTTTATGGATAGTTTGTTTGACTTTTCATTCAACTTTTTATTTCAATTTTTTAAGTAATTTGAATTTTAAATTTTGAAATTTGGAACCAACTACCCATTAAATCACCTAACTAAATTAAAGGAATAACAATGTACTAATTTGGAAATTAAATATTAAAGATGCACTAATTTTGTAAATATTTTATGTATGCACTTTTGTTGTAATATTTTTTAAAAACGTACTAATAAATGTAAATCTCCCTATTTATAGTGTTTAAAAATTTTGAACCTTCCTTTTAAATAGAGCCTAAAGCCAAACTTTTTTAATTTTGCCGTTGGGCCGGCCCTGGGGCATATTCATATATGGTGGCTCGTTCGCTAATTACAAGTTGATACATCATTTTGTAAACTATAAGTGCAGCATTACTCGTTTTAAAGTTAACTGCTGGTTGAGCACCATAAAGAAACTAACCTCTACGAGGACCATGCATAACAAATTCACCCTAAAATGGTCTAGTTCAAAATTATAAAAGACGCTTCTATGTACAGTTACAGTCAATAAAATTGAATATCAACTAGTCCACCACTACAATATACTAGAGCATTAGATGACGAATACCATGAATATTTGCTTATCTTAAGAACAAACTTTTTTTTTTGTGCCTTTTTATAAATGCGTAAATTAAGATCATTAACTAAATTCATTAGGGATTTGGAAAATTAGGCTATAATTAATTTGTACAAGGTTAAAAAAAACATAAAAATTAATCTACACTATACATGGGGTACATGGGGATATGAAAAGTAAAATCAGGGTTTTCAGAATTTGTAGAGGTGGAGATTTTACACACTAGTAGGGACGAGGCAGTTACTAGAGCAAAATCCATCGCTTGTTATTGTTGGAAAAAACGCATTGATCCGTTGACCAATTCACATAGAATCTAAAACCATTTTAACTTCTTGGAAGAATAATTCTATGCAAACTAATTAAGAACTAATTAGTTTGATCACTAACAAATAAAAATAGGTACTTGTATCCTAGTATTCAAAATAGTTATGAGATTTCTGAATTAGATTCATGTACTGTTTTCTCTTCGTTAGTTCACAATTAGCGCACTTATACGCACTCTTCTAGGAAAAATTATAGAAACGGCATTTTTCATACCTAGTTTACTTTTCTTTGTAGATTAATATTTTGTAAATAATATTGAAATACAATTGGTTTATTGGCTAGCATGTTTAAAGCATAATGCTCTTTCTCAAGTCACATATTAAATGACACAAGACCACATACATAAAGTTGACACATGTATCTATTTCTTTGTGATTATATTGGAAGTTATGAGAATCAAATATACTTAACAATCTGATTTAAAAAATATATCAGATTATGTACTTGTTATATGAGATTCAGTTAATAAATGTTAAAAATTTATTAAATGACCACCCTTAAAAAGAACATAACCTTTCTTCCATCACTTGTGCATTTTCTCGCTTTATTGGTATTTGTAAGCTTTCACATAGATCTTACACAACACCTCTTCTTCTCTCTTCCTTTTCTAAGGGAGTCTAGAATGGTATAGATATCTGTTCACAGAAACTCCAATTTGCAAGAGATTGAAAGCCATCTACAAATAACAACCTTTAGAGAATCAATCATTGTTCGTGACTTTCTTTTCGAATATATCCTAACCAAGGAGGAGATAAGTCGGTATTTCACAAGGTAAGTTAAAGAAAGACATTGATTGATCTCTTCCTTATTCCCATTGTCTTACTTATTCCTTCTTATATCCATTCCCCCTGGCCTAAACTATGTTTGGAGATGGATATTTCATAATTGGGCCATGTATCGATGAGTAAAACTACTTATGTTTATTTTCAAATATAAATTATTTTGTGCCATAAATTCCTAGCAACTCAAATGGTGAAAGCTTCTCCCAATTGTGCCGTATACCTATTTTCTCTCTTTTGTTGCTTAATATCAACCCATTTCCTCTTATTATTTGTGACATAAATACCTAGAAACTCTATACTTACAGTCATCCTAACTACTTTGTACACGAGTAACAAAATTAGATAGAATGTAAAATCTAAACCTCCTACGCTATTGCATTAATTGGGTAATGGGTGATTGAATTTTTTAACAAGACTTTATAAAGTAGACAATCACAATTAAAAGATATGCCCAATCCAACGGATTTGAATTGAATTCTATAAGTTATCACATTCTTTACTATATGTATGTTTATAACTTTTTGTTACAGCAAAAATATTGCATTTTTGTCATCTAGCATCCTTTTTGTTGGCATGCACCAAACTCAAGGAATTCAGATTCTTAATCAACACTGATGAACTAAATCTTAATTTTCATATATACAATAGAATAATAGCTGGAACCTATCACCCATGTATGCATGCATTACTAGTTTCTTCTTATAAATACCTACCTAGCTACTATTATTCGACCATGCATAAGCTATATATGTAGCATTGTATAAAATGATAAGTTAATCAAAATCATGTCACCGTTAAATATATCTGATCATTTTTCTAAGTTTGAGCATTCGCTTTTAGAAAAGTGATGCTCAAGTGACCGGATATAGTTTTGTCCTACAATAGTCACCTGCAGTTTGCAATGCGGGCCTTGAGTTATGCAACAATCTTGTTCGAGGGTTTACTATTTTCATGGTCTTTGGCCCTACAACAACACTTTTGATTCATTAGAGAATTGCCAGTGATCTACAGTTAATTCTTCCCTAGTAAGTATATTAATTTAATTTATACAAATCCATTAAATAGATACTAACTTCTTCTTTTTGCAATCTTCATATATACATATATATGGGAATGATCTATAACAAGTATTTGTTATGAATAAAAAATGGGCAAACACCATCTATTTCATTGAAAATAAGAACAAATTGTCGCGATTAGAAACTAAGAATCGACTTCCGCTACTATTAGTAGCGGGCGTTTAAAAATATTATACCCATTCGTTTCTAATGGTAGCGGACGCTGATCAGAAAGTTAAACCTCACAGCTACATCCAATTCTAGTACTAATTAGGAGACCTACTAACTATAAGATAGAGTTTATTTTTTAGGGTTTATGTTTTAGTTTTTAGGGTCTAGAGTTTAGGGTTTAAGATTTAGGGTTTAACTATCCGACATTTTAAAAAAAAATTAAACGTAGGGGACGTCGATTTTCAGTTTCTAATCTTGTATGTTCCTTCCTTTTTCAATAGTATAAATGGTGTATGTCAGTTTTTGGTCCATAACAACTACTTGCTATGAATCTCTCCCCATATATATGTAATAACTAAGACGATCATGCACTAATATTATCAATGAAACGAGGATCAATTGAAAAATTTCTCTATATAAGTAAATTGAATGAATGTGTATGTTTATCTATATGTATATAAGATGAAGAAAAAAGATTATTAATCAAAGAATTAATGAGTTTAAATATGTAACCTAGCTATGGAACAAAGAGGAAATTTAAGATGAGTTACATTACTCAAGATGATTACAAGTAAAATGAATTAAAGCTTAAGTTAATAATTAACTAACTTGAATGTTGACCTTGAATGACAATGGTAAAAATAAGGGTATTAAAGTGATTAACTTATGTATGATGCTATAAAGGAAGGTCTAATTAAGGTTGCCAAAGATAATGATTGGATGAAAATTAGACTAAGCCCAATATGTTAGATACTTGCTAGTAAGGTGAGTAGGTATAATGTGGCCCAAGTGAATTAAGTAGCAAGCCCAAATTATGATGTGTCTTATGTGTTTTATGTTTAATTGGCCCAATCCATTAATTACTTGTAAGGATATTAATTTGGCCCAAAAAAAGGAACCCAAATAGGAATGAAGAAGTTAAGAGGGAGGTCCAAGAAGTTAACCTAATTTCAATTATGCAAATCCTAGACTAGCCTAAAGTGGGGTCCAATTTCTAGAACATGGGAAATATATATATCTATGAAGATAAATAATAATAATAATAATAATAATAATAATAATAATAATAATAATAATAATAATAATAATAATAATAATAATCCTTAAAGTCCGGCCCTTAGAGCCCCTCTCCATTGAACTTTGCACCATCCTTAAGCCTTGTAAACTTAGAGCTTTGTGCATGTCTTTTTCCTTAAATTGTGAAAGTATGTTGGCTAATTAATTAAGCCTAAGCTTGATTAATGTATGTGTTGGATGATTAGGGGATAACTAAGTAGGATTAACCTTGCTCTATAAATAGAGCCCTTCACCAATATTCCAAAGGTTTACTTTATTTTTACCAAGTATTAGGAGAGCTTGAAAGGAAGTGAAAGTAAGAGAGAAAAGAGATAAAATAGAGAATTTTGAAAAATGTTGTAATTTTGAGCATATATGGCCCTTTTAAAAATAGTAAATAATGCTAAAAATTAAGAGAAAATTATTTTACATGTGAAATAATATTAACTAAGTGTTTTCAAAAGGAATAAAAATAATAAGGTAATTAGGTATTTTTAATAAATAAATTTGAGTAAAGGAAATTAAGAAAAATAATTAAATATAAATTGAAAAATTATATAATATAATTTTTTTGACTAATTTGCAATAAAATGGGTGAATGTGACTAGCAAAGGGTGTTATGGTCATTTTTATAATCATGTTATATTGATAAGGAAATATAATGATTAGGTTAAATAAATGATAAATTAAAATAAATGACTAATAAAAACGTGAACAAATAAAATAATAAAATAATTTTATTTGTGAAGATGAGATGAAATAAAAGTAAACAAATAAAAATTATTTTATTTGTAGGGTTCGAAGATGATGATAAATGAAATAAGTTTACACCAATGTGTGAGTCGAATAAAATTCGTACGTATGGTTTGGTAGCGACTAATTGGTAAAATAATTTATAAATGTAGGCTATTCGAAAGAAGGGGAACTAGACCTAACGTTAAATGTCGAGACATGAAAGTATCCTTTAACTCATACACTTTTATTGCTTTGTACAAGTATGTTAAGTGCAATAATTGGGGGGGGGGGGGGGGGGGGGGACTTGAATATAATTGTTCGCATTCACATCTTTCCAAAAGTTTTACTTAGACATTTAATCATCAACATTGCAAGTTTCCTAACATGTTTTCTACTATGTGCAAGATTCCCTGAACTTGACCAATTTGATATTATTCAATTTCCTTAAACTTCTTCAAATTGATATTATGCAAGTTTCCTGAATTACTCCAATTCTGATATTGTGCCAATCATGGAATAATTCTTGAATATGTTATCGTATCGAACGTGAATATTAGTGTTTGCATTTGTATGACTTGTTGAAGCATCGAATTTATGAAATCTTTAAAGCCTTGAATGATCATAAGATGTTTGAGAAGAAAGTCTATGCCATTTGTTCCGGCTAGACAAATAATTGAATTAGAATTTTGAATTAATGATATTTTAGAAAGTTATCCAAATCGATAGCCTCGGTACGGAATCCTATGATGAGACTGAGATGAACAACCCTTATACAAGGGGTATTTATTTTTATGTCTGGGAACCAGATCATGCGCTATGTTTAAATGTTATGTATAATGTAGGGTATAATAGGCAGATCACCTATGTACTTGTAAAAAGTGTTTACAGTCCTTGTGATTACTAAACACTCTGGAGAATTATCCTCCTAAGAGTTCATGGTCCATAGCAACCACTCACTAATGAAATACAAAGATTTTCTTTGAACAAAATTGTTCTATTGCTTATTATTCCGATTTGCCTCTCAAGTAATATTCAATTGTTGAAAGTTTCGGAAAGCTTAAATTTTACTCATGATATATCATCCTTTGAATGTTGTAATCTTACTGAGCAATTAGTTGCTAATTCTTTCTTAATCTAAATTTTACAGTTAAGGGAGAGAAGGCCAAAAGTCCTGGTAGAGATAAAGAGGAAGGGAATGACGATCGAGTAACTAGCGACTGAGTATAAGTTTTTGTATTGAACCTTAAAGTTTATGTTGATCTATTTAAATGTTTAGACACTTTGTAATGAGTAAAGGTTAGAGAACATGGGATGTACTTAGCTATGTATCCAACGATGTAATTATTTAGTGTTAGATGAGTGGTTAGATGTGATGAATGTGTTGTATCGTGAGCACTAAGTACAAGGGTTAAAGTACTAGGATTTGGGGTCGTCACAATATATATATATATATATATATATATATGTACCTACCTACTATTATTCGACTATGTATAAGCTATTAGGTATTGTATAAAACGTGAAGTTAATCAAAATCATGTCACCATTAAATATAACTCTGATTATTTTTCTAAGTTTGAGCATTCGTTTTTAGAAAGGTGATGCTCAAGTGACAGGATATAGTTTTGTCCTACAACGGTCACCTGTAGTTTGCAATGCAGACCCTGAGTTATGTAACAATCTTATCCGACCTACCTACCTACTATTTTTCAACCATGCATAAGCTATCAAGCATTGTATAAAACGTGAAGTTACTCAAAATCATGTCACCATTAAATATAACTTTGATTATTTTTTTAAGCTTGAGCATTCGCTTTTAGAATGGTAATGCTCAAGTGACCGGATATAGTTTTGTCCTAAAATGGTCGCCCGCAGTTTGCAATGCAACCCTGAGTTATACAATAATATTGTCTGACGATTTACTATTTTTATGGTCTTTGGCCATATAACAGCACCTTTGGTTCCTTAAAGAATTGATGGTGATTTACAATTAATCTTCCATGGTAATTATTTATTTAATTTATACTCGTATATATATAGGGCATGATCCATAGCATATATTTGCTATGAATCCTTATAGGACATACACTATCTATACTGTGACGCCCCCAAATCTGAGCCCACACAGCCCAAACTTGAGTCCTCAAAAGACTACAACAAAATTATTACAACAAAGCACAACGTACAACAATACAGTGTATAATAATACACAACTAAGTCTTCACTATTATTGTCACACTATTTTACAACACGTGAAGACTACGACAGCTATTCCTCGGACTCTCACTCCATCCCCCGGCTAGACCCTGTTACGTTTTCATCTCCTGTTGAAAAACAATGGAACAAAAGAAAGGGTGAGCTCAAATAGCCCAGTAAGAAATATCATGACTAAGATAATGACGAATAAATTATCATTAGTCTTCAACAGTTGAGTTCTTGATAGAATACAATAGACTACAAGGTTTATATCAAAAAATTGCAGTTAAATTCTTGAACAATGTTCAGATCAATAATAGCAACGGAATGAACAATCTATTAGAAGAATAATGCAGACTATAATGTCCACTCGCTTCTTTTTTTTGTAAAAATATCATCAACTTTTATCATCTGAAATACCATTAGTCAAGATAATACAACTTCACAGTTCCTGGTCATAATCATGCAGATCAACAGTTCATCTTTGCACTACGGGCCAAAGACATTCAATATAACACCAACGGTCATGATTATACCAGATTCATCCTTTGGTCATAATCATACCAACCAACAGTTCATCTTTGCACTACGGGCCAAAGAGAACATTCACCACGTGTCATAAAAGACACCGAACAGATGTATCGCCTTTAACCTAGTATATCGCCTTTAATCTATCATATGTTCAACAATTATATCACATCTGTGCCCCCGACCACAGATATTCACAACAGCTTGATTCTTGATGATTAATACAAATAACAGTGATACAAATGATGAACAGAAGAAACAGGATAAACAATAAGTATCAGAAGTTTATTTTGTGCAGATTCAAATAATGTCCAAATTGTCAACATGATGTGGAGTGAAATTTAAAAATGATATTCAAGATCCACAGTTCAGAATAACGGTTACAGTTCAATAGAAAGGTTCAAAAAATAGGAAGGTTCAGTTGAAATAATGAAATTCAACTATTATAGAACATATAATATTTTCAGAAATTATAGAAGTAATAGTTCCATAATAAGTTTCGATTTAGGAGTATGAAAGAAAATAATATCCCTTACCGTAGCAGGTTTGATTAACAAAAGGTGAAGGAAATTAATATCCCTTACCATAGTAAGTTTGAATAATGGAAGATGAAAAAGATGGTATCCCTTATGAGTATAAAGGAAAATGATATTACTTACGAATATGGAATAAAAGTGTCATGTGATAATTCGTGTAGACAAATTATTTCCACACGAGACAAATAAAAAGGGTTATTCACCAACAGGCGGTAATCCGCGCCATAAGGTTATTCCCATCAATTTGAATACAAAGAGTTATTCACCAAACAGGCAGTAATCCGCGCTGTAAGGTGATTCCCATCAATTTGAATACGAAGAGTTATTCACCAAACAGGCGGTAATCCGCACCGTAAGGTTATTCTCATCAATTTGAATACGAAGAGTTATTCACCAAACAGGCGGTAATCCGCACCGTAAGGTTATTCTCAAAGATTAATAAGAATGAATACAAAAGGTTATTCACCAACAGGCGGTAATCCGCGCCGTAAGGTTATTCCCACAATTTAATACATGGAAATAAATGGCACAAGAAAGAAACGATATTATTTTCGAGAATCAAAGAATGATAATCCCTTCAAGTAAGAAAGAAAATAATATCCATTTATGATGATGAAAAGAGTGATACCCCTTACCGTAGTAAGTTAGAATATGAAAGAAGATGATATTCCTTACCACAGTAAATTTAAGAGTATGAAATGAATGGTATTCCTTACCGTAGTAAGTTTAAGAGTGTAAAAAGAATGATATTCCTTACAGTAGTAAGTTTAAGAGTATGAAAGAAAATGACATCCCTTACCATAATAAATTTAATAGTGTGAAAAAAATAATATTCATTACCGTAATAATTTAAGAGTGTGAAAAGAATGATACCCCTTACCGTAGTAAATTTAAGAGTGTGAAAAGAATGATATTCCTTACAGTAGTAAGTTTAAGAGTATGAAAGAAAATGACATCCCTTACCACAGTAAGTTTAAGAGTGTGAAAAAATAATATTCCTTACCTTAACACGTGACTGGATATTGATTTAAATGAGGTTGATCAACCTATATATTTATAATATAATTAGTAATTACCACATATAAATTTCAAAGTGTATGATAATTCGTATAATGTGAACTATCAAAATTATATATATTTAACATAATTTTTGTAGTATAATATAACTACTTTAAAATACTTTTTAAAATAATATTCCAAAATAAATCTTCCAAAGAAAGCTTTTAAAAATGAATATTTTCAAAGAAGAGTCTTCTAAGGGAGGATTTGTGAATACCGTGAAAAATAGGAATTTATGAAATTACTACTCTTTAATAAAAGACTTACTTGAAAAATTCCTGCACTCCTTTTGGCTTTCAAACTCTCAAAATAACCTTACTATTCTCAGAGAAAACTTATAAAATTCTTATAGAAAATTTTTATGTTTTAGGTGTGATTTTTCTATTCAGCTGAACAAACTATTTATAGGAGAAAAGAAGTTACTATGCGTGGTAGGTGAACTGAAAAAAAATTCAGCAGAGGCTGCTGCGCAGCCTCCACTAACCCATTCCCAGCAAACACATTTCTCACATTTCATGTGGGCCCCACAGTGGGTCCCACATGTTTCTTACTATTCACGTCACTATTCACGTTACTATTCACGTCACTATTCATATTAAAATAATAATTAATTAATTATTTTATTTTATTTATTTATTTATATTTATTCTTCCTGTGGATCCAATATATAAAATAAAATAATGTTACAACAATAATTCAACAATAATAAGCACGTTACAGATTATTATTAATTTAATAATATAAATTACAGTGTATTTGCTACTATGACAATTATTAGGTTCAATAATTTTAAAAACAGTGCAACAACAATTATTGACTCAATGATATAAAATACAGTGTAATGACAATTATTGAATCAATAATGCAAAATACTGTGTAGCAACACTTATTGAATTGATAACATAAAATATTATGCAGTCACAATTATTGATAAAATGATGTGCAACAGTTACGGTGTCAATTATCAGACCAATAATATTAGATACTGTGCAATACCGTGTGCTACTGTAGAGTACCGCATGCTACAGTAAAATACCATAAATTACCGTATGCTACTATTCTTTTATCACCGGTATTTTAACAGTTAGCACCGTTGACTATTTTTTATTAAAAAGGTTACTTCTGTCGTTTTCTATATCCGACAAATATTCCGTTGTGGGATCCACCAATAATTTGTTATTTCGGTGCCGTCGTACGACACGAATATTCCCCGACAAAGCGAATATTGTCCGACAAAATAAAATTTGCACATAACATCCTTAACTTTCAATTTCGTCAATTTAACCACTTACTGTTTCATGAAAAAATATATATGAAGAAAAATTAAATTTTATATTTCATAAAATTCGGGGTCTTACATATACCATTAAAAATAATAAAGAGCGACCATGACTAGAATATAAAAATCGATGTCCGCTAATATTAGTAGCGGACGTTTAAATTTTTTAAAAATGTTCGTTACTAATAGTTGCGGACGTCGATCAAAAAATCAAACCCTAAATATTAAAGCAAAAAACTCAACAAATGACCCTAAACTCTAAAACCTAAAAACTAAACCCTAAACTCTAAACTCTAAAAATTAAATCTTAAATCCTAAACCCTAAAAACTAAACCCTAAAAATTATATTTTAAAAACTAAACCCTAAACCCTAAAAAATATCATATCTTTCCTAATCAGTACTGGAATTGAATGTAGCGGTCATCTGTTGATTTTTCTGATCTAATACTTAGGGTTTGACTTTTTGATCGACATCCGCTAATTTTAAACGTCCGCTACTAATAGTAGCGAACATCGATTTTTAGTTTCTAATCATGGTCGTCACTTCTTGTTTTCAATAGTATAGATGGTATTTGCCCATTTTTGATACATTGACAACATTGTAAAAAGGAGACAATCCTTACATCAAATCTCAGCCTTCTATTCGTTGATCGAATGGTTAGTATTACTCTTATCAACAGTTTAATATGGAGGATTCTGCAGTTTAATTATGCGGACGAAAAAATTGTCCAAAATACCCGGATCTGGCCAATACTGTGTAAATCTGGCCATTCGCAGTTTCATACTGCGGATGGTAAATAGCGTTCACAGTATTAAACTGTAGACAATACATAGCCTTTTAAATATGCAGGGGTATTTTGGACATTTAAGATAATATGCAACATTAAACTGCGGTATATTGGAAATTAAAGTGCGGTCGGGAGAATTTTAAACCATTAGATCCAAGGACAGACGATTGAGATCTGTTGTAATGATAAATGACTTTTTACAACGTTGTCATATATATGGGAATGATTCATAGCAAGTAGTTGTTATGAATCAAAAACTGGCATACACCATCTATATCATTGAGAATAAGAAGGAACGGTTAGGATTAGAAAATGTACATACCAACTATTATTCGACATTGGATAGGCTATCAGGCAATGTATAAAACGTGAAGTTATCAAAATAATTTCACCATTAAATATAACTCAGATTATTTTTCTAACTTAGAGAATTCGCTTTGACAAAGGTGATGCTCAAGTGACCAGATATAGTTTTGTCTTACAATGGTCGCCCGTAGTTTGCAGTGCAAACCCTGAGTTATTCAACAATCTTGTTCGACGGTTTACTGTTTATATGGTCTTTGATCCTATAATAACACTTTTGATTCCTTAAAGAATTGTTGGTGACTTACAGTTAATCTTCCATAGTAATTATGTATTTAATTTATACCCACCTATAAAATAGCTACTAATTTATTTATTTTTGCAATCTCATATATATATATATATATATATATATATATACTACTATTCGACCACGCATAAGCTGTCTAACATTGTAAAAAACGTGAAGTTAATCAAAATCATGTCACCATTAAATATAACTCTGATTATTTTTCTAGGTTTGAGCATTTGCTTTTAGAAAGGTAATGCTCAACGGATCGGATATAGTTTTGTACTACAATGGTTATCAACAGTTTGCAGTGCAGACCCTAAGTTATACAACAATCTTGTTTTGACGATTTACTGTTTTTATGGTCTTTGGCCCTATAACAGCACTTTTGATTCCTTAGAGAATTGTCGGTGATCTACAGTTAATCTTCCATAGTAATTAATAGTAATTATTTATTTAATTTATACTCATCCATAAACTAGCTACTAACTTTTTTTTTTTTGGCAATCTCAGTGTATATATATATATATATATATATATATATATATATATATATATATATATATATATATATATATATATATATTATTTGACCATGCATAAGCTATCAAGATTGCATAAAATATGAAGTTAATCAAATAACTCTGATTATTTTTCTATATTTGAGCATTCACTTTTAAAAAAGCGATGCTCAAGTCATTGGATATAGTTTTGTCCTACAATGGCCGCCCGCAATTTGCAATGCAGACCTTGAGTTATGCAACAATCTTGTTTGATGGCTTATTATTTTTATGGTCTTTGGCGCGCCCAATAGCAACACTTTTGATTCCTTAGAGAAATGTTGATGATCTACACTTGATCTTCCATAGTTATTATTTATTTAATTTATACTCATCCATAAACTAGCTACAAACATTTTTTGGGCAATCTCATATACATGTGTGTGTATGTGTGTGTGTGTGTGTTTATACTTACCTACTATTATTTGACCATGTACAAGCTATCAAACATTGTATAAAACATGAACTCAATCAAAATCGTCTCACCATTAAATATAACTGTGATTATTTTTCTAAGTTTGAACATTCAGTTTTCGAAAGGTGATCCTCAACAGACCGAATATAGTTTTGTCCTACAATGGCCGCCCGCAATTTGCAGTGCAGACCCTGAGTTATGCAACAATCTTGTTCGATGGCTTACTATTTTTATGGTCTTTGACGTGCCCTATAACAACACTTTTGATTCCTTAGAGAATTGTCGATGATCTACACTTAATCTTCCATAGTAATTATTTATTTAATTTATACTCATCCATAAACTAGCTACTAATTTTTTTTGGCAATCTCATATATGTGTGTGTGTGTGTGTGTGTGTGTGTGTGTGTGTGTGTGTGTGTGTGTACCTACCTACTATTATTCGACCATGTATAAGCTATCAAGCATTGTATAAAACGGAAATCAATCAAAATCATCTCACCCTTAAATATAACTCTGATTTTTTTTCTTAGTTTGAACATTCAGTTTTACAAAGGTGATGCTCAACTGACCGAATATAGTTTTGTCCTACAATGGCCGCCTGCAGTTTGTTGTGTAGACCCTGAGTTATGCAACAATGTTGTTCGACGATTTACTATTTTTATAGCTCTTTGGCCTTATAACAACACTTTTGATTCTATAGAGAATTGAAAGTGATCTACAGCTAATCTTTCATAGTAATTATTTATTTAATTTATACTCATCCATAAACCAGCTACTAATTTTTTTTGGCAATCTAATATATATATACACACACACACACACACACACACATATATATATATCTATGTGTGTGTGTGTGTACCTACCTACTATTATTCGACCATGCATAAACTATCAAGCATTATATAAAACGTGAAGTTAATCAAAATCACATCACCATTAAATATAACTCATATTATTTTTCTAAGTTTGAACATTCGCTCTTAGAAAGGTGCTGCTCAAGTGACCAGATATAGTTTTGTGCTACAATGGCCGCCCGCAGATTATGGTGCAGACCTTGAGTTATGCAACAATCTTGTTCGACGGTTTACTATTTTTATGGTCTATAGCTCTATAACAACACTTTTGATTTCTCAGAGAATTGTCGATGATCTACAGTTAATCTTCCATAGTAATTAATAGTAATTATTTATTTAATTTATAATCATCCATAAACTAGCTACTAACTTTATTTTTTTTGGCAATCTCAATATATATATATATATATATATATATATATATATATATACACTACTACTACTACTACTATTTGACTATGCATAAGCTATCAAGATTGTATAAAACATGCAGTTAATCAAAATTATGTCACCATTAAATATAACTCTGATTATTTTTCTATGTTTGAGCATTCACTTTTAAAAAGGCGATGCTCAAGTCACTAGATATAGTTCTGTCCTACAATGGCCGCCCGCAGTTTGCAGTTCAGACCTTGATTTATGCAACAATCTTGTTCGATGGCTTACTTTTTTTATGGTCTTTGGCGCGCCCTATAACAACACTTTTGATTCCTTAGAGAATTGTTGATGATCTAAAATTAATCTTCCATAGTAATTATTTATTTAATTTATACTCATCCATAAACTTGCTACTAACATTTTTTTGACAATCTCATATATATGTTTGTGTGTGGGGGGGGGGGGGGGGGGGTGTAGGTGTGGCTGTATGTGTGGGTGTGTGTATACCTACCCACTATTATTCGACCATGTATAAGCTATCAAGCATTGTATAAAACGTAAAATCAATGAAAATCGTCTCACCATTAAATATAACTTTGATTATTTTTCTAAGTTTGAACATTCGGTTTTAGAAAGGTGATGCTCAACTGGCCGAATATAGTTTTGTCCTACCATGGCCGCCCGCAGTTTGCAGTGCAGACCCTGAGTTATGCAACAATCTTGTTCGATGGCTTACTATTTTTATGGTCTTTGGTGTGCCCTATAACAACACATTTGATTTCTTAGAGAATTGTTGATGATCTACACTTAATCTTCCATAGTAATTATTTATTTAATTTATACTAATCCATAAACTAGCTACTAACATTTTTTTGGCAGTCTCATATATGTGTGTGTGTGTGTGTGTGTGTGTGTGTGTGTGTGTGTGTGTGTGTGTGTGTGTACCTACCTACTATTATTAAACCATGTATAAGCTATCAAGCATTGTATAAAACGTGAAGTCAATTAAAATCATCTTACCATTAAATATAACTTTGATTATTTTTCTAAGTTTGAACATTTGGTTTTAGAAAGGAGATGCTCAAATGATCGAATATAGTTTCGTCCTAAAATGGCCGCCCGCAGTTTGCAGTGCAGACCCTGAGTTATGCAACAATGTTGTTCGATGATTTACTACTTTTATGGTCTTTGGCCTTATAACAACACTTTTGATTCCTTACAGAATTTACAGTGATCTACAATTTATCTTTCATAGTAATTATTTATTTAATTTATAATCGTCCATAAACCAACTACTATTTTTTTTGGCGATCTCATATAATATATATATATATATATATATATATATACACACACACACACACACACACTATTACTTGACCATGCATAAGCTATCAAGATTGCATAAAACATGAAGTTAATCAAAATTATGTCACCATAAAATATAACTCTTATTATTTTTCTATGTTTGAGCATTCACTTTTAAAAAGGCGATGCTCAAGTCCCTGGATATAGTTTTGTCCTACAATGGTCGCCTGCAGTTTGGAGTTCAGACCTTGAGTTATGCAACAATCTTGTTCGATGGCTTACTATTTTTATGGTCTTTAGCACGCCCTATAACAACACTTTTGATTCCTTAGAGAATTGTTGATGATCTACACTTAATCTTCCGTACTAATTATTTATTTAATTTATACTCATCCATAAACTAGCTACTAACATTTTTTTGGCAATCTCATATATATGTGTATGTCTGTGTGTGTATACCTACCTACTATTATTCGACCATGTATAAGCTATCAAACATTGTATAAAACGTGAAATCAATCAAAATCATCTCACCATTAAATATAACGCTGATTATTTTTCTAAGTTTGAACATTCGGTTTTAGAAAGGTGATGCTCCACTGACCGAATATAGTTTTGTCCTACAATGGCCGCCCGCAGTTTGCAGTGTAGACCCTGAGTTATGCAACAATCTTGTTCGATGACTTACTACTTTTATGGCATTTGGCACGACCTATAATAACACTTTTGATTCCTTAAAGAATTGTCGATGATCTACACTTAATCTTCCATAGTAATTTTTTATTTAATTTATACTCGTCAATAAACTAGTTATTAACATTTTTTTGGCAATCTCATATGTGTGTGTGTGTGTGTGTGTGTGTGTGTGTGTGTGTATACCTACCTACTATTATACGACCATGTATAAGCTATCAAGCATTGTATAAAAAGTGAAATCAATCAAAATCATCTCACCATTAAATATAACTCTAATTATTTTTCTAAGTTTGAACATTCGGTTTTAGAAAGGTGATGCTCAACTGACCGAATATAGTTTTGCCTACAATGGCCGCCTGCAGTTTCCAATGCCGACCATGAGTTATGCAACAATGTTGTTCGACAATTTAATATTTTTATGGTCTTTGTCCTTATAACAACACTTTTGATTCCTTAGAGAATTGACACTGATCTACAATTAATCTTTTATACTAATTATTTATTTAATTTATACTCATCAATAAACCAGCTACTAATTTTTTTTTTTGTAATCTTATTTATATGTGTGTGTGTGTGTGTGTGTACCTACCTAGTATTATTCGACCATGCATAAGCTATCAAGCATTATATAAAACGTGAAGTTAATCAAAATCACATCAACATTAAATATAACTCGGATTATTTTTCTCTGTTTGAATATTCGCTCTTAGAAAGGTGATGCTCAAGTGACCGGATATAGTTTTGTCCTACAATGGCTGCCCGCAGTTTGCAGTGCAGACCCTGAGTTATGCAACAATCTTGTTCGATGTCTTACTATTTTTATGGTCTTTGGCGTGCCCTATAACAACATTTTTGATTCCTTAGAGAATTGTCGATAATCTACATTTAATCTTCCATAGTAATTATTTATTTAATTTATGCTCATCAATAAACTAGCTACTAACATTTATTTGGCAATCTAATATATATGCGTGTGTGTGTGTATACTTACCTACTATTATTCAACCATGTATAAGTTATCAAGCATTGTATAAAACGTGAAATCAATCAAAATCATCTCGCCATTAAATATAACTCTGATTATTTTTCAAAGTTTGAACATTCGGTTTTAGAAAGGTGATGCTCAACTGACCGAATATAGTTTTGTCCTACAATGGTCACCCGCAGGTTGCAATGCAGACCCTGAGTTATGCAACAATGTTGTTCGACGATTTACTATTTTTATGGTATTTGACCTTATAACAACACTTTTTATTCCTTAAAAAATTGACAGTTATCTACAATTAACCTTTCATAGTAATTATTTATTTAATTTATACTCATCCATAAACCAGCTACTAATTTTTTTTGGCAATCTCATATATATATATATATATATATATATATATATATATATATGAGTGTGTGTGTGTGTGTGTGTGTGTGTGTGTGTGTGTACCTACCTACTATTATTCGACCATTCATAAGCTATCAAGCATTATATAAAACGTGAAGTTAATCATAATCACATCACCATTAAATATAACTCAGATTATTTTTCTATGTTTGAACATTCGCTCTTAGAATGGTGATGCTCAAGTGAACGGATATAGTTTTATCCCTCAATGGCCGCCCGCAGATTACGGTGCAGACCTTGAGTTATGCAACAATCTTGTACGACGGTTTACTGTTTTTAGGGTCTTTGGCTTTATAACAACAATTTTGATTCCTTAGAGAATTGTCGGTGATCTACAGTTAATCTTCCACAGTAATTAATAGTAATTATTTATTTAATTTATACTCATCCATAAACTAGCTGCTAACTTTATTTTTGTTGGCAATCTCAATATATATATATATATATATATATATATATATATATATATATATACACACACACACACACACACACTATTACTTGACCATGCATAAGCTATCAAGATTGCATAAAACATGAAGTTAATCAAAATTATGTCACCATTAAATATAACTCTTATTATTTTTCTATGTTTGAGCATTCACTTTTAAAAAGGCGATGCTCAAGTCACTGGATATAGTTTTGTCCTTCAATGGCTGCCGACAGTTTTGCAGTGCAGACCTTGAGTTATGCAACAATCTTGCTCGATGGCTTACTATTTTTATGGTCTTTGTCGCGCCCTATAACAACACTTTTGATACCTTAGAGAATTGTCGATGATCTACACTTAATCTTCCCTACTAATTATTTATTTAATTTATACTCATCCATAAACTAGCTACTAATTTTTTTTTGGCAATCTCATATACATGTGTGTGTGTGTGTGTGTATACCTACCTACTATTATTCGTCCATGTATAAGCTATCAAGCATTGTATAAAACGTGAAATCAATCAAAATCATCTCACCATTAAATATAACTTTGATTATTTTTCTAAGTTTGAACATTCGGTTTTAGAAAGGTGATGCTCAAGTGACCGAATATAGTGTTGTCCTACAATGGCCACCCGCAGTTTGCAGTGCAGACCCTGAGTTATGCAAAAATCTTGTTCGATGGCTTACTATTTTTATGGTCTTTGGCGCGCCCTATAACAACACTTTTGATTCCTTACAGAATTGTCGATGATCTACACTTAATCTTTCATAGTAATTATTTATTTAATTTATACTCATCAATAAACTAGCTACTAACATTTTTTTGGCAATCTCATATATGTGTGTGTGTGTGTGTGTGTGTGTATACTTACCTACTATTATTCAACCATGTATAAGCTATCAAGTATTGTATAAAACGTGAAATCATATCGCCATTAAATATAACTTTGATTATTTTTCTAAGTTTGAACATCCGGTTTTAGAAAGGTAATGCTCAACTGACCGAATATAGTTTTGTCCTACAATGGTCGTTCGCAGTTTACAATGCAGACCTTGAGTTATACAACAATGTTGTTCGACGATTTACTATTTTTATGGTCTTTGGCCTGATAACAACACTTTTGATTCCTTAGAGAATTTACAGTGATGTACAATTAATCTTTCATAGTAATTATTTATTTAATTTATACTCATCCATATACTAGCTACTAATTTATTTTTGGCAATATCATATATATATATGTATATATATGTGTGTGTGTGTGTGTGTGTGTGTGTGTGTGTGTGTGTGTGTGTGTGTGTTTACCTACTTACTATTATTCGACCATGCATAAGCTATCAAGCATTATATAAAACGTGAAGTTAATCAAAATCACATCACCATTAAATATAATTCAGATTATTTTTCTGTGTTTGAACATTCGCTCTTAAAATGGTGCTGCTCAAGTGACCGGATATAGTTTTGTCCTACAATGGACGGCCGCAGATTACGGTGCAGACCTTGAGTTATGCAACAAGTTTGTTCGACGGTTTACTGTTTTTATGGTCTTTGGCTCTTTAACAACACTTTTGATTCCTTAGAGAATTGTCGGTGATCTACAGTTAATCTTCCATAGTAATTAATAGTAATTATTTATTTAATTTATATTAATCCACAAACTAGCTACTAAATTCTTTTTGGCAATCTCATATATATGTGTGTGTGTGTGTGTGTGTGTGTGTGTATACCTACCTACTATTATTCAACCATGTATAAGCTATGAAGTATTGCATAAAACATGAAATCAATCAAAATCATCTCGCCATTAAATATAACTCTGATTATTTTTCTAAGTTTGAACATTCGATTTTAGAAAGGTGATGCTCAACTGACCGAATATAATTCTGTCCTACAATGACCGCCCGCAGTTTGCAATGCAGACCCTGAATTATGCAACAATGTTGTTCGATGATTTACTATTTTTATGATCTTTGGCCTTATAACAACACTTTTGATTCCTTAGAGAATTACAGTGATCTACAATTAATCTTTCATAGTAATTATTTATTTAATTTATACTCATCAATAAACCAGCTACTAATTTATTTTTGGCAATCTCATATATATATATATATATATAGTCCCCTTCTCCAGCGAACCTTAAAAAGCGAACCAAAGACGAACCGTCGTCTTTGGTATCTATGGCGACGGTTCGACCCGTCGCCATAGCCATGCACTCTATGACGACGGGTCGAACCGTCGCCATAGATACCAAAACCGACGGTTCGTCTTTAGTTCGCTTTTGAAAATTTTCCTATATATATATATATCTCCGTGTGTGTGTGTGTGTGTGTGTGTGTGTGTGTGTGTGTGTGTGTGTGTGTGTGTGTGTGTGTGTACCTACCTACTATTATTCGAGCATGCATAAGCTATCAAGCATTATATAAACGTGAAGTTAATCAAAATCACGTCTCCATTAAATATAATTCAGATTATTTTTCAATGTTTGAACATTCACACCTAGAAAGGTGATGATTGAGTGACCGGATATAGTTTTGTCCTACAATGGCCACCCGCATATTACGGTGCAGACCTTGAGTTATGCAACAATCTTGTTCGATGGTTTACTGTTTTTATGGTCTTTGGCTCTATAACAACACTTTTGATTACTTAGAGAATTGTATGTGATCTATAGTTAATCTTCCATAATAATTAATAGTAATTATATATTTAATTTATACTCATCCATAAACTAGCTACTAATTTTTTTTTGGCAATCTCATAAGTGTGTGTGTGTGTGTGTGTGTGTATGTGTGTGTATACCTACCTACTATTATTCGACCATGTATAAGCTATCAAGCATTATATAAAACGTGAAATCAATCAAAATCATCTCACCATTAAATATAACTCTGATTATTTTTCTAAGTTTGAACATTCGGTTTTGGAAAGGTGATGCTCAACTGACCGAATATAGTGTTGTCCTACAATAGTCGCCCACAATTTTCAGTGCAGACCCTGAGTTATGCAACAATCTTGTTCGATGGCTTACTATTTTTATGGTGTTTGGCACGCCCTATAACAACACTTTTGATTCCTTAGAGAATTGTCGATGATCGACACTTAATCTTCCATAGTAATTATTTATTTAATTTATGCTCATCAATAAACTTGCGACTAACCTTTTTTTGGCAATCTCATATATGTGTGTGTGTGTGTGTGTGTGTGTGTGTGTGTGTGTATGTGTATGTGTGTGTATACTTACCTACTATTATTCAACCATGTATAAGCTATCAAGCATTGTATAAAATGTGAAATCAATCAAAATCATCTCGCCATTAAATATAACTTTGATTATTTTTCTAAGTTTGAACATGCGGTTTTAAAAAGGTGATGCTCAACTGACCGAATATAGTTTTGTCCTACAATGGCCGCCCGCAGTTTGCAGTGCAGACCCTGAGTTATGTAACAATATTGTTCGACGATTTACTATTTTTATGGTCTTTGGCCTTATAACAACACTTTTGATTCCTTAAAGAATTGACAGTGATCTACAATTAATCTTCCATAGTAATTACTTATTTAATTTATACTCATCCATAAGCCACCTACTAATTTTTTTTTGGCAATCTCATATATATATATATATATATAATATATATATATATATATATATATATATATATATATATATATCTATATATATATATCTGTGTGTGTGTACCTACCTACTATTATTCGGCCATGCATATGCTATCAAGCATTATATAAAACGTGAAGTTAATCAAAATCACATCACCAATAAATATAACTCAAATTATTTTCTATGTTTGAACATTCGCTCTTAGAAAGGTGATGCTTAAGTGACCGGATATAGTTTTGTCCTACAATGGCCGCCCGCAGATTACGGCGCAAACCTTAAGTTATGCAACAATCTTGTTCGACAGTTTACTGTTTTTATAGTCTTCGGCTTTATAACAACACTTTTGATACCTTAGACAATTGTCGGTGATTTACAGTTAATCTTCCATAGTAACTAATAGTAATTATTTATTTAATCTATACTCATCCATAAACTAGCTACTAACTTTATTCATTTTTAGCAATCTCAATATATATATATATATATATATACATACTACTATTTGACCATGCATAAGCTATCAAGATTACATAAAACATGAAATTAATAAAGATTATGTCACCACTAAACATAACTCTGATTTGAGCATTCATTTTTCAAAAAGGCGATGCTCAAGTCACTGGATATAGTTTTGTCCTACAATGGTCGTCCGCAGTTTGCAGTGCAGACCTTGAGTTATGCAACAATCTTGTTCGATGGCTTACTATTTTTATGGTCTTTGGTGTGCCCTATAAAAACACTTTGATTCCTTAGAGAACTGTCAATGATCTACACTTAATATTCCATTGTATTTATTTATTTAATTTTACTCATCAATAAACTAGCTACTAACATTTTTTTGGCAATCTCATATATATGTGTGTGTCTGTGTGTGTACACCTACCTACTATTATTCGACCATGTATAAGCTATCAAGCATTGTATAAAACGTGAAATCAATCAAAATCATCTCACCATTAAGTATAACTTTGATTATTTTTCTATGTTTCATGATTCGGTTTTAGAAAGGTGATGCTCAAGTGACCGAATATAGTGTTGTCCTACAATGGCCGCCCGCAGTTTGCAGTGCAGACCTTGAGTTATGCAACAATCTTGTTCGATGGCTTACTATTTTTATGGTCTTTAGCACGCCCTATAACAACACTTTTGATTCCTTAGAGAATTGTCGATGATCTACACTTAATCTTTCATAGTAATTATTTATTTAATTTATACTCATCAATAAACTAGCTACTAACATTTTTTTGGCAATCTCATATATATGTGTGTGTGTGTGTGTGTGTATATACTTACCTACTATTATTCAACCATGTATAAGCTATCAAGCATTGTAGAAAACGTGAAATCAATCAAAATCATATCGCCATTAAATATAACTTTGATTATTTTTCTAAGTTTGAACATCCGGTTTTAGAAAGGTGATGCTCAACTGACCGAATATAGTTTTGTCCTACAATGGTCGTTCGCAGTTTACAATGCAGACCTTGAGTTATACAACAATGTTGTTTGACGATTTACTATTTTTATGGTCTTTGGCCTGATAACAACACTTTTGATTCCTTAGAGAATTTACAGTGATGTACAATTAATCTTTCATAGTAATTATTTATTTAATTTATACTCATCCATATACCAGCTACTAATTTATTTTTGGCAATCTCATATATATATATATGTGTGTGTGTGTGTGTGTGTGTGTGTGTGTGTGTTTACCTACTTACTATTATTCGACCATGCATAAGCTATCAAGCATTATATAAAACGTGAAGTTAATCAAAATCACATCACCATTAAATATAATTCAGATTATTTTTCTGTGTTTGAACATTCGCTCTTAAAATGGTGCTGCTCAAGTGACCGGATATAGTTTTGTCCTACAATGGACGGCCGCAGATTACGGTGCAGACCTTGAGTTATGCAACAAGTTTGTTCGACGGTTTACTGTTTTTATGGTCTTTGGCTCTTTAACAACACTTTTGATTCCTTAGATAATTGTCGGTGATCTACAGTTAATCTTCCATAGTAATTAATAGTAATTATTTATTTAATTTATACTCATCCATAAAGTAGCTACTAAATTCTTTTTGGCAATCTCATGTATATATATGTGTGTGTGTGTGTGTGTGTGTTTGTGTGTATACCTACCTATTATTATTCAACCATGTATAAGCTATGAAGTATTGCATAAAATGTGAAATCAATCAAAATCATCTCGCCATTAAATATAACTCTGATTATTTTTCTAAGTTTGAACATGCGGTTTTAAGAAGGTGATGCTCAACTGACCGAATATAATTTTGTCCTACAATGACCTCCCGCAGTTTGCAATGCAGACCCTGAGTTATGTAACAATATTGTTCGACGATTTACTATTTTATGGTCTTTGGCCTTATAACAACACTTTTGATTCCTTAAAGAATTGACAGTGATCTACAATTAATCTTCCATAGTAATTATTTATTTAATTTATACTCATCCATAAACCAGCTACTAATTTTTTTTGGGCAATCTCATATATGTATATATATATATGTGTGTGTGTGTGTGTGTGTGTGTGTATGTGTGTGTGTGTGTGTGTGTGTGTGTGTGTGTGTGTGTGTGTACCTACCTACTATTATTCGACCATGCATATGCTATCAAGCATTGTATAAAACGTGAAGTTAATCAAAATCACATCACCAATAAATATTACTCAAATTATTTTTCTATGTTTGAACATTCGCTCTTAGAAAGGTGATGCTTAAGTGACCGGATATAGTTTTTTCCTACAATGGCCGCCCGCAGATTACGGTGCAGACCTTAAGTTATGCAACAATCTTGTTCGACAGTTTACTGTTTTTATTGGCTTCGGCTCTATAAAAACACTTTTTGATTCCTTAGAGAATTGTCGGTGATCTACAATTAATCTTCCATAGTAATTAATAGTAATTATTTATTTAATCTATACTCATCCATAAACTAGCTACTAATTTTATTTTTTTAGCAGTCTCAATATATATATATATATATACACACACACACATATATATATACATACATATTACTATTTGACCATGAATAAGCTATCAAGATTACATAAAACATGAAATTAATAAAAATTATGTCACCACTAAACATAACTCTGATTATTTTTCTATGTTTGAGCATTCACTTTTCAAAAAGGCGATGCTCAAGTCACTGGATATAGTTTTGTCCTACAATGGTCGTCCGCAGTTTGCAGTGCAGACCTTGAGTTATGCAACAATCTTGTTCGATGGCTTACTATTTTTGTGGTCTTTGGTGCGCCCTATAAAAACACTTTGATTCCTTAGAGAATTGTCGATGATCTACACTTAATCTTCCATAGTATTTATTTATTTAATTTTACTCATCAATAAACTAGCTACTAACATTTTTTTGGCAATCTCATATATATGTGTGTGTCTGTGTGTGTATACCTACCTACTATTATTCGACCATGTATAAGCTATCAAGCATTGTATAAAACGTGAAATCAATCAAAATCATCTCACCATTAAGTATAACTTTGATTATTTTTCTATGTTTCATGATTCGGTTTTAGAAAGGTGATGCTCAAGTGACCGAATATAGTGTTGTCCTACAATGGCCGCCCGCAGTTTGCAGTGCAGACCTTGAGTTATGTAACAATCTTGTTTGATGGCTTACTATTTTTATGGTCTTTAGCACGCCCTGTAACAACACTTTTGATTCCTTAGAGAATTGTCGATGATCTACACTTAATCTTCCGTACTAATTATTTATTTAATTTATACTCATCCATAAACTAGCTACTAACATTTTTTTGGCAATCTCATATATATGTGTGTGTCTGTGTGTGTATACCTACCTACTATTATTCGACCATGTATAAGTTATCAAGCATTGTATAAAACGTGAAATCAATCAAAATCATCTCACCATTAAGTATAACTTTGATTATTTTTCTAAGTTTGAAGATTCGGTTTTAGAAAGGTGATGTTCAACTGACCGAATATAGGTTTGTCCTACAATGGCCGCCCGCAGTTTGCAGTGCAGACCCTGAGTTATACAACAATGTTGTTCGACGATTTACTATTTTTATGGTCTTTGGCCTTATAACAACACTTTTGATTCCTTAAAGAATTGACTGTGATCTGCAATTAATCTTCCATGGTAATTAATAGTAATTATTTATTTAATCTATAGTCATCCATAAACTAGCTACTAACTTTATTTTTTTTGGCAATCTCAATATATACACACACACACACACACACACACACTCACACACACACACACACACACACACACACAATTATTTGACCATGCATAAGCTATCAAGATTACATAAAACACGAAATTAATAAAAATTATGTCACCACTAAATATAACTCTGATTATTTTTCTATGTTTGAGCATTCACTTTTCAAAAAGGCGATGCTCAAGTCACTGGATATAGTGTTGTCCTACAATGGTCGTCCGCAGTTTGCAGTGCAGACCTTGAGTTATGCAACAATCTTGTTTGATGGCTTATTATTTTTATGGTCTTTGGCGCGCCCTATAAAAACACTTTTGATTCCTTAGAGAATTGTCGATGATCTACACTTAATCTTCCATAGTAATTATTTATTTACTTTTACTCATCCATAAACTAGCTACTAACAATTTTTTGGCAATCTCATAAATGTGTGTGTGTGTGTGTGTGTGTGTGTATACCTACCTACTATTATTCAACCATGTATAAGCTATCAAACATTGCATAAAACGTAAAATCAATCAAAATCATCTCACCATTAAATATAACTCTGATTATTTTTCTAAGTTTGAACATTCGATTTTAGAAAGGTGATGCTCAACTGACCGAATATAGTTTTGCAGACCCTGAGTTATGCAACAATGTTGTTCGATGATTTACTATTTTTATGGTCTTTGGCCTTATAACAACACTTTTGATTCCTTAGAGAATTGATAGTATCTACAATTAATCTTTCATAGTAATTATTTATTTAATTTATACTCATCCATAAACCAGCTACTAATTTTTTTTTTGTGGCAATCTCATATATATATATATAGTTATGTGTGTGTGTGTACCTACCTACTATTATTCGACCATGCATAAGCTATCAAGCATTATATAAAACGTGAAGTTAATCAAAATATCACATCATCATTAAATATAACTCAGATTATTTTCTATGTTTGAACATTCGCTCTTAGAAAGGTGATGCTCAAGTGACCGGATATAGTTTTGTCCTGCAATGGCTGCCCGCAGATTACAGTGCAGACCTTGAGTTATGCAACAATCTTGTTCGACGGTTTACTGTTTTTATGGTCTTTGGCTCTATAACAATACTTTTGATTCCTTAGAGAATTGTCAGTGATCTATAGTTAATCTTCTATAGTAATTATTTATTTAATTTATACTCATCTATAAACTAGCTACAAACCTTTTTTTGGGAATCTCATTTATACATACATATATATATATATATATATATATATATATATGTATATGTATGTATATATATATATATATGTATATGTATGTATGTATGTATGTACCTACCTACTAATATTTGAACATGCGTAAGCTATCAAGCATTGTATAAAACGTGAAGTTAATCAAATTAGATCTTGTCACCATTAAATATAACTCTTATTATTTTTCTAAGTTTGAGCATTCGCTTTTAGAAAGGTGATGCTCAAGTGACCGGATATAGTTTTGTCCTACAATGTCGCACGCAGTTTAC
This sequence comes from Hedera helix, assembly GCA_947179155.2. NCBI lineage: Eukaryota > Viridiplantae > Streptophyta > Magnoliopsida > Apiales > Araliaceae > Hedera > Hedera helix. The sequence continues at coordinate 5,550,302 of OX359272.1, forward strand.
AGCGCAGACCCTGAGTTATGCAACAATCTTGTTTGCCGGTTTACTATTTTTATGGTCTTTGGCCCTATAACAGCACTTTTGATTCTTTAGAGAAGTGTCAGTGATCTACAGTTAATCTTTCATAGAAATTATTTATTTAATTTATACTCATCTATAAACTAGCCACTATCTTTTTTTTTGGCAATCTCACACACACACACACACACACACACACATATATATATATATATATATATATATATATATATATATATATATATATATATATATATATATATATATAGCTTCATTAATTCTCTTTATCATTGTTCGTCTCTTAATACATAAATGTTTGATTATTGAAGAGTAGCGTAAACTAATCGGCTAGAGGTTGATAAGCGAAAAATTGACTTTGTTCTCTCTTGGTCCCTCTCACTCACCACTATTATATATATATGTGTAGCCTTTCCTATGGCTTCATTAATTCTCGCTATCATTGTTCGTCTCTTAATACATAACTGTTTGATTATTGCAGAGTTGCATAAACTAATCGGTTAGAGGTTGATAAGCGAAAAAATGTCTTTGTTCTCTCTTGGTCCCTCTCACTCACAGCTATTTGACTCCAATCTTGTAAATTTTTTTCCGATGTTTTCTCTTTGATAATCTACCTGTTTAACAGGTAGACCTGCTCTATCTAAGCAATTAAATTTGAATTGATTGAAATTGGCAAACTTAAGTTTGATTAAAATACTATTCTAATTTATTATATGAAGTGTTTATCAATTTAATTTAACCCATTAATGCATTATGAAGAATTATTATTTAAAGATATGTTTCTATGAATATTTATGCCAGATAAGTATTCAGATAACCATTATAACTTTATTCATGGTGTTAGAATTTTTTTGCCAACTTTGTTATTCAATAAAGAAGTTCTATAGTATTACAGGTTTATGTTTTTTCTCTAGGCCCCCAAGATTCATGGTATAAATTTTAAAAAAAGTTTAAATACATATTATTTGGACGAAAGTCTTGGCTTCTCTCTCTTCCACGATTCAATGTAATCTCCTTTATTGACTCTACAAAACTCTATAGTCCATACAATTTCGTCTCTCTTTTAAAGTTATTAGGAAAGCTTATTGAAAGTCTGTTTTGACTGATTTCTATCATTTTCTCTTATAATTTTACTCTGCTTTTTGGGAAATATTTTTCTTCAACATGAGACTTAATTATAAATCTTATATTCACATGATCAAGTTTTATGTGCAGCAACCGTGCAAAAACTGTGCAATAACTGTGCACTAGTAATTTTGATCACTATATAATAGAGAGAAAAGTGTTCTTTGGACATCCTAGTATTCAAATTAAATTTTTTGAACTAGACTCGTATATAAGTTAACACATGTATATACCTCTGTGTGATTGACACGTGTATATATCCATGTGTGATTGAATTAGAAATGATGATAATCAAATGTAATTAACAATCAGATTTAAAAAAATACACACTATTTAATTGTTATATCATATTTAATTAATAAATGTTCACAACATTCATTAAATGACTACTCTTTAAATGAATACAACCCTTTTCTTCCATCATTTTTGGATGTTCTCTCTCCACTGGAATTTGCAAGTTTTCACACAGATCTCAACCAATACCCTCTTCTCCTATGTTTCTCTTTCATAACCAATCACAAACATACACGTTATTTAATAGTCATTTATAGTATCCATTCTTTAGTTTAAGAGCCACCATACATGAAGTGTATGTTTGTCGTCAGTTATAATCATTGGGTCTACCCATGTACGATTGCTCTTTAACTAATTTTAAATTAACACATCATTTTGTAAATTATATTTCTCAAGTCTTTTGTATGTGTAGCATTTCTCATCATTCAGTTAACTGCAGGCGAGACACAAAGAAACTGGCCTCTATGAGGACCATAACAAATTTACCCTAAAATATTCTAATTCAAAATTGTAAAGGATGTCGCCAAGTATAGTTACAGTCAATAAAATTGAATATCAACCAGGCCACCACTACAATACACTAGAGCATTGGATGAGGAATACCATCAATATATGCTTATTATCTTGAGAACAAACTTTTTTTGTGCCTTTTTATATACGTGTGCGTAGAGATCATTAACTAATTCATTAGCGATTGCAAAATAAGGTTACACTTGTTACAATTAAAAAGTTTGGAATTTACAAGGGTAATAAGGCATCGAAATTAATCTAGACTATGCATGGGGATATGAAAAGTAAACTTAGGATTTTCTGAATTTGTATAGATGGAGATATTACGCACTAGTAGAGCTGGGGCAGTTACTGGAGCAAAAACTGTCGCTCGTTATTTTGGAAAAAAATACATTAATCTATTGACCAATTCATATACAATCTAAAATCATTTTAGCTTTTAGGAAGAATAATTCTATGTGAACTAATTGTGTAATAATTGTGCACTAATTGTTTTAATCACTACTAGAGAGAAAAGAGTAATTGTATCCTAGTATTCAAAATAGTTATGAGATTTCAGAATTGGACCTATTTATCTTTTTCTCTGTATCAGTGCACAATTAGTGCACATATAAGTAATTTTCTTTCACAAATTTTTTTGATATTTTTATATGAAAATTGTTGTTATAGGTAACAGTTTTAAGTATCGTTATAGGTCTATAACGATAATTTTTATATAAACATATCAAAAAGTACTGTGAAAATATCAATTTCCTTTTACTTTCGTTTTAGAATATTTTGTAAATGATATTGAAATACCATTGGTTTATTGGCTAGCATGTTTAAAGCATAATACTCTTTCTCAAGTCACATATTAAACGACACAGACCACATACATAAAGTAGACACATGTATCTATTTTTGTGTGATTATATTGAAAATTATGAGAATCAATGTAATTAACAATCAGAGTAAGAAAAAAAAAATCAGATTAGGTAATTATTATATGAGATTTAATTAATAAATGTTAAAACATTTGTTAGACGACCACCCCTGACTTTTTCTTCCACCACCTGTGTATTTTCTCTCTTTAGTACCGGAAGGGCTAAATACACTTGCGTTACATTAAATTTCACTCTACTCATAATTTAATATCTAAATTATTTGGACGCTATATATTACATCAATTACCAAATTGTACGGCATGAGTAGTGTTTGGGTTACCATTAGAGATGAGATCGAATTTTTTGAAGAATTTGATAAATAATCGCCATTAGTATTAATAATACAGATGATATTTGATGACTTTTGGGTATAGTATGACAATGATTTTGTAAAAGTAATTTTTATTTAACATTTATTTAGATATTTGTATTTGATTATGAAACATGACTTTGATTAAACTTTTATCTTGCATATTTTTTATTCATAGTTCAATATTTATTACTATAATTGATATATTACGTGTAATAGAATGGTAAATTTGTAAAAGTGTTCATTTTCTTTTCATTTCATTGAAACTTAGAAACACACACACACACAAAAAAAAATCTAGACTTTTCTATTAAAAACTCATAAACAACACAAAGAATAACTTCTTGTCATTGTTACCCCCTTGGAGGTGGGTGATCCTGATCCACAAATTAGAAGAGAGAAAAAAGTTGCTAAGATAAGTAGGAATTTGATAAATAATCGGCATTAGTATTAATAATACAGAAGGGTATTTTTGTTTAATATTTATTTGGATATTTGTATTTGATTATGAAATATAATTTTGATTAAATTTTTATCTTGCATATTTTTGATTCATAGCTCAATGGCTATAACTATAATTGATATATCACATGTAATAGAAGGATAAATTTGGACTTTGAGTGTAACATGCTATTTGTTTTATTTAATAAAAATGTACTTATAAATAAAAATTATTGAAAAACTTGTGTTTAATTAAGAAATAATTTTAACTTTATAAAATATTGTGAGCACTATTTATTTGATTAAATATGTGAAGCTAATAATTATAATTAAATATCAAGTGACTGATTTTTAAAAAATGCTAGAAGTATACCAAAAACACATTACAAGTGTATGTATTTATATTGTGACAATTATTTGATTGTATATATAACATATTTTGCTATGTACAAGTATATAAAAATATAATTAGTTAATTATTATTATTTATTAACATTTGATAATCAATAATATTTTAAATTTTGACTTATATAAGTTCTTTCATATTTAATAATCATGGGCTTAGAGATAATAGTCTTGTGAATAAGTGAAGAGAAGTTTTGTTCTATAAAATGATCTAAACAATTAATGAATTAAATTGTTTTTAACAATTTTTATGTATTTAATTTTTTTGTAAAAAAAAAAAAATTAGGTCACGGATCTAGCCAAAATGGCCAAAACATAAACTTATAGCCCACTTTTATCTGATAGAGCCAGATCGATCTGCAACCTGAGCCATTTTTGCCAAGTTTATACTTCAAATGAGAATTACAACATTTATTTATAGGGTCCTTAACACTAATATACAACACTTATGTAACGGCCCCAAAATCCCCGCGCTTTCCACGCGGCGGACCTTGTGCGTTAACTTCGTACCTCTATCGACTTAACCAATGATCCCATAATCATATTGGTTGAATTAGTCTTATTTTAGACTATACATTAAAAATTTCTCTTAACTTTGTCCCTGGATCTTAACTTGATCTCAGTCTCATAAGTATACAAGTATCAACTTGTATTTCATCCATATAAATGGATAAAACCATATATAACGGTTTAATTTTAACCTTAAGATTTAAATATTCTATATACGTCCACTTGTAACGGTCTCATTCGTACTACAAGTATCAATATACAAAGATATCTCTTCATATCAATAATCCTACTTATATAGTATTCAGAATAGTAATAACGAGTTATACCTGGGTCCGAGGAACCTTAACGATGGATTTGACCAGTCAACATCGCTTAGTTCTGTCTCAGATGTACAGCACTCACAAGTTATTTACCGATCCTCATCCAGATAAATAGATCATTATCAACATTGTTTTAATATTTAACAATTCTACATTATATCAAATTTAAAGACATAACAACATTCTGATGATAATAATTTATATCATTCATTCAATATTCGGTTACATGTTTGTTTGTTCGTATTACAACAGTCGTTATGACTTATACAAATACAAGTAATAAACATGAAAACCTAATCTACGCTTCATCTTTGCGTTCAAGATCTTCCTAACGTTCATCTTTAATCTGCAAATAAGGTTTTATTCGCAAGAATGAGCACGACGGCTCAGCAAGTCTAACATATTATCACATACACAGTTTATGCTTTCATATAAACTTTAACATGCTTTGACTGAACATACATCTCAGTTAATAATCATATTAATTTATGCTTTAACAATAAACATATTTTATACATACTCATATGCATCATCAAATATCAATTAACATTTAACAGTTAATCAATAACTAACACTTAATTATTTAATCACATAAGATCTTCATTCATGTACTTTCACATATAAACTATCACATAATAACATGAACAATCTTAGAACATACTAATAACACATAAAAGTTTAGAACTTGCCTCAAATTGAAACTAGGGTTTTCCGGCGGAGCGTTAAACCCTACACAGTCATTTAGTGCATAAGCGGTTAGATTCATCGTATTATATAACTTCATAAGTCTTATATTAACTTATTTAAACTCTTTCAATAGGTGGAATTATTTGGAAAATTGGCTAACTCAAAAACTCATTTTTAAGCCAAAATTTCGGATTTGGGCAGATTGTTGGACTGCCAGACCCCGGCTCAGTTAAACGGCCATAACTTCTTCGTTTTAAAACATTTTTTAGTCGTTCAAAATTCCACGCGTTCGTAACTTCCGTCTCTACAATTAATATTTAGACCAAAGTACGAAATTCATGACAGATTTGTACAGATTTCTGCCTAAAGGTGACTGCTCTAAAACTGATTCATATTTCTGACCTCTTTTATAGTAACAGCCATAACTTCGTCATACGAAAACATTTTTGAGTGATTCTTGAGTCTAAATTGCTTAGAATTTCATGAGCTAAAACTTTCATTTAGGTTTCTAAGGCAGATTAAGACTTTAAATTTTCGGAAATTTGCAAAAATATTCTGCGACAATATTAAACTTAACTTTCTTTGATCCGATTGCTAAAACATGATACCTCAAGCATTAATTTGCTAAGATAACATGTTCTAACACTTCGTATCACTTCATAACATAAAAATAACAAAATCATAAACCTACTTATGTAAGATTCATGGCTTTTGCTCAAGAACACACGAAGAACACGAAGAACGGATAAAACCGTACATGGTAACGACTTATGTTCTTGAGCTTTTGGTTTTCGTACTTGAAATAATTTGAGCATTATAACTGCTTACATAAGTGATTAAAACACTTTATGATTGACAAAATTTGGTCATTATAACGACTTGTAAATTGAATTATAACAATTTATAAAAATGTTCAAGAACATACGAAGAACACGGAGAACGAATAAACCGTACATGGCTACGACATATGTTCATTGAGCTTTAAACTACGAATTGAAATTCGACATTATAACTACTACAAAATATAGAAAGGCTCAAGAACACGTGAAGAACACGGAGAACGACAATCGTACATGGCTACGACTCGCGTTCTTGAGCTTTTTGAAACTAAAAATTAAATAAACATAATAACAACTAACAATTTACCTCTCGAAGTGCAAGCTTTAACAATTTCTTTGCACTTCCTTCTTGTCTCACAAGAACTCTCTCTATAAAATCTGATTTTTGCTCTTGAACTATGGTGAGAATTAATGAAGACATGGCTTAGTATTTATAGGCAAGCAAAGTCTAGGGCATAAAGGTCATTAAGACAACCAAGCTTTGGCTCCAAGTTTGGCTTGGCTTTAACTTTGGCTCCGACTTTGGCTCCAAGTTTGGCTCCGACTTTGGCTCCAAGTTTGGCTTAACTTTGGCTTGGCTTAGGCTTTAACTTTAACTACTAACTAGAGTTAACAACTAACTCAACATTGGTTAATTCTCTACTAAAGTTAGCAACTTAATTGGTTGATTAGTTTCTTAATTCACCAATTAAATTTTATTAGGTTAATCTTAATTTTAATTAACCTTAATCTTAATCAAGTATACATGTAGCATAGTTGACTTTTACTATTCACAGTTGACTTTTTCGTATTTATACCGTATAATTTTCGTATTATTCTCGTATTATTTTCGTATTCTACCCGTATAATTTTCGTATTATACGCGTATATGTGAATAGTGATTAGGGTTAGGTTATAACCCTTAGGGTTTCTAGGTTTAGGGTTTAGGTTTTAACCTTTTCTAAGTTTAACCAAACCCTAGTTTAGGTTTTCTAAACCCTAGAATTAGGTTTTTAGGTTTTAACCTTTAAATAACTTTTCGATTTTAATAAGTGTTAAGGTTAATTACTTGAACCGAAACACGAATTCCTACACATAGATAAACTACATAGCACATTTAAAAGCTCAATTCAAGCTTTACTAATCACATAACACATAGTTTAGGTTAAAAGTTTAACCTCTAATTGTAAACGAATCGTAGTTTCGAGTCGTTTTTAATCTTTAATATAGTTCAATGTATTGTTAAGCAATCGTTTTTAGGCTTCTAAATTAACAACCTTTATCATATCTTGACAGATCATTTTTAAAATATTTGGGATATTACATTCAACCCAACTTACAAGAATTTCGTCCTCGAAATTAACTTACAATTCACTTTACTCATTTAATATCATATTTATAAGTGCTATAAATATTCAAGATATTACATTCTCTCCTTCTTATCAGAATTTCCTCCTCGAAATTAACTTTACAATTACTTTAGTAATTTAATATCATATTTATAAGTGCTATAAATATTCAGGATATTACAACTTAGAAAGTAATTACAAAAATAAAACACACACAAAATAATTACAAAAATAACACAATAAATTCAAACCATTTAATTTCACATTAATAAGGAACCTAAAATCAAGGCTGCCATAATTCAAAATTCAAAATTCAAATCAAATAGATGAAAAACAAAAAAATATTTTTTCGAAACCTGCACATCGAACCTCCTCCCCCGCCTGCCCCCCTCCCCCGCCAGCTTTCTCTCTCCTCCCCACTCCCCCACCTGCCTCTCCCTCCAGCTTTCTCTCTCCTCCCCACTCCCCAGCCTGCCCCTCCCGGTGCTCCCCCCTCGCCGACCATACATTAACGAGAGTGGTTGTGGACTGGTGGTGGTGGTGGACTGGTGGTCATCCGTCCTCCATATAATTCATTACCGCCGTTGCCATCCATTACCACCGACGTAACCAACCTTAATACACATGTAACCAACCTTTAATATAAATGTAACCAACCTTTAATACAACGGTAGCCAAATCTTAATACAAACGGTAACCAAACTGTAATATAAAGGTAACCAATCTTTAATACAAAAGTAACCAAACTTTAATACAGATGTAACCAAACTTTAATAGTAAGGTAACCAAACTTTTATGAATGTTTTGTTACGCACAAAAACTAAAATGGTTACCTCTGTATAAAGATTTGGATACCAACTAGAATATAAAAAAAATGTTTACTGTATTGAATTTTTTTTATCACTATTTGGTTACACACAAAAACTAAAATGGTTACATTCGTATGAAGTTTGGTTACTAACTAGAATATAAAAAAAATGGTTACTGTATTAAAAAAAAAAAATTATGCGAGAAAGGGAGGCGGGGGAGGGGGGCAGGCGCTAGAGGCCGGGGGAGGGGGGAGGGGTGGACTGGTTGTGGTGGAGGGGAGGAGGGACGGGGGCGGCAGTGGGGGTCGGAGGCTGGGGGAGGGGGCAGGCGGGGGAGGGGAGGCGCTGGAGGCGGGGGGAGGGGGGGAGGGGAGGGGGGTTGTGGTGGAGTGGGGGAGGGACGGGGGCGGGAATGGGGGTCGGCGGCTGGGGGAAGGGGAGGGGGGAGGCAGGCAGGTAGGCAGGGGAGGGGAGGGGGAGGGAGGCGGGGGAGGCGCTGGAGGCGAGGGGATGGGGGAGGGAGGGGAGGGGTGGGAGGTTGTGGTGGAGTGGGGGAGGGACGGGGGCGGGAGTAGGGGTCGGCGGCTGGGGGAGGGGGAGGGAGGTGGGGGAGGCAAGGCGGCCAGGGGCGGGAGTGGGGGTCGGCTGCTGGGGGAGGGGGCAGGCGGGAGAGGGGAGAGCTGGAGGAGGGGGAGGGAGGCGGGGGAGGCGAGGCGGCCAACGGAGTGGAGGGGATGCGGCGGCTGGGGAGTGGTGGTCGGCAGGAGAGGGGAGAGGGAGGAGGCGGGTGGATGAAATGGAAGAAATAAAATTTTGTTTCTTTTTGATGATAATGAAGATGATATTTAAAATTTAAAATACTCACCTAAATTAAAGGGATACTAAATATATTAATTTTATAAATAAATATGAAAAAATATATTATTTTTGTAATTATTTTCTGAATGTACCATTGTTGTAATTATTTCTAAAAATGTACTAAAATATGTAATTGTTCCTTATTTATACACAAAACTAGGCCAGATATATATTGAGAAACAACCTCACACCTACGTACCACCTACCTACCACCTACGTACGTACGATAAAGACTCACAAAAAAACAAAGTGTCCAACTCTAATGCAACTACAGGCATATATATTAGTATTTTATTCAAAGACAGACCAAGTCAATTACTAAGCACCAAACACAAGTCATGCAGCAGCTAAACTTCTAACTCAGAGCGCGCGCATGTTTTGGATAATAGCGCATGCATGCAGGTTCCGGTTTTTGTCACTTCGTGGGTTGTTAATTGTTATCGTTGTCGTGTAATAGAAAGGGAAGGGAAACAAAAGAAGAGAGAAAAGAATTAATACGTATTTACGAGGACGGAATCAAAGATCGGTTTTATAAGCTGTAATTTGACTTTAAAAAAAATAAAATTATCCTCATTTTCTAAGAGTTATAATTTTAAATTTTAATATTATAATATTTTTAGTCCGTCTTAATTAAAATTCATGACTTCGCCACTGCATACTTGCATTCTCTTCTTTATTCAATAATTATTTTCTTTTATCTTGTAACTTAAACTCAAGCACACGCCTAGCTTTATTTATTTGTTTTTTCTCTTCTTTTAATTTCCCTCATATATATTCTCTTCTTTAAATTTCTCTCACATTCTCGTCTTTCCTCTCCTCATTCTTTCTCCTTTTTCTCCCATTATTCTTTTCTTCGTATGTATGTCTTTAAAAGAATTAATTGTTGAATTACAAAAGAAAATAATATATATTACGAATATATATATATATATATATGGGTTATATGTATGTACACAGTTGTGTAATACACAGTCGGTTATGACGACGATTTTTTGGGTTATGACCGTCGCCATAGACCAAAAATAGTTATGGCGACGGTTGAACCGTTGCCATAGTCCAAAAAAACGATCGCCATAGCCGATCGTGCATTACACGACTGTGTACATATATTTTTCCCTATATATATATATATATAAGAAAAATGCGATTACTAGAAATGATGCAAAGGGATTACTGAGAAAGGGACCTCATAGTTAAATAAAAGGCAGAAGTAATAACAAAAATACAGAACAAATGAATGATGCAAATGGATTACTGAAAAAAAGAACCTCACAGTTGAGAATAAAAGGCGAAAATAATAACAGAAGTACAAAACAAATGAATGATGCAATGGGATTACTGGGAAAGGGACCTCACAATTAAATATTTAAACTAAAAATAAACAAAGTATATATGTATATATACCAATAGCCTGATAGCACCAGGCAACAGTTTGAGTTTAATAAAATAAGAACAGATTAAATAAAACTTGTTTATTGAATTTGAAAACTATGTACAAATAGACATTAATTGAAAATAGACCTACAACAGTTTACAAGTTCATTGGGTTTTAAAGGGGAGAGATGAGAGAAAATAAGAGGTCAAAACCAATCTGAAAGGGTGGATGGAGTAACAGAAGTACAAAACAAATGAATGATGCAAGGGGATTACTGGAAAAGGGACCTCACAGTTGAATAAAAGGCGAGAATAATAACAGAAGTACAGAACAAATGAATGATGCAAGGGGATTACTGGGAAAGGGACCTCACAGTTGAATATTTAAACTGAAAATAAACAAATATATATATATACCAACAGCTTGATAGCAGCAGGCAACAGTTTGAGTTTAATAAAATACGAATAGATTAAATAAAACTTGTTTATTGAATTTGAAAACTATGTACAAACAAACATTAACTGAAAATAAACTTTCAACGGTTTACAAGTTCATTGGGTTTTAGAGGGGAGAGATGAGAGAGAATAAGAGGTCAAAACCAATCTGCCTCTCAACAATGACTTAACCTTTCTTTTATAGAATAAGAAAAAGACTATTAAAAATTACTATTTAAAAATAAATGATTACATAAACTTTTTACTATTGATGAATAGTACATGAATAGTGACTTTTTTACTATTTGAACACGTTCAGGGCATCAGTTTTTAGTGAAAAACAGCATCAGATATTTGAAGTAGGGTCATCTGGTGCGCTTGAATAATTAGGGCATCTGCTTTTGGTGGATAAATAACTTTTGACTAAATGTACATCGGGTGCATAAATTTTGACAAACAGCATTGGATACTTGACTGTGGGCCATTGGTGCTCGGGTTGATTATGCAAATGGATCTCGAGCATCTTGGAGATTAATGCTTCCATATGGATCCTCATTGTTACTGAAAATGAAAACTGTCTTCTGAGAGGAAGAAGTTGATGAGCAATCATTGTCTTCAATTTCATCATGAAGCTTATTAACTCTTTCTTGAATGGCTTGAGCTAAAAGTTTTAACTCAGAGCTAAAATAATTTTTAACATTAGAAACATCAATAAAACCAGAAGGACTGGGGCTAGAACGTTTCTCAATAGATGTACTGGAAAAATCCTTAGTCTCAATAGATTTACTGGAAAAACCTTTAGCAGGAATGGATTTAATAGGATGAATTGGAGAATTGGAACAAGAGGAAATTCCTTTTAAACTTGACCAATTATTCTTTCGATATTAAATATCCCACCATTTTACTAAAAACATATGGGTTACCATAGCTAATTGACTAATTTCATTAACAACAGTTTTCTGAGATGGTGAATGAAAAATATGTTCTACAACTAGCATATGAATATTGTACTGTCATTTGAGAATCCATGGAATTTTGTATTTACTTATAAACTGAAGCAAAATAGGAATGTCATCATACCTAGAGTTATGAATAGTATGATTTTTGTAGTGGTAAACCTGTTACTGAAGTGACTCAGGGAAGATATCACTGGAAGGTTCATATCTTGACCACCAAAGAATAAACCTAAAGGAGATTTGACTCTTAAATTTATGATCAAATTGAGTAAACCAAGAATGGCTCGTTGACTAATTTTGGTATAAGAAAACCTTATGCCAAGCTTCAATATAATCATAATAACAAAAATAATTACAGAGGGAATGTTCTTTTCCTTCTGTAAGAGGACAAAGATCATAAGGGTGTTTTCCCCACTCAAGTATGGAAACAATTTTCTTAATATAGAATGAGTGAAAAATAATCTTTGAATCATCATTTTTATCATAAATGGACTTAATAAAAATTGACTCGGTATTAAGAAGGGCGTCCTTATAAAACGTTAATGATTTATAAAGGGCAAAGGGAACAAAAAGCCATCCAGTTAGGAAAAAATGGGAAACAATGATGACTGTATCATCTTTGGGGCTTCATAAAAGGCTCAATATGAAAAATGTTAACTTCATAGTTTGGTGAAAACTGTGAAGGCTAATTAGATTTTGAATGACTAAGGTTTAAAGCCTGTGAGGGACTCCAAAAGGGATCAATAGGTTTAGGCTTACTAGCCAAAACAGTATTATAGGGTTTTGGGACGGTACCAAGAATTTGATACCTATTAACAAAGTTCACGGAAGGGACTGGATTAGCTGGATGAGGAATCATGATTCCTTTATTCTTACTAGATTGACCAACAACAAGGGATTTACCTCGACCATGACCACTTGGGCGACCTCTTTCACTCATTTTAGTGTACCTGTTTAAAGAAACTTTCTGGTGAGAAAATCGGGAATTGAATTTTAACTACCTTTAATATATTCAATATCAAAATCAAAAATACTTAATATAACTTGTCATCTAGCAAAAATTTGTTTAGATTCAATATTTTCTACATCTTTTTTCTAAAATATATTTTGCAGATTTACAATCAAGTCTGACTTAGAACTTTTGATTTAATAAATCACTTTGAAACTTATTAATGCATAATATTACGGATAAAATTTCCTTTTTAATAGTGGAATAATTTACTTGGGTATTATCACATGCACGAGAATAAAATGAAATAATTTGTTCTAGTGAATTAGGGTTTAACTTTTCTTTGAGTATTTCTCTTAATCTAATTTCAGAGGCATCAGTTTCAATGATTTTAAATGCATCTGAGTTTGATATGCCAAGACAGGAAAGTGTCTTAACATGCAATTTTACCTCTTGGATAATAGAAGTATGAACATCAATCCAATGAGGGGGATTACTTTAAAGTCGTTCAAATAATGGCTTACAGACTCTCCGCATATTTTTATAGAATTTACTCTCAATATAGCTCTAGCAACTGGCTGAATTTGACCATACCGAATAGTATGACATAAGAATTTAACTTTTATTTAAAACAAACAACATTTTGACTGGGATAAAACTAAACCGTTAGATTGAATAGTCTTATAGAATGAATTTAAATGTTTCCAATGCTCATCAATTGAGTTGAAAAATATAATAACATCAGATAGATAATGGCAAAATGACTGAAAATGTTTAGAATATCATTCATGATATTCTGGAATTCACTAGGTGCATTCTTTCAACGGAATGGCATAACATTCTACTCATAGTGACCAAAGGGGGTAGTAAAGGTTGTTTTATACCTATCCTTTTCATGAATTTGAATATGTCAAAATCCACTCTTAAGATCAAATTTACTAAAGACGACTGCTTTACCTAGCCTATTAATCAGATCATTATTATTAGGTAATGGATATCTAATCCATTCAAGGACTTTATTAAGGGGCTTATAGTTAATAACTAGACAAGGGGTACCTCTCTCTATTTCAGCATTCTTATTAACATAAAAAGCTAGACATGACCAAGGTGATTTACTATACCGAATTAATCCTTTTTTTAAAAGATCATTAATTTTAGTTTTACAATAATTCATTTGTTCATGACTCATTTGTATAGGTCTAGCCTTAGTAGGAATTAAACTTTCTTTAAATTCTTTAGCATAAGGAAGTCTAACAATATGCATCTTTCTATGCCAGAAGGTATGCGATAAGTCAGAACAAACATTCTTAGTTAACAAGTCATGAAAATCTTTTATTAACTTTTGAAGATTATTATTTTGTAACTGTTATTCAATCATTTTATACCTAATTTCATCTTTTAGGTATCTTAAATGTTTTGTCTTATTATTTAAGATATTTAAACTTTTGAAAATTGACTCATATTGAATAATCCTTAAATCTTTATTCTTAGATTTATTAATAAATGAAAATGTTACCTCTTGACCTAAGTGTTTATTAATTAAACCATTTGTATTAATAGTAAAAATGTATAATAAATATATAAATGGTAATCCTAAAATAATCTTATTGTCATGTTACTTATTGAAACAAAAGAAGTTTCAAAACAAACATTATTTTGACAGATATGAGCTTTAGGTAATTTATAATTTATATCCATTTTACTTTTATTAGCTGAAGTCATTCTTTCAGTAATTTTTACACGATACCTAGTTGGGATTAGGCCTTCTTGAATACAATTCAAGTCAACACCAGTATCAACTAAGGCTGAGATTTCTAAAGTAAATGTTTTGTTAATAATTATATTGACTTTAATATACCATTTCTAAATGGTAAGAGATTTTAATATCTTTAAAGACAATCCTTGTTGACTAAGGATTTCATTATCACTATCTGAGTTATTAACTTTAGAAGTTTCAGCTTCTTCTGTATCCTCACTATCTGATGAGCTATTAACTAACAATGTATCTTTTTCTTTAAGCTTATTAATTTCATTTCTTAATTCAGGGATTTCTTATTTTAATTTAGAAATTTCTCATTTTAATTTAGAAATTTCTCATTTTAAGTTATTAACTTCTTGATTTAATTCAGGTAAAGTTATCTCTTTTAACATATTTTTAAATATTTATAAAGTTTTATTAATACTAAAAATAGGTTTTTCTTTTAATTTATTTACTTTGTTAGTTGGAGTATCTTTATTAAAAAGATCTTTTAGTTGTTTAGTATATTATATTTTTAACTGAGTATCAGATATTTTACTAATTAAATCAATGAATAAACTTTGCTCTTCTTCATGTTTACTCAAAACATTTAGAGTTTTATTACAACAAGTATCAGTACATCTTAAGGTTACTTTAGGGTTTTGACTAAATTCACTTTCTGAAGTGGAAGTGTTATCTAAGTTACCAGAGGACTGAGAATAAATATTTTCATATTCATTACTACTAGAATTATTCTCTATTTTCATTAACTCAATTATTTGATTACTATCTTCTTCGGATATTTTTAATTATTTTAATTTTTCTTTAACTTTACATTCGTTTTTATAATGACTTGGTTTACCACAATTATGACAAATCACTTTACTCTTATCAAACTTTTTGTAACTTTTTTAATAAGGCTTTTTATAACTTGTATTTTTAGGTGACTTCTTATAATAACTTTCTTTGTTACTATATTTTCTATGTTTTCTGAATTTATGTTTTTTATCGCTTTTAGGTGACTTCTTTTTCTAGAAGGAGCAATAGGGAGCAAACCATATTGTTCACAAAAAGATCTTAATTCGTATTTAGCTTTATTTTTGTCTTTATTAGCCTGTTTATTAATCTTAAAATCAATACACATTTTAAGACCTATTTTTTGAATTTGACTAATTATATCACTATAGGTTAAATTATCGTAATCAATAAAATCTAAGTTTTTACTTGATTTTTCACGAATTTTATGTGCAAATAAATTAGGTAATCTATTTATAAATTTTTCTTTTCAGAAAGATTTATTACTATCATCGCGTATCATAACTCTAGAAATAAAAATATCTTTATATATTCTGAAATCACTTAAAGTTGGACAAATAAGATTACTTAACTGATCATAAATCATATATATATTGTTGCCAATTACATAGACTTATTTCTCTTGTTATTTACAATTATATTATAAAAAAAACTTTTTCACAATACAGGACTCGTTCAACTCAAATTTATAAATCCATAAATTCCAAAAGAATAAGAAGAGAAAAGAGGAGAATATGAGACAACTTTTTTTTTCCAATGGCGATAAAGACGAGGACTTGTCATTGTCACAAAATTCGTTTCTATATTATATTATATTATATTTTACTAATTCATCCTAATTAATAGTATGCTTTTTAGCTATTAAAGTTGAAAACTCCAAGTCAAAATAATTTACGCGTACTACATGCATCATGCATGCATTTGACATTGTCAATGCCGAAATTTCCTAGCCGAATCCATTATGTCTTGCCCGTGTTTTCCAACAATACTTTTAGCCGTTCTATAATACTCAAAAAAGAATACACTCTTCAATTCTAATACACGTTTAAAATTCGTCTAAGATTTTAGACTTTATGCACTCACCCTTTCCTAGAAGGGGCTAGGAACTAGCTAGGCCGGAATTTCCATTTCATGTCCCCATTATGTCAACGCGCATATATATAATATTTCAGGTAGTACTCTTGATTAATTATTTAGGAATGTTATGGTTTGGTTAACGAAATTGAATTGTCACTAATATGGAATTTTAAGAGATAAAATAATAATATTTAATTTTTATATATTTCATGTATCTAATATTTTTTATCGATATAAATTTATTGTCATGTATAATATGATTCAAACTCTAAAAACTAAAAATAAAATAGATACAAAATATTGCTCTCTCCATTTTACAAAAAAGAGTTTCATCATTTACCAAATTTTTTGTTCAAGATAAAATAGTCTTACTTCTTTTATTATTATTTTTTGTCATCATATTGTATAACTTCTTGCTAATGTAGTGTAACTTTTTATTCATAAGAAATAGAATGCATGCAGCTTAAGCAAATAAAATAAAATACATAACTATGTATGTTCTCAGCCCTAGAAAAGTTGCAAATAACTAACATAATTATCGACATTTACCATAAAACATCATAGTGCAATTTGTGTTAATTTGTTCATGAGAAAGAAACCATTAAAATTTTCAATGTTTTAAAACTAACTGATACGTGAGAAAATGGCAAAAAGAAAAACATATATTGAAAATTTTCAAAGAATTCAATAAATGAGAATTTCAATTCATATATAAAATCTTTATGATAAAATATAATTTTTATTCAAACAAAAAAATACCTATGTTTCACAAAACAAAACAAAACAAAATAATAAGAAAGAACAAAATTAATGTGTAAGGTCAATTGGAATCTTAATAATTAAAATTTAAGTGATTCATGAAAGTTTATTTTATTAATACACACTTCTAGATGCACTTTTTTTTTTTTTTTGCTAAGTTAAAATAATATTAAAAGAAATAAAAGAAATACAAATCAGAGAGCCCCCAGAAAGTATAGTATAAACTTCAAATGACAGACCTAATGAAATCATGACTATACAAACATTACAGGACTAACATTCTAAAGTTATCCTTAACTTTCTGGAACATAAAATTTGTGTGCAATTTACATTTAATCACATGCATAATCTTATGCACAATGGTCCTAGCAAGTAAAGCATTATTATCATAGATCCTTGTGTTACGCTCATGCCAAATATGATAGACCATTGTTGCGAAACTAAGGCGAAGAAGATTATATTGAGGCTTGTGACTTGATATAGAAATGAGAAAATTTGTGATGTAAGACCAGTCACGACTTAGCCCTCTCCAACCACAAAATCTCATTACCGTGTGCAAAATCTGGAAGGAGAATTGGCAATGGAAGAACAAATGATTAGCAGTCTCCAAATGGGCATTACATAGATTGCAAATTGGGTTAACCATCAAGCCATAATTGGACAGCCTATCTTTAGTTTTAAGACCCCTATGAAAGATGAGCCACAATAGAAAAGAATATTTGGGAGGGAGAATTTTGTGTCAAACCATATTACCCCAAGCAATAGGATTACCTCTATGCCTTATGGAATTCTAAAGCACCACGGCTTTAACTTCCTTATCTTTATAACCATCCCAATAAACAGTGTCTTCCACATCTAGGTTACAATGCGTATTATAGTCAAAAGACTGACGAAAATCAATTATTGCAATACGATTTGATCTTGGCAAACTTCAAGTGCCATTGCAAATAATACTATTAACCTTAGCAGTCGAACCCAAACCAAATTGGAGAATAATAGGAAAAGTCAAAGAGGTGGCAAGAGGAATGTTGTTCATCCAAGGATCAAACCAGAGATTTGTAAATGCCACATTCCCAATTTGATATTTAACATGTTGCAAGGCCATAGGTCTAAGCTCCAAAATTTTTCTCCAAGCCCAAGAACAGTCATTTGGAATTGAAATAGTCCAGAAAGATTTATCCTTAAGAAGAAATGCTTTTATCCATGAAGCCCAAAAGGATTTTGATAGAGGATTTATAATATTCCACACATGTAAAAGCATTAATGCACGATTCTAATCATCAAGATGCCTAATGGCTAAACCCTCTTCAGATGTTGGCAAGGCTATTTTACTCCATCTAAAAAATGAAATATATTTATATTTTAATATTACATGGTGACGTGATGTTTTCATTTGTCATTATTTTTTTATTGTTATTTATAGCATCACACCACCATTACTAAAATAATTTATCGAATATTAATGTACATTTGAAAATGTTACATTATTCTTAAATTTTGCCATTTTAAAAATATATTTCTATTTTTGAAACGGATGGGATAACAAAATTTTAATTTGTAATGCTTTTTATAGACATACTTCACATTTATAATAATTATTTTTTAACTAAAATTACACGAATGCATATAATTTTGGGATTTTTGGAGTTCACAAATTCACTTTAAAAAAAAAAGACAAAATGAGACATTTTTGGAGAAGAGAGAGTACATAGCTTTAATTTTGGATAAGAAATCAAAATTTTTATAAGGAATTATATAATTGAGTTTCTTAATTCACTAAAATATCATAGCACTATAATTAAGAAAAATAATTACTAAAAATATAAATAAGTGGGTCTGCCACTAATATAGCTAAATGACGTAATATTCTAAAGTTTATTATTACAATAACAATTTTTATGTCATCACTTCTACGCCAAACTCTTAATAAATTTATGTACAAACTTTTCAAACGGGAATCTTTTTGCTAATTGGAGCGAGTATAAAACTTTTTACCAATATGTGCTCTTCGTTAATTTCATTTATTTGAATCATACAGATGTTGAATTACTAATTTTATGCATGCAGGAATTATGGACGTAGATTTGTGGAGAGACTGTACGTGAACCAGCCGCAGCATGGACCGCCGAAATGGGGGAAGATTGTCTTTAAGAGCTGTCACACCCTCGTGTATTTCCTTGGAGGAAATGAGCAAGTAGCATTTTGCATTAGTGGGAGAAGAATATGGTTCAAACAGTATGCTCCGAAGACTGATGAGACCGCCTGATGTTGCAGGGAGTTTATGGTAATATATTTTGATTTAATAGGTCATAAAAATTTGCTTAAAAGATAAAAAGAGGGAAATATTTTATATATATATATTTATTTATAATATCTATTTGGACTGGATTGTACATGTATCTAATTACTCGATTCCTCCCCAATGCTTTAAAGAATTATTTTGACGTAACCAGAGAACAATTTTAAATATAAGCGCACCTATCTTTATTCTATTTGGTTGAACTTTTGCACCATGTTTTGGAGTTAATTTTATATTGGAGAGGAGAAAAGAAAGTTACAGAAAGATAATAAAAAATAAAAAAAAATAAGACTTGGATATTTTTAATAGAAGAAAAAATAAAGTAAAATAAAAGGAAAGTATGTCTTTGAGTGTAACACTCTGTTTTTGAGTTATAAAATTAACATAAAATTTAAATTTTTATCCAATTCTTATACTTTTGAGTTTTTTTGTAAGACCCCGAATTTATGAAATACAAAATTTAATTTTTCTTCATATATATTTTTCCTGAAACAGTAAATGGTTAAATTGACAAAATTGAAAGTTAAGGATGTTATGTGCAAATTTTATTTTGTCGGACAATATTCTTTTTGTCGGGGAATATTCGTTTTGTCGGGGAATATTCGGGCCGTACGACGGCGCCGAAATAACTAATTATTGGTGGAGCCCACAACGGAATAATTGTCGGATATAGAAAACGACAGAAGTAACCTTTTTAAATAAAAATAGTCAACGGTGTTAACTGTTAAAATACCGGTGATAAAAGAATAGTAGCATACGGTAATTTATGGTATTTTATTGTGGCACACGGTATTCTACAGTAGCACGCGGTATTGCACAGTGTCTCATATTATTGACACCGTAACTGTTACGCATCATTTCATCAATAATTGTCACTGCATAATATTTTATATTATCAATTCAATTATTGTTGCTACACAGTATTTTGCATTATTGATTCAATAATTGTCATTACACTGTATTTCATATCATCGAGTCAATAATTGTTGGTGCACTGTAGTTTAAAATTATTGAATCTAATAATTGTCACAGTAGCAAATACACTATAATTTATATTATTAAATTAATAAAAATATGTAACGTGTTTCTTACATTATTGTGGTAACATTATTTCATATGTTGGACTCACAGGAAGAATAAATAAAAAAATAAAATAATTAATTTTACTATTTGAAATAGTAACGTGAATAGTGACGTGAATAGTAACGTGAATAGTGACGTGAATAGTAAGTGAATAGTAAGAAACATGTGGGACCCATTGTGGGGCCCACCTGAAATGTGAGAAATGTGAGAATTGCTGAAGAGTTGGTGGAGGCTGCTGCGCAGCCTCTGCTGAATTTTTTTTATTTCACCTACCGTGCATAGTAACTTCTTTTCTCCTATAAATAGTTTGTTCAGCTGAATAGAAAAATCACACCTAAAATATAGAATTTTTCTATAAGAATTTTATGAGTTTTCTCTGAGAATAGTAAGCTTATTTTGAGTGTTTGAAAGCCAAAAGGAGTGCAGAAAATTTTCAAGTAAGTCTTTTATTAAAGAGTAGTAATTTCATAAATTTCTATTTTTCACGGTATTCATAAATCTTCCTTTAGAAGACTCTTCTTTAAGAAGATTCATTTTTAAAAGCTTTCTTTGGAAGATTTATTTTGAAATATTATTTTAAAAACTATTTTAAAGTAGTTATATTATACTATAAAAATTATGTTAAATATATATAATTTTGATAGTTCATAATATATGAATTATCATACACCTTGAAATTTATATGTGGTAACTACTAATTTTATTAAAAATATATAGGTTGATCAACCTCATTTAAATCAATATCCAGTCACGTGTTAAGGTAAGGAATATTATCTTCTTTCATATTCTAACTTACTATGGTAAGGAATATTATTCTTTTCACACTCTTAAATTTACTGTGGTAAGGAATATCATCTTCTTTCATATTCTAAATTACTACGGTAAGGGGTATCATTCTTTTCATCATCATAAATAGATATTATTTTCTTTCTTACTTGAAGGGATTATCATTCTTTGATTCTCGAAAATAATATCGTTTCTTTCTTGTGCCATTTATTTCCATGTATTAAATTGTGGGAATAACCTTACGGCGCGGTTTACCGCCTGTTGGTGAATAACCTTTTGTATTCATTCCTTATTAATCTTTGAGAATAACCTTACGGCGCGGATTATCGCATGTTTGGTGAATAACTCTTCGTATTCAAATTGATGGGAATAACCTTACGGCGCGGATTATCGCCTGTTTGGTGAATAACTATTCGTATTCAAATTGATGGGAATAACCTTACGGTGCGGATTATCGCCTGTTGGTGAATAACCCTTTTTATTTGTCTCGTGTGGAAATAATTTGTCTACACGAATTATCACATGACACTTTTATTCCATATTCGTAAGTGATATCATTTTTGTAACGCCCCCAAAATCCCCGCGCTTTCCACGCGGCGGACCTTGTGCGTTAACTTCGTACCTCTATCGACTTAACCAATGATCCCATAATCATATTGGTTGAATTAGTCTTATTTTAGACTATACATTAAAAATTTCTCTTAACTTTGTCCCTGGATCTTAACTTAATCTCAGTCTCATAAGTATACAAGTATCAACTTGTATTTCATCCGTATAAATGGATAAAACCATATATAACAGTTTAATTTTAACCTTAGGATTTAAATATTCTATATACGTCCACTTGTAACGGTCTCATTCGTACTACAAGTATCAATATACAAAGATATCTCTTCATATCAATAATCCTATTTATATGGTATTCAGAATAGTAATAACGAGTTATACCTGGGTCCGAGGAACCTTAACGATGGATTTGACCAGTCAACATCGCTTAGTTCTGTCTCAGATGTACAGCACTCACAAGTTATTTACCGATCCTCATCCAGATAAATAGATCATTATCAACATTGTTTTAATATTTAACAATTCTACATTATATCAAATTTAAAGACATAACAACATTCTGATGATAATAATTTATATCATTCATTCAATATTCGGTTACATGTTTGTTTGTTCGTATTACAACAGTCATTATGACTTATACAAATACAAGTAATAAACATGAAAACCTAATCTACGCTTCATCTTTACGTTCAAGATCTTCTTAACGTTCATCTTTAATCTGCAAATAAGGTTTTATTCGCAAGAATGAGCACGACGGCTCAGCAAGTCTAACATATTATCACATACACAGTTTATGCTTTCATATAAACTTTAACATGCTTTGACTGAACATACATCTCAGTTAATAATCATATTAATTTATGCTTTAACAATAAACATATTTTATACATACTCATATGCATCATCAAATATCAATTAACATTTAACAGTTAATCAATAACTAACACTTAATTATTTAATCACATAAGATCTTCATTCATGTACTTTCACATATAAACTATCACATAATAACATGAACAATCTTAGAACATACTAATAACACATAAAAGTTTAGAACTTGCCTCAAATTGAAACTAGGGTTTTCCGGCGGAGCGTTAAACCCTACACAGTCATTTAGTGCATAAGCGGTTAGATTCATCGTATTATATAACTTCATAAGTCTTATATTAACTTATTTAAACTATTTCAATAGGTGGAATTATTTGGAAAATTGGCTAACTCAAAAACTCATTTTTAAGCCAAATTTTCGGATTTGGGCAGATTGTTGGACTGCCAGACCCCGGCTCAGTTAAACGGCCATAACTTCTTCGTTTTAAAACATTTTTTAGTCGTTCAAAATTCCACGCGTTCGTAACTTCCGTCTCTACAACTTTCATTCAGAAAAAAGTTCGAGATTCCTGACAGATTTGTACAGATTTCGGCCTAAAGGGGACTACTCTAAAACTGATTCATATTTCTGACCTCTTTTATAGTAACGGCCATAACTTTGTCATACGAAAACATTTTTGAGTGATTCTTGAGTCTAAATTGCTTAGAATTTCATGAGCTACAACTTTTATTTAGGTTTCTAAGGCAGATTCAGACTTTAAATTTTCGGAAATTCGCAAAAAGATTCTGCGACTATATTAGACTTAACTTTCTTTGATCCGATTGGTAAAACATGATACCTCAAGCATTAATTTGCTAAGATAACATGTTCTAACACTTCGTATCACTTCATAACATAAAAATAACAAAATCATAAACCTACTTATATAAGATTTCATGACTTTTTCTCAAGAACACGAAGAACGAATCGAAGAACACGAAGAACAAAGTTTCATCGTTCTTCGTTTCGACTACTAAAACTTGATGCCACAAGCATTACTTAGCAAGGCCATCATGTTTCATCATCCCATAACACTAAATTACAAAATCATAAACCTACTTATAAGAAAATTTATGACTTTCACTCAAGAACACGAAGAACGATAAGAAAAATCGAACATCGTAACGGCTTGTGTTTTGAGCTTTTTAACTAAATACTTGAAATGAAATGGACAGTATAACTACTTATAATTTATATTCCGCTACTCTAGACATAAAATAAATCGAGCATTATAGCTATTCACATATACTCTACGAATTGAAAAATTACATAATAGCAACTAGAGATTACCTCTTGGAGTGCAAGCTTTGACAACAATTTGTGCAAGGCTTCAATACTCATCAACAAGATTAATCTATCAATATATCTCTCTAGCTTTGTTGCTCTAATTTACTTGGTGAATTGGTAAGGATTATGAAGAGTGAAGACTCCTATTTATAGGATTTTCCAAGTTAGGGTAAAATGGTAAAAATGACAATCAAGCTTTGGCTCCAAGTTTGGCTTGGCTTTAACTTTGGCTCCAAGTTTGGCTTATACTTTGGCTCCAAGTTTGGCTTGGCTCCAACTTTGGCTCCAAGTTTGCTTTTATATTTTGGCTCCAAATTTGGCTTGGCTCCAACTTTGGCTTCAAGTTTGGTTTATTCTTTGGTTCCAAGTTTTGGCTTGACTTTGGCTTGGCTTAGGCTTTAACTTTATCTACTAACTAGAGTTAACAACTAACTCAACATTAGTTAATTCTCTACTAACTTGTATACTTGACTTTTACTATTCACAGTTGACTTTTTCGTATTTATACCGTATAATTTTCGTATTATTCTCGTATTATTTTCGTATTCTACCCGTATAATTTTCGTATTATACGCGTATATGTGAATAGTGATTAGGGTTAGGTTATAACCCTTAGGGTTTGAACCCTTAGGGTTTTTAGGTTTAGGGTTTAGGTTTTAACCTTTTCTAAGTTTAACCAAACCCTAGTTTAGGTTTTCCAAACCCTAGAATTAGGTTTTTAGGTTTTAACCTTTAAATAACTTTTCGATTTTAATAAGTGTTAAGGTTAATTACTTGAATCGAAACACGAATTCCTACACATAAGTAATTCACATAGCACATTTAAAAGCTCAATTCAAGCTTTACTAATCACATAACACATAGTTTAGGTTAAAAGTTTAACCTCTAATCGTAAACGAATCGTAGTTTCGAGTCGTTTTTAATCTTTAATATAGTTCAATGTATTGTTGAGCAATCGTTTTTAGGCTTCTAAATTAACAACCTTTATCATATCTTGGCAGATCATTTTTAAAATATTTGGGATATTACATTCAACCCAACTTACAAGAATTTCGTCCTCGAAATTAACTTACAATTCACTTTACTCATTTAATATCATATTTATAAGTGCTATAAATATTCAAGATATTACATTCTCTCCTTCTTATCAGAATTTCGTCCTCGAAATTAACTTTACAATTACTTTAGTAATTTAATATCATATTTATAAGTGCTATAAATATTCAGGATATTACATTCTCTCCTTTTATCAGAATTTCGTCCTCGAAATTATAATCATCTCCAATTTAATCTTCAATATGAATTTTCTAAATTCATCTTTTACTCACATTAAACTTCCAATACTTTGATTAGGTCTGAACAATGTTCACTTATCTCTACACATTTCCTTTTATCAAACTTGACGTTCAGTCTCACTCTTCCTTTATTTAGGATTCTTCGAACTTATACTGTTGTCAATCAAGACCTTGACCTTTTTTTTTAAATACTATGGATGCTAGATGACCCACAAGTTTAACAATCACTTGGATTGACAAACACTATTCTTGTGTAGTAATCAAATAAGATTGAGAACACTCATGACAGTACATTAGGTGATCAGCCTGTCGTACCATATTATCTCTTAAAGACGCGGTATGTTGCATCAACCGGAATCATATGTCCGTTTACTTATCATAACCAGAAATGTCTAGCCAAAACAATTGGCATTGACTCATATTTAAACCATTCAAACTTTTGAAAAGCAATTTTATGACTGTATACCGCACCTTGCAATGTGCGTTGATAACTCATCATGTATCATCTTCACACCAGGTTAAATGGGGTGCTGATGAATAAATCATTTTTATCCTTCACATTAAATCCGCCTAGCCAAAACAATTAGCATAGACATAAGAATAACATAGCCAAAAATTTTCCATTTTTGAAAATCAATTTTATGATTTTTATCACACCCACATCCCTATAACTGTGCATTGATGATCTTCGATCATAACCACAACATTTGACCATGTGTTCATGATAAAATTCATTAAATTTAACTCTATCTAGCTTGAAAAATTAGCATAGATGTAGTTAACAAAATTTTTCAGTTCAACTAGTAAACAATTCTTTTCAAAGGCACTCAAGTGCGAATATAACCATAAAGATCTAGCATAGCTAGAAGATTTTTGAAATAGCCTCAATCCTCTATCTTTTCCATTATTCTCTAACCATAACACAAGTTTTGCAAATATATAGTAATATAGTAAACTGGTTGGTTGTTTTAACCACAAGAACAAATATATCAGTTCCCCTTCTTATCAACACGGGATTGAAAATGTCTCAGTTCATATCAGTCTGTTCCAATATTCTTACCGAAATGACATTCGTAGCCGTATCTCATAGTCGGTTCGACTGACATATCATAGCCCCCGCCCATACAAGGGTTCGTTCACTCAGTAACTAACATACAAATATCTTTTAAAACCATTAGTTTTGACGTAACAACTAATAACTAATCAATATACATATGAGTGAAGAATTAACTTCTCAGAATATATACAAAGAAGAGTTGACACAAGATTTTAATTTACTTATCAATATAGCAAACTGAGTTATTCCTCCACCCAAGAACTAATGAATCAATTCCCCGTCTCATCAACACTATCCTCAAATGATATCATTCAGTGTGTAACCCGCTTTGAGAACACTGACCATGAATCATTCATACCAACAGTGTAGTTAGATCGGTTCTCTGAAGCATATTAAACTCTTTCCCATACAAGAGAGTCGTTCTACTCAGTTTTACTAATATGAGTTTTCAATTGCAATCTCTAATCGTTCTCTATAACTATCTTATGAATTCCCTGAATTCATTCATGTATCATTACAACTCATTATAAGCTTAATTCTTACAATCTCCAAATGAATTTCTACTATCTCCAAATGAATTTCTTATTAACATCTCTCTATGAGTTTACTCATCTCTTATCTTAGGTATAATTACACATAATACCAAACATACCATTTCATTTTTATGAAACAGTTTCACACAAAAACTAATAAGATTATTTTATCTTATTGCTTGCTTTGAGAACTCTTTATGAGTCTATTTAACTTCAGATATTCTCGTAAAGAGTTTATCTTTATTCAATATATTACATTCAAATAATAATTTTTATGTATTAAGATTTAATAAGATTTATGCGTATCTTTTAATTATATACGGACTCCTCACAAGTCCATTTCTTTTTTTTTAATCCATCAGATTATACTCCAAGGTACTTGTTACCTCGAAACTATAATCCACTGCCCTGATACCAACTGTAACGCCCCCAAAATCCCCGCGCTTTCCACGCGGCGGACCTTGTGCGTTAACTTCGTACCTCTATCGACTTAACCAATGATCCCATAATCATATTGGTTGAATTAGTCTTATTTTAGACTATACATTAAAAATTTCTCTTAACTTTGTCCCTGGATCTTAACTTAATCTCAGTCTCATAAGTATACAAGTATCAACTTGTATTTCATCCGTATAAATGGATAAAACCATATATAACAGTTTAATTTTAACCTTAGGATTTAAATATTCTATATACGTCCACTTGTAACGGTCTCATTCGTACTACAAGTATCAATATACAAAGATATCTCTTCATATCAATAATCCTATTTATATGGTATTCAGAATAGTAATAACGAGTTATACCTGGGTCCGAGGAACCTTAACGATGGATTTGACCAGTCAACATCGCTTAGTTCTGTCTCAGATGTACAGCACTCACAAGTTATTTACCGATCCTCATCCAGATAAATAGATCATTATCAACATTGTTTTAATATTTAACAATTCTACATTATATCAAATTTAAAGACATAACAACATTCTGATGATAATAATTTATATCATTCATTCAATATTCGGTTACATGTTTGTTTGTTCGTATTACAACAGTCATTATGACTTATACAAATACAAGTAATAAACATGAAAACCTAATCTACGCTTCATCTTTACGTTCAAGATCTTCTTAACGTTCATCTTTAATCTGCAAATAAGGTTTTATTCGCAAGAATGAGCACGACGGCTCAGCAAGTCTAACATATTATCACATACACAGTTTATGCTTTCATATAAACTTTAACATGCTTTGACTGAACATACATCTCAGTTAATAATCATATTAATTTATGCTTTAACAATAAACATATTTTATACATACTCATATGCATCATCAAATATCAATTAACATTTAACAGTTAATCAATAACTAACACTTAATTATTTAATCACATAAGATCTTCATTCATGTACTTTCACATATAAACTATCACATAATAACATGAACAATCTTAGAACATACTAATAACACATAAAAGTTTAGAACTTGCCTCAAATTGAAACTAGGGTTTTCCGGCGGAGCGTTAAACCCTACACAGTCATTTAGTGCATAAGCGGTTAGATTCATCGTATTATATAACTTCATAAGTCTTATATTAACTTATTTAAACTATTTCAATAGGTGGAATTATTTGGAAAATTGGCTAACTCAAAAACTCATTTTTAAGCCAAATTTTCGGATTTGGGCAGATTGTTTGTGACGCCCCCAAATCACTATACTTACTATAGCTAACTTGGCGCTCACTATAAAATGCTAAATCATTAGGTTTATGGATGATTTCCTTTATTCATAAACAAAGTTCTCATCTTAATTCCCAAAGATCTTTCATTATTTTATATCAAGCCCTTGTAATCGATACAAGAGACTTAATACCCAATTATGACATTTTATCCTTAAGATTTAGATATTCTATAACTTTACATGTTCCAATATCCACGGCATTAAATCATTAGGACGGCTCTTGGGAACAGAGAATCTCGCGGTGAATGTTTGTATCTTCACCCGTGATAAATGTTTGCATCTTTATCCGTGACAAATGGTTGTATCTTTGTCCGGTGCAAAATTCTCTTTCCGTACAGAACATTACCCAACTAGTTAAAACCCTCACTCGAAACATATTTGGTTATAGTGATATCTCTTCATATCAATAATCCTATTTATCTGACATTCAGAATAGTAATAACGAGTTATACCTGGGTCCGAGGAACCTTAACGATGGATTTGACCAGTCAACATCGCTTAGTCCTGTCTCGGATGTACAGCACTCACAAGTTATTTACCGATCCTCATCCAGATAAATAGATCATTATCAATACTATGTTAAGTTTTAACAATTCTAAGTTTAATCAAAGTAAAGACATAACAAGAATATGTGATGAAACTTGGTATATATTAATATAGAGTTGGTTACACGGTTTGCTTGTTCATATTACATAAGTCATCAAGACTTTAAAACAAAAAGACAAGCAATTTAATAAAGCATGTAAACTAATCTATGCATTTCTTCTTTCCTTTCTTCTTCTTAGAACCGGAACTTTCGGGTATGTCTGCAATTTAGGTTTATTTGCAAGGGTGAGCATACAAAAGCTCAGCAAGTCTAACACATAGCATATAAGTGAACTCACACTGATATGGATTTTAAAGATTTATGGTACAACAATTGATATTACAAATGTTTAACATAGTAAGACTGAGTGGTGGTTAGACCTAGAACTGTTCTTTGTCTTTCGACTTAGAACCATTTACAGTGGATATAGAAAGGGGATCAACCTAACGACATCCTATGTTATGCATAACATACACTACACTGGACTAATCATGAACAGTGGTACATATTCGTTCATCTCAGTTTACTTCACATGTCAGGATCGCCCCAAGACAACTTGGTTTGATAAAATAAAGCATGATTCGAAATATATCGCGAATAAGCATTTCATTTTTCAAGTTATGCCGAAACAAGAAGCAATAACTCACATATCAAAGATTTATAACACGTTGCTTCTAAAAAATGTATAAATCACATCAAGAGAAAGTAAACAAAGGTTAAGGATAGAAAACTTGCCTTGAAGCAATTTAGGGTTTTCCCGGTAAAGCGTTAAATGCCTACATAATTTGTTTACGCATACTCGAATATTAGTTTATCGAATTTTACTTCTTAATAAATGTTTTTATAACTTGTTTAGACTATTTCCATAGGTGGTTTTAATTGGAAAATTCTCAAACTCAAAAACTCATTTTTAAGTGACTTTATAAAAAGTGGACAGCAACATTGGTTGTCAGACCCCGGCTCAGTTAAACGGCCATAACTTTTTCGTTTTAAAACATTTTTGAGTCGTTCAAAATTCCACGCGTTCGTAACTTCCGTCTCTACAATTTATGTTTAGACCAAAGTTCGAAATTCCTTACTGATTTACACAGTTTTTGACAAAAAGGGGACTGCCAGAAACTGTTTCAAAACGTCTTTGACTGAATTGATAAAACATGATACCTTAAGCTTTAATTTGCTAAGATAACATGTTCTAACAATCAATAACACTTTATAACATAAAATAAGAAAATCATAAACCTTCATATATAGAGATTTATGACTTTTGCTCAAGAACACACGAAGAACACGAAGAACGGAAAAACCGTACATGGTAACGACTATGTTCTTGAGCTTTTGGTTTTCTTACTTGAAATAATTTGAGCATTATAACTGCTTACATAAGTGATTATGACACTTTATAATTGACAAAATTTGGTCATTATAACGGCTTGCATAATTGATTAAAACAATTTATAAAAATGCTCAAGAACATACGAAAACGCGGAGAACGGATAAACCGTACATGACCACTACGTATGTTCATTGAGCTTTAAACTATGAATTGAAATTCGACATAACAACGACTTGCTCAAGTCATAAGGAACACGGAGAACGAAAAATCGTACATGGCTACGACTTATGTTCTTGAGCTTGTCAATAAAAGAAAATTGAACATTATAACAACTATAAAATGAAGAAAATCTCAAGAACACGTGAAGAACACGGAGAACGACAATCGTACATGGCTACGACTCGCGTTCTTGAGTTTTATCGACTATAAATTGAAAGAAAAATTAAACATAACAACGACTAAGGATCGTACCTTTTGTGATTGCAAGCTTTAACTATTTCTTTGCAATTTCCAATACTTGAAATATAACTATGAATAATAGATATAGAGAGTGATTTTTGCTCTTGATTTTGTCTTGAAAATGGATGATGAAACAAGTGCACAATGCTTGCTATTTATAGGCCATGCAAAGCTAGAGTATTTTGGTCATTAAGACAACCAAACTTTGGCTCCAAGTTTGGCTTGGCTTTAACTTTGGCTCCAAGTTTGGCTCCAACTTTGGCTCCAAGTTTGGCTTAACTTTGGCTCCAAGTTTGGCTTGACTTTGGCTTGACTTAGGCTTTAACTTTAACTACTAACTAGAGTTAACAACTAACTCAACATTGGTTAATTCTCTACTAAAGCTAGCCACTTGATTGGTTGATTAGTTTCTTAATTCACCAACTAAACTTATTAGGTTAATCTTAATTTTAATTAACCTTAATCTTAATCAAGTATACATGTAGTATACTTGACTTTTACTATTCACAGTTGACTTTTTCGTATTTATACCGTATAATTTTCGTATTATTATCGTATTATTTTCGTATTCTATCCGTATAATTTTCGTATTTATACGCGTATTTGTGAATAGTACTTTCTAGGGTTTAGGGTTTGAACCTTAGGGTTCAACCCTTAGGGTTTCTAAAATTAGGGTTTAGGTTTTCTCCAAACCCTAGTTTTAGGTTTTCAAAAATTTTACTTTTATTTTTCTAATAATTGTTTAAGTTGGATTCTTGAAACGAAACACAAAAATAAACACACATGAAAATTCCATAACACATATTAGATGTAATATAATATTTATTTATGCCTATAAATTCGGATTACAACTATCTCGGAAGTTCGGAATATTACATTCACCCCTCCTTAAAAGAATTTCGTCCCCGAAATTAACTTATACAATTAAGAAAATAAATGTGGGTATTCTATCTTCATTTTATCCTCTAATTCCCACGTTGCTTCTTCCATGGATTGATTTCTCCATATGACCTTGACTGAAGGTATGACCTTGTTTCGCAAGACTTGTTCCTTCCTATCAACGATTTGAATAGGAATCTCTTCATAGCTGAGATCCTTCTCAATCTGGATTGGTTCGTAATTAATTACGTGTTTGTAGTCGGGTTTATAGGGACGCAATACTGAAACATGAAATACATTATGTATATGTTCCAGTTCTGGAGGTAAGGCTACTTCATAAGCTACCTCACCTATTCTTCGTAATATCTCGAATGGTCCTATAAACCTTGGACTCAATTTTCCTTTCTTTCCAAAACGAATCTTCCCTTTCCAGGGAGATACCTTCAAGAAAACATGACTACCGACTTCAAAGTCTCTCTTTTGTCGATGTAGATCGGCATATCTCTTCTGTCTTTCTTGAGCAGCTCGTAACCTCAGTTGAATTGTTCGAACTACCTCCGCTGTTTGTTGAACCAATTCTGGCCCTAACATCTTTCGTTCACCGACTTCGTCCCAACACATCGGTGTTCTACACTTCCTTCCATATAGAGCTTCATATGGTGGCATTCCTATACTAGCGTGATAACTATTGTTGTAAGCGAATTCTACCAGAGGTAAGTGATCTTCCCAGCTTCCTTCAAAATCCATCATACAAGCTCTCAACATATCCTCCAAAGTTTGGATAGTCCTTTCACTTTGACCATCTGTTTGTGGGTGGTAAGCCGTACTTAATCTCAACTGTGTCCCTAGATGTTCTTGAAGACTTTTCCAAAAGTTCGATGTGAACCTTGGGTCTCGATCGGACACGATTGAAACTGGAACCCCATGCCTAGATATAACCTCCTTAATATATAATTTGGCTAATCTATCTAGGGTGAACTTAACTTTAATTGGTAGAAAGTGAGCAGACTTGGTTAGTCGATCCACTATCACCCAAATTGCATCATGACCCTTTTGTGTGGTTGGAAGTCCTACTACAAAATCCATTGTAATATGCTCCCATTTCCACTCTGGAATTTCCAACGGTTGTAACAACCCGCTTGGTCTTTGATGCTCTGCTTTTACCCGTTGGCATGTCAAACACCTACTAACGAATTCAGCCACCTCCCTCTTCATGTTTGGCCACCAGAAATGTTGACTTATGTCTTTGTACATTTTGGTGCTACCTGGATGGACTGAAAACTTAGTACTATGTGCTTCTGACATAATTTCTTCCTTCAACTCTTGTACCGAAGGTACCCATATCCTTGATTCAAACCTTATGATTCCATCATTGTCCAATTTGAACCTTTTGTTCACATTCTTTGTTATCTTATTTTTCATTTCCTCATACTCTTCATCCTTTTCTTGTATTTCCTTGATTTTTCCCAATAAAGTTGAGTGATCCTCCATTACAAATAATTTTCTCGTTGAGATGGAAGGAACCCTCACTTCAATGTCGAGTCTAGCAAATTCCTTGAGCAACTCATCCTGAGTTGTTAACATATTTAGTTTCTCTTGATTCTTCCTGCTTAGTGCATCTGCAACTACGTTGGCTTTTCCTGGATGATATAGGATTTCACAATCATAATCCTTAATCAATTCCAACCATCGTCTTTGCCTCATATTCAACTCTCGTTGTGTAAAAATATACTTTAAACTCTTGTGATCAGTATAAATTTCACACTTCTCCCCATACAAGTAATGCCTCCATATCTTTAAAGCAAATACTACCGCCGCTAATTCTAGATCGTGAGTAGGATACCTTATCTCATAATCTTTCAATTGCCGCGAAGCATAAGCAATGACCTTCCCATGTTGCATCAACACGCAACCTAATCCTTTATGTGAGGCATCACTATAGACTACAAGACCTCCACTATTATCAGGTAATGATAATACCGGCGCCTTGCTTAGTCTCTTCTTTAGCTCTTGGAAGCTTTCTTCACACTTATCCGTCCATACATACTTCACCGTCTTCCTTGTTAAGTTGGTTAGTGGGGTTGCTATTTTTGAAAAATCTTTAATGAAACGTCTATAGTACCCCGCTAAACCTAAGAAACTTCTCACTTCGGTTGGGGTCTTCGGTTGTTCCCAGTTCATAACTGCTTCTATCTTTGATGGATCCACCGCTATTCCGTTCTTGTCAATCACGTGACCCAAAAACTGAACCTTTTCTAGCCAGAACTCACATTTTGAAAATTTGGCATAGAGTTGTTCCCTCCGTAAGGTTTCTAGTACATTTCTTAAATGTACAGCATGTTCTTCTAGTGTTTTCGAGTATATAAGAATATCATCGATGAACACTACAACATACTTATCTAAACAAGACCTAAAAACCCTATTCATCAAGTCCATGAATGCTGCCGGTGCATTCGTTAATCCAAAGGACATCACTAGAAATTCGTAATGTCCATAACGTGTTCGAAATGCTGTCTTCGGCACATCTTCCTTTCTAACCTTTAGTTGATGGTACCCCGACCGTAGATCAATCTTAGAAAAGTGTTCAGCTCCCTTCAATTGATCAAACAAGTCGTCTATCCTAGGTAATGGATACTTATTCTTTATGGTCAACTTATTCAATTCACGATAGTCGACACATAATCTTAAAGTTCCATCCTTCTTTTTGACAAACAACACAGGTGCTCCCCATGGAGAAACACTAGGTTGAATGTACTTCTTTTCCAATAATTCTTTTAGCTGAACCATCAACTCTTTCATCTCCACAGGTGCCATCCTGTACGGAGCCTTTGAAACTGGTGCAGTTCCCGGTGCTAAGTCGATGACAAACTCGATCTCTCTATCAGGTGGGAGACCGGGTAAGTCATTGGGAAATACGTCCGTGAATTCCCTTACAACTGGTATTTGATCTATATCTAACTCTTTTCGTTGAGTATCTACGATATAGGCCAAATAGCCTTGACACCCCTTCTTAAGTAATCCATTTGCTTGCATTGCTGACAAACAACGAGATTTTCTTGGAAATTGATTCCCGTTAAAAACGACCTTTGACTTCGACGTGGTCAGAAGGTTGACGCACTTCTTTTGGCAATCAATCACCGCTTTGTGATTAGTTAACCAATCCATACCTATAATTACATCAAATTCCCCTAATTGAATGGGAATAAGATCCACCTTTAAATCGTGACCCTTAATCGCTATGCAACATTTCTTAAAGATGTGATTAACAGGTATTATCTCTCTATTAGCAATTTCTATGTTCAAGGGAAAGTCTAAATTCTCACTAGGCATGTTAAATTTCTTAGCGAATTCATGTGAAACAAATGAGCAAGAAGCACCCGAATCAAATAGCACATAAGCATTTATGGAGTTGATCGGAATGATACCTGACACTACATCTTGAGATGCTACCGCATCTCTCACTGACATGTTGAAAGTCCTTGCCGTTGGACGGCCCGGGCCTCCAGGTGTAGTTGTCGGGGCGACGTTACTCGCCTTGCTCCCTCCCGCTTCTCCTCCTTTCTTAGGGCACATCTTGGCTTGATGTCCCGTTGCTCCACAGTTGAAGCAGGTGTCCTTCTTTGGGTTTGGGCAGGTGGTGGCTAAATGCCCCTCTTGTTTACAGTTGTAACAAATATTTTTCCCTTTAAGACATACTCCTATATGGCCTTTGCCACATGTCTTACAGGGTTCTATTTTCTTTTTGTTATCTCCCTCTTTCTGTGTATTTCCCCCACCATTAAATTTTCTTTTGTTATTCCCCCCACCATTACTTCCTTTACTAGACCCCCCCTCATGATTCTTTTTATTTTCTTTTTCCTTTTTATATTTATTAAAGGCATCAGTGCCGCCTTCGGCAATGATGGCTTTCTCTAGAAGCTGAGAGAAATTCTCTAGCTGTAATACGGCAACTTTGCCATAAATCCAGGGTTTTAACCCTTCTTCGAACCTCCTCGCTTTACGTTCCTCTGTCGCCACTTGATGAGTAGCGAAACGTGCGAGTTCATTAAACTTGGTGGCATATTGGGGCACTGTCATGTCCCCTTGTGTTAAATTTAAAAACCGGACTTCCATCCGATTTTTCATGCTACTTGGAAAAAAGTTCTCGAAAAATAATTTCTTAAACTTTTCCCAAGTGATTACACCTTCTCCCGCCCTTGATTTGTTGGATTCCCACCAAAAGTTCGCTTCGCCTTTTAACAGATAGGCAGCAAATTTTGTCTTTTGGTTTTCCCCAACCTCAGCTATATCAAAAGCCTTTTCAATTTCGGTAACCCAATTTTGGGCATCGATTGGTTCAGTGGTTCCCTGGAATTCGGGAGGTCCTACGTTCTTAAAGTCTTTAAACGTAGTTGTGTGTGTTCGGGGTGGATTTGTTTGATTTACTATGGCACTCATTAACATATTAACAAATTGTTGCATAGGATTTTCGGCGGTCTGATTATCACTAGGTGTTTGCTCAACACTTTCACTACTACTATTACTAGCATGTGCTGTCACTCTTGCTCTTGTGTTTGGTGGTGCCATTTCTCTAAAATAAAAGAAAGACAAGTATAAATATGCAAGCATAAAGAAAATTTTACACATCATATTTGATAACAAAATTTGTATTTATAAACTTCCACACATTACAACTATTATTAACCGAGTGAATAATTTCACTTTACTATTATTAACATCCCTTATAAAAATGGGAATGCTAATATTACACACATAAAGCATAACTTAAATATTACAATTTTTTTTTTTTTTTTTTAATTGACTTTCTTAAAAGCCCTATTTAGCATACTCGAAACTACAGATCGATTGATCTCGTAGCCCGATTCATTCCTTGCTATGGGGAAATCTTCCACCTCATTGTGGAGTTCCCAATAGGAATAGCGACGTTCATTCCTTTCATGGGCAAGTGCTTCCTGCAGCTGGAGCATTTCGGCTTCTTTGATGGCTAACTGAATCTCTTGTGCATGGTTTCTCTCAACTTCCTCCAACCACATCATTTCAAGAGTTTCAATTCTTTCAGTAGCTGCGTCCAACAATGCCCCTTGTTCCGCTTCTTCTTCATTCATTTCTTCAATGATTTCATCCAACTCAGATTCTGGATCGCCATCCTCGGCGTCTAAAATATCCATGTCGTGTTGAATTTCATCAAAATCATCATCATCAGACATGTCCACAAAGTTGATCACGGGGTGATCACCCGCATGATCTATTACTGGATCTTCAATTGGATCCTCCTCGGGATCACTTTCGAGGACCACAGGATGTGCGTTCGCTTGCATTATCTCTTCCCAACTTGGAATAGCAGCCATCCTACACAAGAATTTAGTTTTAATTAGTATATTTCTTTCAAGTAACATTTTATATATATATATATATATATATATATATATATATATATATATATATTTACGTATTGTCTTATAACATTTTATGTTTAAGTTTTATTTGTCTTTTAATTATCTATAGACTTTTCACAAGTCCATTTAGTCCTACTTCCATCAGATTATATCCTAAGATACTCGTTACCTTAGAGCTATAATCTACAGCTTTGATACCAACCTGTGACGCCCCCAAATCACTATACTTACTATAGCTAACTTGGCGCTCACTATAAAATGCTAAATCATTAGGTTTATGGATGATTTCCTTTATTCATAAACAAAGTTCTCATCTTAATTCCCAAAGATCTTTCATTATTTTATATCAAGCCCTTGTAATCGATACAAGAGACTTAATACCCAATTATGACATTTTATCCTTAAGATTTAGATATTCTATAACTTTACATGTTCCAATATCCACGGCATTAAATCATTAGGACGGCTCTTGGGAACAGAGAATCTCGCGGTGAATGTTTGTATCTTCACCCGTGATAAATGTTTGCATCTTTATCCGTGACAAATGGTTGTATCTTTGTCCGGTGCAAAATTCTCTTTCCGTACAGAACATTACCCAACTAGTTAAAACCCTCACTCGAAACATATTTGGTTATAGTGATATCTCTTCATATCAATAATCCTATTTATCTGACATTCAGAATAGTAATAACGAGTTATACCTGGGTCCGAGGAACCTTAACGATGGATTTGACCAGTCAACATCGCTTAGTCCTGTCTCGGATGTACAGCACTCACAAGTTATTTACCGATCCTCATCCAGATAAATAGATCATTATCAATACTATGTTAAGTTTTAACAATTCTAAGTTTAATCAAAGTAAAGACATAACAAGAATATGTGATGAAACTTGGTATATATTAATATAGAGTTGGTTACACGGTTTGCTTGTTCATATTACATAAGTCATCAAGACTTTAAAACAAAAAGACAAGCAATTTAATAAAGCATGTAAACTAATCTATGCATTTCTTCTTTCCTTTCTTCTTCTTAGAACCGGAACTTTCGGGTATGTCTGCAATTTAGGTTTATTTGCAAGGGTGAGCATACAAAAGCTCAGCAAGTCTAACACATAGCATATAAGTGAACTCACACTGATATGGATTTTAAAGATTTATGGTACAACAATTGATATTACAAATGTTTAACATAGTAAGACTGAGTGGTGGTTAGACCTAGAACTGTTCTTTGTCTTTCGACTTAGAACCATTTACAGTGGATATAGAAAGGGGATCAACCTAACGACATCCTATGTTATGCATAACATACACTACACTGGACTAATCATGAACAGTGGTACATATTCGTTCATCTCAGTTTACTTCACATGTCAGGATCGCCCCAAGACAACTTGGTTTGATAAAATAAAGCATGATTCGAAATATATCGCGAATAAGCATTTCATTTTTCAAGTTATGCCGAAACAAGAAGCAATAACTCACATATCAAAGATTTATAACACGTTGCTTCTAAAAAATGTATAAATCACATCAAGAGAAAGTAAACAAAGGTTAAGGATAGAAAACTTGCCTTGAAGCAATTTAGGGTTTTCCCGGTAAAGCGTTAAATGCCTACATAATTTGTTTACGCATACTCGAATATTAGTTTATCGAATTTTACTTCTTAATAAATGTTTTTATAACTTGTTTAGACTATTTCCATAGGTGGTTTTAATTGGAAAATTCTCAAACTCAAAAACTCATTTTTAAGTGACTTTATAAAAAGTGGACAGCAACATTGGTTGTCAGACCCCGGCTCAGTTAAACGGCCATAACTT
Source organism: Hedera helix (assembly GCA_947179155.2). Taxonomy (NCBI): domain Eukaryota; kingdom Viridiplantae; phylum Streptophyta; class Magnoliopsida; order Apiales; family Araliaceae; genus Hedera; species Hedera helix. Next base: position 5,589,786 of record OX359272.1, read on the forward strand.
TTTCGTTTTAAAACATTTTTGAGTCGTTCAAAATTCCACGCGTTCGTAACTTCCGTCTCTACAATTTATGTTTAGACCAAAGTTCGAAATTCCTTACTGATTTACACAGTTTTTGACAAAAAGGGGACTGCCAGAAACTGTTTCAAAACGTCTTTGACTGAATTGATAAAACATGATACCTTAAGCTTTAATTTGCTAAGATAACATGTTCTAACAATCAATAACACTTTATAACATAAAATAAGAAAATCATAAACCTTCATATATAGAGATTTATGACTTTTGCTCAAGAACACACGAAGAACACGAAGAACGGAAAAACCGTACATGGTAACGACTATGTTCTTGAGCTTTTGGTTTTCTTACTTGAAATAATTTGAGCATTATAACTGCTTACATAAGTGATTATGACACTTTATAATTGACAAAATTTGGTCATTATAACGGCTTGCATAATTGATTAAAACAATTTATAAAAATGCTCAAGAACATACGAAAACGCGGAGAACGGATAAACCGTACATGACCACTACGTATGTTCATTGAGCTTTAAACTATGAATTGAAATTCGACATAACAACGACTTGCTCAAGTCATAAGGAACACGGAGAACGAAAAATCGTACATGGCTACGACTTATGTTCTTGAGCTTGTCAATAAAAGAAAATTGAACATTATAACAACTATAAAATGAAGAAAATCTCAAGAACACGTGAAGAACACGGAGAACGACAATCGTACATGGCTACGACTCGCGTTCTTGAGTTTTATCGACTATAAATTGAAAGAAAAATTAAACATAACAACGACTAAGGATCGTACCTTTTGTGATTGCAAGCTTTAACTATTTCTTTGCAATTTCCAATACTTGAAATATAACTATGAATAATAGATATAGAGAGTGATTTTTGCTCTTGATTTTGTCTTGAAAATGGATGATGAAACAAGTGCACAATGCTTGCTATTTATAGGCCATGCAAAGCTAGAGTATTTTGGTCATTAAGACAACCAAACTTTGGCTCCAAGTTTGGCTTGGCTTTAACTTTGGCTCCAAGTTTGGCTCCAACTTTGGCTCCAAGTTTGGCTTAACTTTGGCTCCAAGTTTGGCTTGACTTTGGCTTGACTTAGGCTTTAACTTTAACTACTAACTAGAGTTAACAACTAACTCAACATTGGTTAATTCTCTACTAAAGCTAGCCACTTGATTGGTTGATTAGTTTCTTAATTCACCAACTAAACTTATTAGGTTAATCTTAATTTTAATTAACCTTAACCTTAATCAAGTATACATGTAGTATACTTGACTTTTACTATTCACAGTTGACTTTTTCGTATTTATACCGTATAATTTTCGTATTATTATCGTATTATTTTCGTATTCTATCCGTATAATTTTCGTATTTATACGCGTATTTGTGAATAGTACTTTCTAGGGTTTAGGGTTTGAACCTTAGGGTTCAACCCTTAGGGTTTCTAAAATTAGGGTTTAGGTTTTCTCCAAACCCTAGTTTTAGGTTTTCAAAAATTTTACTTTTATTTTTCTAATAATTGTTTAAGTTGGATTCTTGAAACGAAACACAAAAATAAACACACATGAAAATTCCATAACACATATTAGATGTAATATAATATTTATTTATGCCTATAAATTCGGATTACAACTATCTCGGAAGTTCGGAATATTACATTGTTGGACTGCCAGACCCCGGCTCAGTTAAACGGCCATAACTTCTTCGTTTTAAAACATTTTTTAGTCGTTCAAAATTCCACGCGTTCGTAACTTCCGTCTCTACAACTTTCATTCAGAAAAAAGTTCGAGATTCCTGACATATTTGTACAGATTTCGGCCTAAAGGGGACTACTCTAAAACTGATTCATATTTCTGACCTCTTTTATAGTAACGGCCATAACTTTGTCATACGAAAATATTTTTGAGTGATTCTTGAGTCTAAATTGCTTAGAATTTCATGAGCTACAACTTTTATTTAGGTTTCTAAGGCAGATTCAGACTTTAAATTTTCGGAAATTCGCAAAAAGATTCTGCGACTATATTAGACTTAACTTTCTTTGATCCGATTGGTAAAACATGATACCTCAAGCATTAATTTGCTAAGATAACATGTTCTAACACTTCGTATCACTTCATAACATAAAAATAACAAAATCATAAACCTACTTATATAAGATTTCATGACTTTTTCTCAAGAACACGAAGAACGAATCGAAGAACACGAAGAACAAAGTTTCATCGTTCTTCGTTTCGACTACTAAAACTTGATGCCACAAGCATTACTTAGCAAGGCCATCATGTTTCATCATCCCATAACACTAAATTACAAAATCATAAACCTACTTATAAGAAAATTTATGACTTTCACTCAAGAACACGAAGAACGATAAGAAAAATCGAACATCGTAACGGCTTGTGTTTTGAGCTTTTTAACTAAATACTTGAAATGAAATGGACAGTATAACTACTTATAATTTATATTCCACTACTCTAGACATAAAATAAATCGAGCATTATAGCTATTCACATATACTCTACGAATTGAAAAATTACATAATAGCAACTAGAGATTACCTCTTGGAGTGCAAGCTTTGACAACAATTTGTGCAAGGCTTCAATACTCATCAACAAGATTAATCTATCAATATATCTCTCTAGCTTTGTTGCTCTAATTTACTTGGTGAATTGGTAAGGATTATGAAGAGTGAAGACTCCTATTTATAGGATTTTCCAAGTTAGGGTAAAATGGTAAAAATGACAATCAAGCTTTGGCTCCAAGTTTGGCTTGGCTTTAACTTTGGCTCCAAGTTTGGCTTATACTTTGGCTCCAAGTTTGGCTTGGCTCCAACTTTGGCTCCAAGTTTGCTTTTATATTTTGGCTCCAAATTTGGCTTGGCTCCAACTTTGGCTTCAAGTTTGGTTTATTCTTTGGTTCCAAGTTTTGGCTTGACTTTGGCTTGGCTTAGGCTTTAACTTTATCTACTAACTAGAGTTAACAACTAACTCAACATTAGTTAATTCTCTACTAACTTGTATACTTGACTTTTACTATTCACAGTTGACTTTTTCGTATTTATACCGTATAATTTTCGTATTATTCTCGTATTATTTTCGTATTCTACCCGTATAATTTTCGTATTATACGCGTATATGTGAATAGTGATTAGGGTTAGGTTATAACCCTTAGGGTTTGAACCCTTAGGGTTTCTAGGTTTAGGGTTTAGGTTTTAACCTTTTCTAAGTTTAACCAAACCCTAGTTTAGGTTTTCCAAACCCTAGAATTAGGTTTTTAGGTTTTAACCTTTAAATAACTTTTCGATTTTAATAAGTGTTAAGGTTAATTACTTGAATCGAAACACGAATTCCTACACATAAGTAATTCACATAGCACATTTAAAAGCTCAATTCAAGCTTTACTAATCACATAACACATAGTTTAGGTTAAAAGTTTAACCTCTAATCGTAAACGAATCGTAGTTTCGAGTCGTTTTTAATCTTTAATATAGTTCAATGTATTGTTGAGCAATCGTTTTTAGGCTTCTAAATTAACAACCTTTATCATATCTTGGCAGATCATTTTTAAAATATTTGGGATATTACAATTTTCCTTTATACTCATAAGGGATACCATCTTTTTCATCTTCCATTATTCAAACTTACTATGGTAAGGGATATTAATTCCCTTCACCTTTTGTTAATCAAACCTGCTACGGTAAGGGATATTATTTTCTTTCATACTCCTAAATCGAAACTTATTATGGAACTATTGCTTCTATAATTCCTGAAAATATTATATGTTCCATAATAGTTGAACTTCATTATTTCAACTGAACCTTCCTATTTACGTGAACCTTTCTATTGAACTGTAACCGTTATTCTGAACTGTGGATCTTGAATATCATTTTTAAATTTCACTCCACATCATGTTGACAATTTGGACATTATTTGAATCTGCACAAAGTAAACTTCTGATACTTATTGTTTATCCTGTTCTTCTGTTCATCATTTGTATCACTGTTATTTGTATTAATCATCAAGAATCAAGCTGTTGTGAATATCTGTGGCCGGGGGCACAGATGTGATATAATTGTTGAACAGATGATAGGTTAAAGGCGATATACTAGGTTAAAGGCGATACATCTGTTCGGTGTCTTTTATGGCACGTGGTTAATGTTCTCTTTGGCCCGTAGTGCAAAGATGAACTGTTGATTTGTATGATTATGACCAAAGGCTGAATCTGGTATAATCATGACCGTTGGTGCTATATTGAATATCTTTGGCCCGTAGTGCAAAGATGAACTGTTGATTTGCATGATTATGACCAGGAACTGTGAATTTTTATTATCATGACTAATGGTATTTCAGATGATAAAAGTTGATGATATTTTTACTAAAAAGAGAAGCGAGTGGACATTATAGTCTGCATTATTCTTCTAATAGATTGCTCATTCCGCTGCTATTATTGATCTGAACGTTGTTTAAGAATTTAACTACAGTTTTTGATATAAACCTTGTAGTCTGTTGTATTCTATCAAGAACTCAACTGTTGAAGGCTAATGATAATTTATTCGTCATTATCTTAGTCATGATATTTCTTACTGGGCTATTTGAGCTCACCCTTTCTTTTGTTCCATTGTTTTCAACAGGAGATGAGAACGTAACGGGGTCTACCCGGGGGATGGAGTGAGAGTCCGAGGAATAGCTATCCTAGTATTCACGTGTTGTAAAATAGTGTGGCAATAATAGTGAAGACTTAGTTGTGTATTATTATACACTGTATTGTTGTACGTTGTGCTTTGTTGTAATAATTTTGTTCTAGTCTTTTGACGACTCAAGTTTGGGCTGTGTGGGCCTAGATTTGGGGGCGTCATAGTTGGCATCAGAGCTTAGGGATATGGTCTTTAATGGAGATCTGGGGTAGAACTAAGAGGGGAGAGACGAATATAATCAGTCACTAGCGTGTCCCACCTAAATTAGATTTTATTATCTAATGAGTTGATTTGAATATAGGGACATGAAGTGATGAGTCAGTTTATTTGAACTAACATCTATTTTGTGACCACAGTTAAGTATGGCATCTGGAAATCAGGAGGTTAACCACGGAGTACCCGAAGTGAATGTAGAGGCTACAAACAATTCTTCTACAAACTCAGAGTTGAATAATTTGCCTAAAACAAAAATTATTTGTATCCGATCTAAAGAAGAAGAAGGTGAAAGTTCTACCGTCGTTCTTCCAAATTCGTTCTTTAAAGGATATCCGGAACTTGCGGAAATTGTTGCCTTTAATTTGCTCGACAGTTGGAAACATATCATCACCTGGTTATGCTCGATAACAAAGGATCAGAATATATGGACGTTTCATATAAGTCTTTGGGATTTATGGTGTTCGAGCTATGATTTTCAAGATTATTTAAAAATGATGTATCTATACTTTTGGGAGTTACAATTTAGAGGAATTCAGGTTAAGTTAGTCACTATCGTGGAAACTTTAGTCTATCGAAAATACTATTTTAATGGAAATCATTGGTACGCTACTACTGATGAAGTTGAAGAATCTGAGAAACAGTTCGTTAGAGAACTATTTCGTGGTATCCCCATGGTTGAAATACGTGAAGATCCGGATGAAGTATATGGGACTCGATTTGATGATGACAACCTTGATGATCAAGAAATCGAATGAGGTGATGACCGGTAAGCTATTCATCAATTCTCGAGAAGTCTATGCCATGTTAGATATTGGCTCTATCCACTCTTTTATCTCACCTATATGTACTCAACGTTTAAATTTGCCTATTGAAAACTTAAATCTTGTCTTATCAGTTGAAATCTCATTGGGAGAAATACCTATTACATTTACTATCTATAAATCTTGCCTAGTTTAAATCAACAACCTCACATTACCTGTTGACCTTATTTCTTTGGAGATGCATGAATTTGATGTGATTTTAGGAATTGATTGGTTGACTACCCAACATGCTAAAATTGATTGTTTTCATAAGATTATTAGTTTTCATATTACTAATCAACCTGTCATGCAAATTCAAGCAACTAAACCATTGAAATCTATAACTATTATTTCTAGCCATAAAGTCATTCGTTTATTGAAAAACGGATGTCAAGCCTTTTTAGCCCATGTCATTGATTTGAACAAAAACACGTCAAACTTGAATGATATTCCTATTGTTAATGAGTTCCTGACGTTTTTCCTGAGGAACTTCCTGGCTTATCCCCAAACCGAGAAATTGAATTCTGTATCGATCTTGAACCCGATACTAAACCCTTTTCCAAAGCTCAATACCAAATGGCTCCCATAGAACGCCAAGAGATGAAAGTTTGATTATTAGATATCGGTATCATTCGAGCGAGGAATGCGAGAAGAGTTTTCAAGAACTCAAGAGGAGACTTGTTTCAGCTCCTGTTCTGACCATTCCATCAGGATCGGGAGAATTTGTCATATATAGCGATGCTTCAGGCAAATGTCTAGGTTGTGTCCTTATGCAACATGGAAAGGTTATAGCCTATGCCTCTCGACAACTCAAAGATTATGAGAAAAATTACCCTACTCATGATCTAGAGTTGGCAGCAGTCGTTTTCGCGTTGAAGATCTGGAGACACTACTTGTACGGAGAGAAAGTGGATATCTATACGGATCATAAAAGTCTCAAGTATTTCTTCACCCAGAAGGAACTCAACATGCGACAACGACGTTGGCTTGAGCTGTTGAAGGATTATGATCACACAATCCAGTATCACCCGGGAAAGGCGAACGTTGTAGCTGACGCTTTGAGCAGAAAATCTTATGCGAGTACAAGTGCACTGCTGACAACACAAAAGCGTATTTTGTACGACTTGCAAAAGATGGAGATAGAGCTAAAGACACTAGGGACCCACTCGAAGATTGCTCACGTGTGAGTAGAACCAGCTTTAATCGATAAAATTAAAGCTGCTCAAGCTACCGATCCGGAACTGATAAACATGATAAAGAAAGTACAAGAAGGTACCATTCCCGAAGCAAGAATCGACGAGAAAGGAATACTTCGAGTCAACTCTCGACTCTGTGTTCCTAACGATCCTGAATTAAAGCATAAAATCATGATGGAGGCACACAACACGCCGTTTGCAATCCACCCAGGAGGTACCAAGATGTATCGATATCTTCGACATACATTTTGGTGGAACAATATGAAAAGGGAGATTGCAGAGTTTATCTCAAGGTGCCTAACTTGTCAACGTGTCAAGGCAGAGCATCAAGTACCTAAGGGTCCATTACAACCACTTGAGGTTCCCGAATGGAAGTGGGAACACATCAATATGGATTTCGTGACGGGTCTTCCCAAAGTTTCTCAAGGCTTAGATGCAATTTGGGTCATCGTAGATAGATTGACCAAATCCGCTCATTTCTTGCCTATACGAGAAAACTTTTCACTTGAACGTCTTGCCGGTATGTACATAAATGAAATCGTGAGACTGCATGGCATGCCAGTTTCCATAGTTTCTGATCGAGATCCTAGATTCACTTCACGCTTTTGGATCAGTCTACAAAAAGCTATGGGCACTGAACTACGTTTTAGTTCTGCATACCATCCTCAAACGGACGGACAATCGGAAAGGACGATCCAGACCCTCGAAGATCTTTTGAGACTTTGCGTACTAGATTTCAAAGGAAGTTGGGATAAGTACTTGCCATTGGTGGAATTTTCCTACAACAACAGTTACCAAGCAAGTATAGGTATGGCTCCATTCGAGGCTTTATATGGACGCAAGTGTCGCTCTCCAGTATGTTGGAATGAGGTAGGAGAAGCAAAACTGTTGGGACCCGAGTTGGTACGCTTGACGACCGAAAAGATCCAAATGATCCGACAACGAATACAGACAGCACAAGAACGACAAAAGAGTTATGCCGATCTTCATCGGAGAGATGAGAGATTCAACGTCGGAGATCATGTATTCTTACGTGTTTCTCCATGGAAAGGGGTTACGAGATTCGGAAAGAGAGGAAAGCTCAACCCTCGATTTATTGGCCCATTTGAAATCCTCGATCGAGTAGGATCCGTAGCCTACAGACTAGCCCTACCACCAAGTATGTCTCGCATCCATAACGTTTTTCACATATCTATGTTACGTAAATATGTGAAGGACCCAAACCACGTCATTGAGTTAGAACCAGACGTTATAGCAGAAGATTTAACGTATGAGGAGGTACCTGTTAAGATCCTAGATAAGAAGGAGCAGATCTTACGCTCAAAGGTTATACCTCAAGTTAAGGTTTTATGGAGGAACCAAGATATTGAGGAAATGACCTGGGAGCTAGAATCTGAGATGAAGTCTAGGTATCCATACCTCTTCGAAATGCCAGGTACGTCAATTTCGGGGACGAAATTTCATAAGGAGGGGAGGTTGTAAGACCCCTAATTTATGAAATACAAAATTTAATTTTTCTTCATATATATTTTTCCTGAAACAGTAAATGGTTAAATTGACAAAATTGAAAGTTAAGGATGTTATGTGCAAATTTTATTTTGTCGGACAATATTCTTTTTGTCGGGGAATATTCGGGCCGTACGACGGCGCCGAAATAACTAATTATTGGTGGAGCCCACAACGGAATAATTGTCGGATATAGAAAACGACAGAAGTAACATTTTTAAATAAAAATAGTCAACGGTGTTAACTGTTAAAATACCGGTGATAAAAGAATAGTAGCATACGGTAATTTATGGTATTTTATTGTGGCACACGGTATTCTACAGTAGCACGCGGTATTGCACAGTGTCTCATATTATTGACACCGTAACTGTTACGCATCATTTCATCAATAATTGTCACTGCATAATATTTTATATTATCAATTCAATTATTGTTGCTACACAGTATTTTGCATTATTGATTCAATAATTGTCATTACACTGTATTTCATATCATCGAGTCAATAATTGTTGGTGCACTGTAGTTTAAAATTATTGAATCTAATAATTGTCACAGTAGCAAATACACTATAATTTATATTATTAAATTAATAAAAATATGTAACGTGTTTCTTACATTATTGTGGTAACATTATTTCATATGTTGGACTCACAGGAAGAATAAATAAAAAAATAAAAAAATAAAATAATTAATTTTACTATTTGAAATAGTAACGTGAATAGTGACGTGAATAGTGACGTGAATAGTAAGTGAATAGTAAGAAACATGTGGGACCCATTGTGGGGCCCACCTGAAATGTGAGAAATGTGAGAATTGCTGAAGAGTTGGTGGAGGCTGCTGCGCAGCCTCTGCTGAATTTTTTTTATTTCACCTACCGTGCATAGTAACTTCTTTTCTCCTATAAATAGTTTGTTCAGCTGAATAGAAAAATCACACCTAAAATATAGAATTTTTCTATAAGAATTTTATGAGTTTTCTCTGAGAATAGTAAGCTTATTTTGAGTGTTTGAAAGCCAAAAGGAGTGCAGAAAATTTTCAAGTAAGTCTTTTATTAAAGAGTAGTAATTTCATAAATTTCTATTTTTCACGGTATTCATAAATCTTCCTTTAGAAGACTCTTCTTTAAGAAGATTCATTTTTAAAAGCTTTCTTTGGAAGATTTATTTTGAAATATTATTTTAAAAACTATTTTAAAGTAGTTATATTATACTATAAAAATTATGTTAAATATATATAATTTTGATAGTTCATAATATATGAATTATCATACACCTTGAAATTTATATGTGGTAACTACTAATTTTATTAAAAATATATAGGTTGATCAACCTCATTTAAATCAATATCCAGTCACGTGTTAAGGTAAGGAATATTATCTTCTTTCATATTCTAACTTACTATGGTAAGGAATATTATTCTTTTCACACTCTTAAATTTACTGTGGTAAGGAATATCATCTTCTTTCATATTCTAAATTACTACGGTAAGGGGTATCATTCTTTTCATCATCATAAATAGATATTATTTTCTTTCTTACTTGAAGGGATTATCATTCTTTGATTCTCGAAAATAATATCGTTTCTTTCTTGTGCCATTTATTTCCATGTATTAAATTGTGGGAATAACCTTACGGCGCGGTTTACCGCCTGTTGGTGAATAACCTTTTGTATTCATTCCTTATTAATCTTTGAGAATAACCTTACGGCGCGGATTATCGCCTGTTTGGTGAATAACTCTTCGTATTCAAATTGATGGGAATAACCTTACGGCGCGGATTATCGCCTGTTTGGTGAATAACTATTCGTATTCAAATTGATGGGAATAACCTTACGGTGCGGATTATCGCCTGTTGGTGAATAACCCTTTTTATTTGTCTCGTGTGGAAATAATTTGTCTACACGAATTATCACATGACACTTTTATTCCATATTCGTAAGTGATATCATTTTCCTTTATACTCATAAGGGATACCATCTTTTTCATCTTCCATTATTCAAACTTACTATGGTAAGGGATATTAATTCCCTTCACCTTTTGTTAATCAAACCTGCTACGGTAAGGGATATTATTTTCTTTCATACTCCTAAATCGAAACTTATTATGGAACTATTGCTTCTATAATTCCTGAAAATATTATATGTTCCATAATAGTTGAACTTCATTATTTCAACTGAACCTTCCTATTTACGTGAACCTTTCTATTGAACTGTAACCGTTATTCTGAACTGTGGATCTTGAATATCATTTTTAAATTTCACTCCACATCATGTTGACAATTTGGACATTATTTGAATCTGCACAAAGTAAACTTCTGATACTTATTGTTTATCCTGTTCTTCTGTTCATCATTTGTATCACTGTTATTTGTATTAATCATCAAGAATCAAACTGTTGTGAATATCTGTGGCCGGGGGCACAGATATGATATAATTGTTGAACAGATGATAGGTTAAAGGCGATATACTAGGTTAAAGGCGATACATCTGTTCGGTGTCTTTTATGGCACGTGGTTAATGTTCTCTTTGGCCCGTAGTGCAAAGATGAACTGTTGATTTGTATGATTATGACCAAAGGCTGAATCTGGTATAATCATGACCGTTGGTGCTATATTGAATATCTTTGGCCCGTAGTGCAAAGATGAACTGTTGATTTGCATGATTATGACCAGGAACTGTGAATTTTTATTATCATGACTAATGGTATTTCAGATGATAAAAGTTGATGATATTTTTACTAAAAAGAGAAGCGAGTGGACATTATAGTCTGCATTATTCTTCTAATAGATTGCTCATTCCGCTGCTATTATTGATCTGAACGTTGTTTAAGAATTTAACTACAGTTTTTGATATAAACCTTGTAGTCTGTTGTATTCTATCAAGAACTCAACTGTTGAAGGCTAATGATAATTTATTCGTCATTATCTTAGTCATGATATTTCTTACTGGGCTATTTGAGCTCACCCTTTCTTTTGTTCCATTGTTTTCAACAGGAGATGAGAACGTAACGGGGTCTACCCGGGGGATGGAGTGAGAGTCCGAGGAATAGCTATCCTAGTATTCACGTGTTGTAAAATAGTGTGGCAATAATAGTGAAGACTTAGTTGTGTATTATTATACACTGTATTGTTGTACGTTGTGCTTTGTTGTAATAATTTTGTTCTAATCTTTTGACGACTCAAGTTTGGGCTGTGTGGGCCTAGATTTGGGGGCGTCACATTTTTAATAAACGAAAAAGAAATGAAATGAATAGAAAACTTGGTCATTTTTTTAGCCAAAGTCTTCCATCTAAAATTGGTCTGATTTGAACAGAAAAGAAAATGAAATAAGTAGTATTTTTATAATGGCCAAATATCATTTATGTCCCTCCAAGTTGTCACCCACTTCCAAAGTCATTTCTAAAATTCATCATTCGCAAATTCAGTCATTAAAGTGACAATTTTTTTTTTCTTTTTTGTTCCTTATACCCGATTTTATTGAAACTCGACCCAAAATTGACACGTTCCATTTACCCGATTTATCATAATGGCTAAATGACACTTCTTTCTCTTTAAGTTGTCACCCACTTTCAAAGTTGTCATTTTTCCCTAATTTCAAAATCTTTATTTTTTTATTTTTGAGCTAATAATTAAAATTTCAAAAAATTGGTATATAGTATATGAATTCATATAAGAAAAACTTAGTATATATTATATGAATTCGTATAATATAATATATACTAATTTTGTTAATTAAAGCTTAAATATAAAATAAATTTTTAAATAAAAGATAATTAGTGTATACTTATAACTACAAAATATATTTTTAAAATAAAAATTATAATAAGAAAATATAAAGCCCATGTTCTTTTCGTTTCCTTCATCACCAAAATTAAAATTTTAACATATATACTATACTAATTCAAATTTTAAAAAATAACAAAACTTTAAAAATTAATTATTATCTCAAAAAAAAATTGAAATTATCTTTTCAGGTGAGAAATGACTAATTTTTTTTCATATAATATAATATAAATACTAATTTTTTTAAATTAACGCTTAAATATAAAATAAAATTTTAAATATAACAAAGCTAGTATATACTTATAACTGCAAAATATATTTTTAAAATAAAAAAAATATAAAGCCCCTGTTCTTTTCTTTTCTTTCTACAACAAAATTAAAATTTTAACATATATACCATACAAACTCAAAATTTAAGAACTATACTATACTATTCATATTAAAATTTTAAAGTTTAAAGTTTGAATTAGTATGGTATATATGTTAAAATTTTAAAGTTTTTATTTTTTAAAATCTTAATTAGTATAGTATATATGTTAAAATTTTAATTTTTGTTAAAGAATGAAAAGAAAAGAACAGGGCTTTGTATTTTATTTTTTTTAGTTTTTATTTTAAAAATATACGTTGCAGTTATAAGTATACACTAATTCAATTGTATTTTAAAATTTGTTTTATATTTAAGCATTAATTAAAAAAAAATAGTATATATTATATTATATGAATTCATATAATATATACTAATTTTTTAAAATTTTAATTATTATCTCAAAAATAAAAAATAAAATTTTTGAAATTAGGGGAAAATGACGATTTTGAAAGTGGATGACAACTTAGAGGGACAGAAGTATCATTCAGCCAATCTTATAAATCAGGTAAAAGGATTGGGTTAATGGATTGGGTCAATTTTTATTCAGGTTTCAGTAAAATTGGTTAAAAAGAACAGAAACGACAAAAAATGACACATTAAGGACCGGGTTGGTGAAAAATGAACTTTAGGGACGACTTTGAAAGTAGGTGACAACTTGGAAGGACATAAGTGACATTCAGCCTTTTATAATTCCCATATTATCTTTAACTTGCAGTATAATAATTTTTAAATTACAACCTATGTCCACAATTTCTTTTTATTAGTATCTACTAAACCTAGGCTCAAAGAAAGAAAGAGACTTGTTACTTTTTCTTTGTCTTAAAACTGTCGTGATCGACTTCTCTTTGCTTGACATCAGTTGCGATCAACTTTGCAAGGTTAATTAACATTCATCTGATATTTTATACTGCTACAATAGCCAAAACATACACATAGCAGTCTATATCCAATGCCATGTATAAATGTACTTTTGTAAGTTCGTGATGTAGATACTTAAGTGGTCATCTTTTCATCCCCAGGCCTCTACCTTAACTAAAGAAGAACAAATGGATACCTAACATAACCAGCTTCCCAGATAGATCGTCAGGGATAGGGATGTTGAGTTTGGGCTATTGCCCCCTCTGAAAATTTTAGAAGATTCCCTTACGTACGCAAAGTTATTCTAGGCTAACCCATATATTAAAGATAAAATAGAAAGGGAGTATATAATTTCAATTACATTGCTAAAGTGCCATCGACTTACAACCCTTGTTCATTATCTCTAACAATTGGAAAATGATATATATAGTCTATGTATACTTTTTAATTGTCATTTATGTGGATAAATAAGTAATATATGAGGTCATTTTATAATTCTATCAAATCTCATGTGTTAATATGTTTCGCAATTGTAATTTAGCACAAATTTGTCGCAATGCATAATAGGACTCCTAACAATTTCCCAGTCAATTTAAACTTCCATACATCCCACAACAGTATAATTCTTTCTAAGACGATTGAGAGGGCATTTGAATTACTAAAGAAAAAATTTCCCATTATTGGGAGCACAACTTAGTGAAAATACGACATGGATACTCAATCTGAAATTATTTTAGTATGTTGCATTTTACATAATTACTTGATGTAAGTTGATCATGATGATGACCTTATTGCCAAAGTTGATCGAGAGCTCCTAGAGCAAATACATGAATCTGATGATCATGTAAGAGATGCCACTGAGGATGCAACGCATGTTGAGTATTTGAGGACTTCTATTGCAAATGATATATGGATTGATTACATAAATAAAGTTAATAGTGCTTTAGTTCATCTCATGTTGACAACTAGTGTATAGTACTTTTGGTTTTTTAGTTTATTAGGTTATTTAACGAGTATTAGTGCTATAACTTGAATGATATTTTGCTTCTTATTTATATGAGATGAAATTTTTTACTTTATTATTTATCTATTTTTTTGTGTGTTATTTATATATATGTGTTACTTTTTTTTAATTTCGTGATTATTTGTATAGGATAAACATGACCAAAACAACAAATGAAATTCTTACCTCAAAGAAAGAGAATTTGAAATGGGCAAATCGAATGGATGAATTGTTCATTGAGGCAATGCTTTATGAACAAGCCTGATGGAACTTTTTACAACTCATGCTTATGCAAATATGTTGAAATATTTGATAGAAAAACTTGAGATACCGTAATTGAAAAACGAAAAACGAAAAAAGTGGGAGGACATGGTTGAGAAAGGATCTATAATTGTTGGAATTGATGGTGCAATATCTCGAAAAGAAGTAACTTTAGAAATGTTCAATTTGAATAATATTAGTGACTTTATCTCAACCCTTCTCAAGTACCGATGGAAAGTGTAAGTATTTCAAAAGAAAAAAAAGAAAAAGATAAAACATTCAAAAGATGAAGGTAAATTAATTAATGTGATGGATAGATTAGCTACAATATTGGAAAAGAAGGGGAAGCATTTGAAAAACAGGGGAAAACATTTATCAATTCATTTGTGCGAGTCTATTCTGCAAATGATACCTTTAAAGGACTAACTAAAATGAATTTCGATGAGAAAAAAATCGATGAGACCTATTTATGGCTAGTAGAAAATCAAGACAAGGCACGAGCTGTGTTTGAGTTACCATTAAAGATGAGATTGAATTTCTTGAAGAATTTGATGACTAATTGCCATTAGTATTAATAACACATATGATATTTGATGACTTTTGGGTATGGCATGACAATGACTTTGTAGAAGTAATTTTTGTTTAACATTTATTTGGATATTTGTATTTAATTATGAAATATGACTTTGATTAAACTTTTATCTTGCATATTTTTTATTCATAGTTCAATAGTTGTAACTATAATTGGTAAATCACATGTAATATAAGTGTAAATTTGAAAAAATGATATTTTTCTTTTTTTTTTCATTGAAACTTAGAAACACAAAAAACAGAAAATTTTAAGTTTTCTATTAAAAATTCAGAAACAACACATAATTTTTTTTTAAGTTTTCTATTTTTTTTCTACTCTAATTAAGTTTTGTATTTTTTTTTTCCAAACCAAAACTCAGAAACAAAGTGTAAGTAGCTAGAGAAAAGAAAAGAAAGTCAGAAAAAACAAGACTTATTTGGCCCCAAAAAAAAAAATTCACTTCTGAGGAAAAGGTTGGAGGAAAAAAAAGAAGCGAGTCTCTCTATTCGAGTTGTTCGTATAACGAAAGAAAGATATGTGAGTTATAACCAGACATGAAAGATAATTAAATATATGAAACGTTTGTCTCTACTCTCTATACAATTATGTAAATGCATATAAATAATGATGTTATATCACTCAAACACGTCACGTCAGTGTTAGGCCCTTGGAGGTGGGTGTCCTCTAGAAATTATAAGTAGGAAATTTAAGGGAAATAATACTTCTTGTCTTCAAATGAGAATTACAACATTTACGACCAAGTCTCTAACAAAATAACAAAGTGTCCTACTCTAATGCAACTACAGCCATATATATTAGTATTTTATTCCAAGACAGACCAAGTCAATTACTAAATACCAACCACAAGTCATTCATGCAGCAGTTAATAAACTTCCAATTGAGAGCGCGTGCATGTTTTGGATAATATATAGCGCATGCAGGTTTCGGTTGTTGTCACTTGGTGGGTTGTTATCGTTGTCGTGTAAGGTAGCTATAACATGCATGCAGTTCGTCTCTCTCTTAATTGTTAAGAGAAAGGGAAGGAAAACAAAAGAAGAAAGAAAGGAATTAATTATGAATATATATATATATATATATATATATATATTGATTTTTTGTTGCCAATTACATAGACTTGTTTGTTTTGTTTTTTACAATTATATTTTATAAATAAAAAAAAAAACTTTTTCACAATACTGGACTCGTTCAACTCAGATTTATAAATCCATACATTCCAAAAGAATAAGGAGAGAATATGAGACAAAACTTTTTTTCCCAATGGCAACAAAGACAAGGACTTATCATTGTAACAAAATTCGTTTGTATATTAGTATATTTTACTAATTCATCCTAATTAATATGCTTTTTGGTTATTAAAGTTGAAAATTCCAAGACAAAATAATTGACGATACATACTACATGTAGGCATTTGACATTGTCTAAGGCCGAAATTTCCTTGCCGAGTCCTTATTGTCTTACCCCGTGTTTTCCAACAATACTTTTACCTGTTCTTTTTATTTAAATCCTATTTTTTAAGAATATAATATAATTTTATAATTCAAATATATAATCACTATTACAAGATAAAGAACCAATTAAATTTCACTAAAAATGAATAAATTCACAAATAAATCTCACATAAAGAGAAAATAAACTTCCTATAATGAAATAAATAAACTCATAACCACCTAAGTAAGAATTGAACTTGATCTTAATTTCGTGTCACAAATTAATTTCAAAAAAATAATATAAAAATTTGCCTTAGAACAAATATAGTATCTAAATTGGTGTAGATATTTGTTGTTCGTGCTAATTTTATAATAACGTAACTCACAAGTTCATGAACACAAAATTCGTCCTAAGGTTTTAGATTGAAGCTTGAAATTTCATATTAATTCACATTACAATCGCAAAAATTTATACAATTACGTGGGTGCAATTATATGAATGCGATTAAAAATACACTCTTCAATTTTAATTAATACTCATTTAAATTTTAAATATTACCAAAATATTAAAAAAAGATTGCAGATAAATTTCATTGTGGTTGATGAGTTTTTGCGTGATTATTACTCACCCTTTGACAGAAGGAACTAGGAAGGAAACTAGCTAGGCCGCAATTTCCATTTCATGTCCCCATTATCTCGCTTTACAAATCAACGCGCATATATATATATATATATATATAATATTTCGGGTATTTCTTGATTTCACTTCTTCGCCAATAAACCTTTTTCTCTCTCTAAAACATCACTTTCTCTCACCTAATATTTGATCTGAAATGACGTCGACGTGTGATGGAGAACAACAGCGATACCAGAACGTCGTCGTAATGAGGCACGGCGACCGAATGGACAACTTCGAGCCGCTGTGGGCGGTCACGGCGGAGAGGAAGTGGGACCCACCCCTGGTAGAAGCGGGCAAGACCCGGGCCTTCGATACGGGTCGAAAGCTCCGTCATAATCTGAGTTTCCCGATCCACCGGGTCTTTGTGTCGCCATTTCTCCGGTGCCTCCAGACCGCCGCCGAGGTGGTCTCGGCTCTATGCGCCGAAAACGATGACCCGACCAGTATGTCACCCCAAGAAGTCACCATTGATCCTACCAAGCTCAAGGTTTGTTTAGTTGATTCTAAATGTAAATATATTTATCATTTTAGATTCAACTACTGTGAAATTTGTTTATGCAAGCAATTATGCACGAATGTATATTTATTTATAAAGCTACTTTCTGATCAAATGGGTTTTTGTTAAAATTGATTGGTTTAATAGTGGTGCAGACTAAATCATTTGAACATGATTTTAGGTAAGGAACCAACTTTTGAATACGAAGAAAGATATCTCAATTCTTATTGTCATGAGATTTTGATAGATACCAATAATTTGCAAAACACAGAGATTGTGCTCAATGTCATGATATTTTGATAAATATCAGTAATTTGCAAGCACATAGATTGTTGGTGATTTTCTGTTGGTTATTAGTTGAGAAATTTCAGGTTGTAACCAAATAATCAGTAAAAATTGATAACTTATAATAAACTTTTATTTTCTTAAGGATAATACTCATACAAGTAGGGATATTATTTATCAACTGAAGGTTGGTTGCTGTTGGAATTGAAGAACAAATGATTGATGTAAGTCATTTAGATGCCTTTAGTTGTATTAAAACAATAATAGTAAAGAAACGTAATTTTGGTAGGAAGAGTGAAGGTAGTAGATACAGAATAAGTATCCTCAGGGTATGAAAAAATTCCTTCTTTGAGTTTGGATGAGCTTTCCATCTTATTATTGTAAATCATTGTTAGTCAAAGATGCTGTCCCGTGTGAATGCTGTTAATTACATTCCCGGGGCAATTCCATGTTCAAACTATTCTTCAATTGTTTCGGCTTCGTTCAACTTCGACAAGTTCTGCAGCCAACTTTTGTGACTCATTCAACTGAAAGATGTGTACAGATATATTGCTGCTCCGCGTTGGCTCGTTTCACACATGTATAGGCAGTGAACTCCGTCTATAAAAGGAAGTATTCGCTGAAGAAGAAACCCATCCCCCAGGGGCGGATGCACATGCTAGGCAGGGGGCAAGTCCCCCACTAGTGGTGCACAAATGGCCTGCGGCCCGGCCTTTATCCGGTCTGGGCCCGGCCTGGTCAAAGCCTGACTTGGTCAAGGCCCGGTCCGACCTGGCCCGGCCTGAAGGCCTTGAACAGGCCATATTTTTTTGGCTCAGATTTGACCTGGCCTGGCCTGTCAAAAAGTCTGGTCTGGCCTGGCCTGTCAAAAAGCCCGGTCTGGCCTGGCCTGTCAAAAAGCCCGGTCTGGCCTTGCCTGAGGTCTGGCCTGGTCTGAGGCCTGACCTGGCCTGAGGCCCGACCTAATTCACTCAAAACCCGGCTCGACCTGTCAATTTTTTTTTATTCATGCATGTTTGTTTATATACGAATAAATAAATTCATAAAAATACATTGGGTAATGTAATATATAAGAATTTTTCTTACCAAGCTAGCAATCTACACTTTTTGCAAAACTTTCATTGCATCTTCATTTTAATAAATACTTAGGTTAAAAACTAAAAAATCATTTGTAAAATAATAATAATAATAATAAAAAAGATAGCGTTCATAAAAAATAAACTTTTTTATTAATAATAGTATAAAATAATACAATATCTTTACAATTGTACATTATTTTAATAAATTATTGTAATTTATAAGTTGTAAATTGTAAGTTATAATACATTACTTTTAATTAATAAATCAATTAAGTTTAAAATTTTAGTTGGTGTTTTTATAATATTTGAAATTATTAAAAAAAATTGAATGGATCGAATAGAACCGGCCTAGCCTGACCTGCAGGTCTCGGCAGACCTCATTTTCAAGCGCCAAACCCAGTCTGGCCTGGCCTGCAGGCCGAAAGTCAAAGGTCCGGCCCGGCCTGGTCAACGGTCAAGGCCTGGCAGGCCCAGGCCAGGCCGACCTGTTGTGCATGACTATCCCCCACCCTTGATTTTTGGAATTCTTTATAAGTATAAGGGTACTATAATAAAGTGGTGCTCATCTTTAAAAAAATCATTAAGCCACTTATCAATAATTAGATATTTATAATATTCCCTTTCAAATTAAAATTAAAATTTTTGTTTTCATGAGTCTATTTAATTTTTTCCAATTTTTAAGGTTAAGATTAAATATCATAAAAAAAAATCTCTAATTTTTATTAATTATCTATGAGTAGTTAATTATTTAATTGTGATTCTTGTTTTATTTTTATTCATTCATGCTAATTAGATGTTGTATTTAAATTAATAAAAACGTGAATTGTGAATATATAATTTTGTTTAAGGACCATACTAGTAGTTGTTTGATTTTTTCATAATATTAAATTTATTATTTAGTTTTTATAATATGTTGTGAATTTGTATTTGATATTTTGAAACATGATGAAATCTATATAGATAAATATTTTTCAAGATCTAGTGTTACTAAACGTCATTGATTCGAATTTTCTTCTGATAAACCTACTTAAGAGTCGATTAGTAATATCTCAATCCAAGAAATAAAGTCTTAAAAAATGATTTTGTAGCGACTTTTATGTATTTATAATTAAAATTTATATTTGGTGAATTTTATTAATTTTTATATGATTTTAAGAGTGTCCACCCTTATCGAAAATCCTGCGTCCGCCCCTTCCCATCCCAAACGAAAGTTGAGAGAATACAGAGAGTTAAAACAATCTATGAGATATATACTTTTAGAGTATTTTATATACCAATTTTAGGTATTTATCCTGTAAGGATTATTGGACGTATTTGAGGTTTGGGTTAAGTGTTTGAGCTATCGTGACTTGTATTCATATTTTCATATATTGAATACTTTGATCCGTCTTCGCCTGTGATTTTCCCCAATTTGGGGCTTTCACGTAAAATTCTTCTCTCTTTATGTTTGTGTCATTTATTTTTATTTTACCACAAAAATATTCTCGTGATCGTTTAACTCCAATAGTACCGATCCGCTTAATTTCATAACAATCATCATGCAGCTTTAGCTTCATTTCTTCCTCATAATGTGTTTAAAATTACAATTTTCTTTCAAATAGTTTAGATCTTGATTGCGGTTTATACTTAGAGCTTCAATTTAGTAGGAGGCTTAGGAAGTTGCTACTGGATGTTGGAGGTTAGAAGAGATTATCCAGAGGGAAGAGATACAACTTTTTTCTCCTGGATTTTGGATGAGCGACAAGGAAAGAAGGAATGAAGGAAGGTCTCTTTGATTTCACTATTACATCCTAATCTAGAAAGTTGACATCCTTTTAGAGGTTGTAATGGTGAATAAAAAGATTTGTACTCCTTTGATGTTAGTAGCCACTGGGCAAAAGTTGCGTTCCTTATTTAGTTCCTTCTCTTCAGCTTTCCCATTTTACCAAATGAAGGTCTGTCTGTCAATTCCCTCCCAATGTTTTACCCGTAATCCATTTTCCCCTTCTTCCTAATATGCTGGATGTTACTAATCTTACCATGTCTTTGTTATCGAAGAAAGTCGCAAAATTTACCTTTTTCAGACGAAGGAAAAACAGCATGCGAGTGTATAAGGGAAACAAAATGTGCACTTTCTGATATATTTGTTCGTAAACCACTGCATGCATGACCTGGATTTCTGATATATTGTTACCGAGATTAAAAGGAGCAGTTGCATTTGATAATGCTATGTTTCTATAGTATGAACTGGAACAGGACTTTAAGACTGTGTCAAGGCATATCGTTTATATACAGTCATATAGTCTTGCAGAAACACTTAATTTCCAAAATATTATAACTCAGTTGTCTTATAACTCAAATAAGCTATTTGAATTTTTTGTTAATCAGAGTTGGCTGTATGTATCATAGAAAGACACCTTAAATCTGGCTGAACCATTTCAACTCAATTGCTACAGATAAACTTGTATTGGAGAACCGGATCATGCTGCACATTTACTATTGTTAGTTGTTATAGTAGCACTCTTCCTCGTGCAAATGTTTCTATATATTCTTTGAAATATACAATCATGGACTTCATTATCTAACATTGCCTCCATGACTTGCACGCATTGTCTAGGTATCTATCGAGTATGGTTTGTGTGAGATGTTGAACACGGATGCCATAAGGCCTCAAATGGCTCCCGAAGACGGGAACTTTATCTTCAATATCTCAGAATGTGAAGCTGTCTTTCCCGCTGGGACAGTGGATCATACTGTAGAACGAGTGTATCAAAAGGTAACACATTAAAGCTGCTTTATCCATTTATTCCATATGAGTGAAAATTCAGTGTATGAGATTATGGTCATTGATGTGATAAAAAATAGTAAATGTAAGTACACAGCGTAAAATTGAAGAATGGATAAGTACAGGTTGAACTACAGAGATTAAATTAATTTCAATGTTTCCTTAATTTATATTCCAAACAAATTAGAAATAAAAAATGATAGAGATGATTAATTAACTAAATAAAGCAAATTTAAAAATTAATAACGAAAACTAATAATGTGAAAAATTACCTAGGAATCCGAATCCACTAAATACTAACATAATAATTAAATTCTTCCTTTCCTTAATTAATTTCTAATTATTTTTCCTTCTCTTTAAAAAAAATAATGATTCATATAATTAATATGGGCAAATATAGATTATGAAAATTTAAGAATTAACTATAACTTATTAAAACTTCATTGAGCAAGCATGAATTATGAAAAATTCATATCTTAACAATAACCTATCAAAACCTCGCAATTAATATAGAACCAAAACGAATTATGCGCGAAGGTAAAATTGAAGGACCAAACAATTAGACATTAATATCGGAACGAAAAGAAAATAATTAATATGCAATATTTAATTTCATCTTCATCCTAGGTATTAGAAATTTAGCTAGCTATGGAACTTATAAAGAAAAATAAAATTAAAACTACTAATACTAATTGCATGAAATTTATAAAAAAACTAATAGAATAATAATAATAGGAAAAAAAAACTTTATTAAACTAATAAACAAGTGCTATAAAAGTAACAAAAGAACTCCCTGCTCTCACTAAACCGAAGCTACTAATATAGAATGGGAAAAAAAAAAAAACAACTCCCTGCTCCTATTCTAAGCTTCTACCGAAACTAAAAGAGAGAAAAAGAAAATAAAATATGACTTTTCTTTAAAACAAGACTCCAATTTATAGAGAAAATAAATTGAACCATAATCTAATTTGAAATAACTTAGACCAGTCTTTCTTTTTTTACTTCAACTTCTACATGATAATCTTCTAACTCTTTATTGGAGTTCAAATAAAAATCAACTTGAAAGCTTCTAGAACTCTTTTTCCAACTCAACTTCAATTATTTATCTATTTCCTGCAAAACAAAATAAAATGTATTAATTAAATAAAATAAACATATAAAATAATAAAAATGGAAATATTAAAATGTATAATTATGTGTCTATCAAATACCCCCATACCTAGCTTTTACTCGTCCTCGAGTAAAACAAAAAGAAAACAAAATCAAAAACAAAGTCTAAACTACCTCATTTTCGTAGGAAACACGATTGCTCTTAGCATGTTCAACAAGCTTTTAAACCCCTAGGTTAAATCCAAGTGAACGAGTTGTGTCTCGTGAGGGTTTGCAGTGAAAATACCCACAAAATTCAAAATAAAATAAAAACCTTTTTGAGTTTAACCAATTATGAAATCGAAAGAAAACTTCAAAATATTCATGGGCATTACATATAAATAAGATCAAATTCAAAATCACACTTTCATCTTATCAAAAATACTCCATCTTTATTCTAAATATCATCCTTCATAAAATTAATTACTTGTGATGCATGCATGTGTATATGTGTATGTGATATAACTCTTAGTAGGGACTTTTACCGTGAAAATCAAGCAAACTCAATTTTTTTTCTTCTATTTTTTTTATTCTTGACTTGTGCAATGTCCATTTTTTTTAGGCTTTTCAAAGTTACCCATTTAACGAGCGTTTGACCAATGACTCACAAACTAATTGGCTTTAGGGCACTAGGTGTAAAGACACCCCCAAGGGGTTACTAACTCGAGTAACAAAGGCCACAAAAGTCAAACTAATCAAGCTACTTATATCCATCATACTTTTCATCGTGATTTTTCTTTTAGTTAATGGACATTGAAGCAATATTTAATATTTTTCAACTCTTTTTTTTTCTTTTCTTACAACAAGTGCGTTTTACGCTCCATCTCGTTGCATCATTATTTTTTTCCTTCCAATTTTTTTCTTGAAATTACTTGACTCATAGTTTATACCCCACAACTAAAAATTAGTGCGAACATAAAGTACAAAAATGCATATGAATTTTAATGTTATTCAAGATGGCATTCCAAACTAGGACTTTGTATCTTATCAAAGGTTCAAGAGTTCTAAATCTTTTAATCCTGCTCAAAGTTTTTTACTCCACAGACACTTATTAGAAAAAATTCAACTCAAAAAAAGTTAAGCATTTTTTTAATTTTTCAATTTTTTATTTTTAATGTAAAAAGAATTAGTTTTCTAAAAAATAAAATAAAATGCTAATCTTAAAAAAAATCGAATAATAAAAATGCATAACTCCCCCATACCAAAATCATGCATTGTCCTCAATGTATGCAAATGAAGAATAGAGAACAAAGAAATAAAAGAAATTGTACCTCGTATGGTGGGTTGGAACGGGATGAAAATACGCTACAAAAGAAAAATATATATACAAAACTTACAATTACAAGTGCAGTTTCAGTCATTCGGAATAGTGTGGGTCAACAAGGTCCACCACCTCCTCTATTTCGTTAGGCATTTCCAAAAAGGGTTTGTCGTTGATCATTAACTTTGAAAATTTCACCATTTTTTAGATTTTCATTATCAACTGCCCCATAAAGGTAAACTACCTTTACTACAAAAGGTTCATCCCATCTATAACGCAATTTGCTAGGAAATAGATGCAGCCTAGAGTTATACAAGAGAACTTTTTGACTAGGTGAAAATGATTTTCTCAAAATTGATTTATCATGAAACAATTTTGTTCTTTCCTTGTAAATTTTAACATTTTCATAAGCATCATTCCTAATCTCGTCCAATTCATTCAATTGCAATTGTTTGACTCCCACAAGTGGACATATCAAAATTAACTATTTTATGGCCCATAAAGCACAGTGTTCAAGTTCCACAAGTAAGTGACAAGCTTTTTCAAACACAAGCCTATATGGTGATATTCCTATGTTAGTCTTAAAGGCAGTACGGTAAGCCCACAATGCATTTAACAATTTTAGGGACCAGTCTTTCCTATTAAAACTTATCATTTTTTACAGGATCTGTTTTAGTTGCCTATTCAAGATTTCTACTTGACCGCTTGTCTGAGGGTGATATGGTGTGGCAAGCTTTGTGGGTGATAGAATATTTTTTCAACAAGGATTCAAAAGGCTGATTGTGAAAATGTTTTCCTTGATCACTAATGATAGCCCTAGGGGTACTAAAGCGAGAAAAAATATTATCTTTCAGAAATTTGACAACAACCTTATTGTCATTGGTATTGGTTGGTATAGCTTTTACCCACTTAGACACGTAATCAACCGCAAGTAAAATGTACAGATTTCCAAAAGAATTTGGAAATGGACCCATGAAATATATCCCCCACACATCAAACAACTCAATGACTAGAATGGGTTGAATTGGCTTCATATTCCTCCTAGTGATCCCTCCTAAATGTTGACACCTAATGCAATTGGCAAAAAAATTTGTGGCATCCTTGAATAGACTATGTTAATAAAAATCACACTGGAGAACTATGGCAGCTGTCTTTTTACCTCCAAAATGTCCTCCACAAGCTTGGTCATGACAAAATGATAGGACACTCCTAAACTCATGGTCAGGTACACACCTCCTAATGATTTGACTAGGGTAATATTTAAACAAATAAAGATCGTCCCAATAAAAATGTTTGACTTGTGAATAAAATTTTGATCGGTCTTGTTTGGACCAATGGGGAGGAATCTTACTAATAACAAGGTAGTTCACAATATCAGCAAATCAATGTGTAGAGGATATGGAGAAAAGTTGCTCATCTGAGAAAGAATCATTTAAAGGCAGTTTAGAGTTGGACTCTACAACTAAACGAGACAAATGATCAGCCACCACATTTTCAGACCCTTTTTTATCCCTTATTTTTAGGTCAAATTCTTGGAGAAATAAGAACCATCGAATTAAACGGGCTTTTGAGTCTTTTTTGGAGAGAAGGTGTCTAAGGGCTGCATGGTCAGTGTAAAAAATGATTTTAGACCCAATAAGATAAGATTGAAACTTTTCTAGGGCAAAAACTACAGCTAGAAGTTCTTTTTCAGTAGTTGAATAATTCAATTGTGCGTCATTCAAAGTCCTACTAGCATAGTATATGACATGGGGAATCTTATTAATTCGTTGCCCTAGAACAACATCAACTGCATAGTCAGATGCATCACACATTAACTCAAATGGTTGATTCCAATCGGGTGATTTGAAGATAGGAGCTGAAGTCAACTCCTTTTTAAGTTGTTTAAATGATTGAAAACATTTTTCAATACATTCAAATTTTGAATCTTTACTTAGAAGATTGGTTAAGGGTCTTGCTTTCTTACTGAAATATTTGATGAATCGCCTATAAAAGCCTACATGTCCTAAGAATGAACGAATTTATTTGACTGTCCGAGGTGGTGGGAGATTGGCAATGAGGTCAATTTTGGCTTTATCTACTTCAATTCCCTTTTCAAATATGATATGACCAAGAACAATTCCCTTTTTAACCATGAAATAACAGTTTTCCCAATTTAATATTAAGTTAGTTTCCTTACATCTCCTTAGAACTAAGTCGAGGTAGTGAAGGCACTCATAAAATGTAAACCCAAATATGAAAAAATCATCTATGAAAATCTCTAGGAATTTGTCTATCATGTCAGAAAAAATGCTCATCATGCATCTTTGAAAGGTGGAAGGGGAACTACATAGCCCAAAAGGTAGACGACGATATGCAAAAGTTCCATAAGAACAAGTGAATATAGTTTTTTCTTGGTCTTCTAGGGCTATGGGAATTTGAAAGTAACCCGAGTATCCATCAAGGAAACAATAGTAAGCATAACCAACTAACCTTTCTAGGATTTGGTCTATGAAGGATAAAGGAAAATGATCCTTTCTTGTGGCCTCATTGAGTTTTTTATAGTCTATGCAAACCCTACAACCAGATTGGACACGAGTGAGAACTAACTCATTATCTTCATTTTGAACCACAGTTAAGCTAGACTTTTTAGGCATCACCTGAACAGGACTTACCTAAGAGCTATCAGAAATTGGGTAAATAATCCCATTATCTAGACATTTAAGAATTTCCTTCCTAACAACCTCTTTTAGAACTGGGTTCAACTGCCTCTGTGGGTCTCTCACGGGTTTAGCATCATCTATCAAATGAATCCTATGTTGGACAATGGCGAGACTGATCCCCTTAATATCTGTTATGCTTCATCCTATGGCTTCTTTGTTCTTTCTAAGGATGGTCAATAACTCTTCATCTTGTGGGTTTGTTAAATCGAAAGCAATGATCACGGGAAAAGTTTTGGAAGGACCTAAATAGGCATATTTAAGATTATCATGAAGAGGTTT
Organism: Hedera helix; assembly: GCA_947179155.2. NCBI lineage: Eukaryota > Viridiplantae > Streptophyta > Magnoliopsida > Apiales > Araliaceae > Hedera > Hedera helix. The sequence goes on from OX359272.1 coordinate 5,617,203, forward strand.
GAGTTCTAACTCTGGTGGACTCTTTTTAAAAGGTTCTGAAAATTGTAAGATTGGCTCGGTCACATCTTCCCATTTAGAATACATTGATGTAAAGAGCTCTAACATTTCATTCACCTCATGTACGTATTTTATCTCATCCCAATTTTGACCAAAGTGTTTTAAACAAAAGTTAAGAATATCATCTTCTCTATTAAGTTCATTTTCAGACATTTCCTTAATCATGTTTGTTTCAACGAGTTGGTCAGAAAAATCGCTAGGTTGTTTTCCCACATTAAACACATTTAAGTCAATTGTCATGTTCCCAAATGTTAATTTCATTAGTCCATTTCTACAATTGATTAACGCATTAAAGGTTGCTAGAAATGGTCTACCTAAAATGACAGAAATTTAACCGTTGGGATTGGCAACTGGCTACATTTCAAGAACAACAAAATCGACAGGGAACACAAAATCGCCAACCTTAATGAGTACATTTTCAACTATTCCCTTTGTCACTTTGATGGAACAGTCAGCTAGTTGGAGTGTGACTCTTGTCTTTTTCAACTCCTCTAAGCCCAAGGTTTGACACACACAAAATGGTAAAAGGTTAACATTCGCTCCTAAATCAAACAAAGTTTTCTCAATTAATGTGTCTCCTATAATGCATGAAATAGTAGGACAACCAAGGTCTTTATATTTCACAAGGACTTGGCATGACAGGATAGAACTAACATGGGCTGTTAGAAAAGCTTTCTTAGGAATGTGAGTGGTTCTTTTGTATGTGCACAAATCTTTTAAACATTTAGCATATGAGGGGACTTGTTGAATGGCATCTAGAAGAGAAATATTAATTTTCACTTGTTTGAACACTTCTAGAATTTTGTCAATTATAAAAGGTTAAATTCAATCTCAACACTAATTTTTCTTTATCAATTGAAAGAGCTCTCACATGAGTACAAGTAATATTTAATAAATGATATGACATGGTTTAACGAGAGTATTTTAGGAGGATAATGATTCCTTTACAAGATCCTGAGAAATAAGGATAAATAATATAAATAACTTGTCATGCAATACAATAATTGATAATTTCAGTACTTGGAGGAGATAGGATAAAATACCTCAATGTTGTCAATCACTTGACAAACAGTGGTTCTGATTTTGATGAAGCATAGTTGTTATTGCAATGATTTGCAGTCCTTCCGGTTTTTATTTGTGACACCATAAATTTCTTCATATAGCTGCATAAACTTATGCATCGACCAAAACCTTTGTGCTGTGGACAGAATCCCTTATTCCTGGATAAACTTGATTTTTAACCTCAGGTTCAGGTTGTTGAGAAGGGCAATGTCACACATAGTTGAGAAGTCCATAGATTTAATCGTTTTGACGGTTGATAATGGAGTGAATGTCCTAGTTCATCATTTGTAGAGCTTCTCAAACACTTTTTGATTATGGATTCCTTTTTGAATGGAAAGATTCATAACTCTTGCTGCATCTGTGTTCTTCCTCCTACTGATTTCCCTTTACTCAATTTGTCTAATGAAGATAATTCTTTTAAGCACAAGGTTAAGCATGGATGGCCTTAGGTAGCTAATTCATTGGATTTCCCTATACAAACAATTTTCAACTTGTGAGCTTAAATTCATTTTGTCTTTTATACCCAATACTGAGATTTTACACTAATCTAATTTTGTGTCATGGATCAACTCAAAGCGTAGGCTTTATCATATTTGTGAGAACCTGCTCTGATACCAATTGTTAGTTCCCGAGGACACAATAATAATCTAGAAGGGGTGGTTGAATGGATCATTAAAACTTTTTCCACTTATAACGAAAGCATAATAGTTATAAATGATGGGATCAATTCAAGCACAACGGATTATACTTTTAAAAGCCCCTTAAAGATATATGAGTCATTTCAATTCAGTGTGTTAATCTACAGTATGGGAGATAGCAGATTTAGCAGTTATTGTGCAAAAATGTAAAAGACATAAAGTAAATGACACAAGAGATTTAAGTGGTTCGGAGACTGAACAACTCCTACTCCACTCTTCTACTTTGACAAGTAGGAAATTCATTAAGGTTTAGTCCTCCGGACTAGGACACTCTTGCCCTCATCAAATCCAACAGACTTGGTTCCTTCAGTCACATTAAGACTAGGACACTATTGCCCTCATCAAAGCCAACAACTTTGGGATTGTAGACTAAGCCAAGTAGACTTAGAATCTCTTATACCCTTCGGTACTCAACAAGTCCAGCAGACTTGATTTCTTTAGTTCTCCATTCCGAGACACTATGACCCTCATTAAGTCCAACAGACTTGAGTTGTTTGTTTGTTGAGTTGTGTTGCTAAGTAAAACATTTGTTCTTCTTCATCTTTAGGTACTTAGCAGCTGCTTGTGATCAACCTTTAAATACTGCTGATGTTTGTCGTTGATGTTCTTCTTCTTTCTGTATTCAGCAACTACCCATGATCACCCGAAATGTATTGCTGAGTTCTTTCAATAAGTATTTTGCTCAGCAGTTGTGTTGAACACTTAGTTTGTATTTCACACAGAATCCCATTATGTACTCCTCTTTTCTCAAAGTGTTCTTGGCTTCTTTGATCCTTCGATTCTTAGCTCATATGCCAGCCCTTCAGCATTTTACGTTTTTCTTGGTGAAGCTTCTCAACAGATTCGGTCGTATATATATTGTTCTTGCTTATTCGCCACACTTATTTTCTTTTTCAGATTTTGTTCTTTATGTAGATCTTTGAAAAATCTTTCCGTTGCAGATCTACTTGTTACAAATCTTCCTGTAGCAAATCTTTCTGTAGCAAATCCTCCCGTTGAAGCATGTTTAGTTTCAGACTTCTTTATGAATACTTTATTCATTTAGTCAGAGTGTTAGTGCTCTGCAGACTCTGACTTTTTTACTTGTCTTCTTTAACCCTGGAGAGAGATGTCAGTCTTGGGTTCTTCCAGTCTTCATAGAGTGGACAGGTCTTTTAGAGAATATGATCGTTGAAACACAGTCTTCTGATTTCTTGAGCCTGATGCATGATACTAGAAGTCTTTGCTCTGACACTCAGCATGCATAGGTCAGTATTCTGACATTTCTGACTTCTTCTATAGCAGATGCCTTAGAATTGTTGACGTGGATGTTTCTGAAGTAATTAACAACTCATTCTGAGACTACTGACTTAAGAGCTTAGATGTCTTCAATCCTTTTTGGCACTTAAGTACTTGACGATCAATCCAGTTGTAGCTTCTTGCTTCTGATCGTTGAGTCATCTGCTGGTTCTGCTATGTAGCTCTACGATCTTGTTTGTCGTAGGCTTCTTTGTAGATCAGAGAGTGATTGACTTTACTAACTCTACGATTTTATCCGAGCCTTGCGGTCCTAACGATATGCTTCTCATGCTTCGTGATCTTCATTGTACTTTATGTATATAGAGCATAAGTCTATGATCTGGTTTAAGCTTTAACAGATGATTTCTTATCATAGAGGATTGCTCTATGAACTTCAGGCTTGCTCGAACTGCTTGGTTCTATATGTCATAGAGGACTGCTCTATGAACCTTCAGGTGCCAGATCTTTATTGTAGAGGACTGCTCTACGAACTTCAGTTGCATTCTCTGCTGCATAATCAAAGGTTGTTTAAGACAGGTCGCATTTGAATATCTTCAGCTCGATTGCTTGAACGTTGTACTTCTGAGCTTGCTTTATCATTATACGACTTAGCTTTGCAATTTTTTCGATCTGACTGGTGGTGTAAGTCGTAGTGCAATCGTAGAGTTATGATTTGAACTGCTCTACGATCTCAGTTAAGGCTAGATTATATAGATGTATGAGATCTTCGTTTAGTTTGTTTGACAGCTCAAGGACAGCCTTCTGAATAATCCTTATAAGAATTGTTGTCATGATTCTGAAAACTTATGTAGAGGTTGCTCTTTGACTCTGCTTGGTTCGTAGACAATATTAAGAGAATCGTAGAGTGACTGTCTATATGGACTCTACGATCCCGAGAGTTAGCCCTACGATGCTGAGACAACTCTACGATCTGCCGATAGGACTCTTCAATTTTTCGAGCCTTATTCTGCGTTTACCTGACAGACTCTACGATCTTCCTAGAAGACTCTACGATCTTCTTTTGAGTGATTTCATAAGACTTCTATCTGAATGACTCTTCACTTCTCAATCAGTCTTTGCTGATGGAGTTGGTGCTTGGATCTTCTGTTTGCTTGCCGGTCATTCAGGGTCTTTATACTAATGATCTTTAAGTAAACACTCTATGATTCTGCTTTGGAAATGTGAGTGTATGACTGGCTATGCTGAGGGCTTGCAGACTCTACGATCGTGAGTGTAGTCTACGATTCTTGCGTTAACTCTCTTGCCAGACTGTTGTTCTTTTCGGTCGATCAGGCCTATCTTTTACAATTTAAGATCAACCTAACAAGTTTGATCTTTCTATACATAGTACTTGTACATAGTGATCTTTTGAAGGACTGTACAATGCTATTAACTCATATGAGATCAACTTAACAAATTTGACCTTGTTAATCTAAGTCCTTAGAACATAATGTCTATTAACTATTAAGGACTTTACATCTTTCATTAATACAGGCATATTTGCATATTGATTCATTTATCTTTTAAAACACATCATCAAATCTTATAATAGAAAAATAACATTCACATGCATATTCCAAATAGTTTTTTATACTAAATCTTCTAAAAACTCCCAAGCCCTTTCCTCATCATTTGACTCTAAAATTGTTTTAGTGGAAAAGTCTAAACCTTCGTAGGCAATTTTACACAATCTCCATTTCTCAAATCCATGGTGTGGACACTGGGATAATAAATTTTTAAATCTATCAAAATATTTCCAAAACGACTCGTTTTCAAGTTGGCAAAATTGATGAATTGCAGCCCTAATTTTGGAAGTTTTGTGATTTAAAAAATATTTTTTTAGAAATGTAACAACAAATTCCTTCCAGGTTGTTATAGAATTATTCGCTAGGCTATATAACCATTTTTTAGCATTATCTTTTAAAACGAATGTGATCAATCTTAACCTAATCGAGTCTTCAGACATTTATTGAATTTTCATTAATGCACAAAATTCTTCAAATTCTTGAAGAAATAAATATGGATCTTCTACCCCAGTGAACTTAGGTAACATATTTATAAAATGCGGTTTAAATTCAAAATTATTATAAGTTACCGGTGGTAAACCGATACATGAAGGTTAGGCAGAGCGGGAAGGATAGCATCGATCGCTTAAAGAAAGGGTTTGTGTTACCTCCATTTTCAAAGCGAGATCTTTTAAGGTGAATTTCGACACTAATCAGGATGTTTTGTCCCTAACCCACACTTTTTGCATTCATTACAAACAAATAAGCATATTAAGCATACAAAAACAAATACGAGAAAATAAAAATAAATAAATAAATAAATAAATAAAAATAAAAACTACGTCTAAGGTCAACTTAAATAAAATTTAGACAACTCCTAACTATTCTAAGTTACTCTTTAAGTTTCACCAAATTCAAAATTAATCACACCACTAACCAAATAAGTATAAGAACAATGGAGTCTCTCTGTAGGTACGGTGACTAATTAAGTAACCACGCGTTCTTTAGGCATTTACCTTTTGAACCACTTGCCTAGACACCAGTAGTTTGATTAATTTAAAATTCAGACTCCTTTTAGAGTCTCTTATCCTAATTGAGTTCGAGAGTTATAGGGGTCAACGTCTACTTGATTTTATTTAGTCGGTTATGCAAAATGAAGGCCAATGAAGGGTGATGAAATCCCCACCTTATCTTGTTACGGGTTTTACCCTTAATGTTAAATTAAAAATAAAAATGCATAAATAAAAAAAAATTGTAAACAAATAAAATATCTTAAAACTATGTGAATTACGAAAGAATTAGAAATTTGACGTACCTCAATCCTTTAGCAATTACCACAGTTTATATTTAACAAAAATAAAATTAAATAAAAACCTAAGCAGGATGTACTCTATATGAGTGAATGCATGAATGCTGCAATTAGTTTTTAAACTAAAAATAATAAACTAAACTACTATTTTTTTGTTTTTTTCTATTTTATAAAAAAATAATAATAACTATGGAGATACGAAATACCAAGAAAGCACAGCAACAAAATATCTATGTTTTTGCTCCTTCGATCCGCTTCAATAATCCTGAAAAATAAAAATAAAAATATTATTGGTAAAAATTAATTCGAAGAAATAAAAATTAAGGAATAAAAAAAATTAAATCTAGTCCCCGGCAACGGCGCCAAAAACGTGATGTGATAAAAAATAGTAACTGCAAGTACACAGTGTCAAATTGAAGAACGGACAAGTACAGGTCAAATCACAGATACTAAATTAATTTTAATATTTCCTTAATTTATATTCCAAACAAATTAGAAATGAAAAATGGTGGAGATGATTAATTAACTAAATAATGCAAATATAAAAATTAATAACCAAAACTAATAATGAGAAAAACTACCTATGAATCTGAATCCACTTAATACTAAGATAATAATTAAATTCTTCATCTCCTTAATTAATTTCTAATTATTTTTCCTTCCCTTCAAAAAAAATAGTGATTCATATAATTAATATGAGCAAGCATAGATTATGAAAATTTAAGGATTAACTATAACTCATCAAAACTTCATTAAGCAAGCATGAATTATAAAAACTCATATCTTAACAATAACCTATCAAAATCTCGCAATTAAATATAGAACCAAAACAAATTATGCGCGAAGGTAAAATCGAATGACCAAACAATTAGACATTAATATTGGAACGAAAAGAAAATAATTAATATGCAATATTTAATTTCATCTTCATCGTAGGTATTAGAAATTTAGCTAGCCACGGAATTTATACTTAAGAAAAATTAAATTAAAACTACTAATACTAATTACATGAAGAAAAAAAACCTAATAGAATAATAGTAGGAAAAAAAACTTTATTAAACTAATGAACAAGTGTTATAAAAGTAACAAAAGAACTCTTTACTCTCACTAAACCGGGCTACTAACATAGAATGGAAAAATAAAAATAAAAAAAAAACAATTCCATGCTCCTACTCCAAGCTTCTACCGAAACTAAAAGAGAGAAAAAGAAAATAAAGTATGACTTTTCTCTAAAATAAGACTACTATTTATAGAGAAAATAAATTGAACCATAATTTAATTTGAAATAACTTAGACTCTTCTTTCCTTTTTGACTTCAAATCTTCTAACTCTTTATTAGAGTTCAAATAAAAATCAACTTGAAAGCTTTTAGAACTCTTTTTCTTACTCGATTTCAATTATTTATCTATTTCCTGCAAAACAAAATAAAATGTATTAATTAAATAAAATAAATATATAAAATAATAAAAATAAAAATATTAAAATATATAATTATGTGTCTATCGGTCATAGATTCCAAATGTGTAAATTATTGGCTTTACTGACGTTGGTCCTTTCTTCACCAACTCTAGTTGCCACAATGGGAGGAAACACCAGAGGGTGCTAGACATCGATATGTGCATATTATAAAGGCCCTTGCTGATAAATACCCTTCGGAAAACTTGTTGCTCGTGACACATGGTAAGTTTCTTTTTGTTATTTCTTACTATTTTCAGTTCAGTTTTTGGCCAACATACATCTGGTGACTGAGATAGGAGTTCACGTTATCTCTAATTTGCAACCCATCTGCAACATTTGTATGCATTCATCACTAAAATCTTTTTGTTACATCTAAAAGATATAATTATACCAAATTCTTAAGATGTTTTCAAACTATAGTTTCACAAATTTTTATTAAAAGAATGAAGCAGTGCCTCAAAAAGCTTCGAAGGAACAGTAAATTCTCCAATTTTATTTGTTGTTTCGGAAGTTGCAAGTTGTCGTGTAGTTCCCAAACATACATCGACTTTCTTGAGTTTTAACTATCTTTTACGCAGCGGAAGGAGTTGTGGTTTCAGTTTCTGCATTCGCTAAAGAAACTTCTTTGTCCAATGTCAAGTATTGTGGATATTCAGAGTCGAGGAGACCTATCTCCTTTGGCAAAGACAATACATTTACTGCTGGAAACTTTGAGCATATAGGTCAGAATGGTATCAGCTTCCGTCCAACAAGCTGAAAATGAGCGTTTATTGAATGAGCCGAACTGCATTTACCTGATCTTAAATCTAATATTGATTTGGCGCGTCTTCCTACATATCAGAAATCCTCATTTCCATTCCACTGCTCACCAACATTTGAAAGTGTAAACAATCCGGACTATATTCTATTGTACTTGTACAAGTTTTATTTGTGGAATTGATAAAACCTATTTGATTGAAGATTTGGTTTTTGTTTTATACCCTACTTGGTTCTGAATATACAGATTAGCCACTAGAAATCTCCTGTTCTTGTGCATCTTCTCAATAGGGTTGAACTCGAGCTGAAACAGGTTTTGTTCAAAGTGGCACAGGATGATGAGCAATATTGTGTCATACGTGATTGACGAATTGAACTTGCATGGTGCTGGAAAATGTGAAACCACAAAAAGAAAATGCATGCACAGAAACAACAAAAATAGTCAAACAAGACTATTTGTTAACTGAGAATATATCAAAGGAGAACGACGGGTAATTAAATCAAAACTGAATAGTTTGCCTTGTATAAACTGCTTTATTTAGTTACCCGACATTGCTCATTTCAAAATCCTCCTATGTTTATATTTAAACTCAAACACAACGCTTTGTCACCGTAATGTTTAAATTCCCACTCTCTTAGTACACAAGTTATGTAAACCCTTTTTTGCCGAGAAGCTTAGACCTGATAAAAACAGCGCAAGTCACCCATAAAAAAGTAAGTTTTGAGCTTATATTTTTAAGTTCAATAAAATTTGGGTCTTTTTAGCTCAGCCTAGCTTTGTCTCAGTTCCAAGTAGCCCAACCGGGTCGACTAGCCTAACCCAACTCATTCTTTAATAGCAATTTAAAATTAATTTATTTTATTAAGGGTTAAATATACATTTCATCCCGTATTCGATCCCAGTTTACAAATGTATCATTGGACTGGAATTTTTAACGGTCAACTCATTGAACTACTTATTTTTTACAAACCGTCACAAATTCCGTCATCCCCCAGTTAACTTTAATGGAAAAATTAAAAATATATTATTCTTATGAGTTTATAAATACATCACTAAACTGATCTGTTTTTTAAAAATTAATTTGATGTATTTTAAAAATAAATTTTGATTTAATAATAATAATAATAAAGAATGCTATAGTACTCCTTCATACCAAATTATAAGATTAATACAGACTTTTAAAAAGGTAATTTTAAAACTTAAAATTGAATTGAGTTTATTTAAAATGTTAATATAATTTTAAATATCATAAACTATCTAAAAAATACTATTAGTTATAAAATTTATTATTTTAAAATTTTAAATAAAATATTTTAAATTTAAATTTAAAAATATCTTGAATTGATTTTTAAGGAATTAATAGTAATCTGTTTTCGATTTCCCAAAGTGTTGTTATCTCAGTCAGCACAAGCCCTCTTACCGAGCCCATTCTGAATTTAGGTGGAGCCCAATTAAAGGAAAAGCTTGTAATCGGAGTTTGGTTGTATCCGGGTTGCTAATGTGACCCACCCATGTTGCAGGTTAGCCTTGCACAGCTATCGCCTTGAGTCATCAAGGTCCTGCTTGCTCAATCTTTTGCAACATAACAGCGTTATTAATCTTGCTCCTTTGGAGGGCCCAAATTAGAATAAATGTAAGCACCCAACAATTAAATATTATATTAAATATTATATTTATTTATATTATTAAAAAATAAAATATAATATTAAAATTATTTTTAATGGTATAAATTAATATAATGCTTGATTGTTGTGTCACTTGTGTATGTAGACTTATCCCTCAAATTAATATACTCCTTCCGTTCCGACTTATAAGATCATTATTAACTTTTTAAAAGTCAATTTAAAATATTTTCAAATTTAAAATTGACATAATTCATATAAATTTTTAAAACTATAAATCATGTAATTAATAGTCCATACGCGTGTTATAATTTGAAAGAGAGGAAGTATTAATTTAATGACCCGCTTAAAGGCATAGGAGAATAGTTGGATCATTGGATGCTAGAAATAAGCTTAGAAAAACTAGTAAGCGTTAAATACAAGCTTGGCTGATTTATCTCAGACATTCTCAGATGACTTTTAAAATGATTCTTCTGCACCATGTGGATAAAATATTTAAGAACAGACATGAATTTTCATAATTTTTACTCAGAGGTGTGAAAGGTTAGGCCTAGGGTACTGCCAATATAAAGTTCATATTGTACATAAAAATGTAAAGAAACAGTAGTCTGTTTATTATCTATTTATACTTTTTTAGAACTACAGAACATCTCTCTTTGGAGTTTGGACCAACATTTTTCTTTCCTAGCACCTTTCTGATGGTAAAAAGTTGAAGTTTCTCATGTCACCAAATGTAAAAGAAGAAGAGAACAATAAATGCAAAGAAGAAACTGAAAAAAAATAACTCAAACTCTGAAGGCTGCTACAATTTTACAATGATCCTGTAATAAATCTATTCATCTCGTGCGCCCTTGGACGAACCCCCAATCCTGTCCTAATATTTGCACCCACTTCCATGACATCCTTCACCTACATAAGAACATGGAGCTTGTGAGTGCAACATAAAATATGATTTGATTACAGAAGAATATATGATTTGATTCCGAAAGAATATATTCCCCTCTTTGTTTGCCTACTGGAAATAATGAGAGTAAGGGAGGGAAAGAAGAAGAAAAAGACAAAACCGAAGACTATACTATTCTTACAAAACTTGATATCAAGTATAATACATAAATCAAGTGTACTGAACTGATGGCAAAGTTCTTATCTTCTATTTCATTTTCTTTCCCTTTTCATTTGCCTCTTGCTATTTCCAAGTTCCAGACTAGTGTTATTACCTGGATCTCCGTTCAGTAAGAAAAGGGGAAAAAGGAAAATGTCATTTTTTGGGTACGAAGTATGATAGGGGTTGGTTTTTTTGAATCGCTTCGTTGGTATGAAATACATATATCCAAAATACGGTACGTTAAGAATAAGTTTCTTAAAATATATAGTTAAAACTAGTTGAAACATATCTAAAACTAGTTGATTGTTGACATTCCCTATAATCTTCTTCTACATGTTAGGGTTTCTATAGAGTGTTCTAGATTTACCCATGTGATAATTATGTTTGTACAAGAAGAAGTTTTAGAGAATGCCAACTAAACATAAAGCCGGTATATACCCCTATCCTTCGTTAATTTGTTTAGTAGGCTATAGTTTCCATTTTAGCTAGTTAGTTTAGGGTTCCTAATTACTAAATATAAAAGAAGGGAGATGCTCTGTCCTTGTTTAAAACTAGGTTGGCAGCAGAAGCAACATTTTGTGAAGTCGAAACAGCTTCGCATGAGGAGAATATATTAGTGTTTTATTGAACAAACGATCACAATATGATCCAAGAAATCAATTTCTATCCCTACCATATTGAACATAAATAAATGCAGCCTCAAAGAAGTATATACACTCAAGAAGCTATTCACTGGTAACAAAGCAAAGCTGCGAGAGATTGTGAAGGACTTCCAAACAGACAATTGATCATAATCCTCACTGCTCAGCTAGCTACTAAGTTGTATGCATAAATATCCAAACATAGTTGATCGAATCATTGAAGCCTAACTTTTTATTTTTTTAAACTTCCGAAAATCACTGTTGAGTGTTGAACATTTTATTAAGCTCCAAATAATTCCCGTCACAAATCTAGCACTAAAGACTTTAACAAATTGTGGATACGTAATGAGGACTTGTATACAACCAGCAGCTCAGCTGGTATCAAGATGTGTTAATTGTTAACTAAATTAGACAACTCAAAAGTAACAAGAAAAAGATACATTTTCTTTCCAGTTTCCATTAAACAGGCAATTAAAATATTTTTATCAACACCCGTAGCCTAAAATCAAACCTCCTACAACCTATCAGTAATCTCCTATTGAACACAATGAAACCAAATGATTCAATTTTCTTAAATTAGTGTTAAAAAGGAACCTCAAAAGAACTCCTTTATCCTTTGAAGTGTTCAAATGTTTATCCACAAGTATCTACTTTACTTTTCATAAACACAGTTATGATCATTGCTTCATTTTCCTCCATTTCAAATATTTCTGGTCAATCTAGATAACTCAAGTTGAAAAATTCACAAAAAAGGGCACTTGATCTAAATTTTCATCACTAAAAACTGGATCCCAGCCAAAATTAGCAGCAAATTGCAAGCGGAAAACTAAATTTTAGAGAGATTACCGAGTGGATGCCGTGGGCAGTAAGGAATGCGACAGCGGACGTAGCGCCGGCGCCAACAAAGAGTGAAGCAACGCCGAAAGCTTTCACAGGCATGAGACGGCAGTCGACGGCGCAGCCTTTGCGGTATGAGTAGATCCCCCACCCCAATTGGACGGCGCTCGCGGTGGCCCACCACTGATAAACGCTAATCATGCCGCCGACGATGGCGGCAGACTAATTTCCGATCTCACCCATGTAATGATTTGGATTTGTATATATCGGTCCTTTTCAGTCCTATAACGATCTCGGAATGGATTATGGGCCTCTTTTGGGCTTGAAAATTTTGAAATTATCCATAAGTTAAACTCATTGCCATATTACCCGTAGGCTACGTTAAATTATTGTTATTGTTATTATTATTTTCTTGTTACTCACTCTTTATTATTATTATTATTTTCTTGTCATAAAATTCTATTATGTGAAACAATATATTAAATCTAGAGTAAAGCAAATTATAAAAATGTCATTGGAAATTATCAAGATTAAATATGATAATTTATGATAAAAATATTTTTTTTATATTATTACAACTCATACACAAGTTCGAATTTATCTCTTAAAAAATTAAATTTTATTAATTTTTTACCCGACCTCTAACTCATATTTCTTATTACGATGAAATGTATTCTCGACTCGAGTGATATTATTATATTCATAATATTTATAAGGTTATAAGATTAATAAAATGTGTGCATGCGTTTAAATGTGTGAGTTAAATTATAAAAAGAAAGAAAAAAAAATGTATCCTCGTTTCCAAGTTGGACATTACCATGATAATTAAATGAAGATAAAAACATTAAACAATTTTTCAATTTTACTTTTTAGCTAATAAAAGCTAAAAATGAGAGAATAATCTAGATGAACGTAGAGGAGTAACAAGAAGATTAAATTTGGAAAAAGAAAAGTCCTCCTCCAACCGTCCTGGCTCTTATATGTTGCATAACACAATCCATTGTCCTCACTTCACTTCTTTTCCAATCCAATCCAATCCATATATTTTCTCTTTCCAAAATTCATTTTGTTTCTAGGGATTCAATTTTGAAGCTCCAAAACCCATATCTATATTTCTCTCTATTACCCTATTCCTCTGAAATTCCCCTGTTTTTACAGTTTCCATTGATACAAATAGGCTCAATTTGATCTTCTTTTGGGTGTTTATTGATCGGGAAATGAAGTTCCGGATCGATCGGCTGTAGAAAATAGAGATAAAACAGAGAGATCAAGATTCAAAGCTATGGCTTCACCAGTTCCAGCAAAGTCCCAACCACTTCACAACTTCTCCTTGCCGCAATTGAAATGGAAAAAGAACCATACAAACAATCTCCACCGTGGCCGCCGCATTACTGACTCGCCGCCGCCGCCGACCCACCAGTCACCGCCACGGCGACACCAGTCTCCGTTACTCTATGCCGCCTCGAAACAGTCTCCGATGCGAGGGTCCGCCTCTGAATCTGAATCGGGTTTGGGTTTTGATCATCGAAAAAGTTCTGCACCTGAAATCATAAAGAATAGCGGTTCTGTTCCTTCTCCTGATGATTTGATTGAGAAATCGGATAAGGAAGGAAAATCGAAGATTTATATTTGGCTTCGTAAAAGTAAAGTTGCTGATTCAGTTGAAGAAGAAAACTATCAGGACAATTCAGGCAAGAAAGATGGAGACCATAATCAGGAAAAAGGAGTTGCAATTGAAAACCATGAAATTGAGGGATTTGTTGAGCCAAAAACTTGGAATTTGAGACCTAGAAAGCCTTTGCGCAAGCAGAGCAATGTGAATAATGGAGGAACAATTAAAATACAGGAGAATAAAGCTCAGATTCAGCCGGATGCGAATACTAATCCTGTAGAGAAGGAAAAGAAGCAGAAGTTTTCGATCACCCTTGAGCGTGATGAGATCGAAGAGGATATCTTTCTAATGACTGGATCAAGGCCTTCTAGGAAACCCAAGAAGAGAGCTAAGATTGTACAGAAACAGCTTGATGTAAGAACTTCTTTTTGGTCTTTCCACAATTCCTAATTTTCATTATTATTTGCATTTCTTGATTTACTAATGTTTGATTTTTTGTGATGTTTTGTACAGAATTTGTTTCCGGGTATGTGGTTGTCATCTATAACTCCTGATTGTTACAAAGTTCCTGATCCTCCTATAAAGGTATAGTATTTGTTTATTTGGGTTTGGGTTTAGATTATATTGTTGAGTTTTTCCATTTGTGGTTTTTTGAGAAGATTATTTTGCTTCCTGCAGGGTTAAATAAGGATACACATGGAATGTTTTTTGTGGGAAGTTTCAGGATCATGGCTTCCAAATTTTGGGATGCACTTGAAGGTATAACCAGTTATAGACCATAAAGATTGAAGGAATAATTAGTGTAATTTGTTCCATTTATCTTTTTCTTTTTGAAGATGAAGTTTATGAATTGGAGCAAGGGCTTTTGGTTTATTAATTTTATAAGCAGTTGCAGTTATACATATGAATGATTGAATGCTTAATAGAGGGTCTCTTATCATCCTTCTCAAGTGTTTACTTAATATGCTCATGTTGTGAGAAATTTGTTGTGGGAATCAACATGGTTGGATGCCCATTGGACAGAGATTGTAGTGGATGCATCTTAAATTATCTTTAAACAAGATTTGCAATACTGTGACAATGTCTCATTGTAGTTTCAGGTCATTCACTTGGAAAAATAGTGTAATGGCTATCATGTGAGATCAGTTCAGTTAAATATTTTAGTAAAGGTTTGTTTGATCGAGGAATGAAGTTGTTTTGTATGATCTTTTTTATGCCTATATAAGCTCTGGCTATGTTAGTTCTATCCGGATACAGTCGGTGTCAGTTAATCTGAACAAAAGTCAATTCAAGAATTCAGGTGATTGATAAATTTGTCCCTGCTTTGGGGGATTGATACAGTAGTATAACGATTTGATTTAATGTGTTGCTGCTCCATCTTCTGAAGAAAATAATGTGCTCTTTAAGAGAAACCCATTCATATCATTTTATTTATTCACCTATAATCTGTTGAGTTCTAGAGATTTGTGAAAAACAAAGTGGTCTTACATGACCTTTTTATTCCTTTTTTAGTAGTGATCTTTCTAAGTTATTCCATTCTGTGTCCAGCAAGAGAGTTGTAAGATTAGATCATGTGCAAAGAAAATATGACATGTAAAGTTGACTGTAATTTTGCTTTTACTTGAAATTTCAGATCATGTGAACTCAGTGGTGTGGAAACCTGTTACAATAGTTTAGTAACAAATGGTACCTATTTTTGTCATGTTCAAATTAAAGGACTGGACTTCTAGAAACATATAAAAGCAGGAAACAGGGTTTGCTACCTTCATAATGTGTCTTACTACTCTTTTAGGGAGCACTGCTTTAAGAATCTGATAAGATCAGGAGTTTGGTCCATTCAAGTGACTGGACTGTTAAAGACGAAGAATAGTCCTTGGGACTACAAGTAGATCGATGGTTCAATGGTTATTCACCTGCCTCGTCATAGAATTCTTGATACATCTAACAATCTGTGTTTTTTAGATAGCAGTCAGATATTATTTTGACAACACTTTCATTTTAGTTTCATTGTAGCTACAGTTTTCCTTACCTTTAATCTCAACCCTTATATTCTACAATTGTAGTTCTGATTGTTTGTTTCTTTCCAATGAGATTAAGGTTTTTATTTATAATATTCATTGTATTCATGTTTGCAATCTGTTTGTCAATTCCTCACCTTATGGTTCAGTGTAATATGCTCGGTCATTTCCTCCTCTGGATTTTAGCAGATTGCAGTCTGGGGGTGAATAATTACGGAGAAGGGGAATCTCAATATAATAGGTAGGTTCAGCATTTGATGAGTGGAAGAGAGCATGATTTTCTGTGCCATTCTTACCTAGCTATAGAAGCCCTCCATACTCCTTCTCGGGGTAAATATGGTTACTGTAAGTGTGCATTTTAAATAGTAGGAAATTTTGAGTTTGGTACCTCCATAATGTGACTTAACTATATTCTTGTAGAGATGATGAGCTATCCTTAGATTAGAAACCTTTTGCTTGTGGACACTTGGAAAGGTTCTTCTTGAGGGCTTTAAGACTTCTTACAAGCTGTAATTGCCTTCCCCTTTCTGCATTTGAATGATCTTTCGTTGTGTATGTTTGAATTAGTAGGATATATATTATTCTTCTTCAACACTGTCATTGTAAGGCTACAGTATTCCCTGCTCTAATTTTGCTTGTAATCTTCACCCTTATTTTTCCCTTCTACAGTTGTAGTTCTTATCCCTTAATCCTTATACATTTGTGGTTCTTATCGATTCGCTTCTCTTTCTTTCTAATGGAATAAAGACTTTTTACAAGAGTATCAAATCTTTTACTGTATTTCATGTTTCTGAGCAGGAGAGCAGCACTATTAGTTTCTCATATGTCCTGAATTTAACATATGATTCTCTATTAAGAAAGAATAACTTATCACAATCAGCAGCATCCCTATATAAATATAGGAAATTGTTATTTTTATGAGTAAAAGTTAATATTTTTACGAGTTGTTTTTCACACGAGCGTGAAATTTATTTACTATTTATGTGAAAGAGACTTGCGGAATTATCAATTCTATAAATACACAAGTGGTGCTTGCTGTGGTGTGGTGGGGGTAAATTTGAAGTAGTCAACATTCTTGCTAGGATTATGGGAGGTGCTTTGACGACTTATTCATTAATCATTACTTTTGTAATTTTACTACTCTCTCTATTTCATAATATAAGATTAATATTAAGTTTTAAAAATTTAATTTTAAATAAATTATTTAATTTTTATCAATATAATTATGTATATTTCAAACTATTTAAAGTATTATTAATTGTGTGATTTATTATTTTTAAAATTTATATGAATTATATCAATTTTAAGTTTAAAAAAAATAAATTTTAATATTTTATAAAATTTATAATTTTTTTATATTGTAAAATAATATAAATACTTATTATTAAAAGACAGCCTAACCTTAGAATATACGGACATGGTTTCAGCAATTTCTACAGAGTCTCGTAAAGGTCGACAATTAGGTAGTGCCACTTAGAAATCAAAGATTTATATTATATATATATATATATATATATATATATATATATATATATGTATGTATATATATATATATGTATATATATTTTATGGCGTGGGTGGGAACCGGGAACGAAGAGGTTTCAGGGTGGGGATGCAAGGGGTATTAGATCCCTCAACTTGGTTTAACGAAATCTTGTATGTCCCAAAATAACAGGCCTAGTAACGTAAAGAAAGGAATAGGATTCATTACAAAAATCTTGTGTCTTATATTTCTGTTTTATTTTATTCCGCGGTTTGATAATATTGTATCGACTAGAACTTCTGATTTTATATGCATTTGAATTTGTGATCTAATATATAATTTGCTTATGTGATGCAATATATAATTGGTTTATCCGATAATATTTTGATTTATCTTCGTGATAAGGTATATTTATTTTATTTTGAGTTCAGTGCCATATGAAATAACACTCATTTAATTCAGCAATTATTTTATTGTGTTAATTTTGTTCGTTTCAGTTCAGTTTAATTAATTTCAATTATTTATTTTTGTATTCTATATCTATATGAGACATTTGACTCATGTTATTTTTTTCCTTTCGACAAATATTCAAGGGATCAATGACAAGTGTGATGAAAATTCTCTTTTATTTAAATAATTTAAATATTATGTTTAGGCTGTAATATTTTAGTTTCTGTATAGAGTTGTAATAAATATATTGTGGTTTAAGCCGATTTAATATTTATTGTCTATGTAGACAATTCTTTTTATTGCTTAAAGTTTTGATATTATTTTGTGAGTTTCGTTATATTTTGTGTATAATCTCTTTTTCTATTTCAAAAAAGGGGTGTTATAGCCCTTACTACTAGTCCTAATGAGAACCAAAAAAAAAAATTATCCCCTTATCGTTGGACTTTTTAACGGTAATATTAGAAAAAAATTAAAAAAAATCTTTTTAACGATGATCTTTTTAACCTGTAATACAAAATTCTTGTCGCTAGTCCTTCTAACCGTAATATCAAAAAAAAAAATTGCCATTACATGTTTACAATTCATGCTACCGTATAACATATTACCAATTCTGACACAATAATACTCTTTTAACATGTTTGCCGTACAATTTTGTATCATTAACAAAAATGTGTTTAATAATGCATCTAGTCTTGTAAACAAACAACTAAAATAGACCATTTATAATCATTCACATGATCGACAACTAATAAAACTATATTTCACGTTATTCAAACAAAAAAATACATTCTTATAATACTAAAAAAATATATTTAAATATAATCAATGTGTTAAATATAATATACAAGATAATTACAAAATAATAAATATAAGTGCACAATATTTATACGACTATATCTTGAACTGATCATTTTTTTTTCGTAATGTCAATATTGTTACAAAAATACGTCGACTATATTTATGGGTAGAGTTAATGACGTGGTGTGTAAATTTTATTGCAACACTCATATGACTCGCTTCATTAAAAAATAAAAATAAAAAACAATCACACTACACATAAAATAATTACTAATTAAATTAACCAAAAATATAAGATGAAAAAGGTCTCAAATCAAAATATCCTCTACTAGAATGTTACACGTCAAACGAATATAATAAAAGTTAAAAATCTTATTGTAATTTATTTCCAACATATTCCACATGCACAAAGAGATAATTCACAAGTGGATAAGAGAACTAAACTAAATTATTCAAAGCCAAAAATATCCTCTCCCTTGCTTGTCACATTGCCTTTGTCATATTTTCCCCTGCTCTTTGGATTTCAAGTTCACAACATTATCCTTTACATGTATTTGTGGTTGCATTTGTGCCTGTAAGATAAAATAACTGACACAAAAATTTTACACATTAGTAATTTTAATCGAAAAATATAAACCAATACATATTTTGGTTACATGATACGGATTTTAATAATATACTTTATTTTTTAATAATTAAAATAAATATAATATTTAAATATTATGCACTTATATTCATTCCTCTTCTGATACAGAGGAGACAGATGATACGAACTCCTATTTAAGAGGATAAATATCTTTAATTTGATGTAATTATTTCCTGACACTTTACAAGAATCAATATGACTTATTTTCTTAACTACTCTTCTCGAATTATTCTCCACTATAAGAGGATAAATATCTTTAATTTAACTACGCTTGTTTTATGTTAAACTATAATAATAATAATAATAATAATAATAATAATAATAATAATAATAATAATAATAATTTGTTAATTGTACTAGTAAAAAAAATTCGTTCCGTTAAAAATGACAATTACTGTTAACAAACATATTGTGTGGACTGATGTTGTTTATTTGGCATCCTAGTTGCATAAATGTGTAGAATTAGGTATAAGGCTCAACAAAGACCCATCAAATTTCAAATTAAGATTAAGGTACAAGGCTTTCATAATCAATTAATATATAATCAAATATCTCTCAATATAAAAGCATGAAAAATTATTTTTCGTTGTAGTTTTGGTTAGGCCTGGCTAAGGAGCAACCTAATTTATCTAATGGCCCGACTTTGCTGATTGGCTCACTTTTATCACTATGACGCCCGACTCTTTAAATGAAAGAGTCCATATCTATTTGGGATTATGTTTCATTATTTTATAGAGATTAAGAGACTTAATTTTAAAAGGAAATAATCAATAATTAAAAACAGTTATAAGGAGACTTAAAAAAAAATTTCATTTCTAAGTGGTCTCGGGTGGATACAAACAATTATAAATACAGTCATAAACAATGATCATGGTGCACGCACACTTTTCATATATAAAATTTTATTATTTTTTCAACAATTTAATTCTCTCAATTATTATCGCTTTTGATCATAGTACACACACACTTTTCATATGTAAAATTTTAATATTTTTCAGCAATTTAATTCCCTTTATTATTATTGTTTTTGGCATATATTTATTCTCACACCGGAATTATTCTTGACGACTCAAGCCGTCAGACTTCTCAGTATGATTGTTCTCTTGTGTAAATAGTTCATGATTTTTGACGATTTTAAAGGGACTCATAAAATTAAACAACAACAAATCAATCAATATATAATCAAATACTCTCAATATAAAAGCATGAAAAAATATTTTTCGTCGTAGTTTTGGTTTCTTCAACAAAGTTTGGTTTGTCACTCGGTGAGTTTATCCAAATTATATATAAATAATAAATATATTAATGATAAGTATTAAAAAAAAAACGTATTCATTAAATATAGTGACAGATCATTTATGAGTATTTCCTTTATTTGAGTGGGTTAAAAGCCTTATATTTGATCTAAAAATCTTCAATCTACTTTTAGATCAATCGATTATCTACCACTACTAGATTTAACCTAACTCTAACAAAATAAGAGGGGGAAAATATATATCTAATATAGATAATAAATAATAAGAAAATCAATATAAAAATATAGAACGCTATGGTTTAGAATTTGACTAGAAATAAAACTCCAACTTAAAACCACATACAAAAAGTCCTTACCAAATACAATTAGATGAAATTTAATTTATGACAAGAATAAATTAAATTTACATATCCCAATAACTAACTAAAACACAATAAATAAATTAAAAAAATCCTCATCAAATGCAATTATTAGATTCTTTTATGTTTTATCTTTTTAGCTCCGTATCAAACATAATTAGATTAAATAAAGTAATATAAATAACATATATTGTCTTAGTTAGTATCTAAGAGATATTAATTTTTTTATTAATGGGGAGACGATGAACAAATTTCACTATACTAACTAAAAAAATCCATAATAAACTATGAGTTCAAATTTTATAAATAGCATTTTTAATGTAACGATTAGGGCCAAATTCCGAATCTGAATAAAAACTTTCTCAATAATATATTCTTAGATTATTTTACCCCCCCCCCCCCCCACACACACACACACACACACACACACAGACAGAGACAGACACAGAGAGAGGTTCACCTAAAATATCATAATTAAATGTATTAATGATATAAAAATAGAGTGTTACATTTAATAAGTGTAATATTTTAGTCTCTTACTATTTATTAATCATAAAAAATAAAAAACAACTTTCATTCACAGCAAGTTAAATTTTGAAAAACAAACTCCTACTTTGCAGGCTAATTTTTTTAACAATAATTATAATTATCCCAGTTTTTCTAACAATAATGGCATTGCTCATTCAACCTGATCTCAACTTCCTCATTCATCATGATCTCACTTCCTCTCTCCAACTCCCTCCCGTACACAAAAATAATTTAATTTAATATTTGTTTGATCAATTTGAAAAGAAAAAAAATAATTTTAATTAATATATTAGTGTTACACAATAACAAACTTAGTTTACAAAAAATGAGAGCAAATGATATCTATGTATATATTTTTTTGTCTGAACATTTACAAAGCAAGGCTTCGAATTATAGGCCAAAATGTTAAAATTGAGAAGTACTCGTATCGGATTCTTCAAAATACCTATATCCGACTAAATACTCCATCCGAGTCCATAAAATTTAAATCAAAAGCGTATAATCAATAGTGAAATAAGTATACCCAGAATGCACGACTTAACACAAGTGGCTTGCAGTAAACATGTATAATCACCAGTAAAAGTTATTAAGCTGAGCATTATCAACAGAATGAACCACAACAGAAGTATTATTTGATAGAGAATGCCACCTGAGCTATATGGTAAGTAACTAGACAATGGAACTAGAAATTATGCTAGCATTCTAAAGTCTTCATAATATAGTGTACCATAATCTATTGACTAGGACATAATTCACACCATATAAACAAAAAAAACAAGGACAGAGCCAATAAAATTTAGCAAGAAAGAGATCAAACGGGTATCAATTATCAGTCATGTTACACTAGAGGTGATATCCAGTGTGTGCAGCTTATGTTCTTTCTCAATTAATGTACATAATGATATACACGTGACAACAAACCATGACAAACACAAAAATCAACAGAAATTAAAGACGAGAACAAAATTTACATAAAAAATTTAAATCAAGAAAAACCGTGGGTGAAAGGTAGAAAATATCACTATATCAAAGTGTGAAAAATACAATACGCAAATCTCTCTTTTAAGACAGCTAAAACTCAAGAAAAAAAAAAACAAAGTTTGTAACCCACCACTAAACCTCATTTTCTTTTTTTCCATCGGGACGCCACAAAATATAATTTGGATCAAGTCAAATGTCAGATCCCAAGCAAGAAATCGGAACACAGATAACAATACAAAAGCCGCGTTTTCTGTCCAAATCAGAACTGCAACTCTATGGAAAAGCATTAATTCAATGGAATATGTAAGTACCAAATAACTATAATGATTAACCTAGGGCCTTGACCCAATGGTTATCCCACCTCTTGTGTATCAAGAAGGTGGGAGTTCAAACCTTTGTAGTGGCAAAGTAGTGTGTGTGAGTTTAAATTCTGTCTTAAATTAGCA
This sequence comes from Hedera helix, assembly GCA_947179155.2. Classification (NCBI taxonomy): domain Eukaryota; kingdom Viridiplantae; phylum Streptophyta; class Magnoliopsida; order Apiales; family Araliaceae; genus Hedera; species Hedera helix. The sequence goes on from OX359272.1 coordinate 5,640,108, forward strand.
ATAAATAAATAAATAAAATAAAATGATTTTCAAAAAAATGCTGGAAATGTTTAATATTCCAATGTGCTTACATAGTACTTTCTATGTCCGAAAATATGGAGGAGGTATATTGAAGAGTTCATCACACCTGCATTTTAAACTGATCAATGAAAGAATTTGCATCTCTGTTCTCATTTGTGTTTAAAGTGACTAAACTTATACACCGTAGAACTCCTTCCTAAATTTTAATCAATACATTAGGATGTGGAAAAGAATAGGCCAGTGACAACTAGAGGAAGAACAAATCTCATGAAACCATCACACCTATGCAATGGCCACTATAATTTTGGCATTTAAAGGCCAATACGAAAGCACGTCGTGGTGAACTAATACTGGCCATCACACAGCGTGACAGCTACATGAATAAGTGTGTTGGCAAGCAGCCCATGATTAGAAGTATCCAATAGTTCTCTATATTTCTCAAGAAGAAAAGGCCAGTAAAATAAATGGTAAAGGGATATGTACAATTGATCTTTAAATATTCTTCTATTAACACCTAGTTACAGGCAATGTTTGGTGTCACAAGCAGTAATAATTGAATACGGTAAATGAAACTTACTTCACATAATAAAGTCCTCATCATACACCAATGCTGGATAAAGTTTGAGCAATCAGCTGGGTTTGGATCTCAACATATACCGGACAAATACAACACCTGCACATGGCCATCAACCAAGAGCCCAGTAGAAAAGGGCTTGCTATTATCACGTAGCATAACCCAAATAATTGACTAATTCTCTTAGACAAATCAAGTTAGCAAACTTACTCTCAACATTGTTACTAAATTAACTCTTTAACTTCCAGTAAGGTTTTACCGATGTTTACCATAAAATCATCACTTTGAGGTTCCAAAACCATAGCTGTTAAGCTCTTGAGAAAGTAATATTTACATTTCTTACGCTTAGCATTTGTAGTCCGTCACTGATAGCCAGGCTTGTAAAGACCTACAAGACTACTGGAGTCTCTAGGCAACTACTACAGGAGTCTTTGTTTAAAAAATTCTCCAGCCACCTTTTTGGAGCAGCTGGGTGCATGCGATAAGTGCGAGCGATAAAATTTTTCTCACTTGTGGCAATTATGCTCGGAAGGGAATATTCTTTTGCACACAAACCATTTTCTGTAAGCCACATATGGAACCTGTATCTGGGTTTTATTCGTTTCTCTAAGTTGTAACACAAATAGGCTGGAAAGATATCAAGGTACTGCAAAGAAAAGCCAATATCCTCACAAAGGTATTTCACTTTCTGCTCAATTTGTTCTTTCTGTTGGTTTAGAATCTTTGGAGAACGACTAATCATTTTACACAGCTTTGAAAATTCAACTCCACCGTGAAGAAGGCAATCAAACCGCGCCTGCAGCTCACTACTTGATCCACGCATACGAGTTAAAATGTTTATGGTTAGTTCATTCTCTCCAAACCCAATACCATGTATGAAATTCAACTTACTTAGTGTATGAAAAGGTAATCTTGTAGACGGGATTCTCATTGAGAAATCGGTATAAATTTTATCCAAGTCTTCTTCAGGACTGCCAATAACATACCTAGCCAATAGATTATGGTCTCCATTTCTCATCTTATTGAAGAACCATTCATTAAGATCCAATGATCTCAACACATGAGGCAAATTAGTTATTCTATTCCTACCCATAACGTAAGGGTAATTTTCCATGATAAATCTCAATTTATTTTCTTCTAATCCATAATATTTCAAAAATCCCAAAACTGAAATGCAGGGGCTCTCGAGATCAAATCTCAATATCTCCGGTCTAGAAAGAAGTAAATGCCCTATTTCCACCTTGCTGACATCTAACTTACTAAAGAACTCAACCTTTTGAACCAAAATCTCTTCTGGGTGCTCAAGAAAAACATTCCTGCTTCTACCCATCAATTCGCCCATCTTGCCCTTCACACAACCCAAGTCATAAAAAATTCGAATTTTGCTACAAACCTCAACCCAAGCATCCACATTTCCCTCAACACAACTAACCATATCATAATCAACAAAAACCTTTCTCAAATCATCAAACAATCCATCAATTTCACCACCCAATTCACAATTTGGGCTCAACACAAAAGGGAAATTCAAGCATATACCAATAATCATTACATTGTCAAACCCATACTCTTTAAAACCAACAAGCCGTTCATTTAATTCACTGGAATCTTTGTAAAAAATTGAAATTTCTTCTTTGCACAACTTGCCCAACTTGTTCCAAGGAAACCCAAATCCCCAAAGCGCACAAGCAGCATTAAAAACCTGATAATCTTCGGCTAGAAAGAATTTATTTATCGGTAAAAACCCATCAATTTCATCATAATTAATGCCTATACTTTCATAGAAAAACTTAAACTCATTAATGGGATGGTACCTGAGAAACCTCTGCAAAGATCTCGGAAACCCGGAAATCGAAAACTCGACCTTGGCAATGATTTCTGATAGAGAGAAAATCGAATTCTTGCCAATGTGCTCTGCATAAGTGAAGGGTAAATTTTTGGTAGAGTGAAGATAATCTGTGAGGGCATTTTGGGCTTCTTCTATTACTCGGGGTCTGTGTTTGGCGGGTATTTTGCAGAGATTTTGGAGCTTTGGAAGCTTAGTAATGGTAGAAGAGGAGAAGTAGCGGGAAACGGAGGCAAAGTAGAGGGAGTGCATAGTGTAGGTCTTGGTTGAATCGGGGTTTTTGGGGGGTTAGGGTTTTTGATTTAAGGGTTAGAAATTTGGGGTGGGTTTTGGTCTCGGGCGAGTTCATAGTAATCACTATTCCTAACATCTAAACATGCGTTGTCTAACTTGAAAAGATTTCCTACTGCTTCGTCATGTAAGAAAAATTAATAACAAACCACATAGTTTGGCAAGATAATCTGTTAATAAGATAGAAAACTTATTAAATTATCCAACTGAAAATATTAGTTTTCTCCTCAGTTTTTATTATTTAATTATTTTCAACATTAACTATTAGAATTTTAATTATATAAAAATAATAGTGAGACTTTTTATCTGGTCAAAATTACACGTATTTTCATGTCATAATTACAATAATATATTAAATGTTTATTTTCCCACTTCTGACTTTGATTTGTAAGATGGAGACTTTGTTGGAAGAATGGAGACCTTTGGAGGAGCGTGATCATAAGACAATTCGGTTTGAAGTAAATTGGGACTCGTGTCTTGAATCTTTTTATTATGATCGTTTGCAAAGAGAGAGAATATTGGGTACGATATCCTAAGGCTATATTTGTTTATAAAATGTATACTTGAGATTGGACTATTTATATTAATTTAAAGTTATTTTTGATTTTTTTAATCCATGATAAGGGATTAATAGTCCTTTAAATAGTCCTTGGACTATTTTTTATCATTCTTAAGGCTATTTATGAGAGATTATATAATCTCATGATAAATTTGGGATTAATAGTCCCTCTCATTTTAAGCCATTAAATGACTTTATGAGAGTAATATTTCAACATGAAAGGACTAATAATCCCTCATCATGGGATAAAAAAGTCGGAAATAGCTTTAAATTAATACAAATAGTCCAATCTCAAGTATATATTTTATAAACAAACATAGCCTAAGTGTTATCTGTTTCAATGATATCAACTTTTATAGGCCTTAAAAAAAATTATTATGGGGCGGAAGAGGAAGATGATTTGAATGAATCGGTACATGTTGGTCGGGCTAAATATGCAAGTATTTGAGAATTAAAATCTCTATTTAGGAACTGAGGGCTGGAAATGAAGTGATGACCTCTTATCTCCGACCTACGCACCAAAGTGAGGTAAAAAGTTATTTGGGATTGATTTTGATAAATTTCTCATACAAACCAGGTGACTAGTTATGGTTAGGGGTGTTCAATCGATTTTTATCGGTCCGAACCAGTATTAAAATTAGTCAAATTTCGGTACCAAAATCGATATCGGTTCTATCGGTATACGGTTTGGTACCGGTAAAAATCAAAAATTATTATTATTATTATTATTATTATTATTATTATTATTATTATTATTATTATTATTATTATTAATTATTTATTAAAAAAAATCGGTACAATTCGGTATTTACCGAACCATAAAAAGTCGGTACCAAAATCAATACCGAAAAATCAAAATATATCGATTTTTTTGTACCGGTACCGAACCGAATAATTTTGTATCGGACCGTCTGGTTCAGACCCGTTCGAAAAACCAAATATACCGAATATTTTGAACAGGCCTAGTTATGGTTAGAGAAAGCCAAATTTACGTCGGACATTGTTCCTTTGTTGAGTGCTTTCTTATTCATCTTCTGGGTAGTAATACGGACTTCAATATTAGAATGGTTGATTGTTATTTAAAACTAGAGTTTAAGTGGAATGACCATAACTAATGTTGCGTTTGTGAGTTTGGAGAGATGGAACGAGTATAAGACCCCAATTTTTATATAATAAAAATTAATTTTTCTTTATAAATATTTTTTTGAAACAGTAAAGGTGTTAAATTAATAAAAGTTAAAGTCAATGATGTTATATGCAAATTATAAGAATGTCGAAAAATATTCGATTCGTAAGACAGGGCAAAAACAACCAATTATTGGTAGGTCCCACAACAAAATATTTGACGGATATAGAAGACGACAGAAATGACACTGTCGACAAACTGTTACCTCTAACTATTAAAATACCTGGTGACAAAGAAACAATAGCACATGGTATTTCACAGTAGTTATTACATAGTATTTTATATTATTAAACTGATAATTATCACAATAGCAAATTTTATATTATTGAACTAATAATTGTCACTGTAATGTATTCTTTTTTTTTCATTATTTATTTTTTTACATTATTATTATCATTGTTATAGCGTTACTTTAATAATTATATCTTATTGTTAGTTGGTATTTAGATATATCTTTGTTAGTGATTAGCATTTCTGGCAATGTCTAAAAAGTTCTAGCAAATATATTATTTCATTGCGTACCGTATTAATAGAAGACCTAGTTGTTAGTACTATGAGTCTCTAACTTATAAAAGGCAACTACTTGCTTTCACTGCATTCACAACAATTGGATATAATAATAAATCTTAAATGTGTGGTATAAATTAAAGAAAATCTGAAATATGTGGTATAGATTAAAGATAAAGAATTGATATTTTCACGAGAGAAATTGATAGTTTTGCAAGATCTCACTCACATGAAGGTGGGTCTCATTTACTATTCGTGTGAATGAGGTCTTGCGGAACTATTAATTTCACTTATAAAAATATCAATTCTCTAATGATAATAGGACAAGTGTGAATGCACAATATTTTATATTATTGAATTAATAATTGTCACTGTAGTAAGGGTAGCAATGAAAAGTTACGTAATTAAAAGTCATACGTATTAAATAGTTAAACATACTCGTTATTTAAAGAGTATTGTATACTTAAATATTATGATATTAATACATTAAGTTAATAGTACAAAAGATGAATAATATAATCTTAAAATGTATAACGTGTATAGATTAAAATGTGAAATGTGTGGTAAGTTAATGAATGGTGTAAATTAAAGTGTGAAACATGAGTTAGTTAATAAATGGTGCATATTAAAGTGTGAGACGTGTGGTTAGTTAATAAATGGTGTAGATTAAAGATAGTCTTGAAATGTGAAACGTGTGTGTGGTAGATGTTGGTTAAGTTTGGTTATAAATACGGGGCTTAGCATAAAAAGTTTCATAACTTTCTTACTTATTACTTCTTCAGCTCTCTAAAAATTTCTTAGTATAAGTTTCTCTCTGAGTATGCTAAGGTAACTAATACAAGAATTATTCAGGTGAGTTTTTATGTAAAAATTATATAAGCACTCACACAGATCAAACAATGTCTACAACTCTTCAATGAGAAGACTATTTCTTTAGAATATTTATTTTAAAAAACTTCATTTGAAATTTTTTTATTTTGAAAGATTATTTTTCTTCAAAAACTATTTTGAAATTTATTCTACTTTATTTTGTATACTATACAAATTTATACTATCTAAACACTTTTGATGATCTCATAATATATGAGTTAATGTACATTATGAAACTGGTATATGTTACTTACTAATTATATTATAAATATACATATAGAAAATAATATATATTCACGTGTTAAGGTAAGACATGTCATTTTTTTCATACTCTTAAATTTAAACTTACTATTGTAAGTAAGTATTATTCATTTCTACAACCCTTAACGTTAAACGGTAAAAATTCCTGAAATGATTAGAAATTGTTTAATAGTTTGTGCTTCATCTAATATTATTTCATCTTAACCTTTCAATTGACCTGAACCTTCTTATTGACTAGAACATTCCTGTTGAATTGTAAACGTTATTTTTGAACTATGGATCTTGAATATCAGTCTTGAACTCGAATTGATATTTTTGGACATCATGCTGACAATTTGGACATTTTGGATGCTGGACAAATTAAAGTACAAATCTCAAATGTTTATTCTTTTATCTTATTTTTCTTATTATTTTCGTTCATCATTTGTTAGTACAAATGCATATTTGAATAATTTGATGATGATTTGAATTGATAATGCATATTTGTAACCAATAACTTTTGTGTGACACCCCCAAATCTAGGCCTACACAACCCAATTTGAGATGCCAAAATACACGACAACTATTACAAAGCAATATATAGTACAAAAATGTAGAGCTCAATAATACATAACTAAGTTTTCACTATTATTGTCACACTATTTTACAACATGTGAAGACAACTATCATTCGAACCTTCACTCCATTCCCTGATTAGTCCCAACTACACTATGATTTCCTAAAGAACAATAAAACAAAAGAAATAATGAGCTCAAATAACCCGGTAAAAAAATATCATGACTAAGATAATGATGAGTAAATTATTATTAGCCTTCGACAGTTGAGTTCTTGATAGAATATAATAAACAACAAATTTTAGATTAATAATAATAACGGAATGAGCAATCCATTAGAATAATCATGTAGACTATGATGTCTTCTAGCTTCTCTTTTTCAGAAAAATATCATAAACTTTTATCATCTGAAACACCACTAGTCATGAACATACCAACAATAATTCTTCTTTGTCCCAGGCCAAAGAGAATATTCACCACGTGCCCTAAAAGACACACCACCATTATATCCCCTTTATCCTATCATTTGTACCCCAAGTCACAGATATTCACAACAACTTGATTCTTGATGATTAGAATAACAACAGAGATATAAATGATGAATAGAATAACATGATACTTTGTTTAAAGTCAAATAATGTCTAAATTATCAACATGATGTGGACTCAAATTCAAGAATGATATTCAAGATTCATAATTCAAAATAACGGTTGAAGTTCAATAAAAAGGCTCAAGTAAATAGGAAGATTCACATAAAATGATATTAAATGAAGTGCAAACTATTAAGGAACATATAATTATTTCAAAAAATTTAACCGAAAATAATACTTACCATAGTAAATTTAAGAGTATGAAAAAAAAATGATATTACTTACCTTAACACGTGACTGGATATTGATTTAAATGAAGTTGATCAACCTATATATTTATAATTTAATTAGTAACTACTACATATAAATTTTATGATGTATATTAATTCGTATAAAATCATCAAAAGTGATTTGATAGAATAAAGTAGAATAACTTTAATATTATTTTTGAAAAAAAATAATATTTCAAAATAAAATCATCCAAATGAAACTTTTTAAAATAAATCTTCTAAAAGAAGAGTCTTCTAACAGAATATTTATAAACACCGTGTGATGTGTGTGGGTGCTTATATAATTTTTATAAAAAACTTACTTGAACAATACTTGTACTCTTACTGATCTTCACAAATACTTATGATAGCTTAAGCACACTCAGAGAGAACTTATACAAAGTAATATTTAGAGAGTAAAAGAAAGAATAAGTAAGGAAGTTATAAAAAAAAATTAAGTTAAGACATCTATTTATAGCAAAAAAAATTATCATAATCTAAGATTTTTTAATTTAATCTGAACCATACATTTCAAGATAATATTTAATCCATACCACATATTTCATCTTTTAAGATTTCTTTAATCTAAACCATTCATTCAAAAAAAAAATTAATCTATACTGTTCATTTCATATCTTAATAAAACAACTAGCTTTATATATAAAATAATTAACTTTATATATATAACAATTAACTTTATATATAAAAATAATTAACTTTATATATAAAATAATTAACTTTATAGAAATCAATTATATTTATATATAAAATAATTAACTTTATATAAAGTATATAAGACAAATAACTTTATAAATTCAATTATTCAATAATAATTTACCAATTATTCATAATTATTCATTATTATAATCAATTGTTGAAAATGCAGTGTAGTTGGTTTTCTAAATTAGAGATTCACAATACTAGCAAAAAAATCAACTAATAATGGAATACAATAGTTAAATTAACATCATAATAGGAATAACAATAATACAAAAAATAAATAAAAGAAAGAGCATATTACTGTGTAATGACAATTATTGATTCAGTAATGTGAATTACTATGCATATGCTACTATGACAATTATCAGTTCAATAATATAAATTATTGTGCATGTGATTATTATTGGTTCAATAAAGTCAATATTGTACAATAACCACTTTATCAGTTCAATAATATAAAAAATTGTGCAATATTGTGTACTACTGTTCAATACTGTATGTTACTGTGCAATATCATGTTCTACTATTCCTTTACTATCGGGTATTTTAATAATTAAAAGTGATAGTACCGTTGATAATTTTTATTTAAAAAGGTTATCTATGTCGTTTTCTATATCCGACAATATTTCATTGTGGGGTCCACCAATGAATGGTTATTTCGGCGCCGTCGTACAAATTGAATATTTTTTGACTGAACAAATATTCCCCGACAAAATAAATATTCTCCAACAAGATAAAATTTAAAAAAATATTTTTAACTTTAACTTTTGTCAATTTATCCACTTAACGTTTCAGAATATATATATATATGAAGAAAAAATAAATTGTATTTCATAAAAGTCGGGTTCTTACATTTTTTACAATCCGTATTGATGAAATTGATGTAAAAGGACTTAGAATAGAAATATCAAATAGTTAGGTTAATCGTATGAACTTTAAAGTATGCATAGTTTTTAGGATCAACGATTATAAAGATAGAAGAATCTCGCATAATCTACTTTGGAATCGTAAAGGTTGACATCAGCATTACTGAGTTAAATAAAGATCGATGAGTTTGATTTGGTCATAAAGCAATATTGTAAAGTGATCACTGAAATTGTAAGGCGAATGAAGATCGTAAAGATGACTCCGAGTTCGTAGAAGAAAGTGATTATCGTAAAGACGACTCAAAGTTCAAGTATATTTCGTAAAGTTGATCGTAAAGCAAACAAAGACAAATGCACTTCATAAAGTCTAAGGATCTAAGGAACTTTAAGATTTACAAAATTGTAAAGTATAACAATTCTGGCATCAGATTGACATTGAAAATCTGAAGGGCAAGAACTTCAAGAAAATATGTTGGTCAAAGCAATTTTAAATTACAGTTAGAAAAGGATGTGTCAAACGTCTATTTGTTCAAGAGGCATCAGACACGAAAATTACCATTTTTAGTATATTGATGTGATGGCAGCGTCGAAAGCAAGCTGACATAACCCGTTAACATCATAATCAAAGATCTTCAAGAATCAGGACAATAAATGAGCAATGGTTACTTACCAACGGGAAAATCTCAAGGTTTTCTATAAAAAGGATATCTGGATTCAATTCGAATGTAGTAACTAGGAAAAAGTTTACAAGTCGAATTGATTTCCAAGTTCTAAAAGCTCTACTATACGATTAAGAACTACTCACTCTGCTGCTAAATTCCATCAAAAAATGAGAACTTGAATGCAAACTTAGCAGCACCTCTCAAATCACTTCATCACTTGAGATTATAGGTCTTAGTGACCTCAAAACTGCCAAGTTTAAGTGACTTGAAGAGATCTTAGTGATCTGGTCTTAATGACCCTAGAGCTACCAAATCTATGTGACTTGAAGAGATATTAGTGATCTAGTATTACTGACCCTAGAGCTATTAAGTTTGAGTGGCTTGAAGGAATCTTAGTGATTCCTTGTTGTAACTAGTCTTAGTGACCTGCATTCTTAGTGAATTTCATACCAAAAGTGCAGAAAAGTGGACTAGGAGATCTCCGAATCACTTAAAATTTATGTGTCCATTTACTTTATGTTCTTACATTTTTGCAACACGGTTTAACTGCGTGTGATTGCCTTATATAATAATAGTTAGATTCAGAACTGAAAATTTCACTAAGTCTATGAAGGGTTTTTCTCAAATAAATATTTTGTTGTGCTTAAGCAAATTAATTTGTTTAATTAATTATCTAGAAAACTTTCTTAAAAATAAAAATCTTTTAAAAAGATCTATCACCCCCTTCTAGATCATTTGTGCCTCTGGAAATTAACAACCTCAGGATTTAAGTTGTTGTGAATGTCTTTGTCTTGGATGCAAAAACAGTATGATTGTTGAGTGTCTTTAGCCTGTATGGCAAAGATTGTTACCTACTTTCTTACTCGCAAAGCTCATGCAAGTATACGTGGTAAGTTTGTAATAATATGGCAAGTAGAGTGTTGTCCCACGAAAATTTGCTTTCAATAAATATAATTAAAATAAATTTTGAATAAAAATAATCTTAGATAATCTCATGATTGAAGTTGATTGAAAATTAGTTTGCAACTTAATTAATGATAAACGAAAAACTATTGATTACCAAGAATTCAAAACTCAAATTTAAGAATTAAAACTACAATTTCACTCTATGATTCAATTTAACCTTTTTACCCACTTATAGTTACGATGCTTATAAATAGATTGTTAATCAAGAACTCTTTATAATATCTATGTGCATATCTCGATACTCACATAAATGAATCACCCTAAATCCATCAGTTAAGGAATAGAAGTAGGGGAACATCCTAATTACTCAAGACACTATATCTCTATGTGAGTTGAAATAACTAGGATAATTAGCACATGTTCTCTTAAGATTACATATGGTGAATAAGAATATTTTTATCTTGTTCACTAATTATGAGTTCCATCAATGCATAAATCATAAACACATGTTATCACACAATGGTCTAAACTTATACTCCATTTCTCAATTCTGTATAAGTTACCAATTTAACTATTAGCCAGGTAATTACTCAATTAATTGCAAATATGATAGACAACCCACAACAAGCATCCATAACTAACAAGCAGTAAATTAGTTCAATCTATGCATAAAGGTCAATTGTAGCCTTAAATGAAAGAAATTAGTTCATGCTTGAATTAATGAAAATCATCATCCATAAAGTTTCAAACAACTTAAGTACTAAATACAAGATGAAGAGAAGAGAAGAACAGTATATATATTGATCTTTAGTTCCATTCATTCGAGTTTCTATCTTGTTTTTCGATTGTTGAACTTCGTTTTTGATCTTTCTCTCCTTCTTGAGAAACCTTGCTTTTTACTTTCTATCTACTGAATGATCTCCCATTCATGCCTTTCATCCCCTTCATCCCACTACTTGAACCTCTTTAGATTTATAGAAAAAACTAACTTTTGTAACCTCTTTGGGACCTACCATGACTGCATTTAATCAACTGACTACGCGAGGCAGTGCAGGTGTGCCCAACTCTAGCACAACTGCACTGGATGTTTCTGTTCGATTACTGAAAAAGCCCAGCACAGTTACAGTCTTCATCAATGCAACTGCGCCCTTCATGCTGGAAATTATTGTTTTGCCCCTTGATCTCTTTTCTTGCAAAATAAGATAGAAACGTAAAAAAAACAACTCCAATTCAGTATATTAGTACTCGAAACTTGCAAATTATCAAGTCAGAAATACTAGATTTGTGAATATAAAATCCATTCAACAAGGATACGTGGTGAAAGTTCTCTTTGGCCTGGGTGCAAAGAAGAAGTATTGACTGACATGATCATGACCGTTGATGTTACAGTTGATGAAAGCTTAATGATGAATTTTTAAATTGGAGAAGATAGTAGACCTTGTGATCTATTTTACTCTCCTAATGGATTGTTCATTCCGCTGCAAATATTTGTTAAAAACTTGTCTATTATTTTCTAAAATTTTGATTTATCATTATTGAAGGCCAAATAAAATTTATTCATCGTTATCTTAGTCGTGATATTCTTTACTTGGCTATTTGAGCTTACCATTTTGTTTCATAATTCCTTTTAGGAAATGAGAGTGTAGCTGGGGTTAGCAGAAAAATAGAGTGATGGTCCGAGTTAATAGCTGTAATAGTCTTCACTGTGTTGTATTTAGTGTGACAATAATAGTGAAGACTTAGTTGAGAAGTATCGAACACTATATTGTAATAGTTTGTTATTTTTTTTGGCAACTTAAATTAGGTTGTGTAGGTCTGAATTTGGAGACGTCACAATGGGAAGGGAAAGTATAGGAGAGGAAGGGATGGGAAAGGATTATAGTTTTCCTTTGTCATGTTTATGAGTTTTAGTAAGGATAGGATGAGATGCGATTTTAATTAATTTTTCACTTGTTTGTGAGTTTAGATGTAGGGAAATGAAGGAAAATTATTCTTATTTTTAAACTACGCTATTACTCTATTACCCTTACATATATAAATATAAGAAATGATATGATTTAATAATGTCTATCTATTAAAATTATTTTGCTTAATTTTTTTCTTTGTTACACACACACACACACATATTGACTTACTTGTACTATATTTATTTTTGTTAAAAAGCATACTTGTAATTTGAAGAATCACCTATTTCATTAAGAGATTAGAAGAATACAGAAATCTAAAAAAAAATTAATAATAATAACTTCATTAGTTACACCCAAAGAGATAACACAAGCATAAAGTTTATTTTTCAAAAGATATAGATTAAATTAAATAAAATAATTAACCTTATACCAAAATAATAGTCAACAACTTAAGTTTATCATTATTAAAATGAACTATTGACAATCAATAAAGTATATCCATAGACAATTGTCTCAAATGAAAACTCCAACAATTAATACTATAATATAAAGTCACAAGAGGAGATCAATTGAATGACTAACCAAATTAACTTATCAATTAAAATGAGTTAACTCATTTCAATTGATGAGTTAACTCGAATGGTATTATTACATTTAATGTGGTATAATATATAACTACAATTAATTTTACCTGAGTTATTGATGAAGAATAAGAAAAGTTTCTTCTAGAAATATTAAAAGTTATATATAATTTTACTTAAATAAATATAATTAATTTCTCTCAATTTGTGGACATAGAAATATGAAAAGTTTCTTCTTAACAATTAATTTATAATTTTTAATCACATAATATTAAAAGTAATTAAATTCCTTACAATTGTAGTAGAATATGTTAAACCAACTTATTAACATTATATACGTATTATGTCAGTGAAAATAATAAATAAATTAATAAAAAATTATGAAATATTTTTGAAAAAAGTTATATAAACTAAACCATGCGTCGCACTAGATATCAAACTTATCAAGTTTAAAAGGACATAAAGACATTAAAAAAACAAAAACAAAAAAACTACAAGTCTATTTTAAAGTGTACTCCTCAAACAAACAATTTCAAGTTGGTTGGATTAAATTGTTAACTTTTAGAGATATTCATCATCTTTTCTAAAGCCACCTTCCGCTTTTCTTATGGATAACCGAAGAATTTTGTGACCATCTTATAATTCAATAGAAGCCAGTTGTAAGCTTCTTCAAGAAACGGCTCCTCAAGCTCCAATAACATCAACTTCTTATAAATTTCATCTGAAATATAGATACGCGATTGAGAACTTTTTAAGACATTCACGAGATTTTCCTTCCCAACATTGATTACCTCCACTACACGAATAAACAAAGCTATTAAATCTTCATCTTGGCTCCTGATGTGATAAAAAATAGTAACTGCAAGTGCACAACGTCAAATTGAATAACGGACAAGTACAAGTCGAACCACAGAGACTAAATTAATTGCAATGTTCCCTTAATTTATATTCCAAACAAATTAGAAATAAAAATTGGTGGAGATGATTGATTAACTAAATAATGCAAATTAAAAATTAATAACGAAAACTAGTAATGAGAAAAACTACATAGGAATCTGAATCCACTAAATATTATCATAATAATTAAATTATTCATTTCCTTAATTAATTTCAAATTATTTTTCCTTCCGTTTAAAAATAATGATTCATATAATTAATATGGGCAAGCATAGATTATGAAAATTTAAGGATTAACTATAACTCATCAAAACTTCATTAAGCAAGCATGAATTATGAAAAACTCATATCTTAACGATAACCTATTAAAACCTCGCAGTTAATTTAGAACCAAAACGAATTATGCGCGAATGTAAAATTGAAGAAATAAACAATTAGACATTAATATCGGAACGAAAAGAAAATAATTAATATGCAATATTTAATTTCATCTCCATCCTAGATATTAGAAATTTAGCTATCCATAGAATTCATAATAAAGAAAAACAAAATTTAAAACTACTAATATAAATTACATGAAACAAAATAAAAAGTAATCGAATAATATTAAAAAGAAACTTTATTAAACTAATGAACAATTGTTATAAAAGTAGCAAAACAACTCCATGAACCTACTCCTAGAAGAAGAATAAGAAAATAAATTATATCCTACTCTCTAAAATAAGACTCCTATTTATAGAGAAAATAAATTGAACCCTAATCTAATTTGGAATAGCTTGAATTCTTCTTTCCTTTTTGACTTCAACTTTTACATGGTAATCTTTATTGGAGTCCAAATAAAAATCAACTTTGAAAGCTTCTAGAATCCTTTTCCAACTCAACTTCAATTATTTATTTATTTCCTGTAAAATAAAATAAAATTTATTAATTAAATTAAATAAACATATTAAATAATAAAAATAGGAATATTAAAATGCATAATTATGTGTCTATCAAATACCCTCATACCTAGTTTTTACTCGTCCTCGAGTAAAACAAAAAATAAAATAAAAATAAAATCTAAACTACCCAATTTTCGCAGAAAAACACGATTGCACTTAGCATGTGCAACAAGCCTTTAAACCCCAAGGTTAACCCAAGTGGACGAGTTGTGTCTCGTGAGGGTTTGCAGTGAATATATCCACAAAATTCAAAATAAAATAAAAATCTTTTTGAGTTTAACCAATTATAAAATCAAAAGAAAACTTCTAAGTATTTATGGGCATTACACATAAATAAGATCAAATTCAAAATCACACTTTCACCTTATCAAAAATACTACATCTTCATTATAAATATCACCCTTTATAAAATTAATTCCATGTGATGCATGCATGTGTATGTGATGTAACTCTTAGTAGGGACTTTTACTGTGAAAATCAAGCAAACTCAAAAAATTTTCTTTTTCTATTTTTTTTCATTATTGACTTGTGCAATGTCTATTTTTCTTAGGCTTTTCAGAATTACTCATTTAACGAGCGTTTGACCAATGACTCCTAAACCAGTTGACTTTAGGGCACTAGGTATAAAGACACCCCTAAGGGCTTACTAACTCGAGCAACAAAGGCCACAAAAATCAGACTAGTCAAACTGCTTACATCCATCATACTTTTCAGTGCGATTTTTCTTTTATTCAATGGATATTGAAGCAGTATTTATTATTTTTCAACTCTCTTTTTTTCCTTACAACGAGTGTGTTTTACGCTCCATCTCGTTGCACTGTTATTTTTTTCCTTCTAATTTTTTTTTACAACGAGTGCGTTTTACGCTCCATCTCGTTGCATTATTATTTTTTATTTCTAATTTTTTCTTAAAATTACTTGACTCATAGTTTATACCCCATAACTAAGAATTAGTGCGAACGTGAAGTGTAAAAATGCATGTGAATTCTAATTTTATTCAAGATGGCATTACAAACTAAGACTTTGTATCTTATCAAAGGTTCAAGCATTCTAAATCTTTTAATCCTATTCAAAGTTTTTTACTCCATAGACACTTATTAGAATTAATCCGATTCATAAAAAGTCAAACAAATTTTTTCATTTTTTTCTAAAAAATAAAATAAAATACATAAATAAAAATGCTAAATTTCCCCCCATACCTAAATCAGGCATTGTCCTCAATGTATGCAAATGAATAATAGATAACAAAGAAATAAAAGAATTGTACCTCGTATGGTGGGGTATAATGCTGCAAGAAAATATGGTGAGATAGAAAACAAATACACATATTTACAAATTTCATAAATCCTAAAATGCATATGATAGTAAAAGAGTGATGCAAAAAGGCAAGTGTGTGTGAACTTTTCATGATTTTCAAGTGGTCTAAGAAATTGAAAATAATCAAAAAATTTATCACAGTTATGCTTAGAATCGACCTCAAGAAAAATTTTACTTATATTTTCAAAACAGAAAACGATTGGTTCATTTTCGCCTTCAAATTTTATTGACTCATGTGTAGTAGACCTCAACAATTCATTGAGCTTATCTAAATATTCAGACTCATCCAAATTTTGATCAAGGTGATTTAAGAAAAAGTCTATTGGATCATCCAAGATCATCCAAAACCATAAGTTTATTTTCATTCATTTCTTGGGTCATGGACAACTTTTGGATCATGTTTACTTTCATAAGTTGGTCAGAAAAATCACTAGGTTCCTTTCCCACATTAAATACATTTAAGTCAATTGTCATGTTCCCAAATGTCAATTTCATTAGTCTATTTCTACAATTAATTAACGCATTAGAAGTTGCTAGAAAAGGTCTACCTAAAATGACAGGAATTTGACTGTTGGGGTTGGCAACAGGTTGGGTTTCAAGAACAATAAAATCGACAGGGAACACAAAATCGTCAATCTTAATAAGTACATCTTCAACTATTCCCTTTGGCACTTTGATGGAACGGTCAGCTAATTGGAGTGTGACTCTTGTCTTTTTTAACTCTCCTAAGCCCAAGGTTTGATACCCAGAAAATGATAAAAGGTTAACACTCGCTCCTAAATCAAGCAAAGCTTTTTCAATTAAGGTGTCACATATGATACATGAAATAGTAGGACAACCGGGGTCTTTATACTTCACAGGGACTTGGCATGATAGGATAGAACTAACACTGTTAGAAAAGCTTTTTTAGGAACATGAGTGGTTCTTTTGTGTGTGCACAAATCTTTTAGACATTTAGCATATGAGGGGATTTGTTGAATAACATCTAGAAGAGGAATATTAATTTTCACTTGTTTGAACACTTCTAGAATTTTGTCTAACTAAGTTGACTGCTTGTTTGAAATTAGTCTTTGGGGGAATGGGGCTTTTAGTTTAAAGACTTTTTCATTAGACTCCGAAAATATGGTTTGATAATTTTTTAACAATTATTTGTTAGATGGGCCTACTGACTCAGAAGTGGTGGGCTTTTCAGGCTGGGCTAACTGTGAAGATGGATTATTAGATTTATCAATTAAATTTTCCTCTTCTTCATTATCAATACCAGCATGATTGTTAAAATGATTTCCAGACCTTAAAGAGATTACAGAATTCATATGATTGACTTGGTTTTGGTTGTTTTCAAGTGAATTAGCATGATAAGGTTTTTGATTAAGGACTGAAAATTTCAGGTTGGTCTCGGGTTGGCTAAGAAAATTTCCCTTCTCTCTTTCACTAACTATAGTGGCCAATTGACTCATTTGAATCTCTAATCGAGATATGACTTGGTTACTGCTTTACATGAAATTAGTTTGAGAGTTCATTAAAGTTTTTTGAGATTTCATTAAAGATTCCATGCTTTTCTCTAAATTGCTAAGTCTCTTTTCACTTTCATTAGGGAAACCTGGTGGACATTGAGTTGCTAAATTTGAATTTTGGTACGGACCAAGATTCGGCCTTTTATAGGGTTAAAAAGTTTGATTTTGAGACTGATTGACCTGATTTGAAGAGTTATTTGGGTATAATCTTTGGTTCCATACAAAATTAGGATGATTTCTCCAACCTGGATTATAAGTGGGTGCAAATGGGTCGTTCCTAGGTCTTTGAGATATTACATTGACTTGGTCAAATTCTTCAAATTGGTTTACATGTGATGTATCCCTAGTTTCTAAAGCTTCAAGTCTTTTACGTACACTCGCCAACTTAGCTACGGTAGCAATTGAATTGTCAATTGTATGAACACCCCTAAATGAGCTAGATTTATCGGTCTTTCGAGTGGTTTCCCATTGCATGGTTTTTTCTGCCAAGTCTTCTAAAAATTCCCAAGCCCTTTCATCATCATTTTTTAGAAAATCCCCTTGTCACATTGACTCTAACATCGTTTTAGGGGAAAAATCTAAACCTTTGTAGGCAATTTGACACAATCTCCATTTTTCAATTCCATGGTGTGGACACTGGGATAACAAATTTTTAAATCTATCAAAATATTTTCAAACCGACTCGTTTTCAAGTTGGTAAAATTGATGAATTACAGTCCTAATCTCGAAAGTTTTGTGATTTGGAAAAATATTTATTTAAAAATGTAACAACAAATCCCTTCCAGGTTGTTATGGAATTATTCGCTAGGCTATATAACCACTTTTTAGCATTATCTTTTAAAGCAAATGTGATAAATCTTAGCCTCATTGAGTCTTCAGACAATTGTTGAATTTTCATTAAAGCACAGACTTTCTCAAATTCCTGAATGAATAAATATGGATCTTCTATTCCAGTAAACCTAGGTAACATATTTATAAAGTGCGGTTTTATTTCAAAATTATTACCATTTACTGGTGGTAGACTGATGCATGAAGGATGGGCAGAGCGAGCAGGATAACATCGATCTCTCAAAGAAACAGTTTGTGCAACTTCCATGTTTTTAGAAGTGAGGTTTTTTAAAGTGAAATCTGAAAAATCAATTCTTCTCACTAACCGAGATGTTTTATCCCTAACCCACACTTTTTGCATATACTACTTAACAGATAAGCACACAAAAATGAATAAGGAAAATAAAATAAAATAAAATAAAATAAAAACTACTTCTAAGGTCAACCTAAATAAAATCTAGACAGCTCCTAATTGTTCCAAGTCACACCGCTAGCCAGATAAGTGTAAGAACGGCGGGAGTCTCTCCGTGGGTACGGTGACTAATTAAATAATCGCGCGTCCTTTAGGCGTTTACCTTTTTAACCACTTGCCTAGACACCAGTAATATAATTAATTAGTAATTCAGACTCCTCTCAGAATTCCTTGTCCTAATTGAGCTCGAAAGTCTTAGGGTCAACGTCTACTTGATTTTATTAAATCGGTTATGCAAAGTTAGTTTGTTTGTGGGCCAAGGAAGGGTGATGAAATCCTCACCTTATCTTGTTATACTTTGTGCCCTTGAAGTCAAATTAAAAATAAGAATAAACAAATAAAATAAAAACTGTAAACAAATAAATTGTCTTAAAACAATGTGAATTACGAAAGAATGAGAAATTTGACATACCTCAATCCTCCAACAATCACCACAGTTTATATTTAACAAAAATAAAATAAAATAAAAATAAAAACCTAAGCAAGATGTGATCTACGTGAGTGAATGCATGAATGCGGCAATTAGTTTTTAAACTAAAAATAATAAACTAAACTACTATTTTTTTTCTATTTTATATAAAAAAAATAAGAAAAATTATGGAGATACGAAGTACCAAGAAAGCGCAGCAACAAAATATCTATATTTTTGCTCCTTCGATCCGCTTCGGTAATCCTGAAAAATAAAAATAAAAAATATTAGTGGTAAAAACTAATTCGAAGGAATAAGAAATTAAATCTAGTCCCCGGCAACGCCACCAAAAACTTGATGTGATAAAAAATAGTAACTGCAAGTGCACAGCGTCAAATTGAAAAACGGGCAAGTACAGGTCGAACCACAGAGACTAAATTAATTGCAATGTTCCCTTAATTTATATTCCAAACAAATTAGAAATAAAAAGTGGTGGAGATGATTGATTAACTAAATAATGCAAATTAAAAATTAATAACGAAAACTAGTAATGAGAAAAACTACCTAGGAATCTGAATCCACTAAATACTAACATAATAATTAAATTATTTTTTTCCTTAATTAATTTCAAATTATTTTTCCTTCCCTTTAAAAATAATGATTCATATAGTTAATATGGGCAAGCATAGATTATGAAAATTTAAGGATTAACTATAACTCATCAAAACTTCATTGAGCAAGCATGAATTATGAAAAACTCATATCTTAACAATAACCTATCAAAACCTCGCAATTAATTTAGAACCAAAACGAATTATGCGCGAAGGTAAAATTGAAGAAATAAACAATTAGACATTAATATCGGAACGACAATTAAATAATTAATATGTAATATTTAATTTCATCTTCATCCTAGATATTAGAAATTTAGCTATCCATAGAATTCATAATAAAAAAAAAACAAAATTTAAAACTACTAATATAAATTACATGAAACAAAATAAAAACTAATCGAATAATATTAAATAGAAACTTTATTAAACTAATGAACAATTGTTATAAAAGTAGCAAAACAACTCCATGCTCCAACTCCTAGAAGAAGAATAAGAAAATAAATTATATCCTACTCTCTAAAATAAGACTCGTATTTATAGAGAAAATAAATTGAACCCTAATCTAATTTGGAATAGCTTGAATTTTTCTTTCCTTTTTGACTTCAACTTTTACATGGTAATCTTTATTGGAGTCCAAATAAAAATCAACTTTGAAAGCTTTTAGAATCATTTTCCAACTCAATTTCAATTATTTATTTATTTCCTGCAAAATAAAATAAAATGTATTAATTAAATTAAATAAACATATTAAATAATAAAAATGAGAATATTAAAATGCATAATTATGTGTCTAAAAGCTCCTAACAATCATCCTCTTCTTTGCCTTTGAAGTAGCTCCAGTTGAAGATTATGCTTGAGTTGTCGATGTAGGGAAAACTCATAAACTCTATCCAAATCCACAAAGTTCTATAATAAAACTCTATTATGAAAAATTAAATATTCAATATCATCTATATCCATTTCTTTCTCAGACAAGCGAGCCTATCTTTTAAGCTTCTCCTTTGCAGTTTCAGCTCCATCTCCATCTCATGTTGCCCTATCCTCGGTAAAAAAGCCCTTCCAATTTGTTATAGTGGTTGATAGGTTTTGTCCTCCATTTTGATGCATTTGGTTTTACCTGATTCAAAAAATATATATTCAACCAAAACAGAAGAACAAACTAAATTAGCACTTGACCTAAAAAAAAAAGAGGTAAACATAGCTCATTGTATTATCAGGAAATAATAAGCCCAAGTAAGATTACTGTATTATTAGAAAATATTGATCAACCCAAACAAAACTTAAATTAACTAGTTCTTTGTTGACTTCTCAAAACTAGACATGTCCACAAACAATTAGGTAAAATAAAACTCAAGAAGTTGATTATTGATCACCTAAATCATACATAGAACTAAAGAACAAAGATAATAAAGCGAACAGTGTAACTAATAGCAATCATACATAATAAATTTGCATTTTTCTTTCTCCTTTTATCCAAAACACTGAAAACAATAACAATTAGAGTGCATAGTGATCACAATAATAATAAAACTACAAAGATTAATTTTCAAAGATGTTGTAAAAATGAATTTTTGAAAATGCTCATAAGAATTAGTAATAATAATAATAATAATAATAATAATAATAATAATAATAATAATAATAATAATGCATGCACTCATTCTACTACTAACATTACCATAGTAGGCAGAACAAAATTTGAAGTAACAAATGTAGCATATGCCTCAATAATTTAACCTATGCTATCAAATAATGTCTGCAATATTATACGAACAAAATAATGAAACATAAACCCAGTGAAGCAAAATAGATTCATAATACAAATATAAAAGATATTGCCATAATAGAAGTTGAATAAAATCTAAATTTTCAACTTATATACCTGTTTAATGTTATTATTGTTCAAGCAAAACGATTTTAGGTAAATGAGCCTGCAAATTGAAGCAGGAAATTCCTCAATAGAATTGTTGAGTAGTCCCTCAAGTCTTCTGTTGATAAGTTTTTTGAGGATTCCTTACCTTTTTCAAAAGTTCAATGTCAATAGATTTTATAGTTGATCTAAACAGTCATGAAAAATGTGACTAGCACTGTTCACTTAGGTGGTAATGTGCAAGTTACTTCATTCTTACACTTTGCTAGCCCTATACATCATTGTACATCGTTGAATATATCGTACTAGATGTTAGACTCTGGAGCTACTGATCACATAACCCCATTCTTTCATCTACACGATCATCCTATATCAGTTAATCCAGTGCTTCATTTACCAAATGGACATTCTTCTTCTATAACACATATAGGGACTGTTACTTTGTATTCTTAGATTAATTAAGCTTCTCAATGTGCTGTGTGTTCCCACATTTCAATATAATCTACTTTCTATTCCTAAACTAACAATTGATAATCATTGTTCTGTTCTATTTTCCTCATCAAATTACTAGGTACAGGTCCCTATCTTGAAGAATGAGATAGAAATTGGTAAACTATTTGTTGGTTTATACAAGTTGCATCCTAAGCTCATTAAAATCTATGCATCTTGTACCTCTGAGTTGGTGTCTTCTCATTTTTGTTCTTATCTAAACAACTGTAATCACATTTCTACTCTTAAGTGGCATGCCAGATTAGGTCATTTTCCCATTTATGTTCTAAAACAACTTCCAGTGCATATTGATTGTACTATTGAGACTCAATGTGATGTATATCACTTAGCTAAACAAACTGGATTACCTTTTTCTTTTAGTGACTCTTATAGCAATTATAAATTTGAGTTTATTCACTATGATTATGGGGATCATATAAACGTCATACCCATGACAAATGTAATTTGTTTTTTACTATTGTGGATGACTTTTTTAGATGTACTTGGATGCTTTTGCTTCATAATAAATATCAAGTGCATACACTCCTTAAGAACTTTGTTTCTATTGTTCATACACAATTTAACTTTTCTGTTAAAATGGTTGCAAAATGATTTTCGTTTTGAACTTCACTAAAAATTCCCATATTCATACAACAATAAAAAAAAGTTAGAGACTACTCAACAAGAAGAGGGAAACATAGAAGTTATAAATTATCTTTCCTGTAAGAGAAATTAGGGGTGGGGGGGGGGGGGGGGGGGGGGGGGACAAATAATATAATAAGTAGTCCATAATTTTAGTATTAAATTTACAAGGTTGAAATTCACTTCTAAAAACAGCAAAGAGAATCAATGGATGATTTTTATGTAGAGTAGAAAACATGATTAAGATAAATATGAGTATTATCAATTTGAAAAAATTAGGATACTTGATTTGGGGATCTTACCAGGTATTTCAACATAAAGAAGCAGATCGAAAAAATTAATGGCTGACAAGAGAACCGTAGCGATGGCGCAAGTCGCATAAGAACTTGGTGAGTAAGCATTGAACTCAGCAGAGTGTAGAGAGACAAAAATAATAGTTTCAAAACCTATAAAATACGTAACTGAGAATTATACTAGTGAGAGATAAAATGTCATATTATTCATTTTACAAGATTATTTTTGGTAATGTAAAATATCTCACTTTCTCATCCCTCCAAATCCTCCCACTTTTGAGGAAAAAAATTTGAGTAAAAAATTGAATCAATTTTACCTCCAAATCCCTTCATTTCCTCCTAAAAAAATTCACAAACATGAGATTTAGAGAAATTTTAATTATTTTCCTTCTCTTTTCTTCCTTTTCCCTCAAATAAAAACTTACAAACACAGTATAAGGGGTGGCTAGCTTTTCTTTATTTTAGGGGAAAAAATAAATCAAGTCATTTCCATTCAATATATTGGAAGTAGTGCAGTAATATAATTTTTTTTTTGTTTTTTGGGGGTGATTCTTCTAGGTAATGGTGGTGATCGAGTTGTTTCCTTATAAGGTCGACTTTTTTCTTGGTTAGCAATCTTGGGTCATAAACTCGAGTAGTATGTCATGTTACTTACTCATGTACTTGTCGAGTAGTATGTCATGTTACTTACTCATGTACTTGTGTGGTCACGACTAGAAGATGATCGATTGGTCATTTAGCTTTTCACTAAAAAGCCACAAATAATTTGTCGACAATAAAATTGTATTGTGACATCTCCTCAAGAATGCCTAAATTAATTAGTTAATTGTAGCAAGCTTAGTGCATGAAAAATGATAAATAAGTGATAAAAGTGTGGGTAATTAAAAGTTGCGTATTAAATACCAAACTTATAATGTAAATTGTATTTTTTTCGTTCTAAATTATAAAATTAATATTGATTTTTAAAAAGTCAATTTGAGACATTATTAAACTAAAAAATGACATAAATTCATTTAGTTTATTATGTCAATATAATTATGAATATTATGAACTATCCAAAAAATACTACTATTTATAAAATTTATTATTTTAAAAACTTAAATAAATGGTGTCAATATTGAGTTGGAAAATATTTTAAATTGACTTTTCAAAAATTAATAGTGATTTTATAATTTGAAATGAAGGAAGTGTATGTTTAAGTAACTAAAAATATTAAAGCCTGTTTGGGAATGACTTATTTTAAAATAACCGACTTATAAGTTAAAATTTAAATTAAGTCATTTTAAGTGGTGACTTATAAATAAAAATGTTTGTAACCATTTTGACTTATAAGTCAAAAATTAAGTTAAAATAAAATATGAAAGTGTTTGACTAGAATGACTCATAAATAAAATAAGATGTAATGACTATTAAAATAAGGACAAAAGAGTCTTTATACTTGGTCAAACCTATTTATTTTAAAATGACTTATAAATCATTTTTTAAGAAATCAGAATTTATTACTTCTCAAAAGTACGTTATAAGTCAAAAAATAAGTCAATCTCAAATACTTTAACAGTACAAAAGAACTTATAAGTTGATTTGTCCTCGAACAAGCTCTTAAAATGTAAGCGATTTTATATTTTAAAATTGAGGCAATATTTTGTAGTTAATTCCAAACAATTTATAGAAATTAGTAAAAATAGTAGCATATGCATCATATGTACAGGTTAAATGCTTCTTTAGTTACTGCATTTTATGTCAACTTACAAATGACTAATTAAATTTATTTTTCTTACATTCGACTGACTCACTAAACTTTAGTTTTTTAACAAAACGTTAATAATTCCGTTAAGTCATGTTGACTTTAAACAATTTGTCACATCAGATTCCACATAAAGAGAGAGAAAGTTGACATGAAATTTTTTAAGCTGACATGTGGTCACTCTTAAGTAGAAATGAAAGAAGATTAAGTAAAAAATTTAGCCAAAAAACATGTAAAAATAAAATAAAATTTTAATTATTTTTGTAATTACTGTTCATATTCTTCTACCCATGCCTCAATCAATTTGTTTGCTTCCAGAAGTACTAGTTAGTTGCATGATGCATTCATTCAACAAATTAGCTATAGAAGAAAGATTGGTAACAAACTAGATAAAATAAGCTGGAGAACTTCATGGGCATCAAGCATATGTATATATTCTAGCAAAGGGACAACCAATCTAAAATGTTCCAACCTAAGTGTTTTATAATATTCCCATATCATATAGAACTTAAAAAAATTGATCATTTTTCAGATCTTTAAAAGCCCATTAAAACCAAAAGCAATTTCACCATTAAAGACAAACAAAACATTAAAAAATCAGCACAAAGTTCATTATATTGTCTGGAGTTCTTTCTTTTAGATTAGTAGTGTTTCAGATCTAAATATACCATGAAGAAGTCAAAACCATGTAAGAATTTTATAATTTTCAGATCTAAATCTATTTGCATCAACGAAGAAGGAGAATAGGAGAAAGAAAAATGAGAGAGATTCATTACGTTGCTTAGAGATCTAGATCTACTATGAAGTCAAACCCATATAAGAATTTTACAATTTTCAGATCTAAATTTACTTGCATCAACAAAAAAGAAGAAGAATAGGAGAGAGAAAAAAGCAACAGAAAGAGGAGTGAGATTTAGCCTATGAAATATGTGCCTAGACTGAATGCTTTAAATTAAAATAAATTAAGCCACATCACATTATAATATTAATATTCCGGTAAAAAACAAACTTCCGTGACAAAAATTCAACGTTTTATTAGAAAATTAAAATTCAACTTTGTTTATAAATTGACCTAAAGTATAGTTATTAAAGAAGAATTTAACCCTATTATAGTCTTATGTACTAAACATGTAAATATACTTCCAAAAAGTCAATGGGGCATTTTTTTTCTCTTTTCTTTTGATTCTTAAATTTTTTATAATATTTATTTGAATTCAAATATTTATAAAATTTAATAATTTATGTATAATTTAAATATATATATAAATAATTAAGATTGTATTATATTAGACCGATCGCGACTCTCGATCCAATATCCCAAGCCCCATGGAATTTTTGGAAGTATATTTACATGTTTAGTACATAATATTATAACAGGGTTAAATACTTCATATATTTCAAGTAACCAACACAAATACAATTAGAAGAAAATCACGGGGTCATATGAGCCGTATCGTTCTTTAAGAACTTAAACCCTCAATATTCATCGGCGTTCCTTTTTGCGCAACACTTTTCGTCGGGCAAATTGCTAGCAATGGCACAAGAACAGGGTGAAACCTACGTAAACCCTCCTCTTCCGCCAGCAGTTGAAGATCCGAACAGATCCACGACGGCGAAGCGTCCTCGCGACGACGGTGACTCGGTGGCGGAAATAACCGGCGGTGTGGTTCCACTGCCGAAGCGGCGGGTGGTATTGCCACAGGACGTATTGTATCGAATAATGCTACCTTCCAGACAAATTGGGAAGGTAATTGGTAAAGAAGGAACTCGTATTCAGAAGATTCGTGAAGATACTAGAGCCACAATCAAAATCGCCGACGCCATTTCGGTCAGTAGTTTTTGTTAGTTTTTCTACTATAAATTGATTTTAAATTGTAATATAAACTATTTGCATAAAAAGTTTTAACATTTTCATTTGTATTGGCAAAAAACTGCTTTAGGATTTCCTTCCAGTGGTTTAGCTAAGCTGAGAATCCTTTAAATAAGAGTAAAGGAATAAACTTTTTATTACCAGGGCACTTTTGAAACCATCAAACTGTAGTCTGAGTAGGAGTTCTTGAATTATTCTCTCTTTTTTTTTCTGTGCATTATTTAATTTGCAGAGCAGGAATGGTTAATGTTAAAGCAAGTCCTGTATTGTGGTATTCTATTATTGGTATAAAAATTTATATTTTTCTCTTGTAATAATAAAAATTACTATCGGGGATATCATTTACTATCTGAATGCTTGGTGGCTAAGTTGATAGACGTGAAAAAAGAAAAGAAAAATAAGAGTAATGGTTGGATAGTTGCTTAAGTTATTAGGTTTTTGATAATTTTGTTCTGGTGGCTTGGTTGCTGAAACCTATGAAATTGGAAAAGTGAACTTTGTCTTTTAAATTGCTAAATTTTGTATGAATGAAGGAAATATGTATAGTGGACTTGTCTATCACATATACAAGACTTTTGGTAACAAAACAAATTGCTGCTATTTGAAATGGCATGTTCTGATACTTGCAAGCAATTTAAAATTGTCATTCTGTTTCTTTTGAGTTTTGACAGGCTAATTAAGTGAGTTGTTAGCTTACTTACTCAACGTCTTTTATGACAATCTAGTTGGGACAAACTGTTGTTAGTTTACTTAAATATTATAATTTGATGGACCCTAGAGTTGCTACCTGTTCACTTCCCTGCTATCTCTAGTGGTGGATGGTTAACTTTCCCCGTCTTTATTTGTTCAAATACTCTGATTATCTGCAAACTGAAAACGGTGGAAAATATCGTCTTTTCTATGATTTACAGCGAAATGAAGAGCGTGTAATCATCATAAGCTCTAAAGACAGTGAGAATATGTTTACTGACGCCGAGATTGCCCTCCATCAGATAGCCAGTTTGATCCTCAAGGTAAGATTATATTTTACTCTTTACGTTTTTATTCAGTTGGTGTCACATATGCTCATAGTTAATGTAATCTATCTCAATAATTTTTTCATCAAAATTTCTTATCTTTATGTGTTCTAGTGACTCTGATGCATGTAAGCATATTCCACTTATTTTAAGATGCAAGGTTTTGTTTCTATTGAGACATTGACAAAGCAGAATTGCATCCTTCTTCTACCGAACACTAGGTCCGATTCGATGATAAAAATGCTACCTTTTCTATCTTAAATTCTATCTAGAAAACCCACAATCTACACAACAGAGTCTAAATACACCTCATGATGCCAAAACAAAAGTTTGCTCAGAAAATGAGATTGTATGTGGGAATCAGCCTCACTCTCCTTTCCTAATACCTATTGTTTCCTTCCTTCCAAATCGTAAATGAAATGCTATATTCCGTACCAAATTACGACTTCTTCACTCCTTGTCTACCTTCACCCCATGCCAAGCCTGCAGCATATCACAGACTAACAGTGGCATCACCAAAGCAATGCCGCAAAGAGTGAATTCAAACGACCATATATTCCTAGCCATCTCATAGTGAAGAAGCAGGTGGTCTACTATCACCTCAGAGTAGCTACACATGGCACATCCTAGTAGCCAATCTACGGCCCTCTTTTGTAAATTATACTGTGTAAGAATAGTCCCTAAAGCAGTCAGCCAGTAGGAAAAAGCAACCCTCTGAGGCTGTCCCCACCCTTTAAATACTCCACCAAGGAACATCATAATCAACCATCTTCATAATAGTCAAGAGAACTCTTAACACATGACCTTTATTCAGTTACACATGAAAAACATGTAATCATTGCATTTTAAGGGGAAGGCAAACACACTCTGAGAGTTTGAATGAATATAGCATCCATGTTTTAGCTAAAGTGCCAAAACCCTATGCTTCCTAGACTCCACATTTACTTCGGTTTGCTCCCTTTTTGGCATTCTTAATGAATTATTATCTTATAAAAAATATAAAAAAAAATCTGAGTGAACAACACAGATTGATTATGAGATTTTAAGGGGTGTTTTTCTGGTCAAAATTTTCGGGTCAATCAGTACAGGAGCATATAATTAGCAATGAAAAGAATATTTTTCCTAAGATGTTACCCTTATCTGTGTCGAATCAGTGCTTGTAGTGAAACAGCTTCCTGCAGTCTAACTTCCTCTCGTTATAATTGTTTGTGCGAGTTATTTAAATTTCTAAGCCATGTCTTTTTCTTAAAAAATATGTAAAAGTTTATTCAAACAGACGCCAGGAGCGCTTCTCTAGTGAATGCATATTTCTAGTCCATGTTATTTGTAGTCTACTGCATCTCAAGGAGAATGGCCTGCACATTATGAAACTACCATATTGTTTGCTTGGTGGTGGTTAATCTATAAGAAGTTGCCTGTGGATTTGAGTTATTTTTTATTTAGAAAGTCTTTAGTAACTCTTTAATTGTTTATTCTTTATTGATGGAATGTTTTTTTTTCTTCTTGTTGTATAGGATGATCATAGTAATACTGAATCACTGAAAATTGGTGCCATGCATGTGGCAGCAAATACATTAAGACTTTTGATTGCTGGTACCCAAGCAGGCGGTTTGATTGGTGTTTCTGGTCAAAACATAGAGAAACTAAGGAACTCTTCTGGTGCAACTATCACTGTGCTTGCTCAAAATCAGATGCCTTTGTGTGCATCTGCTCATGAATCTGATCGAGTAGTACAGGTGAGTGCGTACTTGCTTTTGTTCGCTATGTGAAGATCTTAACTGTGTCAAGCCTTTTGAGAGAAGCAAACAAAGTTCATTTCAGTTCTTACCAAAAAAAATATAAAAAGCAGAGATTATTTCAGTTAATGACTCGATGCTTTATCAAAAGCAGAATACATCACACTCCACTCTCACAGACAGTTGTCTAACTCTGGAAACCACTTGAAGTCCATTCTAGGAAGCATGGATAGTTTTAAGATCATTAAGCATCTTTATCACATAACAATACTTTCAGATACTCTTGGATAATTTTTTTAGTATTTTTTTTTAATGGAATCATATTTTAGAAAATAGGAAGTTTATCCAACAAACCTTTCATGTTAATATATGACTCTTTTTGTAAAAGATGTACAAACCAAAGGAAGATCATATCACAGATAAGTACATAGAGGAAATACTTGAAACATGTTATTATTGGTGGGTAATCACCGTAAATATGTGTACATGGTCGATATATATATATATATATATATATATATATATATATATATATATGTATGTATGTATGTATGTATCTTATCCCAGAGTTTAGATATATCCAATTTCTTAGAAATTGTCGTATCAACATCCATATCTGATATCCCGTATCTGTATCTGTGCTTTCTTAGGATCCCGTCAAATTACAAGCATGTAAATTATCTGTAAAAGAAGCCACCAATTCCAACTCCCAATTGTTTACTTTACTGCTGGAAGTTGCTGAATTAACTAGTAAAGCATTTCGACTTGGTTATTAATTTATATGTGAACCTGAATGCATAAGGTGCAAAACTGCTGATCATTTTTTGGGTCAACAGCCCCTAAGCTCACGTTTTCTCAATTTATATTTGTCTGGGCGTGAACAATTTTTTTTTCTTATTCTTACTTGTATGTTTTTTCTTTTTCTGAAATGGTGTGTGTTGAAAACTCAGATATCAGGCGATGTTCCAGCTGTATTGAAGGCTTTGATAGAGATTGGATGTCAACTGAGGTACATAAATTCGATTAACATCTGCTGGACAATCTCAGTTTCTCTGCCCGCGTTATAATTTAATTTTTATGTCATGATTTGTTTAGGGATTACCCGCCTAAACAAGTAATTTCCATCAGCCCGTCATATAATTATGGTTATCATCGAACACCTCAACAAAGCGTGGACCCTTCTTCAGGTTATTTATGCCTTCAAATCAAAAAATTTGTGTCGTTGAACTGCAGTATGCTGCTGTGTAAATCTTAATATTTTCTTATAACGACATCATCTTTAGGACAACCAATCTTGCAGCTGAATATGTAACTGTGGAGATGATGATTTCGGAAACTATGGTTGGTGGGTTGATTGGGAGGTGCGGCTCCAACATTTCGCGGATCAGAACAGAGTCTGGAGCAACAATCAAGGTTTGTAGATAAATTACCTTAGCTTTTTACTTTAAAAAGAATTATAAGAGAGATCAATCACTTTAGCTACATTTAGAAAGAATTATTGCTTTAACATGCTACTATGTGAAAAGAATATTATTATATTTGACCTTTAATATTTTTGAACATCAAGTTGGAGAAATTCTTTATATTTTATGCTTTTTCCATTGTTTCATAGTCTAAGAGTCACTTTATCCCAATTAAAGAGTTCTTTTCCTTGTTGAGATCCTCAAAGTCTTAAGCTATGAAATCTTTTGATTCTCGATATATATTCCATTTACATTAGCATTGTTACGTAATATGATATGATCACTGTTTTAGGAAAAAAGATTTGATCTCTTCTTGCACCCTGAAGAACTTGGGTAACTATGGATGGTGGATATATGGGCCTTGTGTGTATACTTACATTATTTATTTATATAATGCTTTGATAAGTGATGAGTGTAAATGTTTAATTCAAGAATGAAAACATCAAGAGATTCATAATGATTAGAAGGGGAAAAAAGAAGAAGAAAAGAGGCGGCATTAGCATCTAGATAGCTGGTCACTTGTTGCGTCTTGAATTTATTCAGTTCTTAAATTAAATCTAAATTATGGGGGGAAAGTAGCTAGAATGTGATGGTAGGAATACTGGAGGCCAGTACGATTTCAATGTTTAAACAATTCAGTGAGCTCAGTTTCTCTGTAAAACCTCTTTACTAAGTTAAGGAAAGATTAGGATTTTTCTTTGGGAATGATTTCTTGTTTTTCAGTATGTTAAGGGTGGTTTTATATGGCCATGACAATTGTGTGGAAAATACTATTAGTATAACAGTAATAGAAAGAAAATTGAATTGAAATGCATGGAATACAAACTGATGTACAAACAAAATATGCATGTTACAAAATAAATGACATATAATTGAATATAAAATGGTGCAAGGATTAAATGACTATTACTTACAGCATTATTGCTATTGTATTTTGAAAGGAATTTTTTTATTTTAGAAAAATTATAATTGCTAATTAGGGCTGACAGGGAGATTTATATGCTTGCAAAAAATATTGAAATGAATGCAGTTTTGTAAGGCTGTAAGCAGGGCCACGCTGCTTGAGAATGGCTCATTTAGATCATCTAATTAATTTGGTCGTCAATTCTACTGGTGAGGTTTTGCTGCAGGTTTTTCTTTTTCTGTACGGACCTTAAGTGTCTTATTTCATTGATTTGAGCTCAGACCAAAGCTCAGTTGTGGTCAAGTTGAATGAAAGCTGATCAACACAATTTTTTGATTGGGCTCGACTTGGCTCATTTAAGTTTAACTATGATGTCAAGATTCACTATTTCAATATTTTGCGATATTTAAATTGCACTATTCATCAAATTTAGAGTTTCACTCTCTGGATTTCGTTGAGGTTGATGAAAATATGAAGGTCTGTTCTATCACTTTAAATGTTTGGCTTTCAATTGTTTCAGTAGATTATGAATTATATGTTTATTACTGTTCCGTATTTCTTTAGTTTCATATAATATTATGTTTGCAGGTTCATGGTGGGAAAGGTGAACAAAACCTTAGGCAAATCCATCTGGGCGGTAGTACTCAACAGGTCAATTTTTCTTTTTTTTATTTGTGTTTCTGTTTAATTTACTCAGTTGTGGTTGCAAATGCTGTATAGACGGATGGTTTTGACTTTTTACCACATGTCCTGATCTTAGGAGATGTGGTGTTCAACACTAATCTACACTACTTTTTTGCCGAAGGTTGTTTTGTATATGACTTAGTTTATATATTGATTTTTTTCAAATTAC
Organism: Hedera helix; assembly: GCA_947179155.2. Taxonomy (NCBI): domain Eukaryota; kingdom Viridiplantae; phylum Streptophyta; class Magnoliopsida; order Apiales; family Araliaceae; genus Hedera; species Hedera helix. The sequence goes on from OX359272.1 coordinate 5,673,150, forward strand.
CCTTATGTTTCTCTTCTAAAATGAGTCTATGAAGGGATATTCATACTTCAAACGTATGTTTTATTCCTTCAATTAAAAAAGAGAACAATAAGTATGCCACATATTTAGGCGGAAAATTAATCTTTTTTCCCATTAAAGTTCTCTAATGAGGCCCAACATTGAGAGGATGTGAGCCTCTTGGATACCAAGGTTGAGGGGTAACCACTAACCAAAATCCTGTGGTTGGCAAATAATGTTAACAGGTACTCCTTGAAGCAACTCTCTCTATTGTAGACGCACATTCACACCCCACCAATAGGTCCATTGTGCAACACCTGTCATGCAAAAGTAGGAAATAGAAGAGCTGTAAGAAGGGAAAAGATCTAAGTAAATGTGAATAATATTTCAACTCTTATTTCCTTCCTCATGAGGAAGAAATCAAAAACCGGAAATAGGAAAAGAGAAGAAAAATCCGAAAGTTATGGAGAATTCAGAATGCCCCTGAAATGCTGGCATATTTATTTGATTGACCTCAAATTGTTTGAAGAAAATATCTACATTTTAAGGAAGTTTATTGGTGTAATTTATCATGTGTATGTGTGTAGAGAAAATACAGAAGTTGTACTCCTGAAAATCAGATTTATTCAATAGATGATGTGAGTGTCTGTCCTATTGCTCTATAAATTGAGATATGTATATTTTGATATGGACAATCCATTCTTGCAACCAAAACAAATGTAAATCTCTACTCATCAAAAAATAAATAAATTTGCAAATCTGTACTTATTAAAAATAATAAATAAATAAATTTGCAAATCTTCTCTAATAAAGAAAAATAAATCTGCAGGGGTTTTATACATTTTTGCTCAGGCATCTGATTATCTTTCTGGATGGCTTAACAGGTAGCATTGGCAAAGCAGAGAATTGATGAATACATATATTCTCAGTTAATACAAGCTGGTGGCCAACAATCAGGGTAATGCTCATCCTCTCAACATTGTATTTCCTTTGGTAGTGAAATTATATTAATTTCTGTTTGATACTGGGAGAGTATTGCTACTCTCATCCTACTAAGTTAATGTCCAGCTGGAACCTTTTAAGTTAATCTATAAGAACGTATTTGTTTTAGAAGGCGTTTACAAGAATATCATTTTAATTCACCGTCCACCTGGGAGCTTGAACCATCCCTTGAGGACAGGAGTCCTTATGGTCTTCTATTGTAAGTATGCCCCCTGTGAGAGTTTGTCATTGGATCCAATAGCATTCCGTTAGATAGGACTAGATTTGATAAATAACTTTTGGATAGTATTATGACAGAAAGATCCATTAGATAATGAACTGCTGGTTCAAAACCATCTCTGACAATTAATCACATTCGTCTTACCCGTGTCTTAGGTACAGAAGGCTTGCATTTTTTTTCCTAGGTGGAAAGGCATACACTTCAAAGAGTATGTATAATTGTACAAGGTCATTATGTTGGGCATGCATAGAAGAATGCTTTTGAGTTGCCAGAACAATGATTATGAAATTTTCAAAAAAAAAGTAATTTTCGGGTATTTCTGTAACAGATGTTAGGGTACGTGTCAGGCACTTTGTGGTTTTTTCTTTAAATGTATAAGTTAAAAAATTATAATTGTTAGAATTATAATGAGAAAACTAATCGAAGTATCAGCACGACAGCACATGATATGTAACAAATATATTCCTCATTTTCTCTATTAACGAGTAGTCGATGTGCAGTGTCCTTTGGTGGGGTTCTTTTAAATATACATTCAAATTCCTGTTCTCAACTTCTTGTTTTTTGTATCTCTGTATATTTACATTCCTGTACTCAAACAAAGCTGTCCTAATATGTTTCAACCGTGTCCAAGTTATGTTTGTCAAACACTAATTTTCTATTTCCTATTTTTCGAAAAGGCACGTATGTTTGAGCATGTGTTTTGTGTTGTAATTTATGGCGCTGGAAAGGCTAAAGGTAGCTTGTTGTAATACATGGTTCTGCCATCTTAGCAGATATGAGGTCAAGAGTATTTGTATTCATGGTTACATGGAATTTGTGTCAAAATATGAATAGTTGATGCATAATCTGAGAATACTTCTATGATTTGGGTATGAAATCCTTTCTCTCGGTGCAGTAAAGTAACTAGAGACGTATTGCCACCTTATAATGTACCTCCAAGTCACCGATGTACTGCTTGTAACCTGAAAATCATCTTATAGGCAGCGAATATCAGTCATAGAGTTATATTTTAAGATGATTCCCTGAAATAATGAATGGTTGAATTGTTGCAATGCTCTGAATTGGAATTTCCTTTTGTTGGGAGATAACAAATATATCTAATTTCTGAACTTGCAGTGCTCTTGATGCTGGAATGGTGGCACCCCCTCTTCCTATGTTCATGCCGCCTGGCCAAAACCATGCTCCTGCTTTTTATGGTCCACCTTTCCATGCTCCACAGCTATAGGTACAAAAGCAGGCGTATATTTTGTATGGCCTGTAACTGTCACCCATAATGTAACTCTGTTGAGTTTATGCAACAGTGAGATTGTATTCCAGTGATTTGTCTTGATTACATTTTTAGATTACCTATACTTTCTCCTTCAGAGGACATGCCTTTATTATGTTGAATCAAATATTTCTATAGAGGTGTTTTTGGAGTATTATTTGGTGCAATTTTGTTTTTTTGTTTTTCCCCCTCTCAGGTGCCAGGGGAGGAAATGTTTGTACAGTTTTGAATTGTATATCATGCGTTTACTTTTTTCTTGTTTCTCCTGCTACTTCAGCAACTATGGATCAAAAGCTTCTGATGCAGTAATGAGTCTCGTAATAAAAAAGAAATCAGTTTCTTTTGAAAATGCATGCATTCTAGCAAGTTTAAAATATTTGAGATGGCTGACAAGTTACAGATATTTTAAATAAATTAGCAAGCTTTAGAATATACACTATCCGTTTCAAATTATAAAATTATAAGATTAATATGAACTTTTTAAAAATTAACTTGAGACATTTTCAAACGTAAAATTGACAAAATTTAAAAACGTATAATTCTTTTTAAATAATTAATGATATTTATAATTATAAAGACATAAAATAAATAAATTTATTTCAATTTTGAGTTTAAAATTAATTTTTAAAAATTAATATTAATTTTATAATTTATAACAGAAGTGGTAAAGTTCATGCCAAAATGAGATTCTCGTTTAAATAAGATTCATATTGTCAGCATTCCATTTGATCTTCCATCCTAATTAAAAAATATCAATCATTAATGACGAATTAACAATTTCATTACTCTTTGTTTCAGCATAAAATAAAATAAATGAAATAATACTCCCAGAACAAAACGTATATACTGTACCTGGACATGGTACAAGTGGTATTTTGATTATCCAACAGAGAAGTGGATTATGTAGAATAAGGCCAACATGTGATATAAATAATTAATAGATTTGGCTATACCACGACCATAGAGAAGCTGTGCCAACTTCAAATACAAAATTTCCAAAGTTAATGTAATACAAGGGTAAGGATATAGTCTAAGTATACAATTTGACTATGCCACAGCCGTGGATTTCTGCTTTTTAAGGCCGAACAAATTCTCAAATAGTTTTGGGGCCATCGGGGGAAGGTCCATGGGTTGAGGAGCCATGAAATTGACAATCTTTTCGTGAACATTATATCTGCAAAACCATTTGAAGAATTTGGGTATCAGCTTTATGAAAAATTAAAATATGCAGTGCTCAACAAAGAAGATGATCCATCAGTAACTTGCCTGATCTTGCGACTTTTTGAGGCACGTCGGTCAACAATCTTCCGCTTCTTAGTTTGTAGTCTCTTGAGAGCATAAAAAGCCGTCTCTGTTGCAAGCAAGCAGTGAAGAAGTTACAGTGCTGTGATGTTATCCGAGCAGTTTAGATAAAAAAGAAGCTGAGGGGTTACATTGCGAGGTAATGCTGTTCAGGAGTAGCTATAGATGGAAAGTTGATGCAGCGGTACACTGTAGTTATAACATTGATGGAAATTTTGATGCACTAATACTAGAACGTTTGTTTTAATTCCTGTCAGCAGTTTGGTCATTTTCTGTAGAGTTTTTAAAAATAGGGGTGCCAACAGACATTTTTAACATGTTTTAATATTCAAATTATGGAAAGAAGCTGACCATACTGAATGTTCAATGGGCTATTTTCTAGCTATTAGTTACTAGTAAGTCATTTGAAACCCTACAATACAAATGCAAACACAATGCCATGCAAAAAGCTCATAATGCAAATAAAGTAAAAATTGAAGCCTGAATGTCCAAGTTATTGAGTAAAGAAGCGCAATATACAATCAGAGCTAGGAAGCAGGTGCGCCAACCCCCTGCCGCACTGCGCACCGGGTGTGTCAGGGGTGCGGCTTGGGTGCGCACTGGATGTGTCGCTAGAAGTATCCCCGCATTTTGCTTTGAGGGTGCATCGGGGCGCGCGTCTAAGGGGGTGCAACAGGGCAAAAGAAAAGCAGATCTGTGTGTGAGAAACAGAGGGAAATTACCTTTCAGGGCTTATTGCATATTTGATCGCGAGGGAGAAGAAGAGGCAAATCCCATGGCTACTTTACTCAACAACTTCAATCGCTTCAAGCGACAACTGGCATCGTGACTTCGACAGCACTTCTCCAACGACAACACGACTTCGGCAGCACTTCACCGGCAGCGGCACGACAGTAGGTACCCTCTTTCTCGTTCTCTTCTCTCTTCCTCTTATCTTTCTTCTTTCTTCTTTCTTCCTCTTCTCTTAATTCTCTCCTTTTGCTGCCTTTTCTTTTCTTTTGCAGCCGTTTCTTCTTTCTTTTTCTTCTCTCCTTCTCTTCTCTTTACATATTTCTTTAATAGTATGTGTGACCAAGTATTGATTATACTGTCTTTTATGTGTAAGCTGCTTATGTTGATTGAATGATCGAGTATGCTGCTAATGACAATAATAGTTAATTAATATTCCTTTTTTCCTCTTATTTTTTATATTTTTGCAGCTTGTATTAAATAAAATTCCTTTATTATTTATATTTTTAAGACACTGGGTTTTGTGACTTTATGCTCTCATGTTTTGCTAGTGCAAGTCTATGTCGGATGAATGATGATGAAATTATGTATTTAGTTGGATTTGAATGAAGTATATAGTTCTGTGAATATTTTTTTTATCACATATATGATAATGAGATTTTATAACTATTTATTATATATTTTCAAGTTTCATTATTTATGAATTTTTAAGTATTTTTAGTATTTTAGGTGTTTTATTTATTATTATTATTTTTAGTATTTTTATTTATTTTTAATTAATTTATATTTAATTTTGTAAGAAATTGAACCTTGGTTCTAAAATAATAAATAAAAAAGACTGATGGCATTTTGGTAAATAATCAGCACCGGTGGTAATTTCGTAAATACTACAAGTCAACCGCACCAATCACGCATGTGAATGCATCAGCAGGAGACCAGTCTGATACGATGACGTTTTGGGCTGTGAAGAAGTAAAGGCGCATTGCGTGCCAGCCGGGTGGAGCGGGTCAGAGGAATGGACCGGGCTTTGACCGGATTTGAGCGAAAGTAGCGTTTGGCTTGTGAGTATTTTTGCATTAATTTGATTCTGAATTGGATTTCTTTTCCATAATTGCTTAGGATTATTATTATAGTCTTATAAATACATTATGTAGCACTTATTTTCAGGAGATTAACATAGATTAACATACATTAATATAGATTAACATATTTTAGAATATATTAAAATAGAATTAACACAGTTAGGAGCAATTATTTAACGCGAAAGATTCGAGGATTAAAGGCGGATCTTGGGAATTGAAGACTGTGATATGAGTGACAGACGGATATCAACACAGATTTGACTTCTTTTCTTTTCCTTTTATTTTTATAATTTTGAGATGTTGAATTATTTGTGGATAATTTATTATTTAATTATGAATTAATTTTTATTTGAGATTACAATTGAACCCAATGTGTAGTTTAAATTAATTTATTTTCTTTTTAATTAAATTGATTATAATTGAATTGTTTATCATATTTTGTGTGTACAAGTATTTAATTATTTGCATTAATTAATGTGGTAATCTATATGAAGTTAATGAATGGATTATAGTGTTTAGACCTAATTAATTCTTTTGTGCTTTAATGTATTAATTAATTGTGATTAATTATTGGGATAATTTATATGAGAGATGAATTATAAATTTAAATATGAATATAATGACATATGTTTGTGTTTTCTGCGTTGATGGAATTCATAATTCGTGTATAGGATAGAGATATACCTATATGTCATGTAACCTTAAGAGAATCTGTGCTTTAAATCATTTTTAATTGTAATTCACATAGAGATATAGTGAGTTAGTTAATTAGGGTGCTCTCTTTAATTTTATTGTCTTTGGGTCGGATTTAAAGAAAATCGTTTATGTGATCATCGAAAGGTGCATATAAATACCATAAAGAATTCTCGGTTAACAATTTAATATAATTAATTAAATAAAAAGAGAGTGAAGAGATTTGCATGAAGCATTGGGGAAAATTATGATCTTAAGTATTTTTATTCTAATTTAATTCTTTTCATTAGTTTAATTTAATTGTTAATTTTAATTAGTTTTATTTTATTAATTATATTTCGATTGTTTAAATAAAATTAACTTGATATAAAATTAGTGTTTAGTAATTATTATTATTTAATTCTCTGTGAGAACGATACTCTACTTACTAGTATATTACTTGTTGACCGTATATACTTACACGCATATATTCATATAGAAAATACCCAACAATATATAATTATGTATATTAAATAAAATATAAAACATGTGCCCTATCTCCCCGCACTCGAATCTTCATTTTTTAAATTTGACAAACTCATGTATCCCTGTGTTACACACCTGTATACCTTCCACACCTGAATCCTTCCATTTTAGACTTATAGAATAGACCACAACCACTACCGTGCTACTGTCAAGCCCCTGTTGGTATTTGACCAGAGAATAAGAGAGAAACAGAGATAAATAGATTCTGAGAGAAAATGGAGGAAGGAGAACTTGGTGGTGTTTTCTCACCGAGTTCGCGAGTGAGAGAGAGAGAGAGAAAAAAAAAAGAGGAGAACGCAGGTGAACGCTTTACTCATTGATTCAATACACAATTCTCATTTCAGTACTTAAGAAATACTCTTCTCATTACATCTATTTAAAGAAAAACAATATTAAAAATAAACTCTCCTAACTTTTACTACTTTTCTTATCCTTCACTCAAACTTAACTAACTACCCATGTGCTCACATGCTCACTCAAATTGTACTGCCTTCTAGACTATACTAAATATCCACATGTGCTCAGTTTACCTTTGGCCTGACATTCCCTTCCCCTTAAAATTGTTCATGTCCTCGTGAAATAATTCATGTCCTGCTTCTTTAAATTTTCTTGACAAAGTATCAGTTGCAATGTTATCCTCTCCTTTTTGCAAGCAATAATGCAGTCATATCCCAGAAACTTGCCCATCCACCTTTACTGAAGACAATTTACAACTTTTTGTTCCAGAAAATATTTCAAGGATAGATGGTCTGTCCTAATAATGAGCTGCCTTTGTCCTAGATAGGAGGACCACCTCCTTATAGCCTTTGCTACAACCATGAGTTCGTTCTAATCATAAGTTGAGTAAGACTAGCTTTAGGACCTAATGCCTTGCTAAAACAAGCCAAGGGCCTCCCATCTTGCATTAAAATGGCCCCAATGCCAGTGCCTGGTGCATCAGTTTTTACTTCAAAAGTCTTCGTAAAATTTGGTAGAGCTAGGACTGGAGAAGTTGTGAGGGCCCTTTCTAGAGTTGTGAAGGCTTGTTAAGCCTCTTGATTCCATCCAAATTTCCCTTTCTGGATAAGTGCTGTAAAAGGCTTAGCAATGGCCCCATATCCTCTTATAAACTTTCTGTAGTATCGAGTGAGGCCAAAGAAATCTCCCAGTAGCTTGATAGTTCTAGGAATAGGCCAATCCAACACATCCAGCTAGGCACATATGGATATTTGGGTGAGCATGCGAGCATATGTGTAGTTAGTTAAATTTGAGACAAAGATAAGAAAAGTAGTGAAGGGTAGGAGAGTTTATTTTCAGCATTGTTTTTCTTCAAATAACTGTAATGGGAAGAGTATTTCCCAAGTATTGAAATGAGAATTGTGTAATGAATCAAGTAGTAAAGCTTTCAACTGCTTTCTCCTCTTTTCTATCTCTCATAATCTACAGGACTTCACTCAAGTGTTTACAATGCTCCTTCAAGTCTTTAGAATATAATAGGATATCATCAAAGAAAACTAACACATGTTTTCTAAGGAGGGGCTGAAATACAATGTTCATAGATTTTGAATGGTGGCAGGGGCATTAGTTAGCCCAAAGGGCATAACTGTGAACTCAAACAAACCTTGGTGTGTTCTAAAAGCTATTTTTTCAACGTCTTTTTCCCTTATTCTAACTTGGTGGTATCCAGTCCTTAGGTTTAGTTTGGTGAAGAATTTGGCCCCCCTTTAGTTCATCTAGCACCTTATCAATGAGGGGAATATGATACTTGTTCTTGATAGTGAGAGAGTTGAGGTTCTTATAGTCCACACAAAGCCTCCAGTTTCCATCTTTTTTCTTCACTAGGAGTAAGGGAGAAGCATAAGGTCTTTAACTAGGCCTTATGATTCCATATTGCAGCAATCACCTATCTTTCTATTTCATTTTTCTGGTCATATGAGCATTTGTACGGCCTGATGGAATATGGAGAAGAGTTTGCTTTCAGAGTTATGCCATGATTAAGGTTTCTTTTTGGTGGCATTTCTTTTTGTACTTGAAAAACATCAGCAAAGCTGTCAAGGAGAGTTCGTATTTCTGGGATGGTAGTGGCAGGGATTATAGAGTAACAACTGGAGTTGGGTTGTGGTGGCATTCCTGCTGTATGAGCATCGAGAGGAAGTGAATGTACAATCACTAGGAACCCTTTCTCCTGTTCATTAATGTGCTCAACTAGACTCTCTACGGTGATCATTTTTAGTTTTGGACTAGTATTGTTATTCTGTCCTTGTAGCTGCACCATTTCCCTCGCATATTTGAATTGTAGGGTTAGCTTCTAATAATCAAAGGTGGGTGGTTGGCCCCAGCTGTTTCAACCATTGGACTCCTAGCACCATGTCACCCCCTAGAGGTAATGTCCTGACTGCATCCTTGAAGAAGAATTCTCCCATTTTCCATTTAAACTCTGAGCATTGCTGGCTGGTGGTGAGTTGACTGCCATCTGCCACATAAACTAGCATAGGTGAGGAGGAATCACGTTTGAGCCTCTGTGCTGCCTTGGGATCTAGGAAGTTATGGGTGCGCTTCCCCCATCAATCAGTATAGATACAAGCCTTTTGTCAATATAGCCAGTCATCTTCATGGTTTGGGGACTAACTTGCCTTTCCAGTGCATTAAGAGACACTTCAATATTTTCCTTTGTCTGTGAACTTTTTGCAATGTTGTTGATAGGTTCTTCATCATACTGTGGAGGCCTAGTTTACACTTCACAGTTATGTGGGTCTTCACAAATGATCATGAAATTTTACGGAGTCTGACATAGATAACCCAAAGAATATTTCTCGTCACAATAAAAACAAAGGCCCTTAGCCTTCCTTTCATCTCTTTGGAATGCAATAATAGGTATAGGCTTATTAAAGTCTTTTTAAGGATAGGTGAGCATAGGTGTTTTGGTTGTGGGGGTAAAGGGGGGTCTTTGGGCAAATTTACGAATAGGACTTTCATAGAACTTAGCTCTCTTGAAAGCCTGTGACAGTTTCTCAAGGTCAAGTAACTTCACCATCTTTTTGGTTTCATCCTTAAAGCCTCAAATAAAATTCCCCACAAAAGAGTTCTCAGTCAAGTGAGGCAACTTCTCTAGCAGCCTGCCCTAGTGCCTCTCAAACTCATCATATATATTTTCTACACCAGCCTCTTTGAACCTTACAATGAAGTCATCTGCAAACTACCTCCATTTGAGACCTTTCCATTTGTGTAGGTCTTGTACCAGAATTTTGGGGAACCATGAAGGTGCATCACAGCTATGGCTATCCTACTTTGGGAATGGATTTCATAGATGCTAAAATACTCCTCACAGTCTTGCACCCAACTCTTACCATCATCCCCTTCAGTAACGGATGAAAACACCAGTTTAAGGTGTTTTAATTCTCTCCCCTCTTCATCAGCTTCATCATTTTGGTTCCTGCTCCACTGGGCATCATCTTCTTCATTTTTCCTAGCCTTCTTGTTCAGCATAGTGAGGGTTTCTAAAAAATTTCTTGCCCCTTCTCTGTCCCATATGAACTGGTCTCTTGCCCCTTTCCTTACTTCCAAAAGGATTCTCAAATCCATCTTCATTATCTAAGCCCCTTTGCTTCAACAACTCATTCATTCCACCCATGAAGTAGTACATCTTTTCATCAATGAGCTGCAATTTTTCATTTGTGTACTCTCTGTAGCTCAAAAAATCCTACTGCAACATTTGTGAAGGTCCAGCCATATCATAGGAAAGAGAATGAAATTGAATCAAAGAACAATTGTCATACTGAGTGTGAAAAAATTATCGAGTAGCAACAATACTACCTGATTAAGAGTAAGAGAGCTTGAGTAGCTTTATAAGTGTGAATTGGACCTCCTAAGTGAAGCAAACTGAGTATCCAAATGAGAACAAATTTAAATTCCACTAGCTACAACTTACTTAATTTTAAAGAGTGAATGAGCCCACATATCAAGCTATCGCACCAAGGGATCAGAACTAATATTAACACTAGTTACCCACGTAGTAACAAGCACTAATACTAGCAATATAGCATAAATTGTTTAATTTTTTAATAGAAAAACAACTGAAAATTTAGTAACTAAGTTTTTGGCTTTTTGAATGATTAAACTAATGTTAGATATGCTAAACAAGGTAATTAGAGTCACTTAAACACAAACAAAAGCAGATCAAACAAAGTTCAATCACAGAATCTAATTTGTTTTGCCAACCAAGAAGAAATAGAAATTTGTGGATTGTAACATAATTGAGTGTAGTTTTTTAGAATTATAGCTTGGGCTACGTATATATGACTGAAAAGTGTGGGTTTGAAGAGTTACGTACCTGATTCAATTGAACTAACACTTCAATTGGTTGAGTTGCAGCTGTGCTGAAAAACAGAGCCTCTGAGGTGGTTTTTCTACTACTTGATTGTTGAGATTCTGCCTTGTTGGTAATTCTGGGCTAGGAGTAGAGAGTCTTAGAAGTATAGAAGAGACTAAAAGAGGCAGAGTTTAGCCTAGAATTGGGAGAGAAGTTTTCAGAGATTGAAGATAATAAGAAACATAGGATTTAGAAGGAAGAAGATAATGAGTTTCGATCGAACTTATAGCTCTGATACCAATTTGTCATGCCCCTGTTGGTATTGACCAAAGAATAAGAGAGAAACATAGATAGATAGATAGATAGATAGATAGACAAAGAAAGGGAGGAATGAGAGAAAATCGGTGTTTTATCACTGAGTTCGTGAGACAGACAGAGAGAAAGGAGGAGAAAGTAACAAAAAGCTTTACTCCTTGATTAATCACTTAATTCTCATTTCAATACTTGGGGAATCCTTTTTCCATTACATCTATTGAAAGAAAAACAATGCTGAAAATAAACTCTCCTAACCTTCATTACTTTTCTCATCCTTCATTCATATTTAACCAACTACCCATGTGCTTACATGCTCACCTAAATTTACTGTCTTCTAGAATATACTAGAAATCCCTATGTGCCCAGTTTATCCTTGGCCTAACAGCTACCTTACAAGGATATAAAGTATGAAAATGCCCCCTTATCAGGCACCCTCTGACTTTGTAGGAGTGTGTGGACAAAGTTTGATATTTGTAGAATACGACACGTCAATTCTTAAGATTTAAAGATGATGGCAGGCAATGTGAATATGTTGAATGACTGTATATGGAGTGCACAACAGTTATGGATTGCATGTTTTTTAATGCATGATTTAACATACGGTATTATATAAAGTTGGACCAGCTCACCAGATGATGATGAATCAATTGTCTCGAAAAATTCTTTCAATAACTGCTGATAGAACTCGGAGTCATCTAGAAGCTCAGGGTCACCATCTGCATCTGCTTCCTGATAGTATTGAAGGTATTAGTATCTTGTTTAATCTATAGAATATATATTTATAGATAAGAGAAGAATTCAAGATAGCCTCTTATTTTATGTAGGAGAAATATTTCATAAAACAATGAGGAAAGCAATCCGTATATTGGAAGCCAATTAGGTGTTGACATCATTTTGTCTTGTATCTTTCTCTTTTCCCTCGTTTTTCTTTGTTTTCCTGTGAACTTTTTATATATGTATGTACATATTCTATAAATTTTTTGGCAGGTTTTTAATTTTTTTTAATATACTTTTGATGCATCGTTATTCTTTTGATTTATTTTGTTTATCATTTTATCCATTTTTCCTTTATTTTTCTCCTTCTCTTTCTATTCTAGATTTCTTATGGATTCAATTTCAACCTACCCAACTATTTGGGATAAAATGCATTGTTTGAACTGAGTTGAGAAATACTTCAAAAATATAACATTCTTTCATAACATTTAGACCAAAAATAGCACATTCAATGACGGCTACAGATTACATTTAGCAATAACTGATTTCCTAAAGAAAGGAAGTCTATAACATCTTGTTGGGCATTCTATACACCTTGGGGGAATAAGATTCGTAAACTATATTTAGAGATTTAAGGCAAACTCTGAATAATTTAGAGTTTCAGACTGATATTTAAGGGCCGATAAGCACTGGAAAATTGTGCCCGGCTTCCAGTTATAGCGACCCAGAAGAAGGAAGGAGGAGTTTAATGTAGAACCACCAATTATGACGCGGAAGGCAAAAAGATTTGCAATTAAAAAATGGATAAAAAAGAAAAAGTACCCTGTAAAACTCAAGCAGACCCTTGCAAAATTATTCCCATATTCGGGCAAAAAGAGCTAACACTTCCGATAACCGAAGTTTTTGACAAGGTTCATTACAGGACTAAGCCAACTACAATCTATGAATATTCTAAGAAAATGAAAAAATCATCTTTGCAAAAGCTAGTTCAACTGTATTGAAAATTCTTAACCTTATATTTGCACCATCATCTGTTATAGATCATTTAACAATGGGCAGAAAATTAAAAAGTGATGCAGAACCAGTCAATTTTATAGCAGATCTGAATGCACCAATCTCCAATTGCAGGATATTACTGCCATTACAATCTTCCCATTAAAATCAAATGACCACTAACGTATAACTACCATTTCATTATCAGGAAATATAGAATCTTTTATCAATGAGAAAGAATTACTAATTATGAATTATAAGTTCACTAGCTCGTAACCCGTGCCTTTGGCACTATCAAGGGTGAGATTTATCTTAAACTTTGGACGGTCCTGATGCTTTATTAGCTGAGCGAGAAATTCAAAAACAGTTGTGTTTTGTTATATAGAATTGAACCCTCATTTTGTAACGAGATAAAGGAAATGAAACCAAATTCACCAGAGTAGACATACCTCTTCCTTAGTACTGCTAGACGAATCCAGAACCTGCCAAGCAATACAATCACGGAAGCAGAACAAATCAACCACATGAAATGTATTGTGCACACATTATCCATGAGCAAGATAACCAGAACTTATTGATTGATCAAATCAAGTAAAGCCACCAGAACTTACAGTTCCAAATATGGCAATAGCCGATCTCCTCTGTTGCATCCCCTTGACCATTCTACTAGGATCCCTCATATACGCGGCAACTTGATCACTAACATTCTGCAGGTGATTACAAGAATCAGATAAGAACCTTCACAATACAAGCTGAGAAAGGATATCAACTATGCCACTGAACAAACCTGATTAAATGCTTGTAATTTGCCTTTTATAGCAGCAGCACCAGTTGTCAACTGTGTCTTCCTCTGCCACTTATCTATTGATTTGTCTCTAAAAGAAGCCATTCTGTAACATAAGAGTATTAACAATCTCAGTTTATCCAAAATCGTCCAACTGAAGAAATATCAATTTCTCAATGTGAAGTACATGATGCATGAAAACTCAAGTGATAGAACCAAAATGCGCACAATGTTCAATCTCAACCAGTATAGAGTAAATCTTATTTTAATCATTTATTATGAGAAATTAAAATGTTAATGAAGCTTGCAACAAATATTGATTGTTTACAGAAAATATAAATAAAAGAAGCAAGCATCATTGAACTGATAACGGAAATACCTTGCATGAATATGAGATATCTGCAGCCATTCTTGATCTCCTTCCTCATTCAAGTTTTTAGAAGCTTCTGAATGCTTGGTATTTTGTCCATGTTTACCTTTAGATGAAATATTGTAATAATAAGCTGGCAAATAAATATCCGGGGAAGCAAATGTATAAAAACACAAGATTCTCAAAATAAGCCAGAAACCAAATCAGGAAGCTCAATTGGCTTGTTATGTAAGCACATGTTAAATGAACTTATAAGTTTCATGCATCCCTGGATATACCTTCAATTCAAGAGAAACATAAGAATTTTAAATGAGGTTCCAAAACTACCATTGGCCAATAGCCTAATACTACTAATCAAATGAAAGGATAGAAGGTTCAGAATGTTCCTTAAGCTAATTATAATGTTTTGTAAGATTATATAATGATTGGTTAAAAGTAGTGTATCAATTCTCCAGATGACAGAGATAAAAAAACCAAGCAACTTTGCAAATGGAACCATATACGTTGAAATGACCTAATTTTGGAAATTCAGTTCAGTGTCTTGGAAACTGTATAAAATTCCTTACAGTAGAATTTCTCCAGTGATCACTATAATGTACTTGGTGACAGTGTCAAAGAGTCATTGAAGAAAATAAATAAAATCAGTCATAACTTGATATGTTCACTAGATAACAGCAGCAAGTTCATCAACCGGTAAGAAACTACAAGAAGCTATCAAAAGAAAAAAGCAGAGCGTCCGTGATCAAGAGTTTTGGGTCTTGGCATGATACGCAAAACTAGAATATTTAGCATCCATACTATCTTCTCAGGAAAATTATGGCAGACAATTTGGGGTGAGTGTGTGCATGTGTTTTTTTTTGGGGAGGGGGGGGGGGGGGGGGGGGTCGTTGAGAAAGGGATATACAAATTTCTTTCATATAGGCTTATAGATTTCCCTAAAGGTAGTAGTTAATAAGTTGTGAATTTTCCATAGCTTCTTACAAAAATTCCTTAATGGTGATCAAGCTAAGAAAAAATATTCATGGAAAGGTTATATAAATAATGCAAACTGAAACAGACAGATTATAGAAAGAGAAAGAATCTAGAAAAACCGTCAAATTGATCGATCTCTAATAACATCAATGAGAGTACTGCCAAACTCAATTCATAGTATGAAAAGTATATAAAACTATGTAACATACCATCTGGGCCTTGAGTAATAGATGGATTCTTCTCTATTAGTGCCTGTTAAGTGGATCCAGGATCAAGCAAATGCATGAAATATCTAAAGACAGGTCCATCTATTTTTAGTAGATGTATAACTAAAAGAAATATTAGAAGAGCAAAGGCAATTGTTTCATTACAACCAGACCTCCTGTAGTTCCAGTATGGAATCCAAGGTTTTCTTTGATGAGGTAATGAGGTCTGAATATGCTACACTGGTTTCATCGTCAGATTCACAGAATGAAGATCTTATTGGTTCCTGTCAACAAATCATCCTAATTCAGCTCTAATATTCAAACATTATAAATGTATGCATACCTCACACACACAGATGCAATAAGGTAGACAGGTTTATAACACAAAGTGAACCTGTGGAAGTCTATTTGAACTTGAGAATGCTTTCTGCAGCAAAAATCTCAACTCAAGAGTCTTATCCCATAGAGCCTTCAGAAAACATAAAGCAAACGATTAAATAAAGAAAGAAGATGAGAATCAATGAATCATACAAATGATTTAGCAAAAACTAACAAACACAACAAATTTATACTAAGAGTGACAAACATCTGTAATTTATTCGGAAGGATTTTATAATTACTTTTGATCACTGTGAAAGACAAATTATGCATAAACCATGGTCAACTTGGTGGGCGAAGATAGGAATACTAAAATCAGCATGCATGGATATATTAAATAATGATGTAATGGCTAGTGGTCTAACAGAATGTCATCCTAAGCAGGATAAATTGGCAATAAGATACAATTAGAGTACACAAAATTTATTGGAATTAGTATGTTGAGTTGACTGGTAGTACAGTAAGTCAAAACATCATACCTTCTGGTTTTTCACTGCTTGGCCTTTTAGAAGATCTTCATCCTTTTGACGCTTCAAGTTCTTCAAAAGATCTCTAGATACAATTAAATAGAGCAAAAAAATTACTTATTCATAGCGTGTGTGAATATGGGTTAGTCATTCGATATGCTTTAATTACTACGAAGACAAAATTCTGTCAAAGAAACAGGGGACCGACAGAAGATGATTATAAAGTAATTGCATGCCAGCACAATACATGCCTTGCAAAACTATATGCAACAGCTGCTACCTCTATTTTAATTATAATTACTTTTCCAGACACAATATCGCGTAATTATATATTGCTCTTTCTCATACGACTTGACCAATCAAATGTCTAACCCATATACATTTTACAACTAACGTAACAATGGTTTCCCAAACAATTATTATTTGATTATTTCGACACGAGTTCCTATATCTTCAAAGCAACACCCACCTAACAGTTTGTTCTACTGTGAAGTTATTTTCCGCTTATATGTAAATGTATTGAATCAAAAGGCACAAAAAGGGGTAAATCAGCTATAGAACCACTTTACCCCTAAGAAAAAACTATCCAAAATTTTATATAAAAATAATAAAGGGCAAAACAAGGCCCAGATAAGAGCAATCAGTCCAGATACAAAAAAGTATGCAGCAGCAATGCCTTCGATCTAACTATAGCCAACTCCTCATTTACAAATTACAAAAGCTCTACCATTTCCTAGCACAAATATTCCAATCTACGACATAGTGCCCCATGGGCCCTTTATCCCTCTCCTATACAAAATCTAGCTGAACCCAACTTTAGCAGAACTAGGCATAAGCCAAACAAATTCCAAATAATGGAAACATATATTTCAATATTACTCAGCAATCGGTAAATGGAGCAACAGATGTTCCACGCTCTCATCTCTCTCCAAATTAGATGTTCCACAACTCTTCAAGTACTTGATTAAATAAATTAAAACTTAGAAAACCTTTAGATGTTGGAGCATATTACTTTGTAACTACATAAATATACATTTCGTTAGTGTCAAATTAATATGGACACAAAGCTCAGAGCCATCATCCAAATTAGAATCACCCCTATATTTCTTTTCAAAAACATCAAGACCCAAACACAACGGTAAATAGAGAGAGGTCTTACTGCTCCTCGTGACGAAGCCCCATATACTCTTTCTCTAATTCTTCAATCTCAGCATTATTCCTCTCTTCAATCTCAGCTTCATGCATTTCCTCTTCATCCCCTTCGTCGTCATCATCATCTTCTTCTTCTTCTTCTTCCAGCTCATCACTCTCATCATCAAATCCATACCCTTTACCCTCATTTTCCCCCTATATCATTTAAACCCTCCATCAATCAATATAAATAATAACAAGAACAGGAATAATAACGGAATTGCAGAGCTGATATTGCTCACACTATAATACCAAAAATCCCCCCCAACCCCACCAAAAAATAATTTTAAAAAATCGAACTTTTCTATGCAATATCCTGTGAGCAATAACACTAATTGGGGGGGGGGGGGGGGGGGGGGGGGGGGGGGGGGGGAAATTAAAGCTTTGACTTACATAATTAAGCATTTCTGAGTCTTCTTCCATAAAGAGATCGCCTTCGGAACCAGTGTCACTCTCTTGTACCTTTCTCATTCTCTTTGAAGAAGATTTCTTCGCCATTCTTAAACCCCAAAATTTGATAGAACTTTAATACCTCAAAATTTCAGTTAAGTTTTGTACTAAATCCTAACTACTGCACCCTCTCGTTT
This sequence comes from Hedera helix, assembly GCA_947179155.2. NCBI lineage: Eukaryota > Viridiplantae > Streptophyta > Magnoliopsida > Apiales > Araliaceae > Hedera > Hedera helix. The sequence goes on from OX359272.1 coordinate 5,691,232, forward strand.
ATATATGTGCTAGGGTTTTAGGTTTTAGGTTCGCCTTAAAGCGAACTTGCAGAGTTTGAGGGGAGGTCAGCTGAGTTGAGAGGAAGAAGGGGAAAGGGTTGGCTCAAAGTCTAAACGATAATTTAATGGGCTTTTATATCGGCCCTCTCCAAAGTCCACAGAGAGCCCATTTCATATACCGGATTAGTATTCCAATCCAATAATACTCTTTACCCAATTAATTTTTAAGAGTCTTGCTATATTTTGTAACAAAATATTTTTATTTTTATTGTGACTATATATAATAACATATTTTATAAATAAATATAGATATATGGATAATTTCTAAATATGTCTACTCAATACATATATCATTTTTTTATTATTATAACTACCCGACCCACACACATAATTACTTATATTCCATCATTGTTCCATAATTATATATATATATATATATATATATATATATATATATATATATATATATATATATATGTTATCGATTTGTTAAATTAAAACTTAATATTAATAAATAAATTTTAAATGTTAGTACAAACAATTATAATTAATACAAATTAATTAAAAAGTACTAATACTTGTCATATTTGTTATTTTCAAAACTTAAACGGATTCATATAAATATTGAATTTTAAAAAGTCAAAATATAACTATGAGACTATATTTGTTTACAAAAAATATATTTGAAATTTGACTATTTTTATTAATTTAATAGTATTTTATCCCATGATGGGGGATTAAATAATCCTATGGATTATATTTTTTATCATTCTTAAAACTATTTATATAGGATTATATAATCTCATGTAAAATTTGGAATTAATAATCACCCTCATTTTAAACGATTAAGTTGCTTGATGAGACTAATAATTCAATATTAAAATATTAATAATTCATCATCAAATGATTAAATAGTGTAAAATATTATTAAATTAACATAAATAGTAAAATTTCAAATATATTTTTTACAAGTAAACATAGTCTGAGTTTTTAATAGAGATAGTATTATTATATTATAATTTGTAGAAGGTGAAAGTTGAAGGATAAAATATGAATCTCATTAAACTTAGAGGACAAAAGAAATTTTCACATTTTGGAGGATACAAAAGGGAGAGATAAAAAACATGGACAAAATATGTAACATAAAAAAAAAAAAAAAATTGCTTTTAATAAGAAGAATTTAGTAATACCAAGAGCTATTTCGTTTATTTATTCCGAAAAGGTAAACTAATTTTAAAAATTAAAGTTAATCTTAAATTCTAAACCAAAAAAAAAATTAAAAATTTTAATATTAATCTTATAGAAGGTAAGAAAAAAAAAATCAAATGATTGAAGTGATATTTATAAGGTCTATATTTTTTCCCCATAATATCCAGAGCATCAAAATTTATATATTAATTAAAAAATGGTGTACCGTACATCATAATAGTGTGATGTACGAGAGAAATGGAGTGCGCAAAATAAAAGAAGGCAATGATTTAGAGAGGGCTTGATAGTAATTTTCTTTGTTCTTTCTTTCCATTATTATATTTTGATTAACAACGCATAAGTTCAATGTTTGACTCGTTAAAATTAGAGATATATTTTAATTTTTAAAATTAATATAATTTTATTTAAATTTTAAAAAGAGGCACTAAATATAAGAAAATTAATATTAACCGAATAAAAAGTATGTAATTAAAATAGTTATACTGATAAAAAATGTACGCTTATTAAAAAAATAAGACGAAAGATCAAAATCCTTATAGTTAAAGTTGTATTTGTATAAAATTAAATAATTGTCTCGTTCCTAGATTTTTTGATTTTTTAGTATCACCTCCCAAATATAAAAATTAGTAATATTTTTAAATAGTTTATAATAATTACATCACTCCTCTTGATAATTTATTTTTCTAAAATGCTCTTATGGCTCAAATTTTAGTTAAACTTTAGATTTCACCATTATTGCTCATAATAAGATAATTAATAATATCAGAATAATAATTATATTTTTTAAATAATAATAAGTATTTTTAAAAATATAAAATATTATTAAAATAAATATAAAAATGTTATAAAATTTATACTTATTTTATCAGTATAAATATTACTTTGATATCGTCATAATTAATTAGAGCGTGTGAATAAACAATGGCATTGATATTATCATAAATTTATTTGATATTTTTATAAAATTAAATGAGAGTCAATTATAAAAATATCAAATTAATTTATAAAAATATTAATTTTTATATGAAATTAGTATTTTTATAAAATTAAATAAAATTTATTTATAAAAATATTAAATTAATTTATAAAAATATCAATTCTTGTAAACAAAATGAAGCGGAAGAAGACTCTCATAATTACCCAATGATTATACGGAAAGGCATGTCGGGTCATGAAAAGACAATGGGGAGGCGCACGACTTGTAATCAGTGGGACAGTGTGCTCCCACGTGGGCTTGCATGGCATGTTTTTGCACGTGAACTCATGCATCTTCCCCACGTGACCTACCCCATCTTCTTTGTTTCCTTTCCATTCTTCGCCACTCACTCGAACTGAACTTTGCTCTGTTAGGTTTTATATGTCATGAAAGATATATACCAAAATTCATATTATTGAATATTTAATTAATGGTAATAGAATTGATAATATCTTATTATTTTATTTAGTTTAGTAGAAGGTATTTAATTATCAGTAATTATTGTTATAAATTCAAGATTATTAGATATATTTTTCTTAAGATTCTCTTTTTACTAAAATACAACGCTTAAAATAAGCCCAACCAATTAATTCAATAATATTTAGTAAAATATATTAAAAGTTTTATCACTCTTATAAAATAATAATTCATAATATATTCAATTATTAGGTAAAAAAATAAAGATAATTAATTACGTAAATTAAGCACAATACTCCTTCTATTTTATATTATATATTACTAAAAAAATATGCACACTTATTAAGAATAACAATTAATAGTCTAATTTTAAAAGAAAAATAACATTATTATCCTTTATTAGGAATTGAAAAGGAGAGAAAAAAAAAAGAATAGTTGTTTGATTGTATAAAATATTTTTAAAAATAAATAAATATATATATATATATATATATATATATATATATATATATATATATATATATATATATATATATATATATATATATATATATATATATATATGGGTATTATAAGAAAGAGAATTTAAGGTTCTCCTATATATATATATATGCAAATGAAAATTATTTTAAAATATACAAAATAAGTTAAAATGTCAATTATAATGCAATGGAGGGAATAATAAATTAAACAACAAAACAAACGAATAAGGACAAATAATTGTCAAAATAATCAAAATGAAGAAGAATGTGCTATATATGGGTATTTGTTTGGTAAACTTTTTGTAATTTTGTGATAACAGGGATATTTATGTCAAAATTACTTAAATATGATGAGTACCTTTGTTTATCGAAAGATCTTAAAACGACTAATATATAATAATTAAGGATAACTCGTGCCTGAAGGCACGGTGTAACTAATATAATAGTTGAGTACTGTATTCAATATTTTTAGATTAAAAAAATTAAAACTGTTGTGAGCTCTCAGTTCCATAATAGAACTAATAGTCCAATCATTAATATAAAAAGATTGATATTCAATTCAGTCATAGTTTCTTTTTTAGGCAAACATTAGTGTGCAAAATTAGTTCTTGGCAAGTTTGAGCAATTAATTGTTTGATGATAGCGGGCTTAAATTTGTGTAATATAGTATTTTCGAGTATCCCACATACCTTTCATTTATTGACAAAACGGAATAAAAAGTTTGGCAACATTTATTTGTCTCCAGTATCTCAAACCATTAATCAATATGATCCATGAACAGTATTTTCTGTGGAAAAAGGATAGTACTGCAAGCCATTTGGTGGGATCCAATGAGAAACAAAAAAGTTGTAAAAATTCAAAAGAAATGTTTTTTGCATATATACCCAAAAATATAAAATAAGCCATCTAAGTCTAAACAAAAAAATATTGTCATAACATCAACTAAATTGCATTACCATAACATTTCTTCTTCTATATTTTTTCTTGAAATTGGACAAAAGATTCTCATACCATGAGTCAGGACCTACTACAATAGTTGCTATCGAAGCTGCAAAAACATCAAAGAGATGATACGTAATTGCTTGTGCCTGAAGGCACGGGGCGTAGATTAAAATTTCAAAAATACTCTATTACCTAAAGATTCTTTGCAACCTAAAATAACTTAAAAATCAATTAGAATGAATCTGAATCGTTCATGCGATTTCTCGCCCAAATCAATTTGTATGTGGAAACATAACAACCGCAATACCCGAAAAACAGGAAAAGGGCGTCGATGCTAAAAGGGTGACTCATATTATTTGTGTGCAATTTTTTTTATATTTTATATTATAATCATAATAATAATAATAATAATATTAATTATTATATTTATTATTATTATTATTAGTAGTAGTAGTAGTAGTAGTAGTAGTATTAATATTATTATTATTATTATTATTATTATTATTATTATTATTGTTGTTGTTGTTATTACTATTATTATTATTATTACTACTATATTATTACTATTATTATTATTATTGATATTATTATTATTATTGTCATTATTATTATTATTATTATAAAAATTATTATTATTGTTATTATTATTATTATTATTATTATTATTATTATTATTATTATTATTATAATAATAATTGTGACGACCCCGAATCCGGGTCCCTCGAACCTCGAATCCAGTTCAACACTAGTACTACCTTTTTCTTATTGTTCATGAATTACAACAATATTATAATTGATAAATAATCATTTATTTATAATTTTACAACATCTCTTTCTATTCCAGAATCGCAATCTTTATACATTCCTAGTATGTCTCAATATCATATATGATACAACATTTTATTACAATCAATTTGAGTATTTAACACTCATATTACATACCAACCAATTCTTATACTACACAATCATTTTACCTGTCCAATTCAGACTGATATCTACAATGGTCGTGCTAGACCTTCAGTGAATGTAATATGCATTCCTATTTCTTGATCTTTAACAAAACTTTGAATAACTTGCACTATATGAAAATGTTGATTTTAAGCAAAAATAAGCACGACGGCTCAACAAGTTTTACAAATACACATAGCACATTACATGCTTCACATATTATACATACTCTGCATTTTATTTTTACATCATGTATTTCATGTTTTTCATTTTATGAATGATTCATACTTCTTTATGCATCTCATACGATAAACAACTAGTATCTAGCAAACATGCTTCATATCTGAACATATTTCACATGTAACCATATCTCATGTTATGCGTTATGCACATAACACAAATATCATCAATATATCTCCATATCCATAATTTAATAACACATTGTAGCATAGCAATGCACATAGGAGCAAGTTCTGAAACACTAGCCTGGTTTGCTTCTACAGTTTACGCCTATTTGCGTCTTTTGTTCAACCTACAATTTATATATAAAATTGACATAATCATTAGTTACAATGACTATAAATTAGTCTTAACTTAAGACCTTAACTTCAAATTATTAACTCTTAAGATGTCCGATAAACAAACGCTTAAGTTCCGGACAAAAACCTTAGCCCAAATACAGTTCAGACATAACGGGTATGCTTAACCAACTTACGCATTCACTATACGTTCATTGTACGACCCACTTTTATTAAGTTGTCTAAATTAGTCGCAAGCGGACTATTTACATCGGTTAAACATTCTTCTTTTATATAACTTAATGATTTAGACATTTAATAATGTTACCAAATACCCCAAAATATTATCTACCTTTGATAATATACATCTACATTCAAATATTATTAATCATTTAATAATATTTTACTCACTTATTAATATTATTAACTATTTAATAATATTTTAATCACATATTAATATTATTAACCATTTAATAATATTTTAATCCCTTATTAATATTATTAACCATGTACACTTGGGCGTCTAAACGCCGTGTACTTTGGCTGCCAGACTCTCTCTCAGTAGTTTGGCCATAACTTTGTCATACAGAAATATTTTGAAGTAATTTTTTAGTCTAAATTCATTAGAAATTCATGATCTACAATTTTTCTTTAGATCATAAATTTAAATTCCAAACGGAACAGGACTAAAAACTGCTCACAGGGACAAAGTGAAAACTAAAATCACAAATCCTTGGTTTTAAAGGTTCAAACTTGAATAAAATAAACTTTACACCTCCAAATGATACCAACTTAGTGTTGTTGTCTTCTTAACTTCTTGTTTTACAATATTTTATGATTCAATCACATTTTTGAAAACGTTTTGACAATAAATTTAAGATCAAACCGCTTAGGGTTTCAAAACGCCCTATTTTGCGATAAAAGTCATAACTTGCTTATTTCTTCAAAAATTTTAATCGTTCAAGTTAGGTTATCTTCATAATACATAAACCTATCTTTCAAGACTCTTAGATCATAAATATAACCCACACATCTCAACTCATAATCATCAACCTAGTTATTTAACTAAGGTTTTACAACCAAACATGCTCATATGACTATTTATTCCGTCATTTTACGTATCACACATATATAACACATATCTAGCATAGCTCACCATAGATCTTCATCACTTAGATCATTCCATAACCAAAATTACTAAAACTTATATTTAACAAAATAATAAATAAGGTTTAAGAAACTTTTAAACTTTCTATAGAATTCTTCTTCTTGGAAATGGTTGGAACTCCCTATTGATCTTCTTGCTCTACTCGAAAATGACTAACACCCTTAGTGTTTGAGCTCTCAAACTCACAACTCTCACCATTTAGCTCTTATTTTCTCTAGAGCCTCTCTCTCTATAAGTTAGTGCAAGTAAGCAAATGAGCAAACAACCAATACAAGGACGTGGATGATGTTATTTATAAAACCTCCCTAATCACCATCAACTCCTACTAATCAACTAGCATTGGTCAATTAGAGGCTAATTTAGGCTTACTATAGCATGAATGACCATTTGGAATGACTAGCTTGATTGACCATGGTGTGACACGTTACATGCAATTTTTCCAAGCTAGCAAAACAAGTAACCAATTGAGTATATAACACTCAATCACCAAACTCACCAACATTTAACCTTGGTCATACAATACTCAACCTTAGTTAAGGCTCATCTTATTTATATATATATATTTACATATCTCACAAAACTAACCACAATGTGGTTAACTCTCTTCCTTAAAATGACTTAGGTTGGTCCACACACCCAACTATGGTCTAAACTCATCATATAAATAGATATACATATTTTATTATTTCCTCAATTAACCAATGTATAGTTAATTCTCTACAACATCCAACCTAAGGTTACCTACCAATTCTACTTTGGTGAATTATATACATGCATAATTGTATCTATAATATTCTTCTTACAACTAACACATGCATAGTTAAATCTTTAATTTATTTACTACATAGGGTTACTCAATTAACTCATTCATAGTTAATTCTCAACACCACCTTTATTTACCTAGCAATTAACTAATGATTGGTTAATGCTCTCTCTTATTTACCAACTAGGGTTATTCAATTAACCATACATTAGTTAATTCTCTACACTAAATCAATACTTGAAAATATTTTTCCAACACATTGACCAACATTTGACTTTTAATGGTTTGGGCTACATAACTTACTTTTTATTGGGTTATCTTCTTTAATTACCCATTTCATGCAAACATTCTCATATTGGGTTAACATCTATAATTTCTTTTAGACTAGTTCACTAATTAAATTACTTGGACTATTCATGAGGTTAAATGTTTAAATTTATTTAAACCTCTCTATAATTATCAACAAGTCTTTCAACAATTACATAATGAGATTGTTTTAAAAATTCACTTTTTAATCCTATGCATCAACTTAATAATTAAGCTAATTACTTAATTAATCACTTCTTATTATTACCATTCTAGGCAATAATTTTAACTCTTCTATAACTTTAACTCAATAACTAATATAATTAAATTAATTAATTATATTTCATGACCTTTTTCTTTACTTCATATTTAAACTAATTAATTTATTAGTTTTATTGAGTATTAATTTACTCCTCTTCTTATTTGGCTGACAATCACACTTTAGGTTTATATATTAATATAACCACATTCACTTCTCAATTGAATTTATTTCCTTAATAAATTCTCTATATGCATCATTAAAATATTCTCACATTTAATTTCTAACAACTACATTATGTTAAAAAAAAATGTTTACCCATTTTCTACACATCTTACTTCGACAACTCTATGTTTTAAACCATAACCTTTAATTAATTATTTCAAATCTTATTTACAATTCTTGTAAATATTTGAGATATTACAATAATAATAATAATAATAATAATAATAATAATAATTATTATTATTATTATTATTATTATTATTATTATTATTATTATTATTATTACTATTATTATTATTACTATTATTATAATTATTACTATTATTATTATTATTACTACTATATTATTACTATTATTATTATTATTATTACTATTATTATTATCATTATTATTATTATTATTATTATTATTATTATTATTATTATTATTATAAAAATTATTATTATTATTATTATTATTATTATTATTATTATTATTATTATTACTATTACTATTACTATTACTATTACTATTACTATTACTATTACTATTACTATTACTATTACTATTACTATTACTATTACTATTATTATTATTATTACTATTATTATTATTATTATTATTATTATAATTATTTTTATTATTACTACTATTATTATTATTATTATTTCTATTAGTGTAATTATTATTGTTATTATTATTATTACTATATTATTGCTATTATTATTATTATTATTATTATTATTATTATTATTATTATTATTATTATTATTATTATTATTATTATTATAGTGTAGTGGTGAATTTGATTTGAGCGGAAAATATGAGTGGATAGATTTTTGAAAAAAAGATATTGAATTGGGGGGGGGGGGGGGGAAATGAGAGATATATTAATGATCATTAGATGTTGAAGTCTCAAATGATTTTAGACTGTTGAATGTTGAAGCCTAAATTGATTTGATACCGTTAGATGTTGAAGTATTGAGATTTGAACCGCTCTGTTTTATATTATAGATTTAAAATATTCATCTATTTTTTTGTCATCCAAATACCATGTCAATTAAGGGTGTTTATCGGTAAAAATTATTATCGATCCGATTTAAACTGTACTGAACCGATTATCGAATGTCTAATAAAATGAGTACTAATACCGTTACCAAAATATCGGTATCCCATACTGGTAAAGGTGGTTCAGTATTATAGGGACTGTACCGGTTACATATTGGTTTTGTTTTGTTATTTTAAAAAAAATAATTTTATTGTACTTATGTGGTCATAATTTGAGATAAATAGTAGTATATGTATACAATGACATCATTGAAATAGGAACTAGAGCCAACAAACTTCCTTTATTTTATTTTGTGTTAAGTAACACTAAGCTCTCATAATGTCACTATATGAATTTTTATTTTTTTGTTCTTTATTTTAAAATTATTGCTACTCATAAAATATATTTTATTAGCTTTAGAGATTAGTTTACAATTCTTATTTTACCAATTATCTCGTCTCTTAATTCTTATGATACTTTTTGATGGGTAAATCTAAATATTTATAATATATATAATATAACAGATGTATGGTACGATATATACCATATAGAAAAAAATAAATACCGATATCGATACCGATTAACCAGTATATATTGGTTATTTTTATCGGTACTGTACCGATTTAAAATTTTACCAAACTAATTATACCGAACCGATCAATACTGATAAAATATTGATTGTACCAAATTTTTTGAATATCTTTAATGTTAGGTGAAAATCTTGATACTTTACCCAGTATGTGAATTACTAAAAATTAATATAAAATTACTAGTGTACTAAACAAGATTTACAAGTATGACCTACTCATATTATCAAGTATTTAAGATGATAATTTCAGATGACCTGTAACAAACGTTTTTTAATCATACAATAATGATGATAAACTTAAATATAACGCCATCTTATATTATGATATTATTATAAAGCAAATGAGACACCTTTATGAAATATTTTTCTTTTGACAAATAAAATTATTTTTATGTATAAGAGGGTACAAAAAACTTAAAAAGAGAAGATGGCAGGAAATACTTAATAAAAAAGTATACAAACTCCGATTCACTTAGTACCAGCGTTATCAAATATCTAATTATAATAACCTCTCCAAATATTATCTTGCATTTTCACACATATAATGCATACCAAAGTGGGGGGTATTGTATTTTAATTTTAATAATTTATTTTGATTTGGTGTATCCGTTGACAACCAACACTAATACCCTAGTCCCCACCCTTAATTATAGAGCTTTTAATGTACATAGAGAATTGATATTTTTATAAAAAATAATAATGATTTTACAAAAAAAAATTCACACGAATAGTAAATGTACCCCGCACATGTGAGAGAAGAGTTGTGAAACTATCATTTTTATTTATGAAAATATTAATTCTCTTAATGTAAATTAATACTAGTATTTTATTATTTGGGCAACGTACAATTTCATTAATCTCACACCTGTGAGTAGCCCTGTTCAAAAATTTCGGTAAATTAGGTTTTTCAGACCGATCGAAACCGGATGGTCCAGTAAAAAATTATCCGGTTCGGTACCGGTACAAAAAAATCAGCATATACCTATTTTTCGGTATCGACTTTTTATGGTTCGGTAAATACCAAATTGTACCGGGTTTTTTTTAATTTTTTTTAATAAATTATTATTATTATTATTAATATAATAATTATATTAATTTTTTATTTTTACCAGTACCGAATCGACTAACCGGTAGAACCGATACCGATTTTGATACCGAAAATTGATTATTTTTGATACCGATCTGATTCGGACCAATAATAACAAATTGAACTACCTGTGAGCTTCCTATAGTAGGTATATTTGTAACGTCAATAACTCATTATCATATCTTCTAAACTAAAATTTCATTAATTATATGTTTAAGTTTTGATTTAAAGTTTTTTTTTTTTTTTTTACGTTTTATTCTCACCATAATGAAACGCGGACATATAAATATATTTATTACTCCCTCCATTTTAATAAAAAAGTCAAGAATAGATCAATAACATTTATACTATTTTTTTCACTTTCTTTTAACTCTAAAATTTTAACTTCTGCAACTACGCGAGAAAAAACTTGTAAAAATATTAAAAAAAACGCATGAATGTAACAAAGATTTTAAAAGGTTGCCCTTTACTAAATTAAATTCTGTAACCTACTAGGACAATTAATTATGTATTTTATTAACTCATTAATTACATTTATTATACTTGCACCATTAATAATAGTACTAGTAGTATGATTCTAAATTACTACTAATTAATAAATACTCCTCCTTATAGGATGGATATTGGTAATCTTCAGTTATTTTATTTTATTTTTGACCAAGGAAAATGACAAAAATTATTTATGACGTCATCCCTCCCAAACACGCTCACGAGCACCCGCATCGTCGGTCCCATAGACCTATAAGTATCACAATGATTTGATGATACTTCATCGCGTGGGCCACGCACAGTTCTGTTCACGCCTTCGTCAACGGTCTACGATTAAGAAAAGCCGCCGCTTTTTAATGAGACATAAACCATGGTTAAGAAATTAAAAGCAACTCATTTACAAGAAAAGAAACTTGCACTATTACCATAGTAAAATTTATGGCATTAAAGTAATTGTTTTAATTTTGAATAATTTTTCATTCACAATTAATTTTAGAGGGTGTTTGATAAAAACTGAATGAAATAATTTTAAATATTTAAGTAATTTGAATAAAGTAGATTTCTGAATACTGAATGAAAAAAGTTGTTTGATAAGTGACATGTCTAAAACATCTGAATAACATATTTTTACTATTTTACCACTTTGAAAAAATTCAAAATTGTTGTAAACTTATTTAATATTACTTAATATAATATTTAACATTTTTTTACTTCATTCAGTCGAATTTAACCATTCAGCCAAAAAAATTAGACTTAGTCATTCAGCCCAAAAATCTGACCGATTCAATAATTTAGACATAAACAAACGCACTGAATGACTTTGGATGACTGATCGATTCAACCATTCAACTATAATTAAACAGCTCCTTAGTAATGATAATTGTGGTTTTCACACAATTTTTTTTGGGATAAGTATATGTACACAAAATCAATCATAAAAATCAATCACTATATTAATCTTGACCATTAAAAAATAAAAGTTTATATTAAATTCCGTGTCAATGCTCAACTTTTTAATGATTAAGATCAATGTAGAGACTAATTTTATGGTTGGATGTTGTGTACATAGACTTATATAATTTTTTTAGTGACAATCATATATCTGTGTAAGAAAAGCTAATTGAATGATTGTAGTCAAAAATCTTATAAATTTTAGGAAGCTGAAATTTTTTAACATGAAAATGTGATAATCTCTTTGTTTTAAAATATAAAATCACTGTTAATTTTAGAAAGTCAATCTAAAACACTTTAAACTCAAAATTAATATAAAATTTCTTAATTGTACATAGGGAATGTAATAATTAATATTGGTAATCATCTAAAAATTACTATTAATTGTAACATTTATTATTTTATAATTTAACAAAACTTACATTCATTTGAATTTCAAAATATTTAATATTAACTTTTTAAAAGTCAATAACAACTTTATATTTATTACATTTATTGTTTTATATTTCTGATTTTTTAGTGTATTTACTAACTTAACGTCACATTAAATATTGACTCAGATTCACATTGATGTGAGAAAAAGTCACTGAAAAATATCTATTTTATTTAATTTATTAGGCAATTGGGTGGTCTTTGTATATATTTTTGTTTTCTTAAAATAATATTAAAAAGAAAAAAAATGAGGGTGGTTAAATCTTAACCCATGAAGAGTTAAAAGTCATGGCAATTTGCATGCAGAAGTGTACAAAGCAAAAACTAATCCAATCCCATGATCATGATTGAGCCAAAGCTATTCTGACACAGCATGATTGCATAAACATACCTTCTCATTCTCTCTCTCTCTCTCCCTACATCTATCCACCTATAAATACACACACTGACACACATACACACACTTATTCTGTAACGCTCTCTGCTCTGCTGCTGCCAAACACCAACCCCCATTTCTCAACTTTCTGCCCCCAATTTTCACTCTGTCAGATCCCCAAAACCCCTAAATTAAAACACCCTTAAGTTTTTAGATGGAGAAAATGGGTGGAAAAGATGATGAGTTGGGGTTGAATTTGAGCTTGAGCTTGGGATCATCATCATGCCCAGATAAACAAAATCCTCCTCCTCCTCCTCCTCCTTTCCCATTGAATCTCATGCTTTCTTCTTCATCCTTTCAAATTGCCCCGTTCGATTTCAATCCTCCTGCATCTCAATCTTCTTCTGGCAAGTTTTTAATTTCTCTCTCTACCCGTTTAAAGGATCATCTGTCTCAAAATGACAGTCCCATTTAAATATAATTTTTTTAGAATTAGACTATTATTTTGGAACGTGGGCATTAAGAATAGTCCTCGATTTTCATTTTTTAAAGAATTTTAATGAAAATTTTGTAAATGTTTTGTCAAGTTTTCTTTTCTTCCTCTCTACCCCTTTTTAACATCTGTTTTTGAGAGTCTCATTTAACCTTAATTTCTTGAATGTGACTTATTTTGGGACGTAGGTGTTAAGTATAGTTCTTGATTTTAAATTTATTTATTTATTTGTATTTTAAGGATCATCTATCCGAGAATAGAGTCCCATTCGACCTTAATTTTTTGAATGGGACTCTTATTTTGGGATGTGGGTACCTTGATTTTCTTTTTTCGTTTTTCTGGATTTTTAGTGTTTTTTTTAATCTTTTTGCAGATCGGAATGTGGTGCCGCAGCTGAATGTAGGAGGGATAGATGTGAATTTACCGGCTGATGGAGAGGAAGAAATGGTGGTGTCGTCGCCAAACAGCACGGTGTCGAGTGTGAGTCATGGAAAGAGGAGTGCAGAGAAAGAAGAGAACGAGGCAGAGGATGACGGCGGCGACGCGGCGGATAGGAAGAAGCTGAGGCTGTCAAAGCAACAGTCTGCTATGCTTGAGGAGACTTTCAAGGAGTACAATTCTCTGAATCAGGTGGTGGTATTTTCGGTAATTTTGTATGTTATATGAGGGTAGTTCTGTTGGGGTTGCAGTGCTAATGGTGTGACTGGGTGGTTTTTCCTCGTTTTTGTTTTTTGTTTTTGTTTTTGTTTTTGTTTTTTCAGAAGCAAAAAGTGGATTTGGCAAAAGAGTTGAATTTAAGGCCCAGGCAGGTTGAGGTGTGGTTTCAGAATAGGAGGGCAAGGTAAGATATTTGTCATATGTTAAGGGTATTTTTGGTATAATAATTTAATTTTTTATTTATTGCAAAAAAAGGAATAACATAATAATTTACTTTGACCGAGAAGTAATTATATAAAACTAATGTTTTATCTCTCTGTAAATTTAATTTATTTTGACCGAGAAGTAATTATATAAAACTAATGTTTTGTCTCCCTGTAAACGTATTTTGTCGCGCTTATATCAATAAATGAGATTGTTCATATTAATGAATGAGATTTATATGGGTTAGTCATGTATTTTTATTAGTGAATGATATTTGTACTCAAAAAATTAAGATACACATTGACTTAACTTAAAATTTATTTTGTAACAAGAGTAAAGTTAGAAAATTTACCGAAAAATCTTTGATCCAAGTGGTATTACACAACTCATGATAACTATGAGATTGTGAGATCGAACTTTGATAAGTCAAGTTGAGTGTGTGCGTGTTTAAATTTCAGTATAATAAAGCCAAAAAAAAAAGAGAAGGAAGTTTATTTAGTATGTAGCATGAGTGTATGCAACCTTAGTATGTTGATTTATTTAGTAACGAATTTCATTAAGAAATAGTGTAAAAGCTCCATGTAGTTAATTAATGTTGTTTCTCTTTTGACAAAATTTCAATTTGGAGCCTAAACTTTAACCATAAAATTGATTTAAACCCTAAACTTTGTTTTGAATTGAGATATTTGTGAGTTATCATGTTGAGGGTATTTTTGGAATAATACTTTATTTATTTGTTTATTGCAATAAATTTTTTTTATCAGAGAATCACTTTCTTTGTCCTCCAAAAAATATCAAAATAGAAATAATACTGCTCTCCAAAAAATACTTTGTCCTCTTTGTATAACATTGTAACATGCATACATGCATTCATATGCTCGCATAAGAAATACTTTGTTGTCATATTATAACGTTGTAACATGCATGCATGTGAATGCTTTATCCTCGTGCTATAACGTTGTAACATATATGCATGTCTCGCTCTTGTTGTAAAACTTGACGTAATTTACGTTGAACGAGAAATAATTATATATAATTAATGTTTGTCTCTCTTTAAACATATTGTATCGTGTTTATATTAAATGAGATTGATTGTTTACATTAATGAGTGAGATTTGTATGCGTTAGTCATGTATTTTTATTAAGACACTCGTAAGTTAACTTAGAATTTATATTGTAGCAAAAGAAAAGTTAGAAAACTCAAATAAGTTTATAATATTTATCACTTATTTGTATTTCGTACGTATATAGTTATATAAAATAGAATAGAGTACAATTATGTATAGAAAATTAATATTTTTATATAATATTTTGATATTTTTACATGTAAGATCTATATGTAGAGTCTATAGCGATGGTTTAACCATCGTTATACATCAATGACAATACTTTTGATAAGGCCTACAAGTAAAAACATCAAAATTTTATGTGAAAATATCAGTTCCCTTATATATACGCAGATTGCAATCTGCAAAATAAAATTATAAACTATTTTTTCGGTCTAGGACTGTTAAGCTTCTGCGGATCAAAACAAATTACAAACATAATGTAAAAGGCAAACATAATTTATTTAAAAAATAGATATCTCTGCACCCTTTTTTGATATTTCCGCAACTGAATCCTACTTTTGTTAGTTATTTAAAATGTTGCGGAAATAACAATTCCTAATAGGAATTGAAATTTTCACAACCTCTAGTTGCGGAAATATCAGAAAAGGTTGCGGAAATATCCATTCCCTTTATTTGTTAATTTGTTGACTGAATATACAAAATATTGACGAAATTTTTCAGAACAAAGTTGAAGCAAACAGAGGTAGATTGTGATTATTTGAGGCGATGCTGCGAAGCGCTAACCAAGGAAAACAAACGGCTGCAAAAGGAAGTGAGTGAGCTTAGAGCACTAAAACTTTCCCCACAGTTGTATATGAACATGAGCCCTCCGACCACTCTTACCATGTGCCCTCAATGCGAGCGCGTTGCTGTCTCATCCGCTTCTGCATGTTCTTCACTCCCTACCCTCGGTATCGTCAACAGTGGGTCCCACGGTCATCCAGTGGGTCCCCAGTCCCATCGGCCTATGCCCGTCGTCGCCGACCCGTCACGGGCCACACATTTTCCCAAGCCACAACACGAGGATCATCGCCCTCGATCATAATTGTCAACATGTGAAACAGGGCCATGATGCTAAAATCTTTAGAGAAGAAAATGGCCGAGAAGAAGTAGGAAATGTGGCATGGTGGGGAAGGAAATAAGTGCAAGATTGCAAACATGTGAGTTACTCAAATAACGTAGGAACGAAGGAGAAGGAGAGGAAGAGAATTGTTGAAATGTTTAGAATTTTAATTTAGAATTAATGAATATCATGATGAAGAAATCTAATTTTGTTTGGTGGTACTTCAATTTTTGATTACTTTTTTAGATGGTTGGTTATATTCTTAGTATTAAAAAAAAAGGGTTCTAATTTCTTTGTATATTTCATTAAAAATAGTGTTCTTTCTTTTGAACAAGGTAGTATGTATAATGGTTGGCCTCTCAATATTCATGAGTAGAAATGGTCAACACTAAACTAAGACTAAAAGGCAAGTCATATGGCTGCATAAGGTATGGCCATAGTGGTGAGTTTGATTTATCCTTTTTCTGCCACCATTAAAATCTTAATAAGTATTAAACTGGAAAGTGTCTCTCCCATTTTTGTGACAAAAAACCATTATGTTCACACACACACACACACACACACACACACACACATATATATATATATATATATGTTCATTTCCTCTTTTTTTTCTTCCATTATATCACATATTCAAATATTTTCCAAAACTACATTCAAAGATAATAATTTAGTTTTAATTACACACTTGAAAAGATATCATGTATTTTTTTTTTAACATATTACATTAATATAAGCAAATGTATGTTGTTGTTTATCTTTTTGAATGGTAAAATAGAAAGAAAAAAAAAATCTTTCTGAACGGTAAATTTGGTTTTAAAAAAATCTTTTTTAAGGGTAAAATAGGAAAGGAAAAAATAGAATCGCTAGAAGGAGGGCTTGAACCTCCGACCTTGTGGTTAACAGCCACACGCTCTAACCAACTGAGCTATTCCAGCTATGCATTTATAGTTTCTTTTATTCTGTTTACTTTCTAACCAGTACGTAAGATCTACATTTTTCACTTGCCTGTGTTACCCAGTAGGCCAGTACCAAAGAAAAAGAAAGCTTTATGAAGCAATCCTTGGTCCTACAAGCTACAGGGACTGTCAAAATAATATTTATATTTTGGCAATGAAAACAATCACAAAAGCAACTTTAAATTATCATATGTTGTTATACAGTTATCTCCACATTAAAATACAATTACTTTTGTTGTCATTTTCCTGGCAAAATACAACCCTATTGTTTTCACACCATTCATTGCAGGCATTTAATGTCATCCTTTAATTCTCTCTGTAAACTAGGGCCCTTTTGACAATTTTTTTTTACTTACACACATGAAAAAGTCTTGGTTCCACAAAAAAATTGTGGAACTAGCATATTTCCTTGTAAAAAAACAACACTTATAAATATAATCAAAGGTGAAACAATGAGGAATGAAACAGGATGCATCAGAATTGCAAACAAACTGCTGCCCCTCAAGTAGTTTGAGGAACCAACTAGATTTACTCATTGAGCTAAAGCTTCTGCGAGCTAAAGGGCAGATGTTTACAAAATAAACTCAGCAATTGCTCCCTCAGATGGAAAATATAAGCAGACAGAACATTCATAAAAAACAATTCTCGTGCAGGTTGGGGGAAGTCTGAATGTAAATCTAAACTGTACAAATGCATCCGCAATAAGAAAATTTCTGATTCAAGTTACGAACTTGTGTATTGCTTGTACATGCATGATACATGTCAGGATAATAGAACCAAATTGATTTATTATCTAGAGATCCTCCTGTAAGATGACTGGATTTAAGGAATCAAACTGTATTTACTGTATCTGTAAGGCAACGTAGTATGCAACCCAAACCAGCTCTCTGTGTCAACTTCTCATGAATCCGTAGGCACTGGTCACATGTGGGGCGATCTCCAGTAGACAAGCCTCTATACAAGTACCTGAGGATTTATAATGAAAACCCATATTGTATTAGCTAGATAACAGCAAACAAGTCTACTTCTAAGCAAATAGTTATATTATTGGAGAACAATTCATACTCATATTTACTCTCTAATACTAATAAATTATTTGTGCTCACGTTTCATTGCCAAGTAGTAAGAATCGAACCACTATGCATACATACATACATATATATATATATATATATATATATATATATATATATATATATATATATATATATATGCCTCAAAATTCTGAAAGAGAAAATTATATTGAAAAACTAAATCATATATATACATGCATGCAGCAGAAGGGCTAGAAAGAAGCCATTTATCATGTTTATATTTCAACAAATCAAAAAAAGAAAATAAACAAGCGTGTTGATCAGATAATTGGAAATTCTAGAAATGCATTAATTCTTTCTCTTTTTTGAAACAGAGGGAGTAATTAAACAAATCCTGAAGTCTACTCAGTCTTACTTTAATTAAGGATAAAACATTTTCTGAATTCACCCATTGAAGAAAGTCCATATTGGTAATCAATGATTTCAGATCATTTGCAGGTCAGTTTGAAATTAAGTGATGTCTACCGTGTTGGGCATATGAGTCCTAACCCGTGAGTTTAAATCATATGATATAAGTTGTTTAGTGGGCTTTTATTTTTTGAAGAATCACAAGTAAATTTAACCCACTTTATGGGTTTGATATTTGACCGTGTGGGTTATGACGACTAATGTTTTTAGTCAAGTTTATGTATCCAGCCAGCGATACATGTATATGCGGCTGAATAAAAAAAGTAACCATGAGATTATAACCCATTAATTGGAGACCAAGTAATACTTGGTCACCATATGAGATTTGGAAGGCTCGGCAATTCCGATAATGACAAGGAATTGAAATCATAACATATCATTGGGATATATATATATATATATATATATATGACGGTTTAAAAACATATCTATTAAATAGCATACCTCCTTAAGTAATATACCTTTATTAAAATGACGTCGTTTTGAAGATTCTTTGATGATATTTTCGTAAATAAAAGAAAAATAAGTGGGACCACAGAACGTCACATCTTCTTTTAATATTATTTTTTTAAAAAAAGAATATTCAAAACGACGTCGTTTTGATAAAAGTATATTATTTAAGAGATGTATGCTATTTAGTTCCAAGTTTTAACACCAAAAACTTGAAATATCACAAAACATGAGAGAGTACAAGAACACCTTAATTTGAGTTTTCACTCGAATTATTTCACCACCCAAAACCTTCCAAATTAATTAAAGTTTTCTAGCTATTAATTGATCCGAATAGATGTCGATGTCTGTGAATAAACCCTTCACACAAACCGTTATGTTCTATAGTACAAACTCCGTGTTATTGCTTATGCTGAACCAAGTATTAATTGGTCCACAATTGATGGGTTATAATCTCATGGTTCCTTTTCCTAATCGGCCGCACATATGTATCACCCACTGGATACATAAACTTGACTAAAAATATTAATCATCATTACCCACACAATCAAATATTAAACCTAGACTTGGCAATGTGGGCTGAAACCCATTGTGCAGCCCATATATACCCATGATAAATGGGTTTGGGTTACAAAGTATAAGGTAAAAATTTTAAATGGTCTCACCCATATACACCCACATAATATATGGGCTGCCATTGGGCCCCATTTATCCAGTCACTTATTATCAAAAGTTCACTCATCTATCCAGTCACATATTGAGCCTCAAACAAAGTAGTAGAAATAAGGCTAATTTGTAATATGCTCCAACGTTGGTTAAAAAGAGAGTCCTGCCTCTTTTCTTTTTCCTTTTTTTGAATAGATATACAGTGATAACTTTTTTAGATGATTTTTCTAATACTAAACTCTAAATACTACATCCTCAGTTTTAAAATATGATATTAAGTCGATTTTAACTTTTTGAAATTAATTTAAAACATTTCAAGTTCAAAAAAGAAGAAAGAAAGATATATACACACATTTTTTTAAAAATTAAAAATAAATCATGCAATATATAATGAAGCATATGCCTGATTGGTACAACTAATTTCTTACATTATATTAGAAAATAAAATAAAATAATAAGAAAATAAAATATATTAATCAGTACTATAGCCTTCGGGACAACAAAGTTCTAATTAAATTATTTCATAATAGTAGTATAATCCACAATTTTTTTCGAAAGGTGATTTAATCAGATGGTAAATTATCTCTTCAATAAATGAATTATTATTCTTTAAATTTTATATTATATTTATAAACAATAAATATATTTTTTTTGCTTACACAAAATTTAATATCTCCCTTTTTGACTAATGTAATTACGCATAAATTAAAACCATAGAGTTTCCTTACACCTAGCCCAAGAGAGATGGTATTCTGTACTGTAACCTTCATAATTTCATATCCCATTCCAGTTTAGTTTCTCCATAGATTTTATTTTTCAAAAACCTCAACTCAGGACTAGGAGGCGTGGAATCTGCAAGTTTCCCACCTGTGTTATACCCAAATCGCTTTTGAACGTTTACAAATTCTCAATTTTGAAATTAAAGATTAGAACTTTTTTAGTGTAAAAAATCTAAATGTACTTTATGTTTAAGTTAGTTACATGGGTTGGCCCGTATCTGCCCATATCCATTTATGACCGCCCACTTCATTTTCAACCCATTTACACCCAATCCATATAAACCCAAACTCATTTATATTCGCCCAAACCCACCCACACTGGCCTGTTTACCGGAACTAATCAAACCCATAAAGTGGGTTAAATTTACATATGATTCTTCACATAATAAAAGCCCACTAAACAACTTATTTAATGTGATTTAAACTCATGGGTTAGGACTCATAAGCTCAACAATCTCCCCCTCTGAACCCATGAAAGAAAGGTATTCACTATGACCCCGTCACAAGGAGTCCATTCCAACCAACTTCTTGCAAAGCTCTAGCTTATCTTGAGTTAGAACCTTTTCCATCACTACCTGAAGCTAGTAATAACGAACATCAAAGTGCTGCTTATGATAAGTGGCGCTCTTAGTTAAGTCAATAGTACTTTGACTATCACAATAAGCCACATAATCATCCTGTATCAAATCCAACTATTGGAGAAACCGTTTCAACCATAATATCTTCTTATTAGCTTCCATTGCGGCAATGTATTCTGACTTAGTTATAGACAAAGCAATACACTTCATCAACTTGAACTGTCATGATTCAACTCCTCTTGCAAAAGTAAGCAAATACGCTGAAGTAAATTTGTTCTCTTCAGAACCTGTCATGTCTGTATCTATAAAACTCTCCAAGAATGGATCCAAACAACTCTTATTGCACAATTTTTTCTTGTTCTAAATGGGGCCAGGCCTCAAGATATTAGTATTAGTATTATTAGTTTATAAGTCTGTTGACGGCCATTGTTTTGTTTCATTATGTCAGACAAAAATGTTTCCTGAGGCCTAAACACCGAAATACCAATAGGGTCTATCAATACAAAAGCCAATCCGTGCTATTTTGTTTCTAAGTATAACAAAATGGCCTACCACAACATAGAATTTGGGAGCCCCAAACTCCAAAGCCTAAAAAAATGTGTCATGTTGAAAACAATGTAATCAAAAGCACAAGTTAAGAGCTTTGGAAGGACCCACAGCTCATCAGCTTCTAATGAGACTTAGACAAATTCCTTGCAGCTGCTTTACGATACTATTAATGCCTGGTTAGATTTGAAAGGGCTCCAATGCTCAAGTGAATGCTTTAACTCAAATAAACCATAAAATTGGCACACAAGGAGCATCTGAACATGAATAATTTTTCCTTACCATTGAAATTATAGGACCCAGGAAATTATAGTACCCAGAACAGTACAAATGCATAGTTGTCAAGGCGTTAAGTCGAATCGAGTCGGTGGCGAACCGCTTAAGCGACTAGTCACTCGACTGGTAACTAGTTGTCCATAAAGCAACAAAGTATTTATAATGTGTATTTTATACATTATACACACACATATACATCGGGAAAATGTTATAAAAGGTAACCTTAGTCAAGCTTGGCTAAGACTACATAATAAAATGACGTAATTTTACTTCTTAGGGTTAAGTTTTCCATTTTAGCATTTTATAAATAAAAAATTATAAATTTTACACAAAACTACGCTTTATCTACTAGTCTTAGTCAACACCAGATATATATTCTATAATACTAGAAAAATAATCAACACTATTAAATATCATTTCTCAACTAAATACTAAAACATTTGATATTAAAACCAACTTCAACAACATTACATAAGTCATTAAAACACTTCCTGTTTGCATAAGTCATTGAAACACATAAATATTACCAGTGACCAGTCAAAGCATACATATTGCAAGATGTTTTTTTTTACCATCAATATGACCATTAAACACGTAAATACTGTAGAGGTGCCAAAGAAGAGAAGAAGTAATAGGCTAGAGGGAGTGGGGGACTTAGCAAAGAAGAGAAAATAAGAAGTCAGGGCCAAAAGTTGGAGCTGTGAGTCGCGGTAGTGGAAGTTGGAGTCGCAACAGTGTAAGAAGAAGAAGAACTTGTGGAAGTCCTGATTTGCAGCAGTGGAACTCTCCTCGCGAGTCACGGCAGTGGATTCCCAGCGGACTCCTACCTTTCTCTCACTCTAATTTGTAGCACTGAGCCGCAATTTTTATGGTTGGAGTTTTAGGATTAATCTCTCTCCCTTTGAGCAACTGGCCCCAAGTCGAGCCCTCGTTTTGTGCTTCCCAACACGACTAGACGCCTAGGTGTTGTCTAGGTGACGACTTAACAACTATGGATGCAAGTCAATTTTGATATCCACTGTGTAGGCACAGAAGAATGAAATGGAAATGGACTTCTTATTAATATAAGTATATTTATACTCTAATGAAAATAATCTCTCATAGTGTTGGCAAATTGATAGGAAATGTTAATACATACTACCTTTGTTCAAAAATTAGAAATACATTTCCTCTTTTGTCCGTTCCAAAATTAGAGATGCATTTCTATTTTAATTGTCATGAAGAAGCTTCAAAGGGCTACATTACGTTAGTTAAAATGAGAACTCGCTTCAGAAATGCAAAATAAGCTTCTTGGTAATGTCAAAGTCCTTGTCTTAGGCTAGCATTCATAAATATTTCATAGCTTGAGGTAGTTTATTACTTCAATTGTATATAACAGTTTAGCTAGTTTTTATTAGTCTTAGCTTGCTTCAGCTTCTAAATTCCCCTGAGTACCAAATTTGCAAGGCTTTCAAGCTAGCTCTTCATGTGACTGGTACCAACAACAACTGCAAGTATTTTTTTAAACCTATTTCTTGGTGAGTCTAACTAAGCCTGTATTAAGAGAACAGAAATTGTATATCTTCTAATCTAACAGTTTACCTACTGAACTATGGAACAGAAAATTGGAAATACTATATCAAGTTCTACAAGATGCAAGGCCTAAAAAGTGTCCCCAACTGTAAAATCACCCCCTCCCTTTATCCAAACCCTTTTATGCTCCCCCAATTTCTTGGTAATTCTCTTCTTCCATTTCTTTTCTCTAGTAAGTTCCGGAAAACTTTTTCCCCTAAAACTAGTGTTACAAAAATCTCTGCCTATGTCCAATTAATAGCCACCTAGGAGGTGCTAGGCAGTCCTCTACTGCCTCAATTTGGCTGGGAGTCTAGGCCCCCGTCTAAGCAAAATCAAACCACTACTTTAAAACTCTACAATACTTAAAATAAATTTGTTAAGAGACTTTAATGATTATTTTTTGGTAATTTTTCATGTAATATTTTAAAAAAATACATCTACTATATGTACAGTAGAATAAATAAATAAATAAATAAGACCGTTTAAGAAAATGCCTACTCTCCCTAGGAAAACGCCTAGGCCACTGTCCCGCCTAGGTCAGTCAGACGATTTTTTGAACATTGCCTAAAGCATATGCTCTACCCAATAAAAGTATATTGAAATCATGTAATATCCCTTGAATTCACAGAAAATTATCCACCACTGCACCTCAATATTTGGTGCTCTAAAAAACTGACAATAAACAAAACATTCATAATTCCACATTTAAATTTCCAAATTTAATGCCATACAAATTCTCTGTATCTCTCTAACAACACCCCACTGAACATTTGATTACACAGATAAAATCATCAAAGTCATACACACTAAGCAAACTACAATACAGGAACAACAGCTAATTCAGCCAAACTCATAAATTATTCAAATACTCCCGAGAGAAAATTGATCTTTGGTAAAATTAATTCATTTCAGGGGAAACTAATAGAACTTAACTGGAAAATGAGGGCATACATAAAACTTACTTCATGAGAATATCATAGTACTCGGGATCCAAAGAAGAAAACATGCCATCCACATCTTTTATAGCCATTAATGCTCTGTGTACCACTAACCAATTCGCAGACTACACCCACACACAAAAGAAAAATTAAAACAAAAAAGGAAAACGGGAAAAAAAGATAGAGGTAAAATTGGAGAGGGAGGTAGAAACCTTGCATCGTTCATCACGGGTCTTGGGAGGAGCGCCTTCAAGAGCAGTTTTAAGGGCTTCAACTGGTTTATACCTGAACAGAAATGAAAAACAAATTAGGGCTTTCACAAACAAAAGTGGATATTACAGAAATTGGGGAAAGGGGATTAGATTACTGTTTGAGTAAGCTCTCGATCTTGCGGGATTTGTGTTCGATTCTGGTGATTATGGCCTCCGCATTGTCTGCTTCTACGTGCTCCGCCATGTAAATATGTGTAAATCTGAATTCCCCCACTACTGTACCGTCGGGAATCGAGAGTTTCACTGTGGTGGTTGTGAGTTTTCAAAATGGAATAAAATAGTGGAAAGGACTCGCATTATCTTCCCCAAAATTTTCTTTTTCAACACATGGGAAGATTTAAGAAAAAATGTGAGAGGTTCATAACATTTAAAGGAAAAAACAAAACTAAAATGTGATTGTAATGGTATATTAAATTTAATTTTACAATATATTATTTAAAATTTTTAATTTTTTAATGAGAGAAAATAAATTTTGCAATTATTTTATTCATTTCTCCTAATTTCCCTCCATTTAATTTTCAATCTTTTTTAAACTCACAATAAAGTTGTAAGAGATAGGAGATTTATATAAAGTTATAAGAGAGAGGAGATTTATATGAGTGTGTTAGTTCAAATGATATGTTTAGTGATAAATGTATTTTTTTATAATGTAAAATTATTAATTTGAGTCTTTGTAAATTATATTTTCAATTCTTTTTTTATGTTGCTCTTAAGTAGACATGCATAGTAGGCCGCTCTAGGGCGGGCCTGCCCAAGTCTGGTAGGCTTTGGCCATTGACCAGGCCGGGCTAGATTTTGACTTTTGGGCTTGTAGGCCGGACTTCTCGAACAAAGTCTGGCCTTTTGAGGTCTATAAGTCATGCGGGGTCAGGTGTGTAGGCTAGGTCGGGTCAGGCCAGTCCAGTCCTTGGGCAGGGACAGACCTAAAAATGTAATCAACTAATTTTTAATGTGAAATATAAATATAAATAAACTAACTACTATATTAATTAAATGTATTGACAAAAAATTAAAAATGAGTAATTAATCAATAATAAATAATGAGTCGGTTATAAATATTTTGCTTCAAAATATTTTTAAAATGTCTTCAAAATTCTTATCTTCAAAAAATATCTCTTCGTTATATCTTCAAAAAATATATCTTCAATCTTTAAAAAAATTATATATCTTCAATATTCATGAATGTGCAATTTCGTCAGTTTCTACTCCAACTTCGAGATATATATATATATACATACACGTAACATAAATGATGATGGAATGGTGGAGTAAAACTTGTTGAAGCGCCTAGTGGGTGTAGCCTTGTACTATGTAGGTATTTGTAGAAGTAAGATATATGATACCAATTCAAATATTAATAATTCATTAATTTTGATTTACGTGGTAAAGGTAATACTCTTATTGCTCTTCGTGTTTTTTTTTGCTTGGACTACTTTACAAGTTTTGATAACTTAAAAGGCCAGATAGCGCCACAACGATAATAACAACATAGGCTATTCGGCGGACTGAGCCGGAGCAGTTCTCTGCGTAGGTTGGGCTGGGCCTTTGCATAGGCCAGGCTTTTTCGTAGGCCGGGCCAGGTCGAACTTTTACGTCAAAATAGCAATCTGTTCAAAGACTGTAGGCCGGACCAACCCAGTCCAGGCTTTGACCAGACCGAGCTTTGACCAGGACAGGCTTAGGCCAGGCCAAGCGGCCCTGTGGGCCGTAGGCTTTTTGTGCATCTCTACTCTTAAGCATCAAGAGAAAATGTATTTTTATAATTAAATTATAATAGTATATTCTCTTTGTTCTGAATTACTATAAAATTAATATTGACTTTTAAAAGTCAATTTGAGATATTTTTAAATTTAAAATTAGGTTAATTTATTAAAAATTTTAAAATAATAAATTTTATAATTAATAATAATTTTTAATTAATTTATGATATTTATAATTATATCGATAAAAATTATATGTATTCATCTCAAACTTGAATTTTTGAAAGATTAATATTAATTTTATGATTTAAAACAGAGTGTCTATATTCTAAATAAAATAAAATTTAGTATGCCATTTTTTTAATGTTTTTTATAAAACTTAGGAGATCGAGAAAAATTTATCTTTAATATGTAACGTATTATGATTTTGAGTTGTACTAAGATAAAAACTAAAATATGCAATCTTACGTAATAAATTAAAGATATTTATTGCTATGTTATAACCTTTATGCTAATTAATGTGTCCCTAGTTACCCGATTCCTCCGTGGACTCGTGGGATTAAAATACTCGATTGATTTTATATTATTTGATTATTATTATTTTTTTAAAATTATTTAAGAGATTTTTAAAATATAAAATTAATATAATTTTTTTTATTTTAATTAATACAATAATAAATATTATAAATTTTATTATTGTATAATTTTTAATAAATTATTTTAATTTTAAAATTTAAAATATTTTAAATTAATTTTTAAAAATTAATAATAATTATATAATATAGAACGAATGAAATATATATTTAAAATTAAGCTCTTATAATATAAATTTGTTACGAAAAATTATGTTAACTAATTAACTCATAAATAAATAAAGCAAATATTAGAAGTAGAGGGTCCAAGCTATCACATATTAAATCCTATTACTACCAAGTTTATTTTTGTAATTAACTAAATTTATTATTGATTAGATTTTGTTTATTTCCCCTCTAATAATTCGAAGCAAAATTGGACCATTACTCCATTAATTAATTTCCTTTTGTTTTAAAACCGCCGTTCGGAATTGAATAAATGGCATAGCTTTTCAGTTTCGCGCACACAGAAAGCGTTACTTTCGTTTTCCATGGAGTTAGTTGAGAGAAAAGGAAAGGTGGAGAGAGAAAAGAAACAGAGAGTCCTTCTCTCACTTTGCAAGAAATCACACTAAGGAAGCATCTTCTCTTCTTTAAAGGCTTTCAATTGGACTTATCGTTTCGCTGTGATTGCTTGTTCTGGAGGGAAATCTAGGGTTTCGTTCAATATGATCAAGAATGGCATTCTTGAATTGGGTTTGTTTGTGATTGTTTTGTGCTCAATTTATGGGAGAAATTGTTTCATTTGTTGTTTGACTTGAGTTTTGGGATTATGTGTTTTTTTTTATTGTGGGTTTTTGTAGGTCTAAATTTAGGAATTTGGTATTTTAATTGATTTGGGTTTCATCTGCTTCTTGAAATTATTAGTTTATATTTTACTTTATTTTGTGGGTTTTATCAAAAAGGTTAAGATTTAAAGTGTGTTGTGTGGAGATGGAATTCTGAATTTGTTGGTGAGGTGTGTAATTGTATTGGATTTCGTTTGTTTTTATTTTGATTTTGAGCTTTGTTAGGATATTTGGCTGGTTTTGGGGATTATATTGTAGGGATGCATATTGAGGAATTGAAAGAGGGGGAGGAGAGTGCCGAGAAGCAGCTGTTTGGTGCTGATCTTTGTGACAATTCCATTGTTGTTTTTGATACGAAAAGGGTTTTGGTGGGAGCAGGGGCTCGTGCTCTTTTTTATCCCACGCTGCTGTATAATGTTGTGAGGAACAAAATTCAATCCGAGTTCCATTGGTGGGATAGAGTTGATGAGGTATATCCCCACACTGAAAACTAACTTCTTTTTCATCTCAATTATTTTAGTTTCTCTTTATAAGCTGGTGATGATGAACAAGGTTCTAGCTTTAGATATTATTCTAGAAAATTTGATTAATGAAGTTGGCAGAAACATTGCGGCATCTATAAAGTATTTTTTTTGTATATGAGGTGATTATCTTATAGATTATCTATATTAAGACTTTGTTTGGGGTTAGGTTTGACGGACTCAAACTTTATATTGGTTGCTGATTTTAGGGATCAAGTTAACTTTATCATATAATAATCTGAATCTTATGTCAATGCATGTAAACTTCCTTTGCTTATAAATTGACTATACTTATTATGTGTACTAACTTTTTTCTATCATCAGTTTATATTGTTAGGTGCTGTGCCATTTCCTACTGATGTTCCACGCCTGAGGGAACTTGGTGTAGGTGGAGTGGTTACACTAAATGAACCTTATGAAACCTTGGTCTCAACATCTTTATATTATGTAAGCATGCTTGGTACAAGTTCATTTTTTGTTGTTGCGTATTTTTGTTCTTCTGTTTAGAAAAGATGAAATAAATAGTGACAATATGTAATAATAGATGCTTGAATACATCTATGTCTATTTAGGTCCATGTTTATCTTAAAGCTATGTAGTTTTGACTGGCTTGAGAAGGTCCACATATTGATATGCTGGGTCAGAATCTTCGAGTCTTCTGACACCTTTCACCTTATCGTCTGTAATTACATGTATAATCGGAAACCAGGAGAAGATTTGATAAATTTCATTCCAAATGCAGCTTTAAATGCCTAACATATCTAATAATTGCAATAATCTATCACTTAAATGCAATGCTCTGAATTAAGTTCTTTCTTATTTGTAGGCTCATAATATTAAGCATTTGGTGATTCCTACAAGAGATTATCTTTTTGCTCCATCATATGGTGCTATATGCCAAGCTGTAGATTTCATCCATGGTTAGTTTTTGCTCCATGAATCTATCTTCTTTGGATATATATCGCTCTATAAGGTACCATTCTTTCATGCTGGAGCTAGATTTTTAATTAGGTATGTGATAATGTTGTTGACTTGGGGAGTTGGCTGAATAATTCTTTTTAATTGAAGACTTTTCAGAGCTGAAATTTCTTAGCTGATCACTAGTTGTTTACAGAATTTGAAGACATATCAAATTGATGAACTACAACACTTGGGTGTTTTAAGGATTTTTAAATGTTGTACATTATGTCCTTATTAGTTATTACATATATTTTGATGGCCTGTTCTTTGTAGTCACTCTGCACCAGCTTTTATTTATTATGTGCTTAATTCTCATGTTTATTGATTGTCACACTGCACGTAGTCGTGATATGACCGTGCTTTCTTATGTTAAGACAGACCAAACAAGGTAGTTCCAATATATTTCTGTTCCACATGTACCCGATGGAACCCTAGAAATACAACCCCAAATCAGTAGAATAATCTCGAGATTTCAATTCTTTCTCAAAAGTCCCAATCCAGCGACCTGAATCTCATAATACTTCCGCCTCTTCTGTGCACATTCTTTACTATTTGTTTCCTGGATTTATTTTAACTTTGGGGTGTAAAATAGTTTGAGAAAAGAAAGGTAGAGAGAAAAAAAAATCTCTCTCAAGCGCACACAAACTAAAATTGCTTGTTTAAAAATTGATTATTGTATTACATAATTTTTGAATTAGCTTAATATAGTTAACAGACTTATTTCATTCTTCTTGGGGGCGTATGCAGACACACACACACACAATCTTGTATTTGTAATCTAGGGTAATTTTGTCCCTAGCTCCACCAAACGTTTCATAGGATTTTAGAAAATGGCATTTCCACTTCTTTTAGTATCCATTCCTGTTTGCGGCTCCATGCTACTTGGTTATAACTGTAAGTTGTTACTTAATTACCTTTTATCTTTGGTCTTGGTTTCATATAGAGAACGCATCTTGTGGTGAAACAACATATGTACACTGCAAGGCTGGTCGGGGTCGCAGTACAACTGTTGTTCTTTGTTATCTGGTATGTATCACAGCCAGTAATAATCCATTTACTTCCTAAGATATATTTTCTGTGGTACGATATGTTCATATTTCCCCGTTTTCATACAGGTTGAACACAAGCAGATGACACCTGATACAGCTTATGAGTATGTGAAATCCATTAGGCCAAGGGTACGCTTAGCCTCTTCCCAGTGGCAGGTATGGTCAAGTCCTTTAATAGCTTTATTTTTGTCTTTTTTTGTTTTGGGTTTCTGTGCATTCTCTATGATCATGAATAAGGACCCAATATTATGACAATAATTAGTGGTATATATGCTATCTTGGCATTTTTTTGGGATGTGTGCTATTTCCACAAGCAAAAGTACTAGTTCCACAAGTAAAAACTGGCATGTTCTTAAGTTGGAAATGGAACTACTATGCCTTGTGCTAGCATGTATGTAAACACTTGTCAAGATAGACTTCTGGAACAATTTCGGGGAAGTATTTATTTCTTCTAAGTTCATAACCTCATTTTTTTATAACAATGAATTTGCAGGCTGTTCTAGACTACTATCATTGCAGAACGGAAAGCAATTTCTGCCCGAGAATTTCTCCAGATATAACTGCAGGTTTCCCATCAAAACTTGACCTTGAACCATTTGATGATGGCACTGTTGTATTTGTAACCAAATCAGACCTTGATGGTTACGACGAGAGTCCTGACTCAGGTGTAGCATGTAACATGTTAGCCGAGCTGAGCATGGTGTGTAGGGTTCAGTTTGCTAGCCAGGCAAGTGTAGCCAGGCTTTCGTGCATTTGGCTTCGTTGCCATGCCCATAAATTGTCAAGGAAGAAGTTTGGTAGGTCTGTGGGCAGTGATCAGCTGGTGAGTATCGGAGTTGATATGCAGGTTTGTTGAGATCTCACTTTAATTGTCAGAAGGGAAATGGGACCAAAATTCCTCCTTTTTTTTTTTCTTTCTTTTCCTTGTCTTTTTGTTGGAGTTGGAGTTTGAGTTGGAGGGAGGAGCAATAATGAGCATATCAGAAGCAGAAAATGCTGGACACTGAATGCAGAAGAAGTGTAAATAGACTAAATAATTAATCATCAAGGAAATTCTAATTGTGAAGCAAGTTGAGTTGTCTTTGATAAAAGAAGTGTTAATTCTCTCTGTTTCTGCTGCCTCTATCCCTCAGAGATTGTCCCGATATAATCTGGGAAAAGAGAATACGTGGCTTGCCTCAGTCAAGCTTTGCTATAATAAATCATACACCCTAAAACGGCCTAGTTTTGGTAACAAAATAGTGAAATGTGTGTAATACCGTTAGTGAAATGACGAAGATGCCACTAATGAATAAGTATATCAGTAGCCAAGACTGGTTATAACAGGCCACATATTCCCATTCCCCAGTAATTTTAGTGCAGTTTTTGATTCCATTACAGTATCTACTTTCATATTATTTGGAAGTTCCATATGGAAAATTGCTTTACAAGTACAAAGATGCTTAAATGAAAACCAACTTATTTCCTTTACAAATAGCTGACCACCATTTTCAATTCACAAAACATGATCTAATTGTTGATCTTTTTCATCTCCAGTCATGATGCCTTATTTTAGTGCTTGGACAAACAGAAGTACAACAAACAAAGATGATACAAATACACGAGAATAGCTTGAAATCTCGAGTGTAGGAACTATTAGCAGAAAACGTGGCACCAAGAAGCAACATTATTAAGAACTTCACTATTAACAAATTATGCGAAAATACTTGTGTCAGCGCATTGCCAATTGGCGTATATTCATTGGGGTAAACTTGCGTCAGAGCATTGCCAGTTGGCGTATATTCATTGGGTACACGTAGGACCGCGATGTCGAATAGTAGGATGTTCTGGCAAACAAGATGTTGGCAACTTCGGTGGGATGAAAAGCATCCCAAAACACATATTTAGTGCGGTCATCACATGGTAGCTGTAGGGGAAGGCATGTTATTTGGCCATTGTTCCTTCCTACACCACAACATCCTTTGTCTACCACTTCAAATCCTGTGTTTCATTTCTCAAGTTCATTCAAAGCATTATTAATCCTATGTACATGTTACTTCATATGTTTCACAAATCAATCTCATTTACAGATAATAAGATTTGTTTGTCCCGTATCAGTTTTAGTAATATAAAATGACATATCGTCCTTAAGTTTACCGTCACAGTTTTATTATTATGTTACTAAACTAAATATTTAATAAATTTAGGGTAATCATGAAATAAAAATTTAACCTTGAAATTTAGTAGATTAGGAGTATTTTAGACCTTACCATGTTCTGATACGTTTTGAAAAAATATTTTCAGATCATGTTATTTGTGAAAGACTTGTGTACTAAACATGACTTTATAGTATCCTACACGTCTAAAAAGGTGACGATTTTTATGATATGATACGCATATACTATGTACAAACGAAACAAATTATATAGGTACTGTCCATAAAATTATTATTTTAAACCATTCAATAATATTTTGCCACGTATTTAATTTATGAGAAAATAAAAAATTTGAATTGTATTGATAGATCCGAATGATTAAAATAGATAGTTTACCATGATAAATGAAAATTACAGTCTGTTGATACAATTCAAACTTCTTAATTTTCTTCTAAATTATCTACATGATAAATTATTATTAATTGATGTAAAATAATAATTTTATCGACTGTTTTTATATAATTTATTCTCAAATAATTAAGAATAAAGAGAGAAAAGATAATTAACAATTTATTATTACCGTAAGAT
Organism: Hedera helix; assembly: GCA_947179155.2. Taxonomy (NCBI): domain Eukaryota; kingdom Viridiplantae; phylum Streptophyta; class Magnoliopsida; order Apiales; family Araliaceae; genus Hedera; species Hedera helix. The sequence goes on from OX359272.1 coordinate 5,724,816, forward strand.
GCAGCACTAGCTACCAGATCTTTGGAGCTTTGGTAAGAATCCAGGAACACAAACTTTGATCCAGGCAGCGGACCCTTATTGAAACCATCAACCATTTTTCGAAGACCAGAATTGAAGAGAATTATAGCATTATTTATTTCATCATTGCACTTGCTGCTGCCATTCCCAGTTAATCGAGCTAGCTGATATGGTATGCACCCAATTTGCCCTACTGCTGCTACAACCACCTTTCGAGCTCCCAACTTATACAAGTCCTGCATGATTAACAACAATTTTTTTTATCAATTATCATGTGACCGAGTTCGACTCTATCTGTCAGCAAGTCTAAATCAGTACAGTTGACGCCTTATAATAAAAATAATTTTTTCCTAAATTTCACATAATTTCTTTCATATAAGTAATGCTATTTAATTTAATTGAATTAGGAGGTTAAATAATGAGAATTGATATTTCCGCAAGGCTCTACTCACATAAAAGTGTGCCTCACTTACTGTTCATGTGGGTAGAGTCATACGGAAATATCAATCATCTGAATAATAAATTGTCTTAAAATGCATGTCAGGGCTATTTAAAGTGGGACATTTAGCTTGGGACATGGAATTATACTAATTAATACTAATAGGGTTGTGTAATGTTAGTTACTGACCGTTAGTTGGCGGGAATAGTCCTGAAGAAGTGCAGCAGCATAAGCTTTAGGCGTAAATTGTGAACCAGTTGAGTAGAAATCACGCATGAAGTAATTGTTTAGATAGTCATTACTTCCCATTCCAGAATAGAATATGCATTTGCTTAGGTAGTTGCCAAGTGCATTTGAATCTCCCCCGAAAAATGTAGATATTTCTTGCACTGTGCTTTCGAAATTTGCAACTTGTTGGTTCATTGGCATATGATCTCCCTATAATGACATAAGTACGTTCTTCTATTAGTCGTGTACGAAATTATATCCTGAGATCGAGTTCAGTGAGCTCTTCACCTTAAAATTTTTAATTAGATTGTGTGCGTGATTACTATTTAAGTGCATCTGAAAACCATGAGGTACTGAACTCGTTCTTGTGGTAGTATTAGTCTTATTTGTTAATTGCATGCTTATTACCCACAAATGATGATAACAACAACATACATAGTATCTCCATTATGTGAAAAATGTCAATTATGAATTTTATTTTTATCGTGAAAAAATTATTGTAAAAATAATTGAGAAAATTTGAGACAGACTGAAAGTTTAGAATTACTTTTACAACTATTTTTTCTGTTAAAGTAAAATACAAGTGACATCCATTGCATGATGGAATTTGCAGAAAAAACCACTTGTTGCCATTAAATCTATATACCAAATTGTTGCCTGTTTCATCACGGATTCCAGCAGCTCCTGAAGCGTAATTTACTCCCATGAGCAGTGCACGTCCACGTGTTCTTGCGTAGGGTGGAATGTAGGTTGGGAACCCTAGAAGTTGAGCTACAAACCAAACATCACAAATGTAAGTATAATAGTTTCACTAACCATGATGATACTGATATACACCAAATTGACATTATGGCTATTGATCATTTACTTGTTGCATGCATTAATTTAACTCTAAAAAACAATACCATCAAACACCCATCAATCTTATTGGGTTCCAAGCAGCCTAAATTGAGTAATCATTTACTTGGACAATTATAATAATATAGAAATAAGTCGTCTTTGTATAGAATAGGGTATAATATTAGAATAACAAAGATTATTTGAAATGCAACTAATTTTTTATGCATGGGTCGAATAGACCATCCATTTCGAACCGGTTGGAATCAAAATATGTCCTATAACAGGTACATGTCCCACTTCAAAGAACCATGCACATTTTAATAAAAAATGTCAATAGTTTTCATTTAACCTTCTTGATTCGATTTATATAACACTGTACATTTGAGAATACATGAACCAACCACTTTTTGTTAAGAAAATAAATAGAATTTCACGTCACCTTACACTCTCGTAATAGAAAGCAGAAAAAAGATAATGAGACTCTTATTTTAGGGTAGAGGCAGTAAAAATTTACCTAGAGCATCGACATAAGTACGACCATTGGTAAAACGGCCGGTGGTGCCTTGAGGGAAATCGATGCCGTAAGGCCGGTAGTTTGCCCTAGCAAGAGTAAGTATCCCATTGTTGTTACCATTATCAACGAGTGAATCACCAAAAATGAAGAAACAAGGCACTTGGGGTTCTTGTTGTGTGGAAATTGCCACTATCAAGCACAAGAAACTCAAAATATTAACCCACAAAACAACTATAAAACTCCCCATAGTGATCATATATCTCTCCATGAAAAGATGAAGCAACCATTCCCTTTTATAGCAAATATTTCTAGCTACTTACAATATTATACTAGTATATGTATGGAGTTCATGTGGTATGAGTTATTATATATGGTTAAATAAAATTAATAGGCTCGTGAGAGTAATAACTAGTGGGATATATCTTTTGAGCTGTGATTTTATGGGTGGTTCAATGTTGCCATCTATATATGCACCGCCGGCGCTGTGTAAGAGGTGATATTTCTCGTGAGGCCATATTAAATCTACCATCACAATTCACAACTATCATCATATCATAGCTAGATTTTCCTTTCCTTCTAAAGATAAAAAGTGTCTCACTGCCAGAGTTTTTGGAAAATTTTTAAGATTTTGCCTAACTAGGGATGGACTTGTACTTTTTAAGGTTTTGATATTTGTACACCCTATAGTTATATTTGTAAGGACCTAGAATTTTAAGCTACATTATAAATAAAATTAGAAATTTAATTTCTAATTAAGTTGTGTGAATTAATCTAAACCTTTATGTGATGGTTTGACTATTTGACTATTCGGCTAATGAATTATTTTTGAAGACCCATGTTGGTGAATTTATTTAGTAATCTAGTGGCCCAAACAAATTAAAATGCAAGCTCAAACATTGACCTAATTGTGCAAGCTTCTAGAAGACTTAATTTGTAAATTGTGTAATAAAAATAAAGAGAAAATCAAGGAATTTTGGAGGATGGCCAGTGGTTTGAGCAAGGGCCCCACATGGATTTCAAAAATCTAGCAAATTTGATGGCTTGATTTAGTGTGTGGATCACTTAACCTTTTTCCTAGCAATTGTGAGAAATTTGAGGTACATTCTATATATATATATGATATATGTATAGAATGTTAGGGCTATAAATAGCACACCATATTTATGTTGAAAAGGTTACAAAAATATTGTAAGTTCTCTATATTGGGTTTTAGTGAGTTCTAGTGAGTTAACTCGATGAGTGAGTGACTTAAGAGAGTTCTTTAGTGAATTTCATTATCGAGTCAAGCGAATTAAGCTATATTTCTTCAAGGAGGTGTTCTTGGATGTCATCATACTTCATAACCTATTTTGGAAAGCAAAGAAAGCAAGTTATTAAGAACGAAATGTATAATACCACCTAAAATCCTAACTTGTATGCTTTTCTTTGTGTTATATATGATTTCTATGGAAGAAAAGTTATTTTCAAGCTCTAAATATTTAGATCCATGCTAGATTGGTAAATCTAGGGTTAAATGAGTTTAACATGAATATTTATATGTGTTTGTGTTGAAAAGTATAGCAAAAGTATGAAAACGATTTTTACCAACGGAACCCGAAGCGAACGTGTGATTCAGACCTTTATATTTTGAAACCTACAAGTTGTATGTGTGATTTATTCTCTTCATATGCAAGGTATATAAGTTAAGAGTAAAACATAGTTGGAATCATGACAAAAGATTTTAAAATGAGTGAGTTATGACATTTGGAACCAAATGAGTTCACTGTCAAACCCTAATGCATACTAGTCCACTTTGAGCCCATTTTTCGTGACCTATACAAGTCCAAAAATGTGTTTCAATGATGGAATCTTGTATTTCAAGAAGATACGAATCCAAAAAGACTAATTTGAGGTCATTTGGATTTGTAAATTTTATTTTATTCAAGTTTATGCAAAGAAGGTAAAAATCACAAACTAAGCAACTTTTGCTATAAATTTTGGGGTGGCAAGTGCCTAGGCGCCTCTGCCAGCACTCTTGGGCGCCTAGGCACCTAAGATGGTGCCCTAGATGGTCAAAGTCAGCCACGGGTCTATTCGAGTCAGCTTTGGGTCGGTTCGGGTCGGTTTTAATTAATTAAACGGGTCGTGAAATATTTTAAATTTTAATATGGGACCTAAATACATTTAAATATTTATAAATAAAATAAACTAAGAATATTTAAGGTTTTAATTATTATTTTAAAAAAATAATAATTAAAATTAATTAATTATTTATTGTTCAATGGCTATTAAATAATAAATAAAGAGAATTAAAAGTAATTAATTATTGTTATTTAATTGTTATTATATAATAAATAAAAGAGATTCAGAATAATTATTATGACTTAAAAATAATTAAATTAATTAATTATTTTTTAATAATAAATAATAAATAAAGCATTTAAGTTCATCAATTAATATTTAAATGATGAAAAGGTTAATAATCTAATTATTTATTATTTAACTAACATTAAATAATAATTAAGGATAACTAATTATTATTTAATTGACCTTAAATAATAATTAAAAAGGGTTAATATTAATAAACTAATTATTTATTATTTAATTAAGATTAAATAATATATAAGGATGAATAATTAATTAATTATTATTTAATTAAAGATTAAATAGTAATTAAAGGGGAATATAATTAACAAAACACTTAATAGACTTTAATTAATTAATTATTGTTCAACAATAATTAAGGATAGTTAACATTTATTATTTAAATAATATTTAAAAATAAATGAGGTAAGAAAACAATTATAATAAATTATTTGAGTGTTTAAATAATTATATAAAGATGTCTAAAACATATTTAATTTAATATTACTTAAAGAGAAGTAATATTCGACGGTTAAATCAGTTACCTAAATACAACTAGGTATAAATGATATTAAATTTCTTGTAATGTGTTATGTAATGATCATCGGTAATTAGATGATAGGTTTAGTAAACTTAAATGTTTAGCGTATAATTATATGTTGTACTTTACTCACATTTATATTGAGCAAGTTTTATAACTCAAACTCGAGTTAGTATTTTTAAATCATGTTAATTGTGTAATGTTTGTTAATTACTTCACGTCAATGATAATTATTGATATCTGCACTTGGTGCACTTGAATTCATGTTTTATTATTGAACTGTAAAATATTTTAAGTTCTTCATTCATGACCTGTTTAAAGAATTGATCTACGTTATTTGTTCGGCTAGACATACATATGTTATTATTTTGAAAAGCTATCCAAACCAGTAGTTTGTACGGATTATTGGACTGAGAGAGCAACCCTTGATTAGGGGAATATAAGTATCGGTTATCCGATGCGTCAGAGTTTAATGTTATGCATACATATGATGTACAAGAGGCTGATCCTCTCAAGTACAATCTGACAGGTTAAAATATAAAAAGGATAGTCAAATTATTGATTCCTTGAAAATGTTCATGATCTATTTGACCACTGAACATTAAATAATCAATATTCATTCTTTCTTTAGAACTTTGATTATATTGTTCCGTTATTTTAAATCGTTAATTTATACGATTTTCATTCTTATTCATTCATGATATACCTTCATTATTTATTTTAAACTTGCTGAGCAAACTAGTTGATCACTCTTGCTATATTATGAACTAATTGCAGTTAAACTTGAGCATTTCAAGAAAGACAAGGGCAAGGGCTAGCTTTAAGAATAGTTTGTTATTATTATTCTGTTTTGTTAAATCATGATCCCTTTTTGTATTAATAGGATATGCATGATGTATATTGTTTAAGGTTTAAGACCTTGGGATTAGTGAAGCTATATATTAATGAACAACATATATTTATTTATTTTCGCATTAGTATTAAATGTTGTTTAGTGATGATTTGATGTATTTTTGCATGAGCACCAACTTTGAGGTATTGGTACTTGAATTTGGGGGTGTCACAAGTTGGTATCAGAGTTGTAGGTTATAAACTTTAGGATGCGAAACCTAGATTATAACCTTAGAATTAAACTCGTATAGAGTACGCTAGGTGGATGGGTCAAGGAGATCCATTGAGTCGAGTTTTGTTTGGAGGTGAATTATGGAAATTCATCGAGCCGAGTTTTGTGCATAATAAAATATTATTTCATTTTATCAATGAATATATTTTATTTTGATACTGACGTCATGTTATTTGTTTGTTTTCTGTCTGTGGCTGTAGGATACCTGAGGTAGGAGAGTTCAGTCAGCATGTTGTTGAGGAGGAGTTTACTGACATACCAGTAGATATGGAGCAGTTGTACAGGGTTGAGCCGGAGACAGAGGTTGAGGGTGATTCCGTTGATCACACAGCTGATACTGAGGAGCCAGTACGAGGTGGCGTGATGCGGTTTGACAGTGATGCTGAGGGTGATGAGGAGGATACTCAGGTTGCTAAGACAGACCTTAAGGAGATGGAGGATTAGGTAGTGGATGAGGCATCGAAGGACGGATCTCCGATGTTTCACACTTTTGAGGACGATTTGCTTGGGGAGTATGCAGAACGCATCATTGAGCAGGATGACAGGTTAGAGCAGCAGGAGGCTCGGATTGCTGAGTTGGAGGCTGAGGTGCATGGGCGTCGTCAGACTACTACTTTACTATGAGTTATGGTACATCACCTCCTCGAGAGAAATGTAGACTTGGTTGGTGAGCTGGAGCAGTCTGAGATTCAGGCTGAGGGATTCCGGACGCAGAGAGATGAATTATAGACACAGTTGATAGAGATGACATCTGAGTTTGATTTAGAGATAGCGGACAAGATCCGTATTCATGATGAGTGGATGACAGTTGCAGAAGAGTGGACGAGCAAGAGGAAGATGCCCGAGTTAGGGCGTCTAGGATTGATTCCCTGGGTTTTGCGATGGACACGACCTTTGGTAAGCTGAGGAGCAGGGTCAGGAGGTATCCTTGGGAGGAAGACCTGAGTCGTCGCTCCGTAAGTCGTAGGGTAGTCAATATTCAATATTCATTCTTTCTTTGGAACTTTGATTATATTGTTCAGTTATTTTAAATCGTTAATTTATTCGATTGTCATTCTTATTCATTCATAATATACCTTCATTATTTATTTTAAACTTGCTGAGCAAACTAGTTGCTCACTCTTGCTATATTATGAACTAATTGCAGTTAAACCTGAGCATTTCAAGAAGGGCAAGAGCAAGCTTTAGGAATAGTTTGTTATTATTATTCTGTTTTGTTAAATTATGATCCATTTTTGTATAAATAGGATATGCATGATGTAAGACCCCGAATTTTATGAAATACAAAATTTAATTTTTCTTCATATATTTTTTTTTTTTGAAACAGTAAGTGGTTAAATTAACAAAATTGAAAGTTAAGGATGTTATGTGCAAATTTTATTTTGTCGGACAATATTCGCTTTGTCGGGGAATATTCGTTTGGTCGGGGAATATTCGTGCCGTACGACGGCGCCGAAATAATAAATTATTGGTGGACCCCACAACGGAATATTTGTCGGATATAGAAAACGACAGAAGTAACCTTTTTAAATAAAAATAGTCAACGGAACTGTTAAAATACCGGTGATAAAAGAATAGTAGCATACGGTAGTTTATGGTATTTTCTGTAGCACACGGTACTCTACAGTAACACACGGTATTGCATAGTGTCTCATATTATTGGTCTGATAATTGACACCGTAACTGTTACGCATCATTTCATCGATAATTGTCACTGCATAATATTTTATATTATCAATTCAATAATTGTTGTTACACAGTATTTTGCATTATTGATTTAATAATTGTCATTACACTGTATTTTATATCATTGAGTCAATAATTGTTGTTGCACTGTTTTTAAAATTATTGAACCTAATAATTGTCACAGTAACATATGCACAGTAATTCACATTATTGAATCAATAATTGTCATTACACAGTAACGTATGCTTTATTTTACATTATTGTTATCTCTATTATGATGTTATTTAAACAGTTGTATTTCATTAATTTATTGACTTGATATCTAAGAGCTAACTATACTGTATTTATAACAATTAGTCATAATAATTGAATTGATAAAGTTATTTGTTTATAATATAAAGTTAGGTGATTATTAGGTGATATGAAATGAATGGTGTAGATTAAAGTGTGAATTATTGTTGAATAATTGAATTGATTTGTTTATAATATAAAGTTAGGTGATTATTAGGTGATATGAAATGAATGGTGTAGATTAAAGTGTGAATTATTGTTGAATAATTAAATTGATTTGTTTATAATATAAAGTTAGGTGATTATTAGGTGATATGAAATGAATGGTGTAGATTAAAGATAATATAATATTTGAAATGGATGGTGTAGATTAAAAGATGATCTTTAAATGAATGGTTTAGATTAAATGAATGATAAGATTTTTGGCTATAAATAGAAGCCTTAACTTAAGGATTTTTCATAAACTTCCTTACTTGTTCTTTCTTTCTCTCTCTAAATACTTCTTGTGAAAGTTCTCTCTAAGTGTGCTTAAGTCATCTTGAGTATTTGTGAAGATCTATAAGTATACGTGTACTGTTCAAGTTAATCAACCTCATTTAAATCAATATCCAGTCACGTGTTGAGGTAAGGGATACCATCTTTTTCATCTTCCATTATTCAAACATACTATGGTAAGTGATTATCATTATTTGATTCTTGATAATAATATTGTTTCTTCCTTACTCATAAGACGTGCCTTTTATTTCCATGTATTAAATTGTGGGAATAACCTTACGGAGCGGATTGCCGCCTGTTGGTGAATAACCTTTCGTATTCATTCATTATTAATCTCTGAGAATAACCTTACGGAGCGGATTGCCGCCTGTTTGGTGAATAACTCTTTGTACTCAAATTCTATTAAATTATGGGAATAACCTTACGGAGCGGATTGCCGCCTGTTTGGTGAATAACTCTTTGTACTCAAATTCTATTAAATTGTGGGAATAACCTTACGGAGCGGATTGCCGCCTGTTGGTGAATAACCCTTTGTATTAATTTCCTTCACCTTTTGTTAATCAAACCTGCTACGGTAAGGGATATTATTTTCTTTCATACTCCTAAATCGAAATTATTATGGAACTATTGCTTCTATAATTCCTGAAAATATTATATGTTCCATAATAGTTGAACTTCATTATTTCAACTGAACCTTCCTATTTACGTGAACCTTTCTATTGAATTGTAACCGTTATTCTGAACTGTGGATCTTGAATTTCACTCCACATCATGTTGACAATTTGGACATTATTTGAATCTGTACAAAGTAAACTTTCGATACTTATTGTTATCCTATTTCTTCTGTTCATCATTTATATCATTCTATTCATCCAAAAATCAAGCTGTTGTGAATATCTGTGGCCGGGGGCACAGATGTGATATATTTGTTGAACAGATGATAGGTTAAAGGCGATATAATAGGTTAAAGGCGATACATCTGTTCGGTGTCTTTTATGGCACGTGGTGAATGTTCTCTTTGGCCCGTAGTGCAAAGATGAACTGTTGTTTGGTATGATTATGACCAAATGCTGAATCTGGTATAATCATGACCGTTGGTGCTATATTGAATATCTTTGGCCCGTAGTACAAAGATGAACTGTTGATGTGCATGATTATGATCAGGAACTGTGAATTTGTATTATCTTGACTAATGATATTTCAGATGATAAAAGTTGATGATGTTTTTCCTAAAAAGAGAACCGAGTGGACATTATAGTCTGCATTATTCTTCTAATAGATTACTCATTCCGCTGCTATTATTGATCTGAACGTTGTTTAAGAATTTAACTGCAGTTTTTGATATAAACCTTGTAGTCTATTGTATTCTATCAAGAACTCAACTGTTGAAGACTAATGATAATTTATTCGTCATTATCTTAGTCATGATATTCTTTACTGGGCTATTTGAGCTCACCCTTTCTTTTGTTCCATTGTTTTTCAACAGGAGATGAAAACATAACAGGGTCTAGCCGGGGAATGGAGTGAGGGTCCGAGGAATAGTTATCATAGTCTTCACATTTTGTAAAATAGTGTGGCAATAATAGTGAAGACTTAGTTGTGTATTATTATACACTGTATTGTTGTACGTTGTGCTTTGTTGTAATAATTTTGTTGTAGTCTTTTGATGACTCAAGTTTGGGCTGTGTGGGCCCAGATTTGGGGGCGTCACAGTTGGCATCAGAGCTTAGGGATATGGTCTTTAATGGAGATCTGGGGTAGAACTATGAGGGGAGAGACGAATAGAATCAGTCACTAGTGTGTCCTACCTAAAATAGATTTTATTATCTAATGAGTCGATTTGAATGTAGGAACATGAAGTGATGAGTCAGTTTATTTGAACTAACATTTATTTTGTGGCCACAGTTTAGTATGGCATCTGGAAATCAAGAGGTTAACTATGGAATGCCTGAAGCAAATGTAGCCGAGAATCAAGAGGCCCCAAACAATTCTCCTGCCAACTCAGGAAATAATGTTCCTGATAACATGATGAACGATGGATTCTTTAGGAATTTCATGCAGTTCATACAGAATCAAGGAAGAGGAAATCCAGTCAATAATAACGGTAGAAACGCTGGCAATTTGAGGATGGTCACTGTTAAGCAATTTAAAGAATTAGGACCACCTGAATTCCACGGGAAGCCTGACCCACTCAAAGCGGAGGCATGACTGAAGCAGACGACAAAAATACTTGATGTCTTACAATGCGTTGATGATCAGAAGGTGCCATTTGCCACTTTTATGTTACGAGGTGAGGCGGACCATTGGTGGGAAGCGGTAAAACGTATCCAACCTTCAGCACTCGAAATGTCTTGGACAGAATTCGAAGAACTGTTTAACGAGAAGTACTTCCCAGAAAGCATCCGCCATATGAAGGAAGTGGAATTCATTAAGCTGGAGCAGGGAAACATGACAGTTTCTCAATATGAAGCTAAGTTTGCTGAACTGTCTCGTTTTGCGACTCATCTAGTAGATGACGAAGCACGAATGAGTCGAATGTTCCTGAGAGGTTTGAGACTCAAAATTCGTCAACAACTTAGTTCTCATAAATTCAGTTTGTATTCAGATGTTGTAGATAGGGCTCAAAGGGTGGAGCAAACAGATGAAACATTGCAGCCAAGAGTTAATGATCAGCATAGAGAAAGGAGTGACAACAACCACAGGAACGAGAACCATCGAGGAGGTAACCAACACTTCGGTGGTAATTCCACACCAAATAACAGAAGAGGAGAATCTAGTGGGAACAATTTCAAAAGAAAGAGATTCCATAATAATTATGGAAGGGCACCAGCACCAGTACCAACACCAGCACCGACCCCAGTTTCAAGGGGAGAAGATCGACCACCAGTGAGATGCTATAGATGTGGTCAGGAAGGTCACATCAGCCCAAACTGTACACTGCAGTCCAAAAAGTGCTACAGTTGTGGGAAAGAGGGTCATCTTGCGCGGTTTTGTCCTGCCACAAAATCAAGTCCGGCTGCAATGATGATACCAAAAGCTAGCGCGGATAAAGGAAAATCTGTAGTTCAAGGGAGAGCTTTTGTTGTGACATCCCAAATGGCACGAAACTCGAATGAGGTGATAACCGGTAAGCTATTCATAAATTCTCGTGAAGTCTACGCTTTGTTAGATACTGGCTCTACCCATTCTTTTATCTCACCTGCATGTGCTCAGCGTTTAAACTTAACTCCTGAAAACTTGAACTTTGACTTATCAGTTGAAACCCCATTAGGAGAAATGACCATTACATCTACTGTCTATAAATCTTGCCTAGTTCAAATCAACAACCTCACATTATCTGTTGACCTTATTTCTTTGGAGATGCGTGAATTTGATGTGATTTTAGGAATTGATTGGTTGACTACCCATTATGCTAAAATTGATTGTTTTCATAAGATTATTAGTTTTCATATTCCTAATCAATCTGTCATGCAAATTCAAGCAACTAAACCATTGAAATCTATAACTGTTATTTCTAGCCATAAAGCCATTCGTTTATTGAAAAACGGATGTCAAGCCTTTTTAGCTCATGTCACTGATTTGAACAAAAATACGTCAAACTTGAATGATATTCCCATTGTTAATGAGTTTCCTGACGTTTTTCCTGAAGAACTTCCTGGCTTACCCCCAAACCGTGAAATTGATTTTTATATTGATCTTGAACCCGGTACCAAGCCCATTTCCAAAGCTCCCTACCGAATGGCTCCCATTGAACTTCAAGAGTTAAAAGTCCAACTACAGGAATTGTTGGATACCGGTTTCATTCGTCCGAGTGCATCACCTTGGGGTGCTCCTGTTCTATTTGTGAAGAAGAAAGACGGGAGTATGAGATTGTGCATTGACTACCGAGAATTGAACCATGTCACCATCAAGAACAGGTACCCGTTACCTCGGATTGATGACATGTTTGATCAATTGCAAGGCGCTCAACATTTCTCAAAGATTGATCTCCGTTCTGGATATCATCAGTTAAAGGTTAAAGCTGAGGACATTCCAAAGACTGCTTTCAGAACTCGTTATGGGCATTATGAGTTCTTAGTCATGCCTTTTGGACTAACTAATGCTCCTGCAGCTTTCATGGACATGATGAACCGGATATTCAAGGAACATTTGGATCATTTTGTGGTTGTCTTTATTGATGACATCCTCATATACTCCAAGAGTCGCGAGGATCATGAACAACACCTGAGATTGATACTACAAAAGCTCCGTGAAAACAAATTATATGCCAAGTTGAAGAAATGTGAGTTCTGGCTTGAGGAGGTCGCGTTTCTTGGGCATGTGATTTCTAGTCAAGGAATATCAGTCGATCCTGCGAAGATTGAAACGGTACTAAATTGGGAACAACCCAAAACAGTAACCGAAGTCCGAAGTTTTCTGGGTCTAGCTGGTTATTATCGGAGATTCGTAGAAGGATTTTCTCGAATCGCCACTCCATTAACGCAGCTTACTCGGAAAAGCACAAAATTCATATGGAGCGAGGAATGCAAGAAAAGTTTCCAAGAACTCAAGAAGAGACTGGTTTCAGCTCCTGTTCTGACCATACCATCAGGATCAGGAGAATTTGTTATCTACAGCGATGCTTCTGGCAAAGGTCTAGGCTGTGTCCTTATGCAACATGGAAAGGTTATAGCCTACGCCTCTCGACAACTCAAAGATTATGAGAAAAATTATCCTACTCATGATCTAGAGTTGGCAGCAGTCGTTTTCGCGTTGAAGATCTGGAGACACTACTTGTACGGAGAAAAAGTGGATATCTATACGGATCATAAAAGTCTCAAGTATTTCTTCACCCAGAAGGAACTCAACATGCGACAACGACGTTGGCTTGAGCTGTTAAAGGATTATGACCACACAATCCAGTATCACCCGGGAAAGGCGAACGTTGTAGCTGACGCTTTGAGCAGAAAATCTTATGCAAGTACAAGTGCACTGCTGACAACACAAAAGTGTATTTTGTACGACTTGCAAAAGATGGAGATAGAGCTAAAGACACCAGGGACCCACTCGAAGATTGCTCACGTGCGAGTAGAACCAACTTTAATCGATAAAATTAAGGCTGCTCAAGCTACCGATCCGGAACTGATAAACATGATAAAGAAAGTACAAGAAGGTGCCATTCCCGAAGCAAGAATCGACGAGAAAGGAATACTTCGAGTCAACTCTCGACTCTGTGTTCCTAACGATCCTGAATTAAAGCATAAAATCATGATGGAGGCACACAACACGCCGTTTGCAATCCACCCAGGAGGTACCAAGATGTATCGAGATCTTCGACATATATTTTGGTGGAACAATATGAAAAGAGAGATTGCGGAGTTTATCTCAAGGTGCCTAACTTGTCAACGTGTCAAGGCAGAACATCAAGTTCCTAAAGGTCCATTACAATCACTTGAAGTTCCCGAATGGAAGTGGGAACACATCAATATGGACTTCGTGACGGGTCTTCCAAAAGTTTCTCAAGGCTTAGATGCAATTTGGGTGATCGTAGATAGATTGACCAAATCTGCTCATTTCTTGCCTATACGAGAAAACTTTTCACTTGAACGTCTTGCCGGTATGTACATAAATGAGATCGTGAGATTGCATGGCATGCCAGTTTCCATAGTTTCTGATCGAGATCCTAGATTCACTTCACGCTTTTGGATCAGTCTACAAAAAGCTATGGGCACTGAACTACGTTTTAGTTCTGCATACCATCCTCAAACGGACGGACAATCGGAAAGGACGATCCAGACCCTCGAAGATCTTTTGAGACTTTGTGTATTAGACTTCAAAGGAAGTTGGGATAAGTACTTGTCATTGGTGGAATTTTCTTACAACAACAGTTACCAAGCAAGCATAGGCATGGCTCCATTCGAGGCTTTGTATGGAAGGAAGTGTCGCTCTCCAATATGTTGGAATGAGGTAGGAGAAGCAAAATTGTTGGGACCCGAGTTGGTACGCTTGACGACCGAAAAGATCCAAATGATCCGACAACGAATACAGACCGCACAAGAACGACAAAAGAGTTATGCTGATCTTCATCGGAGAGACGAAAGTTTCAACGTCGGAAATCATGTATTCTTACGTGTTTCTCCATGGAAAGGGGTTACGAGATTCGGAAAGAGAGGAAAGCTCAACCCTCGATTTATTGGCCCATTTGAAATCCTCGATCGAATAGGAACCGTAGCCTACAGACTAGCCCTACCACCAAGTATGTCTCGCATCCATAACGTTTTTCACATATCTATGTTACGTAAATATGTGAAGGACCCAAACCACGTCATTGAGTTAGAACCAGACGTTATAGCAGAGGATTTAACATACGAGGAGGTACCTGTTAAGATCCTGGATAAGAAGGAGCAGATCCTACGCTCAAAGGTTATACCTCAAGTTAAGGTTTTATGGAGGAACCAAGATACTGAGGAAATGACCTGGGAGCTAGAATCTGAGATGAAATCTAAGTATCCTTACCTCTTCGATATATCAGGTACGTCAATTTCGGGGACGAAATTTCATAAGGAGGGGAGGTTGTAAGACCCCGAATTTTATGAAATACAAAATTTAATTTTTCTTCATATATTTTTTTTTTTGAAACAGTAAGTGGTTAAATTAACAAAATTGAAAGTTAAGGATGTTATGTGCAAATTTTATTTTGTCGGACAATATTCGCTTTGTCGGGGAATATTCGTTTGGTCGGGGAATATTCGTGCCGTACGACGGCGCCGAAATAATAAATTATTGGTGGACCCCACAACGGAATATTTGTCGGATATAGAAAACGACAGAAGTAACCTTTTTAAATAAAAATAGTCAACGGAACTGTTAAAATACCGGTGATAAAAGAATAGTAGCATACGGTAGTTTATGGTATTTTCTGTAGCACACGGTACTCTACAGTAACACACGGTATTGCATAGTGTCTCATATTATTGGTCTGATAATTGACACCGTAACTGTTACGCATCATTTCATCGATAATTGTCACTGCATAATATTTTATATTATCAATTCAATAATTGTTGTTACACAGTATTTTGCATTATTGATTTAATAATTGTCATTACACTGTATTTTATATCATTGAGTCAATAATTGTTGTTGCACTGTTTTTAAAATTATTGAACCTAATAATTGTCACAGTAACATATGCACAGTAATTCACATTATTGAATCAATAATTGTCATTACACAGTAACGTATGCTTTATTTTACATTATTGTTATCTCTATTATGATGTTATTTAAACAGTTGTATTTCATTAATTTATTGACTTGATATCTAAGAGCTAACTATACTGTATTTATAACAATTAGTCATAATAATTGAATTGATAAAGTTATTTGTTTATAATATAAAGTTAGGTGATTATTAGGTGATATGAAATGAATGGTGTAGATTAAAGTGTGAATTATTGTTGAATAATTGAATTGATTTGTTTATAATATAAAGTTAGGTGATTATTAGGTGATATGAAATGAATGGTGTAGATTAAAGTGTGAATTATTGTTGAATAATTAAATTGATTTGTTTATAATATAAAGTTAGGTGATTATTAGGTGATATGAAATGAATGGTGTAGATTAAAGATAATATAATATTTGAAATGGATGGTGTAGATTAAAAGATGATCTTTAAATGAATGGTTTAGATTAAATGAATGATAAGATTTTTGGCTATAAATAGAAGCCTTAACTTAAGGATTTTTCATAAACTTCCTTACTTGTTCTTTCTTTCTCTCTCTAAATACTTCTTGTGAAAGTTCTCTCTAAGTGTGCTTAAGTCATCTTGAGTATTTGTGAAGATCTATAAGTATACGTGTACTGTTCAAGTTAATCAACCTCATTTAAATCAATATCCAGTCACGTGTTGAGGTAAGGGATACCATCTTTTTTATCTTCCATTATTCAAACATACTATGGTAAGTGATTATCATTATTTGATTCTTGATAATAATATTGTTTCTTCCTTACTCATAAGACGTGCCTTTTATTTCCATGTATTAAATTGTGGGAATAACCTTACGGAGCGGATTGCCGCCTGTTGGTGAATAACCTTTCGTATTCATTCATTATTAATCTCTGAGAATAACCTTACGGAGCGGATTGCCGCCTGTTTGGTGAATAACTCTTTGTACTCAAATTCTATTAAATTGTGGGAATAACCTTACGGAGCGGATTGCCGCCTGTTGGTGAATAACCCTTTGTATTAATTTCCTTCACCTTTTGTTAATCAAACCTGCTACGGTAAGGGATATTATTTTCTTTCATACTCCTAAATCGAAATTATTATGGAACTATTGCTTCTATAATTCCTGAAAATATTATATGTTCCATAATAGTTGAACTTCATTATTTCAACTGAACCTTCCTATTTACGTGAACCTTTCTATTGAATTGTAACCGTTATTCTGAACTGTGGATCTTGAATTTCACTCCACATCATGTTGACAATTTGGACATTATTTGAATCTGTACAAAGTAAACTTCCGATACTTATTGTTATCCTATTTCTTCTGTTCATCATTTATATCATTCTATTCATCCAAAAATCAAGCTGTTGTGAATATCTGTGGCCGGGGGCACAGATGTGATATATTTGTTGAACAGATGATAGGTTAAATGCGATATAATAGGTTAAAGGCGATACATCTGTTCGGTGTCTTTTATGGCACGTGGTGAATGTTCTCTTTGGCCCGTAGTGCAAAGATGAACTGTTGTTTGGTATGATTATGACCAAAGGCTGAATCTGGTATAATCATGACCGTTGGTGCTATATTGAATATCTTTGGCCCGTAGTACAAAGATGAACTGTTGATGTGCATGATTATGATCAGGAACTGTGAATTTGTATTATCTTGACTAATGATATTTCAGATGATAAAAGTTGATGATGTTTTTCCTAAAAAGAGAACCGAGTGGACATTATAGTCTGCATTATTCTTCTAATAGATTACTCATTCCGCTGCTATTATTGATCTGAACGTTGTTTAAGAATTTAACTGCAGTTTTTGATATAAACCTTGTAGTCTATTGTATTCTATCAAGAACTCAACTATTGAAGACTAATGATAATTTATTCGTCATTATCTTAGTCATGATATTCTTTACTGGGCTATTTGAGCTCACCCTTTCTTTTGTTCCATTGTTTTTCAACAGGAGATGAAAACATAACAGGGTCTAGCCGGGGAATGGAGTGAGGGTCCGAGGAATAGTTATCATAGTCTTCACATTTTGTAAAATAGTGTGGCAATAATAGTGAAGACTTAGTTGTGTATTATTATACACTGTATTGTTGTACGTTGTGCTTTGTTGTAATAATTTTGTTGTAGTCTTTTGATGACTCAAGTTTGGGCTGTGTGGGCCCAGATTTGGGGGCGTCACACATGATGTATTTTGTTTAAGGTTTAAGACCTTAAAATTAGTGAAGCTATGTATTAATGAACAACGCATGTTTATTTATTTTCGCATTAGTATTAACTATTGTTTAGTGATGATTGGATGTATTTTTGCGTGAGCACCAAATCCGAAGTATTGGTATCTGAATTTAAGGATGTCACAATAATTGTACACTTAAATATGTTAAACTAAACTATCGAAAATCTAGATGGTGACCGTATTCATTGGGTTTCCGTTTATTGAGGGTAGTTTAGTCATTTTGACATATTTGATTGTGCAAATATCTCTGTTGGGTGAGCAGATATTGACACCAACTTTTGTTTATTTGTTTGTTTATCCAAGAAAATGGCTAAAATTTTCATTATTTAAATAGTAGTAATGTTAGATAACAATTTTTGCAGACACAATCAGAAAAACATTGATTAGTTATACGGTACAATTTATCAAATATTATTGTACAACTATTGATGCACGTCTAGATGTGTATGGATGATCAAATTTTTTTAATTACCTAACATTTTTCTTACTGAAAATACCATTAGTTCGAAAGACCTATATTTAAAACTGAAAACAGACCGACAAGTATAGGCTCTTGTTCCGCAATAAATTATCTTTCACTCTCTTTATTCTTTATAGTCTTCTGCTTCTCTAGGTCATACAAATTAACTGCCACACACTTCAAAATTTATTCATCACCATTGATTGAAGTTCATGCATGGACAACGTAACTGCCAACTTCCCCGACCAACTTAATAATTATTATCATTAACTGCGCCATCTAACATTAACTTTGATCATCACCTATTATATAGGAGGTGCAATCAAGTGTCTATATAGGCCTGGCAGAAAAGTTGCTTTGGTGCCAAATATCATACTTGGTATATATAATTTTTGGAATATTTAAAGCTTAAAAGAGTAATATACTTCCATATACCTAGAAAAAAATTAGACATCTAAAGTTTTGTGATTCTTGTATGTAGTAGACACAATGGTACAACGCTAAAAGTCAAAAAATAGTAACAAATTTAGGTCATCTGCAGTCGAGTACTAGGGCAAAAGTCCCTTGTATCATTTTTCGAATCATAATGAAAACTTTCTTGTGACACAAAGGATGGAGCACTAAACTATAGTACTCCATAAAGTTCATCTCTAGCCTAAAAAATTAATTTATCAAGAATAATGTTAAGAATTTTAAATTTTTGATCTTAAATAATGCGACATTGAATAAAATAAAAAGTATTTTATGACATAATTAATCACAAATAATTTATTCAACCAATATATTGATATTACATCATTTGAGACTAAAAATTTGAGACCCTTAACATTATTATTTTTTTTAATCAAAAAATGACATAATATATTAGAGAGTTCGAATGCACATTTTAACATAGGCCAGTAATTAAGGTCTTAACGGCTAGATAACCTGATGTGACAAAAGTTGAAGTCCTAAGACTTTTATTAGGTCTCTCTCTCATCTTTGTAAATAATAATATGAGTCCCAAAAGAAAATCCTAACATGAAAATGAAAGTTTATTTTTACACACAGTTTTGAGAAATGTGGGCTAGTTTTGAGACTTCGAGGGAAGTGTGACAACTACCCTACTTTAATTAATTACACAAAAAACATGCAAAAGTATTTAAATTTTAATATAGTTAAGTGATACACGTAAATGACTTTATAATAATAAATCATCAAATCTTAAATTAATTTATATATGTTAATAATAACAGTGCTCCATAATCCTAAAATTTGTACATATTTATATATTTTTACAACTCTTTGCATTCCTACTGTGAAATTGTTAAGTAAAATCAAAATCTATTTATTAGTAATCAAAGACTATTGAGTATTTGAGTAAGAATAAAAAATTCATAATTTTTTTTGTTTAAACTATGTGATGTGAAGAGACTCGATTAAAATGAATTGGGACGGAAGGGTGGAGTATTATAGTCTTCCTCGGTCCCTATATGAAAGTCTCATCAAAATTAAGATTTGTCACTAATACATTTTAATATAACATTTTTGGTAATTATTTTTCAATATATATTTTTTGATAATTATTTTTTAGTGTGGAAAAAATTATGTATAAGTGTCTTTCTTGAGTTAAAAAAAAGGGACAAAATAATTTGACAGATATTAATTTATGCTTGTGGAAATAGAATTTAGAAGCTAAACTATTTTTTTAAAGAAAAAATCAAAAATATAGTATTTGATAATATAACCAACGAGGGAGTATAGTGACATTATTTTTTGGCTTATAAGCAGCCTAGTGAAAGAAAGAGGAAAAGATAAAAGCTACCTCTGGCTAAGATAAGATCCAACCAGAACATACACATATTTCTTGAAGATCTTAAGAATTCTCCAATTATAAGTCATGCTGATGCTCTCAACATCTTCTATTAAACTTAAGCCAAGCTTTTCCTGTAAGTCCTTCTCTTTCCTCTCTCTCTCTCTCTCTCTCTGTCTGTCTCTCTCTCTCTCTGTGTGTGTGTGTGTGTGTAGATATACATATATAACTTCAATTTTGGTTTTCCTGTAATGGGTGTTGCCAAGTTTGGAATACTGGAAAATGTTTCACAAAATGTGATGAAAATTACCAAGATTTTATTTACTGCACAATTAGTTGATGTAAAGATTGAGTTTTTATTCATCCACATAAAGGGTTCAATTTCCCAAGATTTGATTTTTCTGTGTAAGCTAAATTCACTGCTTTCCCTGCTTATTTAGTATGGAGCTATTACTTCTGGAGTTTGTCTTTTACTTTTATGTATATTGTCAATAAAATTGCTCAATTTTGGGAACATTTGTTGTAATTGGAAATTTTATACAATAAGGTCGGCCCCAAAGATTACAATGAAAAATGGCCAAACAAGTGAAACCCTTGAATTACATTGGGGAAATAAAGATTTTAGTCAAATAGGAACAAAATTTTGTCATTTTCAGCATAGGTTTATGTGTGAAGAAGTTATTAATCTAATTTTGACAGATAAAAAGAATATTATGAGCGGAAGACTCAAAAGCATTGAAGATCCTAGCAACATATAAGGGGTAAAGCCCCTGAATAGAAAACCCTTGGTGTTGTAAGAATCCCTCTCAATGAATTTATAATGCACTCATCTTGAGATGGAACCCAGAATACTACTTGACCAAACCAATAATCTGTAGGACACATTCCGTTAATATAAAAAGCAATGTTGAAAAAACCGGACCGGACCGGCGGTCGGACCGCGGTTCGACCGAAACCGGTCGGACCAAAAAATCGGAAGTCAACGACCCGGTTGACCACCGGTTCAACCGGTAGTTGAACCGGTTGACCCGGTTTTCAAGTTTTTACAAAAATATTTTTAATAATATTATAACATTATTTTATTATATTTTAGCTTATAAAAAATTAGATATTTTAAAATTTTATTAATTATTAATAATATATTTTTTTATGTATTTATGACGTCACTGGTTCAATAACGGTTCGACCACTGGTTGGACCAGTGACTCATCCACCCGGTAACTTTTCCGGTTCGATGACCGGTCCGGTTTTCTAAATATTGATAAAAAGTAACTCAACTGAAGACTAGATAAGTGACAATACATGTCCGTTTCACCATAGTCGCAAATTGATTTATTAGTATCTGAAATTTGGGTTTAGCTTTTGAAAATTGCTATGTCTCCAAGTAGTAAAAATATGATTATTTTCGAAGAGAGGATTTTGCTTCTTCTTTTTTTCTTTAATAGAAATAGTGAGAAGAGAAAAGCTTGATAGTCAAATAGGATATTTCAGTTTCTTTAGTTACTAATTATGTCACTCTTACTCAACTGTACTTTTAGTTGTACTAGAAATCTCCTTTTATCTGTCCATCTGCCTTATTTAGCATACCTTTTATCTCTGAAGTTACCAGATGTACAAAATTATATCATGTTCCTCTTTTGAATGTGGAAGATCAATTTATTGACTTTACAACACATCGTTGCCAGATTCTGTACAGCTCCAATGCCAATAAATGGATTCAATCATGCCATAAATTATATTCTCCTAGAAACATTCATAACTTGCTTTTGTAGCTAATGAAACCGATGAAAACCTTTGTTGAGAAACCGGACGCTGCTTTAGTGATTATCATCTGTTCTCGGTCCCTACCTTTCTTGTTCTTTCTTTCTTTCTTTCTTTCTTTCCTTCTTCTTTTTTAGGTTTTTCCCCCGTCTGTTTCCGATAATGACTGCTAGTCCAAACACATTCTCTGAAGGTAAGTAGACACCCATAAGCCTACGCATAGGGTTGGTATCAAGTTATCCAGATGGGTTATGTCCATATTGGTATAGGTTTTACTAATTTTCCTCAACAGAAAAATGGAATCTCAAATCACGTAATTAGTTTTGCAACTTCATTTTCCTCAGAATATGGATCTACTTTTGCCATACCATGGCTCTCCAGTCCAAATTCCACCTACATCCCTCATATCATCTCTAGATATTACCATGAATAGTATACTTTTCAATTTCTCTTTTCCTCCATTTCAGCAATTAAATGATTGATTTTCCAATCTCCCAATAGATATTTATCTACTTTACTGGATTCAGATAGAACTCTCTCAGCTTTCCAGACACTTGGTGAATTATCATTTCAAAAGAACCTTCTACTGCAGTGCTGCTTAAGTCCCAATTTAAGGTAGGACCTATTAATTTGTTGACAATGTTTCAGTTAATTTTTATTTCCTCTGGTAGTTGCCTAAGATAAGTCATTCACTTATGGCTAGACAACAGGATGGACATCTATTGCGTTATGATGAAAATTGGAAGCGGAGACAACTCCTCGTCTTTTTGGTCTCAGTAGGCCTGTTTCCAACTTTGCCTTCTTTTGGGAAAACAAAACCTCAGAGCCCATTTGATGAAAAGCGTCTACTTCAACAAAACAAGCGGGTGCAGAAAGAAAATAATGCACCTGAAAACTTCCCAAATTTTGTCAGAGAAGGTTTATCTTGTTCTTAGTACAACTGAATCAGCTGGTTTATTTTAAAGTTATGACATTATAAATTTCCTTTCACTTTGCCTCTCATCTTTTTCATAATCATCTTTACAGTTTATCACCGATGTATAAAACCTAGGAACTGACAGTTGTATTTGGTGATTCCATTCAGGTTTTGAGGTTAAAGTAGTGACACCTGAAAACTACGCAAAGAAGGACTCTGGGCTTATATACAAGGATTTTGAAGTTGGTAAAGGTGATTGCCCAAAGGCTGGTCAACAGGTTTTTCTTTTGCTTTTTTAAACTCTGGGGTTTCCTTCCTGAAAACTGACACATATGCTAATGCGTAGATGGTCTCTAAACATGTAGAAAATGAGAGCTAGCTTTGAATTGTTGATATTACAACTTTGACACATATAGTAATGGAGCTCATGAGTTATTTCTAGTATCAAAAGTCGACTTTTTCTGTGAAAAATCTTGTTTATAGTTAGTCATTACTCCAAGTACAGTTCTAGACAAACGGAATAAGAAAATAGTCTTTCTTTATGCTTTCTCCATGAGTTTTCTGTTGAATACTACTCACTCAAGGTGGTTCTTGCAACTTCTCTTCATTCTCACCATGGACTATTCTCCATGCTATGCTTTTTATTTTATGACTGCTAACTTCAAGAAATCTGAAACCATCCAATCTCAGTACTAGAATGTCATACTTAATATATCAATATTAGTTTAGACCCTATTTGGATATCGAAATGCCACTCAACTTGAAATTAGGTATGCATGAGCAAGGATTGAGTGTGTAATCCAAGGTGGACTGCACGAAAGAATACCACTAGCAAAAGTGCATGGGCACGGAGTGTTTGGGGGGAGTGATGAAAGTTTGTGGTTTCATTAATATTCATTTGTAAGATTTTGTTAACAGTCTTCAAGTTTGTATCTAATTTAAGTTTTTCTTTTTGCAGGTGATTTTTCACTATGTTGGTTATAATGAGTCGGGTCGGCGTATTGACAGCACCTACATACAAGGTTCTCCTGCGAAAGTCCGATTGGGCACTAATGGATTAGTTCCGGGTAGAAAATTATATATTTAGTGACTATATGCTTTCTTTATGCTATCTGGCAAATATTAGCTAGCTCTAACGGATGGAACTAATGCAGGATTTGAAGAAGGAATCCAAGACATGAGACCTGGAGGGAAACGGAGAATTATAATTCCTCCAGAACTTGGACCACCTGTAAGTCATTTTTTATTCTTAAATTTGAAAATTTATTTCACTACCCAAGCATACTATGATAAAATATATCGCCAACCAAAACATAATATTATAGTTACCTTTGTGATTCAAACAATGGCGTTTAGTTCCAGCAAAATTATGACGTGTTGTTACACTTCTTGGTGTTTTTGGCACGGATATTAAGACATGTAATTGCATATTTTATTTTAAAAAAAAATATATTTGAACAGTATACTACACATATATTAGAATAAAATAGCTTATCAAAAAAAATAATATATATATATATATATTATATGCTCAGCTATTAAAAATATATAGTAAATCATAATGTTTAAATGTTTATTCTTTCGTCTTAAAGTCCATGCCGTAAACACCTAATAAAATGCAACAATTGAAAGTGTAATGTAAGAAGTGTGTATCTCTTTGTCATGCTCTGGGAAGTCATTAATACTATTTAATTTAATTTCTTTTTCTTTCTATTAATCCTTTTCTCAATGTCTAACCAAGTTGGATTACTAATGAGGAAAATGCTCTTGTTTTTCAGGTTGGACCATCTACATTTTTCAGCGCAAAACAATTTGAAGTTTTTGACGTGGAATTGCTCAGCGTGCAAGACTGTCAAAGGCGTACCATAGGATTTTACTCCGACGTTGTTTGTAATTGATTGATGAGAACTTTTTGTAGATTTAGATGTCAATATTTTCACCTGCGAAAATTCATCTCATTTGTACCATTATTTTTCGCAAGGCTGAAATTTGACGAGTTAAATCCTGAAAATGGTAGGCTTATGAGAATGTTTGTTTGCTCGTCAGTCAAAATTTCGACAAGAAGCTCACCAGAAAGAACACCAACAAAAAGGGTTTGCAAATTTCTCCTCAATGTTTCTGCAACATGTTATGGAGGAAAATGCAGCTCTTCAATTGCTACAATTATCGCAA
Organism: Hedera helix; assembly: GCA_947179155.2. Lineage (NCBI taxonomy): Eukaryota > Viridiplantae > Streptophyta > Magnoliopsida > Apiales > Araliaceae > Hedera > Hedera helix. The sequence goes on from OX359272.1 coordinate 5,749,893, forward strand.
AAAAATCACGTACATATTATTGCACAGCCAAGTATAGTTTGGGATACAAAGTAAAATTCTAAATATTTACATTTAGGTGCCCTGTGGTAAATAATTCTCATTGGAACCTACACGACTTGCATGATATTGCCCAGAAGCTGCATAAATACCAACTGAGATGATGCTGAGGATGACAAATCTCACCCAGGCGTCATAGTGCAACTGCATAATAAAATTCAAAGTTCAGTTTGCTCATGTTCCACTTCAAGTATATAACACGGACAAGTATGCATACATTACATCCCGACACAGCACCATACATTGTTGTGTCCGGTTGTAGTGTACTTAGACTTATTCATATACCACATGCAGTATCCAATAATAGAATTGCCTGGATTGGGTTAGTATGAAGTTGGTAAGTTGGTTCATAGATCAATACAGTGCTGACACGTGTTACGGGACCAACGCGTGTCAGCACTGTATTGATCCAGGAGTGGACTTACCATGAAGTTCACTCCACCATAACCGGATCCGAATTGCCTCGTCCATCTTTAGCAAATCAATTTACAATCTCCCGTATGCAGAGTATTGACTTTTACTTGATGAAAATAAAGACCCGCAATATATAGCGAAGGACTACAATAAATACGACCATGTTAAGAGAGGCCAATGAAGCACTGAAACGGTAGAGGAGTCCAGCAGTAAAACCACTAAAGGAAATTATAATAAGGCACAATACACCTTCCATCCTATTTGAGCGCCACCTTGATAACACTATCCAGATAGCAGCAATAGCAATCCAGACGGCTCTAACACTACTCTATCCAGCTCAACAATCTGTTCTGATGTAGTAGCGTCACATGGTATCAATGTTAGTGTAACAATCTTATATCAAGAGCTAATAATGTCATTCTATGTCTTTCAGATAGGACAATATGGTCATTGTTAAGTTGGTTTATAGTCAGAGAGCTTATGTATATAAATGTGTATTGCAACAGAATTGGGTTATGAAATTAATATTGCAGTTTTATCATTTCAAGTTCTATCACACCTCACTGAAACTTGACTTGCAGTCTTATCTGTCCAGCGGAGGGTTATCACACATGCTGCCACAACCCAATTCCTAACATGAGTAGAATGCACAAGGAAATGGAATGTTTGATATAGACAAATCTTCATCCTACTTTGTCTAAATAAAATACAAAGACATTCATCAAGTTCAAATTACTAGTTTTGGTACCAAGTTCAAATTATGAGAGTTTGAAACTGACATACCAGTGAGCCAACTGAGAGAATGTGGTAAAGCACTTGCACATTGAACAACGGCAATGATACCAACCCAGGAGAAACTATTCCATACTCCTGGAGCATGGTGAATAGTATGCTCCTCCCCTCACATGCCTGTGGGTCCCCTGTGGACTTCACCACATAGGACCCCACATGCATGTGAGGGGAAGAGTATACTATTCATCATGCAAATAGTTTTTCCCAACCCATACCTAGGAATGAATCGGAGTGTGGCGTTTGGGTGACTTTAGCAAATATCAAAGGTAGTAAACCATCCCTTCCCAGCCCAAGATATAACCGAGACTGCAAATCAGTAACATCCAATCATTTCTCTGGAAACATAATGTGACGAAAGATGTGAAGACTGTGAAACTCTGGCGTGAGTTACCTGAACATACAGACCAACCAGAAGGGTTGTAGTCAGTCCAGCAATAGCACCAACACTGATTATCACAGATACATACTTTAAGCCCTTAGATGTGAAAGCTTCGGCCAAAGGAGCATCTTTTCCAAGAGATGTGTAAGGTGCCATTCCAGTAATCACTAAGCAAACACCAATATAACCAATGTAGAATACAATACAGATAAGAAGGCCTCCGATTATGCCTAACGGTAAGTCCCGCTGAAATTTCACATTGAAGGCAAAAGAAAATAAATTAATTAGTAAATTGAATACTACCAGGCATACAAACAAGAATCTTATTCGTAGACATGATGCCTAATGCAGTACACTTATGCAACAAGGGAATCCAAATTATTATCCTGCGACTTACTTTTGGTCTTTTGGATTCTTCAGCTGAATTAGCAACTGCATCAAATCCAACCTATGCAAAAAATTGTTATGAATGCCTATGTAAACTTGTCATATGGGAGACAGATATGGGATATCAATATGAGATTAATATAAACTTGAATCTCTCCTCTTAGACAACTAGTTTTTCAGAAGAAAATAAGGGGCTAGAGCCTATATCGTAACAAAAATACAACAGTTGCTCCTGTCAGAACTGCCCTAAAACCATTTGGAGCAAATGGAGTCCAATTTGAAACATCAACTTTAAAAGCACCCACAATGATGACAAAAATAACAATGACTACCTGCCCATCAGCCCAAGAGGTTGTCAATTCTTACATTTACGTTGAGTTTCAGTCACTACTGATTAATGGCAGAACAGGTACATTGAGAAAATTTTATTTAGCAAATCATAAACTAGAAGCGCCTAGCAAACAGACAGGAAAAGTCATGAGATGAGATGAACAGTTTATATTATAACCAAACATAAGGCATAAATTAAAATAAGTAGAGTTCAACAATAATAAAAACTCAAATGCTACCCCCATACTATAATAAATAGTAAGATCACATCAGAGGATTATAATAAATATAAAGAAAGCAGCAGGCAGCCATACAATTGCTCACTTTATTTATTAGTCTCTCAAGTGAGAACAAAAGATGTCACGCAATTATATTTCAATAACCTCTTATCTGACCAAGGCATCACACAATCAGAAAAGTCAATGGCATGGGAGTACTTTTCATAAATTCATATTTCATGGTGTTTTACAATTATATATATAAAAAAAGATAATTCCCAGACTTGCATGAACTCACTCGTTTAATAATCCTTATTAATTTTTTAATATTTTTGTTATGTAACTATAACAATTAAATCAATAGTTTCTTTTTAAAAATTAAGAATAAAACAAAACAAAACTCAAGCTCGACTTGACTTGACTTACTTAGGTTGTGTTTGTTTGGGACTGAATGAAACTGAATGACTGAATCGGTTAGTCATTCAGTGCGTTTGTTTTGAATAAAAATGATCTGAATGGTTGAATAGGTCAGTACTTTAGGCTGAGTGATTAAGTTTGATTTTTTTAACTGAATGAAGTTAAAAAAAAAATATTAACTATTATATTAAGTAATATTAAATAAATTTACAACAATTTTGAATTTTTTCAAAAGGGTAAAATAGTAAAAACCTGTTATTCAGATATTTCAGACATGTCAATTATCAAACAATTTTTTCCATTCAATATTCAGAATTTTATTTCATTCAGCTCATTCAGATTGCTTAAGCATTCAGAACTATTTCATTTAATTTTAAACAAACACCTCCTTAATAATTAATAATATATATATATATATATATATATATATATATATATATATATATATATATATACGAAACCTTTCTCCAGCGAACTGTCTTAAGCGAACTGGCAACGGACTTAAAAAAAAAATTGAAACGCTGCGTTTAAAGGAGGCTGAGGCTGATGTACTTCAAAATAAAAATGTGAAGGACACTCTCTCTCTCTCACCTCCTATACAACCCAAATCGTCTCTCTCTCATTATCTCAACAAACACACAATCTCTCTCTCTGCTGCGACCGGCAACATCTGAGAAGGAAAGGCAACGACCTGGCGAATTTTTCTCTGCCTCCCTCAGTTCGCTACGTTCTGAGAACAAAAGGTAAAGAACCATAAGAAAAATTTCTATGCCCTAATTTTTCAATTTATTGGGGCAAGCCAGATGTTTAGTACGCTGCGTTTTGATCTGGAGAAGTCTGGGTGCCAGCTCTGGCATATCACCTAATTTATCAGATATTGAAAGTTCTAAGTTAATAGAGTTCAACTGTTTTATACTTCTACAACTACACGATGGTCTAACACAGTACCACATGTGACGGTAAATATGCCATGTAGGAAGGAAATCAAACAAATTCTAATGAGTTAACTTGGGACCCATGTTCAAATATATACAAGAAACAGAAAAAAGGGTAATTATATAGGAGTATAGTTATAAAGCCATGCCGGAGGCTTCAATAGTAACGCTGACAGGTTGATGTGCATCACATGAAATTTCAAAAAATTGACAAACAAATTTTCTGTATATATGTATGTTTAGATTTTCTTCGAAAATTCTATCTCCTAACTTTTCGTATGTAATTTATAGGCTAAATTATAATTATTATTGATTGGTTTTATGATTATAAGCATCAATGTTGTTGTTGTTTTAACTGTAGGGATGGATAATTTGGACGATGAAGTACGGGATACTGATGAATGTGGTGATAATGTAGACAATAGTGAAGTTGGAAGTGATGAAGGTAGGGAAACGTTTACTTATAATCCGCAAGTAGCCGACCATCTCAAGCCTAGTGTTGGAAAAGAATTCCAAACAATAGATGAAGTTAAGGATTTCTACAATGCATATGCTAAAGAGGCGGGATTTAGCATTCGAAGTTGGGCTACTAAGAAAATCGAAGGAAGTGAGGAAGTGAAAAGGAAAGAGTATGTTTGTTTTAAACAAGGTAAGGGAATTACAATTGCGGATGTTGAAACTAAAAGGCGTCGGGGATCGATAAAAGAGAGTTGTAAAGCAAAGGTAGCTGTGTTGAAAATAAATTCTGGGGTGTATGTAGTCACCCAATTTATTGAGGGTCATAGTCACCCTTTGGCAACTCCATCAAAGAAGCATTTATTAAGATCTCACCGAAGGGTTTCGACTGCGCAAAAGTGTTTGAGTCAACAACTTGCCATGGTAAATATACCCTCACATCAACAATTCAATTTCTTTGGAGTACAGGCTGGAGGGTTTGAAAACATTGGGTTTACACAGACAGATTTATATAATTATGAAAGGGACAAACGTACTGAGTTGAAGGGGCATGACGGAGAAATGTTAAGTGAGTTTTGCAAATTAGAGAAGGGCAAGAATTCAGCATTCACTTATGAAATTAAGGTCGATAACGAACAGAGGATAACACATTGTTTTTGGGCTGATGCTACCTCTAGAAGGGTATATAGTTTTTATGGTGACGTAGTTGTATTCGATACGACATACAACACCAATCGCTATGGGCTGATTTTTGCACCACTACTGGGAGTTAACAAACATGGTCAAACCATAATATTTGGTTGTGCATTCTTAAGTGATGAGACCTCGGATTCATTTGTTTGGCTATTCAACCAATTTTTGGAGGCTATGCCAGGTGATGCCCCTAAAATGATCATAACTGATCAAGATCCTGCTATGTCTAAAACAATTTTAGAAACTCTTCCGGATACATTTCATAGATATTGTAGTTGGCACATATTGACAAAATTTTCTGAAAAGTTAGACTCGGTGAAGTATTATGCTCACTATAGTGAATTTGCCAATTATATTTGGAATTCGGAGTCTAAAGAAGAGTTTGATTTGACATGGACGGAGCTTGTTGGGAGGAGCGAGTTACAAGACAATAAATGGTTACAAACAATGTATGAAATTCGTTCAAAATGGGTGCCTGCTTATTGTAATCATGTTTTCTCGGCCAATATGTCAAGTAGTCAACGAGCGGAAAGCTCTCACGCATTTTTCAAAAGGTATGTATCTAAGAATAATTCATTCGTTGATTTCATGATTCAATTTAGTAGGGGGCTAGTACGCCAACGTCAAGAAGAGTTGTTGGCCGATCACAAAGATTTGATTGAGAAGCCTAAAGTAAAGATGAATCATGACTTTTTGTTACAAATGGTTGATATTTATACTCGGGAAATGTTTTTTAAATTCCAAGATGAGATATGGGAATGCTTGAATTACCGCTTTGAGCTTATCAAGGAGAGTGACAATCAATGCGTGTTTCAAGTTCATAGGAAAAAAGTCGTCACATGTAAAGTGCGAAAACTTATTTATGACAAAGAATTGGGTTTTGCTTCATGTAGTTGCCACAAGTTTGAGAGTATAGGGATACCATGTAGACATGTGCTTGGTTACTTACACAAAATGCATGATTATGACGAATTACCACAACAATACATCTTGAAAAGGTGGACTAAGAAGGCAAACTCCATGATAGTGGTCGATAATGAAAGTGGCATAATGCTAAATAGTGACAAAGAATATCTAATGAAGAGGAGTGAATTAATTCAATGTTCATTGGATGTTATTAATAAAGCCCTCACAAGCCAAGAAGGAATTAATATTTATAAAGATGATTTGGCTCATGCACTTGAATCAATCAATCTTGTTGTAGATAGTGGTAAAAGTTCACAATGTGAAATTGGTGCAAGTGTAGTCTCCGAGAAGATGAGTTGCAATAAAGACCATGTTTACAATGAACCAAATCAAGTTAGGGCAAAAGGATGTGGCAAAAGACTTAAATGAGGGAAAGAAAGGGCTTTAGGGAAGGCAAATAACTCAAAGGTTAGACGTTGTCATGGTTGTGGCAAAGTTGGACAATCACATGACAAAAGAAATTGTCCAATGGTTGCACATCGGTAAGTAATATTTACGTAATAGTAAACATTTTTTTTTTATCTCAATCTTTAAATGATGTGGGTTATTTTGGCTTTTATATAGAGATTCTCCTTGCAATGAAGGTGCAACAACATTTTCAAGTTCAGAGGATGATAGTCATACTTCCAAAGGTTGGATCATTTTTTTTTGTTTTTTGTTTCACATGTTGGTCTAATATTCAGTCTGCATAACTATAAGAATATTGAGCACCATCTTCAGCCTTTATATTTTCATGTGCAGGTGATTCACCGAATCAACATGCTGATATAGTCCCTGATGAAGAATGAACCAAGAATAGCTGATATAGTCCCTGATGAAGAATGAACCAAGAATAGCTGATATAGTCCCTGATGAAGAATGAACCAATGTCAGAGCTAGGCAGGAAAAAATAGCTCTGTGGACCAAGAATCAATTTTGATTAATTGCCATATATAAAAGCTAGTTTGTGGTATAATGTATGTTTTGTATGCAAAGTTGTATGTATACAATTCTATCACCTAATATGCAAACCTTTATTCGTCATCAGTTGACTTGTTGGCTGTTTTGGTAGTTCTATACTGTATAAATGTTCAGCTGCATTTGCCTGTCAACAATAGCTCTGTTTTGGTTGCTTCCTTGTGTTTGCACCTTAATCAAATATTTTTTTACTTTATTGAGTTCTGTATCATTATATTATTATGAATTTACCATCATGTTTGCTTAATTCTTAGAATACTTGTCGCGTTGTTTTATTAGAAGTTCATCATCACCATCTCTTGAGCTTCTTAGGTAAGCAGAAATCCGGTTAGACTGTCATTACTCATTAGCCAGCTGAGTTTAATGCTCATTTTTACAGCATGACTTCTAATTTTACTGATGATCAAGCATCACATTTTATATCCTCAATGGAGACGGACGGTTATATCCTCCAGAAAAATATTAATGGGTTGTTGCTTTTGTTCTCTGTGGTTCTGCTTCAGGTGGAGCATTTCCCCAGAAAAATATGCATATGCCCATAGTGAACAGTTTACACTAGGATTACCAGCAACAACACCCCAAATAACAAAAGCATAGTGCAGTTATCATCAACATTTGAATAAATTAACTTTTTCAAAGTGCTCAGAAAATTAAAGAAACAGTATGGAAAGTGAACCAAGCATACAATAGGAAACACTGAACCAAACATACAGTATGGAAAGTGAACCAAGCATACAAAAGGAACCAAGCATTCAAGTTCCCATTCTATTACATTCACAATGTACTTCAAATTGAGCCATACATTTGGTGAAGCTAAAAAATATTTTTGAACATGCTGATAAACAAAACAAAAAATCCCCCAATTACAAGTATGAACCACTTCTCCCTTGTTTCTAAATTCCTTAATTTGTCTTTTAAACACACCAATTCATTCTTCAATTTAACGTTCTTTTTTGTCATTTTAGTTACTTGCACTTCCAAGTCCTGAGCTTTGGCCTTCATCATGTGTAACTCAACCTGAGTGTTCTTCAAATTCAACATAGCCGAACAATTGCCAGCATCTTCTACCATGTTCATAGAGTCAGTCCATTCAAAAAATCCACAAAATGAATCCTTCTGTCAAAATAAATCAAACAATTATAAAGATTACAGTATATGTAAATATTTAAAGTCATTATTTATACCATGCTAAATTGCCTAACTTACACCATAATTTGAACAACCATAAAACTTCCTCCCTGCAGTTTTTCCCTTTGATGACGTACAAATTCTTGCTCGTATCCCACACCCACAATACTTTGGGGATGAAATTCCACTTACTCCGATAGAAATTGAACCGCCATCCCCAACCTTTTTATTGCTAGTTCCTTTATGTACCTTTCCGCTTTCCATTATCAAAGATTTTTTAGATTTATCTGATATACCAACGGTAAATTCAATATGTGAATATAAGAAAAACAAACAGAGCACCAAAAACTACTCACGCTGAACCAAGACAAGACTATTCACTTAGCTGCTGTGAGTTATAAAACTAAAAAGAAAACAAAACACAGAATCTTAATTTTCAAAACTTTCATTTCATGAAAGCTACCGTTGGAAAGGTCATTGTAGGGCATGAAAACAAGACTAAGAACAACTAACTGTTGCTGCATAACCTGATATCGACTAATTATTCATTTAATTTTTCACTTCAACATGTTGAGTGTTTCAATTCAAAAGACCTAAACATCTGGCTTGCCCCAATAAATTGAAAAATTAGGGCATAGAAATTTTTCTTATGGTTCTTTACCTTTTGTTCTCAGAACGTAGCGAACTGAGGGAGGCAGAGAAAAATTCGCCGGGTCGTTGCCTTTCCTTCTCAGATGTTGTCGGTCGCAGCAGAGAGAGAGAGAGTGTGTTTGTTGAGATAATGAGAGAGAGACGATTTGGGTTGTATAGGAGGTGAGAGAGAGAGTGTGTCCTTCACATTTTTATTTTGAAGTACATCAGCCTCAGCCTCCTTTAAACGCAGCGTTTCAATTTTTTTTTTAAGTCCGTTGCCAGTTCGCTTAAGACAGTTCGCTGGAGAAAGGTTTCGTATATATATATATATATATATATATATATATATATATATATATATATATCACTAAGAAAATAACAAAACATAGTAAAAATCTATTCAATCCATCTTTTAATACTTATAACAAAACATTGGATGAAATTTATAAAAGAAATAAAAAAATGCCCAGCCTATTCCATAACTATAAGAGAGGACAATATAAAGAATTGTCTGAAATTGTAATAAAAATTATTTAATGTTGTTTCATTAGAATTTTTTTTTAAATAAATAAATTAAATAGCATCAAATTAATAACTTTAGCTAGAAGCATAAGTTTATGATAATATACTTACTGTTCAAATCAAAATTTTATAATATAAACTTAGCCAAATGTTATTATTTGTAAGTCATTGTATAATTAAAACATATTCTATTAATTTTTTATGATATGTTTATGCATGAAGAAAATACTATGTCCGGCCTAAAATAGAATTTTGAATTTTGATTGACTTATATAGGAGCGACTTCCTATTTTTTTTATAGTAAAAATAAGAGATTATTATTCAACAAAAATATATTAATATAGGCTTTCATTTTCAACTAATGTAGTGCTTGTTTGATACAATTTATTTTTACTAAATTATAATAAATTGCAATTTAAAATTACTCTATTTTTTTTCGTGTTTGGCGCATGTGAAAAACTTTTTAACTTGCATAATCCACGATGTGGTAAAAGAATGAGTATTAAAATATAAATTGTGTAATCACTCAATAAAAATGTTGAACTTTAAAATCTCTAGTAGAATTGTATATTGATAATTTAAACTAGGTTAAATGTTATATTATTAAGGGTTAAATACACTTAAATTACACCAAATTCCACCTTATTCATAATTCGGTCCCCAAACTAATTAGGCTTGCACATCTGCTACATCAAGTATCTAATTTCACATAATATAGCCCCCAAGCCAATTTTCGGGGAAAATTGGGTGAAAAATCTGACCCGAATGATAATCCGGTCCGACCCTAATGAGTTTATACAGTTTAACCGTTAGGGACCAAATTGAGAGGAGAGTGGAACTTGGTGTAACGGATGTGTATGGTAAACTTATTTTCAAATGAAAAATTGAAACAAATTTATTTTCAAATGCAAATTTGAAATAAATTTATTTTCAAATGCAAAACTAAAATAAATTTATTTTCAAATGGAAAATAAATAATACATTATAGTTAATATTCAAATATTAAAAGCAATCTATTATATTAAAACATAAGAACACATCTTGCATAAAACAGAAAACGTGAATTTATTTAGTAGAATAAAAATAAAAAATTTAAAAAATAAAAGTTATACCAAATAATGTTTAACAAAAAATAAAAATGCCAAACAACACCGTATATGTATCAAAATAAATTATCACATTTAAATTTTAAACTTTTATATATTAAAAAGAATATATAACAAATGGTGTATTATTTAAATTATAATTTACAAAACAAAGAAAAAAAATAACATAACATACAAAATAATTAACTTATATGCAAAATTGAAATAAACTTATTTTCAAATGAAAATAAATTATTTTCAAATGCAAAATTGAAATAAACTTATTTTCAAATGAAAATTTGAAATAAAATTATTTTTAAATGCAAATTTAAAATAAATTTATTTTCAAATGCAAAATAAATAATACACAATAGTTAATATCTGAATATTAAAAGCAACCTATTATATTAAAACATAAGAACACATAATGTGTAGAATAGAAAACGTGAACTTATTTAGTATAAAAAAAATAAAATGACACCAAGTAATGTTTAACAAAAAAAAATGTTAATTAATACAGTATATGCATCAAAATAAATTATTACATTTAAATTTTAAACTTTTATAAATTAAAAAATATATATAACAAATGGTGTATTTATTTAAATTATAATTTAAAAAACAAAGAAAAAAAAATAACATAATTTTAAAATGCAGAATAATTAACTTATATACAAAATTGAAATAAATTTATTTTCAAATGAAAAATTGAAATAAATTTATTTTCAAATGCAAAATAAATAATACATTATAGTTAATAACTGAATATTAAAAGCAACCTATTATATTAAAACATAAGAACATATCCTGTGAAGAATAGAAAACGTTAATTTATTTAGTATAACAGAAAATAAAAAAATAAATTTTTTTTTTATACCAAATAACGTTTAATAAAAAATAAAAATTCTAATTAATACTGTATATGTATCAAAATAAATTATCACATTTTAATTTTAAACTTTTATAAATTAAAAAATATATATAACAAAGGGTGTATTTATTTATATCATAATTTAGAAAACAACAAAAAACTTGAATTTATTTAGTATAATAAAAAAATTAACATTATTTATTCTATGTTCTTTATCCAAATAATTATTTAAATATAAATGAAATAAATAAATAATCACTACTATTATTTAGTTATATTAACAAAAAAAATATGTTTAATAGTTTTATTTTAAAATTAAATTTCGGGTTTTATGAATTTTTTTTGGATTAAATACACTTTAGTTACACAAAATTCCACTTTTCTCACAATTCAGCCCCCAAACTGAAGTGAAGTCGTATTTTAATACGGTCAAATCGTATAAAAATACTTAACTTACCTAAAATTTAGGTATTTTGGCCTGAAATTGATTTTGGGAGCTAAATTATGTGAAAGCAAGTACTTTATGAAACGAATGTGTAAACCCAATTAGTTTGGAGGCCGAATTGTGAGTAGGCTGAAACTTTGTGTAACTAAATTGTATTTAGCTCTATTATTAAAGCATTCCATAAGCAAATCATGTTTGGTTAATTGAATGCATGACATGTTTTATGAGATGAGAAAATATGATGATAAACCTAAAAAAAAAATGATATTTTATATAAGAAATTGATAAATTCACATGGTGGACCCACAAAAGTGTCGTTATAGATGTATAACGATAGTTAAATCGTTGCTATAAGTGCTTTTGTGAGGTCCACTGTGTGAATTTATCAAAAAATCGTGTGAAAATATCAATTCCCTTTATATAATGTATAAGAATCAATATATTCATTAAATATATCATGTTGGTCTCAAAAATGCTAAAATAGGTTAAAGGGAGATGAATACTCTTTAGTCAAATTAATTAAATTGTTATCGAGTTATATTAAATAATTAACTCAAGAGTTAATCGTAGTGGAAATTATGAAAATCCCTTATCTAGTTTTCATAACGAAAAGTCTAAAAAATAGTTGGTTGTGTATGACTAATATTAAATTATCATAGAATGATGAAAATAAGAACAAAAAACAAAAGACAAATTTGTTTAAAGTGATTCGGGATATCGAACGTCTCTACTCGACTCTTCTTCTCCAAGAAAGAATCTCTTACTAGGACTAGATTCGCTTAAAATCAGTGAATCGATTTAGGGAAGAAAAGAAATGCCTATTAAGCAATTCCTCTCATCCCGATAAAGCGAGTCACCTATGATTTGATAGTTCCATTTTTCGCTAATGCAGGCCGATTGGGATTCCAGCAGTCAAACCACGATGTTTGTTCCTCACCCTCCTTCCAATCAAATATATTCTTAGAGATAATAAAAAATGATTTATGTTGTTGTTGTTTTCTCCTAAAAGAGATGGATTAATCCATTAAAATCAATTATTTTTTGGTTTTTCTAAATCTTGAATCGAGTTTATAGTTTAGAAAGTTTTTAAACAAGCATAGAAGGTTTTCTATGTTCTGTGAGAAATTTCAAAATTTATGATTATATTTATCTATTTCTTGATTTTTGTTTCTTCTTTTAATAGTTCTTAATAACCTCGTTTGTCCTTGGCTGATTTGTCCATTTGAATTTAACCGTTGAACACATGTCACGTATCAGCTTCTTTTGAGATGGAAAATTAATGTATAACTTTTTTCTCGTTGCTAGCTATATAATCCTCGTTAAAAGCCACGTTTAATACATTTTCCTAAGTTTTAAAGTGTATAACCAACTATCTTGCATCCACTTGAGGTTTATCATATAGTGATTGACTTGTCTTAACTACTCTATATTGATGTATTTTGAACCTTAAACTGATAGGTTGTTGAATGTACGTAGTGTGAAACCCCAAAATTCGGGTCCATTAAACCTCAGGTTTGGTGCTCACTATTCAACCCATCCATACATCTATACAACCCATCATACAAAATTGACATACATTAATTTATATTAGTTCAAGACATACAACATAAAATTCCAGGTTGTCTAACATTTACTATTACATCACGTAAAACAAATATATACATACATGTTTTCTTAAACGTTCATAACAAAAGATCTAATAGATACAAACTATTCGTGAGATTTTTCCTTTCTTTTGGCAGAAACTGTTTCACTTGGTTTTTCACTTATCACTGAACAGATTTAAATAAGCAAGATTGAGCAATAGAAATGCTCAGCAAGTATAAATGGTAGAATAACAATTGAACGATAACTGTGAAAACGAAATAAATAAATATGTCTCAAAACTCTTCTTTGACTTTGAATTCAACACTATTCTGAGGTTCACAAGACCTTGAAATCATTTTTGGTTTACAAGAATAACCATAACAACCTCCAGACTATATAAGTCCTTAACCGTAGTGTATGCAAAGGGGATCAACCTTTTTGTACCTTATATATTGTGCACAACCATATGAAACGCATTTTGCATTGACGGTAAATAATAAACAGAAATTTCCCCCTTTTTATAGGGTTAGATGATTCAAAAATCATCACTTGAATCCGTACCAACACAACTTGATTTGGCATTACTTTAATAAGAAATATTGATTTGGATAACACATAACATTGTTCGTCTAGCCGATGCAAATAACTTAGACTATAAATAATCATTCATCATTAAGTAACTTTCAAAATATAGTTCAAATCATATTTCCATAATGTTGTTCAAGACTGAATAACACAAACGCTTCAATAATTATATCAACAATAGGTAGAATACTTGCCTCGTTACCGTCACTCAACAATTATGTTTGTTTACGCTATTGTTTAACTGTATCATCCACCGTGCGACCTAAGTAGTATACATCGATGGTTAACAACTAAACACATAATGTTATTATTAATTCATTCAAAATTAACCTTCACTTTTGTTCAAACTCAAAAGTTAATCAAATTAGACTAACCATGTCAAACTAGATTAATTCGTACCTTTAAATATATTTTATATCAAAATTATATATTTTATATCAAAACCCTTTTTATTAAAATATTAAAACAAATTAATATTTTTTAAAAGTCTAGGGCTGGCGAGCCCCGCGCCAGGACTGAACTATGACTGGTGTGCCCCGCGCTAGTCATACAGAGAATTTTAAAACAAATGACGAACGTGTCCCGCGCTCAATTTAACATAGCAGTGGCGCGCCTCGTGCAACTGTACCAGAGTTTTCAAATCTTTCTGTTTTCAACAAACCATTCCTAACAAGCACATCATACGCAATTTTAGTCTAGTTGACTTAACATCCTGGGCATTTTGTAGACCACACATCTATGCACAACATTCATTAAGATTAAACCTTAAACACCTTTTCTAAACCATAGAATCAATGACCCAAAATACAAATCCAATACTTATTTTGATTAACACTAGTTTGATATAAAAACCTTTAAAACTTTTTTAGTGTAATTTTTAAAACTTCCATAAAGCTTAAATTAGCTTATATATCATACATACACTTAACCTTGCAATAATGAACCATCAATTTTCATGTTTACACAAAAAAGTTTTCATTGAGGCATAAACACAAACACTTAACATGCATGCCTGAAATTTCTAAATTTCATAATCATTTTAACATGCAATCTACTCTAATTCAACCCAAGCTTATTTCACCTTAATCCTACATGATTCACCTAACAGAAACCTTCCACAAGCAACAAACAACCATGTTGAAGGTTGTTTTGATTTGATGATGATGATTGTTGTGCAAAAATGATTGTGGTAAATGTGCTTACATGGTTAATTGTCAATGTGTATCTAACAAAGTGCATATATGTTAATGTGCTTATGTGCTTAATTGATTATGTGCTTAGATACTCTGAAAGTGCTTATGTGCTTAATTGATTATGTGCTTAGATACTCTGAAAGTGCTTATGTGCTTAATTGACAAAGTAATTATATGTTAATCAAGTTATGTGTCTACATGATCATGTATGTATGATATATATTACCTATGTCTAAATACTGTAAATCTAGACACTTGTTTAACATAAATATGATCTTGCGGAAAACTATCTTGTCTCATAAAAGAAAATGAAAGTTGGAGATTCAAATGTTGTAAAGTCCTTTTAAAAGATATCTGTGTACAAAGGACTTAGATTTTAAAGATCAGAAATGTTAGGTTGATCTTTCAGTAAGAGTCACTCTGCATAAAAGATGTATGATATATGTAGAGTAGCATAAGAATGAATCATTGCTGTATTTTATGTATGTCAGAGTCTGTAAAGTCCTTTCAATATAATGATGTAACAATGTAAGAAAGGACTTAGTTAGAAAAGATCAAATATGTTAGGTTGATCTTATGTTTAATCTGATCAGTCTATACGATCGTAGAACGGACACTATGATTCCTTGCAAAGAAGACTCAACGATTCTGTACAGATCGTAGAGTGAACTATACAACTCCTTACCAGGATAACTCTACGATCATCAAAGAGAGTCAGATGTGCAAGAGGTCTACTGAATTTACAAGCAAAATTAAAGAACTGATCAAGTACAAATCGTAGAGCTGAACTCTACGATCGTCGAACAGACAGCTAAGCAAGCCTGCAGTTAACGCTGAACCAGAGAAGATATGTATTCTACGATATACACGTTCTAGCAAGATCGTAGAGTAAACTTAAAGAGCAAGCATACGAGATCTATACGATTTGAGCAAATAATAGAAATCGTGGAGTAATACAGGATGACAAGACATTACAGAAAAGTGCTCCACACATGGAACAATCGTTGAGTAGAATTAAACAATGTGCCAACAAAGACAACAACTCAACGATTTCACTAAGAAGCACGGCAGTTCACAAACTCTACGATTTGAACAAAGGGACAAGATCGTAGAACGAAATCATAAAGCAAAGCACTGCAGACAAACTCTACGATCTGAACACAAAAGCAAGATCGCAGAGTAAAAGAGAGGATCACTCAAACTCAACCATTTACCCGACATACTTCAAGTAACGAGTGGAGCTGAATTCGTAGAATCCAAATGAGCAGACAATCACTCTACGAATTCAATATAAGAAGCAGCAAAGGATCATAACTGCAATATGGTGCGAAAGGAGAGAGTGTATTTCTCTTCCAGATTCGAAAGAGATTAAGTGTTTTTGAGATACAGATGCATGTCAGAGTCACAGAAGACTTTGTGCCTAAACGACTATAAGTCAGGACCCACTACTCAGGAAAATGATGAATAAGGTCAGACTAATGGGACATCTCTGAATGCATCAGAACAGCTGGTTCTAAAAGTCAAGGAAGGTATTTATTGATGAATCAGAAGATTAATTAGCAAAGAATATAATAAATCTTTGCTGAACAACTCTGTGAATGCAACGGCTATAAATTCAGAGAAAGCTGAGCTACAGGTTAATATATCAGAACATGTTAGAAAAGGGAAAAGCACTGACACAAGCAGCTAGAAAGTCAACATCGAAGATATTAAAGATCTGCACAAAGCCAAATGAAACCAACGGGATTTCTTTCAACGGTAAAATATGCACAGAGATATAAAGGCTAAAATAACTCACAGAATAAGGTTGTTGAGAATACAAGAGAGATGATGGAAGATAACAACCGATCGTAGAGTGAAACAGAAAATGAATATGCAGAAGGACTCTACGATCCATCAGAACACTAATACTGAATTGAGAAAGACATAGAATGAAATAACTTTATTACAAGAGAAGTGTTCAGAGCTGCTAAGCACATAGTGGAGATAAACTTAAATGCCAACTTGATACAGACATGGAAGCAACTGAGTACCAAAAGGAATGAGCATTACAGTCATCTCAGAAGCCCATCTTGAGAAGCTATAAACGATCTATGATAAGAAGGAACAACTGAGTACCGAAAGGAATGAGCTTCACAGTCATCTCAGGAGTTCGTCTTGAGAAGTTATCAAGTACCAAAAGAGCTGAAGTTCAAAAACTTAGCAGCACAATGGGTGATCGCAAGAAGATATTGAGCATATAAAGAAGTCAAACATCATTGCCGAACTCAATATCATTTCAAGAATGATCACATCTTGCTACTGATTATTTAAAGACAATGGAACTTAAAGTACAACTCAGTAGCAACTCCAACATCTTTCAACAAGCAAGGAGCCAAGTCTGTTGGACTTGAAGAGGGCAGTTATGTCTGTGTCTTAGTGACTAAATGAGCCAAGTCTGCTGGACTTGAAGAGGGCAGTTGTGTCCTTGTCCTAGTGACTAAACTTGCCAAACCTGCTGGGTTTGAAGGGTTCTTGGTGAACCAGAGTTTCCAGGCGTGATGCACTTGAAGGGTTCTGCATGAACCATTCTTAGTGAATTTCCTACTCGTTGTAGTAGAAGAGTGGAGTAGGAGTTATTCAATCTCCGAACCATTTAAAACTCTCTGGTGTCATTTATATTCAGTCATTTACATTCTGTCATATATACATATATAAAGATATAACTGCTAAAATTGATTTACTTGACAAATGGTTATCTTCAATAATGTCTTAACTCAATGGAGCTGTTTTACAAATCTTTAAGGGGAGTTTTCAAACTAATATTCCGCTGTGAAAACAAATCTTGATTAAATGAATTAATTGGTAATAAACTTTTGAAGTTAATGAAAAAGTTTTTAAGAGATCTATTCAACCCCCCCCCCCCTTCTAGATCACTTGTGTGCCTCTGAGGACTAACAAACCACAATTAACTACTAATTCTAGATAATTCTATAAATTATTAAGAGAAGAATGTATACCCTTTTATGAAGCTTTAGTTATAGAAGCTTTGATTCAATCTTGAATTTGAATTTAATTGAAATCCTTTATGTTGAAGTTTGATTAACTTCTTTTAATTTTCAGCGTAGACTTCACAAATTTTCATAATTTGTTCTTAATTTGGTGAATAACTTAGGAGCTTTTTGGGTTTGGTGGCTTGATTATGAACACTCACGTTTGACACTTATGAGCACTAAACTTCGAACTTAGAACCAATATTGTTTTTGCTGAGTTTATTTGTGTTAGCTGGAGAAATCTACTAATGTTAGACAAAACAATAGCAATGTGGCAACCCACTCTAAATGCTAGGTTAGGTGTAATGTTATCTGGGTGAACAACCCATCATTCCACCATCTCACTTATCAGTATACATATCTTAACCATCCATGCACACTTATAACCTTTAAATACCTGATATGTAGGGGTGTCCATCGGTTTTTTACTGAACCGGTATTGAAAAAACCGAACCGGTACCGAACTCAAATTACTGCTAAAACAAGAACCGGTACTGATACTGAATTATCGGTTTTGGTACTGGTTCGGTACAAATTCGGTTCGGTTTTTAGTTTATACCGATTCGTAATATATATAATTATAATTAATAAATAATAATTATATATTAATTTATTTATATATTATAATAATATATATAATTATTATAATATATATAATAATTAATATAAATTTAATATTATATTCTTTATTTCGGTTCTTTCGGTATACCGGTTTTTACCGAAATTCAAAAATGTCCATACCGCTATCGGTATCGAAAAATATAAAAAACTGAAAAAATCGGTACCCAAAAAAATCAGAACCGAATGTACCGGTACCGATTGGTTCAGTAAAAAATCGGTACCGTTGAACACGCCTACTGATATGTATATACATATGATAGATTAAAATACAAACATAAATATAATACATAGACATACGAAATATATGTATATATATTTTTATATTACCCTAATTCAAATATTATATTTAAAATCAAAATTACATAATTATACACTTATAATTATGAACAAACTCATTTCATAAATTAAAAAATTTAATTAGTCAACTCTTTTAATATAATAAATCTCATAATTTAAAATAGTTAATATCTATTAATTATTTTAATTAGCTCATTTAAATTATACAATTAACATATATAATTAATTTGAATTTCATTTCACACTTTATTCCATAAATTGTTTCCGAACAATTATACTATACACTAAGCCCAAAACCCATGATACATCTAAATACGCTCCACTAGACATCATACCTCACAATGAACCGACATTCGCGTTACGTCAAATTATCATAACGTAACATCATAAACACATTAAACAAGTTTCTTTGATTAATTTTTTAATCTAAATATATTAATCTACTAATCCACATAAGTAAATTAAATTCGTTTACCCAAACATTTCAATTTTGTACAATCGCACTGCCGTACAAGGCTTGCCAAAGCTATCATAGCTTTAAATCTCAATTTCGATTAATCAAAATTAATCCACTTTACCTCAATAGTTTATTTAACCATAAATTCTACTTCCAATATAAATGCCACACATATATATATACATATTATATTACAGTTCATTCGCATAACCAATTTTGAAACAAAATTCATATAATAACATGAAAATTTTATTTACAAAATTTGTAATATTCGCGGATATTACACATAGTGCTTTACGTTTAAGTTATGCATTCATACTTTACATAGTCACATTACTATTTTTTATTCAACATTTGAAACTACACAAATTCACTCAACCATATTTTTATGCTCTAAGTAGATTACAAACCCTACGACTTGATGATCAACAAACTTTTACTCAAAGTACATGATAATAATCATAGTGAAAGTCTTTATGTCTTACCTATTAAGTTTAGTGCTGTGAGTGTTTTATATGTTGACATTTCGTGTCTCGATCATCTTCAAGTCAACGATCTCCAATTTTGATTACGAGCAATTACAACAAAAATAGGAACAAAAAACATAAGAAAAAATTGTTTAAAGTGATCCGGGATATCGAATGTACCTACTCCACTCTTCTTCTCCAAGAGAGAAACTTTTACTAGCTAAGATTAGATTCACTTTAAAATTAGTGGAGCGATTTTGTGACGCCCCTAAATTCGGGTACTAGTACCTCGAACTCAGTGCTCACGATCCAATACAACTATATCTTATACACATCCCAAAACAACACCCAATATCTATTGCGGAAAATAAACATATGTTGTTAATACAAAAGGGTTAACTACTAGTCCCCAGGTACGAAACTGGTGTGATGTCGCAAGCACCCAAAAATAAAATCTTACTTTGGAAAAATAAATATGTAGTAGTGTAAGCAAGAGTCGATCCCACAGAGAATGATTAATTTAATCTTATGTTTTTGCAAACAAAAGTTGGGGGGTTTTGTAATTAAAGAAATAATTTAAATAAAACTAATTAAAATAATTATGCAAGAAATAAATAAAAATAAAAAACCTTGGTTTAAGTTAACATCCACCATCAAGAATTTACAACTGATCACTGATGCAAGAATAAATCAATTTATATTTTAAATATTCAACGTGGAATAATTACTCCCATTCGAATAATTTTCCTATCTCTCCTTAATTTTAGTTAAACAGAAACAAGCGATCTAAATAATCCTTACTACTAAATAACCTCAGACAAGCGCTAAAGATTTAACCTAGTAGCAGCATAAAGAAATAGAGAGATCGTTGAACTAAACAACACAATCCAAGCGTCTGCATTTAATTTAGATGAATATTTTTCCTAAGATAAAATAATATCTTGGTAAGCAAAATAATTATTAATCTTAGATGCTTCGCAAATTAAAGTGACCAAACAATAACGGATTTGATATTTAATTTAGCAATAGAATAATAAATTAGTGTGCACCCTAGCAATTGAACGAATTAATCATAAAATAAAACACAGAAAAATATTCAATACTCAAAATATAAATTGAACAATTAAAATAAATTAGATCTCACAGTGTAGAAATCTTGATAGCTTCAATCACTTAAACCAAGAAAAATAAATTAACTACTCATAATACTAAATAATAAAAGAGAGAATTTTTATTCTAATAAGAGTTGTTTTTTTTTTCACAATGTGTGTCAAGCCTTCTATTTATAAGCTCCATAAACCTCCTAACTTGTTCAAACCCTAATAGGATTTACAATTAAAAATAAAAGAAAAAGAAAAATAATTATTATCCTAACCCTAGTTGGAATTAAAATCCAATTTGGAATCAAAAAGTAGCAAATTCGCGAAATAATCTGATTTGGGAGAATTAACGCGCCAAACAAACGCGTCCTTCGCTACAGTAACCGTCCGCGTCATCAGTCCACGCGCATTGCGCGATCTTGGCCTCAAAACGACGGCGTTTTGCTCCGGTTCCTGCTACTGTTCCGCGACCGCGCGCATTGCGCGAACGCTGTGATGAAACGACGTCGTTTTACTTGCCGGCCAATCCTTCCGCGTGCATTGCGCGCGCCCAATTTTTCCGAAATTTACCAAAATGCCACCAGAACTTTCCAGAATTTACAAAAATGTCCCCAAAGCTTATTTTTCCTACAAAATCAAATATAAAATAAATAAAAATAATATAAAAATAATAAAAACACATAATAATAAATAAAACACCTAAAACACTAAGAATAAATAAAAAGAGATATAAAAATATTATAAAATTACCTAAATTAACACAAATTAACTAAAATCCTATAAAACCTATAAAAACCAAACTAAGCTAAATAATTAAATATTTAAGCACAGAATAAATATAAAAACTAAGTATTATGGTATAAAAATATCGTATAATTTAGCCCTATCAAATACCCCCACACTTAGCTTTTTGCTCGTCCTCGGGCAAAACAAAAATAAAAACTATAAAAATAAAACTAATAACCAAACAACTTACTTGAGCAACAGAGCAATATAAATTTCAACATCAGCCTCAAAGATTTTTTTTTAAATGATAACTCAAAGAAAATTTCAAAATCATGCAAAATCTAGAATCTTAACATATTTATCAATTCTACTTTACTCAAGACCTTTTGTGTGTGTGTGAATCCAAATGCATCAAACTAATTAAAATTCAGATAAGTTTCGGTCATTGATTACCTTATAAAAGATATATAATAAAACTCAATATATTTATTTTTCTCACCACTTTCAGTTAATACAGACAATATAAATCAGAAGATCAAAAGGCTTTTAATCAAAGAAACACACTAGGATTATTAATATATATTTTTTTGTCAAATATTTTTTTTTTCATTTTTTCTCTTTTAATGGGTGCATTTTATGCTCCATCCCCTTTTTTTTCTTTTTTTTTACGGTGAGTGCATTTTATGCTCCATCTCACCAACGAGTGCGTTTTACGCTCCATCTCGCTTTTTCATGTGTTTATGAGTGAGTGCGTTTTACGCTCCATCTCAACCTACCACATAATTTTTTCTTTTGTCAATAATAATCCTAGAAAAAATTACCTAAATCATCTCCTCCAAATTGTATTTTGCCTTATATTTTACTTCAAATAATGATCAAATAAGATATAGAGTTCAAAAATATCTTTCATAAGCATTTAACCATTTAAACTTCCCTTAATTAAAACTAGCTCAAACAAATGGATATAAGTGCATAAAAATTTAAAGGATCTCAAACAAAGTAATAATCAATAAAAAGTCAAAAATTCAAACTAAGCAAAAATTTATCCTTTTTCCAAAAGTTATTAAATAAAAATCAAAATTTTATCATTGGCTAAAAATTTAAAATTCAATTAATTTATTGCTCAAGTGACATATCCTAAAAATAAAATTAAAAAAACACCCCATTTTCGTAGGAAACACGGTTACACTTAGCACGTGCAATAAGCCTTTAAACTCCAAGGTTACCCCAAGTGGACGAGTTTTGTCTCGTGAGGGTTTGTAGTGAATATACCCACAAAATTCAAAATTTCAAAATTTTTAAAATTTCCTAAAATAGTTTTTTTTTTTTATAAAAAAATAAAACAAAATTTGAAAATTCCTTAAAAATAAAATAAATATCCTAAATCCCTTCCCCTACACTTAAAATTTACATTGTCCCCAATGTAAAGTAAAATGCAAAGAAAAAGGCACAAACAAATATAAAAAGAAAAAGGAAAAGAAATCCAAATCTGTTTTCTTGGGTTGCCTCCCAAGCAGCGCCTTTATTTATTGTCATTGGCTTGACTTCGTGCTCAAACACTACGTCACTCCTATTTCATGAATTTTGAGTACCCCATCTATCACGTCATTCTTCATCGGTAGATTCAGTCTCCCTTGCACGTGACATGAACGTTTAACTCCCTTTTCAAGTAAGAAATATTTGAGATGGCTAGGGAGATTTTTTAAATCTGGAATGGGAACCTGCAAAATAGAAGATAAAAATTTGTTATGAGTAACAGGTAATGGAATAGAAGGTGCTACATATGTAAGACCCCGAATTTTATGAAATACAAAATTTAATTTTTCTTCATATATATTTTTCCTGAAACAGTAGGTGGTTAAATTGATAAGGTTAAAAGTTAAGGATGTTATGTGCAAATTTTATTATGTCGGAGAATATTCGTTTGGTCGGAGAATATTCGTTTTGTCGGGGAATATTCGATTCGTACGACGGCGCCGAAATAACAAAATAATGGTGGACCCCCACAACGATTTATTGTCGGATATAGAAAGCGACATACATAACCTTTTTAAATAAATATAGTCAATGGTATTATCATTTTGAATTGTTAAAATACCTGATGGTAAAAACATAGTAGCACACGGTATTGCATAGTAGCACACGGTATTGCATAGTAGCACACAGTATTGCACTGTAGCACACGGTATTGCACAGTGTTTCATATTATTAAATGATAAAGTGGTTATTGTACTATATTGACTTTATTGAACCAATAATTGTCACATGCATAATAATTCATATTATTGAGCTGATAATTGTCACAGTAGCATATGCACAATAATTCACATTACTGAATCAATAATTGTCATTACACAGTAACGTGTTATTTCTTATTTATTTTCAGCATTATTATTATCTCTTTTATGATATTGATTAAACTGTTGTATTCTATTATTGGGTGATTTTCCTATTTTTCTAACTCGAAAAGCCAACTACACTGCATTTACAACAATTAGCCATAATAATGAATAATTGTGAATTATTGTTGAATAATTGAATTGATAAAGTTATTTGTTTTTATTATGATAAATTATATAAAGTTGTTTGTTTTTATATATAAAGATAATTGATTTATTTAAAGTTAGTTGTTTTATATATAAAGTAAATTGAATGGTATAGATTAAAAGATGATCTTTAAATGAATGGTTTAGATTAAAGAAATCTTAAAAGATAAAATGAGTGGTATGGATTAAACATTATCTTGAAATATACGGTTTGGATTAAATTAGGAAATCTTGGTGATGATAAGAATTTTTGTTATAAATAGAAACCTTAACTTAAGGATTTTTCATAAAAACTTCCTTGCTTATTCTTTCTTTCACTCTCCAAATATTTCTTAGTATAAGTTCTCTTTGAGTGTGCTAAAGTCATCTTGAGTATTTGTAAAGAGCTGTAAGTGTACAAGTTCATATTTAGTCACGTGTTAAGGTAAGGGATACCATCTTTTTCATCTTCCATTATTCAAACTTACTATAGTAAGGGATTATCATTATTTGATTCTCGAAAATAATATCGTTTTTTTCTTACTCATAAGATGTGCCATTTATTTCCATGTATTAAATTATGGGAATAACCTTACGGCGCGGATTATCGCCTGTTGGTGAATAACATTTCGTATTTATTTTCATGTATTAAATTATGGGAATAACCTTACGGCGCGGATTACCGCCTGTTGGTGAATAACCTTTCGTATTCATTCCTTATTAATTTGTGGGAATAACCTGACTACGCGGACTACTGCATGCTTGGTGAATTACTCTTCGTATTCATTTCTTACTTGTCTCTTGTTGGTAAAGTTTCCTGAAATGAATACATATTCTTTAATAGTTTGCGCTTCATCTAATATCATTTCAACTGAACCTTCCTATTTTTCTAAATCTTTCTATTGAACCTTAACTGTTATTCTGAACTGTGGATCTGAAATATCATTCTTGAATTTTAGTCCACATCATGTTGGCAATTTGGACATTATTTGAATCTGCACAAAGAAAAATCATAAACTTTTGATATTTATTGATCATACTGTTTCTTCTGATTCATCATCTATATCACGGTTGTTATTTTAATCATCAAGAACCATGTTGTTGTGAATATCTGTGGCCTGGGGCACAGTTGATAGGATAAAGGCAATATAATTATTGTGTCTTTTAGGGCACGTGGTGAATATTCTCTTTTGCCTGGGGTAAAGATGAACTGTTGTTGGTATGATTATGACCAAAGGCTGAAAACTGGTATAATCATTACCGTTGGTGTTATATTTGAATATCTTTGGCTCGTAATGCAAAGATGAACTATTGACTGGCATGATTATAATCAGGAACTGGAAATTTATATTATCATGACCAGCGGTGTTTAAGATGATAAAAGTTGATGATGTTTTTCCTAAAAAGAGAACCGAGTGGACATTATAGTCTGCATTATTCTTCTAATAGATTGCTCATTCCGCTGCTATTATTGATACAAAGCTTATTGTCTATTATATTCAATTAAGAACTCATCTGTTGAAGGCTAATGATAATTTATTTGTCGTTATCTTAGTCATGATATTTCTTACTGGGCTATTTGAGCTCACCTTTTCTTTTGTTCCATTGTTTTTCAGAAAAAGAGAGAGTAGCCGAGTCTAGCAGGGGAATGGAGTGACGGTCCGAGTGATAGCTATTGTAGTCTTCACATGTGTATATAGTGTGAAAATAATAGTGAAGACTTAGTTGTGTATTATTGAGTTTTGCATTTCTGTTCTATGAACTTTTTGTATTAAAGATTATGTATTTTATGGCGTCTCAAATTGGGCTATGTAGGTCTAGATTTGGGGGCGTCACATTTGGTATCCGAGCTTAGGGATATGATCTTTAATGGAGATCTGGGGTAGAAGTAGGAGGAGAGAGACGAATAGATTACGTCACTAGTATGTCCTACATAAAATTTTGTTATCTAATAAGTTAGCTTGAATGTGGGGACAAGAAGTGACGAGTCAGTTTGTTTAACTAACCTTTATCTTATGACCGCAGTTAAGAATGACTTCTGAAAATCAGGGAATGAATTATCCACTTCCCGAGGCGAACGTAGCTGAGAATCAGGAAGCTACAAACAATCCTCCTGCAGCTTCAGAAAATAATGCTGGTGATCATGCAAATCAGAATGGTTTCTTTAGAAACTTCATGCAATTTATTCAAAATCAGTCGAGGGGAGGTATTAACGATGGAAACGCTGATAATTCAAGGATTGTCACCGTTAAACAATTTAATGAGTTGGGACCACCTGAATTTTTCGGGAAGCCTGAACCACTCAAAGCGGAGGCATGGTTAAAGCAAACGACAAAAATCCTTGATATCCTGCGATGTGCAGATGATCAGAAAGTGCCATTCGCCACCTTTATGTTTCGAGGGGAGGCAGACCATTGGTGGGAGGCGGTAAAACGCATCCATCATTCGGCTCTCGAAATGTCTTGGCTAGAATTCAAAGAGCTGTTCAACGAAAAGTATTTTCCAAAAAGCATCCGCCATATGAAGGAGGTGGAGTTCATAAAACTAGAGCAAGGAAATATGTCTGTTTCACAATATGAAGCTAAGTTTGCCGAACTATCTCGTTTCGCAACTCATCTAGTGGATGACGAAGCACGGATGAGTCGGATGTTCTTACGAGGTTTGAGATTCGAAATTCGTCAACAGCTTAGCTCTCATAAATTGACCTTGTATTCAGATGTTGTCGATAGGGCTCAAAGGGTAGAGCAAACAGATGAAAAATTGCAACCAAGAGTCAATGATCAGCGTAGAGAGAGAAATGACAACAATCACAGGAACGAGAACCATAAGGGAGGTAACCAGCACTTCGGTAGTAATCACGCATCGAATAATAGAAGAGGAGAATCCAGTGGGAATAATTTCAAGAGAAAGAGATTCCATAATGATTATGGAAGAGCACCGGCACCAGTACCAGCACCAGCACCAGTACCAAGGGGAGGAGATCGACCACCGGTAAGATGTTACAAGTGTGGTCAGGAGGGTCACATCAGCCCAAACTATACTCAACAGTCCAAGTTCTGCTACAGTTGCGGAAAAGAAGGTCATGTGGCTCGATTTTGTCCTGTTTCAAAATCAAGTCCAGCTGCAATGATGGTACCAAAAACTAGCACAGATAAGGGAAAATCTGTAGTTCAAGGGAGAGCTTTTGTTGTGACATCCCAAATGGCACGAAACCCGAACGAGGTGATAACCGGTAAGCTATTCATAAATTCTCATGAAGTCTATGCCTTGTTAGATACTGGCTCTACCCATTCTTTTATCTCACCTACGTGTGCTCAACGATTAAATTTAACTCCTGATAATTTGGACTTTGACTTATCAGTTGAAACCCCATTAGGAGCAATAGCCATTACGTCTACGGTATATAAATCTTACTTAGTTCAAATCAATAGCCTTATATTACCCGTTGACCTTATCTCTTTGGAAATGCATGAATTTGATGTGATTTTAGGAATTGATTGGTTGACTAATCATCATGCTAAAATTGATTGCTTTCAAAAGATCATTAGTTTTCATATTCCTAATCAACCTGTCATACAAATTCAAACCATTAAACCATTGAAATCCATAACTGTCATTTCTAGCCATAAAGCCACTCGTTTATTGAAAAACGGATGTCAAGCCTTTTTAGCTCATGTCACTGACTTGAACAAAGATGTGTCAAACCTGAATGATATTCCTATTGTTAATGAGTTTTCTGATATTTTTCCTGATGAACTTCCCGGCTTACCTCCAAATCGGGAAATTGAATTCTGTATTGATCTTGAACCCAATACCAAGCCTATTTCCAAAGCCCCATACCGAATGGCTCCTATTGAACTTCAAGAGCTAAAGGTCCAACTACAGGAATTGTTAGATACTGGTTTCATTCGTCCGAGTGCATCGCCTTGGGGTGCCCCTGTTCTTTTTGTCAAGAAGAATGACGGGAGTATGAGATTGTGTATTGACTACCGAGAGTTGAATCATGTCACCATAAAAAACAGGTACCCGTTACCTCGAATTGATGACATGTTTGATCAATTGCAGGGTGCTCAACATTTCTCAAAGATTGATCTCCGCTCTGGATATCATCAGTTAAAAGTTAAAGCTGATGACATTCCAAAGACTGCTTTCAGAACCCGCTACGGGCATTATGAGTTCTTAGTCATGCCTTTTGGACTAACAAATGCTCCTGCAGCTTTCATGGACATGATGAACCAGATATTCAAAGAATATTTGGATCATTTTGTAGTTGTCTTTATTGATGACATTCTTATATACTCCAAGAGTCGTGAGGATCATGAACAACACCTGAAATTAATACTCCAAAAGCTACGTGAGAACAAGTTGTATGCCAAGCTGAAGAAGTGTGAGTTTTGGCTTAAGGAAGTCACGTTCCTTGGGCATGTGATTTCCAGTCAGGGAATATCAGTTGATCCTGCAAAGATTAAAGCAATATTAAATTGGGAGCAACCTCGGTCCGTAACTGAAGTCCGAAGTTTTCTGGGCTTAGCTGGTTATTATCGGAGATTCGTAGAAGGATTTTCTCGAATCGCCACTCCATTAACTCAGCTGACTCGAAAAAGCACAAAATTCATATGGAACGAGGAATGCGAGAAGAGTTTTTAAGAACTTAAGAAGAGACTTATTTCAGCTCCTGTTCTGACTATACCATCAGGATCGGGGGAATTTGTTATCTACAGCGATGCTTCAGGCAAAGGTCTAGGCTGTGTACTTATGCAACATGGAAAAGTTATAGCCTATGCCTCTTGACAACTCAAAGATTATGAGAAAAATTATCCTACTCATGATTTAGAGTTGGCAGCAGTTGTTTTCGCATTGAAAATCTGGAGGCACTACTTGTACGGGGAGAAAGTGGAAATCTTCACGGATCACAAAAGTCTCAAGTATTTCTTCACCCAGAAGGAACTCAACATGCGGCAACGACGTTGGCTTGAGTTGTTAAAGGATTACGACCACACCATCCAGTACCACCCAGGAAAAGCAAACGTTGTAGCTGATGCTTTAAGCAGAAAATCTTATGCGAGTACAAGTGCAATGCTGACTACGCAAAAATGTATTTTGTACGACTTACAAAAGATGGAGATAGAATTAAAGCCACCAGGGACCCACATGAAGATTGCGCACGTACAAGTAGAACCAACTTTAATTGATAAAATTAAAGTTGCTCAAGCTACTGATCCGGAAATGATGAGTATGATAAAGAAAGTACAAGAAGGTACTATTCCAGAAGCAAGAATCGACGAGAAAGGAATACTTCGACTCAACTCTCGACTCTGTGTTCCTAACGACTCTGAATTGAAACATAAAATCATGATGGAGGCACACAACACACCGTTTGCAATTCACCCGGGAAGTACCAAAATGTATCGTGATCTTCGACATATATTTTGGTGGAACAATATGAAGAGGGAGATTGCAGAGTTCATCTCAAGGTGCTTAACTTGTCAACGTGTCAAGGCAGAGCATCAAGTGCCTAAAGGTCCATTGCAATCACTCAAAATTCCAGAATGGAAGTGGGAACACATCACTATGGATTTCGTGACGGGTCTTCCCAAAGTTTCTCAAAGTTTTGATGCGACTTGTGTCATCGTAGATAGATTGACCAAGTCTGCTCATTTCTTGCCTATAAGAGAAAACTTTTCACTCGAGCGTCTGGCCGGTATGTACGTAAATGATATTGTAAGATTGCATGGCATGCCAGTTTTCATAGTTTATGATCGAGATCTTAGATTCACTTCACGCTTTTGGATCAGTCTACAAAAAGCTATGGGCACCGAGCTACGATTTAGTTCTGCATACCATCCTCAAACAGACGGACAATCTGAAAGGACGATTCAGACTCTCGAAGATCTTTTGAGACTTTGCGTGCTAGACTTCAAAGGAAGTTGGGACAAGTACTTGTCATTGGTTGAATTCTCCTACAACAACAGTTACCAAGCAAGCATAGGCATGGCTCCATTTGAGGCTTTGTATGGACGAAAGTGTCGCTCTCCAGTATGTTGGAATGAAGTAGGAGAAGCAAAATTGTTGGGACCCGAGTTGGTATGCTTGACAACAGAAAAGATCCAAATGATCCGACAACGAATACAGACCGCGCAAGAACGACAAAAGAATTATGCTGATCTTCATCGGAGAGATGAGAGATTCAACGTCGGAGATCATGTATTCTTACGTGTTTCCCCATGGAAAGGAGTTACGAGATTCAGAAAGAGAGGAAAGCTCAACCCTCGATTTATTGGCCCATTTGAAATTCTCGATCGAGTAGGAACCGTAGCCTACAGACTAGCCCTACCACCAAGTATGTCTCGCATCCATAACGTTTTTCACATATCTATGTTACGTAAATATGTGAAGGACCCAAACCACGTCATTGAGTTAGAACCGGACGTTATAGCCGATGATTTAACGTACGAGGAGGTACCTGTCAAGATCTTAGATAAGAAGGAACAGATCCTACGCTCAAAGGTTATACCTCAAGTTAAGGTTTTATGGAGAAACCAAGATACTGAGGAAATGACCTGGGAGCTAGAATCTGAGATGAAATCTACGTATCCTTATCTCTTCGAAATGCCAGGTACGTCAATTTCGGGGACGAAATTTCATAAGGAGGGGAGGTTGTAAGACCCCGAATTTTATGAAATACAAAATTTAATTTTTCTTCATATATATTTTTCCTGAAACAGTAGGTGGTTAAATTGATAAGGTTAAAAGTTAAGGATGTTATGTGCAAATTTTATTATGTCGGACAATATTCGTTTGGTCGGAGAATATTCGTTTTGTCGGGGAATATTCGATTCGTACGACGGCGCCGAAATAACAAAATAATGGTGGACCCCCACAACGACTTATTGTCGGATATAGAAAGCGACATACGTAACCTTTTTAAATAAATATAGTCAACAGTATTATCATTTTGAACTGTTAAAATACCTGATGGTAAAAGAATAGTAACATACGGTATTACATAGTAGCACACGGTATTACATAGTAGCATACGGTATTGCACTGTAGCACACAGTATTGCACAGTGTTTCATATTATTAAATGATAAAGTGGTTATTGTACTATATTGACTTTATTGAACCAATAATTGTCACATGCATAATAATTCATATTATTGAGCTGATAATTGTCACAGTAGCATATGCACAATAATTCACATTAATGAATCAATAATTGTCATTACACATTAACGTGTTATTTCTTATTTATTTTCAGCATTATTATTATCTCTTTTATGATATTGATTAAACTGTTGTATTCTATTATTGGGTGATTTTCCTATTTTTCTAACTCGAAAAGCCAACTACATTGCATTTACAACAATTAGCCATAATAATGAATAATTGTGAATTATTGTTGAATAATTGAATTGATAAAGTTATTTGTTTTTATTGTGATAAATTATATAAAGTTGTTTATTTTTATATATAAAGATAATTGATTTATTTAAAGTTAGTTGTTTTATATATAAAGTAAATTGAATGGTATAGATTAAAAGATGATCTTTAAATGAATGGTTTAGATTAAAGAAATCTTAAAAGATAAAATGAGTGGTATGGATTAAACATTATCTTGAAATATACGGTTTGGATTAAATTAGGAAATCTTGGTGATGATAAGAATTTTTTGCTATAAATAGAAACCTTAACTTAAGGATTTTTCATAAAAACTTCCTTGCTTATTCTTTCTTTCACTCTCCAAATATTTCTTAGTATAAGTTCTCTTTGAGTGTGCTAAAGTCATCTTGAGTATTTGTAAAGAGCTGTAAGTGTACGAGTTCATATCTAGTCACGTGTTAAGGTAAGGGATACCATCTTTTTCATCTTCCATTATTCAAACTTACTATGGTAAGGGATTATCATTATTTGATTCTCGAAAATAATATCGTTTTTTTCTTACTCATAAGATGTGCCATTTATTTCCATGTATTAAATTATGGGAATAACCTTACAACGCGGATTATCGCCTGTTGGTAAATAACCTTTCGTATTTATTTCCATGTATTAAATTATGGGAATAACCTTACGGCGCGGATTACCGCCTGTTGGTGAATAACCTTTCGTATTCATTCCTTATTAATTTGTGGGAATAACCTGACTACGCGGACTACCGCATGCTTGGTGAATTACTCTTCGTATTCATTTCTTACTTGTCTCTTGTTGGTAAAGTTTCCTGAAATGAATACATATTCTTTAATAGTTTGCGCTTCATCTAATATCATTTCAACTGAACCTTCCTATTTTTCTAAATCTTTCTATTGAACCTTAAATGTTATTCTGAACTGTGGATCTGAAATATCATTCTTGAATTTTAGTCCACATCATGTTGGCAATTTGGACATTATTTGAATCTGCACAAAGAAAAATCATAAACTTTTGATATTTATTGATCATACTGTTTCTTCTGATTCATCATCTATATCACGGTTGTTATTCTAATCATCAAGAATCATGTTGTTGTGAATATCTGTGGCCTGGGGCACAGTTGATAGGATAAAGGCGATATAATTATTGTGTCTTTTAGGGCACGTGGTGAATATTCTCTTTTGCCTGGGGTAAAGATGAACTGTTGTTGGTATGATTATGACCAAAGGCTGAAAATTGGTATAATCATTACCGTTGGTGTTATATTTGAATATCTTTGGCTCGTAATGCAAAGATGAACTATTGACTGGCATAATTATAATCAGGAACTGGAAATTTATATTATCATGACCAGCGGTGTTTAAGATGATAAAAGTTGATGATGTTTTTCCTAAAAAGAGAACCGAGTGGACATTATAGTCTGCATTATTCTTCTAATAGATTGCTCATTCCGCTGCTATTATTGATACAAAGCTTATTGTCTATTATATTCAATTAAGAACTCATCTGTTGAAGGCTAATGATAATTTATTTGTCGTTATCTTAGTCATGATATTTCTTACTGGGCTATTTGCGCTCACCCTTTCTTTTGTTCCATTATTTTTCAGAAAAAGAGAGAGTAGCCGGGTCTAGCAGGGGAATGGAGTGACGGTCCGAGTGATAGCTATTGTAGTCTTCACGTGTGTATATAGTGTGAAAATAATAGTGAAGACTTAGTTGTGTATTATTGAGTTTTGCATTTCTGTTCTATGAACTTTTTGTATTAAAGATTATGTATTTTATGGCGTCTCAAATTGGGCTATGTAGGCCTAGATTTGGGGGCGTCACAACATAATTATCTAAAATCACTGGCAAAGAATTTAATGCAGCTTCAGCCTCCTTCAAATCTAATTTCAGCTCATTTTCTTCTTCTTCCTCTAACTCCAAATTGTTAGTAATCGTAATCTCTAACTCTTCCTTGTTTGTTTCCTCAACAACTTCCGCCACCTTAGTCATGTCATTATCAAAAATAACATTATCGTCTACATTAACACTGTTCGCTTCATTGATGTTGTTTTCTTTCTCTTGCTGTGACGATGGAGGGACTGTCTTTTCTGGATCTTCTATATCATTCTCACTTCTTAACACTTGTGCACTTGTATTCTCCGTTGGATTATTCATCGTTTGAGAAGGTACTTGCTCAGAACTTTGCTCCTCCAATTGATCGATTGCGATTTGTCCCATTGGAGTACCTAAACGCTGAATAATTGCATTATTTTCTTGAATACGAGCCTGCATGTCTTGTTGAAATTGCAAATTATCCTGTTTAAATTGTAAAGTGTTAGCTTCCATTAATTTAAGCATATCTTCTAAAGACATATCAGAATAAAGTGAGTGGCCCTGTTGTTGTTGGGAATATGGTTGCATGTATTGTTGATAACTTGAAGAATTCTGATTTGCGGGCGGATTTATGTGTGGATTTTCATAGCCAAAATTAGGATGATCCCTCCATCCTGAATTATACGCGTTTGAATATGGATCATATCTCCATTGGGGTTGACTAGGGAAACCACTTGTTGTATTGACTTGTTCATAGGACTCATCTCGAAGAATGGGGCACATATTAGTCGGATGTCCTACCACCGCACAAATCCTACAAGCTTCCATTGGTTGCGTACGATCTGCAACCATTTGATAAACAAGAGAAGTTAGATCATTAATTTGTTACTTAAGAGAAGCAATTTCTACCTCCTCAATATAATTAGAGGCTGCCATGACTTCTTTCCTTAACCTGCACAACTAAATTAAATTATGAAAATAAAAAAAAATAAAAAATAAAAAAATAAAAAAATTACTAAATTAAATACATATTTACAAAAGCACAAAATTAAATTAAAATCATTCCCCGGCAATGGCGCCAAAATTTGGTGTGATGTCGCAAGCACCCAAAAATAAAATCTTACTTTGGAAAAATAAATATGTAGTAGTGTAAGCAAGAGTCGATCCCACAGAGAATGATTAATTTAATCTTATGTTTTTGCAAACAAAAGTTGGGGGATTTTGTAATTAAAGAAATAATTTAAATAAAACTAATTAAAATAATTATGCAAGAAATAAATAAAAATAAAAAACCTTAGTTTAAGTTAACATCCACCATCAAGAATTTACAACTGATCACTGATGCAAGAATAAATCAATTTATATTTTAAATATTCAACGTGAAATAATTACTCCCATTCGAATAATTTTCCTATCTCTCCTTAATTTTAGTTAAACAGAAATAAGCGATCTAAATAATCCTTACTACTAAATAACCTCAGACAAGCGCTAAAGATTTAACCTAGTAGCAGCATAAAGAAATATAGAGATCGTTGAACTAAACAACACAATCCAAGCGTCTGCATTTAATTTAGATGAATATTTTTCCTAAGATAAAATAATATCTTGGTAAGCAAAATAATTATTTATCTTAGTTGCTTCGCAAATTAAAGTGACCAAACAATTACGGATTTGATATTTAATTTAGCAGTAGATTTCAACGAATAATAAACTAGTGTGCATCCTAGCAATTGAACGAATTAATCATAAAATAAAACACAGAAAAATATTCAATACTCAAAATATAAATTGAACAATTAAAATAAATTAGATCTCACAGTGTAGAAATCTTGATGGCTTCAATCACTTAAACCAAGAAAAATAAATTAACTACTCATAATACTAAAGAATACTAAATAATAAAAGAGAGAATTTTTATTCTAATGAGAGTTATTTTTTTTTTCACAATGTGTGTCAAGCCCTCTATTTATAGGCTCCATAAACCTCCTAACTTGTCCAAACCCTAATAGGATTTACAATTAAAAATAAAAGAAAAAGAAAAATAATTATTATCCTAACCCTAGTTGGAA
This sequence comes from Hedera helix, assembly GCA_947179155.2. Lineage (NCBI taxonomy): Eukaryota > Viridiplantae > Streptophyta > Magnoliopsida > Apiales > Araliaceae > Hedera > Hedera helix. The sequence goes on from OX359272.1 coordinate 5,785,464, forward strand.
TTAAAATCCAATTTTGAATCAAAAAGTAGCAAATTCGCGAAATAATCTGATTTGGGAGAATTAACGCGCCAAACAAACGCATCCTTCGCTACAGTAACCGTCCGCGTCATCAGCCCGCGCGCATTGCGCGGTCCTGGCCTCAAAACGACGTCGTTTTGCTCCGGTTCCTGCTACTGTTCCGCGAACGCTGTGATGAAATGACGTCGTTTTACTTGCCGGCCAATCCTTCCGCGCGCATTGCGCGCGCCCAACTTTTCTGGAATTTACCAAAATGCCACCAGAGCTTTCCAGAATTTATAAAAATGTCCCCAAAGCTTATTTTTCCTACAAAATCAAATATAAAATAAATAAAAATAATATAAAAATACTAAAAATAATAAAAACACATAATAATAAATAAAACACCTAAAATACTAAGAATAAATAAAAACACATAAATAAAAAGAGATATAAAAATATTATAAAATTACCTAAATTAACACAAATTAACTAAAATCCTATAAAACCTATAAAAACCAAACTAAGCTAAATAATTAAATATTTAAGCACAGAATAAATATAAAAACTAAGTATTATGGTATAAAAATATCGTATAATTTAGCCCTATCAGAAACCTTAACAAAATACATCACGAATTTAATATATACAATAGGATTCGTGTTACATGTAATCAGACTTAAATAAAACATAACAGTAGACATTTAGTACCCCAGCTCGTCTACGAGTTTATCTTCCCATTGCCCTTATCTTTATTTGAACATTAAGGTTTAGCTGCAATAAAATTTCATGACATAGCAAGGGTGAGCAACTAGCTTGCTCAGCAAGTTTTATATAAAAAATATAAGTTATGTCATGATTGAATAATAATTGAATGATTCAATGAACTCAGGAAATAAATATCTGAACAATATGACCAATGCTCGAATAATGAATAATAATTGATCATTGAAATGCTGAGTGGTCCAATAGACCATGAACGTCTGTTGAGGAATCATTCTTTTGATTGACCCTCTTAGGTTACATGTCCAGAACTGTACTTGAGGGGATCAGCCTCTCGTACGCTATGTGTATACATAACATTTATTCTTTATGTATCGTTTATTTGATATTTAAGTTGCTCCCCATTATGGGTTGTTCTCCTCAGTTTAAGAATCCGTACCACAATGGTTTGGATAGCTTTTAAAATAAATTACTCATATGTCTAGTCGAACAAATGGCTTAGACTTCCCTTTTAATTAGTTTATGAATGTAAGAACTTTAAATAATTCATAATTCGAGAATGGAATATGAATTCAATTGCACCACGTGCGAATAACAATAATATTGATTGTGAAATAATTTGTAATATCAAAATAAGTCAGGGTAACTTGCTCAATAATAATATGAGTAAGGTTAATGAACTTGCCTGATGCGTGAATTACGTCTACTTTGCTTAATTTAAATTCCTCTTGAAGACCTAACATTTAAAATGTTGGCCTAACAATTAGAACAACACATAATCGCTTTACGTAAATAACCTAAGTCAAATATCATTTAAACACATAGCATAATGTTTACTAACACATTGGCTAAACAAATCATATTCCCCGTATATTTATTATGTGCCAATATTATTATCCCTCTAATATTTAACTCACCTACTGATGTTAATTAATAACATCATAATTGGTTACCAATATTACTAATTCCCTTAATAATATTTAAAATCTCTTTCTAATATTATTAACCCTTTTAAAAATATTCTATTCCTTAATCATTATTATTAAAATAAAAATTTAATTGTCAACTAATATTATTAATTATTTAATAATATTTTAATCCATTGCTATTATTATTAATTATTTAGTAATAATTTAATCACTAACTATTATTATAAGTCAATTAATAATTTAATCGTCCACTATCATTATTAATTAAATACTAAGTAATTACGAATTAAATAACAAGTAGTTAATTATCCTTACCTATTATAAGTTAAATAATAGGTAATTACATTATTTTAACTTATCTTCCTTTAATTATTATTTAATCAAATAATAATTAATTAATTACTTTTATTACTCTTTAATCGCTATTTAATGTTGAATAAAGATTAATTACTTTGACTACTATTTAGTCATTATTTAATCCCAGTAATTAATTACTTTATTACTTTAATCCCTTATTTATTTATTTATTATTATTATTTAATGTTAGTTAAATAATAATTAATTAGTTACATTTACTCATTATTTAATGTCAATTAAATAATAAGTAATTCTGCTATTAAATTTATTTCTCTTTAATTATTATTTAATAATAATAATTAATAGTCATCTTTACTTATTATTATAATAAGTAATTAGCTTTTACAACTTTATTCTTCCTTAATCATCATCTAATATTCATTGAACAATAATTAATTACTTAACTATTCTTATTTATCATTTAATGACCACTAATTAATAAATTTACTACCTTTATTTAATATCCATGAAATAATTAACTTTCCAACTTATGGGAAATTATAGTTAAATTTTAAACATCCTTATTTATTAAATAATAACTTCTTTTCTTAAATTATTATTATCTTGATAATAATTTATTAATCAAACCTCACTTAGTGTTTAATATTATTAAAAATTAAACAACTAGTTTAATAGCCCTCAATCATTATTTAATATCCAATAAATAATAATAATTTTACCTTATTATTTAATCCCCATTAAATAATGAGTAGTTAATTATTATTCCTTAATTAATATTTAATCATGATTAAATATTAATTAATTTGTTATCTTGATTTATCATTTAATCTTAAATAATAAATCATTAATATATTATTTAAAGTCATTATAATGATTAAATAACTTGTTGTAATAATATCTAAATTACCAACAAGGTGGCTATATTAATCTTGGTTAGCAACTAAATGGTTAAATTTACCATTTTAAATTCCCTTTTCCAATTTGGGTTCATTATTTAATGACCAATAATTTGTCATCCCATGTTGCTTTAATTATTATCTAACATGATTTAAATAATACATTATCTGTGACGACTCCAAATTCGGGTTCCATAACCTCGAGTTTGGTTCTCACTATTCAACACATTACTAACAATTAAATACATACATTGCATTTAAATATCGCGGAATAATACATATCGGTTCCCTTCAAAAGGTTACAATACCAGGGTCTATCAACCTTAACATAAAAATAATTCCTATCATAAGGAATTACAAAAGGTTTAACAATCGTAAATACATAATTAAAGATCTAATTAGCATGCATAAGCTAACTTAAGCTCTGGCTTTTCCTTTTCCCTTATCCTTCTTTGAGCAATCGGGTATATCTGAAAATAGTTCATGATATAGCAAGAATGAGCAACTAGTTTGCTCAGCAAGTTTAGAACAATCATAGAGATTTAATATATCATGAATGAATGGGAAATGTCATCAATGGTTCAATAATAGATATAACAATTGTGAATGAAACATGATTCAAATTTTAATAAACAGAAGATTTGAATCTTAAAATACTGAGTGGTCACTAAGGACCCTGAACTAACGAGGGTATAATAGAGTTTCCTCTGACCCTTTGAGTTGTTTAGTTTTCAAGGGGATCAACCTATTCAACCCGCTGTATATGCATTACATTTAGTCACTGGCGCCCAAAGTCGGTTTCCCGACACAAAATCCCCTAATTTAGGGTTGTTCAATTCTCAGACTTAATATAAGAAATCCGCACCCAATAATGGTTTGGATAAGCTTTTAAAAGTATTCAAGTTTTGAATTTATAAACGTAATGTCTAGCTGAACTATTAGCTTTTGACATTTTTAATACAGTTCATGAATCAAGAACTAATAAGCTTCAAGTGCACTAAGTGCGATTTTATAAACAATATGGATGTGGGATAATTTTAAATAATTAAACCACTTCAAGCTTTGACAATAAATACAAGTATAGAAACTTGTTCAACAATAAATGAGTAGGGTTAGAGAACTTGTCTGTCTGCTCAGCTACAATAAATGTCTAGCTTTAACTAACTTGCTTTGAAAGACCTAACATTAATAAAGTCGGTCTAATAATTAGTACGGCGTATTTGCATAACTATACGCTTAATAATGAACTTATTTACCACACATAAGTACTAACACATAATTTACATTAGTCAAAACAATATTATTAACCTTATAGACCCTTAATCATTTTAGGTTAATAATTTAATGAGTTAGAAAATATTTTTCTTAAGTGTTGGACACTTATTAAACCCTTAAACAACTTATTACAATTGTTTAATTAAATCATAATTAAATTCAATTTATTTTATTAACTCAATCTCTATTTAATTACTATTTAATCTTGATTAAATAGAAATTAATTAATTAACTCTACTTATTATTTAAAATAAATAAAAACTAATTGTACTTACTTATTATTTAATTTAAGAAAATTAAATAATATTTTACTAATTTTAATCCTCTTTAATTATTATTTAATGTCAATTAAATAATAATTAATTAATTTTAATTATTATTTAAGGTTAAATAATAATCAATTCATTCTTATTTATTATTTAAATTAAATAATAAATTATTAAATATAATAACTTAATTTCCATTAATCGTTGTTTAATGTTAATTAAATAATAATTAATTACTTAATTATCCTTATTTATTATTTAATAATATTTAAATAATAAATAATTAATTTATAAATTTTATCTCTCTTTAATTATTATTTAATAGGAATTAAATGATAATTGCTAATTTATCACCTTTATTTATTATTAATATTTAAAATAATAAATAAATAATAAATTTATTTAACTTAACCATGATTTAGCTAACTAGATTAATATTTAAAATATTGAAATATTAAACTTAATGAAAAATATCCTCCCCAATATTATTTTTGTATTATTATTATTTTTGTTAAAATTTTAAATTAATTTTTAAATATTTAAATTAATTAAAATTAACCCGAATGGCATTTCCGTAAATAAGTTGAAAACTGATCCGAGGGCAAAATAGTAATTTCGCCGAGAAAAAACACGGTGGGGCAGTATCGTAATTTCCCCGGAAACTTACTTCCGCGTATTGCGCGCTTAATAGCAACCACGGACCAAAACGGTGTCGTTTCTGAAAAGGCGGTAACAGCTTCCGCGCATAACGCGCGGATGAAATTCTTATTTTCTCCAAAAGACGCCGTTTGGCTCTGTGTTCGGCATTGAATAGTGGCGCGCATTGCGCGGCCAGTGTTTTTATTTTTCTTCCCAGCAGAGTGTGAACAGTGACCGGAAATACACACTTTAATAAAAACTATACCATCAAGTAAGCTTTAAATCCTCAATAAAAATTCAAAAAAATTACCAATCACTTAATTTCAATTTATAACATGAAAATTTAATTTTTCATGATTTAATATCATTCTTTTTTTATAAAAATTTTTACATCACATAAACTACCACAACTCATAACTTTTTGTATATAACTCCATTTTGAGTGATTCAAACTTTGTTTTTCTCATGATTTAATGTTCTATAATATTAGAACATTAAACCTAAGGTTTATAAAAATATTTTTTGTCATAAATTCCAAGACTTGTTTATACACTTCTAAACACATATTTTAGCATATAAAATATACCAAAATACAAACCAAACATATTAAACTCAAGCATGCCATAAATATTACCACTACACATTATTAACTATATTAACATATTTGTACTAACATGATAATTTATTTAATTTAAAAACAAAAATTAGATTTAGAATAACCATTACCTTGATTTAATGGTTATTCACCTTTTTCTTCCAAAATAGGTGGTGAATCTTGAAGACATAAACCAAGAACTCCTTCTCATCTCTTAGTATTTTGCTCTCAATATTTTCTCACACTCTCAATGCTCTCTAGCTCTCTCTTTTGGACTTGGAGAAAATAATGAAATAAAATCTACCAATTTAAAGTATACTTGCAAAATTATTAAATACACATAATATATCTAATAAGCTAGACCATCACATGCTAGCTATTGGATACTTACACAAGTTAACCACATTAGGTGAAAAGAGGGATTGTCATTGTACTTGAAAAATCAAACAAGCAATCAATTAATTAAATAAATGAAAAATAAACTAAAATAAAAACAAAATATTAATTTTCTCTCTCCTCCACTCACATGGTCGGCTGATGCAACTCCTTCATGTCCCAAAATTTGAGTCACTTTCCACTTTTTAAATAATTAATTAAATTAAGTATTTTTCAAGTGGGCCAATTATTGGGCTTTATTTAAAATACCAATTGGGCTTTTATTAAATTGTTTGGGCTACTAATTTGTCAAATTTTATTATTCTTCATTTGGGCTACTAATTGACCCATGTTGGGCTAATTTAATAATTTACACATTAACTATTCAATCCATGATTAAATAAATAATTAGATTGAATAAATAATTAAATACTCTAACTCCTTAGTATTAAATTACTAAATGGACTAATAAATATTATTATTAATATTTCACATTATTTACATTAATTAATAATCATATTAATTAATTTATTATATTTAATTAACTCATTATATTCAATTTAATTGAATTTTTAATTAATAGGAAACTTATCAATTATTTTGATATTAAAACTTTAGGGTTTGTTCACTAATTTAATAACATATTAGTGACCCCCTTTAATTAATTCTAGTAATTAATTACATAATTATTTAATCACATAATTAATTAATCACATAAAAAGATTTAAATAATCTCGTAAAACTAACTCGTTGGAAATTAAATTAATAATTTAATTAATAAAGACGTGAAAATTCTAGGACATTACATTATCACTCCAAAATTCCATTTGGCTTATTTATTATTTTAAGTAATTAGTAATTAAGTATATGGTTTAATAACACATTACTACACCATGAAGCAAAACACTACTGCACTACCAACCCAGCCCCAAATCAACAAATCAGTAGCAGCAGCAACACACAACACAGCCACACCCGCACACCACCTAGACGCACGCACACACAGTCCCAATCACGCACACACACAACCCTCTCCCTATTTAGGCCGGATGTAGCAGCAACACACATACACACACCTTTGTTTTTTCAGCATAGCAGGAAACCCCCAGACAACCACGCATACCCACACTCCATACACAACACATGCCGTAACGTTAGCACGGAACAATGTATAACTTACAAGTAAGTTTCTCTCAGTCATTTGGACGAACAGTGTGAGTGCAAGAAGTTATTACATGCATTCCTACACTACTTTGAAGCACAAAGGCCACCCAAATGGGTTTTATTACTCATAGACTTGCCAACATAACCCCCAGACGCAGAAACTACAATATCTAACACACGACCGACCAAGAATGACCCAATACCGAAAACAATCCAAAGAAAAATGCAGCAAGAACGTAGCACAACCAACACAGCAACTAATTAACAATTACCCATCCAAAACGTAGCAAGCTATCTTAAATAATACACATGAATAACAGAAACGTTGGGTTACCCTTGTTGCTGTTCTTTCCTCTTGGACCGGAAGCTCGACTACAAATGGTGATTCTTCGTGCCTTCAATGTTTGATCCAAACATTTCTCTCTCTGTATCACTCTTGTTGCTCGGTTGCAGCTCTCGGTTCCTCTCTTCTTGCTCTCGGTTTCTCTCTCCTTGCTCTCGGTTTCTCTCTCTCTCAGCCAAATGGACGTGAAGGAGAAAGATGATGGATGCACTGCTTATACTCCCTCAGATTCGGACAAGCTCTGAGGAAGCCGGCTCTACAGGCCCCCCCTATGTCTGCCTTGTTCCTCCTTTTCTCGACAGCTGTAGTCCTTAAGCTTGCAAAAAAAAAAAAAACCAGCTAGCGTGCGCTGCCTTTCTTCTCTGTTGCTGTCCCGATTTCAGTGACACTCTCTTATCCTACCGGGTTGAGGAAAATGACTTGGGCTGGGCTGCTTTTATTTTGTTTGTCAAACAATTAATGGTCCAATTGGTTTGTTAATTAACAATTTAGCTTGGTTGGGTTGCTGCACAATTTATTTGGGTCAATTTAAAATGTCCAATAACATTAACTAATAATTTTATTAATTAATTTACTTAATCTAATTAGACTTGGTGTATTCAAATTTAATTGAATATTTAATTATCTCAAAATCTTATCAATTTCTTGATATTAATAATATTAGGTTAGTCCACTAATTTAATTTAACCCATTAGTTGGACTTCCTTTAATTTAATTCTCTTCATATAATAATTTACTAGTTAGTCGCACCAAGATTTAAATTCGTTTATAAAATATTTATTTCATTAATAAATTCAAAATTTATTTATAATGTAAATTCGAAATTTTGCGGTCATTACAGATTTAGGGAAGGAAAGAAATGCCGATTAAGCAATTCCTCCTATCCTGATAAAGCGAGTCATCCATGATTTGATAGTTCCATTTTTCGCTGATGCAGGTCGCTTGGGATTCCAGCAGTCAAACCACTGTGTTCGTTCCTCACCCTCATTCCAATCAAATATATTCTTAGAAAGAATGAAAAAATGATTTATGATGTTGTTGTTTTCTCCTTAAAAAAGATGGATTAATCCATTAAAATCAATTCTTTTTTAGGTTTTCTAAATCTTGAATCGAGTTTTGAAGTTAGAAAGTTTTTAGACGAGCATAGAAGCTTTTCTAAGCACTATGAGAAAGTTCAAACTAAATGATCATTAATATTTATCTATTTCTTGATTTTTGTTTCTTCTTTTAATAGTTCTTAATAATCTCGTTTGTCCTTGGCTGATTTGTTCATTTGAATTTAATCGTTGAACATATGTCACGTATCAGCTTCTTTTGAGATGGAACATTAATGTATAACTTTTTTCTCGTTGACAGCTAGATAATTCTCGTTGAAAGCCATGATGAATGCATTTCCCTAACTTTTAGAGCGTATAACGAACTATCTTGCATCCACTTGAGGTTTATCATTTAGTGATTGAATTGTCTTGACTACTCTATATTAATGTATTTTGAACCTTAACTTTTATTGATAGGCTGTTTGATGTACGTAGTGCTTTACGTTTAAGTTCTGTGTTCATACTTTACATAGTCACATTACTATTTCTTATTCAACATTTGAAACTCTACACAAATTCACTCGACCATCTTTATGCTCTAAGTAGATTACGAACCTTACGACTTGATGATCAACAAACTTTTACTCAAAGTACATGATAATAATCTCAGTGAAGGTCTTTACGTCTTAACTGTTAACTTTAGTATTGTGAGCGTGTTATATGTTGACATTTTGTGTCTCATCTTCAACTCAACGATCTCCAATTCTAATTACGAGCAATTACAACTAAAAAAGTTGTACAGCATAAAGTATATAAAGAACATCATAACCTAAAAAAAATTACGAGTCTCAATCTATACAATTGCTCTACTACCCATTTACTTTCAAACTTTAAAAAAATAAATCCATTTTACAATATATCTATTAATTAAACACAATATCTCACACTTCGATTACAAACATACATTATCAAATTAAAACAACAAAAATGAATAAACTCTATGATCAATATTTTATTTTATCATAGTTTTAATAAATTATCAGATACAAACGGACAATATAATAGTCAAACTTAAAAAATAAATAACAATTCATACAAATGTGCAAAAATAAATATTTTCATTAAATGTACATGCAACAATATGTCATTTTACAATTGTATCAATAAATTTTGAATTATCTATTGTGAGATATATACAAATATCTACCATAGTAACAAAATTTAAAACCAACAAACAATTACAATGACATCAATATATTCCACACTAATATGTATCAATAAATTTTGAATTATCTATTGTGAGATATATACAAATATCTACCATAGTAACAAAATTTAAAATCAACAAACAATTACAATGACTTCAATATATTCCACACTAATATCTACACCCACTAATCTTGCATTAATTTTTTTTTAATTAATATCAGATTGTGCATTAAAAGTTTGATAAGTACACTATAAAAACAAATGGTAATTAAGTACAATATTTATACTACAACAAATGGCAAATATAGCTGGTAATATAAAGAAAAGAAAACACATTGTTGTTGCTATTATGATACAAAAGCCCATTAGCATTGCACCTTAATTGATCTTCCCTAATGAATTAAAAGATTCAAAAACAATTGTCTCTCTCCAAAATCTCAAACCCCGTTACTGTAATTCTCTTTTCCTTTTCACTCTTATCTCTGTAATTGATAGAAATCTTACACCTGGAAGAAAGGGGAGGTAGCCAAGTGCTATGAGGGTTTGGCCTTGCTTTCATACAACTCTTTGATTTTTACCTGAATTATCTGCGCCCCCTTCTGAGCTCTGTCTCTCTTCTACCTCTCACTGCGTTTATATCCCCATATTTCTCTCTGTATATGTATCTATCTGCCCACCATTACTGCTCCATTAAAGCTTTCTTTTGTGCAATTTCCCTGAGAGCTAATAGGATTAAGGACTTGTCTTTCGGACTCACAAGGGGTAAGCTTTCAAATTTGAGAAAATTGTTGACTTTATTCACTGCAATGCATTAATAATTTGGAACTTAATCATGTTTGGCTTGGAATTCTGTAATTCTGTATTGTATATTATATAGATTGGTCTACCTTTTCTTTTTAATTTTTTTTTTATTAATTTGTATAATTTAAAATTTTAATTTGATGCTGTGAATGGGTGAGACTTGGGGTTTATTAAGTTAATTGGCATTTGTTTCTGGGTCTTATATATTCCTTTGCTAGTTTGGTGGTGGTTTTCTTGGTTTTTGTAGCATGAATCCTTTTTTTTTTGTTGTTGAATATTTGGTTCTTTGTCCTAAAAAGGGCGTGTAGTACTTTGTTAGTGTGTTCCATTTCTGGCAATTTGAGTCTGGGGGTTAAAGGGTATCAGTTTCTGGGTTTGTGTATATCTCATTTCTGGTTTGATCATCCAAATTTATTTGAAGTATAAGAATTTCAGTCTCTCTTTTTTGGTTTGTTGTCAGTTCTTTCACTTGCTGGGGTTTTTGGGTCTTTGAGGTTACGGATTTTAACTTTTTTTTGCCTGATCACTGGCTTAAGGATCAGAGTTTTAAGAGGATAAAGGTCCTAAGCTCCTGCATTGCGTGGAAATATGAGTCGGAGAGTCCGGAGGAAGGTGGCGAGGAGGGGGAACAGTGTGGTGGATTTGCCAAGCAATTCAGAGAATGTAAGTTTGGATGAAAAAGGGTTAGTTGATTGGACTAGATTGCCTGATGATACAGTAATTCAGTTGTTTTCATGTCTGAATTATCGGGACCGGGCTAGTTTGTCATCAACCTGTCGGACTTGGAGGATTCTAGGAATTTCTCCATGTTTGTGGCAATCATTGGATCTTCGTACCCACAAATGTGATGACACCACATCAACTTTGCTTGCTTCTCGGTGCGGTAATTTGCAGAAGCTTCGTTTCCGTGGGGCAGAATCTGCTGATGCATTAATAAATCTTCAAGCTAGGGATTTGCGCGAAATTAACGGCGATTACTGCAGGAAAATTACTGATGCTACACTCTCTGTGATTGCGGCTCGGCACGAGGCACTTGAGAGTCTCCATCTTGGGCCAGATTTCTGTGAAAGGATCAGCAGTGATGCAATAAAAGCAATTGCTGTTTGCTGTCCCAAACTACGGAAGCTTCGGCTCTCAGGAATTAGGGAAGTTGATGGAGATGCTATTAATGGCTTGGCTAAGAATTGTCAGAACTTGACCGACATTGGTTTCATTGATTGTCTTAATGTTGATGTAAAGTCTTTAGGTAATGTTGTATCAGTTCGCTTCCTCTCGGTGGCTGGAACTTCAAATATAAAGTGGCTTTCGATTTCAGAGCACTGGAGTAAATTACCAAACTTGAAAGGTTTAGATGTTTCGAGGACTGATATTGTTCCTAATGCTGTTTTTAGATTGTTTTTATCCTCACAAAGCTTGAAGGTCCTGTGTGCTTTGAACTGTCCAGCACTTGAGGAAGATGCTAGCTTTGTGGCCCATACAAGTAATAAAGGTAAACTGCTACTTGCCCTTTTTACTGACATTTTCAAAGGCGTAGCTTCTCTATTTGCCGATACTACAATGAAGGAGAAGAATGTATTCTCGGATTGGAGGAATTCAGATAAGAAGGATTGGAACCTGAATGAGATTATGACTTGGTTGGAATGGATCCTCTCCCATTCGCTTCTACGTATTGCAGAGAGCAATCCACAGGGTTTGGATAATTTCTGGATCAGCCAAGGGGCAGCACTGTTGCTCAATTTAACACAGAGCTCAGAAGAGGATGTTCAAGAAAGGGCAGCTACATGCCTTGCAACTTTTGTAGTCATTGATGATGAGAATGCTAGTATTGACAGTGGACGGGCTGAAGCAGTTATGCGGGATGGTGGCATAAGACTCCTTTTACACCTGGCAAGATCCTGGATGGAGGGGCTTCAGTCAGAAGCCGCAAAGGTAACTTTAATAGTTGATGAATTATGTTGGTTTTAATCTCCTCATTTGATTCACTGGATAGACTTCACCCAGATACACAATCAGTACTTCAAATTTTTTATTCTATAAGTAAGATAACTAGGTTGGTAGCAACATACATTTTAGCTAACCTGCATGTCTAGCGGCAGAAGATTGGTTAATTTGTAATCCATTGGGTTGTGCAGGCAATAGCAAACTTGTCTGTGAATTCCAATGTTGCAAAAGCTGTCGCAGAAAATGGAGGAATCAAAATTCTAGTAAATTTGGCAAGATCTATGAACAGAGTGGTCGCTGAAGAGGCTGCAGGAGGTCTATGGAACCTTTCTGTTGGGGAAGAGCATAAGGTTGCCTATTTTGCAGTGTTAATTGTCATGTACACCACACTTTAAATTATATTAAAGTATTATTTCCATTTCAGGATGGTATTGCTGAAGCTGGTGCTATAGAAGCGTTAGTTGATCTCATCTTCAAATGGTCTACTGGTGGTGATGGAGTTCTGGTAAGTGCTTTTTTGTCATGTATATATGCATTTCAATATGACACTTTCATTAAATCTATGTCAAGCATTAATGAACTACATCCAATATGATGGCTATGGTGTGGAATGTTAAATTGGTTCATGCTTATTTCTTGTTTGCAGGAGCGTGCAGCTGGTGCACTGGCAAATTTGGCTGCTGATGACAAGTGTAGCGTGGTGATTGCTGGGGTAGGTGGTGTACATGCTTTGGTAATGCTTGCTCGAAGCTGTAAGTTCGAGGGAGTGCAAGAGCAGGTAGAACTTCCAAGTGATATGAAAGGAGTCACATTGATCTTTGTCTCTCCAAGAATCATTGTCCTTGTACACATGATACAGAATTATGTGATGGAAATCAAGTGAGCTAATTTTAGAAATGAACCGATAATTTTAAACCCTAATATGCATAACAGTATGTAGGACCTTCGGAACCATCATTATCGACAATTATCATTATTGATAAATCTCTTGAAACAAATTCGCTTGAAGCATTTACCTACCTGATGGTTCGGAATCAAACCATGGAGCTCTTTTCAGCAGGATCATCTGATAAGAGTTTCTATTTGTAATAAGCAAGTGTTTTGTCCCCTACCCCCCCGCCCCCCCCCCCCCCCCCAAAAAAAAAAAAAGTAATGAAGAACCTTGTTTCGTCAAGTTTCCATTGGATTTTAAGTTCATAAACTGTTAAGACTGCATGTGCTCTATTTAGTCTGTGGTTGAGTTCACATGCATGTTGTGCAACTCCCTTTCGCGTTTTTCGCTTCTTCCTTCTTTCCTATTGAAATTCTTCTCTTATTAATAAATGCAAAGGGCTCATTCGTAGTCTGTAGAGTGATACTGCCCTTACTCGTGCTTTGCTTTGATACCCATCCTTCACATTATGCACCACATCACTTCAGTTGATGGAGAATAATATCTTTAATACCATGCTACAAACTCATGTTAACATTGTTCTTCATTTTGCGTATTACAAGGTGGTTCTTTATACATGGGAAGTCTGAAAGAAAATAGAAAATTACTTTTCATGCACTGTAGCAAAACGGCGGCGAAAGTACTGTTCCTGCTACAACATTCTTCAATATTTAGGGGACGAATACCTTTTTTCTTCTTTCATTCATTAAGATACATTAACTGGTTTAGGTTAGATTATCATAAGGGGTAGAATTTAATGTTGTTAGGGTTTGATAATTTTCCCCCTTCTAAATAGTAGTTATGACAACTTTGCAAGAGACTTTAGAAAAAATTCTCCTTTGGTTTTTGAGTTCTTATCAGAACTTTAGGTTTTTGCTTATTGAGCAACCTTTTCGAGGTTTTACCTTTGTTTCTTGCCAAGTAACATAGGCTTCAAATACTATCAAGTGTTTTTCTAATCTTTAAGAGCTGAATAGCACAAGTAGTCTTTTTCTTTTATTTATTAGGTTAAATTATTTGGCTGAGATTAGATTATTTTAAGGGGTAGGATTAAATATATTTTCGTATTTATGCAGCTTTTAAAAGATTTTTGATGAATTAATAAAAGCATTGTCTTTGGCTTTTGAATTCTTCTCAATACTTTAGGTTTTGCTTAATCAACAACCTTTTCATAGGCTTCAATTATGGATTGAAGTAGATTTCCAACCAATTGGGGTTCAGCCTGTGTCAGTTCTCAAGACAATTAAGCACAATCCTAGACCTGCCTTGATCTTCAATTGCAGTTCATGTACTTAAATGTCCATGTGTTTCTTAAATTTATTCCCCACTAATGAATTTTCCATTTGATTATTTGCTAGGCTGCTCGTGCATTAGCTAATTTAGCTGCCCATGGAGATAGCAATAGTAATAATGCTGCTGTTGGGCAAGAGGCTGGAGCTCTTGAAGCACTTGTGCAACTTATTCGTTCTCCTCATGATGGTGTCAGGTGTTTTATTTTGAATCTGGAGTTTTGATTATCTGTTTCAACTGCTCTATGGTATTTTTGAATTTGGTCATTTGTGAATTCTCTTAGGGAAATTGCATGTTTTGTGCAACAGGTGAAAGATAAAACCATGGTCTTTATTAAGTTTAGGACACATTGATAAGGCTAACAATGTCATGTTGCTTTTAGATTCCAACTGAAAATAGAGAAGCATCGAGTCCTCCAGTTCACATAGACTTCAAATAGTTAATTTGGAAATAAAGTCATCTTTTTTTTCCCCCCTCATGATCTTATTATGTAAGTATTAGTTCCTTTACGCATCTTTTGTGAAATATTATCATCTTTAGAGAATATGCTCGCATAGACTTTATCATTAGACCATCACCCAACTTCCCAGTGTAGTCGACAAGTCCAACATAAGAAAATAGGAAAGGATAAACAATACAAAATGACCTAGACATCAAAAAGAACAATAGCTATAAATATTTGTGTATAAATAGCCCCTTCTATGAGTCATCCTCATCCTTGTTAAAATCTATCCTCACTAATAATGTAGTGGGTTTTAGTAGTAACCTTGCTTACCCAGCCTATGGTTAGCCTTCAGGATGGCTTCTTAAATTCATTTCTTATAAATTTCTTTCCATTTTATGCCATATTATGCGTCGGTAAGTCCTTCCACATCCTCCCACCAAAAGGGAAGTAGATGGTCCATAACTGGTTTTTTCTTATAAGAACTTAGGCGGAGGTTATTTCCATAACTTCCTTTCAGCTCGAAGTGAAGTACATGTATTGCTTTATGGAACTGTTTGTTTGAAGCTAATTTTTCACTGTGGTTTTTAAGGAATAAATTAGTTGCAATTTTAAGGAATTAATCTCAATTATTTTTATAGTTTTGTTTCTTGTCAATTATTATGCACTATGTCTGTTGTATTTGATTAGTTTAAGGCAATTCTTTACTTCCTGATATCATTAAAGAACACTATCCAACTTAGCTTCTATAATTGTTGATTTCTCAGTTACTTCCTATAGGAGAAACTTGTACGAAACTGCTTCATGCTTTTAGTGCCACTTGCATCAAGGTTATGCATCTATAAACTTTAGTTCAAAATATAGGCCAAAAAATACGTCTATTTGAGATCACCTTTGAAGCCTATAACCAATTCCTTTCAATTGCTATTCATCTTATGTGTTCTTACTTTTCTTGTTGAGCAAATCTTCTTCTGTGTTGTAATTAGTTCCTATTTTCTTCAAGGCTATGTTTGGAACTTTGAAATTCAATGGCAAAGAAAGGAAAAGGAAAATAAAATAAAAAGTAACATATAAATTAGAGAAACCCTACCCTCCTAATAAACAATTAAACATAATACTAAGTATATATACTTTTACAGTTTCTGACACCAAGTAAATATTAAAGTGTCAATGTAATAGACTCTTCTTAAAATCTCTTATAATTTCTCCCCATACTTGGTACCAAACTTTTTTATAAAAGGAATAAATAACTTAAGTGATAAAAATTTCATTTTCCCTTTTCCTTTTATTCCCTCTTGTTACAAGTTCCAACCATAGCCTAAGAGTCTTGGTTGCTTAATCTAAGTTTCTTTTCCTTAGCAGACAAGAAGCTGCTGGTGCATTGTGGAATTTATCGTTTGATGACAGAAATCGAGAAGCAATTGCAGTAGCTGGGGGTGTTGAAGCTTTGGTATGATTTGTCATCCTTAAAAACCCATTTTAAAATAATAAACTGCACTGTAGTATCTGCTACAATTTAAATTAAAATGCTTCATGGGGAAGTATTTTATGAGTTGACCATTCATGAAAGTAGTATACTAGTTGCTGGTTGCAACATCTCATGAAGAACTTTCTGTGCTTTAGTAGAGTCGTACTGTTGCTTTCATGTGTATATAACTGTTTGTACTCTTTTTGGCTATCTGATATTTACCGAGGAATTGATAGTAGTAAGTTGTACTGGAATCCGACTTTTGCATATAATTAGGGTGTAGGTTTATAATTGTAGCTCAAGTGATAAATATCTTACTGTTCCTTCCTTGGTTTTGAACATTTCCTTCTACATTTGTGGTGTAAAAGCTTGCTGAATGGGAGTACTGCATCCGTGAAACACTAGCACGTTTACTTGCATGTGTGCATTTATACATTCACGTATTCAATTATTCTCACATTTATCTGATAGAGATTTGATCTTTATGAATCTACCTCTCACACTCATTATTGCTTTGAGCATATGACTACGTTCCCCGTAGTTTTGGTCATTACGCACTCCCGTCGGATAGGATCAAGTAAATCCAACCTGAACCTCTATCAATAAGATAAAAATTTAAAAAAAATCCAACCTTTAACTCAAAAAGCAACATTCATATGTCTAAAATTAGTAAGTTGGCATTTTTACTTAAATTTTCAGTTGAGTAGTCTCACAACTTTATCTTTGACATCCTACCAAATTCTGTTTATTTCGGTAGTTTTTTATTGGAACCAGAACTTAACAAATCTATCTCCTACACATTCTGTCTGTGCTGGGGCTGGTTGTATGAAAGAAATCTTTTAGGAGAGGAATTCAGGCAGGGTTTTCATGTCATATGTGGAAAATAGGAATGAAAAATACGGGAGGTTCTTCAAGAGGTAAAGGGAATATCATTTTTTCTCAAATTGAAGTATCTGATCTTGAATATGCTATCTTCCCCCCTCCCCCCTGGTACTGTGCAGTTGGGGGATTGAACATGTAGTTTTCTTACCTTTTGTAGAAAAATCTACCACTGGATTATTGCTGTTCAGTGAAATACTTTGCTTACCATAAAATGGGTAAAAACTAAATATGTCTTGGTTGTAGTGTCCAGCCACTTTCATGTGTGTGGATTTATGCATGCATGTGGAAATGTATCCTTACATATTTATACACCACAATGCACGCCTGCACATTCAAGCTTTGCACAGATACACGTGCTTCCATGCAGTTGTGGTTACAGAACTCTGTATGCATGTTTTATGCCTCAAATCTATTTTCAAAAACTCTAGGTTTTTCCAAACTGTTTATTATGATCACTGTAAATTGCGGTCTGTGATATCCATACATGGCCTTCTCATCTGTTATTGTGATTTGTGACCCTATTGAGTATTTGAGTTCCATCTGTTTAGTACACCTTATGCACTATGTGTGTTCGTCTGTTTTTATTACTTGAACTGTTGGTAGAGAATATTATGCTGGCGATATTATCTGAATGTAAATTATTCTGTCAACTTGTTTTATGAAGTTGTTTTTGGATCATTGGATTTTTCAAAATAGCGCATTTCTTTTATAATATGTTTCATACATCCTTTAATTTTGTGTGAGATTTTCTTACGAGTCGAGCTCATCCTATTTATTATGATTTTTCAGATTAAGTTATCAAGGTCAAAAAATTATGGATGAATTGTTGGAATGGGGGTGACCGGGACATGCTTGGAGATATTAAAATTTAGTTATTTTTAGCTTATTTAATTGAGTAGTTAGTGACTCGTTACTAAGGCAAATTGGAAGTAAATTTATCATTTCAAGTTGTGGAATTTTATTGTAATTTGGAGTATTGGAATTAGATTTTGGATGTAATATTGTTCTGAGTTTATTATTGGAATTTTTTTGAGGTTTAATATTCTTTTTTTTGAAGTTGTAGTTGATATTTACTTCACGTTGCCATAACTTCACTCCTCCCTATATAATCATAAGTACAAATCCCCAATAGAGCTGGGATATTCTAGTATATCTAGCGTTTTCAGAATATAAAAATATTTTCAGCATTTCTAGAAGAGTTCTTTAGAACTTTTAGTAATATCAGAAGGGTATTTTTGGAAATTCCGTAAACTGGTATCCTAGAACTAGTTCTACATTAATGCAGTCCACCAGTCTACAACTGACATTGATTGCTGTTTTGGGAACTAGGAAGTTTTAGTATTATTTTTGTAATGTGCCTGTATGAGTGCATATATTGTATATATATAAAAACATATATATGTATATACATAATATAACGAGCAACTAGTGATTGATAAAACAATATTACTCTTTCTTGAGAGTTTTCTTCTCTCTCTACCCAACCTTTTGGGTTTCTTGCTGCTCATTCTTGTTTCATTGCAGTTTAGTCTGCTCCAGTTGGTATTAGAGCTTTTGGTTGATTAACCAAGCATATGCTTGCATGGCTTATTCTAGTTGTAATTTGGTTATAATGACGATATATCTATGATTAATGATAATGCAGACAGCCATTGATTGATAAAAAGATGTTACTCCTCCTTCCTTAAAGTTTCTTCTCCACCCAACCTTTTGAATTTCCTTGCTGCTCACTCTTGTTTCATAGCAGTTTATTTTGCTCCACTATTTCACAGCCCTTTATATATACTCCAACCACAATAGCCCTTATGGTATTAATAGATTGAAGTAACTACTCTATTAAATTTTGCCTCCTCCGTAGTTGTTGGATTTCTAGTCTCGTGACCTTATTATTTGTTTCCTAACTTTCCTTTTAAAATCAGATCAACCATTCATGACATATTTGCATTGCTGCCTTAAACATCGATTGCAATGCTGTAAGTCATGTAATCATCTTTTTTACATCTCAGTTGATGGGTGGTTTAGACAAATACTTTATCTTTTTCAATACAGTTCCTGATATTTCATTGATAATCTGGTTATTCTATTTACTTAAATGAATTTGTGCGGATATTAAACGAAGATCCTGTTATTTTCCTTCTGTGCTTCTGTAGGGAAAGAGTGTAACTATAGCACAGGCTTAATGTCCGGTTAAGTAGTTTCTTCATTCTCTTGGTTGTTCCCTATCTAGATGAGAGAGAGAATTTTAAACTCAAAAGTTCAATTCATTAATATATGCTTCTCTAAAACTGATTTTTGAGCAGATGTTCTACAAAATGTGCAACAATAAGAAACGCCGCATATTGCTGTTTTAGATATAACATTTCGGATTAAATTCAAGTGAGGTTTCATTCTTTCCTGTTTGAATATTTTTGTTTTAATTGTCCAAGCTTTTCTGGTTATTTAGGTTGCTCTTGCGCATTCCTGCTCAGATGCCTCTCCTGGTCTTCAGGAGAGGGCTGCTGGTGCTATCTGGGGATTATCTGTATCCGAAACTAATAGGTATGTGCAATTTCATTTCTTTTATGTTAGTGTTATGGTGATGGTGGTCCTGTGTCATTCTTTGTTTGCTCTTACATCAACCTACTCTTCCCTTGGTCCATATATTTTGTCAAATATATTAAGTGGTAGTCAGAACATCTTTGTTCATGCATAGAGGGACTAACATAAGCATGTTATGTATATATATATACATCTGAATTAATTTCCTTGGAACTTTCATGAAAGTAAAATTATTATCTCCAAAACCTATGCCGAGTGATGGAGGACAATATTTAACTGAGAGATACATACTGAACTTGTTTGAGCAAAAATCAAATAAATTAAATCGACTTTTGATCCAATTACAAACATGATAGATACTCCTTTTGTCCCACAAAAGATGACTGAAATATAAATTTTTTTGCCCTATAAAAGATGTCTAAAGTATGCAATTCAAATGCAAAATGTTACATAAAGTTTATTTTACCCTAAAAAGTACTTAAGTAGGGTTCTCCACTTTTATGCTACGTTTGGATTGGAGGAACGAATGTGAGAATGAAATGACTCATTCCTATAGAATGAAAAAAATTGTGTTTGGTTGTTCCATTGGAATGGAATGTATCATTTCCATCCCTCCCAAATTTATGAATTTTATTCCTGGGTATGGAATGACTCATTCCGGTAGGAATGGAATGAATCATTCCACTCTTCATTCTATTTCTTTCTCTATCTATTCATTCAATCCAAACGTAGCATTAAAGAAAAGAGACAATCTTTATTGTACTTACATGGGTTCTATTTTGGGTAAAATGAGAACTTATTTATATTTTCTCCTCTAATTTTGTTTTTTTTTAAAATTGTGTGACAAATTTACTTAAAGACATCTTTTATGGGATGAAGGGAGTAATTAAGATTATAAATTAGTAGTTTGTTACACAATCCTTATCTGTTCATTAGATCCATATAAAATACTTGTATTTTTATATAGATATGCGCCTTGAATTACATTTGTAGCAGCAGTATATTTAGCTACATCATATATTCTTTAATTGAAATTTTAAAACACTTGATTTTATTAGAGAAAGAGATATCTAAAGAAAACACTCTATTTTTCTTGAGAGAGAAATCAAACGTATCATAAAATAGCTTTGTCCCTACTGATTGTCCCTCGAGTAAAACTGGAAAAGTACGATCTCCAAATTTGAGAAAACAAGGAGAGTGCTTGCTCCTCACTTTAGATGTTATCCTCTGAAGTAATCTTTTGAATGAAAATAATTGCAGTGTCTTATAAGATCAAATGAGAAAAAACTATAGTTGTAGTATCCTATCAAGAAAAAATAAATAAATTACATTTTGGATAGTCATTGACTCTTACAACCATCCTTTGAGAGTTGAGGCTTTCCTGTTCATCTTTAACCAATACAAACTCATAAAAGGATTCAAAACCCCCTTCAATAAATATCAAGACATCAACTATTATGCACAACCTAAGTCAGGATGATTTGGAAAGCCATGTTTAGGTGATAGTTGGTCATCAACTTGTGGTTAGGAAGCTGGGGTACAGATCTAAGGTATCGGCCGTATCGCAAGACACATTGGGTGAGCTGGGATATTCCCTATGTGCTACAATTATCGTATCCTCAAATTATTTTATGGGCTATTCGACCTTACAGCTTAAATAGTAGATCTAGGTATAATTGTGTCACTTATCGACATGGAGACCGCTCAATCAGTGAGAAGAGATTTAGGAAGATTGAAGAGAGGTAGGGAGAAACTTACTAGATCAATCGATTGACGCCATCTAGAGAAGTCAAACTCTCTGACTAGCTACGCCTCTGACTAGCTACGCCTTTGACTATCCACTCAATGGCTGTTGTGAACCACCTACAGGATTTATTTTGTCTTGGCGAACTTCAGCCGCCATGATTTGTGTAATTAAACCGAGGTCTGAATTGTGCATAATGAATTGAGGAAGTCGTGAAGTCACTTTTTTATTTTTATTTACGTTTTAAATTGCTATCAACTCCCTTGAGGTTATCTCCAAGTTTGTCTCAAGTCCTTCACATTTAAAACTTTTGCACTTAAGTCCCTCAAGGTTATTAAAATTATAAAAATCAACCTTAATTTATTAAACACAAATATAATAATTAAATATTGCTGCATCCCTATTGCATCTGAATCCCCACTTTTAAGATTTGAAAAACCCTGTACCTCATATAATGCACCAATATCCTTGCTAGCTTGTATAATACAGTGGTGATTAAAAGGCAAAGTAGGGTCATGTTCTTCATAGCTAAGGTCCTAAGGATTGAGGACCAAGTTTGCATCATTTTTGGATAGAAAGGATACATCATTTTTTTAATCAAATTTTTAGCATCTTCATTCTTATTGTACATTGTCTGTTGTAAATTCATAGGCCCATAACTCTTATTTAATAACGTTTTATGCCATAAAGATATATTTAAAGTATTCATTTCTCTCTCCCTTAATTTTATTTATCCTACTGAATAATTGATGCCTTGTTATATTTTGAATCTGTATTAGCATTGCTATTGGACGAGAAGGAGGTGTTTTACCGCTTATAGCATTGGCACGGTCTGAGGTTGAAGTAAGTGTTTGAAGTTGATCCATATTATATTTTACCGGAGAGAGATATTTATTATGCATTATTGTAAAACTAAAATTATTTCTTTCTATACATAAAAAAATACTGCTTATAGCTCTTAGGCGCCAGCACAATCTGTGGTTGAATTAAGCATATGAAGTTACTCCATATTATAGTTTACTGGAATTAATTCTTTATTACTTGTTACGATATTACTAAAATAGTCTGATATCAACTCAACTCAACACCTTTTTTTTATCTCAAACTAGTTTGGTAGGTTAAAATTGATTTCCATGTTCCAAAATAATCTAAAGACGAGAATATAAAAAAATAAAACAAAATAAAAGAAAAGTATAAAATAAATAATTTTAGAATAAAGTAATAAAAATGATAGAAGAATGGCAAGTAAAACACAACATAAATATGTGCATATATTTAAAAAGGTAAAAAGGAAACAAAAAAATAAAAGGTAAGAAAACAGAAAGAAATAGAAAAAACACAAAAAAGTGGAGTCCACTATTGGCTCCCTCCTACACGGGCTATGTTCTTAGTTATATTATGCTTATTCGAGTGTCTTTGAACAATTCCCCCTACACTACACTAACCTAATATAAACAACTAACACTACACTAACTTGTTTTAATCACATAGCTTGACCACAAACCCAGTCAAGCCTCAACTCACTGTCCAAGAGCACCTTGAGTGATCTTGGTCCACCACAGGTCCACTCAAAAGTCATGCCAAATTATTTGTACTCTTTTTACCCACATGTTCCAACATTGGATTGCCGGATTGGGGTATTACGATTACTCCACTTAAATACTTGACGTCCTCTTTTAGCCCGCTAACTGCAGTCTCTCCCCCAACAACCTTCTTTCTTCTTTTCACGTTCCCATAACATGAGTAAAGTACCATTATCATAGTACTGGGTTGGCTCTGATACTATTTGTAGTGACTTTAGTCTGAACCGAGCTTGGATCAAATCTTAATCCACTAACCCGAGGACACTTGGGGTCATCTTGGCCCATTATAGGCCCACCCAAAAGTCAAGGACAAGTTATTGGTACTCTCGGTAGTAGAGTTGAGAACTCATACACAATTTAGCCCAGTACACATGTTCTGACGTGGGACTTGGGTATTGCATCTTTATTTAGTAACTAAAAGAAAGAGAAAGGATTGGGTTTAATTTTAGTATTATGGTTTTCATAGAGGTTCTCTCAGTTCTGAGTGTTTCTCACAGTTCTTGCACTCCTCAGTTTCAGCATAGTGGAATAATCTCTTTCCCGTCCATGGATGTTGACCCAAAGCCGAACAACGCAATCTTTAGTTCTCTATTTTGTTTTTCTGCTTCATTGTTACTTTAGAGTCATCATCTAATTGTCATAACATCCCTTCTCAAGGTTTGCCTTTATAAGTGAAGATGGGAAGGGAACTCTCACATTTAGAAGATGTGGGGCTGTGGGGCTGTGGCATAATCCAAATAACTCTAGGATGGTGTACTTATGTTCGAAGGTGGAGGAGACATTTATCAGATAACCTGCATGACTAAATTGGGGAGAGAACTGAACAAACTCAGATATACTTATAACTGAGAACAAAATGTTGTAGTGGAAACCTATCTCTATTGAGTGTAGAGATTATTGCCCCTCCTCTCTTCCACCTGTCAATAAATAATAGAAGCTGACTTGTTAATTTTTATGTCACATTGAGTTGAGTTATGATTTGATTTCTTTCCCTTCTCTACTTAGAAAGTTCTAATGTATTCCTCATTAGCATATCAGAAGCTTGCGTTAACTTCTAGCACTGAGAATGTTTGAAAACATTCTTCAGTATCATGTCAGCAGTGTGCATGGCTCTCTGGTATGATGCAGTGATTTCTGAAATTAAATTAAAAATTGAAACATTAGTTCAGAAGCACCCCAGGAACTATTTGGATAATTCAACAATGCATCTTAGTTCATAATTTATTTATGATTCCTGCATCACCTAATAAGTATAAATATAATAGCTGTTGCACCTAATGTATTTATTCTCTTTCAGGACGTCCATGAAACTGCCGCCGGAGCTCTTTGGAATCTTGCTTTCAATCCTTGTAATGCTCTCCGAATAGTGGAGGATGGGGGGGTTCCAGCTCTAATGCACCTTTGTTCTTCATCTGCATCAAAAATGGCACGATTCATGGCTGCATTGGCACTTTCATATATGTTTGATGGAAGGTATTGAATCATCTCATCATACGGGATGCCTTAATTTTAAAACATGATCATAATGCTGTTACTTTCTTGTTATAGGGAGTTCCTTGGGATATGCTTATGGCATGTTTCTTTCATATGTTACTATTGGCACACCATACATATTTGATGGAAGATATTTCATCATTTCCTGATACCCTAGTGATGTTACTTTCTTGTTTAATTGAGTTTCTATGAAAATTCTTATATAGTTTTGCTTGCACACACACACACACACACATTTTTCCCCTGTTGGCAGAAAGACATTGTTCCTAATTCTGACTTATTTTTTTGTAATATTTAATTTTACGAAACAAATATTGGCACTTTAGTATTTTATTTGTGGGGTATCCTTTATGTCTTATAAACAGAGCTCTTGTAAGAATCATTGAAAACCTTTCCAGTCTTCTGAATCTGGAATTTTCCGGTATCGGCCATCTCTACAGTAACTAGATTTGGTTAATCAGTACAATCATAGAGAACCTCGTCTTTTTGAAAGTGACACATATCAAATCCTTTCCGCAATTAACAGAGCTCAATAAGGGTAAATATTAAACTTTTCGTGTGGCTTTTAAAAGGAAATCTTTTTGTATTTAGGCTTGTTAAACTGCTCGCGAAGTCGACTACTATTTGTTAGAAATTTGGTACCCTAAGGCTAGCGTTAATCTATTCAACATAACCAGTTGTAAAAAACTCTTTTTGGAATCTTTGATATGTATGTAATTTCTTTTGTCTTGATATATCCAGTCAAAAGTGTGTAGTGATGACCTTAAGCTCTACCCAGATATAATATTCGGGATATTTTATTTGTTTAGCTCTGTTCCGAGCTATGTGAATGGTTTTACAGATTGACAAAATTCTTAGTGATAGTTTATGCTAGCCACTGTTTTAGAAGATAATACAACAAGTATAAGCTAGTCAAATTTGAATTCCCAGTCCTCTTGGTGATGAAGTAGCTCTAAAACACTAATAACAGATACATAAAGATGTGTAAGTCCTTTGCCTATGACGCATGTCATTTGTTAAGCGGACCAAGAGTTACATTAGTTAGTTAACCAATTGAACGTTTTATGCGCGACAGAAGTTCCCTCCCCTTGCAGAAAAGATAATCTTAATTGATGTGGTACATAAATAATAACTCTATTGTTACTTTTACCATAAATTATATGCACTGTAACAGGAGCTCAGATGGAGCCCAATTTGCTTACATCTTCTTTATATGATCATTCATCATTTTCAATGTTACAAACTTACTAGTTTCTTGCTTATGAAAGCTAAGGTCTGTGGAGAACCAGTATCATGTGACATTATTAACCACCAAGAGATACTATATCTTTGTTCCAGATGTTGTTAATCATCAAATGTAGAAGCTTTCTGAATCCAAACCTACATTTAGTAGCCATGGTGATTGTTATGATGGGTTTGGTACCTTTGAGATGTAGCTACTCATTTTTCTAGTCTGAATGAATCT
Organism: Hedera helix; assembly: GCA_947179155.2. Taxonomy (NCBI): domain Eukaryota; kingdom Viridiplantae; phylum Streptophyta; class Magnoliopsida; order Apiales; family Araliaceae; genus Hedera; species Hedera helix. The sequence continues at coordinate 5,811,809 of OX359272.1, forward strand.
TGAGGATGTATAGATGAAGACACAATAAAGATAGAGGCACCGGAAGAATTCCCGGGAAAATAGCACAGATTCAACATTTTCCTATAAAATTGTATAGGAAAATGTTGAATCTGTGCTATTTTCCTGGTACCTACAGTTTTACAAATACTGTAAATGATCGACAGTAGTGTCTTAATCTTGAACAGCAGTATGTGTTAAAGAGTGCATTTTTTTTACAGAGTGGAGGAATTTGCTCTTGGCGTGACTTCTTCAGAAAGCAGTTCAAAAAGTATAAACCTAGATAGGGTTAGGAGAATGGCCCTGAAGAAAATTGAAGCTTTTGTCCTTACATTTGCTGATCCACAAGCATTTTCTGCAGCCGCTGCATCTTCAGCCCCTGCAGCGCTGACACAAGTCACAGAATCAGCTCGTATTCAAGAAGCAGGTCATCTGAGATGCAGGTTTCTCTCTCTCTCTCCTCTCACCATCGATTAAGTTCATTGAGTTGTTGCCTTTCATGTACACGTCACTTTGCACAGGAATTTTGCTCTGCTGATGCTTTTATCAGTTTATGTTTTAAACATAATCTCTTTTTTTCCTTACAATCTTGATTGGGAATAGTTTATTGGGATTTTTGTGCAAGATATACTACCCTGTTAACTTGATATTATATACCTAAAGAAATCTTGTTTTTTCTATGTAAATGTATTCTATCCACATCTTCTGTCTACAATAGCCATTTCATTTATGTTGATATATAGATGGAGACTCATTTTCTAGAACAAAGAAACTATGTACTTATTTATTTTATACATCATTTTATGCATAGTTTTCTGAGAATATCTTACACCAGAACATTAGAAGATATAATTTAGTTCACTATATTATATATTGAAAATCAATGTATTTGTTCTCTTTGAATTCAGATATTCGAATTAATTGAATTCAGATCCTGATAATGATATTCTGATTTAGATTCATATTTGTTTATCTGCAAAAACTCTACCCATTTACAGCCTACTCTTAATATTATGTTCTTGTACCATATTCTTCAGTAAGCAAGAAAGAACCTTCAAATGTCCTTTATCCAACTAAGCCTCACCTCTTTACCACCTGGCCAATATTGTAGAAGTGATTTTTTTTTTAAATCCTTTCCTTTCATCATCTTAACCAATATTTAGGGCTGAAAATAAAGTCGAACATTATTTTTTAGTTTTCTTCTTACCTTTTCTTTCAAACCTTTGACTTTTAGTTAGTTGTTTACCATCAAAAAATGCTTATTAACAAAAAAAAAAAATACAAAAATAGAAAATTTTCATTGTGAATTGTGATCCGAGACACTTTTGTACTCTTGTTTAGCTTTAGAATTTGTTAATAGAAGCTTTGGTTTGTTTTGGAATACTTTCTTCGTTGCCCTAAAGGAGTCTTGTGCAGCTAAGCACTTGGATTTTGATATGCTTCAATTGCATGAATCTATTAGGGTAATTGTTGTGGTATTCTTTTGTAGAAGATAATATTGTGGGCCTTCTATTGATGCTATGTTATTTAAGCGTGTTCTACAAATTGCTATTTCTGCATCTTTTAAGTAGGACATATATATTGAGGCTTCAATTCTAAGTGTGAACTAATGATTTTTCTTTGCAAATAAACTAAAAATGGCCGTCATAGTTATGCTATGTATCGTCCTTTAATAAAATGTCCACAGTGAGATACTTTTTGTGTCAGATACTTTCTAAGTATAGCAGCTGTACTTATTACGTTTGGAGGGGGGGATAAGATGATAGTGAATTCAATAACTGTGTTTCTCCTATTGGCATTTTGTAATATTAGGGATCTTTTGGTTAATCATATCTAAATTACCATTTACCTCCCAAATTTCATTATTCCTCCAAAATGATCTGTCTTTTGTGGTGGTATATTTTTCGCATTTTGTTTTTGTCAGTGGAGCTGAGATTGGAAGATTTATTGTTATGCTAAGGAATCCTTCTTCTGTACTCAAGACATGTGCTGCATTTGCTCTTCTTCAGGTAGATGACATCTAAGACCCCATCTCTCTCTAACATAGTATCTAGATACACTTTCCCCTTTCAGAATATGGAGATAATGATCGAACTTCACTAACCATATTGAATTCCTCCATGGCTGTAACCTCCCTTTTGTAGTTCACCGTTCCGGGTGGTCGGCACGCTCTCCACCATGTGGGCCTTTTGCAGAATACTGGTGCACCACGTGTTCTGCGAGCTGCAGCTGCATCAGCAACAGCCCCAATTGAAGCCAAAATCTTTGCAAAAATCGTACTACGGAACCTCGAGCACCACCAGACAGAAACTTCAGTATAAAGACTTGTTCTCCGTCCATAATACAATCCAGTTTAAAATTGGTGGAGGAGAATGCAATCACTCAATCTTCATGAGGCGTTCATCTTGTGAGCAGCAGGTTAATACGTCTTTGTGACGTGTTTCTGTTTTGTAACATCTTTCTGCGTGGGATAGTCTTCTTGATCAAGTTGTGGTTGGTGTAGGTTTGATCCTCAACTTTCTTTTTGTTTTTCTCCCCCTCCCTCTCCCCTTCCCCCGTTCTTCTCTTTATTTTTTCTCAGTACAAACATATACATATGGTGAAGGTACTTTGGCTGAAGGCTAGGTTCAAATACCAGTGCCTGGCTAATTTTGTGTTAATTTCTTTTTACATTGGGACGATCTCTTTCATAGATATATAAATTAAAAGATGTTTTGAAACATTACTTCGTTTAGTCGAATCTAGCTACCTATTTCGGAGAAGTTCTATTTCATTATTATTATTATTATTTTTTTTTTTCGTGTTAAGTTTGTAAAAAATGATATTCAGATATATAATATGCTTAGCAGGTGGCTAAAATTTGAGCCTTTGAACAGACGAGATCGGGGTTTCAGGTTAATTTACTTTTAAGACGGAGAATGTATAGAGCATTTTTCAGGTAATTTATAGGCAACTGAATTCTAGGAGAAATTCTATTTAGTCATAGGTTTCCCCACTCCATTTTTGATGTGTTCTTTCCCGTCTTCTTTCAGAATTTGTCGTCGTGTCTCAGCATTCAAATAATTTTACCCGTCTCATATAATATAGATTCATTCTTCCCCCTAGCTCTTCTTTTAGAAATTTTCTTTTCTCAGCTTTTTCGCCTAAAAGACTAGTCTAGCTCCAGTTGGCGAGTCAAAATTTGATTTGACTCGTTTACATTTTGTAGAAAACACAGAGGTTGATAATTTTTCTCATATATTTCACCTCAATTGTATTGGTTTATATACACAAGTATAACATACCTATATTACAATCCCTAATTTACAATTATGGTAACTACTAATTTGTAGCAATGTGTACACACTGATTAGTGCTAATATTATGGAACCAGTATCTTCTAACACTCCCCCTCAAGTTGGTGTATAGATGTCTCACATACCCAACTTGAAACATAATGGATGAAACGTCTTGTTACTAAGACCCTTAGTCAAGATGTCAGCAAGCTGATGCTTTGTTTTGACGAAAGATAAGCAAATAAGACCACTAGTCAACTTTTCTTTGATGAAGTGTCTATCAATTTCAATGTGCTTCGTTCTATCGTGCTGTACTGGATCATTTGCAATACTAATGGTTGTCTTATTATCACAAAATAACTGCATAGGCCTTGTAATTGTAACGCCTAAATCTTCTAGTAAGGTTTGGAGCCAGATTAGTTCACATATACCCAATGCAATAGCTCGATATTCGGCCTCAGCACTGGATCTTGCTACCACAGACTGTTTTTTACTCCGCCAAGTTACAAGATTGCCCCCAACAAATGAACAGTAACCGGATGTAGAACAACGATCCTCTATAGAGCCAGCCCAATCTGAGTCGGAAAAAGCTTCCACTCTCATATGACCATGTGGTGCGAACAACAAACATTTTCCAGGAGCAAACTTGAGATACCTTATAATTCTGTAAACAGTTTCCATGTGACAGTGTTAAGGATCATGCATATACTGACTCACTATCCCTACAACATAAGATATATCAGGTCTCGTATGAGAAAGATATATCAATCGTCCCACCAAATGTTGATATCTTCCTTTATCAATCGTAGGTCCTGTACCACCTACCAGATGATGATTAACTTCAACAGGAGAATCAATAGGCTTACATCCCAACATGCCAGTTTCTTTTAGAAGATCAAGAACATATTTTCTTTGACATAAAAAAATCCCACTGGACGATCTTGCAACTTCAATACCAAGGAAATATTTTAAGAGACCAAGATCTTTGATCTTAAACTCTTTAGCCAAACTTGCTTTGAGATTAACTATCTCTTCTCTATTATCACCTGTCACCACAATATCATCAACATAAACAATAAGAATGGTAGTCATACCTTTTATCTGTTTGACAAATAGAGTATGATCTGCTCGGCTCTGCGTATACCCAAATCTTATCATTGCTTTATGGAATCTACCGAACCAGGCTCTGGGAGATTGTTTCAAACCATATAAAGCCTTTCGCAGCTTACAAACCTTACCCTTAGTGGCGGACGAAGCAAACCCAGGAGGTATTTCCATGTATACTTCCTCCTCCAAATCACCATGAAGGAATGCATTTTTTACATCCAATTGCTGAAGATCCCATTGTTGCACATGAGATTATAGTACGAACAGAGTTCATCTTTGCCACAGGAGCAAATGTCTCTTGGTAATCAATCCCATGGGTTTGAGTATATCCTTTTGCAACTAGTCTGGCGTTAAGTCTCTCAACTGTTCCATCGAGCTTCTGTTTAACTGTATATACCCATTTACAACCAACTGGGCTTTTTCCATAAGGAAGAGTAACTAGTTCCCATGTATCATTCTTCTTCAGGGCATTCATCTCCTCTATCATAGTCTGTTTCCAATTCTTATCATTAATTGCTTCTATCCACCCCTGAGGAATAGATATTGAAGACGAGGAAGAAACAAAGGAGTGATAGGATGCAGATAGTCTATTATAGGCTACGAAATTAGAGATAGGATGTTGAGTACAAGATCTAACTCCTTTCCTAAGAGCAATAGGAAGGTTAGTATCATCAGAAGAACAAGTAGAATTAGGTTTCTCACCATTAGCATTATCATGACTAGGTTCTGAGCAGGGTTGGTGTAGTGATGCAGGAGTGATGTCTTTATTCTTGCCCCTTCGAACATAGGTCCTCAACTCAGGCTCATTCTGTCTAGCATATGACCCCTGTAACCCCCCCTGTGTAGCATTATCAGAAACAACAACAGGAACAGGAGAAGAGTTTATAGGATACGATGGTATAATAGAACTTGTACCACCAACCTCAGGAAGAAGTTTCTCCTCATCAAGAACAGTGATACCAGTCTCCCCCTGAGGAGAAGCTGAGGAAGAATAAAATGGTTCCAATTTTCAAAAAGTGACATCCCTAGTGACAAATATTTTTTGTGAAGAAGGATGATAATATTTATAACCTTTTTGCGTTGGAGAATACCCAATGAAAACACACCGAATAGCCTTGGGATCTAATTTGCCCCGAGTGAGAGATTTATTATGAACATAGCACACACAGCCAAAAACGCGAGGCGAAGGAGAAGGACTAGTTATGTGCGGGAGGAACGAAATGGGGCTTTTGTTCCCAAGAAGTTGAGAAGAAAGCCGGTTTATAAGAAATGCAGTAGTCAGAACTGCATCTCCCCATAGAGATTTTGGTGTGTTCATAGTAAACATAAGAGTGCGGGCGACCTCTAATAAATGGTGATTTTTCCTTTCTGTCACTCCATTTTGTTCTGGAGTTTTGACACAGGAGGTCTGAAGAATAATGTCATGGTGAGAGAGATAAGATGCAAAAGCATTATTATTACTATATTCACGACCATTATCAATATGGAGAATTTTAACTTTAGCTTCAAATTGGGTTTAGATCATTTTATGAAATTCCTGAAAACAATTAAACACCTCATTTTTTGAATGAAGAAGATAAATCCAAGTGACACGTGAATGATAATCAATAAAACTAACAAATCATCGATAACCTGAACGGGAAATAACCCGAGAGGGTCCCCACACATCAGTATGTATAATAGTAAAAGATTCAGAATGTCGACTGTGAATAGCAAAATAACTAGAACGTTTGTGTTTCCCCAATTCACATGGTTCACACAAAAACTGAGTTTTATTACATTGCTTAACTAAAGATGGAAATAAAGACTCTAACACTGAAAAAGAAGGATGTCCCAAACGTCGATGGCCATTGATGGAGAGAAGTCAAGCTGGAGTCGATAGTAGAGTGAAGAGCCGGAGTAGAGGACATGATAGACGAGGGAACATCTAAATAATATAGGCCACCAACTGCACTACCACTGCCAATCTTCTGCCTCGTCACCAAGTCCTGAAAAACACAATGAGTTGGAAAAAAAGTGACTGAACAGTTCAAGGATTCAGAAAGACGGGGAACAGATAATAAATTTGCAGTAAATGATGGAATATGAAGAACATATGATAATGTTAATGTAGGAGTACAAATTACGGAACCACGCCCAGAGATAGAAGAAAGAGAACCATCAGCTACTCGAACATTGTCTTTACCAGAGCAAGGTATGTATAAAGTAAAGAGGGTTGAGGACCTGGTCATATGCTCAGAAGCACCTCTGTCAATGATCCAACTAGGGCAAGTTGAGGAAACATTAAAAACACAAGAAGGTATACCTGACTGGGCATAATGAGAGGAAGATTGGGAATAGAATTTTCGAAAAACTGAGATTTCCTCAGGAGTAAGTGCAGTAGTGGAGTCTGAAGCATTGGATGTATCAACAGGAAGTGTTGTAGTAGACACATAAGCCTGGGATCCACGTCCACGACCATTACCAAATTTACCTCCTCGTCCTTTAGGACGTCCATGAAGCTTAAAACAACGATCCCTGGTATGGTTCTTTCCCCCACAATAGTCACATTCACGGGATTCCTTCTCAACAGGAGACTGAAAGGAGAGGCCAGATTTAGGATATGAAGCTACCATAGCGGATCGATCACCAAAATTGAGAACTATCACTCAATGTCTACTTTCCTCTTGTTGGACTCGAGCACGAGCCTCTCGCAGTGTTGGAAAAGGTGTCTGGCCAATCAACTGTGCACGAACTTGATCAAATTCTATGTTCAAACCAACCAAGAAATCCACAACTCTATCTTCACTCACAAACTTTTGATACGAGGCTGCATCTTCCATACATTTAGCCGAGAAAACGCGGTAATGATCAAGCTCCTGCCAAAGTGCATTAATTTCTGCAAAATACTGTGCCACAGACCTGTCCCCTTGACCCAGCTCTCAGATTCGTTTACGGATGTCATATGCTTTAGACATATCTCCAGAAACAGAGAAAGTTTGAGAAATAGCCTCCCAAAGCTCATATGCAATGTCTAAGAACATGTAACTACTCCGCATACTAGGTTCCATGGAATTAAAAATCCATGTTTTCACCATGGAGTTATCAGATTTTCACTCTTCTTGGGCTACACCTGCTTGTGTAGGCATGGTGGTTGTACCATTGATGAACTGCTGCATACGATTAGCTTCAATGGACATACGACATGCTTGAGACCAAGGTAAATAATTGTTACAAACCAACTTAAATGGACTGAGAACCAAAACGGAGTTAAGATGATGATTTCAAGTAAACTGCCCCTTACTGAGATCAGAAGTACTACCACTAGTAATGGAACCAGATGCCATGATAAATAAATAGGAGCAACAAAACTATCGAAGGAAATAGCAACAAGGATGATTTTACAGACTCCAAAAAAAATAGCAATTTAGTCCAATAGTGTTATTACAGGATTCAACTTAGCATATTGTGGTTTCCTATAATCAAACTGAGCCCAAACAACATGCTTGCAAGTGAGCTACAGTATGCAGATGCAGGAACATTCACACTACAGTATGCAGATGCAGGAACATTCGACAAGGGCCTGCATGTAGAGAAATTGAAACAAAACCTGAATTACACAAGACAACTACTGTAAAGGAGAAGAGGCGAACATTCCGGCACTGAACACGTCGAAAAAAGTGGACCACGCGCAGGCAGAAGGAGGCGCGTGGCGTCAGCGACAGACGCGTGAGGTGGCGCGTGAGGGCGCGTGCGGTGGTGGGTGCCGGAGTTGATTCTCTGGTGGTGGTCGCCTGGAGGGATACATACCTTTTATGACCTTAGTTTCTCCATGCAAGCTTGTCTTACTAGGTTTCTAAAGAAAAAAAGAAAAGCCATGAAGGCAGCCAGCGGAAGAAGAAGCTGATAAGGATCAGGCTCTGATACCATGTAGAAAACACAGAGGTTGATAATTTTTCTCATATATTTCACCTCAATTGCATTGGTTTATATACACAAGTATAGCATACCTAAATTACAATCCCTAATTTACAATTATGGTAACTACTAATTTGTAGCAATGTGTACACACAGATTAGTGCTAATATTATAGAACCGGTATCTTCTAACACATTTCTAATATTATTGCAGTGTATTGAGTGAAAGAGAGATGAGCTTGAATATTATTGCTCACAAGATGCATATTTGTTCCAAAGGAAAATGTACATTTGGCGTCCAAAAAATGGTACTACTTTTATTTTGGAGTATGCATTGGGAGTTCTTCTAGACCTTTTTGTAAGACCAACTAGTTTTTTGATAGACTAGAGTTGTATTTGAGAAATGTTTCCATTATTTTTTCCGTCTCTGTGGAGTCCCCTCTGCCTTTAAATAAGGAAATACATGTTTCTTCATATCAGTCAAAGAAATTTGAAGATGATCCCCAGTTACGTTTATGAATTTCACCTTCCCAGCTTCATCCAACGTTTTCAAACCGATCCAATCTTCAGTATAGAGCTTTGTCTGCACGCGTTATAACCCACAAAAAAGATTACTTTAGTTTGTTGTCTTACGATATGAGATACGTATTGTCTTACAATACGATATGATTAGATACATGATCTGTTCAAAACAATAGTATGCTACCTCTTTCACATGCAAGATTTTGCTCCAGGATCCATCTTTATAGTAGCCAAACCACGACGTTTCCCTTGGTACCAAAGTGCGATCTTGCTCAAACTGACGAGGTGCATTAAGATGGAGAAAATGAGCAAGTAACAAATTTCAGAATTTTGTCAATCTTAGAAGGGTGAGAGAGTTTTCAACTTGCCATGATGAGCACCAGATTCTGCAAGCTAGCAAACCTTTTCTTGTAGGTCGAGTTTCTATGGGTTACAATTTCATTGTTGAGCTTGGGGAGGAACTCGGATCCTTTCATGTAACTTCTGATGTCCTGATAAAATAAAATTAAAGTATAAGGAAAACATCCCCGTCGGCTTAAATCTTGATATGTTTAAAGACTAAAACATGCTTAGCTTCGTTACTGACAGTTGGGATTTTAATATATCCAGCTGGTGCCAACCGGCGCTGCAATAACATCAAGCAGGTGATCCAAATGGTATATTAGTAATAACAAAAAAAAAGTGATAAATAATTCTATAAATAAATTAAGGAATTGATATTTTCACAAGTGGGTCTCATTTGATCTTGTGGAAATATCAAATTAGCTAGTGAAAATATCAATTTCATATGAGAATTGATATTTTTACAAGTGGGTCTCATTTAATCTTGTGAAAATATCAAATCAGCTTATGAAAATATCAATTTTCATAAATTAATAACAATATTATTAGACTTGTGTGCTTCTCATCCAGTGAGTTCTTATTTATTTATTTATTTATTTTTTATATATTTTTAACAAGTCTAATTCTAAAGACTTAGAAAATAGAAAGTTAATTTCTGAACCTGGACATACTGGGTGTAAACCCCCAGCTTGATTAAACAGGCCTCAAGAATGCATGTTTTAGTCACCTGCATAAACAAATAAGGAATGTTAAACCAAAACTGCAATAATCTGTTGCATACTAGAAGTCGAAATCGGACACTAAATACTAGGTAATAGTTTATGGAGTATTTCACATTGATGATTTTGTTATAAGATAATAAATTATACAGCGACGGCCTATAAAACTATAGTTTTACACCATCTAATAACATGTCACGTACGAGAAAATTAAGAACAACAAATTTTGATCAATTTTGAAAATTAAAATTTTACAAATTAATTTTAAAAAGTCAAAATGTATCTCTAATTTAAAACAAATAGTGGTATTAAAACCGGTACCATTCAAGAGTACATAATGCATATGCAGTGAAAAAGGGTATACACATACATTACAAAGTGGAGCAGATGCTACTCCTGCATGAGGACCTGCTAATGCTATGTAGTTCTTCACCTGTTTCCCCATCAGGGGAGAGAAAAAAATAATCATTTTTCATAAGATGAACAAAAAATCAGAAAGGTTCAAATTTAAAAAATACCAAATTTCAAATTTAAATTTGCATCTCTATATAGAAAAAGAATTTAGGGGTGGAATATCAATTCCCAACATTAACCATTGAGTGTTACATTTTATCTTGGGAATTGATATTTGTACAAGTAAAAGTGAAAAAATTATTCAGTAATCTTGGGGCACCGTCATGTGGTGCCTCAGACCAATCATATCTCTCAATTTCAGTTGTGTCTCATTACTTATAACTCTGGATTCACTGAAATGGAGAGATGTGATTGACCTGAGATACCACGTGACGGTATTATAAGACCATTGAATAATTACTCGTAAAAGTGATAATTCACAAAATTCTTCTCATATTAATAGTAAATGAGCTTTACATTTATATAAGAAAAAATTCATTAAAATATCAAATATTACTCATAAAAATATCAATTTTCTTTATCTTTTGTCAAGTTAATTCTTACCGGAGGCCCTCCATCACAGAACTCGATGAGCCCTCGTCCAATCATGTTACCCTGAAAACAAAAGGACAGGGTAAACTTTAACCAATAGCACTATATGTATCATATTCTAATCATATTTTTTAAAGGAGAAACTGAATTTATCATTTCAGCACAAATAATTCAGTGCCCAAAATTTATCATGTGCATTAAATATTATATATTTTTACTGGAATGATAAATTCACTAATTCCATGTGGAAAATATCATTTCCCTTCCACAGTCGGGTATAAATTTATGGATGAATCATTTTTTACTTGAAACATTGAAGTTCTCCATATTCAAACTATTTGCAACATTTGATAGAAATATAGAAGTTAAACCATAGAGCACAATGTTGTTAGGGAAGAACTGATTACTGAGAGTTCACGCGTCGTGTATTTCTACACAAGCCATTAATATATATGTTTGAAATTTAACTTGACCTAACACATTTGAAACTTAATTAAATCTAAAATCTTAAGCCATTAGGCAAGGTGAATTGATCATTATTAGCTCCGCATCACTAACACTATGAAAACCAGTTCTTGGTTACCCACTATTGTCCCCCCCCCCCCCCCTCCTCCCCCAATTCCATTGAGAGTCGCATTCGATCAAGAATGGAGTCATCTTCTCCTCAATCATTGGCCACGCGTCGGATGCATATACACGTTAAGAATCCAACTTGACTCAAAAACTTAAGCCTATATTTTATTTTTCACTCTTTCATTATTTAACAATATATAACTACAATTCACTTGTAATATCTAACACACAACTACCATAATCTCTTCAAAACACCGATTTCATGTTTAGCATGTTTTGCTCCAAATCTATGAGGTACCAATATAAAAAAACAGTGCACGAGGGATATGAAATGACATAAAAGGACCTTGTTTCTCACCTGGGATTCTGCAACTAAGTTGTAACCCTCACTGAGTTCACTCATATTCTTCACCTTCTCACAAGCAATTTCAATCTACACATTGCAACTCATATCTGTCAAATTACTATGAAATGCATCATAACCAACCAGTCCTTACTCCTTATACCTAGTCCAAGAATCACCTGTTTCTCAATGGGCATAAAAAAGGAATCCTGGAATCCATTTCCGATTTCGCTACATATAATAAACAAGATCAAAGCAAAATTTCAGGGTCTTAGATATTCAACTAGGAAACTAAAATTTCACTTACCCAAATACAAAATAAATTGAGTTTCCAGATAGGTAACTACGAGTTTGTTCAATTAGCAACATTTGCATCGTTTGGACATCTAAACACAAACACACCGCAAAACATTTGAGTCCCAAACATTACGTTTGTGAGTTAAATAAACTGCGCTTGAAATAAGTTACTTTTAGATGACGAACGAGATTTTTAAGTGCGTTTAGACTTTCAAACGCTCAAAACGCACTAAATGTTGAGTAACCAAACGTTTGCATGCTCACATTCATTTGCACTCTTTCTTTTAAATAAGCTCTCAATTTCGACGAAAAGTATTAAATCCATCAATAAACACTGCAAATTAACATACATGCAAGAACCATTAGCACCAGACCAGTTGCTTAAGGTCGCAGTGAGATTTTGGAGTCGTTCACTACTGCATTGATCTGCAATGCCTAGCAAAATATAAACAAAAAGAAATGTAAAGAAGCCAGCATATCTCAACAAGGGCTAATACTTGATGAAATGTATAGACCTTGTACGTGTACAAAGCTCTTGAAAAAAGGGGTTACATAGAATGATCAAATAGCCTTTTTTGTTTAAATAGAATTTGAAAAGAACATCACCAAAAAGGTAACTGAGAATCCAAATATATATAGCTGTTGAAATAAGCATTAATTCCCACTAAATTATTGTTGGTGATCCTAAAAAGTGCTTTGAGCATTCATAGCCCATGTATACGTAAAACATAAATAAATTAAAAAAACAACCCAAAAAAACAAGAACAGATTAAAACTCAAAGACCATGGAAAATAAACCAAATGTTTTCTAATTAACTGGCTCAAAATTACCATTAAAGAATAGGGTGTGCAATAACCGATCAGGATTAGGATCCCTTACATTCCCCATACACATTTAATGATACAAATATTGACTTAAATCACACAATAAAAATCATCGCAATAATTGTGTTACTAGAATAGTAGCTAAAAATAATATTTGTTTCGCTAAATATGTATCAAAAGAAATTGACTGAAATGTGTAACAAAGGAGATGGGAATCCCAGAACCACAAACTAAAATCAAACAAATAAACCGAGTACAAGTATTACCATGAAAGAGCACAAACGGTAGAGAGCTTGTAGTTGTTGGCATCAAAGTGAATATGAGAGTGAAGATCATACAGATGGTTACTAGAGATTTAGTTGCCATTGAAATTCCGGTAGACAAATCAATAAATTTCACACTATTGTAGAGTTCCAATAATCTGTGAAGACTGATGATATTTAGAACTTTTTGGCTTTTTGGGTATTGCATGAATATAGGAGAAGTTCTAATATATAATATATATAGGACAGACAACTGGCAGATCACGCTATAATATTGCTGTGCCGTGCCTATGATTTTTGATAGGTAGTTATGCACATTTCTTGCACGCACAAGCTCCTTGTTGGGCACGTGAACTTTATATTAAACAAATGAAACAATTATGTAAAAATTTAAAAACTAAAATACCTCCATTTTCTGGCTACTTTTCTCTTATATTGAAATAATTATGTAAAAAAAATAATCATACACCATAATATGTTTTACCAAACAAAATCTCATTTGTATTTGATTTTTTTTATTTTTATTTTTAAAGTGTATCGTTTCATTGTAGTGTAGTTTAAAAGAGAATAAATTATATAAGAACTCTCGTAAAATTATTAGTTTATATCATCCGGTAGAAATATGTCACGTATAATATTTTGGAGAAAATTAAAGAGTTTGAACGTTTGTATTAACATATTAATATGATTAGTTGAACATGATAACTGGTAATTACTTATTCTGTCCAAATAATTTAGACTCTTTGATTTTCTCCGAACTTATCTACATGACATATTGCTATTAGATGGTGTAAATCAATGATTTTACTGGCAATTCTTATATAATTTATTCTTAATTTAAAATGATATAAATATATCAATTTTATTATCATGTTCTTATTTAATGTAGAGAGAAATATGAAAAAAAAAGTTCTTGAAATTTATTACTTTTACAAATGGGCACTGGACCCCTGAATTCATCCACCAAAGCCGCCACCATTGCTGGAGTGTAGACAATTACCATTGCCACCACCAAATCAGACCTAATACTTCCACTAAACCACCATCTCCACCTTCTAAACACCATCACCATATGATCCAGAAATCTAGAAGGGCAAAAACTATCTAAAATCTGAGTTGGAGCATTTGGATCCAAACCCACTTAACGCTGTCACTGTAAAAAAATAAATACCGGTAAACAAACAAACCCCATATTAATCTATGAACATTTAAGCATCTACACACTCGAAACATAATTTTTGAATAATTAAAAATTTATTTTGAATTTGATATAAAAAAAAGATAAATATCTTAAGATGAATCAAAGTCGAGTAAACAATCAGAAGTTTAATTTTTGAGCAAAGGGAGTACTAGTTGTTCATGCCACATCAAACGTCCATTAAAGTTTAATTTAGCTATCAATATTAACATATACTCCGTATAAAATAGATATAGAATATTTACTTGTAAAATAATTAAAAGTCCTAAATTTCTATTTTTATTATTTTGTTTTCACTAATATACTACTACTATTTTGTTTTCACTAGTAATGCGAAATAGGAAGGTCTCCTTTGGTTCCAACATGTGATGGGGACATGTTTATTACTATTAACTAACTGACCTCCAATGACTATTCATCATGTTGACCCTTGAAGATCTAAAGTTCTATGTTAGTTATTAAGAGTATATTAAAGTGGGTTCACTAAATTTAAAAAAGACAAATTTATTCGTGTACTTGCATAAAATTTATTATGAACAAAATTGATACTTATTTGATATTTTCTCCCATTCTTTAATTTTCTTAATTTTTGTAAAATTTATATTTTAAACATTTTTTAAGAACGGAACGGAGGGAGTATGTTTTATCAGTTTATTAGTTTATCTTGAATATGCAAGTTTCAACAACACTTTTTGAAGTCTTGGAAATGGGTTATTTTTTTTAATGTATAGCGCCTATTGAATTTGATTTTTTGCTAAAAGGTAAACTCGTAATTTTTTTTTTAATTTTCATTATTAGATTATCGTATTTATTCTGTTATCGACAAATTTAAACAATAATTTAACACTTTCTAAATTTTAAAGAATTATTTGTCACGTCACCCTTCAATTTCTAGCATTTACTATCATCAAACCTAAACGAATTGATTTGGCCGTTAAAGGCTTGAAAACTTGAAAGCCAACAACACTTCTCAAGTTCTAATAAACTATTTGTCCTCTTGTCATTCAATTTTTCTGAGTTTGTTATCAT
This sequence comes from Hedera helix, assembly GCA_947179155.2. Taxonomy (NCBI): domain Eukaryota; kingdom Viridiplantae; phylum Streptophyta; class Magnoliopsida; order Apiales; family Araliaceae; genus Hedera; species Hedera helix. Next base: position 5,827,140 of record OX359272.1, read on the forward strand.
CAAAATCTAAACAACTAGTTTGTTATCGTCAAAATCTGAACTAATAATTTGATACGGCACTCATGTCATTTTTCTTATGCATTATCTACCTTTCGGATTGGACCATAATGCTTTCAATTCAATTAACTTTGTCATTAAATCAATCAAAAATTTCAAGCGGCCTGATAATATTAAGTGGTAATCATTATTAGTCTTTCATAAAATCAACACTTCTGCAAGATTATCGATCTAGTTTAAGGTTAGTGTTGACGTCTAATTTTACACCTGACAAAATTATCAAAAGAGTAGGTCAAAAAGTACGTCAATACATGTTAGAAATAGAAATTATACTATAAAAAAAGAACTCAAAATATAAGAACACATGAATTAACGTGGAAACCCAAATCGAGAAAAAATTACGGAAGAGAGATCTCCGAAGTTCACTAGAATGATACTAGAAGTGTTACAATATTCTTTTGGGTTTGATATTTGTGTATTGTGTGTAATGTATAATCTCTTTCTCTCTTTTCTCCGTGTGATGTTCACTCTGTTGATCCCGATCCACCTCCTCCCTGCTTGACTCCTAGTTTATAAAGCATATAAAGTGACCGCATCTCCCCCTCTAATGTTTAACTATTATAAAGATATTTAAGACGGTGTCCCACTGTCCCAAAAATCTAATAAAGTAAATTGTTACCATCTTTTCACTTGCATGACTTTATAAATATCTAAATAGTGAGTCATCACCTAAATATTTACACCCTAATATTGCCCCCCACTCTCTTGCTATAAAAACTTATAACAGGAGAGTAATACAAAAAGTCCACCAAACCCATCGACTTCCAAACCAACGACACTTATTTTCGAACCCGCGGAACAAACTGCGAAGTGAACCTACATAGCCAAACCAAACTAGTAACCAAAGCTGCCGAACCACCTCAAAACTGCTAACTCAACCTAAACTGTCGAACTCAAACAATTGAATTGACCAAACCCAAATTGGGCAAATCATACCGATCGAACCAAAACTGATCGAGCCAAACCGAAGCCAATGATCCCATACTGATCGAGCCAAACTGAAGTCGATCGAACCCAAACTGATTGAGCCAAACTGAAGCCGATGATCCCATACTGGCCGAACTAAACTGAAGCAGACCGAACCCAAACTGGCTGAACCAAACTGAAGTCGACTGAACCTAAACTGGCGTAACCAAACTAAAGTCGACTGAACCAAAACTAGCCGAACCAAACTGAAGCCGATCGAACTCAAACTGGTCGAACTAAACTGAAGCCAACCGAGCACAAACTGCCCAGACCACAAAATTGACCAACTCCTTATCTGTCAACCACAAAACTTATCCTGATTGAACCATCCATGATGCCTCATATAACTCTGAGACTGGTATTGACCCCTTGTATCCCCTTGACCGACCCGATCATATTGTCTCATATAACCCTGATACTGGTATTGACCCCTTGTATCTCCTTGACCGTCCTGGTCATGTCATTTCATATAACCCTGAGACGGGTATTGACCCCTTGTATCCCCTTGACTGACCCAGTCATGTTGTCTCATATAACCCTGAGACTGGTATTGACCCCTTGTATCCCCTTGACCGACCCGGTCATGTAGAGAATTAAGAATGATGGCCATTACTGCCCTCGGTCAGATCGAAATACGGAGACCTGCCATATCTCCAAAGCAACTCTCCCGTACCCTGAGGGAAATAAGAGAGGTTAGGCCAACCTTATAACGCCATCCGACCTTAGAACACCATAATACAATGCGAGACAAATATGTAGTTTGAAAGAAATGTTAACTTATATCATTACGTCAATCATCCATCCTTGTACCACATATATGTATGCATTAATGAATGTGTGTATGGATGAATGTATATATGAATGAATGTATAACATAAATGAATGTATGTTGTTTGACTTGATTTCATTGTGCCGGTTCGAGGACCAGGCTTCTTTATGTCCCCCCCCCCCCCCTTTTTATATCACCGAGATGACGCTCCTAACCCCTAAGGAGACTGTTGTCTGGCCTTGCATCTTCAAGAGAAACCACCTTATATCTTTGAGAGGGAGAAATTACCTTATATCTTCATGTTTCGCCACACTTTGATCAAAGCTTCAATAGCAAGTTCTGATGATAATGTCGTGACTCCGCCGACCGAAATAATTGAATATCTTGTTAGGTTTTGATTGCTTAGATTGTGGCTATACTCCATATGATAATGAGCCTCCACCTTCTGTTTTGTCTGCCACCACCCTGCTGCTAATATCACCACTGCACTGCTGGTTCTGCACTGCTGCCTCCTACTTATAACGTCTCCATAAAGATATTTTGGATTTGTGCTACTGTTATTCTACACAAGTGTCATTGCCATGAAACTACTGTACTGATATAGAACTGAAAATTGCTCCATTATTCTCCTTGTAATTTTGCTTTTTCCCCCAATGTTGCCCTAGTCACCGCGTCGCTTCTGACTTTTAGCCGTGCCTTTGCCAACACTTTTCCTCCTACTCTATAACTGCCATTTCACCCCTGCTGCGAAAAACCTGAAAATGTAACTTATGTTTTACCCCTTTATTTTGCAATGAGTTTGCTCCTTATCTCTCCACTTAGCCTTGCTTTATTGTATAAGTCATCATTCCAAATATTTACACCCTAACCTAGCCCCCACTCTCCTGTTATAAAAAAATTATAATAGGATAGTAGTACAAATGTTCATTGAATCTGTCTAGCCACCCACTGCCATATATCAGTTCACATATTTTTTATTTCTTAAATAACCTTATCTCTCCTCCAATTCTTTTTCTTTCTTTAGTTTTTTCTCTCTCTTTCTCTTCCTCTCTCGTTCTTCCGCCACCTTCTCTCTCTCTCCTCCTCTCTTTTAAAGCCATACGAGTACCATCGTTTTCGAGCGCCACCCTCCGAGCACCCACCACCAACCAAGCCCAGCCCAGCTGACACCAAGCTAAAACTGTTGAGGTGCTGGACTGCTGCCGAGCTACATCCTCCCCCCGAGCCCAACTCTGTCGAGCTGTCATACCAAGGTCCGAAACGGTCGAGCCGCCCATCGTGCCACACCAACCGACGAGCACCATTGTTCCCGAGCTCCACCCTCTATCGGCCAACCCCGAGGTGCCGACCTAAGCCACTTGGTCGACCTCGAGACGCCGAGCCATCCCAAACTGCCGTCGAGACTAGACCAACACTGTCGAACAACATCAAGCCGCTGCTACCACCGAGCTAACTTAACCACCACTGACCCAACTCAGTCGATGAGGTCCTCCCCAGACGCCGAGCCCCTCCCTAAACCTCCGAGCAGAGTTTCTCCCATTGTCGCCGACCTCGACCTACCTAGCCAACCCTGAGACGCCGACCTGCCCCAAACTGCTGCCGAGACTAGACCAAAATTATCGAGCAGCATCAAGCTACTGCTACCACCGAGCTCTCCCATGAACTATAGATTTTCCCTTATTCGCACTAGCTTTTGATATCATCATTGCAGCTGGACTTGATTTTGTGGCAGGACAAAATCGCGCAACATGACCCTCTTTCCCACAACTATAGCACTTTTTGGACTGCTGTGTACAGTTTGGGCTGATGTGACCTTTTTGACCACACCTATAGCATCTCATTGGCGGTCGATTTTCTCCCCTTGAAACTGGGGTCGGTGTTAATACTGGTGCCGGTGCCCTTCCATAATTATTATGGAATCTATTTCTTTTGAAATTATTCTCACTGGAATCTCCTCTTCTGTTATTCGATGCGGGATTACCACCGAAGTGCTGGTTACCTCCTCGATGGTTCTCGTTCCTATGGTTGTTATAATTCCTTTCTCTATGCTGATCATTGACTCTTGACCGCAATATTTTATCTATTTGCTCTACCCTTTAAGCCCTATCCACAACATCTGAATACAAACTAAATTAATGAGAGCTAAGTTGTTAACAAATTTTGAATCTCAAACCTTGTAGGAACATCCGACTCATTCGTGCTTCGTCATCCACCAAATGGGTCGTGAAATGAGATAATTCAGCAAACTTAGCTTCATATTGAGAGACTGTCATGTTTTCCTGCTCCAGTTTAATGAATTCCATTTCTTTCATATGCCGGATGCTTTTTGGAAAGTACTTTTCATTAAACAACTCTTCAAATTTTGTCCAAGAAATCTCGAGTGTTGAAGGATGGATACGTTTTACCGCTTCTCACCAATGGTCTGCCTCACCTCGTAACGTAAAAGTGGCGAATAACACCTTCTGATCATCAGCGCATTGTAAGACATCAAATATTTTTGTCGTCTATTTCAGCCACGCCTCCGCTTTGAGTGGGTTAGGCTTCCCGAGGAATTCAGGTGGTCCCAATTCTTTAAATTTCTTTACAGTGACCGCCCTCGAATTACCAGCGTTTCTACCGTTATTATTGACTGAATTTCCTCTTGCTTGATTCTGTATGAACTGCATGAAATTCCTAAAGAATCCATCGTTCATCATATTATCAAGAACATTATTTCCTGAGTTGGCAAGAGGATTATTTGTGGCCTCTTGATTCTCAGCTACATTGGCTTCGAGCACTCCATTGTTAACTTCCTGATTTTCAGATGCCATACTTAACTGTGGTCACAAAATAATTGTTAGTTCAAACAAACTGACTCATCACTTCATGTCCTTATATTCAAATCGACTCATTAGATAACAAAATCTCATTTAGGTAGGATACACTAGTGACTGATTCTATTAGTCTCTTCCCTTCTAGTTCTAATCCCAAATCTCCATTAAAAACCATATCCCTAAGCTCTGATGCCGATGTGACACCCCCAAATCTGGGCCCACACTGCTCAAACTTGAGTCGTCAAAAGACTACAACAAAATCATTACAAAGTAGTACAACGTTCAACAATACAGTATATAATAATACACAACTAAGTCTTCACTATTATTGTCACACTATTTTACAACACGTGAAGACTACGATAGCTATCCCTCGGACTCTCACTCCATCCCCCGGCTAGACCCAGCTACGTTCTCATCTCTTGTTGAAAAACAATGGAACGAAAAAAAAGGGTGAGCTCAAATAACCCAGTAAGAAATATCATGACTAAGATAATGAAGAATAAATTATCATTAGCTTTCAACAGTTGAGTTCTTGATAGAATACAATAGACTACAAGGTTTATATCAAAAACTGCAGTTAAATTCTTGAACAACGTTCAGATCAATAATAGCAGTGGAATGAGCAATCTATTAGAAGAATAATGCAGACTATAATGTATCCCTTATGAGTATAAAGGAAAACAATATCACTTATGAATATGAAAGAAAATGATATTACAAACGAATATGGAATAAAAATGTCATGTGATAATTCATGTAGACAAATTATTTCCACAAGAGACAAATAAAAAATTTACAAAGGATTATTCACCAACAGGCGGTAATCCGCGTAGTAAGGTTATTCACACAATTTAATAAAATTTGAATATAAAGAGTTATTCACCAAACATGCGGTAATCCGCGCAGTAAGGTTATTCTCAGAGATTAATAAGGAATGAATACGAAAGGTTATTCACCAATATGCGGTAATCCGCGCCGTAAGGTTATTCCCACAATTTAATACATGAAAATAAATGACACATCTGATAAGTAAGAAAGAAACGATATTATTTTCGAGAATCAAAGAATGATAATCCTTTACAGTAGTAAGTTTAAGAGTATGAAAGAACATGACATCCCTTACAAGTAAGAAAATAATACAATTTATGATGATAAAAAGAATGATACCCCTTACCTTATCTGGTGATTGGATATTAATAAAAATGAGATTGATCAACATATATATTTATAATATAATTAGTAATTGCCACATATAAATTTCAAAGTGTATGATAACTCGTATAATATGAACTATCAAAATTATATATATTTAACATAATTTTTGTAGTATAATATAACAACTTTAAAATAATTTTTTAAAATAATATTCCAAAATAAATCTTTCAAAGAAAGCTTTTAAAAAATGAATATTCTTAAAGAAGAGTCTTCTAAAGGAAGATTTGTGAATACCGTGAAAAATAAGAATTTATAAAATTACTACTCTTTAATAAAAGACTTACTTGAAAAATTTCTGCACTCCTTTTGGCTTTCAAACACTCAAGATAACCTGACTATTCTCAGAGAAAACTCATAAAATACTTATAGAAAATTTTTATGTTTTAGGTGTGATTTTTCTATTTAGCTGAGCAAACTATTTATAGAAGAAAATAAGTTTCTATGCAGTGGTAGGTGAATTGGCTGCTGCACGCCAGTGCTGAAAAATTCAGCAGAGGCTGCGACAGCCTCCACCAAACTTTTTTCCAGCAAAACTCACATTTTTCATTCCTCTTGTGGGCCCCACAGTGGGTCCACATACTATTCACGTTACTATTCACATAAAATAATAATTAATTAATTAATTATTTTTATTTTTTAAAAAAATTAATTATTTATTTTTCCTGTGGGTCCAATATATATAATAAAATAATGCTACAACAATAATTCAACAATAATGTAAGAAACAAGTTACGGATTATTATTAATTTAATAATATAAATTACTTTGTATTTGCTACTGTGACAATTATTTGGTTCAATAATTTTAAAATACAGTGCACCAACAATTATTGACTCAATGATATAAAATACAGTGTTATGATAATTATTGAATCAATAATGCAAAATACTGTGTAACAACAATTATTGATGAATATTGTACAATGACCACGTTATCAGATCAATAATATGAGACACTGTGCAATACCGTGTGCTACTGTAGAATACCGTGTGCTACAATAAAATACCATGAATTACCGTATGTTACTATTCTTTTATCACCAGCATTTTAACAGTTAAAAGTGATAACACCATTGACTATTTTTATTTAAAAAGGTTACTTCTGTCGTTTTCTACATCCGACAAATATTCTGTTATGGGGTCCACCAATAATTAGTTATTTCGGCGCCGTTATACGACCAAATATTTTTCGACAAAACGAATATTCCCCGACCAAACAAATATTATCCGACATAATAAAATTTGCACATAACATCCTTAACTTTTAACTTTATCAATTTAACCACTTACTGTTTCAGGAAAATTATATATGAAGAAATATTTCATAATTCCGGGGTCTTACAGCCGAGGCTAAGCACCCCTTGGACCACCTAGCCTAAGTTGCCGAACCCACTTGCTGCTGCGCTGCGACCTAGACCGACTTGCCGAGCCACCCCGTTGACGGTTGACCCAATGCTGCCGACACGAGTCGTCGAGCCCAAACCTGGATCACCGAGATGCCGACCCTGGCCTGGACTGTCGAGCCACCCACTGCCGGTGACCTCAGCCAAATCTTTGCCTCACGTCAGCCCACTACCGAGCATCACTCAAGCTGCCGAGGTGGAGCCGCCGCAGAGCTGCCCCCCCTTTGGTCGAGCACCCACACCACTCTACCACGGAGCACCGACCCAGGTCGCCACTAGTTAAATCTGTTCGAGGAGAGAGAGTAGGAAGTCTTTGCACCAAGGAGACAAAACATTAAAACTAAACAGACACACATGTAAGACCCCGAATTTTATGAAATACAAAGTTTAATTTTTTCTTCATATATATTTTTCTGAAACAGTAAGTGGTTAAACTGACAAAATTAAAAGTTAAGGATGTTATGTGCAAATTTTATTATGTCGGACAATATTCATTTTGTCGGAGAATATTCATTTAGCCGGAAAATATTCGGGTCGTACGACGACACCGAAATAACTAATTATTGGTGGACCCCACAACAGAATATTTATCGGTTATAGAAAACGACAGAAGTAACATTTTTAAATAAAAATAGTCAACGGTGTTATCACTTTTAAACTGTTAAAATACCGGTGATAAAAGAATAGTAGCATACGGTAATTTATGATATTTTACTGTAGCACGCGGTGTTCTACAGTAGCACAAGGTATTGTGCGGTGTTTATATTATTGAACTGATAAAGTGGTTATTATACAGTATTTGCATTATTGATCTGATAATTGACACCGTAACTGTTGCACATCATTTCATCAATAATTGTCACTGCATAATATTTTATGTTATCAATTCAATAATTGTTGTTACGCATTATTTTATTTAATTGAATCAATAATTGTCATTACACAGCGTGTTACATTATTGAACCAAATAATTATCACTGTAGCAAATATACAGTATTAAATATTATTAAATTAATATTTTATCAGTAGTATGTTCTTAAATTATTGTTGAATTATTGTTATCATTTTTGTAGTATTCCCCGAATTATTGTATAATTAATGAGTAGTTTAATTATAATAATAATTTATTTAAATGAATAGTAAAAAAGATGTGGACCCATTGGTGGGGCCCACATGGTTGGTGAAGAAATTGGAGAAGAATTTTGCACGAGGTTGCTGGCTGTTGAATTATTCAGCGTTGGTATACCAACAACCGCCACCTACTGTGCATAATATCATATTTTCTCCTATAAATAGCTTGCTCAGCTGAAAAGAAAAATCACACCTAAAACATAAAAATTTTCTATAAGTATTTTATGAGTTTTCTCTAAGAATAGTAAGGTTATTTAAGTGTTTGAAAGCCAAAAGGAGTGCAAGAATTTTTCAAATAAGTCTTTTATTAAAGAGTAGTAATTTAATAAATTTCTATTTTTCACGGTATTCACAAATCTTCTTTTAGAAGACTCTTCTTTAAGAGATTTATTTTTAAAAACTTTCTTTGGAAGATTTATGTAAGACCCCGAATTTTATATTTTATGAAATATAAAATTTAATTTTTCTTCATATATATTTTTCCTGAAACAGTAAGTGGTTAAATTGACAAAGTTAAAAGTTAAGGATGTTATGTGCAAACTATATTATGTCGGACAATATTCGTTCTGTCAGAGATTATTCATACGACGGCGCCGTACATTGGTGGACCCCACAACGAATAATTGTCGGATATAGAAAATGACATAAATAATTTTTAAGTGGTCAATGGTACTATCACTTTTAATTGTTAAAATACCTAGTGTTAAAAAAATAGTAACATACGATATTGCACAGTAGCACACAGTATTGCACAGTAGAACACGGCATTGCACAGTATTTCGTATTATTAAATTGATAAAGTGGTTATCGTATAATATTTGACTTTATTGTCACATGCACAATAATTCATAATATTAAACTGATAATTGTCACAGTAGCATATGCACAGTAATTCACATTATTGAATCAATAATTGTCATTACACAGTAACATATTCTTTCTTTTATATACTTTCTGCATTATTGTTATCTCTATTATGATGTTAATTAAACTGTTATATTTCATTATTAATTAATTTGTTATCTAACTCAGAGAACCAACTACACTGTATTTACAACAATTAGTCATAATAATGAATAAGTGTGAATAAAGTTATTTATTTATAATATAAAGTTAGGTGATATGAAATATGAATGGTATAGATTAAAGATAAAATAGAATTTGAAATGGATGGTGTAGATTAAAAGATGATCTTTAAATGAATGGTTTAGATTAAAGAAATATTAAAAGATGAAATGAATAGTATGGATTAAACATTATCTTGAAATGAACGGTTTGGATTAAATTAGAAAATCTTGGTTATGAGAAGATTTTTGGCTATAAATAGAGGCATTAACTTAAGGATTTTTCATAAACTTCCTTACTTGTTCTTTCTTTCACTCTCTAAATACTTCTGTGTGTAAGTTCTCTCTAAGTGTGCTTAAGTCATCTTGAGTATTTGTGAAGATCTATAAGTGTACGCGTACTGTTCAAGTTAATCAACCTCATTTAAATTAATATTCAGTCACGTGTTAAGGTAAGGGATTCCATCTTTTTCATCTTCCACTTTTCAAACTTACTACGGTAAGGGATTATCATTCTTTGTTCTCGAAAAAAATATTGTTTCTCTCTTACTCATAAGGTGTGTCATTTATTTTCCTGCATTAAATTGTGGGAATAACCTTACGGCGCGGATTACCGCATGTTGGTGAATAACCTTTCGTATTCATTCCTTATTAATCTCTGAGAATAACCTTACTGCGCTGATTACCGCCTGTTTGGTGAATAATTCTTCGTATTCAATTTTTATTAAATTGTGGGAATAACCTTATGGCGCGAATTACCGCATGTTGGTGAATAACCTTTCGTATTCATTCCTTATTAATATTTGAGAATAACCTGACTATGCGGATTACCGCATGTTTGGTGAATTACTCTTTGTATTCATTTCTTATTTGTCTCTTGTAGAAGTAATTTCTTTACATGAATTATCACATGACACTTTTATTCCATATTCGTTTGTAATATCATTTTCTTTCATATTCGTAAGTGATATTATTTTCCTTTATACTCATAAGGGATATCATATTTTTCATCTTTCATTATTCAAACTTACTATAGTAAGGGATATTATTTCTTTTATACTCTTAACTTACTATGGTAAGTACTATTTGGTAAAGTTTTCTGAAATGATTATATGTTCCTTAATAGTTTGTGCTTCATCTAATATCATTTCAATTGTTCCTATTTTTCTAAACATTTCTATTGAATTGTAACCGTTATTTTGAACTGTGGATCTTGAATATCATTTTTGAATTTCACTCCACATTATGTTGACAATTTGTTTATCCTGTTTCTTCTGTTCATCATTTATATCACTGTTATTGTAATATCCCAGATATTTCAGAAGATTTATAAATAAGATATTTGATGATGAAATAAATGTTAGAAATTTAACCTAGTTTTGAGAAGAGAAATGTGTAGAAATGGATTAAATATTTATTTGTATTTATTTAATCTGTGTTTTAGATAATCTACACAGTATACTATAAAATGGTACGGAATGACTTTTTATATATGTGGAATCATTGATTGTGTCAAGATATAGAGGAAATAAATATGTGTGTGTGTGTGTGTGTGTGTGTGTATCGATCAAGTTATTATGTATGAAAAGGTAAGCTAAAATGGCTTAAAATTTTATTTATTTTGGGAAAGCAATAAATAATGTGAAGTGTTTTATGATTAATGAAACTCACTGTTTTAAAATTTAGAACCATGTGAATTAATTGATTAATTTCATGGGTATTAGGTAAATTTAGATTATTTAATTGATGGCCTAAAAATGAGCCTTTAAAATGCTAAGTTAAGGTGATAATTAATTAAACACTAAGTTTAATTTATATATTTTGGAATAATGCTGGATAATGATATTTGTATCCAAATTATTAATTATCAAATTAGTTATGAATTATGTGTCAATTCATTTGGTAGCTCTGATTGGTTGTATACCCAAATTAAGTATAATTCTAACCATGAGATTTATAAAGGCCCAAGAGTTTATTATGTTTGGGTGAATATTTTAGCAACTCAAGTATCATAGTTTTTATCAAGGGTGTATGTAATGATCCAGCCTTGTACTCATAACCTCAATTCGGTAGCCCTTGGGGTTAAATGTGGGTTGTTTCAGCCAAACTAAAGCAGCCCATTGTCTATGTATAACCTAAATAAATCAGCCCAAACTTTGGGGTTTTATGTTAGGCGAATTGTTCAGCTTGGGACTATTAATTTGGGAAACCAAGGGGACAAGAAAGGGACGAAATTGACAGCACTAAGAGGGTAGTGTAGCCGTTCGGGGTTGTAGCTGGTGATGTGATATTGTAGACTAACACTAGGGGCCTTGTAGGGGCTGCGTAAAGCTTCGTCCATAGAGGCCAAGTAACAGGGGTTATAGCTGTGGAAATGAGGGTGTATTCGGAGGGGGGAGGAATTACTCAGCCTTAAGTAGCCAATTTGTGCCTCCCATTTCTTTTCCAAAACAAGTAAGCGGAACATAGAGAAGGAAAGAGCCGACAGAGAGAAGGAGAATAACATCCAAGAATAATATCAAGCAAGAGACTAAGTTTTTGGAAAGGTAATGTTATAATGCTTACACTTTTAAATTAATTTATGATAATGATCATAGTTAATGTATGTTAGTAGTTTCAATTTACTAGGAAAGTATCTTGAAGATGGGAATGATATTAGTTAGCACTTTAATAAGAAAAACTAGTATTGTACACTAGAGCGTAGAATGATTGAAACCAAAAAGGGGTTATGTTGATAGTGTGATATACACAAAAGGATTATTAGTGCAATGAACCAGTATAGTAAGTGATGGAAATAAAGATAAAACTGAGTTATATAGATAACACAGAGGTATGTTTATAAAGACAATGTCAGGGTTAACAAGTCAAAGAAAGAATATTAAAATAAGATTAACGTTGAGTCAAATGTTGACTGATATTGTATGTTGTTGATCTCACATACGATGTAGGTTGGGCGAAGGAAGCGAAATGTTAACGTATTGGTAAAACGTCGGTACAGGCAAGTTCTTCAATACTTGTTGCTACTTGTTTATTTGTTGATGTATGATTAAAGTGTTCAAATGCATATGAAATTACGTGTTATGTGATTTCTTGATAATTTGATCAATGTGTGCACTTGGTGCAGTTATGTGAGTACCTCTGAAGATGTTCAATGTTTGATCTGAATAACCGTTAAATCGTAATGACTACGGTATATATAAAATGATTTGTAGAAATAGTTACACTGCACGTTAAGCATGACACACACATAGCATGTTAATGGTTATATGCTACATGAAGCATGAAATGTGTAAACTGTTGAACTTGCTGAGCCGTAGTACTCATTCTTGCTACTTACAAACTTTTGCAGGTTAAGATGGGATTTCAGGAGTATCGTGTCATGTTAGGATTATTGTAGCGACCCGAAATATTTTAATATAGAAAATGGAATTATTGGATGTAATTGTAAATTTCTGAGGGATTAAATTAAATCATTATATGATGGCCTGGTTTATTTAATTATGTGTTGAAGTAATTAAATGAATTTAAGGAAGGTTCAATTAATGGGTTAATTAAATTAATGGACCAACCTAGGTGGTACAGTATCAAAGTGTGATAAGGTAAATGAGCTATGTGATATTTAATTAAATAGCTAGCAAGTTAAGCTGAATGTGTAAATTAATTAATATGATTATTAATTAATGAGATTTCGCAAACATTAATAATGTTATATTTATTTCCATTGGGAAAGTTATTGATAGTGGGGTATTAATATTTTATATTTTCACTAGGAATTTAATTTGGGCAACCCAAAGCTTAGTTGCAATATAAGTAACAATTGGGTCACCAATTGTTTAATTAACAAAACAAATAGCAGCCCAGCCCAAGAGTAATAACATAACCCGGTGGGGAAAAGTAAGAGTGCCACTCCTTTAGGGACAAAACCTCAGAAAAGCAGATCACGCGCAGTTTGTGCAAAGGTCAAGGACTCAGTGCTGAGAAAAGAAGGAACAAGTCAGGCATAGGTGAGACTATAGGGTCCAACTCCTCAGAGTTGTTTAAGGCTGAGAGAGTGTTCATTTTCCCTGCGCGTTCATTTGGGCTAAAAGAGATATTGAGCTTAAGAAGTAAATGCAAACTTCAGAGGAGTTCATACTATTCGGAGAAGGCAGAATCTGAATGTAAATCATCTGTCAAAGATTGAAGGTATTATCCGGTTATTTTGATTTAACTAGTTTTATCTTAATTTGGATTAAGGAAACAGAATATGCTAGAGTTGCATATGAGGTGTTAAAATGAGAGTAATGTGAACTCGGTAGTCAAATGTTGTTGAAACTAGTTAATGATTGAATTAGAACTAGAATAGTGGTTTCAGTTATTTTACACAGCCAACATTAAGAGTCTGAACCACAGTTGGTCTGTACTCAATGTTCATGTTCATAAAACGTTAGAATGGACTGGTAGTAGAGTGCTCTGGTAGTAGAGTGCTGCTGGTAGTAGAGTGAACTGGTAGTAGAGTGCTGCTGGTAGTAGAGTGGACTGGTAATAGAGTGCTGCTGCTGATAGTAGAGTGATGCTGGTGATAGTAGAGTAAAAAGTACAAAACGTAGAGTGAAAATCATAGAGTGAAAAGTCCAAAACGTATAGTGAAAATCGTAGAGTGAAAGGTCCAAAACGTAGAGTGAAAAGTGAAAAACGTAGAGTGAAAATCGTAGAGTCTGGACAGCTTCAGCGTCAGTTAGTAATATGAGCATAACTTTCTCATACGAACTCGGATTGAGGTAATTAAAGATATTTTGGAAAGATAATAGATAGACCTACAACTTTCATTCTTTACGAATTTCGATTTGATGTTTGTATCAAGGTCGAAATTGACCATTTTTGGGACTGTTTTGACCTCTTATAGTAAAATGAGTATAACCTTTGTATACGGATTTGGATTAATATGATTCAAGATGTTTTGGAAATATAAGAGATATACCTATAACTTTTATTCTTTAACTTTTTCGATTTGAGGTCTGTAACAGAGTCTAAACTGACCATCTTGAGGTATGATGTGTAATTAGAGGCAATCGGAGGGCGTCGGGCATGCACGTGTGCAACGTGCAATGTTTTCGACACTAAGTTATATTGTTCTTTGTATAAAGCATGAATATTATGATTTATAATGATGTCTATCATGAATCAACGATTAATTAGATAAGTGTATGAACATGCTAAACGTGTGCATATGAGGCGGGATAGACGTGTGGCGTATAAACGTCGAAACGCTGTGTAAAGTGTTATTTAGCAATTTAATAACCTTAGAGATTAATTGAAGTAATACTAATTGGGATTAGTAAGAGTTTTAAATATTGTATGAGGCGGGTAATATTATGACAACTTGATGAGGTAATTGTATAATTAAACCTAGTAAAGTCCAGTAGCGACTAATTGGTAGATTGACCTAAATAATTATGAGGACCAAATGATAATGTTATGGCATTAAGGAATGTCGGATATACAAAGTTAAGTATAGAAGGTTTACGGTGTTTATGTGAAACATCGTGATGAATCCACAATGGACTAAACTAATGAATCAACCCTAGTGAATAAATGGGACGATAAAAGGAAGTAGACATCCTAAGAATAGGATTAAATATTGAGTCAAACTTTGACTAATATAATGCACCGTTGATCTCTCATGTTGTATAGGTGGTGCAAGGAACGCGAAAGGCTAGCGTAAACTGGTGTTGCAATCCAGGCAAGTCTTTCAGTGATATTTGTTATCCCTGCAAGTTTTTTTTTAGTATTATGGGTTATATGCATAAACTATTAAATGTGCACTCATGTTATGTGCTAACTGATTGTAAATGTGTTTGTGTACGATCATATGTTGTTAATAGCTGTTATTGGAGACGGATTTTTGGGGCTGTCACAGTTGGTATCAGAGCTGATAGGTTATAAACCTTAGGTAGGTGTACCTTAGGCTATAACCTTAATATGAAATAGTAAGGTTAGTTGCGTGTTCTAAAAACTCAAGCGTGTAGTAAGCTCGTGACTCATGATTGTATGGTGGAGCCCCTCAGCGAATGGGCGACTATGGCCTGACCAGGACAAGCTCCTCAAGCCACATGATTATGTTAAGTTCTTGAGCCCAAAAACGTGATAAGTTTGATGAACATGGGGGGATTACAGTAGAGAGCCATAAGTTGAGAAATATAGTTCTCAGACATTGGCTAAGGTTAAGGAAAATGTTAAATGATCTGTTAAAGGATTAACATCATGTGTAGATAGCAAGATGCTATAAACAAAAGATATTATGGGAAATAGTAGTAAACTCATAGCGAGTGGTATGTGTTGAAATATGGAGTTTAAGCCATAAGTGCGGAACCTATGAAATTCATAAAGAAGAAATAAGGTATATTTGAGGAGATTCAAAGAAGGATCTTCATGGCTATATTCCAAATAAATGAAAAAGAATCAGAAAACACTTGATTCAAGAATTTAAAAAGAGAAGGATCGTATAGTAAATGATCAGAGATGAGTGAGAATATGATCGAATTAAACGATCCTAGAATAAAAGAGAAATTATACAGTGAAATCAATTGTGATATAAGATCACGGTGATCATAGTAAAATCATGGAATGACAGATAGTCTGTTAAATGATTAAGAGGTTGTGTTGATAGCATGATGCTATAACAATGAAGATACTGTGAAAGAGTAAAAAGTGAACACTTGAAGCGTTGAGTGTGATAAGGTATGAATTGAGAAAATTCATATCAAGGTAAGAGAATTTGAAGGTTTGTGGGTTTTTAATTGAGGATTCATACTAGTGGCTGAGTTGTACAATTCCTTGTATGGGCGGGGAATTTGTGCTTGGTTTTAAAACCGCTTAGCTTCCTATATTAATGTAGTGGTTGAGTTGAACAGTTCTTTGTATGGTCTGGGAATTTGTTCTTGGTTTAACAACCGCTTAACTTCCTATATTGATTAGTGGCTGAGTTGACCAATTTCTTGTATGGGCAAGAGATTGTGTTTGGTTTGATGACCACTTAGTTTCCTATATTGATAATCAATTGAAACTTGGTGTCGCGCTATTCGTTATATGTATGTTAAGAAGGTGATTCTTTTCTCATGTGTATAGCGGATAGGTAGACGATGTTAAGATAAGTTCGTGTTCTGAGGACTGACACGTATGGTAAGTTCGTGACTCATAGTCATGTGGTGGAGCCCCTCAGCGAATGGGCGACTTTGGCCTGACTAGAACAAGCTCCTCAAACCATATGATTGTGGTAAGTTCCTGAGCCCAAATACGTGGTAAGTTTGATGAACAGTGAGTATGAGTAGAGTTAAGCAGTAAAACAAAAAATAAAAATAAAAATTTAAGCTATACTAGATATAGTTATTAAGCTGGAAAAGATGAGGAGAAAAATTGGTGAATATTTGAGGTTTTAGGATATTCTAAATCTTCTAGCTATGCTAGACTTTGAAAATCTTAAAATCGTGCTTATGTGCTTTTAAAAATACGAAAGTTTTCTGGTTATCATCAACACAGTAATTTGAGGTGTGAAATGTCACATCTTTACTATTGTGGTATGATAAAAACAAAAGTATTTTTTTTTAAATATTTTTGAAACGTTTAAAGGAGAGTCTATGCTACTTGATTCAGCTAGACAAAATTGATTTTAAATATCAAAATGTATTTACAAAACCATCTTACGCCGTTGAAGCCATGGTGTGGAGATGAAGTATGACGGAATCCTCAACGTATCTTCTGTGAAGGTGCGGTATCATGAAGTCATAGTAATGACGGAATCCTCAACGCACTGTACCAAAGATGCAGTATCATGAAGTCATAAAAAGATTTTTAGTGTTAAAATTTTGAAAGTATGTGTTGTTGCCAAATGATGTGGCTAGACATGTTTTATTGCACATATGTGCTGACCGTTATTGAAAAGTCTAAGCTAATTGATTCGGCTAGACAATGATTGAGGTATATTTTTCAAGTATTTTCTTGGGGATTGTGTTGTGAATTCAACATTTAATTAAAGGGTTTTAAATGTTATGCATATACATGTGGTGCGGAAGGTTGATCACCTTAAGTGGTAAGTACCCGGTTTAAATGTTATGCATATACATAGAGTACGGAAGGTTGATCACCTTAAGTGATAAGTACTCGGGTTAAGTGTGTGCAAATTTTTTTTGCAGATTTTTAAATACCCCTAAGGTGGTTAGTAAAATTTCTAATGACGCCGGACAAAGGGCATTGTTTATTTTAAAGGGGTTATTTTTACTTCCTGGTTATTCAAATTCATTCATAGTTATTGATCAATTGTGAAGACTCCTGGAGGTGTTCCAATGTTCTGGACATTGAGCGGGTAAAGGGGTAAGTATGTTGTAATTTCGAGGACGAAATTCTTAGAAGAAGGGGTGAATGTAATGACCCGAAAATTCATAAGATTGATTAGTATGGTCTTAGGTAATTGATGTGATTTAAGGCTACGCTAATCCTTGGAAGAGGAAGTAGTGGATAGTCGATTTGTGAAAATTTTAAGCTTTCGAGGATTCGAGCGAAATTTGAGGTTTAGATATAGAGCTAACACTGTTAAAGTGATGGGCGATCACTGGAAAATGAATGTGAGTTCTGTCATGATTGGACTATGATAATATTTATAAAACAATAAGTAAAGCGATGCCTAGAATAAGATAATCGATGTGATTAGTCGGATAGACATGATTTGTAAAGGGTTGCAAATGAAACAAACTCTGATATTTTATTGGTAATAGAAATTCCAAGGATGGGATCAATTGTAAGGATTGAGTTAAAAACTTAATCTGAGGAAAATAATTTTTAGAAGTTTAAAACCTAGAATCGATTGAAGGAGTATATGATAAGGTATACACTAAGTTAGGTATCTATATGGTATATAGGTGCAGAAAACATGATAAGGAAGAATTACCCTCATATTTTTTTTGAGTTACCTTATATTGAAATTTCGGGGACGAAATTATTATAAGGGGGAAGAATGTAGCGACCCGAAATATTTTAATATAGAAAAATGGAATTATTGGATGTAATTATAAATTTCTGAGGGATTAAATTAAATCATTATATGATGGCATGGTTTATTTAATTATGTGTTGAAGTAATTAAATGAATTTAAGGAAGGTTCAATTAATGGGTTAATTAAATTAATGGACCAACCTAGGTGGTATAGTATCAAAGTGTGATAAGGTAAATGAGCTATGTGATATTTAATTAAATAGCTAGCAAGTTAAGCTGGATGTGTAAATTAATTAATATGATTATTAATTAATGAGATTTCGCAAACATTAATAATGTTATATTTATTTCCATTGGGAAAGTTATTGATAGTGGGGTATTAATATTTTATATTTTCACTAGGAATTTAATTTAGGCAACCCAAAGCTTAGTTGCAATATAAGTAACAATTGGGCCACCAATTGTTTAATTAACAAAACAAATAGCAGCCCAGCCCAAGAGTAATAACATAACCCGGTGGGGAAAAGTAAGAGTGTCACTCCTTTAGGGACAAAACCTCAGAAAAGCAGATCACGCGCAGTTTGTGCAAAGCTCAAGGACTCAGTGCTGAGAAAAGAAGGAACAAGTCAGGCATAAGGGAGGCTATAGGGTCCAACTCCTCAGAGTTGTTTAAGGCTGAGAGAGTGTTGTATAACCTCAGTCATTCCCTCATTTCCCCTGCGCGTTCATTTAGGCTAAGAGAGATATTGAGCTTGAGAAGTAAATGCAAATTTCAAAGGAGTTCATACTATTCGGAGAAGGCATAATTTGAATGTAAATCATCTGTCAAAGATTGAAGGTATTATCCGGTTATTTTGATTTAACTAGTTTTATCTTAATTTGGATTAAGGAAACAGAATATGCCAGAGTTGCATATGAGGTGTTAAAATGAGAGTAATGTGAACTCAGTAGTCAAATGTTGTTGAAACTAGTTAATGATTGAATTAGAACTAGAATATTGGTTTCAGTTATTTTACACAGCCAACATTAAGAGTCTGAACCACAGTTGGTCTGTACTCAACGTTCATGTTCATAAAACGTTAGAATGGACTGGTAGTAGAGTGTTGTTGGTAGTAGAGTGCTCTGGTAGTAGAGTGGTGGTAGTAGAGTGAACTGGTAGTAGAGTGCTGCTGGTAGTAGAGTGAACTGGTGGTAGAGTGCTGCTGGTAGTAGAGTGCTGCTGGTGATAGTAGAGTGCTGCTGGTAGTAGAGTGTTGCTGGTAGTAGAGTGGACTGGTAATAGAGTGTTGCTGCTGATAGTAGAGTGATGCTGGTGATAGTAGAGTAAAAAGTACAAAACGTAGAGTGAAAATCATAGAGTGAAAAGTCCAAAACGTATAGTGAAAATCGTAGAGTGAAAGGTCCAAAACGTAGAGTGAAAATCGTAGAGTGAAAAGTGAAAAACGTAGAGTGAAAATCGTAGAGTCTGGACAGCTTCAGCGTCAGTTAGTAATATGAGCATAACTTTCTCATACGAACTCGGATTGAGGTAATTAAAGATATTTTGGAAAGCTAATAGATAGACCTACAACTTTCATTCTTTACGAATTTCGATTTGATGTTTGTATCAAGGTCGAAATTGACCATTTTTGGGACTGTTTTGACCTCTTATAGTAAAATGAGTATAACCTTTGTATACGGATTTGGATTAATATGATTCAAGATGTTTTGGAAATATAAGAGATATACCTATAACTTTTATTCTTTAACTTTTTCGATTTGAGGTCTGTAACAGAGTCTAAACTGACCATCTTGAGGTATGATGTGTAATTAGAGGCAATCAGAGGGCGTCGGGCATGCACGTGTGCAACGTGCAATGTTTTCGACACTAAGTTATATTGTTCTTTGTATAAAGCATGAATATTATGATTTATAATGATGTCTATCATGAATCAACGATTAATTAGATAAGTGTATGAGCATGCTAAACGTGTGCATATGAGGCGGGATAGACGTGTGGCGTATAAACGTCGAAACGCTGTGTAAAGTGTTATTTAGCAATTTAATAACCTTAGAGATTAATTGAAGTAATACTAATTGGGATTAGTAAGAGTTTTAAATATTGTATGAGGCGGGTAATATTATGACAACTTGATGAGGTAATTGTATAATTAAACCTAGTAAAGTCCAGTAGCGACTAATTGGTAGATTGACCTAAATAATTATGAGGACCAAATGATAATGTTATGGCATTAAGGAATGTCGGATATACAAAGTTAAGTATAGAAGGTTTACGGTGTTTATGTGAAACATCGTGATGAATCCACAATGGACTAAACTAATGAATCAACCCTAGTGAATAAATGGGACGATAAAAGGAAGTAGACATCCTAAGAATAGGATTAAATATTGAGTCAAACTTTGACTAATATAATGCACCGTTGATCTCTCATGTTGTATAGGTGGTGCAAGGAACGCGAAAGGCTAGCGTAAACTGGTGTTGCAATCCAGGCAAGTCTTTCAGTGATATTTGTTATCCCTGCAAGTTTTTTTTAGTATTATGGGTTATATGCATAAACTATTAAATGTGCACTCATGTTATGTGCTAACTGATTGTAAATGTGTTTGTGTACGATCATATGTTGTTAATAGCTGTTATATATAATTAATGCTATGAATCGAATGTGTTATCTGAGTTATATAACATGGTAACATTGACATGCATGGTAAGTATGGGTAGATTTTATAAATGCAACGCATGATAAACATGATGCCTATGTAAAATGCCAAGCATGGAGCATAAAGCATAAATTAAATGTAACCTACGTGTTATGTGTTAGCTATTGGACTTGCTGAGCCGTCGTGCTCATTCTTGCTTAAATTAACATTTTCAGCGAAGTAAATGAAGAAACTCTTGAAGGCTTTGGATATATGGTATGCTGAATAGGAAACTCAGTTTGCTGTAATGGGAAACGATTGTTGCATTGGTTTTATTGATCCGTGGTCATGATCGTAGTGTGAGCCTCAGCGATCGTAGAGTGAGTCTCAGCGATCGTAGAGTGAGCCTCAACAATCGTAGAGTGAGTCTCAGCCGATCGTAGAGTGCTTGGTCGTTGAGTAACTTCACTGTGAGATCGTAGGGTGAAATTCCACTGCCCGAATTTTTTGCGAGCGTAGACTACCAAACCAGACGATCGTAGAGTGACTTCACAAGCGATAGTAGCATATCTTACAGTTGGCTATTTTGATAATCTAGTTGCTGAATCATATATTTAGTTTACTGGATTATAAAGAATAACTTATAGAGGTAAAGATTATATATTAAATTATAATGTATATGATCTAGAGATGTAAAATAGCGATGTGAAGATTGCGATCTTGGGAATAGAAGATTTTTGAAAGTTAATTAAGTTTATCAATTAATATATTGAGTTTTAACAACATTAAATTTTATCTTTTATGTAATGTTGTGTATAATAAGGAGAAGGTTGTTCGTGTAACGACTTAAACTTAGGATTGAGATTACTTTTAACGGACCAGATCCGAGGTTATTGGAGACGGATTTTTGGGGCTGTCACAATTATGATATGATAGCATGAAAGGTTGTACGTGTAATTGCGTTATTTTTTTTTTTTTATCATAATACTCAATGTGGTTAAATTGGTAGAGCGAGTAGATGTAATTAATGAGTTATACATATGTCAGGGTCTTATCGGACAAATAAGATTTAGTTATGTATTTTGGTTATTCAAGGAGAGTTTTCACGAAAGAAAAGAAAAGAAAAAGTAAAGGTTGCAATCCAGGCACTAGGATCGAGATGTAAAGATTTTAAATGCCAAAATATTTTGATATAATGATTGAGAAAAAAAAAATTATACCAAAAAATTTGGTAATTGATTATGGAAAGTCAATTAATGGATTAAATAAGGTGATTAACGGTTTATTAACGAACCGAAATTAGGGATGAGTTTATGTAAATTTCGAGGTCGTTACAGTTATTTGTACTAATTATCAAGAATCAAGTTGTTATGAATATCTGTGGCCGGGGGCACAGATGCGATATAATTGTTGAACAGATGATAGGTTAAAGACGATATAATAGGTTAAAGGCGATACATCTGTTCTGTGTCTTTGATAACACGTGGTGAAAGTTCTCTTTGGCCCGTAGTGCAAAGATGAGCTGTTGTTTGGTATGATTATGACCAAAGGCTGAATACTGGTATAATAATGACCGTTGGTATTATATTGAATATATTTGGCCCGTAGTGCAAAGATGAACTGTTGATTTGCATGATTATGACCAGGAACTGTGAGTTTGTATTCTCATGATCAGTGGTGTTTCAGATGATAAAAGTTGATGATGTTTTTCCTAAAAAGAGAAGCGAGTGGACACTATAGTCTGCATTATTCTTCTAATAGATTGCTCATTCCGCTGCTATTATTGATCTGAATGTTGTTCAAGAATTTAACTGTAATTTTTGATATAAACCTTGTAATCTATTATATTATATCAAGAACTCAACTGTTGAAGGCTAACGATAATTTATTCGTCATTATCTTAGTCATGATTTTCTTTACTAGGCTATTTGAGCTCACCCTTTCTTTTTGTTCCATTGTTTTTCAACAGAAGATGAGAACGTAGCTGGGTTTAGCCGGGAGATGGAGTGAGAGTCCGAGAGATAGCTATCGTAGTCTTCACATGTTGTAAAATAATGTGACAATAATCGTAAAAGACTTAGTTACGTATTATGATACACTGTATTGTTGAACGTTGTACTACTTTGTAATAATTTTGTTGTAGTCTTTTGACAACTCAAGTTTGGGCTGTGTGGGCCTAGATTTGGGGGTGTCACAATTTATTTTGGAATATTATTTAAAAAAATATTTTAAAGTTGTTATATTATACTACAAAAATTATGTTAAATATATATAATTTTGATAGTTCATATTAAACGAGTTATCATACACTTTGAAATTTATATGTGGTAATTACTAATTTTATTATAAATATATAGGTTGATCAACCTCATTTTTATCAATATCCAGTCACCAGATAAGGTAAGGGGTATCATTTTTTCATCATCATAAATTGTATTATTTTCTTACTTGTAAGGGATGTCATTTTCTTTTATGCTCTTAAACTTACTACGGTTAGGGATTATCATTCTTTGATTCTTGAAAATAATATCATTTCTTTCTTACTCATAAGATGTGTCATTTATTTTCATGTATTAAATTGTGGGAATAACCTTACGGCGCGGATTATCGCCTGTTGGTGAATAATATTTCGTATTTATTCCTTATTAATCTATGAGAATAATCTTACTGCGCGGATTACCACCTGTTTGGTAAATAACTCTTCGTATTCAAATTTTATTAAATTATGGGAATAACCTTACTGCGCGGATTACCGCCTGTTAGTGAATAACCCTTTGTAAATTTCTTATTTGTCTCTTGTGGAAATAATTCGTCTACACGAATTATCACATGACACTTTTATTCTATTTTCGTTTGTAATATCATTTTCTTTCATATTCGTAAGTGATATTATTTTCCTTTATACTCATAAGGGATACCATTTTTTTCATCTTCTATTATTCAAACTTACTATAGTAAAGTATATTATTTCTTTTATACTCTTAACTTACTATGGTAAGTACTATTTGGTAAAGTTTTCTGAAATGATTATATGTTCATTAATAGTTTGTGCTTCATCTAATATCATTTCAATTGAACCTTCCTATTTTTTTAAACATTTCTATTGAACTGTAACAGTTATTCTAAACTGTGGATTTTGAATATCATTTTTGAATTTCACTCCACATCATGTTGACAATTTGGACATTATTTGAATCTGCACAACGTAAACTTCCGATACTTATTGTTTATCCTGTTTCTTCTGTTCATCATTTGTATTACTGTTATTTGTACTAATCATCAAGAATCAAGCTGTTGTGAATATCTGTGACCGGGGGCATAGATGTGATATAATTGTTGAACAAATAATAGGTTAAAGGCGATACACCTGTTCGGTGTCTTTTATGATACATGGTGAAAGTTATCTTTGGCCCGTAGTGCAAAGATGAACTGTTGTTTTGTATGATTAAGACCAAATGCTGAATACTGGTATAATCATGATCGTTGGTGTTATATTGAATATCTTTGGCCCGTAGTGCAAAGATGAATTGTTGATTTGCATGATTATGACCAGGAACTGTGAATTTATATTATCATAACTAATGGTATTTCAAATGGTAAAAGTTGATGATATTTTTCTGAAAAAGAGAAGCGAGTGAACATTATAGTCTGCATTATTCTTCTAATAGATTGTTCATTTCACTGCTATTATTGATCTGAATGTTGTTCAAGAATTTAACTACAGTTTTTGATATAAGCCTTGTAGTTTATTGTATTCTATCAAGAACTCAATTGTTGAAGGCTAATGATAATTTATTCGTCATTATCTTAGTCATGATATTTCTTACTGGGATATTTGAGCTCACCCTTTTTTTTCGTTCCATTGTTTTTCAACAAGAGATGAGAACGTAGCTGAGTCTAGCTGGGGGATGAAGTGAGAGTCCGAGGGATAACTATCGTAGTCTTCACATGTTGTAAAATAGTGTGACAATAATAGTGAAGACTTAATTGTGTATTATTATACACTGTATTGTTGAACGTTGTACTACTTTGTAATGATTTTGTTGTAGTCTTTTGACGACTCAAATTTGAGCAGTGTGGGCCCATATTTGGGGGTGTCACAACACATCTATCAAAACATTATAATAATTAAACAAAATAAACAACTTAGCATTTGGATCAAATTTGCCATAAATAAGTTGATATGCCCTCAAACTATAATCTCTTCCTTTATTCGCCAAAAATTATTTAAAAGGAACTTGGTAATTTACAATTATTGCGGCCGTCGGGAGGCCCCTTCCTCTAGCACCAATGTTGACATCTAATTTTGCACCTGACAAAACCACCAAAAAACAGGCCAAAAAGTACGCTTATATATGCTAGAAATATAAATTGTATTGTAAAAAAAGAACTCAAAATATAAGAATATTGGAATTAACGAGGAAACCCAAATCGGGAAAAAATCGTGAGGGATAGATCTCCGAAGTTCATTAGAATGATACTAGAAGTGTTACAATATTCTTTTGGGTTTGGTGTTTGTGTATTGTGTGTGATGTATAATCTCTTTCTCTCTCTTCTCCGTGTGATGTTCACTCTGCTGATCCCGATCCACTTCCTCCCTGCTTGACTCCCAGTTTATAAAGCATATAAAGTGATCGCCTCTCCCCCTCTAATGTTTAACTATTACAAAGATATTTAGGACGGTATCCCACTGCCCCAAAAATCTAATAAAGTAAAACTGCCACAATCTTTTCACCTGCATGATTTTATAAATATCTAAATGGTGAGTCATCACCTAAATATTTATACCCGTTGGTTAGCTAGCGTTTCCTCCAAAAGGCCATGATATAGGGAATTGAAGAGTGAAAGATGGATTGATGGTAATGTCAATGGAATTGTTTGTTTCGGTGCATTCAAAACGTGTGTTTAGACAGTTTTTAGATAATTTTTAAACTCTAAACATATGGAAACAAAAATAATACAATGAATTTGGGGTTTAAAAGTTATATTTATAAATTAAAAAAATTAGGTTTAAAATAAAATAATATCAATAAACAAAACATTTAAACTTAAAAAACCTAACCTCAACCAAACATGCACATTGAAGAGGGTTTTTTTCTGTTTGAGGAGGTAGAAAGAAAAGTGAAAAGAATAGAGAAGTTACTAGTCATTGATATTTGGGTACTGTTATTTCCACAGATTTTTTTTTGTTATTATTGTAGATGGATCCCATTTTTATCTGTAACGACGATTTTAAAACTGTCGCTATATACCTATGACTATACTTTATATACTTTATATATAAAAAGTGTCGTCATAGATTTATAACGATATTTTTAAAATCATCGCTATAAATAAATCATGTGAAAATAATAAAAAAAACATGCAAAAATATCAATCTACTTTATATATATATATATATATATATATCCACCGGAGTGGAGTGAATTTCAGAAAAGAATTAAAAATTCTCAAGATTTATATGTTAAATTATAAGTTTGTATGACAGAACGGTGCATTAAACTTAAAGTTTTTTAAATTTTTTTTTTTTTTGATAGTTAGAGACGATCGAAAACACTTTTAATTGATAGAGCAATTTTGCCATCATGATATTTATCAATAACGAAAGAATTCGTAATTTTGCTTTTGTTGCATTTCTTCCGTGGTCCTTCGACCAAATTTTCTCTCTCTTCCCCTCCTTCCGACATTTTTCAGCTCTCAATTTTCAGTTCTCTCTTCGTTCTGAGCTTTAGGGCTACTCAGAAACTCCGGCCACAAGATTGAAATCAACGGTGAAGAATCACTCACAGTCGTCGTTAAGTAATCAATTCCGATCAGTTGTAAGTATTTCTTTATTACTCTGATCGATTTCGTATATACCCAGTTTATCAATTGATGCATACATATAAACCCAGAACTGAATTGCTATATTGAAGGTACAGCACATATCGCCCCCAATTCGAAACAATTTGTACTGATTCTTTTATTTTATTCTTTTGTTATTTTTATGTGTTTTATCTTTTTATTTTTCTCCTTGCATTTCTATAAATACAGTTTGGAATTGGATTCATTTTTGGAGAATCTTGAGTGCGAACAAGATATATGACCTAACTTTTACTCCCTTTGTTCCGCCGCTATTAAATTCTTAGCTAACATAAGGGGTACACTGGAGAACATAAAATTATGTTTAAAAGTCATCGTTTTAGAGATATATCTCTAATTTTGGAACGGAGAAACTATCTATGAGGAATGCTGATAATCAGTTAACAGGGTGAAGTTAGTTATATGAGGGTAGAACAGTAATTGATCCTTTTTAATTCAGGGCATCTATGTAATTTCTCATTTTCAATTAGTTGCTTTGGTCATATTTTGCGTGTGTTAGTTGGTGCAGTTTGTGCACATTCTGTTTTGCTATTTTCCAGCTGAAGGTTGATATATGTGGTAGATTCTGAAGGATGTAAGGCATGATTTTGATGAATGAAGATTTCTTTCTCTCCAACACTTCTGATTCTCTCTCTATCTCTTCCCCAGTTTCTATCTCCCTTATTATGCTTTTTCTAATTTTCTCCCATTTCTGCCTTTTTCTACTCCAAATTCTCAGTAATTTAGCTAAGTAATTGAATTGAACCCTATCAATTCGTTACAATTGGTATCAAAGCCTAAGTTCCTGCACTCATGGCCACTAACAATTAGAGATTGAGCAACGTGGAGTCTCAACTTCAGGAGCAGACAAGTAGCATACAGCAGCTCAGGGCTCAGCTACAGGAATCTGTATCTATGCAGTAGGAGTTGTTGAAGAAATTCGAATCACTCATGGTTTCGCATAAAGGACAGAATGATCCCAATAATACAGGTACTTCTAGTTCTACACCTCACTCCATTTTAGGGCCCCATGATTCACAGCCCAGGTTAGATAATTCTGAGAGTATTTTCAGAACTATTAAATGTGATTTTCCCAAGTTTGATGGAGAAAACCCTAGATCCTGGTTGAGGAAGTGCAATAAACTGTTCTCCCATCATATGGTGTTTGAATCACAGAAAATATTCTTGGCTACTATGAATTTTGAGGGAGAAGCTGAGTTATGATACTCAGTTTTTGTGCCTATGGGGCAGGAGCTAATTTAGGGAGAGTTAACAGAAGAGATCATGGCCAGGTTCAGTCCTGAAGCTAATGAAAATCCCATTGGGGAATTGAAGAGGCTGCAAAAGGTGGAAACGGTAGACGAATATAGAAAAAAATTTGAAGAGTTGAAGGGTTGGGCATTGATAAGGAATTCAGTCCTTAATGAGGAATTTTGTATGGACTGCTTCATGGGGGGATTAAAACTGGAAGTCCAGTTGCGGGTTTAAGAGCTAAAACCACAAACTTTCAAGGATATGATTAGGTTGGCTAGGGTGGAAGAGGCTAAACTAGAAGCTTGGCTCAAGAGGAGCAAATTGATACAAAAACCCATTGGGAATTCTTTCTCTCCTAGAACTGTTCTTACACTACCAAGTAAACCTGCTGCAGTAGTTCATGAGGAGACTGTAAGGGCCTTACCAGTGAGGGGGCTTACTAGGGAGCAAATGGATGAGAAGAGAAGGAAGTTATGTTTTTCCTGCGATGAGCCTTTTGTGCAAGGCCATGTATGTAAAAAGCCACATCTGTTCATGATGCTACCCTCAGATATTCCAAAAAATGAAGAAACTGATTGCAGTGATGATAAGGGAAAGAAAGATGAGCTAGGAGATTGTGAGGAGATAGAGGCTAAAATTACCTTACATGCCTTGTCTGGTCATAGCACCAATAAGACAATTAGGCTATTAGGAATGATAAATGGGAAATTCTTAAGAATTTTGGTTGACAGTGGAAGTACCAATAACTTCCTAGATCCACAGGCTGCAAAAAAGGGTCAAGGTTGCCGTTTAGCAGGCTAACCCCATGAGAGTAATAGTGGCAGATGGATTTCAAGTTTGCAGTCAACAATGCTGTTCAGAATTGGCATGGTTCATTCAAGGAGAAGAATTTAACACAGATTTCAGAATTCTACCTTTGGGAGGTATAGATGCTGTGTTTGGAATTCAGTGGTTGAAATTGTTTAATCCTGTCACTTTTGATTTCCATGGCTTACAAATAACACTGGTGCATGGAGGAAGGACCATTGTGCTGCAAGGAGAATCTGACCAGGTGGCCCCAACAGTCCAGCTCATGGAATCTGGTGCATTTCAGAAGGTATTCAACTCTGTCACTCATGAGTATTTTGGATATCTCTTTGGGATGTATAAGGAAGGGGAAGGTACTACTCTAAACCAGAAGTTGATAGAAGACAGAGATGCAAAAGAAGTTGCTGACTCTACCAATAGATATTGCTCTTAGATAGAAAAATTGCTGCAACATTTTTCTGTAGTATTTGAGGAGCCAACAGGATTACCCCCAATCAAAAACCAAGATCACCATATAAGGTTAAAGGAGGGCAGCCAACCCATAAATCTCAGACCATATAGATACCCCTATGTGTAGAAGGAGGAGACAGAGAAAATAGTGCAAGAAATGCTTCAAAATGGCATAATTCAAGCCAGCAATAACCCCTATGCTTTTCCAGTATTACCAGTCAAGAAGCATGATGGGACGTGGAGAATGTGCATAGATTATAGGGCTTTGAACAACATGACAATCAAAGATAAATTTCCCATTCCTGCTATTGATGAACTCCTTGATGAGCTACATGGATCCAGATGGTTATCTAAATTAGATCTAAGGTCTGGCTACCATCAGATTAGGGTCCATAAAGATGACATCCCAAAAACAGCCTTTAGAACCCACAATGGACAGTTTGAATTCCTAGTGATGCCTTTTGGGCTCACTAATGCCCCAGCTACTTTCCAATCTCTAATGAATGAGGTGTTCAACCTTATTTAAGGAAGTTTGTACTAGTGTTCTTTGATGATATACTGGTTTACAACAGAAGTTTTGATGACCATCTAGAACATCTAAAGCTTACATTGCAGTTGTTACACAATCATTGCTTGTATGCCAAAAGAAGTAAGTGTGTCTTTGGGACCTAACAAATACAATACCTTGGTCATTGCATTATTGTTGAAGGGATATCCACAGACCAAGATAAAATAAGTTGCATGGTCAAATGGCCACCACCAACCAACATCAAGGGATTGAGGGGATTTTTGGGCCTGACTGGCTATCACAAAAAATTTATAAGGAACTATGGGTAATAAGCAAGCCCCTAACTGATCTGCTCAAGAAGGGAAGGTTTACATAGGACAGTGAAGCTACTACAGCTTTTCAGATTCTCAAGGATGCCATGACTAAGGCTCCAGTTCTAGCAATGCCTAACTTTGAGGAACCCTTTGTGCTGGAAATAGATGCATCACAAGCTAGAATTGGAGCAGTGTTAATGCAGTAAAATAGACCTATAGCTTTCCTTAGTAAAGCTATAGCACCTTAGCACTTGGGATGGTCGACTTATGAAAAAGAACTAACGGCAGGGTATATGCAGTCCATAACTGGAGACACTACTTATTAGGTAACAAGGTATATATCAAAACAGATCACTAGAGCCTTAAGTATCTTCTCGATTAGAGGATCACCACCACCAACTAGCATAAATGGATTACCAAGTTAATGTGGTTTGATTATGAAACAGCTTACAAGAAAGGGAAGGAAAACATTGTGGCTGATAATTTGTCTCGAAAAGTTGAAATGTTCCCAAACCAGATTTTTGATATGCAGACTCCTTCAGAAAACACCACTGAACCCATAACAATCTGTTTATCACTAACAACAACCATTCTTACTTGGGTGTCAGAAATAGCCCAAACCTGGGAGATGGATGAAGTATTAAAGGCTATCATCATACAGCTTCAGATGGAACCAGATGCCCTTTCTGGTTATACCTTCAAGAATGGCAGACTTGAGTTCTAGGATAAACTTGTTGTGGGACCAAATCCTTCTCTAAGGAATAAATTCCTAATAGAGTTTCACAACTCTCCTGTTGGGGACACTCTGGGATCAAAGGTACTTTTGAAAGGATAAGCAAGTATTTTTGGTTGTCTACTATTAGGCAGGATGTCACTTCCTTTGTTAAAGAATGCAATGTGTGTCAACAGCAAAAACATGAGACAAACCTTCATCTCAAACATATATAAGCTACATGGCCTACCTACTACTATAGTGTCTGATAGAGATAAAATCTTTCTCAGTTTGTTTTGGCAATCTCTTTTTAAGATGGTGGGTACTAGACTTCAAATGAGTACAACCTATCACCCTCAGACAGATGGACAAACTGAGAGGGTGAATCAGACCTTAGAGTGTTGCCTCAGATGCATGGTTACACAGAAACCCAAGAATTGGATTGCATGGTTAGCCTTGGTAGAATGGTGGTACAACTCCCATTTCCACACTGGATTACAAGCTACCCCCTTTGAGATGTTATATGGTTATAAACCACCTCATTTAAATTTCCATCAATTTGTGGGAATTCATGATCCTGCCACCAAGCAGTTCTGTAAAGATAGATCCCAATTGCTGCAGCTGATGAAACAACACTTATAATTAAGTATTATGCTGACAAACACAGGACAGAGAGGTCATTTGAAATTGGGGATATAGTTTCTCTTAAGGTGAGGCCTTATAAACAGATGACAGTAGTAGGATATAGCAAAGGGAAGCTCTCTCCAAAATATTTTTGAACTTTTATGGTAAAAAGTAAAATTGGTGCTGTAGCATATAAATCAAATTACCTATTTCTGCAAAAATCCTTCCTGTTTTCCATGTCTCCCAACTTAAAAAGAAAATTGGGACGCATAGTATTCCCACCACTTCTCTACCTCCTGCAGAGTCTGAAGAGCACTTTCTAGTGGAACTTATAGCAGTCCTTGACAGGAGAATGGTGAAAAAGAACAATACAGCAGCAGTCGAAGTCTTGATCCTATGGGCTAACACTCTTCCTGCAGAAGCTACTTGGGAGGATTGGGAGCAAATTAATAAGAAGTTTTCTCATTTCCACCCTTGAGGACAAGGGCTCTTTCAAGGGGGAAGGAATGTAAGGAATACTGATAATCAGTTAACATGGTGAAGTTAGTTATATGAGGGTAGAACAGTAATTGGTCTTTTTTAATTCAGGGCATCTATGTAATTTCTCATTTCAATTAGTTGCTCGGGTCATGTTTTGCGTGTGTTAGCTGGGGCAGTTTGTGCACATTCTGTTTTGCTATTTTCCAGCTGAAGGTTGATATATGTGGTAGATTCGGAAGGATGTAAGGCATGATTTTGATGAATGAAGATTTCTTTCTCTCCAAAACTTCTGATTCTCTCTCTATCTCTTCCCCAGTTTCTATCTCCCTTATTCTGCGTCTTCTAATTTTCTCCCATTTCTGCCTTCTTCTACTCCAAATTCTCAGTAATTTAGCTAAGTAACTGAATTGAAACCTATCAATTCGTTACAGTAACTGATTAATCCTGGCAAAATTTAAATGGAAACAATTGCTCTATCTACTATTTGTCCATGCAGTAAATAATCCGTATCTGGTTAAGGTTTGTGACCCTGTTATGAAATAAAGAATCAATCTTCATGCAATTAGTTTCAAAAGAAGTTATACTTTAGATTGTTATTATATTTCTTTTACTTGAATTAGATTTAGGGAGAAAGTATTGGAATTTGGAGGCAATGAAAGATTATGCATCCATGATAGCCATGTTGACACTGTGTGTTGTGATGCCATTTTTCTCTTACTTGCTCGTGTTGATTGATAGTCCTATGAGTTGTTATTGTCTTGGAATAGGTATATAAGCCAAAAATGTACTTTTTTTATGTTAATATTTTATGATACATAAAAAATAGTATCGAGTTATCATTTTCCATTTATATATGTAAGTGATGACATCTTCAACTTTATTAAAAGAAGATAGAACCATGATCATATAGCAATATATTGGTCGTATCAACTTGTAACTCTTTTTTTGTCTAGTTTTCAGAAAATAGCTGATGTAATTAGGCCATACAAGAAGGCAAGATTATATTGGATTACTTTCCTTGAGAAGAAAAGGTAAAAAGGTTATTTTTGTAGAAAGGCAGAAACCAAAACTTATGTCCTATTGAACTTTGTAATTTTATAATTATGAGTTTAGATTCATCAATTTTCTGAATGAGGAATTTATATTTGTATGTGCAGAATGGTTCTTTTCATGCTGTCATTCTCATAGTGGAGTTTGATTCCTTGAACAAACCTAGACCAAACTTTGATGAAAGCATGTCTCATTCACGATCTTGGAGTAAATTGCACAGTGATAGATGAGATGTGTTGAAACTGTAGATGAGATGCAACACATGTTCTGGAATTGTTTAAAAAAGCTGAACTGAGTTGCACTATGGGTCCTGATTTGGAGCTTAAAGGAAAATCGGATGTAATGGATGTTTCGGCTAGTAAGGAGAACGGAAGTGTTGTGAGAGAACCAGCAGACAAGCATATCACTTGCACAAGTAATTACGAGGACAACATTGTTAAAATGGAAGCTTCATTGTATGAAGAAGCTGAACAAGCAAATAGAGTTGAGCATTTGGAGATCAACACAGTGAAGAATGGAAGTTCTGTGAGAGAACCAGTAGATAAAGCATATGAGTTGTGTATGAGGACAGCATTTTTGAGTTGAAAGCTTCATTGCATGAACAAGCTGAGAAAGCGAATAGAGTTGAGCATTCGGAGGTCAATATAGTGGAATTTACACATCCTGTTGACAATCCTCTGGTTTAAACTGAATCAGAGGATGCATCCGAGAGTTCAAGCTCTTTTGGTAACACTGCATCTGGAGATGAGAATGAAGCAATGTTGAGTGAGCCTGAAGTTATGTTGAAATTACGTGGGGATGAATTTGGTGAAGTGTCTCGAATGAGGTATTTAATTGTAGTTCTACATTATTTTGTACAATTTTTCTTCAGCATTTTGTATATGTTAAATAATGCTCGAATACGAAGTGTAGCAATGGAATTTTACCAAATGAAGACCCGGTCTCTCGCATAGATTGTGAAAAACATGTTAGCTTTCCAAACCTTCAGGAATAATTTAATTTGATTTGAGATATGTTTAGGGGTGTAAAACTCCCTAACAATTTCAAACCACAAAACGATAAAATAGAAGAGAAGTATTGGAGTTCCTTCTTATTGACAATTACTTCTTATAGAATTTCACTAAGCTTTTGATTACACTGTTGGTGGTATCTTGTTTTATCTCTCATTATCAACTTCTTTTACTGCAATTTGTACAAACATTTTGTATTTCATTCGACATCATTGTATGGTTATGGATTTAGCTGGATCTACACTCTCTCTCTCTCCTCTGCCAGCCTGTCCCATTGGTTCCTTGATAGAAGAAAAAGGATAAGAGAAAAGCCTGAATGGTTTCCCTCTCCTCATGAAAGGACATTAAAGTCTTTCTGAGTACCTACAACTAATAGTCCTATATTTAGTAATGCGTTTATACTAGGATAGCAATCGGTGCTTGATGCTGATTACGAACAGCTTATCTGCTACCTTCTTTATCAGTCCCTGCTCTTAAAAGTGAGAGGCGAATGGTCATTTGTTGTCATGCAGGGTTCTAATTTATAGCTTCAATTCGAACTTGCCAATGAATGAGGTAAAAGAGAAAGATTGTCGTATTTATTCTGTTCTATTTGCTCCATCTAGTTAGTGCCGCACTTAACAAATATAACTTGATTGTGTGAATGGAAGATCAATATCTTCCTTTAATAATGTACGAGTTTAGATGCTTTTTTGTGGTTTAGTATAGTAGCCTTTATTACAATTTACTCTGATAATCAAAACATGGTGGTTGCCTTGGTTTCAAATGTTGAGAACCTCAACCACAACCAGTACGTCAAAAGCCCTGTAACACATTAGATCAAATTCTTAAACTTGAGACCTATACTTAAAATAAAGACACCTGGGGTCCAATACCCCTTATAAATCCCACCCCGGATCATAACAGATGGTTATGTGATTCCACAAGGAATCAATTTATAATCACTTAAAACTTACTTAAACCTTTAAAGAGTTCATCACGTGCTAATAGTTAGCGTGTAATGTGTCACTTTCCTAATACATTTTTTGTAAAAACCATTATCCATTCACATTCAGTCCTTTTTCCCCTTTCTTGTTTTTGTAAATCAATAACTGGTTCAACTACTTAGTACTTTGTGTATTTTTTTGTTGTGAAATTATTTTGATGAAAATTCAGCTATATAACTCATCTCTAGAAATGGAATTACTTTGTGAAACTTCATTCAAGACATATAAGAAGCACATATATGAATGTATTGGATGTGTGATATAACAATAAGTCTATTAATCAAATTTCAAAAGAATAGGATACGGGAGCATGGGGGACACATTAAACATGCTTTAGAAAACTTATTTGGATGTAGGATATCCATAGTAGTCAAAATGTCAAATTATGAATAGTATAGCGTATCAAAAATTATATGACTAAACGTAAAGAGAACTCAGTTTCTTAGAGAATAAAGCATATGAGCTTAAAGCTTAATGTTAAAGTAGTCAAAGAAGCCTACAAACATTTTAAATATACAAGTTATAGTTTAAAGGCTCTAAACTGGAGGATTAATTAATAGTCAATATTTTAAGTAATTTTTATAAGGAACAAGAGCACACAACTTATGTGCTCAAGTGGAATAAATTGTTATGTTTAGGTTCAAGTTAAAAATTTCGACCATAAGGATGAAACGAACATGAAAAAAAGCGAGGGTTCATAGAGTTTGAGAACGTAAGCTGTGCGCTAAGTGTGTATCTCCCTTTTAAACATATAACAGACTGATTTATATTTATTAGGTTTTTTCGCTGAATCAGATGAGAATTGGTTGGCTTTGAGCTAATCTTAACCTGGTGACAAAGTGCTTCTACATTCAAATTTGCATAGTACAAGCCATTCAAAATTTTTTTTGGTCATCCATATATTACACATATGGGCAAAAATGCTCCCACTGCGGATGCATGGAAGTATTTCGGCTTCTGCTCCTGTGTGATAGATTTTTAGACTGCTTATCTTGTTTAAATTATTTTTTTTCCTTTTCTAAACTAAGCAAAATGTATTTAATTATGGTAAAATACACGAGTGATACCAACCTTTTTTTGCTTTGAAAGTTGTACTTAACTTCTCCTACCACTTATGGAGAGACTAACCAGTTGTATCAATATGCCTTGAGCTGTTTGGATATTGAGTTTCTGCACTTAAAAAACTCACATTTCCTTCAACTTGATATTGTTTCTTTAGATTAAGTTGTGCTTAGGTAACCGTGTAACTTTCATCCATAATAGATTGATCTAGGATATGGATAGTTTCGGTGGCAATATTCTTGTATCATTAAAATGAATGGATAGCCTTAGTGGTGATATTCTTGAATCATTAATATGATACTCTTTTGAGTGATATTCGAATCTCTATTTGGAGTTCATTTCATTTTTTCCCCCTTTCTTTCTCGGCAATATATTTTTTCTTTAATTCTTCTCCCATTTTCTTTAAATTGTGGTACCACAAAGAGACTTGAACATCCTTCCAAGCATAGCATACGAAAATGCTCTTGGACACCTTTTTTCCCCTTGTTGCTAGATATAGAATTTATAGGAGTATATATGTCTTTAGAAAATGGTTCTTGATGGTTGTCTCTCTGTCTTTATTTTTTCCATAATTGCTGAACTTATCTTACCTTTCCTGATTGCACATATATGCATAAGTTCAAGTCATATTTTCCATGTGCAATTGATTTATCATGTAGCTGTTCTTCCAGGAAGAAAAGGTTGACACCTCACTGGAAGACATACATACAATCTTATACGTGGCGCTGTAAACGGGTTGAACTGCAAATAAGGAGATTCCTTGTCCCAAGCTTTAAAGTATGACTTGCAACTAGCTGAAAACAACCAAAGAAAGCAACTTAAATCTAAGGACTATACTGTAGAAGATTTTGGTGCAAAGTCACCTCCATTATCTAGCCATGCCCTGAGACAGAAAGTTATGAAGAGAAAGAAAAGAAAGCGAGTTGAAGACACAATTGACAAAACAGCATATATGGCACAACATAACTTTTTCTCTTATTTTGGTACAAATTTTTTAATGTTCCCAAAAGCTGCTTCTTGTGATTACCCCCTCACACCCAAAAAAGGATTCTGTTTCATGTTCTATTTCTCATTCAGTCTCAAGATTATACAGTGATTAGTATGATTGTATGAAAATATTATACTCCCAACTTTTCCATATACAAGAGCATTTTGCCAACCCCCCCCCCCCCCCCCCCCCCCCCCTTACAAGGGTATACATTCATTTTATTTCTAGACATCTCTAGAAAAAACATTTAGAGATTGATGAGTATTTTTCTTTTGCATTTTCTTCTTCTATCAAAAACATATTTTTCTAAATTTTCATGTTGAGGGTTGGTTATTCTGTTTGAGGAGTCAAGACCATGCTTATCTGTTCCTGGTGGATTTAAGAGCCAAATTCAAGTCTTATTTCTACCTTCGTGCATTTATCTGTTTCTTAGGATCACATATATTGTAAATCTGATGCATGTTGTACTTCCATAATCCTTATTCATGAAGAAGTTAGTGTGAGCTGGGAGAAAGAGAGTTAATTATAAGGAAATATTTAATAATTTAGAGATATAATATGAGGTGATACTAGAGTAATTCGGTATCTATGGTTTGTAGTTACTGAAACTGAAAAAAGCTGTTCCGTGAGAAGGTGCGCTTCATAAAATCCATATTGGTATCTACTGTTTGGGAAGGTTGGAGCTTTCATTTACTATTTATCTTTTGGGGTAATTGAAGAATTTCACTTGCAATGGTGGATGCATTTCACACCATGTCATTTATGATCAGTAAGTTTTTAAGTAGAGTTCTCCAAGAAAGCAGAAAACTAGGATTCTTTGTGAGATCTAAGAGAAGCAAGGAACCAAGGGTCGTCTTACTTTTTGTGAGTAAACCTTATTTTTGTTGTCAAAATGATCAATTTTTTAACCAAGGTTGATATAGCTCCTCCGAATTTTTTGGGGGTGCCTAGATTTCATTTATTTATTCATTTTTGATGCTTTCATGTTTCAAATTAGTCAATATATATCTATAATAACAAAATACAATTAATTTTGAATTTCTCGCTAATCATACTAAATCATCTGAACCGTTCAAAGTTTGGGATAAATCTCACCGTCCGTTGTTTAATGTCCTCCCACCACCATTCTCCACTTCCGGTTGACACAACTCCCTCCTCTCTCTCTCCGTGGCTTCCACCCTCCTCTCCTCCCTCTCTTCCTCTTTAGTTTCTCCCTGATGACTTCTTCAGGGAGCTTCATCAAACTCATACCCAACGGCCGACACCCCCTTCTCTTTCTCATCATCGACTACCAATTTCATAGTGCCGGAGGCACGGGTGAAATGCTAGTTGCTATATATGGAAGTAATCCTGAGAAGAGCTACCACCTTAGTGGGCTTTCCTGTAGCTTCTGAATTCATACTGGACGATGAAAATGTATATATCTCAAATAGTTATTATGGATTTAGCAACAAAAAAAAAGAAGTTATTATGGCCAATGAATTTATCAAATATGTCATCTATTGATCTTACATGTTATATTATAATAATATGATATCTCATTGTTCAGTAAATTTTTACGGTCTTTTAGTTTTGAATAATAAGAAGAATAGAAGATAAGGTTGTTAGGGTTTCGACACAGTGAAAGCAGCGGAATTTAAAAAAAAAATTCGAAACCCTAAGACAGGATCCAAGCGAAAACAGATTAATCAGAGGTTTAAATTATTTTACCGATTATCTGAGATGGACAGGAGACGATTGAATTCTGGAACAGCTTCGAATCTTCAACGCAATCCAGCGATTGCGTCTCTACGGTATCCACACGAACGCTCCGCGAATCGTCCCACGATCTGCAGCAAAAAGGAACCGCGGTACTAGCCACCAAGATCAGGATTTCCCAATTATTTTTCTCTCTAGTCTCTTTCTAAAAGCGGCTAGGGTTTTAGTTTTTCCTTACGTGACTTTTAGACTACTGATATATCATATATATAGTAGTTAATAGGAATTAACTAAAACCTAAAATAAATAGAAAAATAAAATCCGAATTTATATATATTATATTTTAATTAAGTCTTACTTAATTAATATACATATATACAAATTATCCTATTAATTTAAATTCGTAATTTTTAAATACTATCAAATCATATTGACATATTTAAAATACTTACAATTTAAATTAATTCCCTTTTAATTACGTTCTAAGTGTGTGACCCTATAGGTTATTATTATGTTGGCAATAATTTTAAAATCATATTATAAAATTATAAACAGTGAGCGGCATCTAGTAATGCATCACTGCTACCCAAATAATAATAAGATCGGTGATTCGATACAACCTTTTCGTGACCAATGTTTCAATGTAATTTAATCCTTTTAACCTTATATCCTAGATTAAACTCGAGGCATGGAATGTGTCATACTCTTCATAATTTAATCTGAGTTTTCTTGATCAATGAGTAGACTATATGAAACAAATCAATATTTGAGCATGGCCATGCATTTCATAGTCCTACTCAATCAAGAGACCTATGGATATCACCCCTAATATATAGGAGGGTTAAATTCCATCTAGATCACTCATATTCCTTACACGATTCATGATGTACCCAATAATCACCTTTATTGTCCACCCTATTAAAGGTGAAATTTGATGATATCAAAGTACACAAATTCTCGTGTAATAATATAGTGACTTCAGGTCGGAGGATCATTACATCATTGTCACTATAATGCTCCATGTAGAATTCTCATGGTGGGTCAGTCCAGTACATTGTTCTCTAACATGTACCTATGCATTGACTCAAATATCTCATATATTTATGACCAATGAGATTTGACCATCAGTCAATCCACATACTAGTCTCAATGCATCGTTGTTGTCTCATTAAAAATGATACTCGACTAGGGACATTTAAGAGCAATGATACTAATTATAATTATATAATCTCATGTTCAAGTCACATACTTAAAGCTATATAATTCGTATCATTATTCTAAGGGCTTTTATTATGTTAACATTTATATAACACAGTAAATGAAATCATAATAAAACAATCCATTTATTCAATCAAATATAATATCAAAAATGTTAAGCAATTACATCAAATAATTAGCCTCTAGGGCATAAACTCTAACAATCTCCCACTTGCACTAGAGCCAATCACTCATGTATCTAATACCCATGGAACTAGTGTGACCTTCGTGCTTCTGCTGCGACAAAGCCTTGGTCAGTGGATCTGCAACATTATTATCTGTTGGCACTCTGCATATATGTACATCTCCTCTATTAATGATTTCACGGATGAGATGGTACCGCCTAAGTATATGCTTGGATCGTTGGTGAGATCTGGGTTCCTTAGCCTGTGCAATGGCTCCATCATTATCACAGTATAACTCAACTGGATCAACAATGGTTGGAACAACACCAAGTTCAGTGACGAACTTTTTAATCCATACAGCCTCCTTGGCTGCACTAGAAGCATCAATATACTCAGCCTCTGTTGTAGAATCGGCTACTGTCTCTTGCTTCGAACTTTTCCAGCTAACAGCACCACCATTAATGCAAAACACAAAACCTGACTGAGACTTATAGTCATCACTGTCAGTCTGGAAACTAGCATCTGTGTAACCCTTTACTGCCAGTTTATCTTCACCTCCATATACCAAGAATGAATCCTTAGTCCTTTTCAGGTACTTGAGGATATTCTTGACTGCTGTCCAGTGACCTTCACTTGGATTCGACTGGTATCTGCTCGTCATGCTCAAAGCATACGAAACATCCGGACGAGTACATATCATTGCGTACATGATAGATCCAATTGCCGAAGCATAAGGGATCTTTCTCATACGCTCCTCATCATCTTGTGATTTAGGACATTGGGCCTT
This sequence comes from Hedera helix, assembly GCA_947179155.2. Taxonomy (NCBI): domain Eukaryota; kingdom Viridiplantae; phylum Streptophyta; class Magnoliopsida; order Apiales; family Araliaceae; genus Hedera; species Hedera helix. Next base: position 5,868,117 of record OX359272.1, read on the forward strand.
AGAGATCTTTACACCATGAGTCATGGGTAAGTGTCCTCTTTTTGCCTCTTGCATGCTGAACCGTTTCAACACTTTATCAATATATGTACTTTGACTTAGGCCGAGCATTTTTCCCGATCTATCTCGATAGATCTTGATACCTAAAATGTAGGTTGCATCACCCAAATATTTCATGGAGAAACATTTTCCTAACCATGTTTTTACAGCCTGTAAGGAAGGAATGTCATTCCCAATAATTAATATGTCGTCTACATATAATACCAGGAATACAATCTGACTCCCACTAACCTTCTTATATACACAAGGTTCATCTTCATTTTTTATAAAGCCAAATTCTTTGACTACTTCATCAAATCGAAGATTCCAACTTCGAGAGGCTTGCTTCAATCCATAAATGGATCGTTGCAGCTTACATACCTTTCTAGCATCCTTTGGAGTGACAAAACCCTCAGGTTGTGTCATGTACACATCCTCAAGGAGATTTCCATTAAGGAAAGCAGTTTTGACATCTATCTGCCAGATTTCATAATCATAAAAGGCTGCAATAGCAAGTAAGATCCTGATGGATTTAACCATTGCCACTGGAGAGAAGGTTTCATCATAGTCAATACCTTGAACTTGTTTGAAACCTTTTGCTACCAGTCGGCCTTTATAGGTTTGTATATTACCATTCATGTCGGTTTTCTTCTTGAAAACCCATTTGCACCCGATTGGTTTTACTCCTTCGGGTGGATAAACCAAAGTCCATACTTGGTTAGTATACATGGAGTCCATCTCAGATTTCATGGCTTCAAGCCATCTCTCAGAATCTGGTCCATTCATAGCTTCTTGGTAGGAAGCAGGCTCATCCTGATCTATGAGCATCAGATCGCCGTTTTGAGTCACAAGAAATCCATAATATCTCTCAGGCTCTTGGCGTGTCCTACTAGATCTACGAATGACTTGTGTAATTTGAGCAGGTTCACTTTCCACAATATCTTGTGGTTCCTGCTCATGTTCCGACTCAGGTTCAATGATATTTTGTGGTTCACGAATTTCTTCGAGTTCTACTTTCCTCCCACTGTTTCCTTTAGAGACAAATTCTCTTTCTAGAAAAATACCAATTCGAGCAACAACCACTTTGTTCTCAGAAGGTTTGTAGAAATAATACCCTTTTGTTTCCTTAGGGTATCCCACAAAATTACATTTGTCAGATTTGGGTCCGAGCTTGTCAGAAGCCAGACGTTTTACAAATGCCTCGCAACCCCAAATCTTCATGAACGACATACTAGGACGTTTCCCAGTCCACATCTCATATGGTGTCTTTTGAACCGTCTTTGTAGGAACACGGTTAAGTGTGAATGCAGCTGTCTCTAGGGCATGACCTCAGAAGCTTATTGGAAGATATGCATGACTCATCATTGATCGTACCATGTCCAACAAGGTGCGATTCCTCCTCTCAGACACACCATTCCATTGTGGTGTTCCAGGTGGAGTGAGTTGTGATATAATACCACACTCATTTAGAAGGTCATCAAAATCTTGGCTTAAGTATTCACCACCTCGATCGGATCGAAGGGCTTTTATGCTTTTGCCAAATTGGTTTTGAACTTCATTCTTGAATTCCTTGAACTTTTCTAAGGATTCGGATTTGTGTCTCATAAGATACACATATCCATATCTACTGAAGTCATCAGTAAATGTAATGAAGTAATAGAACCTACCTCTTGCTAATGAACTCATGGGTCCACATACATCACTATGTATAAGTCCCAAAAGATCACTAGCCTGTTCACTATGACCAGTGAAAGGGGCTTTAGTCATCTTACCTAATAAACAAGACTCACATTTCTCATATGATTCAAAATCAAATGAATCCAAAAATCCATCTTTATGGAGTTTGGATATGCGTTTCTCATTTATATGGCCTAAACGACAGTGCCAGAGATATGTCGGATTTGAATCATTTGATTTAAATCGTTTTGTATTTATGTTATAGATAGGCATCTCTAAAGCAAGAATATAAAGACCATTAAACAATTGTGCAACACCATAACATATTTCATTTAAGTAAAACGAACAACTGTTGTTCTTTATTAAAAACGAAAAACCTTTCTTGTCCAAACAAGAAACAGAAATAATGTTTTTGCTCATAGCAGGCACAAAATAACAATCTTCTAACTCTAATACTAGCCCAGTGGGCAAAGATAAATGATAAGTTCCTACGGCTAGTGCAACAACTTTTGCTCCATTCCCAACTCGTAGGTCAACCTCTCCTTTCGCCAAAGTCCTACTCCTTCGGAGTTCCTGCACATTAACACAAATGTGAGAACCACATCCAGTATCCAATACCCATGATGTAGAAGTGGACAAATTGACTTCTATAACATATATACCTGAATCAGAAGTCGTACTTCCTTTCTTTTTCTTCAGTTCTTCCAGATATGCATGACAATTCCTTTTCCAGTGTCCAGGTTTTCCACAAAAGTGACAATCACCTTCTTTAGCTACCCCACCTTTAGGTTTTAAAGCCTGTTTGTTTTTGAAATTGGGTTTGGCACCAGATTTAGATCCTATCTTCTTCTTGCCTTTTCCTTTTCCCTTAGCATTCCCCTTTTGTACCATCATTATGGGATCGGGTCCTGCCTTTTTCATGTTGTTCTCGGCAGTTCTTAACATGCTCAACAACTCAGTAAGTGGTTTCGTAATTTCATTCATGAGGTAATTCATGACAAATTGCGAGTAGCTGCTGTTCAAAGATTGTAAAACTAGATCAGTTTGGGCTTCCGCAGTAATCGGAAAACCTAACCTAGCAAGGTACTCAATATACCCAATCATTTTCAGAACATGTGGACCAACTGGATCACGTTCACCCATCTTGCAGTGATACAACGCCTTGCTTGTATCATACCTCTCCTGTCGAGCATGCCCTGCGAACAATTTCTTGAGGTGCTCGATCATCTCATAAGCATCCATTAACTCATGCTGTTTCTGAAGCTCAGAGTTCATAGTTGCTAGCATGAGACAACTCACATCCAGAGCATCATCTTGATGCTTCTTATAAGCATTATGCTCTGCACGTGGTGCAGTGTTAGCTGGTGCTGCAGGAATGGGCCCATCAAGGACATAGAGCTTGCGCTCTTGTTTGAGGACAATCCTCAAGTTCCTATGCCAGTCTAGGAAATTAATTTCACTCAGCTTTTCCTTCTCAAGGACTGATCGTAGTGAAAGACTATTTGTGTTGTTGGTTGCCATTGATATCTACAATTTATAAGTGCAAAAATAATAAGTCAAATTGCAGAGTTTTGATATTATGTAATTGATAATAGTACATTCCAAATATACCTCCCACTATTTTAATCAAATTAATAGCCCTCACCATTAATTCTGTAAGCATTTTCTATTAAATCTTTCTAGTGAGCTAAGATCCATATTTCATTATGCCTTAAGTTAGCTTTGGCTAATCTCTTAAAACATAATTATTTAGGTAGACAACCATTTGTCAATTATATCATATATAACTCTTAGACAGTTTGGTGAACAACATTTGTTCTAGTCCATCTAATGGTACCTGCCAAACTTTATGCCTCTAAGTCCACAATCCTATTGAGATAACTTAGTTAAGTCGGGCCCAATGCTTTTAACATTTTGGATATCACAATTATCCTATCGCATCTTACCAAGATAAATGGGGTACTTTGCTTTGGCAAACCTACATTCATTGATCAAGGTCTTGATGAGTGTCATTCATTGGAAGGCATCTGATTTAGACTTGATAATTTTATGAGGGATTTTATAAATTAATTTAGATCTCACCAATTTTAATCTTATTAAGCATGCACGTTATTTATCATAGCATATCGTATATAAGCATAAATAAAGTGCAAAAATTAAACGTGTCACAGTTATGGCCCAACCCTATGTCAATCATTTCAAGCTAATGAAAAGATTGAAGGTCAGTCTAAGGTGGTAAAAGGCCTTCAAAATAGTAGCTTCGTTGGACCTTCCTCGTTCACGTGTGTCTCCTCTCCATCGTCATCTTGTCTTCTTGATTACACTTGTACATTACATGTTATAAAGAAACCTCGAGTTACATTCGAGGGGATTTAGATGAGAAGAGAATATTACATCAGAATATAGAAAGGCACGACATGCAAGCCGTATTTCAAAAACCAAAAACCACTAATCCTATGGGTCAAAAGGGCCATAACTGTGCACCATGCATATCACAATAAGCACATAACACAATTTATATCATTTAAAGAATATTATAAAAAATATTTGGGGTCACGACCATTGTGCGTTACGGCGGGGGGGGGGGGGGGGTCCAAGGGGGGACTCCCCTCCTGGCGGTGGTCTCGCTGACCGGTCAGCGAGCGGGGTCGGGGGTAGCGCCCCTGGAATTTTTATTTTTATTTTTTTAAAACTACAATCTGTATATGAATCTCTGAAACAATTTCAGAATCATATACAATCCACCATAGTAACAATACACCCAGAACATATCATATATGTCCAAGTTCGATTAATCATATTAAATCGAATCTTCATGCTTCTAATCCAATTAGAACAGAAGACGTACTGTTATTCCACCTTATAGGATACGATTAACAGAAATCATATACATGCATATATATTATAGATTTCCAGAATAACCATACATGCAGAATATCATATATTCAATTTCAGATCCGTAAACATGCATATATATTATAGATTTCCAGAATACCCCAAACATGCAGAATATCATATATTCAATTTCAGATCGGTAAACATGCATCATCATACATCATATATATCGAATACAATAAAAACACGTAATCTGAATCAATCGTTTCGCAAGTAGCTCTAATACCACTGTTAGGGTTTCGACACAGTGAAAGCAGCGGAATTTAAAATTTTTTTTCGAAACCCTAAGACAGGATCCAAGCGAAAACAGATTAATCAGAGGTTTAGATTATTTTACCGATTATCTGAGATGGACAGGAGACGATTGAATTCTGGAACAGCTTCGAATCTTCAACGCAATCCAGCGACTGCGTCTCTACGGTATCCACACGAACGCTCCGCGAATCGTCCCACGATCTGCAGCAAAAAGGAACCGCGGTACTAGCCACCAAGATCAGGATTTCCCAATTATTTTTCTCTCTAGTCTCTTTCTAAAAGCGGCTAGGGTTTTAGTTTTTCCTTACGTGACTTTTAGACTACTGATATATCATATATATAGTAGTTAATAGGAATTAACTAAAACCTAAAATAAATAGAAAAATAAAATCCGAATTTATATATATTATATTTTAATTAAGTCTTACTTAATTAATATACATATATACAAATTATCCTATTAATTTAAATTCGTAATTTTTAAATACTATCAATCATATTGACATATTTAAAATACTTACAATTTAAATTAATTCCCTTTTAATTACGTTCTAAGTGTGTGACCCTATAAGTTATTATTATGTTGGCAATAATTTTAAAATCATATTATAAAATTATAAACAGTGAGCGACATCTAGTAATGCATCACTGCTACCCAAATAATAATAAGATCGGTGATTCGATACAACCTTTTCGTGACCAATGTTTCAATGTAATTTAATCCTTTTAACCTTATATCCTAGATTAAACTCGAGGCATGGAATGTGTCATACTTTTCATAATTTAATCTGAGTTTTCTTGATCAATGAGTAGACTATATGAAACAAATCAATATTTGAGCATGGTCATGCATTTCATAGTCCTACTCAATCAAGAGGCCTATGGATATCACCCCTAATATATAGGAGGGTTAAATTCCATCTAGATCACTCATATTCCTTACACGATTCATGATGTACCCAATAATCACCTTTATTGTCCACCCTATTAAAGGTGAAATTTGATGATATCAAAGTACACAAATTCTCGTGTAATAATATAATGACTTCAGGTCGGAGGATCATTACATCATTGTCACTATAAGAATTTCTTATGACACTTTGCATAATGCTCCATGTAGAATTCTCATGGTGGGTCAGTCCAGTACATTGTTCTCTAACATGTACCTATGCATTGACTCAAATATCTCATATATTTATGACCAATGAGATTTGACCATCAGTCAATCCACATACTAGTCTCAATGCATCGTTGTTGTCCCATTAACAATGATACTCGACTAGGGACATTTAAGAGCAATGATACTAATTATAATTATATAATCTCATGTTCAAGTCACATACTTAAAGCTATATAATTCGTATCATTATTCTAAGGACTTTTATTATGTTAACATTTATATAACACAGTAAATGAAATCATAATAAAATAATCCATTTATTCAATTAAATATAATATCAAAAATGTTAAGCAATTACATCAAATAATTAGCCTCTAGGGCATAAACTCTAACAAAGGTGACCATATAGGGCAAAAAGGCCGGAAAGGTGAAAGAAACAACCTATGTTGAAGTTTTGATACTTGACAACCATGTTTGAAATACTTATATTCAGTTTTGGAAAGAAATGATTATATTATGATACCATGTATTTCTGTTTAGCTGATTTCTGGAAGACATTTTCAGTGATTTGCTCAACTTATTACTCATCCAGGTATCTCAATGGATAAGAAAATTAATGTCAACAGTGTGTTTGGGGTTAGTGATGAACCAATATCACTCGAGTCCAGAGATGATGATAATTCCATGGAACAAATACTTTAGAGTCACATGTTAGAGAGCTGAAGACCAGACTCAACAAGGTAATGATTGAAAATGCCGAACAGATTTCTTCCACTGATAAGTTGAGCTTGCTTGTACCATGTAATGCATTGACTGGCTCTGCTCGAAATCATGCTTCTCCTCCAAGCAATGGGGACAGAATGCTCGTACGATCATCTTGTATTGCATCTCAGCTTATGCCTAAATATAACATGGGTGATCTGGTTATGCCTGAAATCGCAGTTTCAAGTCATGGAGAGGTGACTCATCTTCCTGATATTATTGAAAGCACGGATCAGTCGCAAGTTGGGACTTAATGCAAAAATGTAAGTGATTTCAGACCCTGCATCCTCCACTTTGTACCTAGAAGCAGTGGCGGAACCAGAACAAAATTACAGGGGGGTCAAAATCACTTAATAAAAAAAATTATTTATTGACGCTTGAACTACTTCTTTCCGATACACGACTGAGAGGAGCCAACTGTATTCTGCGACTCTGCATAGTTTGAAAACGTCTCAAAATTTGTTCGTTTTCAATTGTTAAAAAAATATCCTTCTCAATATAAACTACCAGACTGTCATTCATCCACTCGTCTCCCATTTTATTACGCAAGTCAGTCTTGACAATTTTCATCGCAGAGAATACTCTTTCAACAGTAGCAGTCGCAACTGGTAAAATCAAAGCCAACTCGATCAATCAATATACCAATGTAAAAGTCATATTTCTTCTTGTTTCGATCAGCTTCTTAGCAAGACTTCCCAAACCTTCTATCCCAATAAATTGATTATCGCTTCGCATATCATAAATATAATTAATAAGTTGATCCCCAAGTATCATGCGATCAGTCACTGAGAAATCTTCTGGATAAAGCTCAGCAAGACGGAGTAACTTATTTTTATCAAATTTAGAGAACGAATCACTTGGATCAAGGCATGATATGCATAAAAGTAACTCTGTGCTTGCTTCTGAAAAACGATTGTTCATCTCTTGAACAATTGAATCAACAACCTACATTGTACTAATGAAAAATCAACAAAAGAATATAAATTCTTGTATAAGAATAATAAAAAAAGTTTATATACTTATACCTGACAAAAAATCTCAACACGATAATGATGAAAATTAGTAATAATTTGTCCGTTGCGCCTGCTACGACCGCGGGATCTCATGTTGTCTTCCATATTAATTATCGGGATCATATTCTTCTCGCAAAAAATATTGACTTCCTTCAAAAAATTCTCCCATTCTGCCTCCCTAAAATCTTGTAATCGAGCTTTCACTACCCCAATCAATCTCACAGCATGTACAATGTTTTGATCTTTTTTGTTGCAAGGCAAGTGACAAATCATTTGTGATTCCCAATAAATATTTCATCAAATGCATCACAAATACAAATTCATAATTCTCCATCTTATCAATCAAACTTATGGCTATACCACTATTATCATCAGAAGTACCATCATCATGCACATTTTCAAGCACTTCTAATACAGAAGTCCACATAGATATAAGACGGAGTATAGTTATGTAATGTGACCCCCAACGAGTATCTCCTGGTCGTCTTAAACTCGTTTCTTGATTTTTTCCTTTACCACTAACCATCTCTCCCTTTTCCAAACACTTTACGATCCTATCATGTTCAAGCTGTCTAAGTTTATCTTTCCTTTTACATGATGCTCCAGCCACATTCACAACCATAATAACATATTGGAAAAAATCACTTACAATACGATTGCTCCTAGCAACAGCAACAACAACTAATTGGAGTTGGTGAGAAAAACAATGGATATACCTTGCATATGGATTTTCTTTTAAAATAAGAGCTTTCAATCCGTTGAACTCGCCTCGCATATTTGAAGCCCCATCATATCCTTGACCTCTCAATCTCGATAATGACAATTTATGTTTTGCAAACAACTCATCAATAGCATTCTTCAAAGAAATAGATGAAGTGTCAGGCACATGTACCACACCAAGAAACCTTTCAATCACATCTCCATGGTTGTTTACATATCTCAAAACAACTCCCATTTGCTCCTTTATTGAAACATCTCGAGACTCATCAACCATAATAGAAAAGATCTTGTCCCCAATATCATTGATGATGGCAAGTGTAGTTTCCACAGCACAAGCAGTTGCTAGTTCTTTTTGAATTTTTGGAGAAGTCATTTGATTGTTTCCAGGAGCATTCTCATTAACTACCTTGCCTACCTCTTCATTTCGTAGGCTGTACCACTCAAAAAACTCTAGGAAATTTCCCTTATTTGATGAAGTCGATGACTCATCATGTCCACGGAAAGGCAAACCTTGCTTCAAAAGAAGGCGTGTGACATCCAAAGCCGCCGTTAAACGGATGCGATAAGCAACCTCCATCTCTTGCCCGTGTGCTAGTAGTATATGTGACACACTCTGCCTTTGATTTTGAAAACCTTGAAGTTGTATTCTAGCATCATTATGAGCACTATTCGAAGTACCCATATGTTCTTGAAATTTTTCCAGTGCCTTTTTCCAGTTGCTAAACCCTTTTTTTGTAAAAGCATCTACTCTGTTTGAATTGCCAAATAGATAGCAACAAAAACAAAATGCCGCATCCTTTGAAATGCTATACTCCAACCACTCAAAATTTTTAAACCAAGTGGGCCGAAAGCTTCTCTTCACATTAGAAAAGTTTTTTTTTGGATAATTATGGGCAATTGGTTGACATGGACCTCTAGTCAAATACTCTCTTCGAACTTGATCACGAATCATAATATCAAAGTCTTCAATTGATTGACGTAACCCCGGATCACTAACGATATCGTTCAGATTGAACTCCACACGTGAATTACTTATACCACCACTTGTTTCAGAACTTGGTAATTGACTATTAGAAGAATCAACAGTTCTTGGTCGCTTAATCAAGTATTTATCCATAATCTATAATAAATAAAAACATCAATTGCTAATCAATTATCAAATCTTATATAATTTATATCATCAATATACCATCATTGATCATTATACATTTATACGGTTATACCATAGTCCATAAATATACTTATATACCATTTCTCAAATTTATATTCAATTTCATTTTGCCCAATTATAACATTTCACAATAATTTCATCAATTTAAATATTTCATAATTTAATGGCTATATGGCAATATGGCATAACAACTTAACAATTTAATGGCAATATTAAGCACAAAATTTCATATTAACAATCAATTTTAACTAATGACAACAATAACCATTATTCATAAATTCATAATTTTTTAAAACCCTAAATCTAATATTTATTTAAATTACCTTGAATCTTGATGGCTATTGGCTAATGAAGGAGGAAGGAAGGCTTGAGTCAACGCCGGTCGCCGGGCACTGGAGAGCCGCCGACGAGGAGCATCGACCGAGCACCGACGAGGAGCACCGACTGAGCACCGGAGACTGGAGGCGTGACCGGGTGAGGCGGAGATTGGCAACAGGCGGTCCGCGGTTGAGCTGTGAGGGAGCCGGACTGCCGGAGATCGGCAACAGGACAGAGGGACTGCCGGACGGCCCGGACTGAGCTGTGAGCAGAGGCGGAAAGGACTGAGCAGAGGCGGAAGGAAGGGGCGGGCGACTGGGCGAGGGTTGCTGAAGGTAAAGGAAACAACGAAATTTTTTTTTTTTTTTTTTAAACCTACTAAATGAAACGACGTCGTTTCATTTAGTAGGTTTAAAAAAAAAAATAAAAAATTTCGTTGTCTTCCTCGGTTCCTACTGTTGCCGATCTCCGTCCCTGTTGCGTCCTTCCGCCGGCGATCTCCGTCCCTGTTGCGTCCGTCCCTGGGTCACGGTGTCACGGAGCTACAGCCTACAGCCTACAGGGGTCAAGTCGCCTGAGGTAACCCTGAGCGGCCGGAGTTACCGGGGTCAGATGACCCCCCCGCCCCCCTTCCTTCGCCTCTGCCTAGAAGACTGTTCTGAATAATGATCCAATGAGAAAGATCACCAAGTTCACGTACTCGTGAGTTTGGGTTGCCTGACCCGAATTCCAACATTAATATTAAGACAAAAACAACAATACAAAAGGTTAGCCTCATGCTGTCACATAAAATCCATTTAATTCTCTCTATTTATGATAATACTTTTGTTTGCCCTGCAGCAATCACAATCTAACATGAAGAGTGAGGGATCAGGACATGGAAGGCTAAACTTGTGACAGAATGAAAAAATATGAGAAAACCCATGAATTGGCACCAAAAAGACAAAATGGCGGTAAAGCACTAAACCGATCCTATTAAAATAGGGAATTGATATTTTTTCAAGAAAAATTGATATTTTTGCAAGACTCATCTCACATGAATAGTTAATAAGGTTCACTTGGATGTGAGTGAGACCTTACAGAAATATCAATTTTCACATTCTCTTAAAATATAGGACAAACGACTCCGACGGAATGTTTCTATTTTCAAGGCAATCAAAAGAAACTTTGAAACAAAATTTGATACTAGTCATTTACACATGTTTAAAGATTATCCACAACACAATCAAGCCACTTGTCTAGAAGACTAAAACGTGTCCTACAGTTGCAGCCATCTAATTGTCAACTACACAAACCATAGTTTGCAAGATTAAAGCACTCAACTCAGATTCATACTTTCAATCACTTCAAAATGCATTTGCAGATTTGGAGGTGAATCGGCAAAATAAAGCCTCTCATATACAGAAATATTCCCCCTACTGCTCTCAGCTTCTGACTTAAGTAGCTGAACCAGTGCGTCTTTTTCCTCTTGAATCCAAACTCGCATCCTGTCACACCATTGTCTGGGAGTTCCATGAAGTACAAAACGAATTCTGGAGGCTCCTTGCACACGCTTGGATATTCTCTGAATCACATTGGGGTCCGTGAGATACGCTCCCGCAGTGTTCAAGCCAACATCCACAAAATGGATTTCGACTATGCTGTCTAGAAAGACTTCATTTGATGTTGGTATTATTTGATTCTGTCTGTTGATAAGTCCTTCACTCATAAGAGGTTCATTAACTTGTGTGGGTGATTTGAATTCCGAGAAGGCAAGCTCGGTCATTAGCTGGTTAAGTACCGTTCCGCCCTTGCTAAAGCCAAGGAGTATTGTTCTAGGTTGACACAAACATTGTGCATCTTGGTATGGTTTTTCCAATTTCTCTGAAATGAGATTTTTTGCCTAACACAGCACAAACATGATGTTCAAATATTACATGTCAAGAATATAGGAAGTTCGACAGGTAATTGTGGATAACTAGCAGAATTTAGCTTCATCACTTAAAACAATTTCACGAATAACTTTGTTGGGTCAAATGTAAGCAAGAACAATAGTCTGATAACAATTCTGACATAATGTGTATAAATTCTCATATTCAGAACTTTGCTAAGCAGCAGCGAATTTTTTTTTTTTTTGATAGTTAAGTTTGGCCCCAAGTATGGGAGGATTCAGCAGCTGTGACTTATTATGCACTTGCGCAACTTCAATTCAGAAATATTCCAGTAACTTCAATGAACTAAAACAAATTAATACCTTCTAATCTATGAATTACTAAGGACTGGAAGATCCAATCAATATGATGAAGCATTCAACAGATAGGTTCACTTCATATAGGTCATGAGATAAATTAAGAAACTTAGCATTTGGATTTTGGAATGAGTTTCATCTTTATTGCATCAAATGCACACAGATTGGTGTTTTATTACTCTCTCCGTTCAACAAAGACTTTCCCATTTGTTGAGTTTTATTTTTGTTTAAAAATGAGTCGCTCTTTCTAAAAAGTCTAGGGAATATTAGTGCAAAAGATCATAATACCCTATTAGTAATAATTGACATTTACATCGATGTGTATGGGATTTTGATGGGGACCACTTGTATAAGCACATGCCTATGTTTGAGTTAAGGATAATATTGGATATCTTTTCATCAACTCAAATTTTGATCAATAAACATTTACTTAATTTTCCTGAAATCGCAAAATATGATAATCATTGTGGAAGCCTGGAAGGGAGTGAGTCTAATTAAAAACAATTGGGCAAGGAAGTGATAAATATTTCACTGGTTGACAAGCAAAGATTGATTGAAAAAACCCCCAAAAAACAAAGTAATAAAGAAAATAAGAAAAACTACAGCAGCTCCAAATAAATGTTATCACCTCAATCAGAGAGTGCAATTTGCACAATTGCAACTTCATCTAAAAGTAATGTACAAATGACAAGAATTTAAACAGCTATCAGATACATATATTTTGATCATTTGTACAGTAAAATATGTGGTACTACTGAATGGCAAATATACCTCTTTCAGGCAGTTTGACAAGAGTAAGGCTATTGATGTAGAAGCTGAAAATCCAGCTGCATCATAAGACTTTGGCTCTCCTCGCTGGTTAACAGATGGGATGAAGTCCTTGTACACAGCAAAAGGTCCGTTAAAAGTGGAGGCCTCAATTACCCAAGCATTGACAGAATCGCCAAGTTTAGAAACCAGAATATCAGCGATCGTCTTTAGATCTGATAGCTTCTCAATTACGGAATTTCCTGTGCCTTGAACTCGATCTCCACTGAAGAAGATAGCATTTGTAGAAGGTACCTGCCTTGCACAAATGTAAAAAGAGTCAGCATACCATTTATTCAGAACTTCAGATGCAAAAAACAGTCCTGTTTAGATAGGTTGCAACCATGAATATTCAGCATCCCAAAAATTTACACGAATTCTAGTGTTAACTAGTAATTTGCAAATAACTCTTAATACATAAATGATGTTCCAGCGAATTGCAATTTGAACAGGGAAACACATTAGTGATTTGTTATGTAGTTAATGATCCCAATATCCTATTGATATAAATCAAAAGAACTTACACCAAGGGATCTGGAAGAAGAGGAGAGGCAGAGAGATGCTGCAACTCGGTAGCGAGCCCTGCTATAAGGGTACAAAGGAACCTTCATAACCCCGCTCCATCGGTCCATTGAAAATTAACTGTCAGACCAAGTAGTGATGGCAGAGTGAAGAAAGTAGGTAAATGTTCTTTTTCACCAAATGATGAGCATCATGGATGTGTATACATATAGAGTTGGAAAATTGACACATGACGCATGACTAATTAACCAATCAATCCTTTACTTGGTATTTTAAAACTTTATTGCCATGAAGGGGAGGTCAGGTGGAACAAATCTATTAGATCATGCATACTTCTACCAAATAATGTAGTTTAGTCTCTTGATTAAGGGTTAAAATCCAGGAAAGGTGACCTAATATCAGAAGTTAAAGCCACATATAGTGAAAGCAATATATCAGAAGTTACAAGCAAGGCCACAACCATGTTGAATGCTGAGGATGACGGTTATCATGTGAAGGAAACGGAGGTAGTGTTTGGTTACCTCTTTTTAGCCTCACGTTTTTTTGCGCAGAGGGCAGAGGCAACGTTGTTTGATAAAATTCTAGCCAACTTATTTTTGGCTCTTAAAAAAAAAAAAAAAATACACAAGTCTTTTTAGAAGAAAAGGCTACTCATTACTCTTTTACCCTCACTATTTTAATTTCATTTTTTTTATTCTTCACTTCACTCCTCTTACTATACCACCACCACCAACAACCACCACCACCCACAATCACCCACCACCACAACAACCACCCACTCACCACAACCACCACCACCCACAACCACTCACCACCACCACCACCACCACCACCCCCCACTGCAGCTTACCACCCACCACCACTCACCATCCCTCCCCACCACCACCACCACTACAATAAAGATTAGTTATCAAACAACTCTTTTATATTTAAACTATGTTTAAAAAAAGCCTCTATTTTATACAGAATCTCTATTTTAATAAATTCGTATTACTCAATTTTATTAAACACTATCGAAAAATAGTAGCCATGATTTCCTTTTTCCATGTTCTTTTTGTTGCAAATATATTCGTGATACATAAGTTATAATCCTAGAGCCTTACAGGATTATTAGTTATACTTGATTTATAACCTACATTTAATATTCTATAGGAAATTGATATTTTCACAAGGCTCTCCTCACATGAACAGTAAGTGAAGTCTATTTCATGTGAGTGAGACCTTGTGAAAATATCAATTCCCTAAAAAAAAATCATATTAATATGGTATTTAAATATAATTCCTAGGTAGTGATTACCTTAAAATCTAAATATATATTCATCAATATATCTAATGACGTTTACAAAACATCAAGCCAATACTTTTTAATCTATAATAACAAAATGCAAGTCATTTTGAACAAAAAAAAATTCCCGCTCAGCCTAAAAACGCATCTGGACCGTCCAAATATTGGGATAAATCCCACCGTTCGTTATTTTCCGCTGAGCGACAATAAAGATAAGAGGAAGAAAGAGGAAGAGGAAGAGAGACGATCCACAAAGAAGAGAAGGAGGGAAGAGAACGAGAACGGCAAAATAACCTACCTGTCGGAGAAGTGCTGCCGAAGTCTTCGCTTGAAGCCGTTGGAGTTGTCGACTGAAGTTGTCGCGGGAGTCCTCTTCTTCTCCCTCTCGATTAAAGCCCTAAAAGGTGAGTTCCCCTTCTCCCCACGCGCAGATCCTCTTTTCTCGCCCCGTCTCTTTTTTTTTTCTCCTCATCTTTACCCGCATCCCCGACTCACCCGGTGTGCAGTGCGGTAGGGACTGTCGCACCCCTGCTTCTTAGCTTGATAGCATCCCATATCGTTTTAACTCTTGACTTTTAAATTCCATTTATCACTGCTTACATATAGATTCGACTGTAATGATATTTTGTTGGCATTGATCATATCTAATGTTTTAGAGACTATGAAACTCTAGACCATCCAGAATGAAACAAAAGGTACAAGAAATTTCTTTACAGATAGATTAGACTCTAATTAAATTTTTGAATTTCTTAATAATCGGATTTTAGCCCTATTTTAGCTGCACAGAGTCGTGAAAGGGGTTCATTCTGTGTATATCATTTCTTATCTCCGTGCATTAGAAAGGAACGCAGCAGCACCTGATGCAGATGCAGCCCATGATGGCAGCCTACTATCCCAACAACGTAACAACTGATCATATCCAACAGGTCCTCTCTTCACTATCTCCTCTTCTTCTTCTTCCCTCTCTGTGCCTTTTACTTTTTTGCACTTTTCGCAAATTTTTTTATTTGTTTATTTATTTTATTTTTTTAGTTGTGTATGGAGTTATTGTTGTTTAGTTGGGGTTTATTTTGTTTATTATCATTTTAATCACTTTGGGTTATGCTTTTTGCTTCATAAAATGTTGTGTCTATGTTAGTTTCCAGGATAGGTTATTTTAATTTAAATAGGCATGTAATGTGGTGATGGATGCATACTTTGCTATTCTGTAGTTTCTCACTTTTTGGGCTTTGCCTTCTTTTTTTTTTATTTTTTATATATTTCTTTTATATTTTTTCTTCTTCTTTATTCTGCCCGTCTTTCTTTTTTTCTTTTCTTTTTTTTTGTGCTAAATTCATCCCGTCTTTCCTTGGTTTCTTTGTTTATAGTCTTCCTTACACGCATGGTTTTCTGTAATTTTTTAATTTGTAGTATATTGTGAGGGGAGGAAGAGATTTGTTCCATTTACTGCCAGATGCATTCAAGGGTATTACGCAGATTGGTGTTATTGGTTGGGGTTCTCAGGTAATTATGATTCATTTTTTGTTGCTAATTGTTAATCTTGATATACATTTGTAGTTTGCTGTGTTTGGTTGTCCCTTAAAAATGTAATCTTTACATTTGAAAATCATATGTTTAAGAGGGTTTTCTTTTTGACGAGTAGCTAATGTGGCTAATTGTACAGACTACCTATCTTGATAAAAAATAACCAAATCGTCAAAATCAAATCTAATATGGCCATTGTACAGACTACGATCATTTCATTTCATTCAACTGTTATTAACTTTTTGTATCGTGCTTGTGTTGGGAACTAAGACAATTACTAATAAGCTAATTTTATCAAGTTTTTATAACTATTATGGTGAATTGATTGCTTATCTAAAAAAAATATACCTACTATTCTGCGCATCAACATACCAGTTCTAGAGATTTATCTTACTTGATAGTGGTGGTAAATATGCTTAAAATATGTTTACTTTGTTTGCAATGATGATAGCTGCACGTATGGTGGTGCTTTATTGCGAAGCAGCAATTGCATTTGATGATGCTAATATTGCTCAAGATAATTGCTCAAAGTACCAACTTCTTTTACTTAACATTTTGGGTAGGAGGTCTATCTTCATTACACGTTTTTTACTTTTCATCAAACATATACGAAATTTTTTATTCTTCATCAAATAACTCCTCTTTTCCACATGTCAACTCACATTTTTTATTTAGATTCATCTTTATGTACTAAATAATTACACGAGTATTCATAGTGCCGTAGGCACGGGTTTTATCTAGTATATATAATACAGGGTAACATTCTTTTCATTTCTTAGAAAATGAATTAATTGTCTTGATAAAGACTGGAAATCCAGGAAGTCTTCTTAGCTAATGCTAATTTCGTGAACACCTTGGAAGTGCAAACAAGGATTCCCCACAGATTATACAGTTATCATGAACTCTAAACTACAATGATTCCCAAAATATGCACCACACTATATTTTAAATCTTTTACGAAATGTCCAACAAATGCATGAAGTGGTGCACAATTTAATATTTATTATACATCACTACCCAAATTTCTTATGATAAAAAAAATCACATAATGCTAGATTAACCATATCTAAGCTATAAAATCACAATCTCCAGCTAATCATTTCAACAGACAAATTATGAACATGATCAAATTATAAATCAACAAAAAGAAAAAGCATATGCTCAGAAATTTGTAGAAAACACATATGGCAATTCTTCAAATGATCATAGCCGAAGAACTTTAGGAGAGAGAAACTCACTAACCTTATAGCTGTTTTCCCGCTAGCGAGAAACAGAGAGAGAATTTCGGGTCGCATATAATCCAACAACCCAGCCACAAATAATCATATATATATATATATATATGTGGAGTTGTGGGCTGGGCCAGGTGACCCGAATGGCCCATTACTGTATATTTGTTTGAGAATCAAAAGCTAGGTGGAAAATGAAATCGGAATAATCGGGAAATAAAAGGATGCTAATTAATGAAGAATTTGACGACGGTAGCGATTGCGGCGGTGGCGGTGGCAATAGCAATAGCAGTGGCAGTGGCGACGGAGGAAGAGTATATTAGCGTTCTTAAACATGGGTAAAGCTCTATGCAAGTTTTGCCCCTCGGATGTTTCAATCTAAGTGAGGTGCAATCTATACAATTAGAACTCTTTTATACAACTAAAACATTATGTATGCATATATTTGTTTTGTGTCCATTACAAAATTGAAAATTTTGAACTTGAAGGTAATGGATGCTAAGGGAGAGAAATTGGCGGTTTTGTGTGTGTGTGTGTGTGTGTGTGTGTATAAGGAAAGAAAATGAGAGTAGAAATAAATTTTATACGAGCCTGTTCGGCTGTGACTTATAAGTCGGTCAACGAACTTATAAGTCATTAAGTCAATATTCCTGTTCGTTTGCTGCTTATTTTTTGACTTATAAGTCGAAAAAAAAGTCAAAAAAAAAAAGCAAGTTTTTGGAACTTAAAAAAAATGACTTATAAGTCATTTTTTAAGTTCCGGTCAAACCTTATGAAATGACAAAACTGCCCCTCCTTGTTTTTTTTCCCTTCTTCTTACTAAAGGACATTTTAGTAATCTTTACATTTTACTTAACTTATAAGTCATTATTAGCCGAACACATCCACAACTATTACTTATAATTCCCGACTTATAAGTAAAAATACTCCCGAACACTTTTACTTATAAATCTACTAAAATTTTAACTTATAAATCTACTTAAATTTTAACTTTAAGTCAAAAAAAAAAGTCATTCCCGAACAGGCACTACATTCATTGTTGTGTGTTGTCTTACAAAGAGAGTAACAAGTCCTTTTATAAGACAAACTAGCTAGCTTAGCCGGACATATTTAGCCCATAGTTACTGACTTACTGCCTAACAATTTGTTGCTCATGACAAGTGACTTGGTAATTTTCCCATCACAAGTGATAAGATGCCTGTACCTATATATAACATTAACAGGTAGCACTATTTTTTCCTGCTAAATCTCAAAAGAGCATGTTGCTTAGGTTAGGTTAGTGATTAATGAGTAGTAGTACTCCAGTAGTTCCCAGTTTTGGAAGTTAATGCTACCTCAGTCCGTTAAGGTAATGCTAATGGTCTTAATTTTTTTTGTTTTGTAAATCTCAAATTATGTGACAATCATTGTATTAGTGGAGTATATATTTATGATTCATTATGTCATGATCTCTAAAATTGTCTCAATTATGCAATATTATTACAGTGGTTGAATATATCGCTACGTTATTTTTTGCCACATTATTTGAGACCACTGGGGCATAAACAAACTATCTTGAAAAAAAAAGGTTGAGCTATACTTAAGTGATAATTATGGGATCTCACCATTAGAAACCAATATTAATAGAATGAAGCTTGCAAAGATACAGTTAGATACAGAGTCAGATTCAGATTCAAGTCCTTAACCCATGTCTAATGATGCTCCTACTAATAAATGTACCCCCCTTTTTATCCTTTATCTGAGCTGAGATGTCTGACGAGCACCACGTATGCTCTTCCTTTTGTGTCATCCACTAGTGACTCCATTTAGATTATTTTTTACTTTTTATGACTATTAAATTGCTAAATAAGTTGCATAGATTATCTTGAAAATTGTAATAGAGGCTGATTTTCTTAAGGATTGCATTCCAATCACGGATTAAGAAGAGGAAAAGTTCATAGTATTGGTCTGCATTTTCCATTATCTGGTTTATTAATTGTTACTCTTGAAAACCTTACTCCAAATCTCCAATTACTATTAGGCTGACTTCGATCAAATTTTCTGACAGTCTATGATGGTACTCCAACCTGTTCACTTTTTAGTAAGACTAACTTAATAGAGCTAAATTACTGTTGATGTGAATCTCCTGAATGGGCCTTGCTTCACTAATGGATGTGGAGCTTCCGCTTGACACTGAACTAGACTGAGCTTCACCAGTGAATAGTCGGTCTTGTTTTACTCCCTATGTCCAAAAATGAGAGTTCTATTTAACTTTTTGACGTATAAATGTGCGTTCTAAGGTTTGCCATCATTTTCTTTACGTGTAAATCCTTTCCTTCTTCATACCACAATATGCGTAGAAAAATTCATTAGTCATGTGCGATTGTCATTTTGGGTGAGAGGTAGTATTTTCTTAAAATGGTAAATTAATAGCTTTTATTGCTGTAGTTATTGTCAGTTGCACATTTGAGTGAAGAAATAGTATTAAAAATGAATAGAGAAGAGAATTTAGTTCACTGACTTTAACAATAATATTCATCTTAAGAGACATACATCATAGAGCTTAATGTATTAAAATAGGTTCTCTATAGGTAGAGCCATTATTCACTAATATCATGCATGTAGACAAAAACCAACCAGCTGTCCCAAATCTCCCTTTTCTTTATTTCTCTCTTCTTGAACTCCATATTAGTTGAAACTGCCAAAGGCAACACAAGAGTTGTCAAGATTAACAAGGTCACCAGGGTACTTCATTTATGTGTATATATATAAATTTGGATGGAGGATTATTTTGTCCAAAATTAACAATTGGATGGATATATACAGATTATGGAAATAGAACTTACGCATCGCAGTTGGTGCTTTGGGAGATTGGAATATCCAATTTGACACCGCACTTTTCAGGCTTTTCAGGCAGAGCTTGGGCTGCATCATCTTTCAAGCTCGGGTATCGATCGGCAGCTGTCTTAACACATTTGCAAGCTGTACGTTTATCTTCTGGGGTTGTAGTCATCCCTTTAATACCTTGCCCTCCACTGCAGCACGGAGGCGATGGAGAACCTTCTTGGGTGAGGTAAGGAATGCACGGTGCCAAAGACTCATCGACTTATCCACAGTTTATAGCAGCCTGCCGTTGCTCAAACATGAGAACAATGGCTAGCACTAACATCACTGATAAGATAACGCTCTTCATATTTGAGCTAGCTTGTGTTGGTGTTTCTGCTTGTATGTTTTAGGGGTAGCTTCTTCTGTGTGGTGTTATGGAGGAGGCTCTCAGATGGGGTATATATAGTAACTCTATTGGGGGTGACTTAAAATAGTAGTTGTTAATCTATTTTGGCTTTTTCTTGCCCATATCACTTAGTTATCTTTTGCTGTAGAAAGAGGATGAGCACTTGTATAAGTTTGTTCTATCCTTTGCAGTTTTTGTCAGATGATACCAGGTTGGTGAATGGTGACATCACACCGATTTCTACCCTTTCTTTTTCAGTGCAAAAAAGAAACCAAAACCTTATCCCTTCTCCTCTAGGGAAATCATTTACTTTCTGAAGATTATTATTAACAATGAGGAAAGAGATTAACATATATTGTGGCAGTTATGATTTTCGAATTACAGTTGCTGCTAATGGTCTTACCTTTTCATTTTGTAATAATCTGGAACTACTTGTAAGTTGTAACTTATTTTATCTTGTTATGATGCTTTTCTGTGTAGATTTTAGCTAATATTGCTTCTGGCATCTCTCTCTCTCTCTCTCTCTCTCTCTCTCTGATTATGAACTATTTCTCATAGGGTATGTTTGGAAATTGGAATCTGAGGATAGCAAAGGAAAAGAACAAAATTCAACAAACATAATTCTAAATATGTATCTATTAAAATAAATAAAAATAAATCTAGTATAAGTTCAATTTAGTAAACCAACCTTCTAATTGATGGTTCTTTTTATCTTGATTTAGGAAATCAGATATCGAAAATGTGGTTGCATCAGCCATGGGAGCAAACACAAATGCCACTGCTCCGTTAGTCCAGTCCTTGACGAGAGAGGATGCACTACAATTGATGTGGTAAGCAGTTCATTCTCGAGTTTTCATATACAATATTTGATCATAGACTGCTGAGGCAATTCATCTTTTGATTATAACGAACCATGGATATGTTAAATAGATTATGAACTCAACTGTAGGCTTAATTGCTAATAACTTAAGCAGACGCAAGTCGCAAGAAGATAATACATCATTATTCTGATTGTTTTCTGATAAGTAAATTTGGAGATTCTATGAATACTTCATATTTGTTAAATTGTTGGCATGAATTCCAAGTTTGAACTTAATATAAATTTGGAATATATGAAGACAAAAGTAGTTCCTTTATATGTATATATGACCTATAAGAGAACATGTAATTTAAACTTGCAAGTATAGTGTAAAGGCCCACATACACACGGGAATCAATAAAACTATTCCTCAGTACAAGACTAGTTAAAATTTCATATACCAATTTCAAAATTTGGAGTTCATGCTCCCAAACTCACAAACGGAAGAAATGTTTTATTTTTAAACCTGATCTTAATCATGTTTCATATTTGGAACAGTTATCAAACGGTAGGCAAGATGTGTAGGTAATCAGACGTTCAATTTTCATATATAATAGAGAAGCGAAGGTGTTTAAAACTTCTAATATTCATTAGATAATGCAGTCAACTTATCTCTGTTGGAAGTGAAAAACAATTACAGAAATGATAACATTACCACTAGGTACTATAAATCGATAAACAGTAAGCAAAGACAATAGACATATTAATTATGACAATTGACAAGTAAGAAAGCCCACTTTATGCATTGTAGGTGGTCCCATTCAGATAATTCTTGTTCTGCTTGCAGATCTCTAATTTGAGAAGTTAATTGTTGAATACGTTGTTCAGCTGTGTTTCCCGTCCTTACTTGTTGAAGGCGTTGTTTAGCTGTGTCCAGCGTCCTTACTTGTTGACGTTGTTCAGCTGTGTCCAGCATCCTTATTTGTTGAAGATGTTGTTCGGCTGTGTCCAGAGTCCTTACTTGTTGAAGATGTTGTTCATCCGTGTCCAGCAACTGAGGTGCTATAGGAGTTAAAGTAGTTGCATCAAGATTCGCCTACATCAATTCAGAAGTCGAGCAAAATTAGAAATTCTTATCATACAAATGATGGGCTTCAATGACTCGACAACTTAACAAAACCTTTTTATCCCAAGCTAGTTGGGGACCTTTGGTTAGGCATATTATGGGCTTAAAAATGGACTTAGGTTTATAGAAGTGTTTTGTATGTTTACTTACTAATGTTTGAGGTAGAATACGACGGCTTCGGTGTGCCATCTCTGGAAAGTAGTCGGGGTTGGGGTTACACATAATTTTAGAGAGAGAGAGAGAGAGAGAGAGAGAGAGAGAGAGAGAGATGCAATTAGCAGAGAAACAAAGTGACAAGCAAACTGAAGAATTTCCTATTTGTACTTTTGATCTACAATTTTAGAAGCTTGAAATTCAATTTTAGGAGAGAGAGACAATAATTTAGCCACTGTAACAAATCTATACTCCAATTTTCAAAAGAGAAACGTTCAAATTATCTTTAGAGATAAGGTTAGGAGAAAATATTTTAGCTGTTGTAATGAATATTTACTCGAATTTCGTAACCATGTTTTGTCCGCAATTAATTTTGTTGTTGGACTTATAAAAAAAAATCTTGTTCTTGGTCTCACTTTAGTTAATGATTTGGGAGGAACAAAAACCCCCCATCAATGCCTAGGGCCATTACTGGAGTAAATTTTGTTCCCAACTAAAATCCGATTGTATTAA
Organism: Hedera helix; assembly: GCA_947179155.2. Taxonomy (NCBI): domain Eukaryota; kingdom Viridiplantae; phylum Streptophyta; class Magnoliopsida; order Apiales; family Araliaceae; genus Hedera; species Hedera helix. The sequence continues at coordinate 5,891,480 of OX359272.1, forward strand.
GATTCAAATTTCATAGCCTATCATATTTGAAGTTTGAATATGAAATCAAATTGTGAAGATTATATTATAACTAAATTTAACTCTAAAACAATTCATCCTGTTTTCAGATTTCTTTCAGGTTATGAATCTTATTCTTTATATCACACACACACACACACACACACACACACACTTTAGTGTACCTTGATTTTGTTAAATATCATTTAAATTTCAATATTACCAAATTCACACTGTTTGTAGACAGGTTAGTAGTGGTAGGATTGTCTATAGTAATTCCTAAAATAGTAGCTTAATATGACAACAATACAATTAAACGAAACTTGTCTTGACTTTTCCAAATGTTATCAGTTCTTGCCATTTCTTGGTGTTAAATATCATTAGATTTTGTTTCTGTCTCACATCTCCTTGCCATGGAGTCAGCTTTGTTTGTAACATCTTTTAGTTTGAATAAATTTTTCTCCAATTAATATTACTCCCACTTCCATAAGTTTTCTCCTGGTGAGGATGCCAGCCAATGATGTTACTCCAACTTGTTCACTTCTTGGCAAGAGTACACATATTGGAGCTAAATTACTGCTGATGATAATCTCAAAACTATTTCTGAACAAGACTGAGCTTCACTAGTGCATAGTTAATGGAAACTGTTATTTCCACAAGGGAAATTTGATATTTTCACAAGGTCTTATGTCCCATTTATTATTCATGTCAGGAGAGCCTTTTAGAACTATGAAATTCTCTTGTGGAAATATCAATTCCCTAGGTAATTAGTTAGACATTTAGACTTATTTTTGCTCTATGTCCCATATTGAGAGTCATACTTTTTAACTATTTAATGTGTACTCTGAGGTTTGCCATCATTTTCTTTGCATGTATTACCTCACCTTCTTCATACCATAATGTGTAGAAAAAGTCAAAATTCAAGTGGAATGTCATTTTGGGTGAGAGGTAGTATACTAGTATTTTCTTAAAATGGTAAGTTAGTCGCTTTTATGGATTTAGTATTGTCAGTTGCACTATTGACTATTGAGTGGGGAAAGAGGATATTAAATAGAGAAAGACAATATAGTTTAGCAAATATAACAATACCATTCATAAGAAAAATACTTGACATGTCTTATTGTAGTAGTACAAATAGGTTCTATGTAGGTTCAACATGCATGTAAGTTGACAACAGCTTGCATTTCCAAGTCTCCCTTTTCTGTTTCTCTCTTCTGGAACTCCATATTAGTTGATACTGTCAAGGGAACACAGAAAGAGTCACTGTTAAAGACGGTACTTCATGTATGTTCATATATGTAAATTTAGGAGCCAATTATTTTTTCCAATATTTATAATTGAATGGATATATGCAGATTATGGAAATAGGACTTACCCGTCACAGTTGGTGTTTCGGGAGATTGGAATATCCAATTTAACACCACACTTGTCAGGTAGAGCTTGGGCTGCATCATCTTTCAAGCTCGGGTAGCGATTGGCAGCTGTCTTAACGCATTTGCAGGCAGCACGCTTGTCTTCCAGGGTTGTAGTCATCCCTTTAATACCCTGCACCCCACTACAACACGGAGCCGATGGAGAGCCCCCTTGAGTGAGGTAAGGGACACACGGTGTCAAACACGCATCCACTTGACCACAGTTAATAGCTGCTTGCCCTTGTTCAACCATTAGAACAATGGCTAGCACCACAAAAACTGATATAATAACACCCTTCATATTTGAGCTAGCTTTGTGTTGGCGTTGCTTGTATGTTTTAGGGATAGCTTCTTCTCTATGGTTTGCTATGGAGGAAGCTCTCGGACAGGGTATTTATAGTACTGTTGGGGTATGGCTTAAAATAGTAACTGTTAATCTATTTTGGCTTTTTCCTTGCCTTCGTATATCACCTACTTATCTTTTGCAGCAGAAAGTGGGTGATGAGCATTTGTATCACTTTGTTCTCTCCTTGCAGTTTACCAGGTGACATCTATCACTGATTTCTCTGATAATTTATCGGTGGCAAAATGAAGTCAGGAACCTTATCGGAGAAATTTTAGTAGTTACAAAACGGATAGAAAATTTGTATGTGTATATAAATCGCTTCAAATTACAGTTACTGCTGTTATTAGAAGATGGAACGTGTCATGGTTCTGCGTTTTCATTTATAATCATTTGGAGCTACCTGTAACTTATTTTATCCGGTTACAATAATTCTATATAGCTTTTATTAGGGACTATTTGGCTATGGGCAATTTCTCTTGGACTAAGTTTGGAAATTGGACAGGGAATAAATACAAATGAAAAATAGATATATATGCACTGAGCTATTGAGAAACCTTCACCTGAGTTTTAAGCTTTTTGACATATAAGCAAAATGAACCCCGTGACCGTCTGTTGGCACTGCATGCCATTTTGTTTTCTCTTTCTAAAATGAAGCAATTTTAAGCACACGATTGTTGGCGCTTATTTTTTTGAAAATAATATTTTCATAAATAAAAATGATATTTTTCTCACATAAAAAATGAGTGGGTTCCACATTAATGTTACAAGTAAAAATGATATTTTTGTTTGATTTCTCTAACATAAAAAATGAGTAGGTCTTACATTAACATGAGAAAAATTTATGTAAAAATATCAGTTTTCTATATATATATATATATATATATATATATATATATATATATTTTTTTTTTTTTTACCAGTACTACTACTTTAAGCATTAAGAAGGTACTTTGAAAATAAAGATATGTTAGATAGATACTTTCAGTTTTGGATCAATTTGGTCGCTGACAAACATGGGGCTGGCAGATGTATTCTTGAGATTTGGGCTTAAGAATGTGAGTTGTTGGATTGCTATTCTATGTTGCTAAGTACAATTTAAGAAGCTGGGCTTGAGTTCGACCTCATTAATTAAATAACCCAAACCCATACCGTAATAATACGTTTAGAATAGATAAGATACTCTCTATTAAAAGCCCAACGTGAGGGCTTTTTGGTAATTTTGGGTCATAAACCTATAGTAAAAGGAAGATAGTTGTGGTGATGTTGGGTCACAACTTAAAGGTGAAAAAAGAGTAGTTATTGTGACTGTCAGCAACAGTTACATTTTATTCTTTAATTTTTTAACTTCCTCCCCTTTCTTCAACTCTGATATTTTTATAAATAAAAATAATAATTTTATGAGTTCTTTCTCATATAAATATGAAATTTATTTATTATTTATGTGAGAGAAATCTCATTGAACTATCATTTTTACTTCCCTTAAATTTTTTTTAATTTCAGTAATGATTGTACACGTAGAATAGATAAATATTAAAACCTAATAATATAACCAAATATTCACACAAAAAACACACACACACACACACACACCACAAAGAACTCAAACAAGCAACCATACACCATAAATTAAAGAGAAATAGCCTAAAATTTCAATCTCAAAACCAATTTTGGCTTAAGAGATGACCAAATTCATCAAAAGAAATCATACAATCAAACCCAAAAAAAATTCAACTTATCAGTAACTAAAGTAAGATGACTTCATTGCAAAATCGTTTTTGTTCGGTGAATATTGATATTATACGATTTAGCTTTTAGATTAATCACGCATATAAAATATGAAGAACCATCTATATAATATATCCAGATAGTAAGAGAGAAGTTCTTCTCATAAAATAAACCAATCTTATAAACTTTAATACCTTTAAACTTCTCCTGCCAATACAAAAAAGTAATAATAATAAAATATATCCAAATAATAATAATAAAACATACTTAAATCTGATAAACTTCTTCTTTTTTATATTTATATTTTCATATTATGTAGAGTCTAAAACTACTAATATTATAACCATTAATATTATGAGTCTATATATTAATATTAAAACACAAAATAATATATGATTATTTATATCTTTTCACAAATCTTAATCTAATATAGAAAATAAATTCAAATCCATCTATTTTTCTGTATTTTTTATAATTCAACTTAATATTAATATTAATGAGTAGAGATCAATTCAAGGATGAAGCTATATGCAACGGAGTGGGGTCAATTGACTTCACTGGAAAAAAAAATTGTTTTATAATATAGGAAATTTTTTAAGTATAATATATAAAGGGGATTATGGAACAGCACAACTGTGCTACTTAGAATAATACACAGCTTGCCAAAGTGACACCGTTTTGCTTACTTGTTTTAAAAAAAAAAAAAACACAGCTACTTGTTTTAAAAAAAGAACAACACAGCAGACCTTCTCCCCCCAAATCAGAACGGAAGAACTGGAGATTTCAACTTCACCGACGATTTCATCTTCTTCTTCGCCGACAACTCTCTCTCTCTCTCTCTCTCTCGTCTTGGGGTCCCGCTTCTCGTCACTGAATCGGAGCCATAGTCCCTCGTTGAAAAAAAAAGAGGAGAAACATTGCTTCCGTCACTGAATCGGAGCCATAGTCCTTCGTTGGCAACTTCGTCTTTATTCTTCTCCCAGTTCAATTCGCAGACAAAACATGTCTTTCCAGCAACCAAATCCTATTGCTTCTCCATAAACGGATAACCTTCATGACACAGAGTAAATTTTTTGTTATTCCCTCATCTTAATTTCTTACAATTATATATCGGTATATGGTTTATACAATTTTAAAATTGTTAGCTTGTGGTGGGTGGTGTAACGATATTTTTGATGCAACTATATAATGTTCAGGATTTATGATATCTGAAATTGTTAACTAGTGGGGTTTTGTGATGTTTGTTTATTGGGGTTTATAATTTCAATCTGTGACATGTTGAGCATTGATTACTGGAGGTTTCTATAAATTATATACAAATGGAGCTGCATTCTTCAAAATAAGCCCAGTAGTAGCAATTCAAACTTGTTTTGGCCTCCATTTTGTAACCTTTTTTTTTCCTGTGTAAATTATATTCTCTTTTTTTTGTTTCAGTGTTAATCTAGAGGATGAAAATACGTCAACTTCGATAGAAGTTCCATATGTTGGATTATCGTTTCCTAGTCAAGATGACGCATACGCGATGTTAATACATATGCAAGGCATAAAGGATTTGGACTCCGTTTGTCGAATCTTGACAGATCTAAAACTTCAGGAGATGCAATAGGTCGATTAATTATTTGTAGTAAGGGTGGAAGTGCAAAAAATAAAGATCAAACACTTGATGACAAACTGAAGAAACGACGAAGACAAATAAGATCTGACTGCCGTGCAAGGATGTGGATCCATTTGAACCAAAAAACGAAGACATGGTGTGTTACTAGTTTTTGTGATGAACATAATCACGAGCTTACTAGCCCTTCATCAACGTGGAAACATCGCTCCCATAAGACATTTCATCGTACTCATATAGTAAAAAATTTGATGGAGAAGATGTATGAAAGTGGATTGCGCCCATCAACAATTGCAAAGGTGGTTACTGCTCATGGGAATGGTGAGGACGAGATGATAACAACACAACAATGTGTAGATCATTTGCGTGTACAGAGAAAGAATATGGTTGGTCGCGAATGCATTTCAATAGTTCATCATTTTCTAGCTAAAAGAGTTAGTGACCCGTCATTTTTTTTTGCCATAGATTTGAAGAAGGATCACAGTCTTAAGAGTGTTTTTTGGGCTGATGGGAGGTCGATATCATCATATCTACAATTTAGTGATGTAGTTTCTTTTGATGTTACATATCGAACCAATAAAATTTCATTACCATTTGCCCCATTCACAGGTGTTAATCACCATAGACAATCTATTTTGTTTGGTTGTGCTTTACTTGCGAATGAGAAAGAGAAATCGTTTACATGGTTATTTCAAGAGTGGAAGAAGTGCATGTGTGGAAAAGATCCTGGGGTAATTATAACAGATCAAGATCATGCTATTTGCAATGCCATAAAGAAAGTCTTTCCTAATACTCGACATCGATTTTGTTCATGGCACATTGAGAAGCATATCACAGAGAGACTTCATCTCCTCCGTTCTAGCAATCAAGAATTTTGTGATGAGTATAAAGTATGGTTTTATAGTGAAACCATATTAGAATCAGAGAGTCGGTGGGAACTTTTGAAGAATAAGTATGATTTGAATGAGAATACTTGGTTGATGAACTTGTATGAAATGCGACATCAATGGGTTCCTGCATACTTTAGAGACATCTTTATAGCTGGAATGACATCTACCCAGCGTAGTGAGAGTATTAATTCATTTTTTGATGGATTTGTTCATGCTTTAACTCCATTAAATGAGTTTGTGACACAATATGAAAATGCTCTTATATCTCGTCGGCAAGCAGAGAAGGAAGAAGATTTCAAGACTATAAATTCTCACCCGAGATACGAGACTGAGTTGGAGATTGAGAAACAGGCTGGACAATGCTACACTAGGAAAATGTTTGACATATTTCACACTGAATTCATGGCTATTTATTCGTATTGGAAGGAGAAGGTGAGGAAGGATGGTGACATAATTGAATACAAAGTTGGAAAGAGCACGAGTCCTAAAGCTAATTGGAGAACTGTTTTGTATGATTATGGACAGACTCTTAATTGTTCTTGTGCAAAGTTCGAGATGGAAGGAATGATATGCAAGCATATCATTTGTGTTATGAGATTCAAAAAATTTGTTGCCATTCCGGAAAGATATATCCTGAAAAGATGGACTATGGATGCTAAGTATCGGCCTGATATTGGCGGTTGTTCATCAAGTGGGGTTGATGTAACTCCTATGATGGTGTTTTCCCTCAAATCAAAAATGTTCAAAGTGTTACAAGATGCTACTTTATCACTGACAATTTTTAATGAAGTTGAATATTTGTTGGATGACATGATAAATAGGATAAAAGAGAAAAAATCACAAGATGTGGTTAGTCAAATGGATTCAACTCAAACATCTAGTCCAGTTATGTCATTGGTTGACGTTCCAGAAATATCAGTGCGTGATCCTAGTGGACCAGTGAGTACTAAAGGTAGACCAAGGGGAGCCTCGAGATTTCAATCGGGTAGAGAGGTAGCTCAAGAAGTAAAGGGTAAAAAAACTCGTTATTGTGGAGAGTGTGGAGAAGCCAACCATTATAGGACTACTTGTCCAAAACTAGGTACAAACACATATATCAATTTATTATGTTTTTTTCTTCTTTTTATTATAAATATTTAATTTTTATTTTTATTGTTGTTTATGAATATCAAATCAACATAACAAAGACGATAATAATGAGAAATGGAATAAAGGAAAAGACAAGGCCAACAAAGGTACTTTCTTCTTATTCTATTTTTTTAAGTGTTTTTTTTACTTAAATATTGTGCTAACTTTTTGATGGATTGGACTGTGTGAGGAATTCATTATAGGTATATTATGATTATATGTTTTTCTTACATTTCGACTTGTCAATATTCATTTTGTTTGCAGGATAGTCACAGACATCACAAACTCAAAGTGGATTTTTTTTTAAGATTGTATAGATATTGCATTAGCTTCATCAATTGTTTATGTCATTCAGGTCTTTTGGCCTTATTACATTCTATAAGTCATAACTTGATCCCATGTTGAAATCTACAGGTTTTAGTTGAGAGCTCTATTTGGAGGAGTCTTGGTGCTGATGAGGAGGACGCGCTCAAGTTGTCATTTTGCCAGTGCCATGTGGATCGTTGAGATTGACTTGTCAAGTTGTCAATTATCAAATGACTTTTTTTTCATTTTGAAATATAAGGCGACAATACAGAATTTGGTAGTCTAGCACATGCTTTCAGTGTAATATAAGAAATTTGTAGTACTGTTTTCCATAGTAAGCAGTTGGAACTGCTTAATGTTGTTGATCTGTTTTTGTTTTAAAAACGTGTGTTGATTTCTAAATTACATCTATATTCCTTATTGGTGTTGTGTGATTCGTTAAAAATTAATTTTATCTCTGAATTGGCTTGTTTTTTGGATGATAAGTTGGTCACAATTGACAAATTGAGGTCCTTAATGGCAATTACATTCCACAAAAACAAGAAGCTGTATAGCTTACAACATTCTAATGTTATAAAAATTGCAGAAAAATGAAATATCAAACTGAGATAATAATCAACTGCTCTCAGGATTTCAACTCTGAATTCTCATACGGATTAATAATCTTTTGTAATAAAATACAACAATCTCAATTATGTTTCAGTATTCTACAACAAATTTCTGGCTTGCAAGTCAACTGACAAAATTTTGTCAACACTACAAACTCACAATAACACTTGCTCTATACAATTATAATATCTAGTTTCTATCCTAGCAAATACTATCAGTGTTACTGGCAGCCTCAAAATTCTCTTCCCAAACTGATTCAATTTCAGCATGTATGTAACCAAAATAATCTGCAGTTGTAGCCAAAATAATCTGCAGTTGTATATCTGGACTTATTCAATTTCAGCATGTATGTAACCAAAATAATCTGCAGTTGTAGTCAAAATAATCTGCAGTTATAATTGCACTTCTAGCCAAAATAATCTGCAGTTATATATCTTCCTCTCTTCCTCAGCAGCTATTTTCGTTGGCATAAACCTCAAATTCTCACCTGCAGTTCAGTTAACCCCAATCAATATATGCATTTCAGAAATTGACTATTTTACACAGTATGAAATATTCAATTTAGATCCTCCGTTCAGAAAGTATTCCCATTCCTGCAAAACTAGAATAATCATTTCCAATTGTGCAGCTATCACAGCATCTCAACAACCATCTTCATGAATTGAAGCATTAGCACATATAGGGAGCTTCACCAATTTTTTGTATAATATGCAAGTTTTTAAGTTTTTCCTTGAATGAACGAACTCAAAATTTTCAGATTCTAAAGATCTTTCTCCTTAAAGATTCTGCTTGAAATAATAAACATTACCGAGAAATGTTTTGGAAAAAGGGAAGGACAGAAATCCAGTTCAAAAAAAAAGACGGGCCAAGAAAAAGTTAAAGTAACACCAAATCATAGCATATTTAAGACTAAAGTATATAATAGGTTTAAAATAAACTTGAGAAATTTTGCCTTGTGATGACCAAATTGTACATATGCACCATGTGTCTCAGACCAAGTGATCTCAACATCCAAAGAAGGAGTTCCATACGTCAAATCCATATAGTCTTGCCCCATGTGTTGACTCCTTTATTTCCTGAGACTATTCATAAAGCAACTGAGATTAAATATAGTATAATAGCCGCAACCAAAAGCGACTGGGGTTAACGGAGATGATGGCGCGACGAAGGTTGACGGTGAAGATGAAGGTTGTCGGCCAAAGAAGGACTATGGCTCCGATTCAGTGACGGAAGCAATGTTTCTCCTCTTTTTTTTTCAACGAGGGACTATGGCTCTGATTAAGTGACGAGAAGCAGGACCCCAAGACGAGAGAGAGAGAGAGAGAGAGAGAGAGAGAGAGAGAGTTGTCGGCGAAGAAGAAGATGAAATCGTTGGTGAAGTTGAAATCGCCAGTTCTTCCGTTCTGATTTGGGGGGAGAAGATCTGCTGTGTTGTTCTTTTTTTAAAACAAGTAGCTGTGTTTTTTTTTTATTTTTTAAAACAAGTAAGCAAAACGGTGTCACTTTGGCAAGCTGTGTATTATTCTAAATAGCACAGCTGTGCTGTTCCATAATCCCCATATATAAATAGACCCTACTCAAAATTTATAAATTTTCTATTATAGGGGCCAAATTAAAATTTTATAACTTTCTCAATCAAATTTTAATCTCATATGACTCATATCCCCTTTTAAGAGTGCACAATAAATCGAAAAAAACCAAAAAATTGATGGAACCAAACCGAACTGTTAAAAATTCAAACAACAAAGTATAAAACTGAAAAATCGAACATTGTAAAATCAAAAAATCGAGACTAGTTCTGTAAGACCTCAAATTTTAATAAATAGATTTAAAATTTTTCTCATAATTTTATGCGTAACAGTAAGATGTTAAATTAATAAAAATTAAAGTTAAGGATGTTATGTGCAAAAATTTTATGTCGAACAATATTTGATTGGTCGGGGAATATTCGTTCTGTTGAGGAATATTCGTATGACGGTGCTGAAATATTCAGTTATGGGTGGACCCCACAATGAAATATTATCGGATGTAGAAAACGACAGCAGTAGCCTTTCTAAATAAAAATAGTCAACGATATTATCACTTTTAACTGTTAAAATGCCCAGTGATAAAAGTATGGTAACATATGGTATTTTACTGTAACACATGGTATTTTACAATAGCATATGGTATTGCATAGCAGCACACAGTATTACACAATGTTTAAATTATTGAACTGATAAAATGTTTATTGCATAATATTTCATCAATAATTGTCATTACACAATATTTTACATTATTAACTGCACAGTGTTCCATATTATTGAATCAATAATTATAATAATGCACAACATCTTGCATTATTGGGCCAATAATTGTTTTAGTAGTAGTCATGAATATTAAACAATTAGACAGATTTATTATTTGAAAAACATTGTATGTTTAATAATTGGGATATTAAATTAATAAAATAATATGAGAATATGTAACGCGTGTAAGTGTGTAACACGCGTAAGTGTGTAACACCCGTAAATGTGTAACGCGTGTAAATGTGTAACATGTGTAGGAGTGAAACGCGTGTTAGTCAATAAACGGTAAAGATTAAAGTGTGAAACGTGTGTTGGTTGATGAGTTTAGATTAAAAGATGAGATTAAAATGTGTAACGTGTGTGTGAAAAAATTGGTTAGGCTCTGCCTATAAATAAGGGGCTTAGCATAAAGAGTTTCATACATTACTCACTCAATCTTCTTTTCACTCTTTAGATATTTCTTAGTATAAGCGTCTCTTTGAGTGCATTAAAATTATCTTAAGTGTTGAAGATCTAGAAGGATACGAGTATTGTTCAAGTTGATCAACCTCATAAAAGTTGTATATTTAGTCACGAAATAAGGTAAGGGATATCATTTTCTTTCAAACTCTTAAACTTATTACGGTAAGGGATATCATTTTCTTTCAAACTCTTAAACTTATTACGGTAAGGGGTATTATTCTTTTCATCATCATAAAGGGATATCATTTTCTGAATATCTGTAGCCTGGGGCACAAATGATAAATTAAAGGCGATCTAGGTTAAATGTGATATAGGATAAAGACAATATAATTGTTGGGTGTCTTTGGTCGGATGACAAAGACACATGATGAATGTTCTCTTTGGCCGGGGGCAAAGAAAAACTGTTGTTTGACATGATCATGACCAGTAGTGTTTTAGATGATAAAAGTTAATGATGATTTTTCTAAAAAGAGACGCTAGTAGACATCATGATCTACTTGATTCTCTTAATGGTGGATGTTTCACTGTAGTTGAATTTTGTTTAAGAATTTAACTGCTATTTTTGATTTAAATCTTGCTGTTTATAGTACTCTATTAACAACTCAACTGCAGCTGTTGATTTAAAACTTGTTGTCTATTATATTCGATTAAGAACTCAATTGTTGAAGACTAAGAATAATTTATTTATTTTTATTATCTTAGTCATGATATTCTTTACTGGGCTATTTGAGCTCAATCTTTCCTTTTTATTCAATTGTTCAAAAAATGAGAGCGTAGCCGGGACTAGTGGGGAGGAAAGGGGAATGGAGTAGCTATCTGAGATAGTTACTATAGTAATTTTCACTGTATTGTAGAATAGTAATAATTGTGAAGACTTAGTTGTGTATTATTGGGTACTGTACAGTGTATTGTAATAATTTTGTTATAGTTTTTTGATGACTAAAATTGGGTGGTGTGGGCCCGATTTGGGGGCGTCACAAGTTCGGCCGATTTCAGTTTGACTTATCAAAAAATCAAAACCGACCGAACCGACCAAACAATTTAAAATTATAATATAATTTATATACATTTTTAATAAATATTTATTTTAGTTATGAAACTTAAGATTTGATAAATTTAATTTAGTTATGACAATTAGTTACACAATTACATTACATGTATAATGATATACACGATTTTAAATTAAATTCGAAAACAATATTTTAAACTTAACCGTGAATGCTTAAGTTTTAATAACCAACATTTCTCTTATGTTTAAGTTTTAATAATTGACTAAACCGATTAAACCGACATATTTAATCAATAACCGAATAAACCGATAACAGATTACGGACTAAAAATTTAGACGATTTTGATTTTTAATTTTTTATAACCGACTTAAATAGTTTGGTTATTTTTTTATCGACTAAACCGACTAAACAGACTGTTGTGCACCCCTATCCTCTCTCTATATGTATCTCTCCTTATAATAATTTAAAACTAAATAATAATCTAATTTAAATTATTTTTCAAAATAATTAATTAATTATGAACAATTGTGATTAGAAAAGTCTATTATAGATGCATATGATAAAAAACTTATATATTAAACTTTTAATTTACTATTTTAAGCTGTCTTATATAAAGTTATAAAGTTCGATCCACTGAAGAGGCATATGAGTATTGTTTAGAATTTAATAAAAAATTGATAAAGGAAAAATATCATTTATATATATATAATATACACTTTACTGTAACAATATATATTATACTCCTCCCGTCTCATAATAAAAGTCCTTATTATTATTTTAGATAATCTCAAATTAAATATCTTCTTACCTTAAATAATCTATTTTTCATTAATAATTTGTCTATAATATCCTTAGTATTAATTATCATATTTATATTTTCTATACATATTTATGGAGCATCACTAGTGATGTGCAGAAAACTATATAATTAAATGAGAATTTAAATATGGATATTTTTATCATTTTATCCTTTTTTTTAATATGCGCAAAAAATCAATCAATTTTTTTATCTTGAGACAGAAAAAATAATAAACAAAAATATGTATTATATATTTTTACCATAGATTCAAAACTTAGCAATACTGTTCTTACAAAAGCATGGATTAAAAAAGTAATTACATGTCCTAAAATTTAATAATCCAAAAATAAAATAATAATAATAATAAAACTCTTATTTTTCATATAATATATATAAAAAAATAAGGAAAAATATCGTAAAAGTATTATAATATTGAGTAAATATATTAATTTATAGATGTTATAATAGATTTTATGGACATTCAATTGAATCTAAGTAGATGATTATTGACTTTAAGTTGAATTGATCCAGTAACAGAGTCAAGATCATTTTTTAGTAGAGACAAAATTATTAATATGCTATAAATAATTGAGCGGGAGTTTGGGGGCAACGCCCTGACCAAATTTTTTCCCCGATACTTTTGTACTTTTGGATAATATATATGTAAAATATATATTATATTACAATGAAAGTATAATAACTAAATTATATATATATATATATATATATATAATGTAGTAAGAAGTGGACACAAGTACTTTAAAATTTTTATTTTTCAAAAACTTTTATAACTTTCACAAATATTTCTAGTAAATATTAATAATAATAACTGACACATCAATTAAATATTCTATGCGAAATAGATTAAAAAATTATATCCAACGGTTAGTGTAATTTATTTATGTATTGAAGTTAATTTATTTAATTTTTTTAATATAATTATCATGTATTCAAATAATTTAAAAGTAAAAAAAATGTATAAAAAATAAGTAATAAAAAATTATTTATTATGAGATATCAATGTTATTATCATTATTTTAATAATTATCTTTTTATAAAACTACATATTAAAATAACTCGTGCCTTGCACGAGAAATTAAACGAATAATATATATTTTGAAACATTATTTCCAACAAATATTTTGTATTATTTGCCTTTTTCTTTGAGTTATATTATTGCTGGGCCCTTGTCACTAATCATCAAAAGAAAATAAATATTATAGTGTGGTCCCTTTTATATTAAGAATTGATATTTTTATAAATTAATTTGATATTTACATAACATTAAATGAGATTTACATATGAAAATATCAAATTAACTTGTAAAAATATCAATTATTATATAAAATTAATATTTTTACAAATTAATTTAATATTTTTATAAAATTAAATAAAATTCACTTATAAAAATATTAAATTAATTTATAAAAATATCAATTCCCTTTGTATATTGTTTCAATGCGTTGGGGTTAGATTTGTAGTCAAACCAAATAGGATCTTTCTTAATAGCTCAACCAGTACCAAAACCCCATTAAAATAATAACAAAAAGTATAATTAATGTAATAGAAAATTTGTAAATATTAATTATATTTAACAGGACAACCACGATAGCATATATAATATAATAAGTACTCCACCAAGAAATAATTGAGCATTTTAATATTTGATAAAAGATGTACAGTTTTCTCGTGCCATAGACTAGAGGACAAAAATATAAAAAAAATCACGAACACTTTTCTTTTCCAATCGAACCACTTTATGATGCATAGCTCCACTTTAAATCCGGAATATTGAAGAACGTAATCAGTTTTAGACAATATTGATTGTAAAAATGCATTCTAAATATCTACTTAACCATTATAAATTCATAACGTTTTGGGACAAAAAAAAAATATTGTATATATATATATATATTTAAAAAAAAGAAAGATGAAAAAAAACTAACACAAGTACGTAATAATTTACATTAATAATGACGACTTTCTCCAATTACCCTAATAAAATAATTTATATTAATTCTCTTTTCTATTATTAATTGACTTTAATATAACTTTTTATTCATTTAAAGTACTCAAGTATTATAAAATAGTATACATTCATTCGCTCTCCTATTTTCAAGACTGGATAGACAGGAATACATAAGAGGGCGTTATTAGTATTTTGGGCCAATTATAACCCTAGATTTCTTAATGATATACTACACAGAAATCAGTGGATGCCCTACAGCGACATATGGTGGATATGCAACAGCAGATAGGCGGGTTAACTAGTAATCTCCAACAACGAACTGAGGACTACAGAGGATCATGATGGACGGGTCTTAAATCAAGCGGCAAGACCTAATTTTAATGTTAATATTTAATAAGCTGATTTTTGGCAATTATGAGACGTATGATAATTTAGCTCCCTACCTACCAACCCAGAACCTTCGTAGAGGTGGAAGAGGTGGTGAACGTGGGTGTTGCTAATGGTGCAAGTCGTGGAAGGGCTATGGAACCTTATGGGAATAACTGTGCTCATGGGAATTACGGCCAACAGCCATAGTAATCCGCTGTGTCAATTGGTATTAGAGTGGAAATTCCCAATTTTTATAGACAGATGAGGTAGAGCATAGTTTTGCTAAAAGTAAGGAGAAGTCAACCACTGCCCCAGTTTTTGCATGACTAGATTTTTTTCAAGTTGTTTGAAATTGAATGTGCTCTCAATGGAGTGGGAGTTGGTGGAGCTTTCTCAAGCAGGTCGTCCTATTGCCTTTTTCATTGAGAAACTTAACGAGGTAAGGAAAAAGTGGTCAACTTATGAGTAAGGGTTATATGCAGTTTTTCGTACCTTATAGACATGGGAGTCGTATCTAATTCCACAAGAGTTTATCATTCATTCAGTCCATCAATCTTTCAGGTATTTCAAAACTTAGAAGCATATTAATAAAATGTATGCACGTTGGGCAACTTACTTGGAACAATTTGCATATATGCTTAAGTATAAATCTGGAGCTACTAACAGGGTTATATATAGATGCATTAAATAGGTGTGCTAATTTATTTGTTTTTCTTAGAACAGAAATTATTAGCTTTAATTACTTGAAGGAATTTTATTCTTTAGATGATGATTTTCAACATGTTTGGGAAAAATATAAATGGCATTCTGACGGGGAGTTCCATTTTTTAGAGGGGTTCTTGTTTAAAGGAAATTGTATTTGTATTCCTAATACTTCCCTTTTTTTTTTTGCTAAGTTAAAATAATATTAAAAGAAACAAAAGAAATACAAAGCAGGGAACCCCCAGAAAGTATAGTATAGACTTCAAATGACAGACCCAATGAAGTCATGATTATATTTGCATTACAGGACTAACATTCTAAAATTATCCTCAACTTTCTGGAACATAGAATTTGTGTGCAATTTACATTTGTGCTCATCTGGGACGTGATAAGATTGTGCATAGTGTGGTTGACAATTATTATTGGCTTATGTTTGAATGAGATATTGAGCAGATTGTTCGTAGTTGTTGTATTTGTCAGTTTACAAAAGACTATATTCAAAATATCAGTCTTTATATCCCTTTGCCAGTGCCAAATGATATATGGGAGGATTTCAGTATGAATTTTGTTTTGGGTCTTCCTTGGACATAAAAGGGGAACTATTCTATATTTATGGTGGCTGACATGTTTTCAAATATGACACATTTTATTCCTTGTAAAAAAACTTATGACGCTATTCATATTACTAAGTTATTTTTTTAAGAGGTGGTTATGGAGTGCCATTATCAATTGTTTTGGATCGTGATTCTAAATTTCTTACTTCCTTTTGGATCACTTTATTGAGTCGTATTGAGCCTCATTTGAAATATACATAGTAGTGCGGCCCATTCGCAGACTGATGGGCAGACAAAAGTTTTGAATCGTTCCCTTGGTATTATGCTTCATTTTATTTGTGAGAACAAGATTCAGTAATGGGAGTAAACTATTAGGCAGGATGAGTTTTCTTACAATAGTGCAATATATAATTCTCACGGTATGTCTCTTTTTGATTTTGTTTATCGAAAAGTACCTAAACATGTATTGGATTTGGTGCCTTTGCCTAAGAAAGCAGGTTCTAATGGGAAAGTTGTGGCTATGGTTAAGCAGGTATCGAATATTCAATCAGAAGTGCGTGCTAAATTGGAGGCTACAAATGCCAAGTTTAAAGTTGCTGTTGATTTGCATAAGCGCATCAAACAATTTTAGGTTGGCGATGAAGTGATGATGTTTTTGCGTATGGAGAGATTTCAACTCGGTAAGCATCACAAGCTCAAACAAAAAAAAGGTATGGCCCTTTTCGTGTTTTGGAGAGGATTAATGACAATGCGTATATATATGTGCTCGATTTGTCATCCGATAAAGGGTGTTTCTTTGGCTTTCAACAACAACATAGTTCCTTCTGATTGTGTTTGGTTTTCCAGATCATACCTCAGGGATGAGTTCTTTCAAAGGGGAAGGGACTAATGTAGAGAAAGATTTGGAAGTTGATTCGTAAGTTGAGTTGAAAAAGTAGTTTTCGTCCGATAAACTTTAAAAGGGTGTGACTTTTGATTTGTTTGGAGTTACGGGACTCTCGACGAGCTTTACAAGACTCATCATCTTTGGCCATGTCGTATATTATTTAAAGCTCAAAAAATATGTGTAAAGTGGTCTTATCGTCGATCAAAGTTTTGGTCATTTTTGATTATTTTTGATTTTTTAATATTTTGTTATTATCTTTTCTAATTAGGATTGAAAACTGTTTTAAACAATAAATATGTTATTTTAGAATTTTTAAAGTATTCTTTTGATAATTATTATCAATAATATTGCGTTTTTCGTTGGAATTTTTTTTACTTTCTCTCGTGCGCAATAATTTATTTATCTTTGTGTTAATAAGTTAAACTAGCTGTCGTAATCCGCTGGGCCACCCTAGAATGCTAATATAACATACATGTATTTATTTATAATTGTACACTATTTTTCACTCCAAAAAAGATTTAAAAATGCCTTTAATAGGAATTATCACTTGCATACTAAAGAATACTATTTAGAGAGTATATAAATCAGTTCAAGAAAATAAAATCACATGGTTAACGGATCCTAGCTCGCTTGAATTGCCAATATTTTCTTTTTTTTCTTATGCCCTTTTTCTTCTTTCAATGCAAGACAAGAACTTCGTTACATCAGTAAAACACTAGTACATGTTTAACAATATGTTTAAAAATTAATACATACATAAAAAAATATATTGAACCCCACTTTTACTGTATAAATCACTTTTGCCTTTTAGGTATTTATTATTTTAAAAAAATAATTAAAATAATATTATTAGAATAAAAATAATATTATCAAATTAATAAATATCGTTTAAAATATTATATATTGCTAAAATTATTATAAAAATGTTGCTGAATATATACCATCATTTTTACTCACCCTAAAAACATGATCAAGCTAATTATAAAAATAAAATAAAATAGATCAATATAAACAATTCACGAAAAGTTGAAATGATAAAATGGTTTTTTTCGATTAAAAAAGTCCTTAAAGTTTCTCAGTCATTCGAATATGTAAGTCACATAGTCGAGAAAGTGCAGATCTGCTTGGTCCTTATTTTTGGCATCATCATGTAATTTAATAACATAAATTAAGTAGTAGGTGTTAACTAATATATAAACCTGAATAATTCTAACTTTGTAAGTAAATATCTTTCTGATATATTTTTCCATTGGTTGTATGCATGATATTTATTGAGAGATGATTTAATTAGATATGTACGACTAATCTATTCTAAGATAATTTAAATAACTTAATCAACAAGTGGTAACCTAAATACTAGTAAAATGGTCCGAGAGAATCCACACTAGCATTAAATATCCACAATAGTAATCTAGAAATTGATAAAAAATCATGAAATTAATAAAAAAGTGGGCACACAAACAACGAGCTTAAATTAAATAATTATGAGATGAGATCATCTTAGTGATCCTCATGTTCCCTCCTATGTATATATAATTGCACACGCCACGCATAAATGATAAGCCCTCCCCATTACACTGAACAAGATATCTCACCAAAAGCCCTCCCTAAGAATGTGCGAAGAAATAATCTCAGATTCTGAACTCTCATCCCTTCTTCAATCCATAGAACACCATCTTTTTGATGATTCTGAATTTTGCGGTATTTTTCCAGCAATGAGCAACAATTTAAACCAAGAAAGGAGCTGCTTAAGTAATTTTCTTATCAAGGAAAATAGCTTAGAGCAAATATTTGTCGTGGAATACTCATCTGAAGAAGCTAAGGAAATCAGTCGTGTTAGGATGAGTATTTCGCTAAGCCTAATCCGGTAATTTATATTGGACCAGGCCTGATGGACCATCAACTTAGTAGTCTTTTATGAGGACTCCTTGGTCCGATAGGCTTGAGTTGGGTTCCTAAGACCACTCGGATGTTGACTACTTACTACATCTAATCCTAATTAGAGTAGGAGTCATGTTTCCTAAGTGGCTTAGGATAATTACCTTCCTATTCAACTACTATTTCTTCGATGGACATTCTTATTATGACTGGTAAGTATTAAAGTAAGTGTTATAAATATTCGGTTAACAATAGAGGTGAGGGTTACGCTATTCTACTCTACTAAATACTTGAGCCTCCATTGTTGACCTATCTTGAAACATTCACTAACACTCACACCAGAGGAGTCCACCGATGGCCCAAGCCGTTAGGACTTTTGTGCAGGTATTATTCCCGGACAGCTAGCAGGACGTGCAGACAAAATTCGAGCGTTAACATTGACGCTAGAAGGATGACCTTTAGTACCGCCGGGAGACGATAGCAGATAAAGAACGTCGCCTCCAGTTGATCCTCGACAAAAAGAAAGCTATGGACATCCAGCAGAAAGAGCTTGATAAGTAATATCAGGAACTGACTGAGGTCGAAAACGATCTTTTGAGCCAAAGAGGCTCGGCCTCCCGTTCAGAACATCGTGATCGACGAGACAACAAACACCCAAAATGTCGTAGGAGTGAAGTACGAGAGGGAGATAGGGAGCCGGTTCGTTACAAGTCAATCTGAACGGCAGACTTGCGGAAATGAGCCAGATCACCTTCAAAGAAAGATCAGGGAGACAGACTAAGCCATGAAAGCCATACTGGCAAATCCTCACCGAAGAAGGCTTTAGACAAATATTACGGATCCAAGAAGACCCGGTTCTCCCTGTTCTCCAGAGAACTAGAAGAAGCCAAGATCGATCGAAGTTGCAAAGTACCTACTCTAGAGATGTATGGCGGAACAGGAGACCCCCATGACCACACCCACTCCTTCGAACAGGCCATGCACTTCCATGGCCATGATGCGGTGGCGATGTGCCACTTATTTTTATCCACCTTGAAGAAGATTGCTAGAGAGTGGGTCACCTCCCTTCCATCCGGTTCTATTAAGTCGTGGGAAGAACTACAAGAACAATTCCATACCCGCTTCGGGAGCAACAAGCGACGCCCCCGAATGATGACCTCTCGCCTACAGGTCAAGCAAAGACCGAATGAGAGTCTTCGGCAATATGTTAAGAGGTTCCGAGAGGCGGTTTCTAAGATCAACGGGATTGACCTAAAACAGGTAATCCAATTCTTAACTATGGGATTAATGTTGATAAATCTAGCAGGTTGATCGAAGAGCTCATATCGAGGGCCCCAGAAACTTTATCTGAGATCTACGAGAAAGTTGACATGTTCGTTAAGTTGGAAGAGACTCTCGCCAATCTTCGAGGTTTATCGAAAAATACAGGTGATTTTCACTAGAGAGACTCTGGAGGCGATAGTGCCGAAAAGAAATCCAACGGCAACGACAAAAAAGAAAATGACAAAAGAGAGTCCAACAGGGATTGGCAGCAAAAAAACGATCCCCGAGGGACAGAAGGGGCAACGAAAAAGATTACACACCCCTGAATACCAGTAAAAGCAATATCCTGAAGGCGATAAAAAATGAACCTTTTTATGAGAAACCCCCGAAGATCTGAATCTTCGCAAGGTAGAAGAACGGGGACATATATTGCACCTACCATGAAGCAAAGGGGCACGATACCGAATAGTGTTACCAGCTGAAAGACTTCTTATAAAAATAAGTTCGGCATGACAATCTGGATGAATATGTTGCCAATTCCTACAGACAGTCAGCCTTCAATCGTATTGAGCCACCTTCGCCAATTACGAAAGCAAGAGGTGTGGTTGATGTTATTTTCAGAGGTTCGATCTCAGCCATTTTTAACCAAAAGAGGAAGGCCTTCGGCAGAGAGGTTCATCAGGTGTCCGGCAAGCCATAGGACATCAAGACCGATCCCAACACCTTCTCCGATGACGATAACCCATCGGGGATGGTCACTCCTAACCAGGATGCACTGGTCATTACAGTACATGTCAGAACTATGGACATGAAGCGGATGCTTGTTGATAATAGGAGTTCGGTCGATGTACTCTATAGCCGAGCACATAATCGTCTAGACTTGGGAAGAAGGAAGCTGGAGATCTGCAATGAGTCCCCCCTATACGGGTTTGGGAATAACCCAGTCCGTATAGCAGAGACGATTGAATTGCCGGTGATCTTTGGGAGTCCCCCGAAGCAAGCATCTATTATGGTTCGTTTCTATGTGGTTCAAGTGGAAAGTAACTACAATGTCATCTTGGGAAGAATAACTTTGTCAGCACTGAAAGCAATAACCTCAATCCCACATCTAAAGATGAAATTTCCAACCAAAAATGGGATCGGGGAATCAATCGACGATCAGGATCTTTCCCAAAGGTGTTACCCGCAAACTATTCAGACATCCATTGCCAGTGATAATCGACAGAAAACTGCAATGAAGATCGAGCTTGAACCCTTCACCTAAGGATGTACCAAGCCGATCGCAACACCTGCCGAAGACACGGTGGAGGTTCCATTATTTCAAGAGGATTATAAGAAAACTGTATAGATTGGAATTGGCCTTCAGGGAGAAACCAAGACTCGGCTGGTTGCTCTCCTCCAAGAATACTCAGACATCTTTGCATGGGTTCCGGCCGACATGCCAAGCATTGACAAGACAGTGGCCGTTCACCAGCTAAGTGTAAGCCCGAACTCGAAGCCCGTGAAACAGAAGCAAAAAAATATAGCTCCAGAGAGACAAAAGATAATTGATGAAGAAATCGATAAACTTTTGGCTGCTAACTTTATTTTTGAAATCAATTACCCAGAATGGCTCACTAAAGTGGTGCTAGTAAAAACACACAACGGGAAGTGGAGGATGTGTGTGGACTACACAGATTTAAACAAGGCGTGTCCTAAAGACTACTACTCTCTCTCGAGCATCGACCAGTTAATCGATTCTACCTCGGGACATAGAGTAATGAGCTTCTTGGATGCTTTCTCGGGATACAGTCAGATCGCTATGATGGAAAGTGACATCCTAAAGACCGCATTCATCACTTATCGAGCAATCTATGCCTATAAAGTTATGTTCTTTGGCTTAATTAATGCGTGAGCTACATACCAACGAATGATGAATAAGGTATTCAGCAGCTAGATCGAGAGAAACATGGAAGTCTATGTTGACGACATGATCGTCCGAAGCATGCAAGAAGAAGACCATTTATCCGACCTGAAAGAATGCTTTGAGAATGTCAGATCCCACAACATGAGGGTCAATCCAACTAAATGCACTTTTAGTCTCAGGTTAGGCAATTTTTTGGGATATATGGTTAGCCGAAGAGGGATAGAGACAAATCCCAAAAAGATATCGGCTATCCTGAAAATACAGCCGCCGAAGAACTTCAAAGAAATACAACGGTTGAGGGAAGGTTGGCAGCTCTTCGCCGATTTGTGGCTCACTTAGCGGAGAAATGTCTTCCTTTCTTTAACACTTTGAAGGGAGTTCAAAATCAGAAGACATTTTTTTGGACCGAAGACTGCCAGGAAGCCTTTGACCAAATCAAAAGGTATATCTCTTCTCCGAAAATACTTAGTAAAGCCCTCCCCGAAAAAGATCTATAGCTATACTTGTCTGCCACATCTTTGGCAATTGGGTCAGCTTTGATAAGGGAAGATTCAGAAGGGCAAAAACTTGTCTATTACATAAGCCATGCTCTTAGGAACGCAGAAACAAGATACCCAAATCTAGAGAAGTTGGCTTATGCATTAGTTATCTTTAGTCGCAAACTACGACATTACTTCCAGGGGCGAACTATCCTCGTCCTCACAGATTAGCCTCTTCGAAAAGTTCTTTACAGACCAGAGTCATCGAGAAAGCTGGTAGCATGGGCCATCGAGCTAAGTTAATTTAATATAGAGTTTCGTCCTCGGATGACCATTAAAGCACAAGCACTCATCGATTTCATCATCAAGTGTTCCTTTCCTAATGATCCAGAAGAAAAAGAACCCAACCATAATGAATTAACAATCACTCCCGAAGAATCTATATGGACCTTGTTCGTGGATGGATCCGCTACCGGGACGAGTAGCGGTGCAGGCGTAATCCTCACTTCTCCAGAAGGCTTTAGAATACAATAGTCAATACGATTCGGGTTCATTGGCACTAACAATATGGCCGAATATAAAGCATTAGTGACAGGATTAAAACTGGCTCGAAGCTTGAAAGTGTGAAACTTGGTAATTTAAAGCGACTCCCAACTGGTAGTAAAACAAGTCTTGGGGGAGTATGAAGTAAAAGAGGTTCACTTGCAGGCCTACCTTCGGTTAGTACGATCACTATTGGTGTCTTTCCTGAAGTATCAGATTATAGGCATGATCAGATTAGAAAATGCAATGGCCGATGCCCTTTCTAAATTGGTAACAACCGATCAAGGGGAGTTAGAAGGGTCTGTTTATTTGGAAGAACTTCAACAACTGAGCACCCTAGTTCAGACAGTAATGGACATTGAACATGGGGATTCTTGGATGACCCCAATCTTTAAGTTTCTTTTAACTGGGGAACTACCCGAAGATAAATCTTTGGCCCGAAGAATAAAATACAAGTCTTCCAAATACTGCCTTATAAATGATTAGTTATATCGAAGGACTTATTCTTCTCTATTGCTATGCTGTCTTGACCCGAGAGAGTCCAATTATGCTATTTGGGAAGTCCATAAAGGAATCTGCGGGGACCATGTGGGAGCAAAAACACTGGCTCATAAAATTTTGTGACAAGGATATTTTTGGCCAACCATGCTTGAAGATGCCAAAGACTTCGTCAAAAAATGTCACAAGTGTCAACTCTTCACATCTATCCCACATCAACCCCCCGAAGAGCTTGCTCTGATAGTTTCTCCGATACCTTTTATCGTCTGTGGAATAGATATCTTGGGCCCGCTTCTACAGGGTAAGGGACAAGTAAAGTTTGTGATCGTAGCCATCAATTACTTCACTAAGTGGGTAGAAGCCAAATCCCATCATCAGAATCACCGAGCACACATGTCTCCAATTCTTCAAAGAGCAAGTAGTATACCGGTTCGACATTCCTATGATTCTTGTCTCTGATAATGGACTTAAGTTTGTTGGCAAGATGTTCGAAAGATTCTTAACCGAACTGAACATTCAGCATCGTCAGACTTCTGTAGCCCATTCACAGGCAAATGGTCAAGTAGAAGTTACAAATAGAACACTCCTTAATGGTATAAAGAAAAGATTGGAAGACGCAAAAGGAGCTTGGGTCGAGGAGATGTTACATGTTCTTTGGGCCTACCGAATAACTCCTCGGACTACTACTCGGGAAACACCCTTTAAGTTGGCTTACGGTTTTGAAGTCTTGATACATATTGAGATTATGATACCTACACCCAGAGTCCTAAACTTTGACAAGATCTTCAATAGCGAAAGGCTTCAGAACAATCTTGACTTGTTGGAAGAGGAACGCGATTCAGTGGTCCTCATATTAGCTACCTATCAACAGCAGACTGCTCGGCATTTCAATAAAAATGTCAAGAACAGGTCATTCAATGTCGGCGACCTAGTTCTTCGACAAGCTGAGGCATCTACACCTCGGGACACTGGTAAATTGATGTCCACATGGGAAGGGCCTTATTTGGTGTTCGGAGTCCTGAGGGCGGGAACTTATAAGCTTCAATGCTTGGACAGAAAGAATGTTCCTAATACTTGGCATGCTATTCGACTTTGTAGGTATTATCAGTAGTTCATATCTTGTACTTAGTCCAATTTTGAGGCTATATTTTAGCTGATAGGCTTTGTACTTAGACCAATTTTTTAGGCTATGTTTTTAGCCGATAAATGTTATCTTTTCAATATTTAATGAGAACCTTTTACATCTTCCTTTTGTATTACTGTTTTGATACAAACATTTTCAAAGCTATATCCTAGCCTCATCGGATATACATCCAATTAAGCTAGCGGGGGAGAAGTAGTATAAGTAAACAGTCATACATGCAAATGAAAAGACTTAACTCATGAGAAATGACAATAGTGCATAATCAGTCAGTTATAAAAAAAAGTTGATTAAAGTAAATTTCATGTTCATATTACATTAAA
Source organism: Hedera helix (assembly GCA_947179155.2). Taxonomy (NCBI): domain Eukaryota; kingdom Viridiplantae; phylum Streptophyta; class Magnoliopsida; order Apiales; family Araliaceae; genus Hedera; species Hedera helix. The sequence continues at coordinate 5,916,575 of OX359272.1, forward strand.
AATGATCCCGATAGTACAGTTAATCATTGGGAATAACAATTCCTAATTGATCGGGATCATGACCCTTCCCCCTAACAAGTTCCCAAGAAAATTCGAAGCCGTCATTAAACTCGTTCACCACGGATGCATAGATATCTGTTTGAAAATCGTCCGAGGCCTTGTACTCGTCAATGACCTTTTGTTTGAGCTCGGGGGTTAAGATGCTCGGGGAAACAGAAGCTATTGGTCCCTTCAACCAATAGGCCTCTTTAGTAGCCCAACCTTCGACGATCAGTTCAATATTGTCTTTGAGATTCTTCATCTGATCGGTTTGAAGCTTGGTAATGCTTTCGGATTGATCAGGGAGCTCCTTTTGCCTCTGTATTTGGGCTTCAAGCTCGACCTGATTCTTCTCAAGAAGAATTTTCTTGAGCTCCTTAGCCACGACCAATTCAACTGCCTGGGTCCTTCTCTTCTTAGAGTCATGGAGCTGGGCCTGCAGATGGCTGATCTCTTCATCTTTCTCTGCTCGCATCTTTCGCGTCTCTGCATAGTCCTTTTTCATGAAGTGAAAGGCATCATGTAGAGCTTTTATCTGATCCCGAGTTTTCTGGTGGGTTTTTACCGATTCGGCATGTTTGCTGCGACTTTCTTCCAGTTTTCTCTCTAGAGCCTTTTGCTCATTGGACACTAGCAGTAGAACAGTATTTCCCTGCAAACACGATGTTCGAATTATTGGGCGAGGTGGGACTATTGTAAATCAAGACCAAAAGGCAAATCAGGGATAAGGTTTTACCTTTGCATTAAAGGAGAATAACATCTCCATCAGCGTTTTCAGATCCACATCTTCGTATCTAGTTGCAGCAAAGGGGACCATTGAGGAACCCAAACTATTCAGATTCGGTCCCTCCTCGCTTATACTATTTTCAGTCGTCACCGGAGGAATGACATGATCTTTTTGTTTTGCCTTTAGAGGCTCTTGTTCCCCAGGGACATCCTTTGCAGTGGCTTAAGAAGGGATAGGTAGTTCTTCCGGTTGCCCGATGATGGTCAGATCGGTAGGTTGGTTGCTTGGTGAATTGGGAGGAAATGGAGCCTATTCAGCTCTTGCCTCTAGAGAGGACTTCAACACCAACCTTCTTCTCTTTGTCTGGAGTTTTTCTGGCCTCGACTCTTCGGAAGCAGTTGCATCTTTCCTTGAAGGGCTCGGTAACGGGGGGTTCTTCTGTTGGGCCTTTGGATTTAGCGGCCTTTAGATTATAGGTCGCCTTCACTTTCTCGGCCCTGTACAGTTTCACCCTCGGGGCTCCAGCCACCTCAAGGATGGCTTCGTTGTTGGGGTTCTTTCCTTGATTGGCCATTGCAACACAATCAAAATAAATGAGTATTTTAATCAATTCAATTCAAACAAACAAGCATGACAGAGGACTTATAGCCAAAGTAATATAACCAGTCTTTGTTATTAAAGAGATCCTGATTCCACTTCACAGACGGTCTCTTGGAGTATAAGACCTCGAACGCTTCTAACCTTGCACGAGAGATCCTCTTCGGATTCAGCTGGTCTTTGTTCGGGTCTGCCCAAGGTCCTACCATCCTAGTGTCCGGCCCCTTAAAGAAGAACCAGTTCCCATGCCCCCCTTTATTACTCGATAAGGTCTCCATCAAGGTTTCTTTTCTGGGGTTCTTTATTACTTGGAAGAATCCATTTTCCTTAGTATTGGTCATTGAAAAAAATTGAAAAAAGAAATCAATGGTTAGGGGGGTCGACTCAGATAGACAGAAGGCGATGAAGCTATTCAAATGGATGGAGTAATTGGGGGATAATTGGTTCAAGCTAAGCCCTGTCGTATGTAGTAACTCCAGTACGAAGGGGCGAAGAGGGAATCAGACCCCGTAGACCAGCATCTGTCGATGGATAGGAATCCATCCCCCCTCGAGCTGATAGTACATTTTTTCACTAGCTCGGGGCCTCTTAATTTCGTACGACTCGGGGATATAGAACTCTATTTGTGCTAGGTCGAAGTGATGGTTTCGGATGGAAGAGGGGAAGCTCGTTACTCTGTATTGGAGGGTGAAATATTTGGTCCTATTATATTCTTCTTCATCCCTCATCCGCTCGATAACTACGAGCTTCCATGGTTGACCCTCTAGGATCCCCGATTCGACTACTTTGACTTCGTCTTCAACCCGGGAAGACGAAGCTTGTGCTCTCGTGTTTTGTGTGCTTTCAACCATTGTGAAGAATTGAAGAACAGAGGGCAAAGAACTTAATTGATGTTGTGATGAGGATCGATGGATCAATATCGGAGGAAGGCAGGTTGAGAACGATACAATCTTGAGCAGGTGATGGGAGTCTATCTCAGACCTCTTTTCTTCTTCAGAAATAACTGCTTCCAATAAAAATGACGATTGAAGTGATTTTCCTTATCTTATTCAACGATTTAACGGTTCGGATAGGCTTGATCTAACAAATGGGGCGTGTTTGCCATGCTTACGGTAGTGTAATAAATGCCCTGGCCTGCGTGCTCAGTGCCAGCTGTCCAACACTATGTTTGAAATTCAAAAAATGGAATACGAAACATAGTTATTAGGCCAGGCTGGCTGGGTTGAATGACAAAGTCTTGGGCTTGACGGGTACAAGGGCCCAAGGTTGTTGGAATGATTCTCTCTTCAGTTCGATACTTTTGGGTTCCCGAATGATTCTCTTTTCGGTTCGATACCTCTGGGTTCCCGAATGATTCTCTCTTTGGTTCGATATCTCTGGTTTCCCGAATAATTCTCTCTTCGGTTCGATACCTCTGAGTTCCTGAATGACTTTCTCTTCGGTCTGAGACCTCTGGGTCCCCAAAAGGTTTTTTCCCTTCGGATAAACATCCCTGTGTTCCTGAAGGAGTTTTCCTCTTCTACTACGTTGCCCCTGAATTCTTGTATGAAGTTTAAATAGGGTATGTCTTCGGTCTGATATCTCTTGTGTACATACATCGGGAGCCCCGAATAGTTGGTTTCCCTCTGGATCTGTCTACTTACATATACTTTCAGAATGATTTTATTCTACTCCCCCAGCACATCTATATATTAGAGGAGTGGGGGGTAATGTTAGGATGAGTATTTCACTAAGTCTGATCCGGTAGTTCATATTGGGCCAAACCCGATGGACCATCAACTTAACAGTCTTTTATGAGGACTCCTTGATTCGATAGGCTTGGGTTGGGTTCCTAAGACCATTCAGATGTTGACTACTTACTATATCTAATCCCAATTAGAGTAGGAGTCATGTATTCTAAGTGGCTTAGGATAGTTACCTTCCTATTCAACTACTACTTCTCTGATGGACATTCCTATTAGGACTGGTAAGTGTTAAAGTAAGTGTTATAAATATCCGGTCAACAATAGAGGTGAGGGTTACGCTATTCTACTCTACTAAATACTTGAGCCTCCATTGTTGACCTATCTTAAAACCTTCACTAACACTCATACCGAAAGAGTCTACTGACGACCCAAGCCGTTAGGACTTTTGTGCAGGTATTCTTCCCGGACGGCCAGCAGGACGTGCAGACGAAATTCTAGCATTAACAAGTCATGAGGGAAAAGGAAAGGAAAGTAGTGTAGAGTGGCCTCATTATTGAGGTGTGAGGTGGTGGCCTTGGGGAAAATTTGTGGTGAAAATAAGGGACCCGACTAGGAAATGCGCTAGGGTGTGGCTTGGGACATATAAGACGCATGAGGATGCAGCTCTAGCGTATGACTGAGCTGCGTAAAACACGGCTCGGCAACTATTCTTAATTATCCTCATTTAATTAGATCTGATGTGGCAGTACCAACTAAGGTGGGGCGTAGGACTTATATTCATCAGTAGCATCCTCGTCGTCCTTTTACAATGGCTCTTTTAAGAAGAGGAAAGCAAATGAATCTCCTAAGAATAGGGAAAAATATGGGGCTGGCTTGACGACGGATAATGTCGAATTTGAGTAAGGCTCTTTTGGCCACGATTATGTTAAGAGGATAAAATATATATATATATATATATATATATATATTATATGTTGATGTTGCTATGGTGTTGGCTTGACAATGGGTAATGCCAAATTTAAGTGAGGCTCTTTTCGCGACGATTATGTTAAGAGGATAAAGATGGCAAATATTGTGTATATATTTATATGTTGGTGTCCTTTAGTTGGGGTAGTATCTTATTTAGATAAGGAGTGGAGAAGTTAAAAAATGTGATTTTTTTTTTCTATATATGTACTACAAAAAATATCTAATGATTTTTTTAAAAACCAATATCTATTTACTTTTAACTTCGGAGAATAGGAAGGCTGGGACTGCTGCATTTTGCATTCGAGTAGAATTTTTGCAACCAAAATTACTATTAAAAAAAAAGAAAAAAGAAAGAAGAAAGAAGTAATTCTAGTACCAAAGTGCTCAAGTTTCAAGGTGAATAAATAATGTGGCATATTGATTGTATGATTCTTGTAGAATATATATTGTACATGTAAACTGTCGTTATAGACCTATAACGACGGTCAAAACTATCGTTATAAACATATATCGACACTTTTCATGTGAAAATATCAAAAAATCATATGAAAATATCATTTTCACGCAATCAAGAGTTAAAGAGCCAAATGCTTAGAATCTTTACAAAATGTTACTCTCTCCCTTTCGTAAAAAGAATTTAATTTATAAAAATTTTAAATTTGAAGAATATATTTTTCTTTCATTCTTCATAATTAAAAGGAACTATTTCATACCCATGTTTGTCCACGTAACATATAAAAAGACAAGAGGTGGTCCAAGTGCTGGTATCAAGTAGAGTTGAAGGGGGCCACAAGTTAGTGGGTATAGCGTAGTCATGCACAACAGGTATGCCTGGCTTGGCTTGGCCTGGGCCTGCCAGGCCTTGGCCGTTGACTAGGCAAGACTAGGCCTTTGACTTTCGGACTGCAGGTCAGGCCAGGCTTGGCTCTTGAAAAAGGGGGTCTACTGAGGCCTGCAGGACATGCCAGCCCAGGCCGGTCCAATCCGGTCCATTCAATTTTTTTAGTAATTTTAAATATTATAAAAACACCAATTAAAATTTTAAACTTAATTGATGTGTTAATTAAAAGTAATGTATTACAACTTACAAGTTACAATTTACAACTTACAATAATGAATTAAAATATTTAACAATTTTAAAGATATTGTATTATTTTATACTATCATTTATAAAAAAATATTATTTTTTTATGAAAATTATCTTTTTTATTATTAGTATTATTTTACAAACGACTTTCTAGTTTTTACGCTAAGTATTTATGAAAATAAAGATGTAATGAAACGTTTGCAAAAAGTGTAGGTTGTTAGCTAGGCAAGATAAATCCTTATATATTACACTACCCAATATATTTTCGTGAATTTCTTTATTCGTATATAAATAAACATGTATGAATGAATGTATTGAAAGAGGCCAATTTTATTTGATTTATTAAATAAGTTGTCACAAAGAGAAAGTTTTCCTCTGCAGTGAGAGAATTAAAGTAGCAAAGAAAGAAAATTGGTAGGCCGGGTCAGGCTTTAGGTGAACCAGAATGGGCCTCAGGCTAGGCCGGGCTTGTTGACAGGCCAGGCTAGGCCGGATCTGAGCCAAAAAAATGTAGCTTGTTCGTGGCCTCTAAATCGAGTCGAGGTTGGGCCACAGGCCATTTGTGCACAACTAGTATAGCGTAGGCTTAAGTTGTTAATATATCACTAGCTAGAGGAAGAATCCAATACAGCTTAGGACCTCGTGTATTAGAATTTGGACACATCCAACATAAAATTGAAGATTTCTAAAATAGCGTAATGAAAAGAATATAAGAGTTTGGTGACTAAGTGGAATATGTGGTTAGATTATAACACTCTAACACAAACATAAATGATTAGTTATTGTACTAATGCTAATATGATAAAAACCTAGAATTCATAATAAAGATAAAAACTCTCAAAAAGAAATTCATAAAATTGTCAAAGATTATATCTAAAAGAACTCCTAAAATAACATATTTATAGTACTAAACTACTTTCCTATGACTAATTGAAAAATATGAATAATTAAAGACTAAAGTACAATTTGTACCCCAGAGTTTGCATGTCAGATATCTGATACATCTCAAGCTTCAAAAAGTGTCTCCTTGCATTCCAACATTTCTGTTTACTTGTTAAATTACACCATCCGAACATTTTACCGGTCAAAAGTGACAGGAAGTTCATGTTAATCTATAAAAATAGTAACATTAAATGTAAAATAGTAGAAAATAAAAATTAATTAAATTAACTCCACTCAGTCCCTCTCTTTACTTATATTCATCTTCTTCATTTTAATCCTAAACCCAAAACAAATTTTTATTCTTCATCAACCCTAATTTCTAAAATTAACACTCAAATATTAACTCATTCACTTTTCTCTCTCTCCCCCTCTCTCTCTTCACCCAGTTCATCTTCACCAACCATGGTTAGCAATAATTTATTGTAGAAATTTACACATTTCACAATAATGATACAAAATCTTACAAGAAAATACTTACAGTTTGTCAACTTAAAAAAATACCCAAACAAGCACCCACAATCACATCAAACATAAAATGCCTTCCAAGAAAAACCCTAGAAGTCGAAATGCAATAGGCCACAAAGATGAATTGAGTGAAGATAAAGATGGAGAGAGAGAGAGAGAGAGAGAGAGAGAGAGAGAGAGAGAGAGAGTGAATGAGTTAACATTTGGTTATTAATTTTAGAAATTAGGGTTGATGAAGAGTAACGGTTTGTTTGGTGTTAAAACGAAGAAGATGAACATGAGTGAAAAGAAGGAATGAGTGGTATTAACTTAATTATTTTTTATTTTTTTACTTTTAATATTATTATATATTTTAAGAAGATTATTATAGATTAACTTGAACTCTCGGTCACTTTTGACCGGTAAAATATTTGGAGGGTGCATTTAACACGTAAACATAAATGTTGGGGGTGCAAGGAGACACCTTTTGAAGTTTGAGGTGCATCAGATGTCTGACATATAAAATCTAGTATGCAAATTATACTTTAGTCATAATGTAAATCCTAAACTATATAAAATTATTAAAACTAAAGCCCAAAATATAAAATATATGAAAATTTGAATATTTTTCGTTATTTTCCACCGCATCATACTTTCCATTCTTAGAAAATATCCGTCTTCAAATTTTAAAACAAACGAGTATCAAACACTAAGAACAAATATTCAATTTTTACGGGATCAAAACTCCATGAATTTTCTTCTCAAAAGATAATCCTGAAAATAAATGAAAGAAGACCAATACCTTCTAATTTAACTGTATGACAAATAAATTTTTAGGAATAATAGAATCAATAATTTCAGTGTCCTTGAACAACTGCATAGGAAGAAGTTTTGAACCAATAAATGGTGTTTGTTGTAGTATCTTCATCCTTAGACGTCAGAAAAATTTTCATACTCGTTTCGATACTAGATGACATAACAAGAATTTGTGTTCCTCCAACTATACTAGCTTCAATCTCAAGTTGACTTGTTTTCAAAACAATACTCTTTTGAGCTTCCAATATCGATTCTTCAATCTGCGGTGTACTAATGACTTTTAAAACTAATAATACGTAAACAGTTAGTATTCTACCTATTCATGACCATCAATCTTAAATTCATTCAATTCAAATTTTAGCTTTAAAGATCTCACAGTCGTATTCATGTTTGATTGATAAGGTAGCAAACAAATTCTGTTATTTTCATAGTAAAAACTATAAATATCTTCAGAACCAAAATATTCACCATGAAAATCATCTAACCATAACCAACCTATCAAGATATGAGCTACATCCATAGGCAAAATACGACAAACCACCACAATTGTATACCTTTAAAATTTAATTGGCACAACACACCACTGTAAGACTGTGATTGAAGTATTATTGAGCCCAAAAATCTCAAAATGATAAGGAATTAGTTCGGGCTCAAGGTTCAATTCTTTCATAAGTTTGGGTTAAACTATATTAAAATCACTATTTTTTTTTTATCAAGAATAAGTTTACACACCTTTGACTTGTAATGGACATATGTGTGGAAAGTAGATTTGAGTCGCATGTCATTCTGTGGCGCACTTTAGGAATAAAACGTTGTTTACGATGGCAAGAATATTAAAATTCAATGAATAATACAAATTTGCAGTGTATTTTCAGTACGTATAAAACATTGGGGTTTAGTATGCAAGTATTTGAAATTTAAGGGTTGAAGAAATAATCATAGAGAAACTAAGAGCGATCTAATTGAACTTTGCCAAAATTAAATCAAAACCAACTTTTTTCCATGCCTGCTGGTAGTACGTAGATTAAAGTTCCAACAAAGGCGGTTTGAAGATTTACAATGACTCGCTGCGACACGATGAATTGTAAGGGATTTTTTCTTCTTCTTCTTCTTCTTCTTCTTCTTCTTTTTAAAGGTATAAATGAAAATTATGCATGGTCTCAGTATGGAAGTTACGCAATCTTTAGTTCTAGGATTCAGTTTTTACCAAAATTTAAAAAATTCTCGAGATAACACACGAGGTTTAATTAGTTATCACCTTATTCTAATACAATTATCTAGGCTCTAATACCAATTGACGCAACGAAATATATGGTTAAATTATAATGCTCTAACAAACGTTAATGGTTAGTTATTATACTAACCCTAACATGATAAAAACCTTGAATCTACAAGGAAGATAAAAACTCTCAAAGAAAAATTCATAAAATTGTCAAAGATGGTATATCAAAAAATCTTATGATAACATGTTTATAGCACTAAACTACTTTCATATGACTAATTTGAAAAGGTAAATAATTAAACCCTAAAATAAATAAAAGTATGAAAACTAAATCCAAAATATAAATGGACTAAATATAAATTAAGCTATTGAATTTTTCTAAATAATAAATAAAAATATATCAAATAAACTAAAACTCCATGAAGAATAAAATATATAAAAACTCGAATCTTTTTGTCATTATATTCCACCGCATCATTTGTTATTGGTGATGTTGACTTCAACTGACCTAATTAATAAATAATTTCTTATGATAAAAAATAGAAAGTTAACTATTGATATTTTTATAGCAAAAATATGATACTGTAAGAGTAAATATATATTTAATGATACTTTTATAATTACTCTAACGATAGTTAACACTTTAAAACTGTAATGATTGAAAAAAAATTAATATTATAAATGAGAAATGTTTAAGAAATTATTTATGAAATTAATGTATGAAATTATGCAATGTGGGTGAACAATTTAATGTATATAGAAGTTATATATATTAGTTGAAAATAATAGCCAAACAAGTGATACAATTAATTAATAATGAAATCAAAGGAAAGCTAAGAGGCAATAAATTGAATATGTAATATATTTACCAAACAAGAGTTTAATGAGTTAAAAGGCCCAAGCTTGAAAAGAAAGAAAGAAATTAAAGTTGGTCAAATGGATAATTCAAGTAAATAAAATAAAACACAACTAACAAGCCCTAATTTTGGGAGATCATGTAAGCCATGTAAAAGGGATTCAAATGGCCCAAAATAATACACAACCAAGCCCAATAAAAGTAAATTAATAAGCCCAAATTAAGCAGCCCAACTTCTAGAAGGATGTATATATATATAGGGCTAAATGTATATACACAGTTGTGTAGTGCAAAGTCGGCTATGACGACAATTTTTTTGGGCTATGACGGTTCAACCGTCGCCATAGACCAAAGATAGCCATGGCGACGGTTCCCAAAAAAACTGTCGCTTTAGCCACATGTGTACTAAACATCTGTGTATATACATTTTCCCCATATATATAAGGCCTAAAGTGGCCCGTTATGGATGACAAGAAAAGGACTAAAAAGTCTTCACCCAACTCCCTCAAAACCCTCAACTAAACCACATCAAATCCTATGAAAAGTGGATCTAGGTTGGTAATTAGTTTAGTTGTTAAAACCTTGATTAAGCCTAATTAAATGCAAGAATTATGCTAATCATGTGGTGCCTATGTAAAAGATGAAAATATGGGGGTTTGACCACAAGAGGAGACCAAGTAGGAAGGACTATCTTGTTATTAAGTTTTATACAAGTATATATATATCACCACTTAGCAAATTTGGCAAGAGTTCTTTCATTTCTTCAAAGCTTAGAACGAAAATTAAAGAGAGAATAGAGAGAGGAGAAGGCCACAGATTAGAGAGAAGTAGAGGAGGAGCAAGTTTTGCAAGTTTTTTTTCTAAAGGAGAAGAATGAAGAGGAAGCAAAACAAATCACACTACAAAGGTATAACATGATTTTAACCTTAAAACTTTAGAAAACCTTAGTTTAAATTATGTTTTATATGCTTGATGTGGGACTATCGTTTGTGATGGTGGATTATGGTGGATTCGGTGATATAAGGTGGTGATTATAGTCTTTGGTTTTATGTTATATGTACAGAAAAAACAAGAAACGTATAATATGAATCAAAGCGCATAGTAGACATGAAAACCCTAAAAATTTTCTAACATTTGAACGGTTATTGCTTTGTCATTCGTAAGCTTTGGTTGATAAATCTACAATTTTTCTAAAAACCACAAGTGGAACAATTGAAAAATAATTTAACGGTGATTTATAGAATTTTTTTCTTGTAAAACTGTCCAAACTGTGAAACGTAAACTGTCTGGAATTTCGAGCCACTGTTTTGGCTAGTTAATTTGTAAGAAAAATTACATCCTTTTGGATTATGAAATATCTAGTGTAATGAAGTCACTGTCCAAATTGAGCTCAATCCGACTCCGAATGAGTGAGTTATGGCCAAACGAAAATTTGGATTTTTAAAATTAAAATTGGAATAACTTGAGATGTATAACTCCAAATGCCACAAAAATTTAATTGGAACTAGTTTCAGATGGCATGAGGTTTCTGTACAAATTTCAATTTTTTTGGATAAAATCTCGAATTTTCAAAAATGTTGCAATTTTGGTCAGAAATGGTTTCATTTTAAAATAGAAAATGAAGTTTAAAAATTGAAAGAAAAATATTTTACATGTGAAATAAAATTTACTAAGCGTGGTTAGAAAGAAAAAATTAGTAAATTAATTAAGTAATTTTAATAAATAAAATTGAGTTAAGAAAATTAAGAAAGTTAATTAAGAATAAGTCAAAAAATTATATAATATAATTTTACCGACTAATATGCAAGAAAATGGTTAAATACAACTATTAAGGGAAAATTGGTCATTTTTAATAATGATATAAATCAACAGTTATGTGGGGTTAAGGATTAAATAATTAATTAAGGGCGTAAGTTACCGTTAATTACCAATAAACACTGAAATTGTTAACAATTAAATTATTTAATTAAATCTTTATGATTATTGCAAGGAGTTTGTTGGACAAGGATAATAGAGTACGTAAGGATGTTTCGTTAATGCTAGACAAGTATTTCTAACCTGAACTTGTTCTTAAAGCTCATTATCTATTATTGCATGCCATGTTTGCACTAACGTGCACTTCAATTGTCATCCAATTATGTAAATGACTTAAAGTTAAGTTCGTTATGCATGAACTGTTTTAAAATGTGAGTTTATGTTATTTGTTATGCTAGTAGCCTTATTGCTCTCTTATTAAAATAGCAGCCCAAAGTGAGTTCGGTTGTGTTTGATAAAATTAGTTGTTAAGATCTGAATAGTTTAGACATCTGAATAATATAGAGCGTTTGAATCAAATTGTATCTGAATAAGAAAATGTTGTTTGATAATTATTTTTTTTAAAATGTCTGAATAAACGTATTTTACTATTTTATCCCCATGCACAAAAATATTATTAAAAAAAAAGAAAAAGAAGAAGAAGAAGAAGATAAAGCAGCAGCTGCTGCTGCTTCTTCTCCCACCCCCATCTCCTTGACCCCTCCTCCCCCCACTCCCACCCCCGCCCCCGCCCTTCCCCCATCAGCGCCGCCACCGCTCCCCCGCCAGCCCCCTCCCCCTCCCCCTCCCATCCCCCCGCCTCCCCCATCCCCGCTGTCCCCCTCCTCCCCCATCCCCCCGACCCCTGCCTCCCCCATCCCTGCCGTCCCCGTCCTCCTCCTCCCCCTTCCCCGACGCCCCCCTCCCAAGCACCCCCTTCCCCCTTCCCAGATCTGGCGTGGTGTGGTGTTTACCGGTGAAAGCAACGAAGGGGATAAAAGAGGAATTTTGTAAAATTAAAGAGGCTATTTTTGTCCAAAAAAAATATAAATTCGGTCAGATGTGCCTCTGGATGATTAAGCATCATATTTGTCTCTTACCGATTAAGAGGCAATAAGAGGTAACAAGAAAATTACCAAACAAGTTTAGCCTCTGACCGATTAAAAGCCACCTCTATTAAGAGGCATTCAGAGCTAATCAAACACACCCTTCCTCTTCTTTCCCAACCATTTTTGGCTGCAAGGAGTTGATATTTTGGGAGTGTAGTGCAGTGCTTTGACAGCCATGGTGACTGTGAGATGACTGAAAATAGGGGCAGCTGTGATGGGAATTCATAAGCCAACTAGGAAGCCATTTAGGAGGCTAAATTATGGAGAAGTAGGCTGCCATTATGGTAGCTGAGATAAGACTTTTTGGGAGTCTTGGAGGGTGGAAGATTGGCTGCCATTGTGGCAGCCTTGAATTGATGTTGGAGGGCAGCTGGGGGATGGCAGTTTGGCAGCCCAAGTGGGCACGCAGGGCAACTCCAAACGCCACAAAATCTTAATTGGAACTAGTTTCAGATGACATGAGGTTTCTATACAAATTTCAATTTTTTTGGATAAAATCTTGAATTTTCAAAAATGTTGCAATTTTGGTCAGAAATGGCTTCATTTTAAAATAGAAAATGAAGTTGAAAAATTGAAAGAAAAATATTTTACATGTGAAATAAAATTTAATAAGCGTGGTTAGAAAGAAAATAGTAATAAATTAATTAAGTAATTTTAATAAATAAAATTGAGTTAAGAAAATTAAGAAAGTTAATTAAGAATAAGTCAAAAAATTATATAATATAATTTTACCGACTAATAAGTGATAAAATGGTTAAATACAACTATTAAGGGAAAATTGGTCATTTTTAATAATGATATAAATCAACAGTTATGTGGGGTTAAGGATTAAATAATTAATTAAGGGCGTAAGTTACCGTTAATTACCAATAAGACACTGAAATTGTTAACAATTAAATTATTTAATTAAATCTTTATGATTATTGTAAGGAGTTTGTTGGACGAGGATAATAGAGTACGTAAGGACGTTTTGTTAATGCTAGACAAGTATTTCTAACCTGAACTTGTTCTTAAAGCTCATTATCTATTATTGCATGCCATGTTTGCACTGACGTGCACTTCAATTGTCATCCAATTATAGAACTGACTTAAAGTTAAGTTCGTTATGCATGAACTGTTTTAAAATGTGAGTTTATGTCATTTGTTATGCTAGACCAATATTGCCATGATATTCATAATTCAATTAATTTTTAAAGCTAAACTAAACCATATTGTACTAGTGTTGTATCTTATGTTGAAAGCTGAAGTGAACAATCCTCATAGTAGGGGATAAAATTACAGTTATGATATAATTCCTATATGACGTGGTTGCGTAGTTAGATATTTATATTATGCATAATTTAATATACGATAGACTGATCTCCTAAAGTACACATATTTAATTATTATCAATTGTTTTAAATTGCTAATAGTCTTAACGAAATATGGTCTCGTGACTTGTGGTTGTTGTCAGTCCTCGTGATTGGCAATAGTCTTAATGAGTTCACGGTCTTTTGACCATCAGCATGAAAATCAATGTTTTGAAATCTAAATTAAATGTCTATGTATATTTATTTAAGCTTCTTCACAATTGTTGTCCAATTGTTGAAGGTTTTTAGAAATGATTATGTTATCCATGTTATAAATGTCATAAACTGTTTTATATACTTGTTGAGCCATTAGTTGCTCACACTTGTCAAAAATAAACTTTTTCAGCTAAGCTCAAGTCTTCCGACGATTCTAAAAATGATAAAGGTAAAGAAAAAGCGAAGGAAAACTGTGTTCAGTTGGTTTACAATATACTGTAAACCTTTTGTATTACTATTATATTTTGCATTTAAAGGTTAGTTAACATGTGATAGACTATGATTTGTACTAACAGCATTGTAATAAATGTTGATATTAATGAAGAATGGGTTGATAGATGTGTTATGCATGTTGTACCATGAACACTAAACCCGAAGTTCAAGGACCCCGGATTTGGGGGTGATAGTTATTACTTTGAAAATATCATTTTTACTCTTACAACCTTATCTGCCTAAGAAAATATTAAAGCAACTAGACAGGGCCGACCTTATAGTATAAAGAAAAAAGCTTGGGCTTTAGGCCCATTTTAAGGAAGACCCCAAATTTTTGAACACTATAAATAACCCATATAAAAAAGGTCGTATAAAAATATAAGCCCAATTCTTTAGGGCCCATAGTCAAATCTAAATATTAAATACATAAAAAAATAACAGTATAAAAAAAATCTCATTTAAATAAAAAAATATTAATACCCCCCCCCCCCCCCCCCCCGGTCCTAAAATAAAAGTCCTTCATTGATTTTTGTAGTCAAATTGACTATTTTTAAAATTAACAATTAAACATATATATTTAGATTTTAAAAAAAGTAAATATTGAGATTAGTACTAAATTTTATGTAGTTTATAATGTTTATAGGTTTTTCACATATATATTAAATAATAATAAGATATATTAATTTGAAAAATGATCAATTTGACCATAAAAGTCAATGAAGAATGTATTAAACATAAGATGTCTCATTTAAAAGTATTGCTTTAGGCCTCAAATTGTCTTCAGTCACCCCTACAACCAGGCAAGTTTGCCAATATGCTGGCAACTCTAGTCTATTGATAACAAAAGGCACAAAATAAAAGCAATATGATGTATGTCATTTAAAGTCCAAAAACACATGGGAAAGATTGGCTAATTTGGACGTTTGATTTATTTTTTGTGTTGCTTTCATGAACTTATTGGGTTTAAAGTTATTTTGCTATTATTGTCTAACTAGGGTGTCTGGCATATTCTGTACTATTTAAACGTTGTTTAGGGTTATGTTTAAAGGAACTTTATTGTTATTCAGATTTATTTAGTACTATTCAATTGTTCTACAATATTTATCCTACCTTGTGTTCATCAAAAATTTTGCCAAATGAATTCTAGTAATTCTTTCGATGATAGCATGTCTTTCGTTGTGTCATTCGCCACCTCGGGTTGTAGCATGTTTTAAGAGTTGAGTTGTTCGCACATTAAACAACATGTGAGTTGTGTTTAGAAACGTGAGATATTTCAATCCATATCTAATTTTGTAGCATGTTTTAAGAGATATTGTAGCATGTTTTAAGAGTTGGGCTATTTGCGCATTACACAGTATGTGAGCTGTTTTAGAAACGTGAGACATTTCAATCCATATCTGATGTGAGCATTAGAATATTGATAGAATTTTTCTTTAAAACACGAGGACTAGGAAAAACGCACCTCTAGTGTGCACTCAAAGCCTCCAAATAATTGATGATATATTTTTGACCTAGCGTCATATATTGAAGTAGAAAAATTATTTATAACCACTTAACAAGTTAAAGACATATTATTTCTACCTAGCATGGCTCTTTTCTAGCCTTTTCTTTAATTCTTTTTCTCCCCCAAATTATGTATTGTTTGCCATAAATTTTTATGTAGTTATCAGAAGTTTCAAAATTAGTCTCTAATTTGACCCTTCGCCCCATTTTTTTTTATTATTTGTTTTACAAACCAACAATATCATATCGAATCATATTCATCTAATCTACTTATGCACACAGATAACACTTGTCTTATGCACACAGATAACGCTTGCAATGACCGAGAATTTCAAGGTAATATTTTATTTTATTTAATTAAACAAAATAATGTGAATAATTTTTTTACTAATTATTATTGATGAATTAGAGGTATACATAATTACAAGTGTATATTAAACTTATGAATGAAAAGGAAAGCCATTTAGTTTAAATTATGTAACTAACTATATGGATATTTAATTATAAATTAAATAAAGAATGACAATAAAAGCTATAGAATATAATTATTTTATTTAATTTTGAGTAATGTTAAATTATTTAACTAGTTTAAATGTTAGCCGTGATGGACTAAATTATTTATTTAGTTAAGTAACTTAATTATTATTTTAAGAAATAATATTAAATCATTAAAAGACCTTAAATTACGCCATTAATAAAAGGGGTGTAGTTGATGTGTGGGCAATTTTAATTGAGACCCAAATGACTTTTATAAACCATGCCCAAATTTAATTTTTATTCTAAGTGAAGATGTCCAAATCCTCATGTGTGACAAGTGGGTAAATTTAATTAAGCAACCAAGTTATTTTTTTTTAAAAGGTTATGGATAATTTATTAAACAATTGAACCCACGCCCAATCTTTTTGGTATTTTTGGGCGAGGGAGAGTTTAGTGGCTAATTTGTTAATAAAAATAACCAAGCCCAATGTCAATATAATTTAAAAGCCCAAGTAATTGAACAAGAGAATGATAGTAATCTTGTTGCTCTTTTATTAAAACAACAGCCCAAGGTGAGTTCCTCGTCTTTCCCAGCCATTTTCGATAACAAGGAGTTAATATTTTGGGAGTGTAGTGTAGTGCTTTGACAGCCATGGTGACTGTGAGATGACTGGAAATAGGGGCAACTGTGATGGGAATTCATAGGCCAACTAGGAAGCCATTTAGGAGGCTAAATTATGGAGAAGTAGGCTGCCATTATGGTAGCTGAGATAGGACTTTTTGGGAGTCTTGGAGGGTGGAAGATTGGCTGCCATTGTGGCAGCCTTGAATTGATGTTGGAGGGCAGCTGGGGAATGGCAGTTTGGAAGCCCAAGTGGGCAGGCAGGCCAACCCTTTTCAGCAGCTTTTAGGCGAGAGGTGATGGATGGATAGCAGTTTACTAGTCAGCTAGGAAGGGTGGTTTTGAAGTGTGAGTTGTAGCAACTCTAGGACAGCTGGGATGTAAGGTTATAGCCATGTAGGGGCTGTTGTAGAGGCTGTCATATGGTCAAGACTAGGCTTGGTATCAGTGGTAGAAGGCTAATGGTGGTGGATGGGAATATCTCTATTAGAGCATCTCTAGTAGATGGACTATCTGCTGGACTATATTTAATCCAGCATATATCCTTTAGTATTTAATTATTCCAGCATATGGACTATTTTCGCAAATTATAATATAAAAAGATTAAAAGAATCAATGAATTTTAAAAAAATTCAAACGATTATATTCTAACGGTCATATTCTAACAAATATATTTTAAAGAACAAACAACCTCTATAAATATAAGTTATATCCAGTCTCTCATATTCATTCATTTTAACTTCACTCTTATAGTCAAAAACGTTATTTTAAATATGTCTCGTCAATTCGAATTAGCTATGTTGCACATGGATGAAAAAGAAGATGAAGAAGCATATGGATAATTTTTAGGCTTAGCGACTGTTGAAGAAGAACAACAAAATGTCAATAGGCATACATCATGTCATCGTGGTTTTGTGCAAGGTCGTATTACCATTTATCGTGGTAGACATGAAGGTCATAATCGATTTTTTTGTGATTATTTTGTTGAATATCCTAAATACTCCCCCCCCCCCCCCCTCCGGTATCTATTTCAGAGAAGGTTTTGAATGCAGAGCCCACTTTTCCTCCGAATTCAAAGAGCAGTTGAAGCTTATGATTCATACGTAGTCCAAAAAATGAATGTGCAGGACAATTCGATTTATCTTATCTTCAAAAGATAACTGCGTCAATGCGGATGCTTGCTTATGGTATTTCAGTAGATTCTGTTGATGATTATGTGCGAATCGGTGAATGCACGACTATATTGAGTCTTAAAAGATTTGTAAAAGCAGTCATTGTAATTTTTGGTGATGAATATTTGAGATCCTCCAATAATGATGACATCGTTATATTGCTATTAAAAGCTGAAGAGCGTGATTTTCCTGGGATGTTGGGGAGCATCAACTGCATGCATTAGAAATGGAAGAATTATCCGGTTGCATGGCATGGTATGTATTCTGGACATGTGCATGAGCCAACAATTATTTTAGAAGCGATAACTTCATACGATCTTTGGATATGACATGCATTTTTTGGATTACCAGACTCTCATAATGATGTTAACATTTTGGAGAGATCATCTATATTCTCTGCTCTTACTAAAGGTCGTGCTCCTGTGAACTACTCAATTAATAAAAATAAGTACACAGTGAGATATTACCTTGTTGATGATATATATCCCCCATGAGCAACATTTGTTAAAACCATTTCAGTACCTCGGGGAAATAAGAGAAAACTATTTGCTAAGACTCAAGAGGCGCTTAGGAAGACTGTTACGCGAGCATTTGGGGTACTTCATGTAACAACCCCAAATCCAGGTCCCTTGAACCTTGGATCTAGTTCGCCACTGTACAACCTTTTTCATATTATTCATGACTTACAATAATATTATAATTGCTAAATAACCATTTATTTAAAACTTTACAGCATCTCTTTCTTATTCTAGAATTGCAATGTTTACAAGTTTCTAGTATGTCTCAATATCATATATGATACAAGTTTATTCTATTACAATCAATTTGATTATTTAAACACTCACGATATACATTAACTATTTCTTTAATACACAATCATTTTTACTTGTCCAATCCGGACTTATAACTATAACAATATTTTAGATTAACTAAATAATTTACTAACTTAATAACTTTAAGCTTAATAACAAAATAGAGAATAACTCCGTAATTGTCTTTCAGCATTTACATAATATCCTTATTCTAAGAATCTAGTATTTGTAGGGATTTCTTCATTCTCAGTAAGTCTAACAATTATCACATAACACATAGTTCACGTTTAAATCATGCTTCATGCTTCGTATTTTATACATGGATCGTGTTCAATCATACTTCACATTATAGTACTTCACCTTATCATGCTTCACATTATCATACTTTACGCTACTTCACATTATCATGCTTCACATTACCCTATTCATATAGATAATAGAGTTTACATATCATAAATCATTTCAATATTCACCGAACAATGACAGTTAATATTGCATCACAATGTCAACATTCATATTTAAACAATTTATAATAACTTCACATCATATTATTAAGTTAACACAAAACAAGTTCTGAAAAACTTGTTTGATAAGTTTATCCATCGTACCCTAATTTTGCGTCTTTCGTTCAACCTACAATTATGTATGAGATTGACATAATTATTAGTTATAATGACTCTTACTCAATCTCAATTTAAGACCCTAACTTCACTTTATTAACTCTTAAGATATCCGACAAACGAACTCTTGAGTTCTGGACAAATTCCTAGCCCAAAACCCAGTTTAGACATGTCAAGTACGCTTAACTACTTACGCCAATACTTTGCTTTCCTTATACGACTTTCATTTACAACATTATTCCACTGATTAGACACTAATGAACCTTATATAATGGTTTACAATACAAACATATTCATTTTACGCTTAATTCAACTTAATTTTTCATAAAAAAGCTCGACCAGGACCGACTTGAACCGACCCGACCTGGACAATAAAACACATTCTGGGAAGAATTTTTTTTTGCTGCGGTGGTAGGCCAAAACCTAAAAACCCTAATTCTAGGACTATTCAACCCTTATTCACTCCAACTGTCATAACTTCTTTATTTCAAAATATTTTTCGGTATTTTGTGAGTCCATTATTATCAGAATTTCCCCCTCTACAATTTCTCTTTAGATCACAAATTCAAATTCCAAACGAAAGTAAGCTTAAAATCGTTCACAAGGACAGAATGAAAACTAATTTCATAAATATTTGATTCTATAGGTTCAAACATGATGTTACAAGCATTATTTTGCTAGACCATTATGTTTTATGACTCTACAACATTATAATACATAACATTTAAAACCTTTACAATATAAAATAAAAAGATTAAGGTTAAGAAAGATTTTAACCTTCTAAGTGATCTTCTTCTTAGAAAGACTTTGCTAAGAATAGCTAGACAACCTCCATGCTTTCTCTTCTTGCACCTGAAATGGTTAACACTTGGGTGATTCTCTCTTATTTAGCTCTCAAGCTCTTACTTCCTCTCTATATGTATAGACAAACAAATGAAGCAAAACTTCTACTAATGAACCAAAGGCTTCTATTTATAAACCTCATAATGTTTTAGATTATTTTTTACTTTTTATGACTATTTAATTGCTAAATAAGTTTATAAATGGAGTACATTGCTGTATTTTCACAGGATCTCTCACTGTGGATGCATAGAGTATCTTGAAAATCGTAATAGAGGCTGATTTTCTCAAGGATTGCGTTCCAATCACGGATTAAGAAGAGGAAAAGTTCATAGTATTAGTCTGCATTTTCCATTATCCGGTTTATTAATTATTACTCTTGAAAACCTTACTCCAAATCTCCAATTAATATTAGGCTGACTTCGATCAAATTTTCTGACAGTCTATGATGGTACTCCAACCTGTTCACCTTTTAGTAAGACTAACTTAATAGAGCTAAATTGCTGTTGATGTGAATCTCCTGAAAGGGCCTTGCTTCACTAATGAATGTGGAGCTTCCGCTTGACACTGAACTATATTGAGCTTCACCAGTGAATAGTCAGTCTTGTTTTACTCCCTATGTCCAAAAATATGAGAGTTCTATTTAACTTTTTGACTTATAAATGCGCGTTCTAAGGTTTGCCATCATTTTCTTTACGTGTAAATCCTTTCCTTCTTCATACCACAATATGCGTAGAAAAATTCAAGAGTCATGTGTTACTGTCATTTTGGGTGAGAGGTAGTATTTTCTTAAAATGGTAAATTAATAGCTTTTATGGCTGAGTTATTGTCAGTTGCACATTTGAGTGAAGAAATAGTATTAAAAATGAATAGAGAAGAGAATGTAGTTCAGCGAGCAATTCAGAAGTGGAGCAAAATGGCTTCAATGACTCAACAACTTAACAAAACCTTTTTATCCCAAGCTAGTTGGGGAGCTTGGGTTAGGCATATTATGGGCTTAAAAATGGACTTAGGTTTTATAGACGTGTTTTGTATGTTTACTTACTAATGTTTGAGGTAGAATACGACGGCTTCGGTGTGCCATCTCTGGAAAGTAGTCGGGGTTGGGGCTACACATAATTTTAGAGAGAGAGAGATGCAATTAGCAGAGAAACAAAGTGAGACGCAAACTGAAGAATTTCCTATTTGTACTTTTGATCTACAATTTTAGAAGCTTGAAATTCAATTTGAGGAGAGAGATAATAATTTAGCCACTGTAAAAAATCTATACTCCAATTTTCAAAAGAGAAACGTTCGGATTATCTACTCGAATTTTAGGAAATATCATTAGATTTTAGCTGTTGTAATGAATATTTACTCGAATTTCGTAACCATGTTTTGTCCGCAATTAATTTTGTTGTTGGACTGATAAAAAAAAAAAAAAAAACTTGTTCTTGGTCTCACTTTAGTTAATGATTTGGGAGGAACTAAAAAAACCCATCAATGCCTAGGGCCATTAGTGGAGTAAATTTTGTTCCCAACTAAAAACCGATTGTATTAAGATTCAAATTTCATAGCCAATCACATTTGAAGTTCGAATATGAAATCAAATTGTGAAGATTATATTATAACTAAATTTAACTCTAAAAAATTCATCATGTTTTCAGATTTCTTTTTGGTTATGAAAATTATTCTTTATATCACACACACACACACACTCTTTAGTGTACCTTGATTTTGTTAAATATCATTTAAATTTCAATATTACCAAATTCACACTGTTTGTAGACAAGTTAGTAGTGGTAGGATTGTCTACAGGAATTCCTAAAATAGTACCTTAATATGACAACAATACAATTAAATTAAACTTGTCTTGAATTTTCCAAATGTAATCAGTTCTTGCCGTTTCTTGGTGTTAAATATCATTAGATTTTGTTTCTGTCTCGCATCTCCTTGCTATGGAGTTAGCTTTGTTTGTAACATCTTTTAGTTGAATAACATTTTTCTCCAATTAATATTAGTCCGACTTCCATAAGTTTTCTCCTGGTGAGGATTCCAGCTGATGATGTTACTCCAACTTGTTCACTTCTTGGCAAGAGGTATATTGGAGCTAAATTACTGCCGATGATAATCTCAAAACTATTTCTGAACAAGACTGAGCTTCACTAGTGCATAGTTATTGGAAACTGTTATTTCCACGGGGGAAATTTGATATTTTCACAAGGGCTTACGTACCATTTACTATTTATGTAGGTAAGCCTTGCAAAACTATGAAATTCTCTTTTGGAAATATCAATTCCCTAGGTAATTAGTTAGACACTCAGACTTGTTTTTGCTCTATGTATTGAGAGTCATACTTTTTAACTATTTAATGTGTATTCTGAGGTTTGCCATCATTTTCTTTGCATGTATTAACTCACCTTCTTCATACCATAATGTGTAGAAAAAGTCAAAATTCAAGTGGAATGTCATTTTGGGTGAGAGGTAGTATACTATTATTTTCTTAAAATCGTAAGTTAGTCACTTTTATGAATTTAGTATTGTCAGTTGCACTATTGACTATTGAGTGGGGAAAGAGGATATTACATAGAGAAAGACAATACAGTTTAGCAAATATAACAATAACATTCATAAGAAAAATACTTGACATGTCTTATTGTAGTAGTACAAATAGGTTCTATGTAGGTTCAACATGCATGTAAGTTGACAACAGTTTGCATTTCCAAGTCTCCCTTTTCTGTTTCTCTCTTCTGGAACTCCATATTAGTTGATGCTGTCAAGGGAACACAGAAAGAGTCACTGTTAAAGACGGTACTTCATGTATGTTCATATATGTAAATTTAGGAGCCAATTATTTTTTCCAATATTTATAATTGAATGGATATATGCAGATTATGGAAATAGGACTTACCCGTCACAGTTGGTGTTTCGGGAGATTGGAATATCCAATTTAACACCACACTTGTCAGGTAGAGCTTGGGCTGCATCATCTTTCAAGCTCGGGTAGCGATTGGCAGCTGTCTTAACGCATTTGCAGGCAGCACGCTTGTCTTCCAGGGTTGTAGTCATCCCTTTAATACCCTGCACCCCACTACAACACGGAGCCGATGGAGAGCCCCCTTGAGTGAGGTAAGGGACACACGGTGTCAAACACGCATCCACTTGACCACAGTTAATAGCTGCTTGCCCTTGTTCAACCATTAGAACAATGGCTAGCACCACAAAAACTGATATAATAACACCCTTCATATTTGAGCTAGCTTTGTGTTGGCGTTGCTTGTATGTTTTAGGGATAGCTTCTTCTCTATGGTTTGCTATGGAGGAAGCTCTCGGACAGGGTATTTATAGTACTGTTGGGGTATGGCTTAAAATAGTAACTGTTAATCTATTTTGGCTTTTTCCTTGCCTTCGTATATCACCTACTTATCTTTTGCAGCAGAAAGTGGGTGATGAGCATTTGTATCACTTTGTTCTCTCCTTGCAGTTTACCAGGTGACATCTATCACTGATTTCTCTGATAATTTATCGGTGGCAAAATGAAGTCAGGAACCTTATCGGAGAAATTTTAGTAGTTACAAAACGGATAGAAAATTTGTATGTGTATATAAATCGCTTCAAATTACAGTTACTGCTGTTATTAGAAGATGGAACGTGTCATGGTTCTGCGTTTTCATTTATAATCATTTGGAGCTACCTGTAACTTATTTTATCCGGTTACAATAATTCTATATAGCTTTTATTAGGGACTATTTGGCTATGGGCAATTTCTCTTGGACTAAGTTTGGAAATTGGACAGGGAATAAATACAAATGAAAAATAGATATATATGCACTGAGCTATTGAGAAACCTTCACCTGAGTTTTAAGCTTTTTGACATATAAGCAAAATGAACCCCGTGACCGTCTGTTGGCACTGCATGCCATTTTGTTTTCTCTTTCTAAAATGAAGCAATTTTAAGCACACGATTGTTGGCGCTTATTTTTTTGAAAATAATATTTTCATAAATAAAAATGATATTTTTCTCACATAAAAAATGAGTGGGTTCCACATTAATGTTACAAGTAAAAATGATATTTTTGTTTGATTTCTCTAACATAAAAAATGAGTAGGTCTTACATTAACATGAGAAAAATTTATGTAAAAATATCAGTTTTCTATATATATATATATATATATATATATATATATATATTTTACCAGTACTACTACTTTAAGCATTAAGAAGGTACTTTGAAAATAAAGATATGTTAGATAGATACTTTCAGTTTTGGATCAATTTGTTCGCTGACAAACATGGGGCTGGCAGATGTATTCTTGAGATTTGGGCTTAAGAATGTGAGTTGTTGGATTGCTATTCTATGTTGCTAAGTACAATTTAAGAAGCTGGGCTTGAGTTCGACCTCATTAATTAAATAACCCAAACCCATACCGTAATAATACGTTTAGAATAGATAAGATACTCTCTATTAAAAGCCCAACGTGAGGGCTTTTTGGTAATTTTGGGTCATAAACCTATAGTAAAAGGAAGATAGTTGTGGTGATGTTGGGTCACAACTTAAAGGTGAAAAAAGAGTAGTTATTGTGACTGTCAGCAACAGTTACATTTTATTCTTTAATTTTTTAACTTCCTCCCCTTTCTTCAACTCTGATATTTTTATAAATAAAAATAATAATTTTATGAGTTCTTTCTCATATAAATGTGGAATTTATTTATTATTTATGTGAGAGAAATCTCATTGAACTATCATTTTTACTTCCCTTAAAAAAATTTTAATTTCAGTAATGATTGTACACGTAGAATAGATAAATATTAAAACCTAATAATATAACCAAATATTCACACACAAAAAAAACACACACACACACACACCACAAAGAACTCAAACAAGCAACCATACACCATAAATTAAAGAGAAATAGCCTAAAATTTCAATCTCAAAACCAATTTTGGCTTAAGAGATGACCAAATTCATCAAAAGAAATCATACAATCAAACCCAAAAAAAATTCAACTTATCAGTAACTAAAGTAAGATGACTTCATTGCAAAATCGTTTTTGTTCGGTGAATATTGATATTATACGATTTAGCTTTTAGATTAATCACGCATATAAAATATGAAGAACCATCTATATAATATATCCAGATAGTAGGAGAGAAGTTCTTCTCACAAAATAAACCATTCTTATAAACTTTAATAATTTTAAACTTCTCCTGCCAATACAAAAAAGTAATAATAATAAAATATATCCAAATAATAATAATAAAACATACTTAAATCTGATAAATTTCTTTTTTTTTTATATTTATATTTTAATATTATGTAGAGTCTAAAACTAATAATATTATAACCTTTAATATTATGAGTCTATATATTAATATTAAAACACAAAATAATATATGATTATTTATATCTTTTCACAAATCTTAATGTAATATAGAAAATAAATTCAAATCCATCTATTTTTCTGTATTTTTTATAATTCAACTTAATACTAATATTAATGAGTAGAGATCAATTCAAGGATGAAGCTACATGCAACGTAGTGGGGTCAATTGACTCCACTGAAAAAAAAATTGTTTTATAATATAGGAATTTTTTTAAGTATAATATATAAATAGACCCTGCTCAAAATTTATAAATGTTCTATTATAGGGGCAAAATTTAAATTTTATAACTTTATCAATTAAATTTTAACCTCACATGACTCATATCCCCTTTTAAGAGTGCACAATAAATCGAAAAAAACCAAAAAATTGACCGAACCAAATCAAACCGTTAAAAATTCAAACAAAAAAGTATAAAACTGAAAAATCAAACATTGTAAAATCGAAAAATCGAGACTAGTTCTGTAAGACCTCAAATTTTAATAAATAGATTTAAAATTTTTCTCATAATTTTATGCTTAACAGTAAGATGTTAAATTAATAAAAATTAAAGTTAAGGATGTTATGTGCAAAATTTTTATGACGAACAATATTTGATTGGTCGGGGAATATTCGTTCTGTTGAGGAATATTCGTATGACGGTGCTGAAATATTCAGTTATGAGTGGACCCCACAACGAAATATTATCGGATGTAGAAAACGACAGCAGTAGCCTTTCTAAATAAAAATGATCAACGATATTATCACTTTTAATTATTAAAATGCCCAGTGATAAAAGTATGGTAACATATAGTATTTTACTGTAGCACATGGTATTTTACAGTAGCACATGGTATTGCATAGCAGCACACAGTATTATACAATGTTTAAATTATTGAACTGATAAAGTATTTATTGCATAATATTTCATCAATAATTGTCATTACACATCATTTTACATTATTAAATCAATAATTGTCATTACACAATATTTTACATTATTAATTGCACAGTGTTCCATATTATTGAATCAATAATTATAATAATGCACAACATCTTGCATTATTGGGCCAATAATTATTGCAGTAGTAGTCATGGATATTAAACAGTTAGACAGATTTATTATTTGAAAAGCACTGTTTGTTTAATAATTGAGATATTAAATCAATAAAATAATATGAAAATGTGTAACGCATGTAAATGTGTAACACGTGTAAGTGTGTAACATGTGTAAGTGTATAACACACGTAAATGTATAACGCGTGTAAATGTGTAACATATGGAGGTGTGAAATGCGTGTTAGTCAATAAACGGTGCAGATTAAAGTGTGAAACGTGTGTTGGTTGATGAGTTCAGATTAAAAGATGAGATTAAAATGTGTACCGTGTATGTGAAAAAGTTGGTTAGGCTCTGGCTATAAATAAGGGACTTAGCATAAAGAGTTTTATACATTACTCACTCAATCTTCTTTTTACTCTCTAGATATTTCTTAGTATAAACGTTTATTTGAGTGCATTAAAATTATCTTAAGTGTTGAATGTAAGACCCCGAATTTTATGAAATACAAAATTTAATTTTTCTTCATATATATATTTTTTTTGAAACAGTAAGTGGTTAAATCGATAAAGTTAAAAGTTAAGGATGTTATGTGCAAATTTTATTTTGTCGGACAATATTCGCTTTGTCGGGGAATATTCGTTTGGTCGGGGAATATTCGTTTGGTCCGACGGCGCCGAAATAACAAATTATTGGTGGACCCCACAACGGAATATTTGTCGGATATAGAAAACGACAGAAATAACCTTTTTAAATAAAAATAGTCAACGGAACTGTTAAAATACCGGTGATAAAAGAATAGTAGCATGCGGTAGTTATTGGTATTTTCTGTAGCACTCGGTACTCTACAGTAACACGCGGTATTGCATAGTGTCTCATATTATTGGTCTGATAATTGACACCGTAACTGTTACGCATCATTTCATCGATAATTGTCACTGCATAATATTTTATATTATCAATTCAATAATTGTTGTTACACAGTATTTTGCATTATTGATTTAATAATTGTCATTACACTGTATTTTATATCATTGAGTCAATAATTGTTGTTGCACTGTTTTTAAAATTATTGAACCTAATAATTGTCACAGTAACATATGCACAGTAATTCACATTATTGAATCAATAATTGTCATTACACAGTAACGTATGCTTTATTTTACATTATTGTTATCTCTATTATGATGTTATTTAAACAGTTGTATTTCATTAATTTATTGACTTGATATCTAAGAGCTAACTATACTGTATTTATAACAATTAGTCATAATAATTGAATTGATAAAGTTATTTGTTTATAATATAAAGTTAGGTGATTATTAGGTGATATGAAATGAATGGTGTAGATTAAAGTGTGAATTATTGTTGAATAATTGAATTGATTTGTTTATAATATAAAGTTAGGTGATTATTAGGTGATATGAAATGAATGGTGTAGATTAAAGTGTGAATTATTGTTGAATAATTAAATTGATTTGTTTATAATATAAAGTTAGGTGATTATTAGGTGATATGAAATGAATGGTGTAGATTAAAGATAATATAATATTTGAAATGGATGGTGTAGATTAAAAGATGATCTTTAAATGAATGGTTTAGATTAAATGAATGATAAGATTTTTGGCTATAAATAGAAGCCTTAACTTAAGGATTTTTCATAAACTTCCTTACTTGTTCTTTCTTTCTCTCTCTAAATACTTCTTGTGAAAGTTCTCTCTAAGTGTGCTTAAGTCATCTTGAGTATTTGTGAAGATCTATAAGTATACGTGTACTGTTCAAGTTAATCAACCTCATTTAAATCAATATCCAGTCACGTGTTGAGGTAAGGGATACCATCTTTTTCATCTTCCATTATTCAAACATACTATGGTAAGGGATTATCATTATTTGATTCTCGATAATAATATTGTTTCTTCCTTACTCATAAGACGTGCCTTTTATTTCCATGTATTAAATTGTGGGAATAACCTTACGGAGCGGATTGCCGCCTGTTGGTGAATAACCTTTCGTATTCATTCATTATTAATCTCTGAGAATAACCTTACGGAGCGGATTGCCGCCTGTTTGGTGAATAACTCTTTGTACTCAAATTCTATTAAATTGTGGGAATAACCTTACGGAGCGGATTGCCGCCTGTTGGTGAATAACCTTTCGTATTCATTCATTATTAATCTCTGAGAATAACCTTACGGAGCGGATTGCCGCCTGTTTGGTGAATAACTCTTTGTACTCAAATTCTATTAAATTGTGGGAATAACCTTACGGAGCGGATTGCCGCCTGTTGGTGAATAACCCTTTGTATTAATTTCCTTCACCTTTTGTTAATCAAACCTGCTACGGTAAGGGATATTATTTTCTTTCATACTCCTAAATCGAAATTTATTATGGAACTATTGCTTCTATAATTCCTGAAAATATTATATGTTCCATAATAGTTGAACTTCATTATTTCAACTGAACCTTCCTATTTACGTGAACCTTTCTATTGAATTGTAACCGTTATTCTGAACTGTGGATCTTGAATATCATTTTTAAATTTCACTCCACATCATGTTGACAATTTGGACATTATTTGAATCTGTACAAAGTAAACTTCCGATACTTATTGTTATCCTATTTCTTCTGTTCATCATTTATATCATTCTAATCATCCAAAAATCAAGCTGTTGTGAATATCTGTGGCCGGGGGCACAGATGTGATATATTTGTTGAACAGATGATAGGTTAAAGGCGATATAATAGGTTAAAGGCGATACATCTGTTCGGTGTCTTTTATGGCACGTGGTGAATGTTCTCTTTGGCCCGAGTGCAAAGATGAACTGTTGTTTGGTATGATTATGACCAAAGGCTGAATCTGGTATAATCATGACCGTTGGTGCTATATTGAATATCTTTGGCCCGTAGTACAAAGATGAACTGTTGATGTGCATGATTATGATCAGGAACTGTGAATTTGTATTATCTTGACTAATGATATTTCAGATGATAAAAGTTGATGATGTTTTTACAAAAAAGAGAAGCGAGCGGACATTATAGTCTGCATTATTCTTCTAATAGATTACTCATTCCGCTGCTATTATTGATCTGAACGTTGTTTAAGAATTTAACTGCAGTTTTTGATATAAACCTTGTAGTCTATTGTATTCTATCAAGAACTCAACTGTTGAAGACTAATGATAATTTATTCGTCATTATCTTAGTCATGATATTCTTTACTGGGCTATTTGAGCTCACCCTTTCTTTTGTTCCATTGTTTTTCAACAGGAGATGAAAACATAACAGGGTCTAGCCGGGGAATGGAGTGAGGGTCCAATGAATAGTTATCATAGTCTTCACGTTTTGTAAAATAGTGTGGCAATAATAGTGAAGACTTAGTTGTGTATTATTATACACTGTATTGTTGTACGTTGTGCTTTGTTGTAATAATTTTGTTGTAGTATTTTGACGACTCAAGTTTGGGCTGTGTGGGCCCAGATTTGGGGGCGTCACAGTTGGCATCAGAGCTTAGGGATATGGTCTTTAATGGAGATCTGGGGTAGAACTAGGAGGGGAGAGACGAATAGAATCAGTCACTAGTGTGTCCTACCTAAAATAGATTTTATTATCTAATGAGTCGATTTGAATGTAGGAACATGAAGTGATGAGTCAGTTTATTTGAACTAACATTTATTTTGTGACCACAGTTAAGTATGACATCTGAAAATCAAGAGGTTAACTATGGAATACCCGAAGCAAATGTAGCCGAGAATCAAGAGGCCCCAAACAATCCTCCTGCCAACTCAGGAAATAATGTTCCTGATAACATGATGAACGATGGATTCTTTAGGAATTTCATGCAGTTCATACAGAATCAAGGAAGAGGAAATCCAGTCAATAATAACGGTAGAAACGCTGGCAATTTGAGGATGGTCACTGTTAAGCAATTTAAAGAATTAGGACCACCTGAATTCCACGGGAAGCCTGACCCACTCAAAGCGGAGGCATGGCTGAAGCAGACGACAAAAATACTTGATGTCTTACAATGCGCTGATGATCAGAAGGTGCCATTTGCCACTTTTATGTTACGAGGTGAGGCGGACCATTGGTGGGAAGCGGTAAAACGTATCCAACCTTCAGCACTCGAAATGTCTTGGACAGAATTCGAAGAACTGTTTAACGAGAAGTACTTCCCAGAAAGCATCCGCCATATGAAGGAAGTGGAATTCATTAAGCTGGAGCAGGAAAACATGACAGTTTCTCAATATGAAGCTAAGTTTGCTGAACTGTCTCGTTTTGCGACTCATCTAGTAGATGACGAAGCACGAATGAGTCGAATGTTCCTGAGAGGTTTGAGACTCAAAATTCGTCAACAACTTAGTTCTCATAAATTCAGTTTATATTCAGATGTTGTAGATAGGGCTCAAAGGGTGGAGCAAACAGATGAAACATTGCAGCCAAGAGTTAATGATCAGCATAGAGAAAGGAGTGACAACAACCACAGGAACGAGAACCATCGAGGAGGTAACCAACACTTCGGTGGTAATTCCATACCAAATAACAGAAGAGGAGAATCTACTGGGAACAATTTCAAAAGAAAGAGATTCCATAATAATTATGGAAGGGCACCAGTACCAACACCAGCACCGACCCCAGTTTCAAGGGGAGAAGATCGACCACCAGTGAGATGCTATAGGTGTGGTCAGGAAGGTCACATCAGCCCAAACTGTACACTGCAGTCCAAAAAGTGCTATAGTTGTGGGAAAGAGGGTCATCTTGCGCGGTTTTGTCCTGCCACAAAATCAAGTCCAGCTGCAATGATGATACCAAAAGCTAGCGCGGATAAAGGAAAATCTGTAGTTCAAGGGAGAGCTTTTGTTGTGACATCCCAAATGGCGCGAAACTCGAACGAGGTGATAACCGGTAAGCTATTCATAAATTCTCGTGAAGTCTACGCTTTGTTAGATACTGGCTCTACCCATTCTTTTATCTCACCTGCATGTGCTCAGCGTTTAAACTTAACTCCTGAAAATTTGGACTTTGACTTATCAGTTGAAACCCCATTAGGAGAAATGACCATTACATCTACTGTCTATAAATCTTGCCTAGTTCAAATCAAAAACCTCACATTACCTGTTGACCTTATTTCTTTGGAGATGCATGAATTTGATGTGATTTTAGGAATTGATTGGTTGACTACCCATCATGCTAAAATTGATTGTTTTCATAAGATTATTAGTTTTCATATTCCTAATCAACCTGTCATGCAAATTCAAGCAACTAAACCATTGAAATCTATAACTGTTATTTCTAGCCATAAAGCCATTCGTTTATTGAAAAACGGATGTCAAGCCTTTTTAGCTCATGTCACTGATTTGAACAAAAATACGTCAAACTTGAATGATATTCCCATTGTTAATGAGTTTCCTGACGTTTTTCCTGAAGAACTTCCTGGCTTACCCCCAAACCGTGAAATTGATTTTTATATTGATCTTGAACCCGGTACCAAGCCCATTTCCAAAGCTCCCTACCGAATGGCTCCCATTGAACTTCAAGAGTTAAAAGTCCAACTACAGGAATTGTTGGATACCGGTTTCATTCGTCCGAGTGCATCACCTTGGGGTGCTCCTGTTCTATTTGTGAAGAAGAAAGACGGGAGTATGAGATTGTGCATTGACTACCGAGAATTGAACCATGTCACCATCAAGAACAGGTACCCGTTACCTCGGATTGATGACATGTTTGATCAATTGCAAGGCGCTCAACATTTCTCAAAGATTGATCTCCGTTCTGGATATCATCAGTTAAAGGTTAAAGCTGAGGACATTCCAAAGACTGCTTTCAGAACTCATTATGGGCATTATGAGTTCTTAGTCATGCCTTTTGGACTAACTAATGCTCCTGCAACTTTCATGGACATGATGAACCGGATATTCAAGGAACATTTGGATCATTTTGTGGTTGTCTTTATTGATGACATCCTCATATACTCCAAGAGTCGCGAGGATCATGAACAACACCTGAGATTGATACTACAAAAGCTCCGTGAAAACAAATTATATGCCAAGTTGAAGAAATGTGAGTTCTGGCTTGAGGAGGTCGCGTTTCTTGGGCATGTGATTTCTAGTCAAGGAATATCAGTCGATCCTGCGAAGATTGAAACGGTACTAAATTGGGAACAACCCAAAACAGTAACCGAAGTCCGAAGTTTTCTGGGTCTAGCTGGTTATTATCGGAGATTCGTAGAAGGATTTTCTCGAATCGCCACTCCATTAACGCAGCTTACTCGGAAAAGCACAAAATTCATATGGAGCGAGGAATGCGAGAAAAGTTTCCAAGAACTCAAGAAGAGACTGGTTTCAGCTCCTGTTCTGACCATACCATCAGGATCAGGAGAATTTGTTATCTACAGCGATGCTTCTGGCAAAGGTCTAGGCTGTGTCCTTATGTAACATGGAAAGGTTATAGCCTACGCCTCTCGACAACTCAAAGATTATGAGAAAAATTATCCTACTCATGATCTAGAGTTGACAGCAGTCGTTTTCGCGTTGAAGATCTGGAGACACTACTTGTACGGAGAAAAAGTGGATATCTATACGGATCATAAAAGTCTCAAGTATTTCTTCACCCAGAAGGAACTCAACATGCGACAACGACGTTGGCTTGAGCTGTTAAAGGATTATGACCACACAATCCAGTATCACCCGGGAAAGGCGAACGTTGTAGCTGACGCTTTGAGCAGAAAATCTTATGCAAGTACAAGTGCACTGCTGACAACACAAAAGTGTATTTTGTACGACTTGCAAAAGATGGAGATAGAGCTAAAGACACCAGGGACCTACTCGAAGATTGCTCACGTGCGAGTAGAACCAACTTTAATCGATAAAATTAAAGCTGCTCAAGCTACCGATCCTGAACTGATAAACATGATAAAGAAAGTACAAGAAGGTGCCATTCCCGAAGCAAGAATCGACGAGAAAGGAATACTTCGAGTCAACTCTCGACTCTGTGTTCCTAACGATCCTGAATTAAAGCATAAAATCATGATGGAGGCACACAACACGCCGTTTGCAATCCACCCAGGAGGTACCAAGATGTATCGAGATCTTCGACATACATTTTGGTGGAACAATATGAAAAGAGAGATTGCGGAGTTTATCTCAAGGTGCCTAACTTGTCAACGTGTCAAGGCAGAACATCAAGTTCCTAAAGGTCCATTACAATCACTTGAAGTTCCCGAATGGAAGTGGGAACACATCAATATGGACTTCGTGACGGGTCTTCCAAAAGTTTCTCAAGGCTTAGATGCAATTTGGGTGATCGTAGATAGATTGACCAAATCTGCTCATTTCTTGCCTATACGAGAAAACTTTTCACTTGAACGTCTTGCCGGTATGTACATAAATGAGATCGTGAGATTGCATGGCATGCCAGTTTCCATAGTTTCTGATCGAGATCCTAGATTCACTTCACACTTTTGGATCAGTCTACAAAAAGCTATGGGCACTGAACTACGTTTTAGTTCTGCATACCATCCTCAAACGGACGGACAATCGGAAAGGACGATCCAGACCCTCGAAGATCTTTTGAGACTTTGTGTATTAGACTTCAAAGGAAGTTGGGATAAGTACTTGCCGTTGGTGGAATTTTCTTACAACAACAGTTACCAAGCAAGCATAGGCATGGCTCCATTCGAGGCATTGTATGGAAGGAAGTGTCGCTCTCCAATATGTTGGAATGAGGTAGGAGAAGCAAAATTGTTGGGACCCGAGTTGGTACGCTTGACGACCGAAAAGATCCAAATGATCCGACAACGAATACAGACCGCACAAGAACGACAAAAGAGTTATGCTGATCTTCATCGGAGAGACGAAAGTTTCAACGTCGGAGATCATGTATTCTTACGTGTTTCTCCATGGAAAGGGGTTACGAGATTCGGAAAGAGAGAAAAGCTCAACCCTCGATTTATTGGCCCATTTGAAATCCTCGATCGAATAGGAACCGTAGCCTACAGACTAGCCCTACCACCAAGTATGTCTCGCATCCATAACGTTTTTCACATATCTATGTTACGTAAATATGTGAAGGACCCAAACCACGTCATTGAGTTAGAACCAGACGTTATAGCAGAGGATTTAACATACGAGGAAGTACCTGTTAAGATCCTGGATAAGAAGAAGCAGATCCTACGCTCAAAGGTTATACCTCAAGTTAAGGTTTTATGGAGGAACCAAGATACTGAGGAAATGACCTGGGAGCTAGAATCTGAGATGAAATCTAAGTATCCTTACCTCTTCGATATATCAGGTACGTCAATTTCGGGGACGAAATTTCATAAGGAGGGGAGGTTGTAAGACCCCGAATTTTATGAAATACAAAATTTAATTTTTCTTCATATATATATTTTTTTTGAAACAGTAAGTGGTTAAATCGATAAAGTTAAAAGTTAAGGATGTTATGTGCAAATTTTATTTTGTCGGACAATATTCGCTTTGTCGGGGAATATTCGTTTGGTCGGGGAATATTCATTTGGTCCGACGGCGCCGAAATAACAAATTATTGGTGGACCCCACAACGGAATATTTGTCGGATATAGAAAACGACAGAAATAACCTTTTTAAATAAAAATAGTCAACGGAACTGTTAAAATACCGGTGATAAAAGAATAGTAGCATGCGGTAGTTATTGGTATTTTCTGTAGCACTCGGTACTCTACAGTAACACGCGGTATTGCATAGTGTCTCATATTATTGGTCTGATAATTGACACCGTAACTGTTACGCATCATTTCATCGATAATTGTCACTGCATAATATTTTATATTATCAATTCAATAATTGTTGTTACACAGTATTTTGCATTATTGATTTAATAATTGTCATTACACTGTATTTTATATCATTGAGTCAATAATTGTTGTTGCACTGTTTTTAAAATTATTGAACCTAATAATTGTCACAGTAACATATGCACAGTAATTCACATTATTGAATCAATAATTGTCATTACACAGTAACGTATGCTTTATTTTACATTATTGTTATCTCTATTATGATATTATTTAAACAGTTGTATTTCATTAATTTATTGACTTGATATCTAAGAGCTAACTATACTGTATTTATAACAATTAGTCATAATAATTGAATTGATAAAGTTATTTGTTTATAATATAAAGTTAGGTGATTATTAGGTGATATGAAATGAATGGTGTAGATTAAAGTGTGAATTATTGTTGAATAATTGAATTGATTTGTTTATAATATAAAGTTAGGTGATTATTAGGTGATATGAAATGAATGGTGTAGATTAAAGTGTGAATTATTGTTGAATAATTAAATTGATTTGTTTATAATATAAAGTTAGGTGATTATTAGGTGATATGAAATGAATGGTGTAGATTAAAGATAATATAATATTTGAAATGGATGGTGTAGATTAAAAGATGATCTTTAAATGAATGGTTTAGATTAAATGAATGATAAGATTTTTGGCTATAAATAGAAGCCTTAACTTAAGGATTTTTCATAAACTTCCTTACTTGTTCTTTCTTTCTCTCTCTAAATACTTCTTGTGAAAGTTCTCTCTAAGTGTGCTTAAGTCATCTTGAGTATTTGTGAAGATCTATAAGTATACGTGTACTGTTCAAGTTAATCAACCTCATTTAAATCAATATCCAGTCACGTGTTGAGGTAAGGGATACCATCTTTTTCATCTTCCATTATTCAAACATACTATGGTAAGGGATTATCATTATTTGATTCTCGATAATAATATTGTTTCTTCCTTACTCATAAGACGTGCCTTTTATTTCCATGTATTAAATTGTGGGAATAACCTTACGGAGCGGATTGCCGCCTGTTGGTGAATAACCTTTCGTATTCATTCATTATTAATCTCTGAGAATAACCTTACGGAGCGGATTGCCGCCTGTTTGGTGAATAACTCTTTGTACTCAAATTCTATTAAATTGTGGGAATAACCTTACGGAGCGGATTGCCGCCTGTTGGTGAATAACCTTTCGTATTCATTCATTATTAATCTCTGAGAATAACCTTACGGAGCGGATTGCCGCCTGTTTGGTGAATAACTCTTTGTACTCAAATTCTATTAAATTATGGGAATAACCTTACGGAGCGGATTGCCGCCTGTTGGTGAATAACCCTTTGTATTAATTTCCTTCACCTTTTGTTAATCAAACCTGCTACGGTAAGGGATATTATTTTCTTTCATACTCCTAAATCGAAATTTATTATGGAACTATTGCTTCTATAATTCCTGAAAATATTATATGTTCCATAATAGTTGAACTTCATTATTTCAACTGAACCTTCCTATTTACGTGAACCTTTCTATTGAATTGTAACCGTTATTCTGAACTGTGGATCTTGAATATCATTTTTAAATTTCACTCCACATCATGTTGACAATTTGGACATTATTTGAATCTGTACAAAGTAAACTTCCGATACTTATTGTTATCCTATTTCTTCTGTTCATCATTTATATCATTCTAATCATCCAAAAATCAAGCTGTTGTGAATATCTGTGGCCGGGGGCACAGATGTGATATATTTGTTGAACAGATGATAGGTTAAAGGCGATATAATAGGTTAAAGGCGATACATCTGTTCGGTGTCTTTTATGGCACGTGGTGAATGTTCTCTTTGGCCCGAGTGCAAAGATGAACTGTTGTTTGGTATGATTATGACCAAAGGCTGAATCTGGTATAATCATGACCGTTGGTGCTATATTGAATATCTTTGGCCCGTAGTACAAAGATGAACTGTTGATGTGCATGATTATGATCAGGAACTGTGAATTTGTATTATCTTGACTAATGATATTTCAGATGATAAAAGTTGATGATGTTTTTACGAAAAAGAGAAGCGAGCGGACATTATAGTCTGCATTATTCTTCTAATAGATTACTCATTCCGCTGCTATTATTGATCTGAACGTTGTTTAAGAATTTAACTGCAGTTTTTGATATAAACCTTGTAGTCTATTGTATTCTATCAAGAACTCAACTGTTGAAGACTAATGATAATTTATTCGTCATTATCTTAGTCATGATATTCTTTACTAGGCTATTTGAGCTCACCCTTTCTTTTGTTCCATTGTTTTTCAACAGGAGATGAAAACATAACAGGGTCTAGCCGGGGAATGGAGTGAGGGTCCAAGGAATAGTTATCATAGTCTTCACGTTTTGTAAAATAGTGTGGCAATAATAGTGAAGACTTAGTTGTGTATTATTATACACTGTATTGTTGTACGTTGTGCTTTGTTGTAATAATTTTGTTGTAGTATTTTGATGACTCAAGTTTGGGCTGTGTGGGCCCAGATTTGGGGGCGTCACATTGAAGATCTAGAAGGATACGAGTATTGTTCAAGTTGATCAACCTCATAAAAGCTGTATTTAGTCACGAAATAAGGTAAGGGATATCATTTTCTTTCAAACTCTTAAACTTATTACGGTAAGGGATATTATTTTATTTCAAACTCTTAAAGTTATTACGGTACGGGGTATTATTCTTTTCATCATCATAAAGGGATATCATTTTCTGAATATCTGTGGCCTGGGGCACAGATGATAAATTAAAGACAATCTAAGTTAAATGCGATATAGGATAAAAACAATATAATTGTTGGGTGTCTTTGGTCGGATGACAAGGATATGTGATGAATGTTCTCTTTGACCGGAGACAAAGAAAAACTGTTGTTTGGCATGATCATGACCAGTGGTGTTTTAGATGATAAAAGTTAATGATGATTTTCTTAAAAAGAGACGCTAGTAGATATCATGATCTACTTGATTCTCTTAGTGGTGGATGTTTCACTGTAGTTGAACTTTGTTTAAGAATTTAACTGTTATTTTTTATTTAAATCTTGCTGTTTATATTACTCTATTAACAACTCAACTGCAGTTGTTGATTTAAAACTTGTTGTCTATTATATTCGATTAAGAACTCAATTGTTGAAGACTAAGAATAATTTATTTTTTTATTATCTTAGTCATGATATTCTTTATTGGGCTATTTGAGCTCAACCTTTCTTTTTTGTTCAATTGTGCAAGAAATGAGAGCGTAGCTGAGACTAGTGGGGAAGAAAGGGAAATGGAGTAGCTGTCCAAGATAGTTACTATAGTAATATTCACTGTATTGTAGAATAGTAATAATTGTGAAGACATAGTTGTGTATTATTGGGTACTGTACAGTGTATTTTAATAATTTTGTTGTAGTTTTTTGATGACTTAAATTGGGTGGTGTGGGCCCGATTTGGGGCCGTCACAACTTCGGCTGATTTCAGTTTGGCTTATCAAAAAATCGAAATCGACCAAACAATTTAAAATTATAATATAATTTATATACATTTTTAATAAATATTTATTTTAGTTATGAAACTTAAGATTTGATAAATTTAATTTAGTTATGACAATTAGTTACACAATTACATTACATGTATAATGATATACACGATTTTAAATTAAATTCGAAAACAATATTTTAAACTTAACCGTGAATGCTTAAGTTTTAATAACCAACACTTCTCTTATGTTTAAGTTTTAATAACTGACTAAACTGATTAAACCGACATATTTAATCAATAACCGAATAAACCGATAACAGATTACGGAGTAAAAATTTGGACGATTTTGATTTTCAATTTTTTATAACCGACTTAAATAGTTTAGTTATTTTTTTATCGACTAAACCGACTGTTGTGCACCCCTATCCTATCTCTATATGTATCTATCCTTATAATATTTTAAAACTAAATAATAATCTAATTTAAATTATTTTTCAAAATAATTAATTAATTATGAACAATTGTGATTAGAAAAGTCTATTATGGATGCATATGATAAAAAACTTATATATTAAACTTTTAATTTACTATTTTAAGCTGTCTTATATAAAGTTATAAAGTTCGATCCACTGAAGAGGCATATGAGTATTGTTTAGAATTTAATAAAATATTGATAAAGGAAAAATATCATTTTTATATATATAATATACACTTTAATGTAACAATATATATTATACTCCTCCCGTCTCATAATAAAAGTTCTTATTATTATTTTAGATAATCTCAAGTTAAATATCTTCTCACCTTAAATAATCTATTTTTTATAATAATTTGTCTATAATATCCTTAGTATTAATTGTCATATTTATATTCTCTATACATATTTATGGAGCATCACTAGTGATGTGCAGAAAACTATATAATTAAATGAGAATTTAAATATGAACATTTTTATCATTTTATCCTCTTTTTTAATATGCGCAAAAAATAATCAAAACTTTTATCTTGAGACAGAAAAAATAATAAACAAAAATATGTATTATATATTTTTACAATAGATTCAAAACTTAGCAATACTGTTCTTACAAAAGTATGGATTAAAAAAGTAATTACATGTCCTGAAATTTAATAATCCAAAAATAAAATAATAATAATAATAAAACTCTTATTGTTCATATAATATATATAAAAAAATAAAGAAAAATATCATAAAAGTATTATAATATTGAGTAAATATATTAATTTATAGATGTTAAAATAGATTTTATGGACATTCAATTGAATCTAAGTAGATGATTATTGACTTTAAGTTGAATTGATCCAGTGACAAAGTCAATATCATTTTTTAGTAGAGACAAAATTATTAATATGCTATAAATAATTGAGCGGGGGTTTGAGGGCAACGCCCTGACCAAATTTTTTTCCCGATACTTTTGTACTTTTGGATAATATATATATATATATAAAATATATATTATATTACAATGATAGTATAATAACTAAATTATATATATATATATATATATATATATATATATATATATATATATATATATATATATATAATGTAGTAAGAAGTGGACACAAGTACTTTAAAATTTTTATTTTTCAAAAACTTTTATAACTTTCACAAATATTTCTAGTAAATATTAATAATAATAACTGACACATCAATTAAATATTCAATGCAAAATAGATTAAAAATTTATGTCCAACGGTTAGTGTAATTTATTTATGTATTGAAGTTAATTTATTTAATTTTTTAATATAATTATCATGTATTCAAATAATTTAAAACTAAAAAAAATGTATAACAAATAAGTAATAAAAAATTATTTGTTATGAGATATCAATGTTATTATCATTATTTTAATAATTATCCTTTTATAAAACTACATATTAAAATAACTCGTGCTAGGCACGAGAAATTAAACTAGTAATATATATTTTGAAACATTATTTCCAACAAATATTTTGTATTATTTGCCTTTTTCTTTGAGTTATATTATTGCTGGTCCCTTGTCACTAATCATCAAAAGAAAATAAATATTAGAGCGTGGTCCCTTTTATATTAATAATTGATATTTTTATAAATTAATTTGATATTTACATAACATTAAATGAGATTTACTTATGAAAATATAAAATTCACTTGTAAAAATATCAATTATTATATAAAATTAATATTTTCAAAAATTAATTTAATATTTCTATAAAATCAAATAAAATTCACTTATAAAAATATTAAATTAATTTATAAAAATATCAATTCCCTTTATATATTGCTTCAATGCGTTGGGGTTAGATTTGTAGTCAAACCAAATAGGATCTTTCTTAATAGCTCAACCAGTACCAAAACCCCATTAAAATAATAACAAAAAGTATAATTAATGTAATAGAAAATTTGTAAATATTAATTATATTTAACAGGACAACCACGATAGCATATATAATATAATAAGTACTCCACCAAGAAATAATTGAGCATTTTAATATTTGATAAAAGATGTACAGTTTTCTCGTGCCATAGACTAGAGGACAAAAATATAAAAAAAATCACGAACACTTTTCTTTTCCAATCGAACCACTTTATGATGCATAGCTCCACTTTAAATCCGGAATATTGAAGAACGTAATCAGTTTTAGACAATATTGATTGTAAAAATGCAGATCTGCTTGGTCCTTATTTTTGGCATCATCATGTAATTTAATAACATAAATTAAGTAGTAGGTGTTAACTAATATATAAACCTGAATAATTCTAACTTTGTAAGTAAATATCTTTCTGATATATTTTTCCATTGGTTGTATGCATGATATTTATTGAGAGATGATTTAATTAGATATGTACGACTAATCTATTCTAAGATAATTTAAATAACTTAATCAACAGGTGGTAACCTAAATACTAGTAAAATGGTCCGAGAGAATCCACACTAGCATTAAATATCCACAAATAGTAATCTAGAAATTGATAAAAAATTATGAAATTAATAAAAAAGTGGGCACACAAACAACGAGCTTAAATTAAATAATTATGAGATGAGATCATCTTAGTGATCCTCATGTTCCCTCCTATGTATATATAATTGCACACGCCATGCATAAATGATAAACCCTCCCCATTACGCTGAACAAGAGATCTCACCAAAAGCCCTCCCTAAGAATGTGCGAAGAAATAATCTCAGATTCTGAACTCTCATCCCTTCTTCAATCCATAGAACACCATCTTTTTGATGATTCTGAATTTTGCGGTATTTTTCCAGCAATGAGCAACAATTTAAACCAAGAAAGGAGCTGCTTAAGTAATTTTCTTATCACGGAAAATAGCTTAGAGCAAATATTTGTCGTGGAATTCTCATCTGAAGAAGCTAAGGAAATCAGTCGTGTTAGGATGAGTATTTCGCTAAGCCTAATCCGGTAATTTATATTGGACCAGGCCTGATGGACCATCAGCTTAGTAGTCTTTTATGAGGACACCTTGGTCCGATAGGCTTGAGTTGGGTTCCTAAGACCACTCGGATGTTGACTACTTACTACATCTAATCCTAATTAGAGTAGGGGTCATGTATCCTAAGTGGCTTAGGATAATTACCTTCCTATTCAACTACTACTTCTTCGATGGACATTCCTATTATAACTGGTAAGTGTTAAAGTAAGTGTTATAAATATCCGGTCAACAATAGAGGTGAGGGTTACGCTATTCTACTCTACTAAATACTTGAGCCTCCATTATTGACCTATCTTGAAACATTCACTAACACTCACACCGGAGGAGTCCACCGATGGCCCAAGCCGTTAGGACTTTTGTGCAGGTATTCTTCCCGGACAGCTAGCAGGACGTGCAGACAAAATTCGAGCGTTAACATTGGCGCTAGAAGGGTGACCTTTAGTACCGCTGGGAGACGATAGCAGATAAAGAACGTCGCCTCCGGTTGATCCTCGACAAAAAGAAAGCTACGGACATCCAGAAGAAAGAGCTTGATAAGTAATATTAGGAACTGATTGAGGCTGAAAACGATCTTTTGAGCTAGAGAGGCTCGGCCTCCCGCTCAGAACATCGTGATCGACGAGACAACAGACACCCAAAACGTCGTAGGAGTGAAGTACGAGAGGGAGATAGGGAGCCAGTTCGTTACAAGTCAATCTGAACGGCAGACTTGCGGAAATGAGCCAGATCACCTTCAAAGAAAGATCGGGGAGACAGACTAAGCCATGAAAGCCATACTGGCAAATCCTCACCGAAGAAGGCTTCAGACAAATATTACGGATCCAAGAAGGCCCGGTTCTCCCTGTTCTCCAGAGAACTAGAAGAAGCCAAGATCGATCGAAGTCGCAAAGTACCCACTCTAGAGATGTATGACGGAACAGGAGAGCCTCATGACCACACCCACTCCTTCGAACAGGCCATGCACTTCCATGGCCATGATGCGGTGGCGATGTGCCACTTATTTTTATCCACCTTGAAGAAGATTGC
Organism: Hedera helix; assembly: GCA_947179155.2. Lineage (NCBI taxonomy): Eukaryota > Viridiplantae > Streptophyta > Magnoliopsida > Apiales > Araliaceae > Hedera > Hedera helix. The sequence continues at coordinate 5,959,851 of OX359272.1, forward strand.
TAGAGAGTGGGTCACCTCTCTTCCATCCGGTTCTATTAAGTCGTGGGAAGAACTACAAGAACAATTCCATACCCGCTTCGGGAGCAACAAGCGACGCCCCCAAATGATGACCTCTCGCCTACAGGTCAAGCAAAGACCGAATGAGAGTCTTCGGCAGTATGTTAAGAGGTTCCGAGAGGCAGTTTCTGAGATCAACGGGATTGACCTAAAACAGGTAATCCAATTCTTAACTATGGGATTAATGTTGATAAATCTAGCAGGTTGATCGAAGAGCTCATCTCGAGGGCCCCAGAAACTTTATCTGAGATCTACGAGAAAGTTGACAAGTTCGTTAAGTTGGAAGAGGCTCTCGCCAATCTTCGGGGTTTATCGAAAAATACAGGTGATTTTCACCAGAGAGACTCTGGAGGCGATAGTGCCGAAAAGAAATCCAACGGCAACGACAAAAAAGAAAATGACAAAAGAGAGTCCAACAGGGATTGGCAGCAAAAGAACGATCCCCCAAGGGACAGAAGGGGCAACGAAAAGGATTACACACCCCTGAATACCAGTAAAAGCAATATCGTGAAGGCGATAAAAAATGAACCTTTTTATAAGAAACCCCCGAAGATCCGAATCTTCGCAAGGTAGAAGAATGGGGACATATATTGCACCTACCATGAAGCAAAGGGGCACGATACCGAAGAGTGTTACCAGCTGAAAGACTTCTTATAAAAATAAGTTCGGCATGACAATCTGGATGAATATGTTGCCAATTCCTACAGACAGTCAGCCTTCAATCGTATTGAGCCACCTACGCCAATTACGAAAGCAAGAGGTGTGGTTGATGTCATTTTTGGAGGTTCAATCTCAGTCCTTTCTAACCGAAAGAGGAAGGCCTTCGGCAGAGAGGTTCATTAGGTGTCCGGCAAGCCATAGGACATCAAGACCGATCCCAACACCTTCTCCGATGACGATAACCCATCGGGGATGGTCACTCCTAACCAGGATGCACTGGTCATTATAGTACAGGTCAGAACTATGGACATGAAGCGGATGCTTGTTGATAATAGGAGTTCGGTCGATGTACTCTATAGCCGAGCATATAATCGCCTAGACTTGGGAGGAAGGAAGCTGGAGATCTGCAATGAGTCCCCCCTATACGGGTTTGGGAATAACCTAGTCCGTATAACAGAGACGATTGAATTGCCGGTGATCTTTGGGAGTCCCTCGAAGCAAGCATCTATTACGGTTCGTTTCTATGTGGTTCAAGTGGAAAGTAACTACAACGTCATCTTGGGAAGAACAACTTTGTCAGCACTGAAAGCAATAACCTCAATCCCACATCTAAAGATAAAATTTCCAACCAAAAATGGGATCGGGGAATCAATCGGCGATCAGGATCTTTCCCGAAGGTGTTACCCGCAAACTATTCAGACATCCATTGCCAGTGATAATCGACAGAAAACTGCAATGAAGATCGAGCTTGAACCCTTCACCTAAGGATGTACCAAGCCGATCGCAACACCAGCCGAAGACACGGTGGAGGTTCCATTATTTCAAGAGGATGATGAGAAAACTGTATAGATTGGAATTGGCCTTCAGGGAGAAACCAAGACTCGGCTGGTTGCTCTCCTCCAAGAATACTTGGACATCTTTGCATGGGTTCCAGCCGACATGCCAAGCATTGACAAGACCGTGGCCGTTCACCAGCTAAGTGTAAGCCCGAACTCGAAGCCCGTGAAACAGAAGCGAAAAAATATAGCTCCAGAGAGACAAAAGATAATTGATCAAGAAATCGATAAACTTCTGGCTGCTAACTTTATTTTTGAAATCAATTACCCAGAATGGCTCACTAAAGTGGTGCTAGTAAAAACACACAACGGGAAGTGGAGGATGTGTGTGGACTACACAGATTTAAACAAGGCGTGTCCTAAAGACTACTACTCTCTCTCGAGCATCGACCAGTTAATCGATTCTACCTCGGGACATACAGTAATGAGCTTCCTGGATGCTTTCTCGGGATACAATCAGATCGCTATTATGAAAAGTGACATCCTAAAGACCGTATTCATCACTTACCAAGCAATCTATGCCTATAAAGTTATGTCATTTGGCTTAATTAATGCGAGAGCTACATACCAATGAATGATGAATAAGGTATTCAGCAGTCAGATCGAGAGAAACATGGAAGTCTATGTTGACGACATGATCGTCCGAAGCATGCAAGAGGAAGACCATTTATCCGACCTGAAAGAATGCTTCGAGAATGTCAGATCCCACAACATGAGGGTCAATCCAACTAAATACACTTTTAGTCTCGGGTCAAGCAATTTTTTGGGATATATGGTTAGCCGAAGAGGGATAGAGGCAAATCCCAAAAAGATATCGACTATCCTGGAAATGCAGCCGCCGAAGAACTTCAAAGAAATACAACGGTTGAGGGAAGGTTGGCAGCTCTTCGTCGATTTGTGGCTCGCCTAGCGGAGAAATGTCTTCCTTTCTTCAGCACTTTGAAGGGAGCTCAAAATCAGAAGACATTTTTTTGGACTGAAGACTGCCAGGAAGCCTTTGACCAAATCAAAAGGTATATCTCTTCTCCGTAAATACTTAGTAAAGCCCTCCCCGAAAAAGATCTATAGCTATACTTGTCTGCCACATCTTTGGCAATTGGGTCAGCTTTGATAAGGGAAGATTCAGAAGGGCAAAAACCTGTCTATTACATAAGCCATGCTCTTAGGAACACAGAAACAAGATACCCAAATCTAGAGAAGTTGGCTTATACATTAGTTATCTCTAGTCGCAAAATATTTAACAATTTTAAAGATATTGTATTATTTTATACTATCATTAATAAAAAAATATTAATTTTTTATGAAAATTATCTTTTTTATTATTAGTATTATTTTACAAACGACTTTCTAGTTTTTACGCTAAGTATTTATTAAAATAAAGATATAATGAAACGTTTGCAAAAAGTGTAAGTTGTTAGCTAGGCAAGATAAATCCTTATATATTACACTACCCAATATATTTTCGTGAATTTCTTTATTCGTATATAAATAAACATGTATGAATGAACGTATTGAAAGACGCCAATTTTATTTAATTTATTAAATGAGTTATCACAAAGAGAAAGTTTCCGTCTGCAGTGAGAGAATTAAAATAGCAAAGAAAGAAAATTGGTAGGCCGGGTCAGGCTTTAGGTGAACCAGAGGCCGGCCTAAGTTGACAGGCCAGGCTAGGCCGGATCTGAGCCAAAAAAATGTAGCTTGTTCGTGGCCTCTAAACCGAGTCGAGGTTGTGCCAAGGTTGGGCCACAGGCCATTTGTGCACAACTAGTATAGCGTAGGCTTAAGTTGTTAATATATCACTAGCTAGAGGAAGAATCCAATATAGCTTAGGACCTCGTGTATTAGAATTTGGACACATCCAACATAAAATTGAAGATTTCTAAAATAGCGTAATGAAAAGAATATAAGAGTTTGGTGACTAAGTGGAATATGTGGTTAGATTATAACACTCTAACACAAACGTAAATGATTAGTTATTGTATTAATGCTAATATGATAAAAACCTAGAATTCATAATAAAGATAAAAACTCTCAAAAAGAAATTCATAAAATTGTCAAAGATTATATCTCAAAAAAATCCTAAAATAACATATTTATAGTACTAAACTACTTTCCTATGACTAATTGAAAAATATGAATAATTAAAGACTAAAGTACAATTTGTACCCCAGAGTTTGCATGTCAGATATCTGATACATCTCAAGCTTCAAAAAGTGTCTCCTTGCATTCCAACATTTCTGTTTACTTGTTAAATTACACCATCCGAACATTTTATCGGTCAAAAGTGACAGGGAGTTCATGTTAATCTATAAAAATAGAAACATTAAATGTAAAATAGTAGAAAATAAAAATTAATTAAATTAACTCCACTCAGTCCCTCTCTTTACTTATATTCATCTTCTTCATTTTAATCCTAAACCCAAAACAAATTTTTATTCTTCATCAACCCTAATTTCTAAAATTAGCACTCAAATATTAACTCATTCACTTTTCTCTTTCTCCCCCTCTCTCTCTTCACCCAATTCATCTTCACCAACCATGGTTAGCAATAATTTATTGTAGAAATGTTACACATTTCACAATAATGACACAAAATCTTACAAGAAAATACTTATAGTTTGTCAACTTAAAAAAATACCCAAACAAGCACCCACAATCACATCAAACATAAAATGCCTTCCAAGAAAAACCCTAGAAGTCGAAATGCAATAGGGCACAAAGATGAATTGAGTGAAGATAAAGATGGAGAGAGAGAGAGAGAGAGAGAGAGAGTGAATGAGTTAACATTTGGTTATTAATTTTAGAAATTAGGGTTGATGAAGAGTAACAGTTTGTTTGGTGTTAAAACGAAGAAGATGAACATGAGTGAAAAGAAGGAATGAGTGGTATTAACTTAATTATTTTTTGTTTTTTTACTTTTAATATTATTATATATTTTAAGAAGATTATTATAGATTAACTTGAACTCTCGGTCACTTTTGACCGGTAAAATATTTGGAGGGTGCATTTAACACGTAAACAGAAATGTTGGGGGTGCAAGGAGACACCTTTTGAAGTTTGAGGTGCATCAGATGTCTGACATATAAAATCTGGTATGCAAATTATACTTTAGTCATAATGTAAATCCTAAACTATATAAAATTATTAAAACTAAAGCCCAAAATATAAGCGGGCAAAAAATAAATTTAAATTACTGATTTTTTCTAAATAATAAATAAAAATACATTAAATAAACTAAAACTCTATGAAAAAAATAAAATATATGAAAATTTGAATATTTTTCGTTATTTTCCACTGCATCATACTTTCCATTCTTAGAAAATATCCGTCTTCAAATTTTAAAACAAACGAGTATCAAACACTAAGAACAAATATTCAATTTTTACGGGATCAAAACTCCATGAATTTTCTTCTCAAAAGATAATCCTGAAAATAAATGAAAGAAGACCAATACCTTCTAATTTAACTGTATGACAAATAAATTTTTAGGAATAATAGAATCAATAATTTCAGTGTCCTTGAACAACTGCATAGGAACAAGTTTTGAACCAATATATGGTGTTTGTTGTAGTATCTTCATCCTTAGACGTCACAAAAATTTTCATACTCGTTTCGATACTAGATGACATAACAAGAATTTGTGTTCCTCCAACTATACTAGCTTCAATCTCAAGTTGAGTTGTTTCCAAAACAATACTCTTTTGAGCTTCCAATATCGATTCTTCAATCTGCGGTGTACTAATGACTTTTAAAACTAATAATACGTAAACAGTTAGTACTCTACCTATTCATGACCATCAATCTTAAATTCATTCAATTCAAATTTTAGCTTTAAAGATCTCACAGTCGTATTCATGTTTGATTGGTAAGGTAGCAAACAAATTCTGTTATTTTCATAGTAAAAACTATAAATATCTTCAGAACCAAAATATTTACCATGAAAATCATCTAACCATAACCAACCTATCAAGATATGAGCTACATCCATAGGCAAAATACGACAAACCACCACAATTGTATACCTTTAAAATTTAATTGGCACAACACACCACTGTAAGACTGTGATTGAAGTATTATTGAGCCCAAAAATCTCAAAATGATAAGGAATTAGTTCGGGCTCAAGTTCAATTCTTTCATAAGTTTGGGTTAAACTATATTAAAATCACTATTTTTTTTTATCAAGAATAAGTTTACACACATTTGACTTGTAATGGACATATGTGTGGAAAGTAGATTTGAGTCGCATGTCATTCTGTGGTGCACTTTAGGAATAAAACGTTGTTTACGATGGCAAGAATATTAAAATTCAATGAATAATACAAATTTGCAGTGTATTTTCAGTACGTATAAAACATTGGGGTTTAGTATGCAAGTATTTGAAATTTAAGGGTTGAAGAAATAATCATAGAGAAACTAAGAGCGATCTAATTGAACTTTGCCAAAATTAAATCAAAACCAACTTTTTTCCATGCCTGCTGGTAGTACGTAGATTAAAGTTCCAACAAAGGCGGGTTGAAGATTTACAGTGACTCGCTGCGACACGATGAATTGTAAGGGATTTTTTTCTTCTTCTTCTTCTTCTTCTTTTTCTTTTTAAAGGTATAAATGAAAATTATGCGTGGTCTCAGTATGGAAGTTACGCAATCTTTAGTTCTAGCTAGGATTCAGTTTTTACCAAAATTTAAAAAATTCTCGAGATAACACACGAGGTTTAATTAGTTATCACCTTATTCTAATACAATTATCCAGACTCTAATACCAATTGACGCAACGAAATATATGGTTAAATTATAATGCTCTAACAAACGTTAATGGTTAGTTATTATACTAACGCTAACATGATAAAAACCTTTAATCTACAAGGAAGATAAAAACTCTCAAAGAGAAATTCATAAAATTGTCAAAGATAGTATATCAAAAAATCTTATGATAACATGTTTATAGCACTAAACTACTTTCATATGACTAATTTGAAAAGGTAAATAATTAAACCCTAAAATAAATAAAACTATGAAAACTAAATCCAAAACATAAATGGACTAAATATAAATTAAGCTATTGAATTTTTCTAAATAATAAATAAAAATATATCAAATAAACTAAAACTCCATGAAGAATAAAATATATAAAAACTCGAATCTTTTTGTCATTATATTCCACCGCATCATTTGTTATTGGTGATGTTGACTTCAATTGACCTAATTAATAAATAATTTCTTATGATAAAAAATAGAAAGTTAACTATTGATATTTTTATAGCAAAAATATGATACTGTAAGAGGAAATATATATTTAATGATACTTTTATAATTAGTCTAACGATAGTTAACACTTTAAAACTGTAATGACTGAAAAAAAAATTTAATATTATAAATGAGAAATGTTTATGAAATTATTTATGAAATTAATGTATGAAATTATGCAATGTGGGTGAACAATTTAATGTATATAGAAGTTATATATATTAGTTGAAAATAATAGCCAAACAAGTGATACAATTACTTAATAATGAAATGAAAGGAAAGCTAAGAGGCAATAAATTGAATATGTAATATATTTACCAAACAAGAGTTTAATGAGTTAAAAGGCCCAAGCTTGAAAAGAAAGAAAGAAATTAAAGTTGGTCAAATGGATAATTCAAGTAAAGAAAATAAAACACAACTAACAAGCCCTAATTTTGGGAGATCATGTAAGCCATGTAAAAGGGATTCAAATGGCCCAAAATAATACACAACCAAGCCCAATAAAAGTAAATTAATAAGCCCAAATTAAGCAGCCCAACTTCTAGAAGGACGTATATATATATAGGGCTAAATGTATATACACAGCTGTGTAGTGCAAAGTCGGCTATGACGACAATTTTTTTGGGCTATGACGGTTCAACCGTCGCCATAGACCAAAGATAGCCATGGCGACGGTTCCTAAAAAAACTGTCGCTTTAGCCACATGTGTACCACACATCTGTGTATATACATTTTTCCATATATATATATATATAAGGCCTAAAGTGGCCGGTTATGGATGACAAGAAAAGGACTAAAAAGTCTTCACCCAACTCCCTCAAAACCCTCAATTAAACCACATCAAATCCTATGAAAAGTGGATCTAGGTTAGTAATTAGTTTAGTTGTTAAAACCTTGATTAAGCCTAATTAAATGCAAGAATTATGCTAATAATGTGGTGCCTATGTAAAAGATGAAAATATGGGGGTTTGACCACAAGAGGAGACCAAGTAGGAAGGACTATCTTGTTATTAAGTTTTATACAAGTCTATATATATCACCACTTAGAAAATTTGGCAAGAGTTCTTTCATTTCATCAAAGCTTAGAACGAAAATTAAAGAGAGAATAGAGAGAGGAGAAGGCCACAGATTAGAGAGAAGTAGAGGAGGAGCAAGTTTTGCAAGTTTTTTTTCTAAAGGAGAAGAATGAAGAAGAAGCAAAACAAATCACACTACAAAGGTATAACATGATTCTAACCTTAAAACTTTAGAAAACTTTAGTTTAAATTATGTTTTATATGCTTGATGTGGGAGTATCGTTTGTGATGGTGGATTATTGTGGATTCGGTGATATAAGGTGGTGATTATAGTCTTTGGTTTTATGTTATATGTACAGAAAAAACAAGAAACGTATAATATGAATCAAAGCGCATAGTAGACATGACAACCCTACAAATTTTATAACCTTTGAACGGTTATTGTTTTGTGATTCGTAAGTTTTGGTTGATAAATCTACAATTTTTCTAAAAAACACAAGTGGAACAATTGAAAAATAATTTAACGGTGATTTATAGAATTTTTTCTTGTAAAACTGTCCAAACTGTGAAACGTAAACTGTCTGGAATTTCAAGCCACTGTTTTGGCTAGTTAATTTGTAAGAAAAATTGCATCCTTTTGGATTATGAAATATCTAGTGTAATGAAGTCATTGTCCAAATTGAGCTCAATCTGACTCCGAATGAGTGAGTTATGGCCAAACGAAAATTTGGATTTTTAAAATTAAAATTGGAATAACTTGAGATGTACAACTCCAAACGCCATAAAAATTTAATTGGAACTAGTTTCAGATGGCAGGAGGTTTCTGTACAAATTTCAATTTTTTTGGATAAAATCTCGAATTTTCAAAAATGTTGCAATTTTGGTCAGAAATGGTTTCATTTTAAAATAGAAAATGAAGTTTAAAAATTGAAAGAAAAATATTTTACATGTGAAATAAAATTTACTAAGCGTGGTTAGAAAGAAAAAAGTAATAAATTATTAATAAATAAAATTGAGTTAAGAAAATTAAGAAAGTTAATTAAGAATAAGTCAAAAAATTATATAATATAATTTTACCGACTAATAAGCAATAAAATGGTTAAATACAGCTATTAAGGGAAAATTGGTCATTTTTAATAATGATATAAATCAACAGTTATGTGGGGTTAAGGATTAAATAATTAATTAAGGGCGTAAGTTACAGTTAATTACCAATAAGCACTGAAATTGTTAACAATTAAATTATTTAATTAAATCTTTATGATTATTGCAAGGAGTTTGTTGGACAAGGATAATAGAGTACGTAAGGATGTTTCGTTAATGCTAGACAAGTATTTCTAAACTGAACTTGTTCTTAAAGCTCATTATCTATTATTGCATGCCATGTTTGCACTAACGTGCACTTCAATTGTCATCCAATTATGGAAATGACTTAAATTTAAGTTCGTTATGCATGAACTGTTTTAAAATGTGAGTTTATGTTATTTGTTATGCTAGTAGCCTTATTGCTCTCTTATTAAAACAACAGCCCAAAGTGAGTTCGGTTGTGTTTGATAAAATTAGTTGTTAAGATCTGAATAGTTTGGACATCTGAATAATATAGAGCGTTTGAATCAAATTGTATCTGAATAAGAAAATGTTGTTTGATAATTATTTTTTTTAAAATGTCTGAATAAACGTCTTTTACTATTTTATCCCCATGCACAAAAATATTATTAAGAAAAAAGAAAAAGAAGAAGAAGAAGATAAAGCAGCAGCTGTTGCTGCTTCTTCTCCCACCCCCATCTCCCTGACCCGCCCTCCCCCCGCCCCCGCCCTTCCCCCATCAGCGCCGCCACCGCTCCCCCCGCCGGCCCCCTCCCCCTCCCCCTCCCATCCCCCCGCCGCCCCCCGCCTCCCCCATCCCAGCTGTCCCCCTCCTCCTCCCCCATCCCCCCGACCCCTGCCTCCCCCATCCCTGCCGTCCCCGTCCTCCTCTTCCCCCTTCCCCGGCACCCCCTTCCCCCTTCCCAGATCTGGCGTGGTGTGGTGTTTACCGGCGAAAGCAACGAAGGGGATAAAAGAGGAATTTTGTAAAATTAAAGAGGCTATTTTTGTCCAAAAAAAATATAAATTCGGTCAGATGTGCCTCTGGATGATTAAGCATCATATTTGTCTCTTACCGATTAAGAGGCAATAAGAGGTAACAAGAAAATTACCAAACAAGTTTAGCCTCTGACCGATTAAAAGCCACCTCTATTAAGAGGCATTCAGAGCTAATCAAACACACCCTTCCTCTTCTTTCCCAACCATTTTTGGCTGCAAGGAGTTGATATTTTGGGAGTGTAGTGCAGTGCTTTGACAGCCATGGTGACTGTGAGATGACTGAAAATAGGGGCAGCTGTGATGGGAATTCATAAGCCAACTAGGAAGCCATTTAGGAGGCTAAATTATGGAGAAGTAGGCTGCCATTATGGTAGCTGAGATAAGACTTTTTGGGAGTCTTGGAGGGTGGAAGATTGGCTGCCATTGTGGCAGCCTTGAATTGATGTTGGAGGGCAGCTGGGGGATGGCAGTTTGGCAGCCCAAGTGGGCACGCAGGGCAACTCCAAACGCCACAAAATCTTAATTGGAACTAGTTTCAGATGACATGAGGTTTCTATACAAATTTCAATTTTTTTGGATAAAATCTTGAATTTTCAAAAATGTTGCAATTTTGGTCAGAAATGGCTTCATTTTAAAATAGAAAATGAAGTTGAAAAATTGAAAGAAAAATATTTTACATGTGAAATAAAATTTAATAAGCGTGGTTAGAAAGAAAATAGTAATAAATTAATTAAGTAATTTTAATAAATAAAATTGAGTTAAGAAAATTAAGAAAGTTAATTAAGAATAAGTCAAAAAATTATATAATATAATTTTACCGACTAATAAGTGATAAAATGGTTAAATACAACTATTAAGGGAAAATTGGTCATTTTTAATAATGATATAAATCAACAGTTATGTGGGGTTAAGGATTAAATAATTAATTAAGGGCGTAAGTTACCGTTAATTACCAATAAGACACTGAAATTGTTAACAATTAAATTATTTAATTAAATCTTTATGATTATTGTAAGGAGTTTGTTGGACGAGGATAATAGAGTATGTAAGGACGTTTTGTTAATGCTAGACAAGTATTTCTAACCTGAACTTGTTCTTAAAGCTCATTATCTATTATTGCATGCCATGTTTGCACTGACGTGCACTTCAATTGTCATCCAATTATGGAACTGACTTAAAGTTAAGTTCGTTATGCATGAACTGTTTTAAAATGTGAGTTTATGTCATTTGTTATGCTAGACCAATATTGCCATGATATTCATAATTCAATTAATTTTTAAAGCTAAACTAAACCATATTGTACTAGTGTTGTATCTTATGTTGAAAGCTGAAGTGAACAATCCTCATAGTAGGGGATAAAATTACAGTTATGATATAATTCCTATATGACGTGGTTGCGTAGTTAGATATTTATATTATGCATAATTTAATATACGATAGACTGATCTCCTAAAGTACACATATTTAATTATTATCAATTGTTTTAAATTGCTAATAGTCTTAACGAAATATGGTCTCGTGACTTGTGGTTGTTGTCAGTCCTCGTGATTGGCAATAGTCTTAATGAGTTCACGGTCTTTTGACCATCAGCATGAAAATCAATGTTTTGAAATCTAAATTAAATGTCTATGTATATTTATTTAAGCTTCTTCACAATTGTTGTCCAATTGTTGAAGGTTTTTAGAAATGATTATGTTATCCATGTTATAAATGTCATAAACTGTTTTATATACTTGTTGAGCCATTAGTTGCTCACACTTGTCAAAAATAAACTTTTTCAGCTAAGCTCAAGTCTTCCGACGATTCTAAAAATGAGAAAGGTAAAGAAAAAGCGAAGGAAAACTGTGTTCAGTTGGTTTACAATATACTGTAAACCTTTTGTATTACTATTATATTTTGAATTTAAAAGTTAGTTAACATGTGATAGACTATGATTTGTACTAAGAGCATTGTAATAAATGTTGATATTAATGAAGAATGGGTTGATAAATGTGTTATGCATGTTGTACCATGAACACTAAACCCGAAGTTCAAGGACCCCGGATTTGGGGGTGATAGTTATTACTTTGAAAATATCATTTTTACTCTTACAACCTTATCTGCCTAAGAAAATATTAAAGCAACTAGACAGGGCTGACCTTATAGTATAAAGAAAAAAACTTGGGCTTTAGGCCCATTTTAAGGAAGGCCCCAAATTTTTGAACACTATAAATAACCCATATAAAAAAGGTCGTATAAAAATATAAGCCCAATCAATTCTTTAGGGCCCATAGTCAAATCTAAATATTAAATACATAAAAAAAATAACAGTATAAAAAAAATCTCATTTAAATAAAAAATATTAATACCCCCTCCGTCCCAAAATAAAAGTCCTTCATTGATTTTTGTAGTCAAATTGATTATTTTTAAAATTAACAATTAAACATATATATTTAGATTTTAAAAAAAGTAAATATTGAGATTAGTACTAAATTTTATGTAGTTTATAATGTTTATAGATTTTTCACATATATATTAAATAATAATAAGATATATTAATTTGAAAAATGATCAATTTGACCATAAAAGTCAATGAAGGATGTATTAAACATAAGATGCCTCATTTAAAAGTATTGCTTTAGGCCTCAAATTATCTTGAGTCACCCTTACAACCAGGCAAGTTTGCCAAGATGCTGGCAGCTCTAGTCTATTGATAACAAAAGGCACAAAATAAAAGCAATATGATGTATGTCATTTAAAGTCCAAAAACACATGGGAAAGATTGGCTAATTTGGACGTTTGATTTATTTTTTGTGTTGCTTTCATGAACTTATTGGGTTTAAAGTTATTTTGCTATTATTGTCTAACTAGGGTGTCTGGCATATTCTGTACTATTTAAACGTTGTTTAGGGTTATGTTTAAAGGAACTTTATTGTTATTCAGATTTATTTAGTACAATTCAATTGTTCTACAATATTTATCCTACCTTGTGTTCATCAAAAATTTTGCCAAATGAATTCTAGTAATTCTTTCGATGATAGCATGTCTTTCGTTGTGTCATTCGCCACCTCGGGTTGTAGCATGTTTTAAGAGTTGAGTTGTTCGCACATTAAACAACATGTGAGTTGTGTTTAGAAACGTGAGATATTTCAATCCATATCTAATTTTGTAGCATGTTTTAAGAGATATTGTAGCATGTTTTAAGAGTTGGGCTATTTGCGCATTACACAGTATGTGAGCTGTTTTAGAAACGTGAGACATTTCAATCCATATCTGATGTGAGCATTAGAATATTGATAGAATTTTTCTTTAAAACACGAGGACTAGGAAAAACGCACCTCTAGTGTGCACTCAAAGCCTCCAAATAATTGATGATATATTTTTGACCTAGCGTCATATATTGAAGTAGAAAAATTATTTATAACCACTTAACAAGTTAAAGACATATTATTTCTACCTAGCATGGCTCTTTTCTAGCCTTTTCTTTAATTCTTTTTCTCCCCCAAATTATGTATTGTTTGCCATAAATTTTTATGTAGTTATCAGAAGTTTCAAAATTAGTCTCTAATTTGACCCTTCGCCCCATTTTTTTTTATTATTTGTTTTACAAACCAACAATATCATATCGAATCATATTCATCTAATCTACTTATGCACACAGATAACACTTGTCTTATGCATACATATAACGCTTGCAATGACCGAGAATTTCAAGGTAATATTTTATTTAATTAAACAAAATAATGTGAATAATTTTTTTACTAATTATTATTGATGAATTAGAGGTATACATAATTACAAGTGTATATTAAACTTATGAATGAAAAGGAAAGCCATTTAGTTTAAATTATGTAACTAACTATATGGATATTTAATTATAAATTAAATAAAGAATGACAATAAAAGCTATAGAATATAATTATTTTATTTAATTTTGAGTAATGTTAAATTATTTAACTAGTTTAAATGTTAGCCGTGATGGACTAAATTATTTATTTAGTTAAGTAAGTAACTTAATTATTATTTTGAGAAATAATATTAAATCATTAAAAGACCTTAAATTACGCCATTAATAAAAGGGGTGTAGTTGATGTGTGGGCAATTTTAATTGAGACCCAAATGATTTTTATAAACCATGCCCAAATTTAATTTTTATTCTAAGTGAAGATGTCCAAATCCTCATGTGTGACAAGTGGGTAAATTTAATTAAGCAACCAAGTTATTTTTTTTTCAAAGGTTATGGATAATTTATTAAACAATTGAACCCACGCCCAATCTTTTTGGTATTTTTGGGCGAGGGAGAGTTTAGTGGCTAATTTGTTAATAAAAATAACCAAGCCCAATGTCAATATAATTTAAAAGCCCAAGTAATTGAACAAGAGAATGATAGTAATCTTGTTGCCCTTTTATTAAAACAACAGCCCAAAGTGAGTTCCTCTTCTTTCCCAGCCATTTTCGACAACAAGGAGTTAATATTTTGGGAGTGTAGTGCAGTGCTTTGACAACCATGGTGACTGTAAGATGACTGGAAATAGGGGCAACTGTGATGGGAATTCATAGGCCAACTAGGAAGCCATTTAGGAGGCTAAATTATGGAGAAGTAGGCTGCCATTATGGTAGCTGAGATAGGACTTTTTGGGAGTCTTGGAGGGTGGAAGATTGGCTGCCATTGTGGCAGCCTTGAATTGATGTTGAAGGGCAGCTGGGGAATGGCAGTTTGGAAGCCCAAGTGGGCAGGCAGGCCAACCCTTTTCAGCAGCCTTTAGGCGAGAGGTGATGGATGGATAGCAGTTTACTAGTCAGCTAGGAAGGGTGGTTTTGAAGTGTGAGTTGTAGCAACTCTAGGATATCCAAAAAATATTACCTTGTTTCTTTAACAAGGTAATATCCCACAATATACATTAACTATTTCTTTAATACACAATCATTTTTACTTGTCCAATCCGGACTCATAACTATAACAATATTTTAGATTAACTAAATAATTTACTAACTTAATAACTTTAAGCTTAATAACAAAATAGAGAATAACTCCGTAATTGTCTTTCAGCATTTACATAATATCCTTATTCTAAGAATCCAGTATTTGTAGGGATTTCTTCATTCTCAGTAAGTCTAACAATTATCACATAACACATAGTTCACATTTAAATCATGCTTCATGCTTCGTATTTTATACATGGATCGTGTTCAATCATACTTCACATTATAGTACTTCACCTTATCATGCTTCACATTATCATACTTTACGCTACTTCACATTATCATGCTTCACATTATCCTATTCATATAGATAATAAAGTTTATATATCATAAATCAGTTCAATATTCACCGAACAATGACAGTTAATATTGCATCACAATGTCAACATTCATATTTAAACAATTTATAATAACTTCACATCATATTATTAAGTTAACACAAAACAAGTTCTGAAAAACTTGCTTGATAAGTTTATCCATCTTACCCTAATTTTGCGTCTTTCGTTCAACCTACAATTATGTATGAGATTGACATAATCATTAGTTATAATGACTCTTACTCAGTCTCAATTTAAGACCCTAACTTCAATTTATTAACTCTTAAGATATCCGACAAACGAACTCTTGAGTTCTGGACAAATTCCTTGTCCAAAACCCAGTTTGGACATGTCAAGTACGCTTAACTACTTACGCCAATACTTTGCTTTCCTCATACGACTTTCATTTACAACATTATTCCACTGATTAGACACTAATGAACCTTATATAATGGTTTACAATACAAACATATTTATTTTACGCTTAATTCAACTTAATTTTTCATAAGAAAACTCGACCAGGACCGACTTGAACCGACCCGACCCGGACAATAAAACACATTCTGGGAAGAATTTTTTTTTGCTGCGGTGGTAGGCCAAAACCCAAAAACCCTAATTCTAGGACTGTTCGGCCCTTATTCACTCCAACTGTCATAACTTCTTCATTTCAAAATATTTTTCGGTGTTTTGTGAGTCCATTATTATCAGAATTTCCCCCTCTACAATTTCTCTTTAGATCACAAATTCAAATTCCAAACGAAAGTAAGCTTAAAATCGTTCACAATGACAGAATGAAAACTAATTTCATAAATCTTTGATTCTATAGGTTCAAACATGATGTTACAAGTATTATTTTGCTAGATCATCATGTTTTATGACTCTACAACATTATAATACATAACATTTAAAACCTTTACAATATAAAATAAAAAGATTAAGGTTAAGAAAGCTTTTAACCTTCTAAGTGATCTTCTTCTTAGAAAGACTTTGCTAAGAATAGCTAGACAACCTCCATGCTTTCTCTTCTTGCACCTGAAATGGTTAACACTTGGGTGATTCTCTCTTATTTAGCACTCAAGCTCTTACTTCCTCTCTATATGTATAGACAAACAAATGAAGCAAAACTTCTACTAACGAACCAAAGGCTTCTATTTATAAACCTCTAAATGTTTTAGATTATTTTTTACTTTTTATGACTATTTAATTGCTAAATAAGTTGTCTATAAATGGAGTACATTGCTGTATTTTCACAGGATCTCTCACTGTGGATGCATAGAGTATCTTGAAAATCGTAATAGAGGCTGATTTTCTCAAGGATTGCGTTCCAATCACGGATTAAGAAGAGGAAAAGTTCATAGTATTAGTCTGCATTTTCCATTATCCGGTTTATTAATTATTACTCTTGAAAACCTTACTCCAAATCTCCAATTAATATTAGGCTGACTTCGATCAAATTTTCTGACAGTCTATGATGGTACTCCAACCTGTTCACCTTTTAGTAAGACTAACTTAATAGAGCTAAATTGCTGTTGATGTGAATCTCCTGAAAGGGCCTTGCTTCACTAATGAATGTGGAGCTTCTGCTTGACACTGAACTATATTGAGCTTCACCAGTGAATAGTCAGTCTTGTTTTACTCCCTATGTCCAAAAATATGAGAGTTCTATTTAACTTTTTGACTTATAAATGCGCGTTATAAGGTTTGCCATCATTTTCTTTACGTGTAAATCCTTTCCTTCTTCATACCACAATATGCGTAGAAAAATTCAAGAGTCATGTGTTTGTAACACCCCCTTCCCGAACTGGAAAGAGAGGTTACGCACAGAACATAACAGAACTAATAAATTGGAATCAAAAGCTTGAATATGAAACCGAATAGTCTAAATAGATAATTGTCAACTGGCTCAAACACGGTCTGAATATTACAACAATACTAGAAACTAAAATATTAAGCCCTAAACAAAATATCTAAACTATTTACATAAAAGGAAGCTCTCTTCACACATGCCCTTGCTCCCCCTGATTACCTGCCGGAAGAAAAACACAGCATGAGCCAAATGCCCAGTACGAATATAGAGTGCAAGAAAATAAGAACTAAAATGAATAACAAAACCAACTGAACTGAACTAATCTGAATAACATAATAGGCTGAATCAAATGGCTGGGGTGATTTCATACCGAGCTCAGAACAAAACAGAACAGAAATATACATCAGACTGCGCAATCCAGATGTATGCAAAATTGGAAGGTGTGTGGCACAAACAACACCAAACCGCAGAACAAAACAGAAAACTAGGGTCGACCCATACGCCTCCCACAACAAAACACCAATTGGCCAACTCCCATCGGAGCACACAAAATGGAGACGCCGTGGACTAATCACACTGCCACGGAAGTGTCATGCCTCGGTGCCAAGAGGACATGCCTGTGGTACCCCCACAGGTGGTTATAGCTCAGGTATACCCTACGGTATATTCTAACAAAAATATTATGTCACATTATATGCGACACAATACAAACAAAAGGGGTTCTAATACGCACATGCTAAACTAAAACGAATCGACACAAAACCCTCAAAATATATTAGCTTGTACGTTTCTACAAAATCAAAATAAATACTAGACATGCTCTCTAAGTCCAAAGAGTACAAGTTATGAATTTTCGAATATCTAGAACCAAACAATTATATCATAAGCATTTGACTATGAATAATATATCGAAATAATATCTGAATTCTAATTGAGAGACAAAACAAATAAATTAAAATCAAAGGAATATTGCTG
This sequence comes from Hedera helix, assembly GCA_947179155.2. NCBI lineage: Eukaryota > Viridiplantae > Streptophyta > Magnoliopsida > Apiales > Araliaceae > Hedera > Hedera helix. Next base: position 5,977,809 of record OX359272.1, read on the forward strand.
AAGGAGTACGGAATCCGTACCTGGAATAAGCGATGTAATACCCACAATTATAATTGCAATTTGTTAGACTTACCCAATTCAATCTATTCACAAAAATAACACATTTTTATTGAGTACTATAATTAATTAAGTTTTACATCTCTTTGACGAATCTGAAATCATTTCATTTTACCAAAAATATTCTGAGCATGGTAATACATAGTATAAAATATATTAATAATTAACATATTTCTTGTTCCCTCCAAAATACATATAAGTGTATTTACAAAAATATTCATTCTATTTTTAATTCTACTATAAACAAATATATTATGTCAAAACTCTAACGTTACAAAAATAATAATTTATTATCCCAAAAAGCTAATTACTAACAAAGATATACCAAAAATATATATACTACTAAATTAAATAACATACAAAAATTAAAGTTACAAATAACAAATAATAATAATAAAGCAAAACTAACAAACTAAATAACTAAAGCTACAAAATAATACTACTAATGCAAAACTAAACAATTAAGGCTACAAATAATAATAATGCAAAACTAACAAATTAACTAAATAATTAAAGCTACAACATAAAAATAATAATGCAGAAAATAAATACACAAGAAAATAAAAAAAAACATACCCGAAATTACGAAGAGATCCACTGTCTCCAAAGAAAACCAAAAAAAATTTGGGCTTATATCAATACCCAAAATCCAAACAAGGAAATTAAATATTTAACTAGGGAGGTTCTTACTTAAAATACCCTCACACAAAAAAGTCCTTTCTCACAATGGGAGGTCTTTTTTGTTAGTGTATTAAAAGGAGAGGGGTAAAGTCATATTTATAGGCTAAGGAAGGGAAGGAACTTTTGAGAAGAGGCGATGTGGGACTATTGAAAGAAAGATAGAAAAAGAAAGGCGGGTATTACAGTGTTACTGTCATTTTGGGTGAGAGGTAGTATTTTCTTAAAATGGTAAATTAATAGCTTTTATGGCTGAGTTATTGTCAGTTGCACATTTGAGTGAAGAAATAGTATTAAAAATGAATAGAGAAAAGAATGTAGTTCAGCGAGCAATTCAGAAGTGGAGCAAAATTAGAAATTCTTATCATACAAATTATGGGCTTCAATGACTCAACAACTTAACAAAACCTTTTTATCCCAAGCTAGTTGGGGACCTTGGGTTAGGCATATTATGGGCTTAAAAATGGACTTAGGTTTTATAGACGTGTTTTGTATGTTTACTTACTAATGTTTGAGGTAGAATACGACGGTTTCGGTGTGCCATCTCTGGAAAGTAGTCGGGGTTGGGGTTACACATAATTTTAGAGAGAGAGAGATGCAATTAGCAGAGAAACAAAGTGATACGCAAACTGAAGAATTTCCTATTTGTACTTTTGATCTACAATTTTAGAAGCTTGAAATTCAATTTGAGGAGAGAGAGATAATAATTTAGCCACTGTAAAAAATCTATACTCCAATTTTCACAAGAGAAACGTTCGGATTATCTTTTGAGATAAGGTTAGGAGAAAATATTTTAGCTGTTGTAATGAATATTTACTCGAATTTCGTAACCATGTTTTGTCCGCAATTAATTTTGTTGTTGGACTTATAAAAAAAAAAAAACTTGTTGGTCTCACTTTAGTTCATGATTTGGGAGGAACAAAAAAAACCCATCAATGCCTAGGGCCATTAGTGGAGTAAATTTTGTTCCCAACTAAAATCCGATTGTATTAAGATTCAAATTTCATAGCCAATCATATTTGAAGTTCGAATATGAAATCAAATTGTGAAGCTTATATTATAACTAAATTTAAATCTAAAAAATTCATCATTGTTTTCAGATTTCTTTTTGGTTATGAAAATTATTCTTTATATCACACACACACTAGTTAGTGTACCTTGATTTTGTTAAATATCATTTAAATTTTGTGAGCTCATGTATAAAATTAGGGTTTATATTTGACCTAAATAATTAAATGAATAAGACAAACAATAAATGAACGAGACCTGAGAGGGGCCCTCATGAGTCCCGAGGCAGAAGGCTTATAGGGGCAACTCAGTTTGGGAATTGATTGAGGGATTGGATTGGTGGCTAGAAGAATTGGACGATTTGGGCATTATCCGGGTAATCAGGAATATTCTAGAAATTTTCCTATTACTAAGGGTATTTCTGGAATTCTCCCCAAAGTCACATGCCTGGCACATGACCCTAAGCCAGGAACTCTATAAATAGCTCCCCTCATTTCATGAGGAAGGGGACTTTTGGTACCTTGAAGGAGCCTTGACCACTTGGAGGATTCTCTCTCTGAAAGCAAGGGAGCTCGAAGGATTCTCTGGAGGTGCGAACGACATTGAATCAAGTTTTGGCTTGGGACACTTGTGACTACACTTGGACCCCTGAGCCTAACTTGGATTCATTGGAGATCCCCAAACACTGGACACGGCTCTTGGACACTAGCGACTACGCTAGGACCCCGAGAGTTCTGTCACGTGTTACTCGGATAGTTGCTCACCGGTTCTTCTCCCCTCTCCAATCCATTGATCGATTCCGTACTCTTCGCGAATTTCTCGCCTCCACCATTATTACGAACCCTAACCCTAGCAAGGTACAAGATTTCCTTGTTTACATTCTTTTGGCGACTCTGCTGGGGAGGTGAGAATTTGTGAGGGGTATGCCCACGACTCGGAGTGGGAGAGCCACAGGAAGAGTTTCGCCGACAGTAAGTATTACTTCACCAGAGTTTGCAGAAAGGCGGGTGGACCTTGATCAACCGATTGTTGAGGAAGCATCAGATAGTAGTTTTGCTTCTCCGATGGCTGAACAAAGACAGACTAATAATGCACAAGGAAACAGCAGAAGGCCAGGCGAGGAAGCTATTGGAGAACAGATGGTGGCTATAAATGTACAGATGGAGATGTTGAAAGCGCTGAAGGAGGCGCGAGAAGGTCAGGGAATGATGATGAATATGATGCTGGACATGCAAAGGCAGCAGGAAGAGATGACTAGTTTTCGCCAACAGATAATGCAAGTTCCGGCCTTTAAAACTATATTCCCAGGAAGTTCACAGCAGTAGCCGCATGTAGAAGAGGATGAGAGTAATAAGAACCAACAAAACGTGTCTCCTGTAGTAGAAACCCAACAAATACCGGTGATAAACTTGGAGCCCCAAAATAGTGGCGAGGGACTACAGAGAAGGGCAGAAGCCAGTCCCACCCAACAACCGATTGTACCAATCAACCCACAAGTACAGATACCTACCATCTCGATGCGTAACCAACAACATAACCAACAACCAATTTTGCAGGACGCAAGTGTGTATCAGCACGTATCTATCCCACCAACACCTCAGATGAACCAGTATGCAACGATATCCCAAAAGGCTCCAGGGACCAGTCAGTATATGACAAAGGAGGACATGATGGATTTAATCAGCCAAATGAAACGGCAGTCGACAAGGCCTGCAGAACTAGATTTCACCCCACCATATCCAGCACACGTGAGAAGGCAGTCATACCCTGCGGGGTACATTGAACACCCACCACAATTTCCCAAGTACAATGGAGAGAAAGGGAATGCGAGGGAACATATTGCACGATTTGTGGAGTAGATGTCCCCGTGGTTGGGAGTTGATGAAGTAAGTAACCACAATATTTTGTTGAGAGAGTTTAACAAAACGCTCATTGACGGTGCCTTCAGCTGGTATTATAATTTGGAGAAGGGGTCGGTTCGAGATTGGGATGATATGAAGTTGCAGTTCTTTAAAAAGTTCTTTTCTGTTCAAAAGCAAGTAACAATTGTAGAGTTGATGAGGATAAATCAAAAGCCGAACGAGGAGTTGTCCGACTATGTTGACAGATTTCGGGCTCATGCACAGAAGTGTGTGGAGCCAATTGAAGAAAGGAATCTCGTGAGCATATGTAACAATGGTGCTATGGATGCCTTTAAGCCCCACCTCATTACCAAGGCCTGTGATTCCTTTGCAACACTTTCATTGTTTGCACATGACTTGAGAGGAATCGAATCATTGCCCAAGAGCCACGAGACCGTTCTGTGGAAGGGCAAACGGACAACTACTATGGCTTTAGCAGATTCTCAGCTAAAGCCACAGGGGGGCAAGAGGGAAAGAAGTGACAAGAATATAGATTTGACAGAGCCGGAAGCCATCACTTGCAGTGATGAGGCATTTAAAATTTTATATAAGCAATGGGTAGAAAACGGAGTAGTAAATCCTCTAAGACCCAGATTCGTGGTAACCGAAGAGATGAAGAAGAGATTGGACTTCTGCGTGTATCATCAATACCCAGGACACTCCACCATGAATTGTCGCAATCTAAGGAGAATTTACCATGAAAAATTAGCGGCAGGTGAAATCGAACTAGAATAGAGAAGCAACATGTTGGATAAGCCACTGCCCTACCGAATTAGAAGATGGAAAATGTTTTCATATTTTCCTTTGTGTTTTTTTTATTATTATATAAAAACATTATATCTTGATCGTTAAATAAATACATCAAATTTCGATCTGAAAATTTTCTTTAAAAAGTTATACTTTCCACTTTAAAAGTAATGAGGCACCTGATAAATCAGCCCTCGACCCGACAAAATTATACTTTCAACTTTAAAAGTAATGAGGCACCTGATCATTCAGCCCTCAACCCGGAAAAAGTTATACTTTTCACTTTAAAAGTAATAAGGCACCTGATCAATTAGCCCTCGACCCGAAAAAGTTATACTTTCCACTTTAAAAGTAGTGAGGCACCTGATTAATCAGCCCTCGACCCGAAAAAAGTTATACTTTCCACTTTAAAAGTAGTGAGGCACCTGAATAATCAACCCTCGATTGAAAAATAATGAGGTACCTGAATAATCAGCCCTCGACCCGATAGTTAAGCTTTCAAACTTCAAAAGCGACCCGATAGTTATACTTTCAAACTTTAAAAGTGATCAAGGCACTTAATTTTAAGGCCTCAACCCAACAAGCTACATTTTATCGTCAAAAGTGGGGAATGTTATGCTTACACGTCAAAAAGAAACGAGAAAGTTACAAAGAGTTGTGGTCTAAAAGGCCATGATACATCGAATTGAAAAGGGGGCAAAGAAAAAGCATCCAAGTCAGCAATGACAATATCTTGACCTTTTGCAATGGTTGATATATTTTCCTCAAGGTCTTGAGCTACGGACTCGAACTCTTGAAGCTTGTCTTTCAACTTAGTCATGGCATCTTTAACCTCCGACGACTCATTTGAAAATAAATCATATTTATGGCAACGTGAGGCGACCTCTGAGTGTAGCCCAATGGCATAAAGGCTAGGAAAAATGAGGTTCAGCCTGGAACGAAAGGGAAATATATCTAAGCCAACCATAGTGAGGTCATCAATCCCATAACCCATCTACTACAAGTCTTCTAATTACAACGTCTGGATAACAAAACTGTGCATTTGGAGAACCAAACTGGTGAGTCAACCCAATACAACAGTTTGTAAGGAAGTACTATGAGCATTAAATCGGTCAAGAGTCTATGGGTAACGCGCTATGAGACGCTCAAGGATTTCTTGGCTGGAGGTAGCAATATGAAAACCCCTCCTAGGAACAAACTCTCCGATTGGATTGAAGGAAGCTTTGGTAGGAGATACTCTCGAAGAAGCCATGACATCCGGAGCAACATGAATTGTAGACTCTGAATCTACGAGCGGTTCCACAGGATTGTCGAGAAGACAACCAATGTCGTCCCAGGGTGAGGTGCCACAGTCTTGATGGAGTAAGTCAAAGTTGGCAGGATCTCCAAAAGCAACTTACCAAGTATCTAATTGAGAGTGTGTCGTGATAAGCCTCTCCTAAGGCATCCACTCGGTAGAATCCTTTTATGGAGGAGCGACATCATCAATATGTTATGAAGGATTCTCCCTCGAAGGAGTATGACCCTAAACCATAAGCGTCAGTATCATGGGAATCACCAATACCTTCGAGTTTATTAGGAGATGATGCTGCATGTGGATAAAAAAAAAAAAGGAACTGAACTATGCACAGCTGGAGGAGAACTGACATCAGACAAGGAGTCGTTAGCACTAAGATTGATGCTCTATTTATGAGGAGAGGAAGCTTCGCTAGTAGTCCCAACAGGTCGAGAAGGTCCACAAATGGCAAAACCCATGGCTTCATTCTTAGCACTCCTGAGAACTCCTCTGGGGGCATAATTGTCATCCTCATCCTCCTAACACTCCTGAGAACTACTATGCGGGCATGCTCGTCATCCTCCTAGCACTTTTGAGAACTCCTATGGGGGCATGATCGTCATCCTCCTCACCCTCGTCATCCTCGATCACTTGAGAAGTCTAGAACTGGTAGGCCAATTTTCTGGAAGAGCATCATCGGGAAAGGAGTATGCAAAGCGCATCATGGTTCTGATGAATGCTGAAATCCCTGCACAAATGGATACCCCGAAGGATGCTAGCATTCTCGAGCCTTTTCATGTGGTCGGGGTTCCTCAAAATCTCATTTGTCCAGTGCTGCAATCCTTGAAGCCGATGGAAGGAGTCAGACTGATAGCGAACCAGACTGTGTGGGTATTCTTGCATCCCAATGCACATGTGGGGAATACGACTTGCATTAGGATAACTATCCCAGCTTTCGTAAGCCACAACATAGAGATACAAGCCTTATTTGTGGGGGTGAGGAAAAGAGTGTCAATCATAATTTTGGACACGATCCCAGAAAAGGTCACGATATCCGAAGAATGGAAGAATTTGGTGGAAAGCGAATCAGGCTGTACACATATGCCTATATCTCAATGCACATGCGGGGAATACTACTAGCGCGAGGATAACTATCCTGACTTTCGTAAGCCGCGACATAGAGAAACAGGTCATCTTTGTCAGGACGAGGGAAGGAGTGTCATTCATAATTCTTGACGCGGTTCTAGAAAACATCATGATCTCCAAAGAAGGGAACTCTTCCCCAATACTTGAGAGGGAGGGGTGGCATGACAACTTTGGGATCTATGGAGTGGTTTTCGGAACTAGCCTGCAATAATAGGGCGCCTTGAAGAAACGTCTCTTTGACAGTAACTGACAAAAACCAAGTCTGATGCTCAATAGGTAGACTTGGTCCGGTAAAAAGATTACAGAAGCCTGAAAAGAAAAGGTACGAGTAAACAACTATTAAAAAAAATAAAATTGCAGAGAATGTAATTGCAAATAATAATAATAATAATAATAATAATAATAATGAAAAATAATAATAATAATAATAAATAAATAAATAAATAAATACCTAAAAGAAAAAAATTGAAAGAAAGAAAAGACTTTGAGGAAGAAAGATAAGAATACTATTGAATGAATAAACTCCTTGGGTTAGTCTCCTATTTATAGTATCACATGGAAGGATCTAGAAACCTTAATACTTGAAAACCTAGCAAGAATCCAAACCCTAATCGGAAAAGTAATTTACATAATTAAAAATCCTAATTCTAAAAGGAAAATTCATTACATGAAAATTAGAAATAATTATAAGGAAATAAAATCCTAAAAAATAAATAAATAAATTTCCTTGCTGCCACGTATTCGTGCATGATTTTATTTGCCAAAGATTCCAAATATATTTCTTAGCATAATTGAATTCATGCATAAATAAAGAATAAAAATAAATAATAATAATAATAATAATAATAAAAATTTGCCACGTCAATCCGTGCATGATTATTGCCAAAGATACTAAATATATCTCTTTAGCTTATTTGAATCCATGCTTCCTGTGAATTTCCTAAGGTGATATGATTTGATTAAATATTCCCCATAATTGATTAAAATTACCCCGAATATGGGTTACAATTGGACCGCCTTAATGATCCCCGTGCTTGGTGCAAATTGAACCCGGTCAACAAAATAAAATAATAATATTAATAAAATATAAAATATATATATATATATATATATATTATATTTGAAGCAAATGCATCCTAACTTTTTGTGCACGATTGTCACTTCAAGACGCGACTCACGTGCAGGGGGCAAATGTGAGCTCATGTATAAAATTAGGGTTTATATTTGACCTAAATAATTAAATGAATAAGACAAACAATAAATGAACGAGACCTGAGAGGGGCCCTCATGAGTCCCGAGACAGAAGGCTTATAGGGGAAACTCAGTTTGGGAATTAATTGAGGGATTGGATTGGTGGCTAGAAGAATTGGACGATTTGGGCATTATCCGGGTAATCAGGGATATTCTAGAAATTTTTCTATTACTAAGGGTATTTCTGGAATTCTCCCCAAAGTCACATGCCTGGCACATGACCCTAAGCCAGGAACTCTATAAATAGCTCCCCTCATTTCATGAGGAAGGGGACTTTTGGTACCTTGAAGGAGCCTTGACCACTTGGAGGATTCTCTCTCTGAAAGCAAGGGAGCTCGAAGGATTCTCTGGAGGTGCGAACGACATTGAATCAAGTTTTGGCTCGGGACACTTGTGACTACACTTGGACCCCTGAGCCTAACTTGGATTCATTGGAGATCCCCAAACACTGGACACGACTCTTGGACACTAGCGACTACGCTAGGACCCCGAGAGTTCTGCCACGTGTTACTCGGATAGTTGCTCACCGGTTCTTCTCCCCTCTCCAATCCATTAATCGATTCCGTACTCTTCGCGAATTTCTCGCCTCCACCATTATTACGAACCCTAACCCTAGCAAGGTACAAGATTTCCTTGTCTACAAATTTCAATATTACCAAATTCACACTGTTTGTAGACAGGTTAGTAGTGGTAGGATTGTCTACAGGAATTCCTAAAATAGTACCTTAATATGACAAGAATACAATTAAATTAAACTTGTCTTCAATTTTCCAAATGTAATCAGTTCTTGCCGTTTCTTGGTGTTAAATATCATTAGATTTTGTTTCTGTCTCGCATCTCCTTGCTATGGAGTTAGCTTTGTTTGTAACATCTTTTAGTTGAATAACATTTTTCTCCAGTTAATATTAGTCCGACTTCCATAAGTTTTCTCTTGGTGAGGATTCCAGCTGATGATGTTACTCCAACTTGTTCACTTCTTGGCAAGAGGTATATTGGAGCTAAATTACTGCTGATGATAATCTCAAAACTATTTCTGAACAAGACTGAGCTTCACTAGTGCATAGTTAATGGAAACTGTTATTTCCACGAGGGAAATTTGATATTTTCACAAGGGCTTACGTACCATTTACTATTTATGTAGGTAAGCCTTGCAAAACTATGAAATTCTCTTGTGGAAATATCAATTCCCTAGGTAATTAGTTAGACACTTAGACTTGTTTTTGCTCTATGTATTGAGAGTCATACTTTTTAACTATTTAATGTGTATTCTGAGGTTTGCCATCATTTTCTTTGCATGTATTACCTCACCTTCTTCATACCATAATGTGTAGAAAAAGTCAAAATTCAAGTGGAATGTCATTTTGGGTGAGAGGTAGTATACTAGTATTTTCTTAAAATGGTAAGTTAGTCACTTTTATGGATTTAGTATTGTCAGTTGCACTATTGACTATTGAGTGGGGAAAGAGGATATTAAATAGAGAAAGACAATACAGTTTAGCAAATATAACAATAACATTCATAAGAAAAATACTTGACATGTCCTATTGTAGTAGTACAAATAGGTTCTATGTAGGTTCAACATGCATGTAAGTTGACAACAGTTTGCATTTCCAAGTCTCCCTTTTCTGTTTCTCTCTTCTGGAACTCCATATTAGTTGATACTGTCAAGGGAACACAGAAAGAGTCACTGTTAAAGACGGTACTTCATGTATGTTCATATATGTAAATTTAGGAGCCAATTATTTTTTCCAATATTTATAATTGAATGGATATATGCAGATTATGGAAATAGGACTTACCCGTCACAGTTGGTGTTTCGGGAGATTGGAATATCCAATTTAACACCACACTTGTCAGGTAGAGCTTGGGCTGCATCATCTTTCAAGCTCGGGTAGCGATTGGCAGCTGTCTTAACGCATTTGCAGGCAGCACGCTTGTCTTCCAGGGTTGTAGTCATCCCTTTAATACCCTGCACCCCACTACAACACGGAGCCGATGGAGAGCCCCCTTGAGTGAGGTAAGGGACACACGGTGTCAAACACGCATCCACTTGACCACAGTTAATAGCTGCTTGCCCTTGTTCAACCATTAGAACAATGGCTAGCACCACAAAAACTGATATAATAACACCCTTCATATTTGAGCTAGCTTTGTGTTGGCGTTGCTTGTATGTTTTAGGGATAGCTTCTTCTCTATGGTTTGCTATGGTGGAAGCTCTCGGACAGGGTATTTATGGTACTGTTGGGGTATGGCTTAAAATAGTAACTGTTAATCTATTTTGGATTTTTCCTTGCCTTCATATATCACCTACATATCTTTTGCAGCAGAAAGTGGATGATGAGCATTTGTATCACTTTGTTCTCTCCTTGCAGTTTACCAGGTGACATCTATCACTGATTTTTTGATAATTTATCCGGGGCAAAATGAAGTCAGGAACCTTATCGGAGAAATTTGATTAGTTACAAAACAGAGAAAATTTATATATCTGTATATGTGTATATAAATCGCTTCAAAATTACAGTTGCTGCTATTATTAGAAGATCAAACGTGTCATGGTTCTGTGTTTTCATTTATAATCATTTGGAACTACCTGTAACTTATTTTATCTGGTTACAATAATTCTATATAGCTTTTATTAGCGACTATTTGGCTATGGGTCATTTCTCTTGGCGTAAGTTTGGAAATTGGACAGGGAATCAATACAAATGAAAAATAGATATGTATGCACACAACAGGTGGGCCTATTAGGCCTTGGCCGTTGATCAGACTGGGTCGGGCCATTGATCGGGCCGTTAACTTTTGGCATGTAGGGCAGACCGGGTTTGACGCTTGAAAAGAGGAATTGTTGAGGCCTGTATGTTAGGTCAGGCCTGACCGCTTCGATCTGATCTATTCAAAAAAAAAAATTTTAGTAATTTTAAATATTATAAAACCATCATTAAAATTTTAAACTTAATTGATGTATTAATTAAAAGTAATGTATTACAACTTACAATTTACAACTTACAAATTATAATAATAAATAAAAATATTGTACAATTTTAAAGATATTGTATTATTTTATACTATCATTAATAAAATAAAAAAAATTGAAAAGTATCTTTTATTATTATTATTATTTTACAAATGACATTCTAATTTTTACGCTAAGTATTTATTAAAATGAAAATGCAATGAAATGTCAGCAAAAAGTGTAGGTTGCTAGTTAGGCAAAGAATCTTTTTATATATTATACTACCTAATGTATTTTCATTGATTTCTTTATTTGTATATAAACAAACATGCATGAATAAATGTATTGAAAAATGTCAATTTTATATGGTTTATTAAATGAGTTGTCATAAAGAGAAAATTTTCGTCTGCAGTGAAAGAATTGAAGTAGTAAAGAAAGAAAATTGACAGGCTGGACTAGGTTTTGGGTGAACCAGATCGGACTTGTTGGCAGGCCGGGTTAAGCCATCTGAGTCAAAAAAATGTGGCCTGATTGTGGCCTCTAGGCTGGGCAGAATCGGACCAGGCCTTAACCAAGCCAGGTCGTAGACCATTTATACACCACTAACCAAGCTATTGAAAAACTGTCAATCTGAGTTTTAACCTTTTTGACATGTAAGCAAAATGAACCCCATGACCGTTTGTTGGGATAGCTCAGTTGGGAGAGAAGATCTAAAGGACATGTGTACGATCCATGGTCACTGCATGCCATTTTGTTTTTTCTTTCTAAATGAAGCAATTTTAAGCACATAATTGTTAGCGCTTATTTTTTTGAAAAATGATATTTTCACAAATAAAAATGATATTTTTACATGATCTCTCTCACATAAAAAATGAGTGGGCCCCACATTAATGTCACAAATAAAAATGATATTTTCAAATGATTTATCTCACGTAAAAAAATGAGTTGGTCATATAAAAATATTAGTTTCCTATATATATATATATATTACTACTACCACTACTTTAGGCATTAAGAAGGTACTTTGAAAATAACGATAGGTTAGTTAGGGATTCAGTTAAGGTGAAGTTATCGTAAGTTGGTGCAGGGACCAATAAAGTGTTGACATGCAGACCATGGTATATTCTTTCTGCCTACGCGTCAACACTTTATTTGTCTTTGAACCAATTTACAGTGAAATTAAGTTCACCCTAACTGCATCTGTTAATTAGATCAATTAATGGATCAATTTCTTTGCTCAAAAACGAGGGGCAGGCAGATATATTCTTAAGATTTGGGCTTAAGAACGTGAGTTGTTGGATCGCTAGCAATTGTGATATTATTCTATGTTGCTAAGTACAATTTAAGAAGCTGGGCTAGAGTTCGACCGCATAATTAAATAGCCCAAACTCATACCGTAATAATTTTAGAATAGATAAGATTCTCTCTATTAAAAGCCCAACGTGAGGGCTTTTTGGTAATTTTGGGTCACAAACCTATATTAAAAGGAAGATAGTTATTGTGAGGGTTAAATGCAAATAAGTTCCCTGAACTCTAGAGTTTTGGGACTTTGAGCATCTTTTTTTTAGTCAATGCAAATCGAGCTCCAAACTATTTAAAAATTTTGATATTGAGCCCCCATGTGCTACATGTATGTTGACTGCCCACGTGACGCACATGGTACACATGTGACACCTGTGACGTGACATCTTAGTTGGATTTAATTATGAAAAAATGTGCCTCTCCTATGATTTGAACTCATGACCTCAAATTTGAACTTTAAAACATAGTAGTAGTAGTAATATAAACAATTAAGCTTATGTTGTTTGAGTGATTTTATGTTTTTAAGTTCAAATTTGAGGTCATGAGTTCAAATCATGGGACATGCATATTTTTTCATTAAATCCAACTAAGATGTCACGTCACAAGTGTCATATGTGCGCCATGTGTGTCACGTGGGCAGTCAATGCATATGTGGTACATGAGGGCTCAATATCCAAATTTTTAAATAGTTTGGGGCTCGATTTGGATTGCCTAAAAAAAATGGGCTCAAAATTCAAAAATCCTAGTGTTCATGAGACTTATTTGCATTTAACCCGTTATTGTGATGTAGGGTCACAACTTAAAGGTGAAAAAGAGTAGTTATTGTGCCAATCAGCAACAACTATATTTTATTCTCTAATTTTTTAACTTCCTCCCCTCTCTTCCACTCTCTCGATTGATATTTTTACATGAGCTCTTTCTTATATGAGTGTAAGATTCATTTACTATTCATGTAAAAACAATCTCGTGAAACTATAATTTTTGCTTCCCTTAAATTTTTCTCAATTCTAGTAATGATTATAAACGTAGAATGGATAAATATTAAGACCTAATAATATAACTAAATATTCACAACAACAAAAAAAGCCACTCCACAAAGAACTCGAACAAGCATTCATACACCATAAATTAAAGAGAAATACCCTAAAATTTCAATCCCAAAACCAATTTTGGCTTAAGAGATGACCAAATTCATCAAAAGAAATCATAAAATCAAACCCTCAAAAAATTCAACTTATCAGTAACTAAAGTAAGATGACTTCATTGCAAAATCGTTTTCGTTCAGTGAATATTGATATTATATGATTTAGCTTTTAGATTAATCACGTATATAAAATATGAAGAACCATTTATATAATATATCCAGATAGTAAGAGAGAAGTTCTTCTCATAAAATAAACCATTCTTATAGACTTTAATACTTTTAAACTTCTCCTGCCAAGTACTATATCTATATATATAATGTAGTAAGATGTGGACACAAGTAGTTTAAAATTTTTATTTTTCAAAAACTTTTATAAATTTGACAAAATTTTCAAGTAAATATTAATAATAATAACTGACACATCAATGAAATATTCTATGAAAAATAGATTAAAAAATTATATCAAACGGTTAGTGTAATTTATTTATGTATTGAAATTAATTAATTTATTTTTTAAATATAAATATCATGTATTCAAATCAATTAAAAGTTAAAAAAAATGTATAAAAAATAATTAATAAAAATTTATTTGTTATAAGGTATCAATGTTATTATCATTATTTTAATAATTATCTTTTTATAAAACTGCATATTAAAATAAAGCGTGCCTTGCACGAGAAATTAAACTAGTAATATATATTTTGAAACATTATTTCCAACAAATATTTTGTATTATTTGCATTTTTCTTTGAGTTATATTATTGCTGGTCCCTTGTCACTAATCATCAAAAGAAAATAAATATTATGGCGAGGTCCCATTTGTATTGAGAATTGATATTTTCATAAGCTAATTTGATATTTGCACAATATCAAATAAGACCTACTTGTAAAAATATTAAATTAACTTGTAAAAATATCAATTCTCATATGAAATTAATATTTTTACAAGTTAATTTAATATTTTTATAAGATCAAATAAAATTTATTTATAAAAATATTAAATTAACTTATAAAAATATTAATTTAATTTTCTTTATATATTGCCTCAATGCTTTGGGGTTAGATTTGTAGTCAAACCAAATAGGACCTTTCTTAATAGCTCAACCAGTACCAAAACCCCATTAAAAATAATAATAAAAAGTATAATTAATGTAATAGAAAATTTGTAAATATTAATTATATTTAACAGGACAACCACGATAGCATATATAATATAATAAGTACTCCACCAAGAAATAATTTAGCATTTTAATATTTGATAAAATAAATATAGTTTTCTTGTGCCATAGACTAGAGGACAAAAATATAAAAAAACACGAACCCTTTTCTTTTCCAATCGAACCACTTTATGATGCATAGCTCCACTTTAAATCCGGAATATTGAAGAACATAATCAGTTTTAGACAATATTGATTGTAAAAATGCATTCTAAATATCTACTTAACCATTATAAATTCATAACGTTTTGGGCCAAAAAAAAAAAGAAATATAGTGTAGAAGATGAATATATATATATATATAGAAAAAAAAAAGATGAAAAAAAACTAACACAAGTACGTAATAATTTACATTAATAATGATGATTTTCTCCAATTACCCCAATAAAAAAAATTATATTAATTCTCTTTTCTATTATTAATTGACTTTAATACAACTTCTTATTCTTTTAAAGTACTCCAAATATTATAAAATAGTAATCATTCATTAGCTCTCCTATTTTCAAGACTTGATAGACAGGAATACATAAGAGGGCGTTATTAGTATTTTGGGCCAATTGTAATCCATTAGTTAAGCGCTAATTAAATTTCTTAATGAGTAATATTAACGGTCTTAAATTTTTAATTTTAAATAGATCTCAAATAATATTACATTAAATATTTTAATAATAATTTATAACATAATTAATCACAAAAAAATTATTTAACTAATTTTATAATAACATATTATTTAAAACATTTTTTAAAATATAAAATTTAAAATTCCAAACATCACACTTTCTTAATTCCTCTGCTTACCTTCAAACGATAGATAATTAAAAGTGGAGGGAGTACTTATCACGACAATTAATATTTTGAGGACAGTTAAGTCTACTAGATTAAATACTATGACAGTTCATTCAACTACCAAAAATATCTACAAAATATATATTATAATCACTAAATTTTTAATTCATCAAATATAATAGAACTGTATCATAGAATTAACTAAAGTAAATGAGCACAGGACAAACGTTTGTGCTTTAAATAATAAAACCTGAGCATCTCAATCAACCTCAGTGATCCCCATTATGCAGAGAAAGATTTGAAAGTTAAGTTAGTTAAGTTGAAAAATGAGTTTTCATCGGGTAAATTTTAAATGGCTGTAATTTTTGATCTGTTTAAAGTTATATGGCTTATAATATATTAAATCAAATTTTTTAATGAATTATACAAAGCTCATCATCTTCAGTCATGATGTATATAATTTAAAGTCTAAAATATCTGTTTAAAGTAGTCATATCGTTGGTCAAAGTTTCGGTCAAATTTCAAATTATTTTTTTATTTTTAATATTTTGTTATTATTTTTTTTTTAATTAGGATTGAAAAGTATTTTAAACTATAAATATGTTATTTTAAGGTTTTGAAAGTATTTTTTTGATAATTATTATCAATATTATTGCGTTTTCCATTGGAGAAATCTTTACTTTCCCTTATGCGTAAAGATTTATTTGCCTTTATGTTAGTAAGTTAAACTAACCATCGTAATCCGCTATGTCAAATGGTATCAGAGTTAGGATAACTGTATCAATTGGTCATAGTTGAATAAGTAGAAAGAGTACAACTATGATATAGTACACAGAAATCAGTGGATGCCCTACAGGGACAGATGGTGGACATGCAACATCAAATAAGCGGGTTAACTAGTAATCTCCAACAACGAATTGAGGACTACGTAAGATCATGATGGACGGGTCTTAAATTAAGCGGCAAGACCTAATTTTAATGTTAATCTTTAATAAGTTGATTTTTGGCAATTATGAGACGTATGATAATTTGGCTTATGAGGAACCCTACCTACTAATCCAGAACCTTCGTAGAGGTGGAAGAGGTGGTGAACGTGGTGTTGCTAATGGTGCAAATCGTGGAAGGGCTGTGGAACCTTATGGGAATAATTGTGCTCATGGGAATTACGGCCAACATCCATAGTAATCCGCTATGTCAATTGGTATTAGAGTAGAAATTCCCAATTTTTATAGACAGATGAGGCAGCGCATAGTTTTGCTAGAAGTAAGGAGAAGTCAACCACTGTCCCAGTTTTTGCATGACCAGATTTTTTTCAAGTTGTTTGAAATTGAATGTGATCTCAATGGAGTAGGAGTTAGTGGAGCTTTCTCAAGCAGGTCTTCCTATTGCCTTTTTTATTGAGAAACTTAATGAGGTAAGGAAAAAGTGGTCAACTTATGAGTAAGGGTTATATGTAGTTTTTTGTGCCTTGTAGACATGGGAGTCGTATCTAATTCCACAAGAGTTTGTCATTCATTCAGACCATCAATCTTTCAGGTATTTCAAAACTCAGAAGCATATTAATAAAATGTATGCACGTTGGGTAACTTACTTGGAACAATTTGTATATATGCTTAAGCATAAATCTGGAGCTACTAACAGGGTTATATATAGATGCATTAAATAGGTGTGCTAATTTATTGGTTTTTCTTAGAACAAAAATTATTAGCTTTAATTACTTGAAGGAATTGTTTGATTTTCAACGAGTTTGGAAAAAATATAAATGACATTCTGATGGGGAGTTTCATTTTTTAGAGGGGTTCTTGTTTAATGGAAATAACTATATTTATATTCCTAATACTTCCCTTTGAGAGCATGTTATATAAGTGTTACATGGGAGAGGACTTAGTGCTCATCTGAGACGTGATAAGATTGTGCATAGTGTAGCTGACAATTATTATTGGCTTATGCTTGAATGAGATATTGAGTAGATTGTTCGTAGTTGTAGTATATGTCAGTTTACAAAAGTCTATATTCTAAATATCAGATTTTATATGCCTTTGCCCGTGCCTAATGATATATGGGAGGATCTCAGTATGAATTTTGTTTTGGGTCTTCCTTGAACATAAAAGGGGAACTATTCTATATTCATGGTGGCTGATATGTTTTTAAAGATTGCACATTTTATTCCTTTTAAAAAAACTTGTGATGTTGTTCATGTTACTAAGTTATTTTTTTAAGAGGTGGTTATGAAGTGTCATTATCAATTATTTCGGATCGTGATTCTAAATTTCTTACTTCTTTTTGGATTACTTTATTGAGTCGTATTGAGCCTCATTTGAAATATATATAGTAGTGCAGCCCATTTGTAGATTGATGGGCAGACAAAAGTTCTGAATCGTACCATTAGTATTATGCTTCGTTTTATTTATGGGAACAAGATTCAGTAATGGGAGTAAACTATTGGGCAAGCTGAGCTTTCTTACAATAGTTCTCACGGTATGTCTTTTTTTGATTTTGTTTATCGAAAAGTACCTAAACATGAATTGGATTTGGTTGCGGCTATGGTTGAGCAGGTATCGAATATTCAATCAGAAGTGCGTGCTAAATTGGAGGCTACTGATGAATAGGTTTTATACTTATGATTTGAATATGTTTAGACTTATTATTTTGTTGTCTTTGAGTCTTTTTAGTACATTTTATTTGCATTTACACTTATTTTCTGCAACAAGGTGAAAAAGGGGCAAAACAGGCATGTTCGGGGCTTAAATGATAATTTTGTAATTTCTGGGAAAAGGGCTAGAGCTGGCAGCGCTAGAATAGTACTAAGGTGAGAACTGGCAGTGCTGAGTCGAAGATTTGTCTGGTTGTTTCGCGTTTTACTGAAGATTTTGATTTCTTAATTGATTTTGGACGCTTAAAACCATACTTAGGGATGACTAGTATATATATGGAGACTTGGGACTTACAAAGGACGTTCATAAGAAGATAAATAACCTCCATACATGTGAATTGAAGAGCACAAGAAGATCAATATTGAAGATCAAGGATTAGAGAGGCTATAGA
The DNA here is from genome assembly GCA_947179155.2 of Hedera helix. Lineage (NCBI taxonomy): Eukaryota > Viridiplantae > Streptophyta > Magnoliopsida > Apiales > Araliaceae > Hedera > Hedera helix. The sequence continues at coordinate 5,996,320 of OX359272.1, forward strand.
GTTTTATTCTTCTCCTCTCCTTATCTTCCTGTTTTGAACCTTTGAATGTTATTTATATTTATGATGATGGTTTTCTATTTGACTATGATGAACTAAACGTTTAATTAGGATTTCAATGGAACCTTTTGATTTACGATAATTAATTCATGCTTATTTCCAATTATTGATTCTATTTGAGTTGTTTATTATATCTCGTGCTTAATCTATTAATTGTGTGCGCAGCAATTAACCTGATATCTTAGATGGAATTGGAAAAAGGAAATTTAAGATTAGATTTGGGTATAATAACATATAAAATTGTTGATTCTTTTTAAGACAATAACATAAAAGCACAAAGGATGAAAATATCTATGTGCCATATATAATGTGGTGGAAAGTTTATTCTTAATGAGTCTAGTTCAAGTTTATATTGCACGAATGGTAGCAAGGTAATTGGATAAGATCTTTTTATTAATTATTGAACAAAGTTAATAAATAGATAGACATTCTCCGTTAACAATTCACGAGAATTAATTAATTGAAAATAGGGTGAAGAGATCATTGTGCTCAATTGGGGAAGTTGTAATCCTAAGCTTTAAAATATCTGATAATCAATTCTTGTTAATTAGCTTTCAACTTAATATTTTCACAATTGAAATTAGTGATCGTTTAAATTATATTTAAATTGATATTTGTGTGATAATTAGAATTGTTGTTATCCGTTTCCTGTGGGTTCGACATCTTTTTTACTTCTATATTACTTGATTGACCGTGTATACTTGCACGTATTTGTCATTATATAAATCGGACGACAAGTTTTTGGCGTCGTTGCCGGGGAACGGTGTTAATAATTATTTTATTATTAGTTTTTATCAATTTAGTTTTAATTTAAGCGTATTAATTTTTAGTTTTCCTTTCCTTTTGCAGGCTTTCATCTATTCAAGTCTATCTATACTCTTACAAATGAGCGATCTTAGTATAATGTGTGCACCAAGTGTTAGCTTGCCTATCTTGGTTTACCCAGATTACGTAGACACCGAAGCTGAAAAATTCCACTAACATACGTAAAACTATGTTTTCCCAGAGTTAAAAGCCTAGGTACCTCTAATTTGTGTATGCACATTAGATCCAAAGGTCCGGAATTGGTTCCATATGAGGACGAGATTGAGTGAAGCTTTTGAAGGATTCGCAACTTTATTTCACGAGACGGTGCAAAACCAAAAAAGAATGGTAGAAGAGGATCAGAAATCATTACGAGAGTACGCTATAAAAATATCGCTGAATATATATATATATATATATATATATTATTTTATTCTCTCACACCATCATTTTTACTCACCCTAAAACATGATCAAGCTAATTATAAAATAAAATAAAACAGATCAATATAATCAATCAACGAAAAATTGAAATGATAAAATGGTTTTTTTCGATTAAAAAAGTCCATAAAGTTTCTCAGTCATTCGAATATGTAAGTCACATAGTCAAGAAAGTGCAGATCTGCTTGGTCCGTATTTTTGGCCTCTTCATGTAACTTAATAACATAAATTAAGTAGTAGGTGTTAAACTTGAATAATTCTAACTTTGTAAGTAAATATCTTTCTGATATATTTTTCCATTGGTTGTATACATGATATTTATTGAGAGATGATTTAATTAGATATGTACGACTAATCTATTCTAAGATAATTTAAATAACTTAATCAACCGGTGGTAACCTAATAACTAGTAAAATGCTCATAGAGAATCCACACTAGCATTAAATATCCACAAATAGTAATCTAGAAATTGATAAAAAAATCATGAAATTAATAAAAAAGTGGGCACGCAAACAACGAGCTTAAATTAAATAATTATGAGATGAGATCATCTTAGTGATCCTCATGTTCCCTCCTATGTATATATAATTGCACACACCATGCATAAATGATAAACCCTCCCTATTAAACTGAACAAGATATCTCACCAAAAGCCCTCCCTAAGAATGTGTGAAGAAATAATCTCAGATTCTGAACTCTCATCCCTTCTTCAATCCATAGAACACCATCTTTTGGATGATTCCGAATTTTGCGGTATTTTTCCAGCAATGAGCAACAATTTAAACCAAGAAAGGAGCTGCTTAAGTAATTTTCTTATCAAGGAAAATAGCTTAGAGCAAATTTTTGATGTGGAATACTCATCTGAAGAACCTAAGGAAATCAGTCGTAAGGGAAAAGGAAAGGAAAATAGTGTAGAGTGGCCTCATTATCGAGGTGTGAGGCGGCGGCCTTGGGGAAAGTTTGCGGCAGAAATAAGGGACCCGGCTAGGAAAGGCGCCAGGGTGTGGCTTGGGACATATAAGACGCCTGAGGATGCAGCTCTGGCGTATGACCGTGCCGCGTTTAAAATGCGTGGCTCCGCTGCTATTCTTAATTATCCTCACTTAATTGGATCTGATGTTACAGTACCAACTAAGGTGGGGCCCAGGAAAAGATATTCATCGTTAGCATCCTCGTCGTCCTTTGACAATGGCTCTTTTAAGAGGGGAAAGAACATTAATCTGCCGGGAAGAGGGAAAAATATGAGGCTGACTTGACGACGGGTAATGCCCAATTTGATTGAGGCTCTTTTGGCCACGATTATGTTTAGAGGATATATATATATATATATATATATATATATATATATATATATATATATTATGTTGGTGTTGTTATGGGGTTGGCTTGACGATAGGTAATGCCGAATTTAAGTGAGGCTCTTTTGGCGACGATTATGTTAAGAGGATAAAAATGGCAAATATTGTGTGTGTGTATAATATGTGTGTGTGTTGGTTTCCTGTAATTGGGGTAGTATCTTATTTAGATAAGGAGTGGAGAAGCTAAAAAATGTGATTTGTTTTTCTTTTTTTCTATATATGTATTACAAAAAATATCTAATGATTTTTTTGTTTAAACCAATATCTATTTACTTTTAACTTTGGGGAATGGGAAGGTCGGGATTGCTGCATTTTGCGTTCGAGTAGAATTTTTGCAACCAAAATTACTAAAAAAAAAAAAAAGAAGGAAGAAGAAACTAGTTCTAGTAACAAAGTGCTCAAGTTTCAAGGTGAATAAATAATGTGGCATATTGATTGTATGATTCTTGTAGAATATATATTTTCATGCAAATAACAATTTAAGAGGCAGACGCTCAGAATCCTTACAAAATGTTGCTCTCTCCCTTTCGTAAAAAGAATTTAATTTATAAAATTTATAAATTTGAAGAATATATTTTTCTTTTATTTTTCATAATTAAAAGCAGGGGGCGGAGCCAAAGGTCGGCTCTGCAGACTGTAGCCCGGCCCCAAAAAAAATTATCTTCACTTTTTAAGAATTATAATTCTAAATTTTGACATTATAATATTCTTAGCCCATTTTAATTAAAATTTCTGGCTCCGCCACTGAATAAAAAGAATCTATTTTGTACCCATGTTTGTCTATGTAACATATAAAAAGACAAGAGGTGGTCCAAGTGCTGGTATCAAGTAGACTTGAAGGAGGCCACAAGCTGGTGGGTATAACGCAGGTTTAAGTTGTTACTATATCACTAGCTAGAAGAAGAATCCAATACAGCTTAGGACCTCGTGTATTAGAATTTGGACACATTCAGCAGAAAATTAAAGAGTTCAAAAATAGCATAATGAAAAGAATATAAAAGTTTGGTGACTAAGTGAAATTTGTGGTTAGATTGTAACGTTTTAATACAAGCGTAAATGATTAGTTATTGTACCAATGCTAATATGATAAAAACCTTGAATTCATAATGACGATAAAAACTCTCAAAGAGAAATTCATAAAATTGTCAAAGATTATATATCAAAAAATCATAAAATAACATATTTATAGTACTAAACTACTTTCCTATGACTAATTAAAAAGGTGAATAATTAAAGACTAAAGTAAAATTTGTATCCCAGAGTTTATATGTTAGATATCTGATGCCTCAAACTTCAAAAAAGTGTCTACTTGCATCCGAACATTTCTGTTTACGTGTTAAAATACACCATCCGAACATTTTACCGGTCAAAAGTGGTTGAGAGTTCAGGTTAATCTATAAAAATATTTAAAAAATAATATAATAGCATTAAACGTAAAAAATAGAAAATAAAAATTAATTAAATTAACTCTACTCATTCTCTCTCTTCACTCCTATTCATCTTCTTCATTTTAATCCTAAACCCACAACAAATTTTTATTCTTCATCAACCCTAATTTCTAAAATTAACACCCAAATATTAACTCATTCACTTTTTTTTGTCTCTCTCTCTCTCTCCCTCCCTCTTTCTCTTCACTTAGTTCATCTTCACCAACCATAGTTAGCAATAATTTCTTGTAGAAATGTTACACATTTCACAATAAGGATACAAAATCTTGCAGGAAAATACTTACAGTTTGTCAACTTAAAAAAATACCCAAACAAGCACTCACAATCACATCAAACACAAAATGCCTTCCAAGAAAAACCCTAGAAACCGAAATAGCAATAGGCCACGAACAAACAATGTAATTCACAACCTTGACCTCGTTAAAAACGAGTAATTCCGTTCCTGAAGACTTCAATTGAAGCAAAAAGACTTGAATTAGGAGTGAAGAGACAAAAAAGAAGGCGGTGATGAAGTAAACCCTAGAGGAATGGCCGTTAGGGAAGGACCAATGATCGACGGTGAATACTATGGACATGTTTTTGTCATAAACGGGGTGAGGCTGGCGGACCAAGTGTTTGATGAGGCCAATGATGAGGAGGTATAAGACGGATCCAATGATGAGATCGGTTAGGAAAGTGCATAGGAAGAGGATAGAGAAATTAGAGGAAAATGAGAGGAGAAAGAAAAAGATATATGGCGATGGGGAAGAAGAGACAACAACCATCGTCAGAGATTTCAATTAGTTGGGTGAAGTTGTGGAGGTGAAGAGGGAGTACGATGTTGATTTCGATCAGACGGCGGAGAATCGATGGTGACGATGATGATGACGCTATAAAATCTATGATCGAAAAATGTGTGGAAAGTGAAGATGAATTGAGTGAAGAGAAAGATGGAGAGAGAGAGAGAGAGGGAAGGAAAGAGCGAGAGAGAAAATAAATGAGTTAACATTTGGGTGTTAATTTTAGAAATTAGGGTTGATGAAGAGTAAAGGTTTGTTGTGAGTTTGGGGTTAAAATGAAGAAAATGAACAGGAGTGAAGAGAAGGAATGAGTGGTGTTAACTTAATTATTTTTTTTGTTTTTTAATTTTTATATTATTATATTTTAAATTTTTTTGTTATAGATTAACTTGAACTCCCGATCACTTTTGACCGATAAAATATTTGGAGAGTGCATTTAATACTTAAACAGAAACGTTAGGGGTACAATGAGACATTTTTTTGAAGTTTGGGGTGTATCAGATGTCTGACATGCATGTAAAATCTATGGTGCAAATTATACTTTAGTCATAATGTAAATCCTAAACTATATAAAATTATTAAAACTAAAGTCCAAAATATAAATGGGCTAAAAATAAATTTAAATTATTGATTTTTTCTAAATAATAAATAAAAATACAATAAATAAACTAAAACTTCATGAAAAATAAAATATATGAAAATTCGAATATTTCTCATTATTTTCCACCGCATCAAACTCCCATTTCTTAGAAAATATTCGTCTTCAAATTTTAAAGCAAACGACTATCAAACTCCAAGAGCAAATATTCAATTTTCAAGGGATCAAAACTCCATGAGTTTTCTTCTAAAAAGATAATCCTGAAAATAAATGAAAGAAGACCAATACCTTCCGATTTAACTACATGACAAATAAATTTTTAGGAATAATAAATCAATAATTTGTATGTCCTCGAACAACTGCATAGGAACAAATTCTGAACCAATATATGGTGCCTGCTGTAGTATCTTCATCCTTAAACGACACAAAAATTTTCATACTCATTTCGATACTAGATGATGCAATAAGAATTTGTGTTTCTTCGACTGTACTAGCTTTAATCTCAAGTTGACTTTTTTTTCCAAAACAATACTTTTTTGAGCTTCTAATATCGATTCTTCAATCTGTGGTATACTAATGACTTTTAAAACTCATAATACGTAACCAAGTACTATACCTATTCACGACCATTAATTTGGTACTCATCAAATTCAAATTTTAGTTTTAAAGATCTCACAGAAGTATGCATGTTTGATTGGTAAGGAAGCAAACAAATTCTCTTATTTTCATAGTAAAAACTATAAATATCTTCACAACCAAAATATTCACCATGAAAATCATCGAACCATAACTAACCTATCAAGATATGAGCTATATCCATAGGCAAAATTCGACAAACCACCTCAGTTGTATACCGTTTAAATTTAATTGGCACAACACACCAATGTGAGATTGTGATTTAAGTATTATTGAGCCTAAAAATCTCATAATGATAAGGAATTAGTTCGGGCTCGAGGTTCAATTCTTTCACAAGTTTGGGTGAAACTATATTAAAATCATTATTTTTATCAAGAATAAGTTTACACACATTTAACTTGTTATGAACATATGTGTGGAAAGTAGATTTGAGTCGCATGTCATTCTGTCGAGCACTTCAGGAATAAAACATTGTCTACGATGGCAAGAGTATTAAAATTCAACGAATAATACAATTTTGCAGTGTATTTTTAGTACGTATAAAACCTTAGGGTTTGGTATGCAAGTATTTGAAATTTAAGGGTTGAAGAAAAAATCATAGAGAAACTAAGAGCGATCTAATTAAACTTAGTCAAAATTAAATCAAAACCAAGCTCTTTCCATGCCTGCTGGTAGTACGCAGATTAAAGTTTCAACAAAGATTAGGCGGGTTAAAGCTTTACAGTGACTCACTGTAGCACGATGAATATAATTTTTTTCTTTTTTTTAAAGGTATAAATGAAAATTACCCGTGGTCTCGGTATAGAAGTTACACAATCTTCAGTTCTAGGATTCAGTTTTTACAAAAATCTAAAAAATTCTCGAGATAACACACGAGGTTTAATTAGTTATCACCTTATTCAAATACAATTATCCAGACTCTGATACCAATTGACGCAACGAAATATATGGTTAAATTATAACTCTCTAACAAATGTGAATGATTAGTTATATAAAAACCTTGAATCTACAAAGAAGATAAAAACTCTCAAAGAGAAATTCATTAAATTGTCAAAGATTGTATATCAAAAAATCTTATGATAACATATTTATATTACTAAACTACTTTCCTATGACTAATTGGAAAAAGGTAAATAAGTAAACCCTAAAATAAATAAAATTATGAAAACCAAATCCAATGAAAACATAAACGGACTAAATATAAATTAAACAATTGAATTTTTTTAAATAATAAATAAAAATATATCAAATAAACTAAAACTCCATGAAGAATAAAATATATAAAAATTCGAATCTTTCTCATTATATTCCATCGCATCATTTGGTATTGGTGACGTTGACTTCAATTTACCTAATTAATAAATAATTACTTATGATAAAAACTAGAAGGTTAACTACTGATATTTTTATAGCAAAAATATGATATTGTAATAGTAAATATATATTTAAAAATACTTTTATAATTAGTCTAATGATAGTTAAAACTTTAAAATTGTAATGACCGAGAAATTTTTTAATATTGTAAATGAGAAATGATTAAGAAATTATTTTTGAAATTAAATGTTCTTAATGTATGAAATTATGCATTTTGGTGAACAAATTAATATATATATAGAAGTTATATATATTAGTTGAAATTAATAGCCAAACAAGTGATACAATTAATTAATAATGAAATGAAAAGGAAGGCCAAGAGGCAATAAATTGAATGTGTAATACATTTGCCAAACAAGAGTATAATGAGTCAAATCATATAAGGCCCAAGCAAGAAAAGAAAAAAAGAAATTAAAGTTAGTCAAATGGATAATTCAAGAAGTAAAGAAAATAAAACACAACAAACAAACCCTAATTTTGGGAGATCATGCAAACCTTGTAAAAGGGATTCAAATGGCCCAAAGTAATAAACAACCAAGCCCAATGAAAGTAAATTAGTAAGCCCAAATTGAGTAAGCCCAACTTCTAGAAGGATTTATACACACACACACACATATATATTTATAAGGCCTAAAGTGGCCGGTTATGGAGGACAAGAAAAGGACTAAAAAGTCTTCACCCAACTCCCTCCAAACCCTCAACTAAACCACATCAAATCCCATGAAAAGTGGATCTAGGTAGGTAATTAGTTTCGTTTTTAAAACCTTGATTAAGCCTAATTAAGTGCAAGAATTATGCTAACAATGTGGGGCATATGCAAAAGATGAAAATATGGGGGTTTGACCACAAGAGGAGATCAAGTAGGAGGGAGTTCTTATAAGTTTTATACAAGTCTATATATATCACCACTTAGCAAATTTGGCAAGAGTTATTTCATTTCTTCAAAACTTAGAACGAAAATTAGAGAGAGAATAGAGAGAGGAGAAGCCCACGGGTTAGAGAGAAGTAGAGGAGGAGCAAGTTTTGCAAGTTTTTTCTAAAGGAGAAGAAGGAAGAAGAGGCAAAACAAATCACAATACAAAGGTATAACCTGATTCTAACCTTAAACTTTAGTTTAGATTATGTTTTGTATGCTTGATGTGGGAGTATTGTTTGTGATGGTGGATCCGGTGATATAAGGTGGTGAATATAGTCTTTGTGTTGGTTTTATGTTGTTATGTGTACAAAAAAAATAAGAAACGTATAATATGAATCAAAGTGCATAATAGGCATGAAAACCCAAAATATTTTCAAAACTTTGAAAGGTTACTGTTCATTGTCTGTAGCTCGTTTTTGTGATCCATAAGCTTTGGTTGATAGATCTACGAGTTTTCTAAATTACCCAAGTGGAACAACTGAAAAATAATTTAAGGGTGATTTATAGTGATTTTTTTCATAAAACTTTTCAAACTATCAAAACAGTGAAAGGAAAACTGTCCGGAATTTCGAGCCACTGTTTTGGCCAGTTAATTTGTAAGAAAAATTACACCCTTTTGGATTATGAAAATATGCAGTGTTACGAAGCTGCTGTCCAAAATTGAGCTCAATCCGATTTCGGATGACTGAGTTATAGTCAAATGAAATTTAAGATTTTTAAAATTAAAACTGGAATAACTTGAAATGTAACTCCGAACACAATGGAATTTTAACCGGAACTACTTTCGGATGGCAGGAGGTTGCTGTACAAATTTCGTAAAATTTGGATAAAATCTCGAATTTTGAAAAATGTTGCAATTTTTGTCAGAAATGGCTCATTTACAAGTAGAAAATGAAGTTGAAAAATTGAAACAAAAATATTTCAATCATGAAATAAAATTTACTAAGCGTGGTTAGAAAGAAAAACAAATTAATTAAGTAATTTTAATAAATAAAATTGAGTTGAGAAAATTAAGAAAGTTAATTAATAATAAGTTAGAAAATTATAATATAATTTTACCCGCTGATAAGCGATAAAATGGTTAAATAAGACTAGTAAGGGCAAATTGGTCATTTTTAATAATGATATAAATCAACGGTTTCATGGGTTTAAGGATTATAGAATTAATTAAGGGCGTAAGTTACCGATAATTATCGATAAGACATTGTAATAGTTAATAATTAAATTATTTAATTAAATCCTAACGATTATTGTAAGGAGTTTGTTGGACGAGGATAATAGAGTAAGTTTCATTAATACTAGACAAGTATTTCTAAACCGAACTTGTTCTTAAAGTTCATTTATTGTTATTGTATGCTATGGTCACACTGACGTGCACTTCGATTATCATTCAATTATGGAATTGACTTAAAGTTAAGTTCATTATGCATGAACTGTTTTAAAATGTGAATCTATAGCATTTGTTTGACTAGACCAATATTGCCATGATATTCATAATTCAATTAATTCTTGAAGTTAAACCAAACCATATTGTATTGGTGCAGTATCTTATGTTAAAAGCTAAAATGAACGACTTTGATAGTAGGGGATAAAGTTATAGTTAGGATATAATTCTTATATGACATGGTTGCATAGCTAGATGTTTATATTGTGCATAATGTATCATATGATAGGTTGATCTTTAAATTACACATCTTTAATTATTATCAATTGCTATAAATTGCTAATAGTCTTAACAAAATATAGTCTCATCATTTGTGGTTGTTGTCAGTCCTTGTGATTGACATAGTTTTAATGAGTTCACAGTCTTTTGACCATTAGTATGAAAATCAAAATTTTGAAATCTAAAATAAATGCCTATGCATATTTATTTAAGCTTCTTCACAATTATTGTCCAATTGTTGAAGGTTTTCAGAAATAATCATGTTATTCATGTTATAAATAGCATAAACTATTTTATATACTAGTTGAGCCAATAGTTGCTCATACTTGTCAAAAATAAACTTTTCAGCTAAGCCTAAGGCCATGTTTGTTTGCAAGAATTACATCTGGGATAGGATTATTAATTATAAGTGTGTTGTTTGTTTTAAAATTTAGATTTGGGATTATTAGTCCCAGGATTATAAAATAAGTTAAGATGAGGGATTATTTAATCCTATGTTCAACATGGTATTATAATCCCTACCATTTAGGATTAAATTTTTTTAGACAAAATTACCCTAAGTACTATCGTATTCTATTCCGCCAAAACCAGTATTACGCATCGATCATTTTCGGTCGAAAGCAAGCTTCTGGTCTCTCTCCACCTCTCCTCTTAACAAATTAAAGGTAAATCTCCTCTCTCTCGCTCGCTTTTTTGGTGTTTCATGATCAATTTTGAATTTCTCATACTTTATTGATTATTTTCAATGTTTACCTCCACCAAGATGACGGTGAAAACCTAACTCAAACTCAATCAATGTATTGTGTTTGCGGATAATAATTATATACTCCTATTTTGGTTTTGGTTTAAGCAAATAGAGGATGAGTAATTCAATCCAAATGGTTTGGGTGTGATTGATTAATTGATAAATTCGTAATTGATTGGTTTACTGATTGAGGATAATAAATTTGTGATTCAATTCAAATGGTTTAAGATTTGTGCTTTGTTTTCTTTGATGCGGTGCAAGTTTCTGTAAATTACTATCAGTTGATTCGTACAACTTGAAATATTTGCTTTGAGAGGTAAATGGTTGTAAGCCTGTAACTTTTAAATTTGTTTGATTATTTATTCTCCATTCCTTCAGGTACTAAGTGGGTAGTTTTGAACTATGAAAAGGAGGATCTCTTGGGTCTAGATGATGTTGGAATATCACCAAAATTAACTGTTTATTTGTTCCTTGAGGCTGTAAAATTAAATATTCCTGTAGCCCCTGTAGTGTGTAATCCATGGTGCCAATTCACTGAGTTAGTACCCTTTTTAGGTTCCCAAGTGGTGTTTTATGCCCTTGATAAATGTTGAGGGATTTGGATGTGAACGGACTGTCATGATTTAAGATTTTTTTGAGAATTTGCCAAATGACTGGGAAGTCCACACCTTTTGCAAAGTGTGCTTTTGGTGTACCAAAAAGAGTTCAAACTTTTCCCCCTATTGTCCAAGAAAAAAAGTGTATCTGGAAGAATATTTTGCTTGATGTTTGAAAGGTGAAGCATTTTCAAGCTAAGGTTAATTTTTTGCATCACTATAGACATCAAACTGCTGTCAATGTTGGATTACAAGTTCACTTTGAGCTTAACCTGGGGAGGGGATTTAACCATTTTATATATGAACATGTGTATAATATAAGTATTATGAATTCTTAGTTAATTTTTTGTATAATTTATGAAGTATTTGTTTTATCAACTTTGGATAGGCTTTATACAGTATGTCCCATGCTCTGCTCATGATTGATACAGTTGCAGTTTATAGCCTTTGACATTGATAACATTTTCTTTCCTGCAATTCCTTTCTTTTCCTGCAAGTTTTTGAGTGTGTTAGTTGTAGTCATAACATAATACTTACATCTATACTTTTACTAATTAATCTACAGAAAGTTATTTTTAATGAGTCACAACATTATAGCATGTATATAGTATGAGTAAAAGCGTACATTATTTTGCCAAAATTACTACGCATAGGATGTCAATTAGTAGTTTGGAGCATAGATGGAAAAGTGATTGGCAAGTCTCCATCCTTTCCACCATCTCACTTATGATCAAATTCCTTTCTTCCCCCTTCTTCCCTTCTCTATATCATTGCGTGCATTCTTCTGCACAATTTGATTCGAAAAGAGATGGGGGTTGATCCACTAGATGAGGTGCAGGATGATATGAATGCTGCAAACAATCCTTCAACAATAGACTTGGATGCTGATTTGATTGACACTTGTGAAACATCCAATCAATGGATTGAGAAAAGACGTCAAATGGGCATAGCAATGTATAATGAGTGGAGGGCAGTTAGAGGTCTTCCCCTATGGCATGGGTGAAGCTAGAAGAAATATATGTCTGTTATGGGAGCAACCTGCTAAAGCTAAGCCAGGTAACTAGTTTTAACATGTGTGTATAAGTTTGAAATTGTATATATTTGGATTCCAAATCAGGCTTTTGTTTTTCTCATCTGCTTATAATGTGTATGTCTAATTGCAGGTGGCTCTGTTTTCAGACACTAATTCGGTTAGTCTAATTGGATTGTGTGATAAATAGAGACTTGAGTGATGGTTTTTGTGAGTTGTATCTAATAGACGGTCAAATTTTTGTAATACATGTCATTGTAGATCTAGTTGAATGTCTATCTAGTCTTATGTTCAGGCTGTTAAGAACATGTGCTATGGTTATGCATGCTATCTTTGTTTGGCAATGTCAAATTTTAGATGTACAGTTTATAATAGTGACTTTTGTTTTCCTTCTGTGCTCATACTACTTGCAGTGGCATGGCATGTATTTAAATATATGTTGCACCTTCACTGTTTTTTTTACTTTGTATTTCCAGTAATTCTGCTTTGATTGCAACATGTACTCAGTAATTTTTTTCCAGTGAATTCTTGCCCAATGGTGTTATCTCACTAGAAAGTGGATTCTAAAGCAGCTTTTAGTGTCGCCATGCTTCTGCACAAGTGTGGATGTAGTCTCTGGCTACCTAAAGACCAAAATACAAATCTTTGCAAGGCATACATACACTGTTGACTACATACACTTGATAATTTTAATACAATAAAATCTATTCAGAAACCAGGGAGTAAACCGATATATTTCTAATTTATTAAAAGAATTGTTAATTAAATTAAATTTCACATATCATATATTTTGCATTATTTATTTGTTAATTTATATGAGAATTTATGTGATAATTTGTGATAATTAAATTAAATTTAATTGTTCATCATTTTTTGATGTATAAATAAGTTTAAATTATAGTTTAATATATGTTATTATTAGTAAGGGTATAATAGTCTAACAATTATTTTTTTATCTAATTCTGAAAAAACAAATATAACATAGAATTATTTTAAGTTATCCCTTGAATAATCCCATAAAAAACAAACATGTGATTAGGATTATTTAATCCTAGGATTAATAGTCCTGGGATTATAATCCCATAGATTATAATCCTGGGACTATAATAATTGCAAACAAACATGGCCTAAGTCTTCCGACGGTTATAAAAAAGACAAGGGTAAAGAAAAAACGAAGAAATAGCTAAAACTGTGCTAAGTTGGTTTACAATATATTGTAAACTTTTTGTATTACTATTATGTTTTGTATTGTACTAAGAGCATTGTAATGAAAGTTGATATTAATGATGAATGGGTAAATAGATGTGTTATGCATGTTGTACCGTGAATACCAAATTTGAAGTTCCAGAGCCCCAAATATTAAACTAACCGTTCGTGTTTGCCAAGATGCTGGCAGCGCTAGTCTATTGATAACAAAAGGCACAAAATAAAAGCAGTATGATGTATGCCATTTAAAGTCCAAAAACACATGGGAAAGATAGGCTAATTTGAACTTTTGAATTTTTTTTTTTACTTTCATAAACTTATTGGGTTTTAAGTAATTTTGCTATTATTGTCTAACTAGGGTGTTTGGCAAATTCTGTACTGTTTAAACGTTGTTTAGGGTTATGTTTGAAGGTAATTTATTGGTATTCAGATTTATTTAGTACAATTCAATTGTTCTACAATATTTATCCTACCCTGTGTTCATCAAAGGTTTTGCCGAATGAATTCTTGTAATTCTTTCAATGATAGCACGTCTTTTGTTGTGTCATTCACCACCTCGGGTTTTAGTATGTTTTAAGATTTGAGTTGATCGCACGACATGTGATTTGTGTTTAGAGCCGTGTTACATTCCAAAATTGTTCTCTAATTTGACCCTTCGCCCCAATTTTTTTAGTATTATTTGTTTTACAAACCAACAATATCATATCGAATCATATTCGTCTAATCTACTTATGCACACAGATAACACTTGTAATGACTGAGAATTTATGGGCAATATTTTATTTAATTAAACAAAATAACGTGAATACTTTTTTTATTAATTATTATTGATGAGTTAGAGGTGTACATAATTCGAAGTTTATATTAAACTTAAGAATGAAAAGGAAAGCCATGCAGTTTAAATCATGTAACTAACTACATGGATATTTAATTATAAATTAAATAAAGAATGACAATGAAAGCTATAGAATATAATTATTTTATTTAATTTTGAGTAATGTTAAATTATTTAGCTATTGTGAATATTAGTTATGATGGGCTAAATTATTTATTTAATTAAGTTACTTAATTATTATGTTAAGAAATAATATTAAATCATTAAAAGACCCTAAATTGCGTAATTAATAAAAGGGGTGTAGTTGATGCGTGGGCAATTTTAATTGAAGATGTCCAAATGTTCATGTGTGACAAGTGTGGGTAAATTTAATTAAGCAACCAAGTTATTTTTTTTTAAAATGTTATGGATAATGTATTAAACAATTGAGCCCAAGCCCAATCTTTTTGGTATTTTCGGGTGTGGGGGAGTTTAGTGGCCAATTGGTTAATTAAAAGAACCAAGCCCAAGGTCAAAATAATCTAAAAGCCCAAGTAATTGAACAAAAGAATGATAGCAGCCTTGTTGCTCTCTTATAAAAACAGCAGCCCAAGGTGAGTTCTTCTTCTTTCCCAGCCATTTTCGGCAGCAAGGAGTTAACATTTTGGGGAGTGTAGTGCAGTGCTTTGACAGTCATGGTGACTATGAGATGACTGGAAATAGGGGCAGCTGTGATGGGAATTCATAGGCCAACTAGGAAGCCATTTAGGGGGCTAAGTTATGGAGTAGTATAGGCTGCCATATTATGGCAGCTGATATAGGACTTTTTGCAGGGCCGGTCCTGAGAGTTTGGAGGTCCTGTACCAGAAAAAAATAGGAGCCCTCTCTCGTATATAATTTTTTTTTTATCAGCACCAATATATAAAGCACAATTTATATCAAAATTTATTATTAATTAAAATAACAATCTGTTTTTTTTAAAGTATACATATACAAAAAAAAAAAATTGTATTTAGTAAAAAAAAATAAAAATCGTGGGCCCTCCAAATTTGTGGGCCCTGTGCGGTCGCCCCTTCTGCACTCCCTCAGGGCTGTCCGTGACTTTTTGGGAGTTTTGTAGGGTGGCAGATTGGCTGCCATTGTGGCAACCTTGAAATGATGTTGGAGGGCAGCTGGGGGATTGCAGTTTCACAGTCCATGGGCAGGCAGGCCAGCCCTTTTCGACAACTTTTAGGTGAGATGGTGATGGATGAATAGCAACCTATAAGTCAGCTAGGAAGGGAGGTTTTGAAGTGTGAGTTGTAGCAACTCTAGGACAGTTGGAATATGGTGTGCTGTCGTAGTATCCAAAAATAAAATTTTATTTTAAAAAATAAATATATAGTAGTATAAGTAAGAGTCGATCTTACAGAGAATGATTAATTTAATTTTATATTTTGTAAACTAAAATTAGGGGGTTTTTAATTAAAGAAATAATTTAAATAAAATTAACTAAAATAATTATACAAGAAATTTAATTAAATAAGTAAGAAAAAAAAGACTTGGTTTAAGTTAACATTTACTATCAAGAATTTACAACTGATTATTGATGCAAAAAAAACTCAATTTATATTTTAAATATTCAACGTGGAATTTAATACTCATATTCGAATAATTTTTCTATCTCTCCTTATTTCTAGTTAAGTAGAAATAAGCGATCTAAATAACCCTTATTACTAAATAATCTCAGACAAGCGCTAAAGATTTAACCTAGTAGTAGCTTTAAGAAATAAAGAGATAGTTGAACTAAACAACACAAGTCAAGCGTTTGCATTTAATTTGGATGAATATATTCTTCCTAAAGATATAACAATCTTTTGGTCTGCAAAACAATTATTAATCTTAGTTGCTTCATAAATTAAAGTGATCAAACAATTACGGATTTGATATTTAATTTAGCAGTAGATTAATGCGAATAATAAACTAGTAGGCCTCTTAGCAATTAAACAAATCAATTATATAAATAAATACAGAAAAATATCCAATACTCGAAATATAAATTGAACAATTAAAATAAATTAGATCTCACAGTGCATAAATTTTGATGGCTTCAATCACTTAAACCAAGAAAAATAATTTAACCACGCATAGCTATGAAAAACACTAAAAAATAAAAAAAAAGAATTTTTCTAGTAAAAAGTTGTGTGTTCCATTGTATCTCAAGCCCTTTATTTATATTTTACATAATCCTCTTAACCCTAATAAGAATTATAATTTTCAAATCCTAATAGGATTTAAAATACAAATAATAAAATATAAAAATTCTTATTTATTTTTCTATTCCAAATTATTTTTGGAATTTATTTAATTTATTGCTTGCTGAAGGAAACCACGAAAATAATCTGCGCAAGGCTGCTGAAAGAAAGGAAATCGCGTCTGGCCCACACGAAAATTAATGGAAAGAAAGAAAGATGCAGCAGCCACGTGCCTTTTGCTAGAAAAATACACCAACCGCACATTGCGCGCTATTTTTTCCTTCAAATATTCGACCGCGCATGGCGTGCTATCTGCTGATCCACCAATTGTCAAAACGCTGTCGTCCGCTTACTGGCTATTCCTTCAACGCCAGGCGCGGAAACTGACCTGTTCAGTTTATTACGAAAATGTCATTAGCTTATATTTTTCCTATAAAGTAAAATTAAAAATAAATAAAAATAATATAAAAATAATAAAAACACATAATAATACATAAATTACATAAAATGCTAAAAATATTTAAAAATTCATAACTAATTAAGTCTAAAAATACCTAATAAATAGATTTAAAATATATTTATCAGGATCTAAGAGCATTTCCAGTAGTTAAACTATTTTAAGGATTATATTTAATTTATATGACATCAGTAAATATCTTTTAGTCTTTAATTTTTTCAGTAGATGAACTATCTCGTATATTATAATATAAAAAAATTAAAATAATCAATGAATTCAAAAAAACTCCAATCATCTTTCTACTTTTCCATTTAAATATAATTAAAATTATAATATATGGATTATCAAGTTCCTTAATTTAGTCATTTTGGTGCTTCAAATATAATCACAGATTATATTTAGTATAACTCCTGAAAAGAGAAGAATTTTATATTATATTTAGTCTAAGATTGTATTATTGAAGATGACCTAAGGTTATTGCATGTAGGGGCTGTTGTAGGGGCTGTCATATAGGGGGTCAAGACTAGGCTTGGTAGCAGTGGTAGAAGGCTGATGGTAGATGAGGGGAATATCTCTATTAGAGTATCTCCAGTAATTAAACTATTCTATAGACTATATTTAATTCATACGATATTAGCAAATGTTCTTTAGTCTTTAATTTTTTTAGCAAATGAACTATCATATAGACAATAATATAAAAAGATTAAAATAATCAATTAATTTAAAAAAACTTCAATCATCATTTCATTCTCTTATTTAAATATAATTAAAATTATAGTCCATGTACTATCAAGTTTCTTAATTTAGTCTTTTTGATTCTTCAAATATAGTTTCAGACTATATTTAGTCTAACTGTGAAAGAGGAAAGATGACTCCTAAACTATATTTAATCTAGAATTGTGCTGCTGAAGATGGCCTTACCCAGCCGCATTGAGCTTTAGAAACCTTTTTATTGCAGTTAACTTCTAAGTGTAAAGTTGAGAGCATTTTGAGCTAAAGAGAGAAGGAAGTCTGGGAAGAGGAAGAAGAGTAGAAGTGCAGCAGCCATATCAAGGTTCATTAATAACCAAATTCATCATCAATCACCAAACTAAGCTTTGAAAGGTATAAGATGTTCATACTTAAAGCTGTAGTATAACTTATGATAATGTTAACGTATGTTGTTTCATTGTGTTATGATTGTGGGAGGCTGTTGTTTGTTGATTTGGGGATCACGGTGGACCCGGCGATATAAGGAGGATGGTTTATGTAATGGAGTTGTGTGATTTATATACTTATGTGATTTAAACTCATGAAATGCTAAGGTAAACAAGAGATGCATGCTAACTGTTTGTTAAAATGCCTAAAAGGAGTAAACTTACTAAGTTGTTATTTGATGTATGTTGTGAAGGTTTTAGCAAGGAATGATAATCCATATTTAAAAAAGTTTAAAAGAGTTATCATCTTAGACTATTAATCAAAACGTTAAACTAATGGGAATCCATAGTTGGTAAACCGTGAGTTAAGGAAATAAGCTAAATGGAATGTTGGTTGGATGTTGTATTTATGCGAAACTAGGAAGCTACACGTATAAGATAAATAGGCATGTGGACATGGTTTTGATCTACAAATCTTGTGTGAAGTGTTTTGGAAGGAATGGAACCTTTTGGTTGAATCCGGAATGGTAGGACAAAAATGAAGTGTGTATTTTTAAGGATCAAAACTAAACTAAAAACTTAATTATTTGAAGTGTTGACTTTCAAATCAAAAGAGATTTCTATGTATTGTGAATCTAAGGATGTATATGTATAGGATCATATGATGAGTTCAGTCTTGAAGAAAATAGTTTCAAACCATATATGAACTATATTGTCAAATGAATAATAAACTAAGTTTCTAGTTTGTCACAAGTAAGTTTTAAACAAAATTATTTGTTATCTGTGATATGTTTCTATGATCCATGAGTCAAATAATGTACACTGATGAGTTTTAATGACATTCCAATTGGTTGGAATGATTAAAAGCCAAAATGAGAGCTTAAGAAATTTTAAAACCAAAACAGTCATGTATGCTAACTGTTTTGGGCAGGTCATTTCGGCTCCCTGTTTCCATGACTTAATAAACTGATTTTGATCAACTAATTGTTGAAATAAATACCTTGTATCAAGGTCTAGACCACTGTCTAAGATTTGTAACAATCTGAGTTATGGATTAAAAGATAAAAATCACCAAAAATGCTTAGAAAATCATATTTGCTGCAGAACCTTATTTTCTGAAATAGGAACCAAAGTGGTAATTGTTATGTGATTTTGTGATATACAAGTCTCAAGATGTTCTTACATGTATATGGACTGATTTAGAACCAAAAATTAATATGGTAATTTTTTTTGGAAGAAAATGTCTCAAAACAACAAAGAAAACTGTGATGAACTGACATTTTCATGCCTTTGTTGAGAGGCTTTAATGTAATGTTTTTAACCTCTTGATGGAATAAAATACTAGGAAGTAAGGTCTAGTTGGTGTCCAAAAATGGTGGGAATCTGAGTTGTAGAATAAATATTAAAAATCATCAAGAGTGGTATGAAAATCACAAAATCTGCAGAAAATCTGCAGGTATGTTCTGGTCAGCCAGTTTCAAGCCACTGTTTGCATGTCCTAATGTTATGTTTTTACCCAATTTTTGGCATGAATAAGTACTTTGGTGTTTCTTCTAGAGTTATGTCCAAGTGGTGTAGTCATTAGAGTTGTGAAATAAAAACTAAAAACCGTTAAAGTAGCCAAGAAATTCTACTAGAGCAGTTTCTGAAAATCCACATATTTTTAATTTCTGCTTTATTTTCGTTTTCTTTAAATGTTGTGCACTTATTATGTGATAATTAAATTATGTAAAGTCTAAAAGGGCATAAATTGACCAAAATGGATTATGTTAGAAGGTTAATGTGATACATTAATACTTGTAATAATGATCAAGAATGGTTTAACTAACCAACATGGAATTGTGTAATATTAAATTAAGTTTAATGTAATAAAACAAGTGTAATCAACTAATTTGAGAAAATATTTAAAGACATTCATTTGATTTGATAAGAATTATATTGTAAAACAATTGTGCATTAAATGCTAAATACATTAATGGTAGGGATGTTAGGTGTATAATCATGTAATATGATCATAGTTGTGTGATGAGTAAATAATGGGGTATGTGTAACGTGTATGTTTGTATAAAATAAACGACTAGTGTTTAAGCTAGCGCCTGGATACGTTGGAAATGGAAATGGATGAACATTATAATTATAACTAATTAGTGAGTCAATATTATTACATATGTGGGCAGTATGAAAGGCGAGGTAGTAAAGGTAAACGTAAGCAACGCGAAAGGCAAGTTTCTTGATCTTCTTCTATTGTGTAAGTCTTTCTTCTATACTTGTTCTTATTGAATAAGTTTCCTAACTTATATATACTTTATTATTTCGTGCAAATATTTTGAATGCAAGTTTCCTAGCTATACCATTCAATTGAGTTTTATACATTGTATATGTGTACCATGTTTGCACTGATGTGCATTTCAAAAGTAGATTGTTTATTCTTCAAATTGATTGAGTTAACAGTTCCACTTTTGTATGCACTGTATTATAATTGTTGATATATTCCATATTGTTCCAGATAAACAACAACTTGAAACATGAATATTGAATTCATAAATTTTTGAAAAATTAATCAAAACCAAATTGTTGGTGCGGACTTTATAGTAAGACTGAGATGAATAAATCTCTTTGTATGGGTAACTTTTGTTAGAATTCGACATTGTGCACTATGACTGAGTGTTATGTATAATATAGGGTATAATAGACTGATCATCTAAGTACTTGCAGAATAGTGTAATTTAATCCTTATGGTCAACATATACTCTCAAGGATAGTCAGTTTAATTGATGATTCCTTGAGAAGTTTAAGGTCTTTAATGACCGCTCAACATAAAAATCTAGTAACGAATTCTTAGTATTGAATTATTTATATTCGAGTTTCTTCACAATTTTGTACAATTGTTGAAGGTTATTCTAAAGTAATTATACTATTCTTGAGTTATATCGCAATAATAAATTGTTTTCTTAAAAACTTGTTGAGCAAATTAAATTGCTCACCCTTGCTTAAATTAATTAATTTTCAGCTAAACCCGAATTGTTGGAAGTACCAAAGCAGGATAAAGGAAAAGGGAAAGTTATAGAGTAGCTTAAATTGTACTCAAATTAGTTTGCTTTATTTTGTAAATCTTTTTGGGTATTATGTTGTATTTAAGGTTAGAAGACTTGGGAACAATGTAAGATTGTTTTGTTATAATATCAGTTTGATTTTTGCATCATGAATGGGTATAAAAAGAAGATGTATGTGTAGTATTGTGAGCATTAAACTCGAAGTTAAGGTAACCCGGATTTGGGGGCGTCAGAACGCTTGCATATAATTTATTGTAATATTATTTTACTCTTTCTCATCATGTTTACAAAATTTAAACAATTTCTCTTATAAAAAATAATCACGCATTCAACATTTTCAGTTAATTTATTTATAAAATCAACCATATCCATTAAATTATTCCATTTGGTAGTTTGATATCATATATACACATGTAATCAAATAGATTTAAACGTGTCAACCGTTCTAATCAGAAATTAGACATCACAAAATAAATCGTAGTTAAACGAGTTCTTTCTATTTTAAAATATCCTGTGCAAAGCATGAGATATTATTCTTAATTTTTAATTTTTAAATTTATTTTTGATTAATATTTTTTATATAATATAATATCTTAAATAGAATACGTAATATTAATTTGACTTAACATGCTATTTTGTTTTTACATGTCAATAGTTTGGATTTTAAAAATCTTTTTTATTAATTATTTATTTTTAATACCAATTTTTTTGTTTGTTTTTAATTTTTTATTTTTAAGTTAATTTTTTTGTACATATGTATTTATGAGTTAAATTTTTTAATACTTTTTGAGCTATTTATGTTCAATTTTATTTTTATTTTTAAATAAAGAAAATTTTGTACTAACAACTATGCATTTAACATGAGCTTTTTTTATTTTTATTTTTATTTTATCTTTAATTCAAAATATTTTGAAATCCCTTTTGTGCAAGTAGCATGTAAGAAATGCAATATAATATAATAAAATATTTTAGACTAAAGTACAATTTGCATCCCAGAATTTACATGTCAGATATCTGATGCACCCTAAACTTTATAAGGTGTCTTCGTGCATCCCAAACTTTTTGTTCACATGCTAAAATGCACCCTTCTAGTATTTTACCAGTCAAAAGTGACCGGAAGTTTCGGTATTCATCTGTTGCAATAACTTTCTTGAGGGTAAAATTGTCTAAACACTATAAATAAAATCATTAATGAAATAAACCATGAAATTCAAACGTGTCCCATTATAAACCCTAATTCCCAAATCGAAAGGGGAGAATATCTACTGAGGCAACACAATAGGTGAAGTTTAGGGTGTAATCCAGAAAAAAATGCCATCCAATATTCGATTTTTGAGAGATGTTGCTGTAGATAATGATGTTTATGGACAAAATGAAGTCTGAATATGATAATTTTCTTCTTTCTATGCACAGTGTGAGTGATTGAAAGTTTTATTATGTCTTTACTATTTTTTTTCCAGGCTTTAATGTTGAAATCAGGACGATTATATATTTTTGTTATTGTTGTGGTCTCATTTCATCATCATTATGTTTATATAACCAATGGCCTTGTAAAGATTCGAAATAGAGTTTTTTTGGTCCCATAAGCTACTATTTTTGTGTCTTTATGAAATGGGTTTTGAATGTGTCAAACATCAATTTTGTATGCAAGTACATCTGTAAATGG
Source organism: Hedera helix (assembly GCA_947179155.2). Classification (NCBI taxonomy): domain Eukaryota; kingdom Viridiplantae; phylum Streptophyta; class Magnoliopsida; order Apiales; family Araliaceae; genus Hedera; species Hedera helix. The sequence goes on from OX359272.1 coordinate 6,019,330, forward strand.
CTTGAGTATTGTGCACTATTATCATACTTGTAATGTTTAGTTAGTTCAGTTCTTGTTATATATATTATTTTAAGAGATTGTGGTCATATTTTTACAATTCAAATTGTTTATGACTTTATGAATGTACATGTACAGTGAATGGTGAATTTTTTATAATTAAATATTTTCATGGTGGGCATTTTGTTCAAAAATCACATAAGTAGTATGTGGGAGGTATTATATGTTATTGTGACTTATATTACCCTGATTATATATCAATCATAGACATGCATAATATGTTAAAGGAGATCGATGGATGAAAGGTATAAAGTAGGAGATTTGAAATTGTACTATAAATTACCTCGAGTTGATATGGATAGAGGGTTATGGGAGTTAGAAAATGATGATGAATGCATGGTGATATGTGCCCTTCTTTGTGGTAAGAGTCTAGTCGAAATTTATGTGGAGCAAATCATAAATAATGATGATATGATCAACCATGTAGTACCTTTAGTAGCAGAATACTATGATGCACCTAGTACTATGGACCCTAATATTGATGATATGATGGACAATGACAATATAGGAGGGACTGAGTATATGATTGATAATGAAATATAGAGAGGGGTGAGGATATAGAAGTGACTGAGGGTTGGGAAAAAGAGACAGAGGGTAAGGAAGAGGAGATAAATGGTAGAGAGGAGGAAATAGAGGGTAGGGAAGAGGAGACTGAGGGTAGGGAAGAGGAGACTGAGGGTATAAAGGAAGAGACTGAGGGTATGAGAGAGTAGACTGATAAAAACAAAGATAAAAGGAAGGTTGTAGATAAAGGGAAAGAAAAAAAGACTGCAGAAAAAGTGAACCATATAGGAAATGAAAAAGAAAATGAACACCAAGAAGGGAAGTCATCTACTAAATATGATTCATTTGATATTGAGAGGTTTCAAAAGTTAGATAACGAGGAACATACAGTGGTTTGACCTGAGTTTACTGAGATAGATATGCAGGATCTTGATTTTAAATTGGGTATGATATTTGCTAACGTTACAGAGGTAAGAGTAGCAGTAGGGGAACATGTTATCTAAAATGCAAGGAAGGTCTTCTTTACTAATAATTTGTCTAATAAGATTCAGGCAAAGTGTGAGAAACTTTGTGCATGGTATTTTTATGTTTCCAAATTATGGAGGAAATATACTTTTCCAATCACAAGAGTACAACCTGATCACACATGTAGTAGACAATGGGAAAATTATTTCATTAACTCAAACTAGATTGCTAAGCATTCTGAGGACGAGTTCATAATGAATCCAACTTGGGGGCTTGATGCATTTCACAATAAAGTTGTCAATGATCTCAACATAGGGGTATCAAGAAGTCTGGCATACAGAACAAAAGTGAAGGCATTGTAGGTTATTAATGAAAATCATAAGGTGCAGTATAAATTGTTGTGGGACTATACTGCAAAGATTAGGAGAGTGATGCATGACAGAGCTGTCATTCTAAAAAGGGCAGATCAACAACCTAGAGAGGAGTTAGGGAGGTTTCTTAGATATTATATATACCTAAAGTCATTAAAGGAAGGGTTTATGAAATATTGCAGACCACTGGTAGGGGTTGATGAGTGCTTTTTAAAAGACCATATGGGGGTCAGTTACTCACAACAGTCACTACAAGAAAAAAGTCTATCAGTGAACGCGTATTAGCGACCGACTTCCGTCGCTAATACGTATCAGCGACCAAATACGATTGCTAATATCCGTTGCCTATAGTTTGATCGCTAACATGTGTATCAGCGACGGACAATAGCGACTGAAGTTTCAACGACCGACAATGGCGACCAATGCAGTTTCTAAGCTGAGTCATCACATATGCCAACATTCGCCACGTGTAGCGACCGCTAATAGCGACCGAAAGTAACAACGACTAATACCAGCGACTGGATTTTGAGATAAACAGCAATCGCTTATCAGCGACCACTATTAGAGACCGAATTCGGTCGCTGATTATTGTAAAAAAAAAAAAATTGTTTTTTTCGATTCCCATAAATTTATTTACTTGTCAAATACATCCCAACACAACACAACAGATATATAAACAATCTCATTGAGATCTCCAACCAAATATCAAATTCTAACTAAATGAAATAACATATATTTCAAATAAACATAAAACTAACATCTAATCCAATCTTGGTACATAAATATATGCAATAGGATAAAAATCCGACCGTGCATGGGTTACATAATAAAATGAAGAAAATAAAAAAGTTATGAACGATATGTAGCTTGCCAAGCTTCATCTATCTAGCTAATTGCTACATTCCTGTAACAAAAAAAGAAACATGTTCAAGATAGTATTGTTGACTGATTACTTTTGGTGCATTAAGCAATAATATTACCTCGTCTTACTCAGTCTCCTTCTCCTGGTCTGGCTCACTTACTGCTATTGCCACCGTATCCGCTAATGAATCAGGACTCAACGCTTTCAAATGATCTTGCAGCTGACGTAGAAGCGCATGATCTCTGCATATGGCTCTAACACAGTCCGCAGCGTTATGTGGCGTCGGATTGTATGATGCTTGGGTAGACTGGCTACCAGTGCTGCAAGAGGCAGTAATACTCGACCGTCTTTGTTGCCCTTGGCCCTTAACAAAAATTTTCTTAACAACCGACGCCCTTTCCCACAAATCTTGATCAATCGGCGGGCGACCACTGCCAGGGGGATACCGCTCATCCATTAGTTGGTTGTTAGTGTCCTGTAATTAAGTAATACATTGAATAGTTAAATATAACGTCAAAATTAATGTATAAACATGTAACGTTAAAAAAAACTTAATTACCCGTATCTGTATAGCATCAGGCAGACCATCACGGGTGGCCACGTACACATCCAAACAATTGATAGTCTGACCTCTGGACCTGCTAGATGACTACAATATGACAAGTGTATAAATATATTAATTATGCAAATAAATACTAATTAAATGATCGTAAACATTAATAAAGTAAATTTGACGAACTCTGTACCTCCCTGTCAATGAAATGTTGCACTTGTAATATACTACCGCCTTTGTATGTGCCCTTTGTCTTTTCCCCTTTAGCTACACCTGCGGATCTGTTCCTGGTGACAATCCTCCATTTCCTCGCCCATTCGTCACTTTGCCACTGCTGGCACATCTCAACCCATATATCGCGCGAGCACCACCAAGGGCTGTACTCATACATATACTCCGCAGCCTAGCCAAGATGGTCTATGCCAGCATTATACAGTGCATTTTCCCGCTCCTTCTTTATGTTGTCTTTTGTACGGACAACACACTTTTGCCAGAATAGTGTCTGTATAACCCCTGTTTGTGAATCTTCCTACTTTGTATCTTTTCTGAAATAAAAATACACTAATAACATTAAAATAATTGTAATATAATTAACCTGATAGTACTAAATATTAGAATAGTTATAAATTACGTAGAAAAAAAATACCTAGAACTCCTGCCAACATGCCTCCTTATGGGCTAGCGGTGTGCTGACCCACGTAATAGATAGGGTAGGCCAGTTTTGTAGGCATAACTGTGAAATACATTTAACAACCCTAACATTTGTAAAATCTCTGAAATATAGAATAATTTACATTAGTATATACAATAATATAATTTTTAATTTAATATTACTATATGGTTAAGAACTTAACGTGTTAGTAGGATCAGGGCGAATTTGTAATAAAAAACGCTCATCTGGATTATCTGGGACCTTCAGGATTTGATTTGGACCCCGACCTAAACTGCGTTTTCTTCTTGCTGCTGAAGATGCCATTTATTAAAAAAAATGACATATTAATTTGACTTGCATAATAATGATTACAGAAATAAAATGTGTGTATATACAACAAGTCAATAATATTATGTAAACATTTATATATAACTCTACAGAATACAAAATTAAATTAAACATACATTTTAATGAAATCTTCAACAATATGTGGAGATTCATAACCATCTCCTACTTCAGATTCAGCGTCGCTGTCACTTAATAACTCTTCTTCTTCAGTATCACTGTCATCTAAGTGTTGTATTGCATTAGGATCCAATTCATCATCATCATCATCATCATCACCTCCACATTCTAAATTGTTGAGTTGATTGTTGTCATCGAGATTTATTATAGGAGGGTTATGTAACGTCTCCTCTTGGTAAACTTCTCTGTCTACTAATTGGACACGAATGCGCGCAGGAGTATGAATGACAACTTGCCAATCTGTAGGCGTTTTATCCCTTTTCCGAATAGGAGTACGAGTGTAATATACTTGTTGTGTTTGAGTTGGCAACACAAATGGTGCATTCATATATGTCCTTTTGTTGAGGTCAATATCGACAATTCCATGTCGATCGACACTTTCTTTTTTCTGTCCATGTGCCCACCAACATTCTTTGTAATTTTTCATGAATCCATTAACAAGTAAATGATAGGCGACTATATCTCTGTCCGCATAATTTATAGTCTTACATTTCAAATAAGGACATCTTATCTTGTTCTGAGCGTTGACACATTCTTTCTGGCTATATGCATAATCCAAAAACACTTGACAACCAGTTCTAAATTCAGCTGTAGCACCTATCTACCCTCGTGACTTTCGTCCCCTCATCCAACTACGGTCTGAATTGAAATCCATAATAGTATGGTACCTATTTTGACAAGATTTATTGTATTCATTAAATTTACTTATTACAAATGTATAGGTATAATGCATGTTTCGTACCTAAATACGTCCTCACCCTTATTACACCGATCAGACTTCTATCCTATTCTTGTATGTGACGTCCCACTAATGTCAACGACTTAAACAAATGTATCTGTTTGTTCTAAAGAAATTTCGGCAGCATCTATCATCGGTCTCCAAGTACACGAAATAGACTATGATTTACACAGTCTAAGTATGCACCCGGAGAACAATAGAAGATAAAAAAACCAAAATTTCTTTAGAATAAACAGATAAATTCGCTTAAGTCTTTGACACCGGCCTAAGTGGGAGCGGAATATACAAGAACAGTCCCAAAGTGGTGACTATTCAAGATTTATTCCGAATGAGTGAATCTTGAACGGGTTTCTAAGTTGCGCATATTATTTTTTATATTAAATTTCTTTATTTTATATTACATTATATTATTTTTATTTATTTTATAATATTATTTTGAATGATATTATATTATATTATATTATATTTTTTTATTTTATATTAATTTGAATGATATTATATAATATTATTTTTATTATATTATTTTGTTTTATTTTTCTTTATTATATTTTTTTGTATTATTTTATATTATATTTGTGACGCCCCCAAATCTGAGCCCACACAGCCCAAACTTGAGTCGTCAAAAGACTACAACAAAATTATTACAATGAAATACAACGTACAACAATACAGTGGATAATACAACACAACTAAGTCTTCATTATTATTGCCACACTATTTTATAACACGTGAAGACTATGATAGCTATCCCCGCACTCTCACTCCATTCCCCGGCTAGATCCAGCTACGTTCTCATATCCTGTTGAAAAATAATGGAACAAAAGGGTGAGCTCAAATAGCCCAGTAAGAAATATCATGACTAAGATAATGACGAATAAATTATCATTAGCCTTCAACAGGTGAGTTCTTGATAGAATACAACAGAATACAAGGTGTATATCAAAAACTGCAGTTAAATTCTTGAACAATGTTCAGATCAATAATAGCGGCGGAATGAGCAATCTATTAGAAGAATAATGTAGACTATAATGTCCACGCGCTTCTCTTTTTCGTAAAAACATCATCAACTTTTATCATCTGAAATACCATTAGTCAAGATAATACAAATTCACAGTTCCTGGTCATAATCATGCAAATCAACAGTTCATCTATGCATTACGGGCCAAAGAGAACATTCAATATAGCACCAGCGGTCATGATTATACCAGATTCAGCCTTTGGTCATAATCATACCAAACAACAGTTCATCTATGCACTACGGGCCAAAGAGAACTTTCAATATAACAACAACGGTCATGATTATACCAGATTCAGCCTTTGGTCATAATCATACCAAACAACAGTTCATCTATGCTCTACGGGCCAAAGAGAACTTTCACCACGTGCCATAAAAGACACCGAACAGATGTATCGCCTTTAACCTAATATATCGCCTTTAACCTATCATCTGTTCAACAAATATATCACATCTGTGCCCCGGACCACAGATATTCACAACAACTTGATTCTTGATGATTAGTACAAATAATAGTGATACAATTGATGAACAGAAGAAACAGGATAAACAATAAGTATCGGAAGTTTACTTTGTGCAGATTCAAATAATGTCCAAATTGTCAACATGATGTGGAGTGAAATTTAAAAATGTTATTCAAGATTCTCAGTTCAGAATAACGGTTACAGTTCAATAGAAAGATTCAGAAAATAGGAAGGTTCAGTTGAAATAATGAAGTTCAACTATTATGGAACATATAATATTTTCAGGAATTATAGAAGCAATAGTTCCATAATAAGTTTCGATTCAGGAGTATGAAAGAAAATAATATCCCTTACCGTAGCAAGTTCAAGAGTGTAAAAAAAATGACATTTCTTACCGTAATAAATTTAAGAGTGTGAAAAAATAATATTCCTTACCGTAGTAAGTTTAAGAGTATGAAAGAAAATGAAATTCCTTACCGTAGCAAGTTCAAGAGTGTAAAAAAAATGACATTTCTTACCTTAACACGTGACTGGATATTGATTTAAATGAGGTTGATCAACCTATAAATTTGTTAAAAGTGATTTGATCAAATAGTATAATATAATAACAAAATAATAAAAACTTAAAATTAAATTACTATTCTCGAAGTTACTATTCAGGGGTTACTGTTCACTCGCGGGTTACTATTCATCCCGGAGTTACTATTCATCCCGAGGTTACTATTCATCCCGAGGTTACTATTCATTCACGGCGTTACTATTCACAGTATATAAAAATATATAATTTTTCAAAATAAAGTCTTCCAAAAAAAGTCTTTTAAAGGAAGATTTGTGAATACCGTGAAAATAGGAATTTATGAAATAACTACTCTTTAATAAAAGACTTACTTGAAAAATTCCTGCACTCCTTTTGGCTTTCAAACTCTCAAAATAGCCTTACTATTATCAGAGAAAACTCATAAAATTCTTATAGAAAAATTTTATGTTTTAGGTGTGATTTTTCTATTCAGCTGAACAAGTTATTTATAGGAGAAAAGAAGTTACTATGCGTGGTAGGTGAGCAGAAAATTTTTCAGCAAAGGCTGCTGCGCAGCCTCCGCCAACTCTCAGCAACCAAAATCACATTTCTCACATTTCATGTGGGCCCCACGATGGGTCCCACATGTTTCTTACTATTCACGTACTATTCACGTCACTATTCACGTTACTATTCACGTCACTATTCACGTTACTATTTCAAATAGTAACATTTTTTTTATTTTATTTTATTTTTATATTTATATTTATTCTTCCCGTGGGTCCAACATATAAAATAAAATAATGCTACAACAATAATTCAACAATAATGTAATAAACACGTTACAGATTATTATTAATTTAATAATATAAATTACAGTATATTTGTAACTGTGACAATTATTAGGTTCAATAATTTTAAAAACAGTGCAGCAACAATTATTGACTCAATGATATAAAATACAGTGTAATGACAATTATTAAATCAATAATGCAAAATACTGTGTAACAACAATTATTGAATTAATAACATAAAATATTATGCAGTGACAATTATTGATGAAATGATGCGTAACAGTTACGGTGTCAATTATCAGAACAATAGTATGAGACACTGTGCAATACCGCGTGCTACTGTAGAGTACCGTGTGCTACAGAAAATACCATAAATTACCGTATGCTACTATTCTTTTATCACCGGTATTTTAACAGTTAACACCGTTGACTATTTTTATTTAAAAAGGTTACTTCTGTCGTTTTCTATATCCGACAAATATTCCGATGTGGGGTCCACCAATAATTAGTTATTTCGGCGCCGTCGTACGGCCCGAATATTCCCCGACAAAACGAATATTCTCCGACAAAAATAAAATTTACACATAACATCCTTAACTTTCAATTTCGTTAATTTAACCACTTACTGTTTCATGAAAAAATATATATGAAGAAAAATTTAAATTTTATATTTAATAAAATTCGGGGTCTTACAACCTCCCCTCCTTATGAAATTTCGTCCCCGAAATTGACGTACCGGGCATTTCAAAGTTATCCTCCTGATTTCCAGATGTCATACTTAACTGTGGTCACAAAATAAATGTTAGTTCAAATAAACTGACTCATCACTTCATGTCCCTATATTCAAATCAACTTATTAGATAATAAAATCTAATTTAGGTAGGACACACTAGTGACTGATTCTATTCGTCTCTCCCCTCCTAGTTCTAACCCCAGATCTCCATTAAAGACCATATCCCTAAGCTCTGATGCCAACTGTGACGCCCCCAAATCTAGGCCTACACAGCCCAAACTTGAGTCGTCAAAAGACTACAACAAAATTATTACAACAAAACACAACGTACAACAATACAGTGTATAATAATACACAATTAAGTCTTCACTATTATTACCACACTATTTTACAACACGTGAAGACTAGGATAGCTATCCCTCGGACTCTCACTCCATTCCCCGGCTAAACCCCGTTACGTTCTCATCTCCTGTTGAAAAACAATGAAAAGAAAGGGTGAGCTCAAATAGCCCAGTAAGAAATATCATGACTAAGATAATGACGAATAAATTATCATTAGCCTTCAACAGGTGAGTTCTTGATAGAATACAACAGAATACAAGGTGTATATCAAAAACTGCAGTTAAATTCTTGAACAATGTTCAGATCAATAATAGCGGCGGAATGAGCAATCTATTAGAAGAATAATGTAGACTATAATGTCCACGCGCTTCTCTTTTTCGTAAAAACATCATCAACTTTTATCATCTGAAATACCATTAGTCAAGATAATACAAATTCACAGTTCCTGGTCATAATCATGCAAATCAACAGTTCATCTATGCATTACGGGCCAAAGAGAACATTCAATATAGCACCAGCGGTCATGATTATACCAGATTCAGCCTTTGGTCATAATCATACCAAACAACAGTTCATCTATGCACTACGGGCCAAAGAGAACTTTCAATATAACAACAACGGTCATGATTATACCAGATTCAGCCTTTGGTCATAATCATACCAAACAACAGTTCATCTATGCTCTACGGGCCAAAGAGAACTTTCACCACGTGCCATAAAAGACACCGAACAGATGTATCGCCTTTAACCTAATATATCGCCTTTAACCTATCATCTGTTCAACAAATATATCACATCTGTGCCCCCGACCACAGATATTCACAACAGCTTGATTCTTGATGATTAGTACAAATAATAGTGATACAATTGATGAACAGAAGAAACAGGATAAACAATAAGTATCGGAAGTTTACTTTGTGCAGATTCAAATAATGTCCAAATTGTCAACATGATGTGGAGTGAAATTTAAAAATGTTATTCAAGATTCTCAGTTCAGAATAACGGTTACAGTTCAATAGAAAGATTCAGAAAATAGGAAGGTTCAGTTGAAATAATGAAGTTCAACTATTATGGAACATATAATATTTTCAGGAATTATAGAAGCAATAGTTCCATAATAAGTTTCGATTCAGGAGTATGAAAGAAAATAATATCCCTTACCGTAGCAAGTTCAAGAGTGTAAAAAAAATGACATTTCTTACCGTAATAAATTTAAGAGTGTGAAAAAATAATATTCCTTACCGTAGTAAGTTTAAGAGTATGAAAGAAAATGAAATTCCTTACCGTAGCAAGTTCAAGAGTGTAAAAAAAATGACATTTCTTACCTTAACACGTGACTGGATATTGATTTAAATGAGGTTGATCAACCTATAAATTTGTTAAAAGTGATTTGATCAAATAGTATAATATAATAACAAAATAATAAAAACTTAAAATTAAATTACTATTCTCGAAGTTACTATTCAGGGGTTACTGTTCACTCGCGGGTTACTATTCATCCCGGAGTTACTATTCATCCCGAGGTTACTATTCATCCCGAGGTTACTATTCATTCACGGCGTTACTATTCACAGTATATAAAAATATATAATTTTTCAAAATAAAGTCTTCCAAAAAAAGTCTTTTAAAGGAAGATTTGTGAATACCGTGAAAATAGGAATTTATGAAATAACTACTCTTTAATAAAAGACTTACTTGAAAAATTCCTGCACTCCTTTTGGCTTTCAAACTCTCAAAATAGCCTTACTATTATCAGAGAAAACTCATAAAATTCTTATAGAAAAATTTTATGTTTTAGGTGTGATTTTTCTATTCAGCTGAACAAGCTATTTATAGGAGAAAAGAAGTTACTATGCGTGGTAGGTGAGCAGAAAATTTTTCAGCAAAGGCTGCTGCGCAGCCTCCGCCAACTCTCAGCAACCAAAATCACATTTCTCACATTTCATGTGGGCCCCACGATGGGTCCCACATGTTTCTTACTATTCACGTACTATTCACGTCACTATTCACGTTACTATTCACGTCACTATTCACGTTACTATTTCAAATAGTAACATTTTTTTTATTTTATTTTATTTTTATATTTATATTTATTCTTCCCGTGGGTCCAACATATAAAATAAAATAATGCTACAACAATAATTCAACAATAATGTAATAAACACGTTACAGATTATTATTAATTTAATAATATAAATTACAGTATATTTGTAACTGTGACAATTATTAGGTTCAATAATTTTAAAAACAGTGCAGCAACAATTATTGACTCAATGATATAAAATACAGTGTAATGACAATTATTAAATCAATAATGCAAAATACTGTGTAACAACAATTATTGAATTAATAACATAAAATATTATGCAGTGACAATTATTGATGAAATGATGCGTAACAGTTACGGTGTCAATTATCAGAACAATAGTATGAGACACTGTGCAATACCGCGTGCTACTGTAGAGTACCGTGTGCTACAGAAAATACCATAAATTACCGTATGCTACTATTCTTTTATCACCGGTATTTTAACAGTTAACACCGTTGACTATTTTTATTTAAAAAGGTTACTTCTGTCGTTTTCTATATCCGACAAATATTCCGATGTGGGGTCCACCAATAATTAGTTATTTCGGCGCCGTCGTACGGCCCGAATATTCCCCGACAAAACGAATATTCTCCGACAAAAATAAAATTTACACATAACATCCTTAACTTTCAATTTCGTTAATTTAACCACTTACTGTTTCATGAAAAAATATATATGAAGAAAAATTTAAATTTTATATTTAATAAAATTCGGGGTCTTACAATATTTATTTATTTCATAATATTATTTTGTATAATTTCGAATGATATTATATTATATTATTTATATATATATATATATATATATTATATTATTTTATATTAATTTGAATGATATTATATTATATTATATTATATTATGTTTATTATATTATATTATATTTATTTATTTCATAATATTATTTTGAAATTGTGGGGAGTTTGAAAGGGAAAGAGGGTGATGATGACTCGAGGACTAAGTCTAAAAGGAAAGTCCTTGCCGCTGAGACTATAGCAACAGTATGGCAATAACAATTGATTATTATAAATTAACTCTCATATATATATTTAAGGGAGTATTATTTATATATATATTTTTAATATTTATATATAATTTTTTTTATATTAGAACGAAGTGAATATCATTTACATATGAAGTGATAACATAAAAATATCAAATTTATATACATAAAACCCATATTTTTTTTTTATTAATGATACGCATAATAATCAACTTATTTAAGCATTCGACATATTCTATAACAATAGTCTATAGAACAAATAGTGACTTATTTATTTACATCTTGCCTATAATATGTCAAACATTTAAATAACGAGTGTTGTTATATATGATAATAAATTTATATTATTATCATTTTCTTAAATAACTATAAAAATTAACAAACTCAACACAAATATTTAAAATTTAAAATTAAAAATCTACCATAACATAACAACAATTAAAAATCTTAGATATATTATATTTAAAATTTGGTGTTTACCTTTTCCGGCAGGGGGGTGGCGCCGGCAGGCGGCAGTAGGGGGCGGCTGCGGTAGGGGCCGGGGGTGGCTGCGGTAAGGGCCGGGGGGCGGCTGCGGCAGGGGTGAGGGGAGGGGAGGACCGACGTCTAGCAAAGGGAGGGGAGGACGTCCGACAACTCTTTCTTCTCTTCTCTATTCTCTTTCTTCTCTTCTCTCTCTCTCTCTTCTTCCTTCTTCCGTCTGTTTCCCGTGCGGTGGCGCCTAAATTTAGGTCTGAACATAATAACGACCGCTTAACAGCGATCGATTTTAGTCGCTAATTTTTTTTAATGCGTGGACACTTTTAGCAACGGAAAGTGCGGTCGCTGATACATTAGCTACCGCGTCAGTGACAAATAATCGGTCGCTAATTATGGCGCCAAAAATCTCGTGCTTTTTTGGTGGCAAAATTGGTATTTGCGACGAAAATAGCGACCGTCTTTCGGTCGATATTAATGTTAGCAACTAGTTACAATATCGGTCGCTAAAACGTAGTATTAGTGACGGATTTTGAGGTCACATAAAGTCTTGGTCGCTGATATGCGTTTTTCTTGTAGTGAGTTGGAGTGGATCAAATAATGACATGTGGCCTATGACATGGGCTATAATAGAGTTAGAAAATTATGACAATTGACATCGATTTTTGAGCTTACTTGTGGAAGATATTGGAGTCCAAAATGATATAGGATTTCTAAGAAGCAAAAGATAATGTCATTGTTTTTGCTTTTTATTTTTCATTATATCTCTACTTTAATTTATAGGGTTTAATGAATGCATTGCAAGCAATTGTTCCTAATGCAGAACATACACTATAAAAAAATAGCCTATCAGTGACTGCAGTCGGTTGCATATATGGTCGACCGATACATTTAACATGGTAACTAATAGGCAACCGATACATATAACACGGTCGTATATATGACTCCGAGGTAATCTCAGTGACCGTAGTCGACTGCAGATAGGTGACCGACCGCAGTAGGTGTTTTCCAACAAGTTGTGGCAAGGAGGTGTGCACAAAGAATCCATTCTAACTCCAAGAGATCCCCAAACCGTTTAACCTGCCAATTACACATAGAATGGGCAGTCATGCACCACCCTTAGGTCATTATAGATAGCAACAAAAGTAAGAAATGAGAAGATTTTATTTTTAAAAAAAAAGACTGAAGACTTGTTTAAAATATGGTGTTTATACATGCCTTATGAGTTTAGATTGAAGACTTGTTGTGGTTGTGAATATCATTTGAACTTTAGATTTAATTTATTTTGGTGGTTTTGAATGCCTATTGAAGCTTCAATCTTATTTTATTTTGGTGGTTGTAAATGCCTTTGGAGGCTTAATGACTTGTTTTACTTTGGTGATTGTACATGCCTTACGAGGCTTAACAGTTATGTACTTTTGGTGGTTGCCTTCTTCATTAGGTTGTCTCCTTTTGGTTGTTATAAATGCCTTATGAGGCTTAATAGTTTGAAATGAATGAAAATTTAGTTGAATCTACTTTATTATATTTGGTTGCCTTCTTCATTAATTCATTATGTTTTATTATATTTTCTTGTCTTCTTCATTAGGTTTGCTTGCCTTCTTTATTAGGTTTGGTTGCCTTCTTTATTTTGTTTGGTTGCCTTCTTCATTTCATAGTTAACTGGAGATAGGTGAATTGACCATAAATTTGGTACCAATTGGAGATACTAATCTACTAATCATAAATTTGAGTCGATACTATATAAGGGCTACCATTGAATCCATAAGGTCTTTATAAATTTTTCACAAAACAAGAAAGGGTTTTACATTACACATTACAATCCAAACATAATAAACCAAAGTATCATCCTATCTACAATTGATTTTCATTCACACAAAACAAGAAGGGTTTTACATTACACATTACAACCCAAACATAATAAACCAAAGTATCATCTATGCTACAACTGCCATGGTAGGTAAAGAAGAGAACCCATGAGTAGACCAAAAAAATTCAAACCCATTTTGCCCTAGATTTTATCTTCTTCAACTCATCTATGAGTTATTCATGTTTAGCATCCATACTCTCCAAGTTCCTAATTTAACCCAGATATAACTATTCTTACTGGCTCAAACAATAGTGGATTGACCCAAATAAAAAAAATTACACCCACTTTCATCATAATAGGACCAGTTTACATATCCTAGAAATCTTCTCCCAGTATTCATGGAGCTTTTCCAAGCTATTTTTGTAATAGCAATGTTATGGTAGTAGCATCTTCAATCCATTTGCTTTTTTCCAAAAAAAATCCTCTCTTGAATCGGCTTTTAGTGCGTAGGAATTTAATTTTTAGAAGACTTAGGACATCTTAACATGTATCGCTGTGGAAGAGAAAAGAATTGACCCAATTTCTCCTTAAAAAGTCATAGTGTGGAACTCCCGATCACTTTTGACCGAAAAAATGCTCAGATAATGCATTTTAACATGTAAACAGAAAGTTTGAGGTGGACAGAGACACTTTATAAAGTTTATGGTGCATCAAATGTCTTACATATAAACCCTGGGAGGGTAAAATATACTTTAGTCAATATTTTATTTAACAATAAAACTCAATTATATACTATATAAATATCATATTTTGTTTTTAACAATAAATTGAGCAATGGTGATGAGAAAGAGAAGGGATTTCGACATCTGTCGAAATGATCGATGCCGGCTGAGAATTGTAACAGGAACAACCTCGTCGCCTTTGTTTCTTCAAATGAGTTGGGCCACTTGCAGTTATCATATGGAGGTCCGTGATTCAATAGTTGGGTCAGAGGATTCAAGAGTTGGGTAGGACATCTAGAGATGATTCTCTTTGGTGGTTGATTTTTATTAGTTTTATTTTTCTCTTCGTTTTTTTGTTTTTTTGTTTCTTTATATTTTAATTTCTATGTTTTATTTATTATTATTATTATTATTATTATTATTATTATTATTTTTTATTTTTTATTTTTTATTTTTTTTTGTATCTTGATTTCTAGTATTAATAATTGATTTTTTCTTGCAATTACTAACTTGAGTTTACAATATTATTGATGTTTTTATTTTATTTTATTAGTATATTAGTTAATTAATTAGTTGCTATTTTAATTATTTTAATATTTACTTATTTTATTTTATTACTTACAATGAAACTATTTAGGTAAGTTTATCATTTTATCCTTAAAAAAAAGTCTCAACTCGTTAGGAGGACTAAATTGAACCCAATTGGTCTGATTTTGGGTCATATTAAGACTTTTACCGATTAAGGGGTCACATCGAAATTAGGTGACAACTTGGAGGGACAATTTTCCTATTCTTCATACAAATTTATATGCATGTACATTGATGTGTTATGTTTTGAATTAATGTAGAAAAAGTAATATTCAACTTGAAATAGGAAAATTAATTTTGACTTAAGAAAAGTAAAAATGTAGGGAAAGTAATTTAATTTTTGATATGAAATAGAATAAGTAACATATCGTATTGTAAATGAATGTAGAAAAGTTGAATTAATGTACAAATAAAAAATAGTTGACTTAACGTAAGAAAAGTAAAAGGTCAAACTAACCAGAATATCGATACACACCGAAATTGTATATTAAAAAACACACCTAAATGTAAAATGATAGTAAAATATTTCTCATAAAAATGACTATAATTTTAGAATAAGGGGAGAAAAAAATATATAACAAGGATCCTACATTTAGCACAGAAAAACAAAATCATACGACAAAATTTTAGAACACAAGGAAAGGGTAAATAATAAATATCGAATTTCACGTGGTAGATACAAAAATCGTGCAAATATGCATCTGACCGATTAATTTAAATGAAACTCAATTCAGCCGTAAATCATACAGTACTTTTCCACTTGCATTTTTTATATTCCAGAGATCCAAAAGTGGAGCTTTATTCATTCAAAAAGTGCTGGCGTAATTCCTTTTACTAATAATACATGCAACGTGTCTCCTACAACTGTTTAAATTTGTTTTTATATTTCAAACTCTAATTATTTAAGGATTCAGTCCCAATTTAAGCAAGCAAAATAGAAACAATGATTAAGAGGTGCATGCATGCCACTAATAAAATGGTAGAATAAATTAAGGGAATGAGACTTAAATATCTTTGGTGAAAAAGAAAGTGAATGAAATTAAAGTACATTTCTTCATGAGTTTATTAGATGGTGGTAAAAGAGTAGTGATGGTGGTAATGGGAATGTTGGAGATTTGAGTTAGGGCAGGAGGGGAAGGAAAAGGTGGAGACGGGGAGAATGAGCATTTTGGAACCCTAAGAGAGCATGATAATTTGTGGAAATGATAATAATACACTAACTAGAGGGGGGGAGGGGGTTTTCTTTTTGCACAACTAACATATTTTAGAGGGAGAGTTTTGTTAAAATAAAAGTTGGAAGAACAATTTTGTTAAAGTAATAGTTAATTACCAAGGATTAAATTAGTGTATATCAAGTTTTATTTGTATTATAATGCTCTTTTATTATTTTCTATTAAGCAGTAAATGTTACTCCATGATTAAAGGTGAAAGCAACACAATAAAAGTACTTTCACAACATTTTCACTTTTCAGGTTGGTTATGTTTCTTTAACTGTGAATCCTCTTTTCCATTTGACCAAATAGGGAAAACGCAAAAAAATTGCTGGACACATTTTCTAGTGTTTTTTTTATTTTTTTTATTTTAGATTTTAAAAGAACATTAAATTAATTATCGTCCATGCTATTCCAAAGCTCAAACGTACAGGGCTCTGTCCAAACTAAAGCCGCAAGGCCCGCAAATAATTATTTTCTCCTAATACATGAACTTTTACAGTTAAATTAATTATTTTTAAAAATTAATAAATCATATATAATCACTATCATCATTGAATTAAAAGTACATGGATCGGAAATAATTTTAAAATCGAGGTCTGGAGTTTTATTTATTTTTGATAAATTTGCTTAATTATCAATTAAAATAGTCAATTTAATTATAAAATGTCAGTTAGTTAAAACAAATAAAAAAAGATTGGTGTGCTGTTGCAGACACCCAAAAATAAAATTTTACTTTGAAAAAATATTAATATAGTAGTGCAAGTAAGAGTTGATCCCACAGAGAATAATTAATTTAATTTTATATTTTGTAAATCAAAATTGGGGGGTTTTTAAGTCAAGAAATAATTTAAATAAAATTAACTGAAATAAATAAGCAAGTCATTTAATGAAATAAATAAGAAGAAAAAGGCTTGGTTTAAGTTAACATCTACCATCAATAATTTACAACTGATCATCGATGAAAGAATAAATCAATTCATATTTTAAATATTCAACGTGAAATAATTACTCTCATTCGAATAATTTTTCTATCTCTTTTTAATTTTAGTTAAGTAGAAACAAGTGATCTAAATAATCTTTACTACTAAATAACCTCAGACAAGTGCTAAAGATTTAACCTAGTAGAAGCTTTAAGAATTAGAGATATCGTTGAACTAAACAATAAAATCAAAGAGTCTGCATTTAGTTTAGATGAATATTCTTCTTAAGATATAATAATCTTTTGATCTGCAAAACAATTATTAATCTTAGTTGTTTCATAAATTAAAGTGACCAAACAATTACGGATTTGATATTTAATTCAGCAGTAGATTAATGTGAATAATAAACTAGTGTGCACCCTAGCAATCAAACGAATCAATCATAAAATTTAACGAAGAAAAATATCCAATACTCAAAATATAAATTGAACAATTACAATAAATTAGATCTCATAGTGTATTAATCTTGATGGCTTCAATCACTTAAACCAAGAAAAATAATTTAACTACACATAGCTTTGAAAAGCACCAAAGAATAAAAGAGAAAAAATTTCTAGTAAAAGTTGTGTTTCTCAAACTCTCTATTTATAGGATACATAACCCTCCTAACCCTAATAGGAATTATAATTTTCAAACCCTAATAAGATTTAAAATACAAATAAAATAAAATAAAATTTATATTTATTTTTTCAATTCTAATTTTCAATTGGAATTCATCTTTTAATTTATTGCTCCCCTTTTTATTCACTTTGGATGGACCCACGCGACAAAGAAAACAAGAAACTAGAGAAGAAAGTCGCCCAGCCACCATGCCAGCTGGCTGCTCTTTATCCTAATCAGTTATCGCGCATGGCGCCAGAATTTTTTTATTTCTTTTAATCACCCAGTCCAAATTTTACTACACTAGTAGCCAGACAACGTCGTGTTGCTCCATGCCTGTTTCATCAGCAAGCGCGCATGGCGCGGTCCTGACATTCTTCAACTTATTTATTGAATTGCTCTCCAGCTTTAATTAATTACTACAAAACAAAATAAAAATAATATAAAATTACTAAAAATAATAAAATACATAAAATGAAATAAATTATCTAAAACACTAAAAATACTTAAAAACTCACAAATAATTAAACATAAAATACCTAATAAATAGATATAAAATCTACTTATCAAATATCCTCACACTTAACTATTTATTTGTCCTCAAGCAAAACAAGATTAAAAATTATAAAAATAAAACTAATAACCAAACGACATACCTGAGCAACAAATCAGTATGAATTTCAACATTAGTCTTAAAGATTTTTTTAAATGATAACTTAAAGAAAATTTCAAAATCATTTAAAATCTAGAATGTCAACATATTTATTAACCTTACTCTACTCAAAACTTTTTGCGCGTGTGTAAATCCAAATACATCAAACCAATTAGAACTAAAATTAATTTATATAATCAAATGTCAAATGAAAGATTCTCAACACTCTATACACTCAATTTTAACATATCTTAAAGCTAATATAGACAAAACAAAAATTAAATGATCAAAAGTTTTTTTCTTCTTTTTTTCTTTCCTTCATATATATTTTCTTTTCATATTTTTTCACCCATTTTTTATCCTTAGTGAGTAAATTTTACACTCCATCTCACTTTTCTTTTGAATACTTGATTGTGCAATGTTTAATTTTTTTAGGCTTTTTAGAGTTACCCATGTAGCGAGTGTTTGACTAATGACTCTCAAACCAGTTGGCTTTAGGGCATTAGGTGTAGAGACACCCCTAAGAATCTATTAACTCAAGTAACAAAGGCCATAAAATCAAACTAGTCAAATTATTTTTTTTCTTACTATTTTTTCTCTCAATCCTCCAATCATATATTTTTCTATATTAGACTTTAAAATATTATAAAAATAAGTTATAGAGAAAATTCACATCTTCCACAAGTAATTAATCGCATAAACTTTCTCTAAGTTAAAACTAGTTCAACATATATATATATATATATATATATATGTGTGTGTGTGTGTGTGTGTGTGTGTGTGTGCATAAAATTTTAAAAAGTCTCAAATACAGTTAGTACAATAATAGGTCAAAAATTCAGACTAAGCAAAAATTTAACATTTTTTTAAGAGTTATTAAATAAAAATAATTGTTTTTTTCATTGGCCAAAAAAATTAAAAAATCCAATTAACTCATTGCTCAAGTGACTCAAAAAAAATATAAAAAAATAAAAAAAAAATAAAAATAAAATAAACTACCCCATTTTCGTAAGAAACACGGTTACACTTAATATGTGCAATAAGCCTTTAAACCCCAAAGTTATCCCAAGTGGACGAGTTGTGTTACGTGAGGGTTTGCAATGAATATACCCACAAAATTCAAAATTTTTAAAATACCCTAAAAAAATAACAAAAATTCTAAATCCCTTCCCCAACACTTAAAATTTACATTGTTCCTAATGTAAAGTAAAATGCAAAGAAAAAGACACAAATAACTAAACTATTAATGCAAAAATAAAAAGAAAGAAAATTATACTCCATTTGGTTGCCTCCCAAGAAGCGCCTTTGTTTATTATCATTGGCTTGACAGCATTTTCAAACACTATGTCTCTCATCCCTCTTGAATTTTAACAATTTCATCCATCTTTACTCCAATGTTCAAACTTCCTTGCAGTTGATATGAAGGTTTTATTCCCTCTTCAATGAACAGGCATTTGAGATGGTTTTGGAGAGGCTTCAAATTTGAAATGGAATTATGCAACACAGAAGGTAAAGACTTCTCGTTAGGAACTGGTAAGTTAAAATATGGATCGTTACATGCCTTTGAAGAACCATTTAAAGCCGTAATAGTTTTCTTTAAATCAGTACTCAAGACTAACTCCACATTTTCTTTTCCAAGATTCTGACCAAGTGTCGTTTCTAATTCATCCTTTCCATCAGACACTTTCTATGCTAAAGAATCAATCACATCAACACAGTAAATATGATTATCATCATTAGGATATTTCATGGCATCAAAAATATAAAACTTAACAATTTCACCATCAAACTCCATTGTCAGTGTACCACTATAAACATCTATTTTAGTTTTTGATGTCTTTAAGAAGGGTCTTCCTAACAAAATAGAAGCATTTTGATCACCATTTTCCATATCAAGCACGTAAAAATTAGTAGAAAAAATAAAATTATTTACTTGCACAAGAACATCCTCCACTGCATCTTTATGATAAGCATTAGATTTGTCAGCTAACTGAATCATAGTACCAGTTCTATTCAAAGGTTCAAGTTTCAAAGAAGCATATATAGAATATGACATGACATTAATAGATGCTCCTAAGTCTACCATGGTCTATTCAAATCTAGTTTCACCTATCTTACAAGGGATAGTAAACATTCCTGGATCTTGGCACTTAGTAGGGAGTTTTCTTTGAATTATTGCAGACACATTTTTTTACTTCTACTTTTTTATATCTTTTAAGTGCTTTTTTTCTCTTGTGTGTACATAATTCTTTCAGAAATTTAGCAAAACGAGATACTTGTTTAATAGCATCTAACAATAGAATATTTAACTCATATTTACAAAACATTTCATATAAATCTGAATTTTTTTCATATTTTTTTTTGTTAAAGCAAAGGGAAAATGAGGTATCAGTTTATAATCAAAGAGAGGTGAAAATTTATACTTAGAGGTACCATTGTCACCTAGACCATTGTCGTCCTCTTTACTATCGTCTGCTTCCTTATTGTTTGTTTCTGTTTTGCTTTGCTCTTTTGGTGCAGACTCTATCTTTTCTAGAGTTTTGATCTCTTTACCACTTCTCAAAGTGATTGCATTGACATTCTCTTTTGGATTTATCACCGTTTGGTAGGGTAATTTTTCAGAACCTTGCGCTTTTAATCGACTGATTGCAGTTGCCATTTGTCCTATCTGTGTTTCCAAATTTTGCATTTTTTCCTTCGTGTCCTGCTGAAATTGCAAAGTATTAGTGGTAATTTGTTTAACCAAATCCTCTAAAGACATATTAGAATTAGATGATTGGTCATGTTGTTGTGTGTTGGGATATGGATGTTTGTACTGTTAGTAGCTTGCAAAGTTCGAATTAGTGGATTGATTCCCTTTTGGATTTTCATAGCCGAAATTAGGATGATCCCACCAACCTGAGTTGTACGTGTTTGAATAAAGATTGTATCTCCTTTGTGGTTGATCAGGGAAACCACCTACTGCATTCACTTGTTCATAGGACTCCTCTTGAAGAGTGGGGCACATATTCGTTGGATGTCCTATTACCGTACAAATTTCACAAGCTTTCACTTATTGTGTATTACATACAGCCATTTGACGAACAAGAGAGGTTAGACTATCAATTCGTTGCTCAAGGGAAGAAATATTTACCTTATTGACATTATTGGATGAAAAATCAAGCCTAGTGCCAAATTGTTGTGAATTAACTGTCATGTTTGCAATCAAGTTCCTTGCAGCTTCGGAAGTCTTATCCACCAAACTCCTCCGCTAGCGGCATCGATCATGCTTCTATCGATAAACATGAGTCCTTCATAAAAATATTGGATAAGGAGTTGCTTGCTGATTTGATGGTGGGGACAACTTGCATACAATTTTTTGAAACGTTTCCAATACTCGTATAGGGATTCTTCATGGTTCTGTCTCACACCACAAATGTCTTTTCTGATATTGGCTGCCCTTGAATCTGGAAAATATTGTTTTAAAAATAGTCTATTCATCTCTTCCCATGTGGTGATGCTTCTAGAGGGTAGATAGTAGAGTCATTCCTTAGCTAAGTCTTTCAAAAAAAAATGAAAAAACTCTTAAATTAATTTGCTCTTCAGTCACTCTAGAAGGTTTCAGACTTGTGCAGACCATATGAAATTCCTTTAAATGTTTGTGAGAATCTTCACCTGCAAGACCATGAAAAATGGGCAACAAATGTATTAGACCAGATTTTAATTCAAAAGAAGTGTTAACATCTAAATTAGGAAAAGTTATGCTTAAAGATTGTTGGTTCAAATCTGGAGCTGCAAACTCTTTCAAAGTCCGATTTCTAGCCACAACTTCCATTATTAACCTACACAACTCAAATAAAATATGAAAACCAAAAAAAGAAAAAGAAAATCTAAAAAAAATTACTAAATTAAAATAAAATTTACAAAAGCACAAAGATAAATAAAATCACTCCTCGTCAATAGTGCCAAAATTTGATGTGCTGTCGCAGACACCCAAAAATAAAATCTTACTTTGAAAAAATATTAATGTAGTAGTGCAAGTAAGAGTCAATCCCATGAGAATGATTAATTTAATTTTATATTTTGTAAACCAAAATTGGGGAGTTTTTAAGTCAAGAAATAATTTAAATAAAATTAACTGAAATAAATATGCAAGTCATTTAATGAAATAAATAAGGAGAAAAAGGCTTGACTTAAGTTAACATCCACCATCAAGAATTTATAACTGATCATCGATGCAAGAATAAATCAATTCATATTTTAAATATTCAACGTGAAATAATTACTCCCATTCAAATAATTTTCCTATCTCTCCTTAATTTTAGTTAAGTAGAAACAAGCGATTTAAATAACCTTTACTACTAAATAACCTCAGACAAGCGCTAAAGATTTAACCTAGTAGAAGCTTTAAGATTAAAAGAGGTCGTTGAATTAAACAACACAATCCAAGCGTCTGCATTTAGTTTAGATGGATATTCTTCCTAAGATATAACAATCTTTTGATCTGCAAAATAATTATTAATCTTAGTTGCTTTATAAATTAAAGTGACCAAATAATTACGGATTTGATATTTAATTTAGCAGTAGATTAATGCGAATAATAAACTAATGCGCACCATAGCAATCAAACGAATCAATCATAAAATTAAACGCAGAAAAATATTCAATACTCAAAATATAAATTGAACAATTACAATAAATTAGATCTCACAGTGTATTAATCTTGATGACTTCAATCATTTAAACCAAGAAAAATAATTTAGCTACACATAGCTTTGAAAAACACCAAAGAATAAAAGATAGATTTTTTCTATTAAAAGTTGTGTCTCTCAATTATATCTCAACCCTTCTATTTATAGGCTATACATAACCCTCCTAACCCTAACATGAATTATAATTTCCAAACCCTAATAAGATTTAAAATACTAATAAAATAAAAATAAAAATAAAATTTATATTTATATTTTTTTTTCTAATTCTAATTTTTAATTGGAATTCATCCTTTAATTTATTGCTCCCCTTTTTATTCACTTTGGATGGACCTATGCGACAAAGAAAACAAGAAACTAGAGAAGAAAGCAGCCCACCACGCTAGCTGGCTGCTCTTTATCCTAATTAGGTATCGCGCATGGCGCTAGAATTTTTTTATTTCTTTTAATCGCCAGACGCGCATTGCGCGACAGTTCAAATTTTACTACACTGCGAGCCAGACAATGACGTGTTGCTCCACGCCTGTTTCATCAGCAAGCGCGCATGGCGTGGTCCTATCATTCTTCAACTTGTTTACTAAATTGCCCTCCAGCTTTAATTAATTCCTACAAAATAAAATAAAAATAATATAAAATTACTAAAAATAATAAAATTACATAAAATTTAATAAATTACATAAAACACTAAAAATACTTAAAAACTCACAAATAATTAAGCATAAAATACCTAATAAATAGACATAAAATCTACTTATCAAAGATTCTTCTAGTTATGGGACGAAATCTGACAGTTAATTGTGTAATAGCTAGAATTGACCGATTTATCTCAAATCAATTTATTACCATTGCAGCCACACTTAGTCTTATATAGACTGACTCAACATGTTGGATCATCTCTTTACCCAAAAGATTAATTTAATTATTAGGTTGAGACTCTATTATACTTATTAACCCATCTTCTATATTATTGACACAAGTATCATACTAGAGTAGTCACATATTGAGCATAGCTTCTTTTAGTCCTTCAAAAACCTTTCTCGTGAGAATACAATCTTACTCCACGTGAATCCTTCACCCTAAACAGTTTTCTAGAGTCATCTTCAAACCCCTTTATTCGATTCAGATAATACTTCACCGTGTAGTGACAAATGCGTGATCTTCTTGTGTTAAACTCGACTCAACTCTATTTTCTCCATCGCATGAAGAGAGTAACATGCGACCTGCAAAAGCTCCACTATGGAGTACCAATCTGATACTTGAGCCTATCGAACCATAAGTTCTGATACCAGTTTAGCGAAATTGAACGATTCATCTCATATCAATTCATTACCAATGCATCATACATGTGTATAAACTGGCCCAACAAACACATGTATGTTGGATCATCTCCTTATCTAAAAGGTTAGTCTATTAGGTTAAGATTACACTATACTTATTAATCCAGCTACACTTTTGAATTTACCCGATGTGAGATTTATGTAAAATATCTCAACAAATTGTTGGCTTTGAATAACCAAAATAAAAATTAAAGAAGAAACTGAAGAGCTCTTACCAAGTATCAAGTTTTTTTTTCTACTTCAAATTCTTCTCCACCCATTTTTCTCTATATATTCTCCCTCCTTTCTCTCAACGTAGTTAATTAGCCTAGAGTAATTGTATTTATTTTTACATTTTTTTTAATTTGTCTTGTTTCTTTTAACTATTTTTTTACAAGATAATTACTTGTCAGGATGAGAATCCTTTTGAAATTAAAAAAAATACACATCACACTAATTAGTTATCTTAGGTTATCATTATCTATACGAAATTAATTACTTAATTATTTTTATTATTTTCTTAATTAATTATTATTATTAACCATTAATTACTTATTTTCTTTTAAAGTCCTTATAATTATATTAAAAATACGGGATATCACATTTCTCGGCTCCGGATCTAACCAAATGGGACAGAGCCCAAGTGCACAATCATAACCAGCTAGAGTTTTACACTGCGCTATATACAGAAGGATTGGAGTTTGGTGAGTAATTGAGAGCTCTTATCTTGACATAGTTCATTGAAGATTTGGGCATATCTCTGTACGGGAAAATCATAGGGAGGTTGTTGACCTATTAAACGGCTATAAATACATGAGAACTTTTGTTACATATTTTTTATACGCTTACATTTTTAAACTCTCCATAATTAATGACTTTATCATTTGAGGAGGATTTAGAGACAACTCTTACACGTATTCGTTAGTCTCAGGTCTTTTGGAGCACTCACCAACCGGTGATAAAGACAAAAAATATCAACATCATCATTAGTATAAAATAATTTTAACAATTTAAAAATTCGTATCATACAACATTTAGTAAGACTTTCATAAAATATAAACAATTTTTTTGAAGGATATTTTCCAAATATTCGTATGCAAGTATGGTATGCCAATGATATTTATTAGGTTCTAATAGGAGACAAATGGTCATATTTTTAATAAAAAATTATTTACTTATTATATTTTTTATTTACCTATGTGTATATATTCGCCAAAATATACTCTATTTACTCTATTTTGATTATTACCAAACTTCTCTATTTGGTTCAAATGCAACCAATAACATTGAAAATTTTAACTACACTAGGCCACAGTAACGGATGACTTGTATGCGTTACACTAAAATTTTCTTAAGTGCATTGCGCTATAACTTATTCTAACCTAAGTTCATCCCGAAAGTCAATTTACCTGATGTTTTGAATTTAACTCGACTCGATTCGAATTATTAATGTTTACACTGCTCAAATTTGTATATTATGATTTGTCATAAAAATGGATACTCAAATCAACAAAATTTTCCTCCAATTCTAATACTTTGAATTCAACTCAATTCGACACGAATTATTAATATTTGTACTTGAAAGGCCCCCCCATGTGTATCTTATGATCTGTCATAAAAATGGATACTCAAATCAACAAAAATTTCCTCCAATATTCTATGCTGTCACCGTCAAAACAGTACTCTATGTGGGAAGATATCATAACATGGAAACTTCATTTTCTTCCATTAAGCAATAAGCAACATCATTAAAGAAGGAAAACAACATCTGGCAAACAAATAATTGGAATTGTAAGAAAAAAACAAACTCAAGTTGCCCTCAAAATTACTTTCTAATACGCTCTACTCATAAATTCCACACAGAATAGATTAATCAATTACTAACAAAGGTGAAAAGATCAGATTTTAGGTATAATTAATCTCACTATATGATATAAGAATTTCGACCCACCAACTTTTATTAAATTTATATGCACAAGTTTACATCAAAGCTTACTAAACTACAAAACATGACGTCCATAAAAATAATTAAGAAAGTGATTTAAGGAATATAAACAAACAATTATATGAACGTACTCAGGGTCAACTTATTAAATGCAGCAAATGATCGCTTTCTCTTGTCATATGTAATTGCATGAAAGAAAAGTGTCCTATTCTTTCATCTATTATGCGCGAATATAAAGTATATGCATAGTACAAGTCTACATACATAATATCTAAATATAAAATCAAACACTAAATTTATCTTAACCATTAAAAAGTGTAGCATGACACGAATTTTAATGCAATGCCCTAGAGTTTGGCGTTTGTATGGATTTGATACTGATAGGTAATTTAGGGAAGAAGGTGAAAGTAGAAGGTGAAAGTAGAAGGGGAGGATGGTCTGGTAGTGTTAGGGTTTAGGTTGGGGAGTTTTGAGAAGAAAGAAAAGGAAGCAGCTGATTTCATGGAGGCTGCTGCGATAGAAGAGTCCATAAACAGAAAGTTTAGTGATAAGTTGCCGCTGGTAAAAAAGGGAGAAAATTCCAGGGAATGGATGGATAGGGGGAAGAAAAGAAACAGAACCTTAAATCAAACACATTGGCAGAAAAGAAATTGAAGTGAGATAGTTAAGATAAATATAGTATTTGAATGTTGTGTACTTATACTAATTTACAAAATAATGAAATGACAAATTTATAAGCTTTGGATAGGGCTACGTGTAACACCCAAGTCCATATATATATATAACAAAATAGAGCGGCTCAAATCCAAAGATTTCAACATCCAACGGTCTCAAATGAATTTAGGCTTCAACATCTAACAGTCTAAAATCATTTAAGGTTTCAACATCTTTTTATCCACTCACATTTCCCACCAAAATCAAATTCACTCCTACAATATAATAATAATAATAATAATAATAATAATAATAATAATAATAATAATAGTAATAGTAATAGTAATTATTATTATTATTATTATTAATATTATTATAATAGTAATAATAATGACAATAATAATAATAATAATATTAATAATAATAATAATAATAATAATAATAATAATAATAATAATAATAACAACAACAATAATAATAATAATAATAATAATAATAAGTAAATAAAAAATAAAAATTGCACGTAAACAACATGGGTCACCTTTTTAGCATTGACGCTTTTTTCCTGTTTTTCGGGTATTGCGGTCGTTATGTTTCCACATGCAAATTGATATGGGTGGGAAATCACATGGACGGTTTAGATTTAATCTAATTGATTTGTAAGTTATTTTAGATTGTAAAGAGTCTTTAGGTAATAGAGTATTTTTAGAATTTTAATCTACGTCGTGCCTTTAGGCACATGCAATTACGTGTCATTTCTTTAATGTTCTTGTGGGCTATATATAGAGCAATTATTGTAGCAGGCTCTGTCTTATGGTATGAGATTCTATTGTCCAATTTTAAGAAAAAAATATAGAGGAAAAAATATTATGATGATGCGATTTAGTTAGTGTTATGACAATATATTTTTGTTTGGACTTAAATGACTCATTTTATACTTTTTGATATATATGCAAAAATCTTTCTTTTGAATTTTTACATTTTTTCCCTCATTGGATCCCACCAAATGACTTGCAGTATTACATTTTTTCCATATGAAATACTGTTCATGGATCATATTGATGGATGGTTAGAGATATTGGAGGCAAATAAATGCTGCCAAACTTTTCATTCCGTTTTGTCAATAAAGGAAATGTGTGTGAGATACCCGAAAATACTATATTACACAAATTTGAGCCCGCTATCGTCAATCAATTAATTGCTCAAACTTGTCAAGAACTAATTTTAAGTTGAAAATGAGTAGCACACTAATATTTGTCTAAAAAAGAAACTATGACTGAATTGAGTATTAATCTTCTTATATTAATGGTTGAACTCTCAGTTCTATTATGAAACTAAGAGTCCACAACAATTTTAGATTTTTCAATGTAAAAATATTAGATACAGTACTCAATTGTTATATTAGTTGCACCGTACCTTCAGACACGGGTTATCCCTAGTGTATATATATATAAGGGCCCAAGTTGCTATTATTAATACTTTCAGTCATGACTTTTTGGGTGAGTCTGTGATAAACTAAGATGACTCAAGAATATATTTTTGAAACAACGCATTGAGCCTTATTCTGCTATGATTTGATTCGAGCTCGAAATTTGAGCCGAGTTGTTTCACCACGGGCAATATACCAAAATAAAAATGAAAAATCCAAATTAAACATGAACACCTAATAACATAAGTTTTTTGCGTTGTATAGTCTCCCTCCATTCCTTTTTATTTGTCTTTTTAGAGAGTGAGATTTGTTTTTTTATTTATTTATCGTTTGTAGATTTAAAAGAAGCATTAATAACTTAATTTAACATATTTTAATTATTAATTTGTTTATCTTTCTCTTTTTCAATGATTTTGAAGGTAATATTGAGATTTTATATTCATTTTGATCAATCAGACAAAACATTAATTGTATTCCTTAATTTTTATATTTTTTTTCTTTCTAAAACGTCAATTAGAAAGGAAGAAAGTGAGTACAACATAAAGGCCTAAGAAAATGGACAAGTAAAATCTAATTGGAATATCTTGTCCAACAAAAATCGTCTGGCCTTTTCCTATGTGATATAGTTAATGGCTTGTGCGCCACACATGGGGAACAATAGATAAAACTTGATAAATTTGTTTAAAACACTATATTGATTGAAGAAAAGGACGACTAGCTTTAAGTAACTTAATATTTATTGTGGTGTGTACTCATCTAGTTGTTTGGTTACTTTAAAAGTTTAATGGTTGAAAAATATGATCAACAATGCATATAAATTTTTGACCAAACAAATTCCATCTCGTTTGATCCATCTTTCGTAGTAGAAATCTAATGACACTATAAACTGATAAAGGATTATAACATACTCAAAAATGCTTTGAACATATGATATCAAGAAAACACAAGATCTCTTAGAAATATATTACTCTAGCCAAGACATATATATGATGCTTGGTAGATAACACAAATATGAGATCTTAGTAACTTTCTTCACCGATCCACATGTGTTACACAATAAATATATGGAGCTAATTCATGGCAAATGGTAGGTATAGATCTAATTCTGACCATCATATCTACACCATCTATTTATAAATCCTACAATGACCATGATTTAAAAGAAAATACTACCTATAGCAATTTGTAGCGGTAGGGAAGTTGTATATATACATACATGCACGGGACTCATACCAAATGATGGCTATAAGATTTTGACAGTCACACACCATATATATATATATATACTAGGAATAACCCGTGCCTGAAAGTACGGTTCAACTAATATAACAGTTAAGTACTGTATCTAATATTTTTAGATTGAAAATTTTAAAACTGTTGTGGACTTTCTATTCCATAATAGAACTGAGAGTCTAACTATTAATATAAAAAGATTGATACTCAATCCAATCATAGTTCATTTTTTAGGCAAATATTAGTGTGTTACTCATTCCCAACTTAAAATTAGTTATTGACAGGTTTGAGCAATTAATTAATTGACGATAGCGGGCTCAAATTTATGTAATATAATGTTTTTGGGTATCTCACATACCTTTCCTTTATTGACAAAACAGAATGAGAAGTTTAGTAGTATTTATTTTCCTCCAGTATCTCTAACAATCAATCAATATGATCCATGAACAGTATTTCATGTAGAAAAATGGTAGTAGTGCAAGCCATTTGGTGGGATCCAATGAGAAAAAAAGAAAAAGATGTAAAAATCCAAAATAAAGATTTTTGCATATATACCCAAAAGTATAAAATAAGTCTTTTAAGTCCAAACAAAAAAGTATTGTCATAACACCAACTAAATCGCATTACCATAACTTTTTTTCTCTATATTTTTTTCTTGAAATTGGACAAAAGATTCTCATACCATGAGTTAGAGTCTACTATAATAGTTGCTTTCGATATAGACTGCAAAAACATCGAAGATATGACACGTAATTGCTCGTGCCTAAAGGCACGACGTAGATTAAAATTTCAAAAATACTCTATTAACTAAAAACTCTTTGCAACCTAAAATAACTTACAAATCAATTAGAATGAATTTAAACCGTCCATGTGATTTTTCGCCAAAATCAATTTGCATGTGAAAACATAACGACCGCAATATCCGAAAAATAGGAAAATGGCGTCAATGCTAAACGGGTTACCAATATTATTTACGTGCATTTTATTATTATTATTATTATTATTACTACTACTACTACTACTACTACTATTAATATTCTTCTTCTTCTTCTTCTTCTTCTTCTTCTTCTTCTTCTTATTACTACTACTACTACTACTACTACTACTACTACTACTACTATTATTATTACTATTATTATTATTATTATTATTATTATTATTATTATTATTATTAGAATTATTGTTATTATTATTGTTACTATTACTATTACTATTACTATTATTGTTATTGTTATTGTTATTGTTATTGTTATTGTTATTCTTCTTCTTCTTCTTCTTCTTCTTCTTCTTCTTCTTCTTCTTATTATTATTATTATTATTATTATTATTATTATTATTATTATTACTACTATTATTATTATTATGATTATTAGTATTATTATTATTATTATTATTATTATTATTATTATTATTATTATTATTATTATTATTATTATTATTATTATTATTATTACTATTATTACTATTATTATTATTTTTATTATTATTATAGTGTAGTGGTGAATTTAATTTAGGAGAGAAATGTGAGTGAATAGATTTTTGAAAAAAAAATATTGAATTGGGGGGGAAAATGGGTGATAGATTAGTGACCGTAAGATTTTGAAGCCTAAATTAATTTGAGGCTGTTGGATGTTGATACCTTGAAATTTGAGCTAATCTGTTTTATTATATATATATATATATATATATGGTGGATGATTTATAACAAATAGTTATTATAGGCACTATTAGAACAAATACATCTTACATTCTCTATAAATAGATCAAACGACCCAAAATGAGAAAATCAAACTTAATAGCCAAACTTGGTTACAAAGTGGTATAAAAACAATATAGTGTTTTGGTCGTGTTATAGTATTACCAATAAAAAGGAACATTTGGGGCACTGTCTATTTTTTTTATTCATCTTATACTATATATTATCAACAAAAGGATGACATTTGTTTGTTGTATAAAAAAAATTAGCTAGTGTGACTCGTTTTGTGGAATATAGGAATCTTGTTTTTAATTAACTTCTTTGATTATTTTTTTTCTTTTGTAAGAAGCACTATATAAGCAATGGAAAAAATGATAATATTAACTGGAGCCTTCTCAAACTTGAAGGTGATCAGAATTCACTCTCTTTTTCACCATGGAAGACTGGGTGAAATACACAACTAGCAGAACCTGCACATGGATAACTGTACCAATGTAGCTAATCAATAATTGGACCCTCAAGAAAATAACAGTACTAACTGCCACTTGCTTTTGTTTCTCTTCTAAAAAATGATTTATTTGCTGAATGAAGTTTTGGCCTTTGACCCCTTTGATCAAAAGATTAAAGAGACATATATATATATATATATATATATATATATATATATATATATAGAGAGAGAGAGAGAGAGAGAGAGAGAGAGAGAGAGAGAGAGAGAGAATGTGATGAACATGTATAAGACTATAAAAAAGAATCATCCCTCAATGAACATCACATAACGAAAATATGATATACATTTAGATTGACCAAGAAACTGTGGGTATTCATGTTTTATGTGGTAACATTGATTTTGGTATAACCAACTGTTAGGATTGACTCATATTTTTACGTATTCGATTAATGGCCTCTACGACAGGATAGTCGGAAGTTTAGAGATTTATTAGTAGTTTAGTCTTTTGTTTACTAATGTATTAGGCTTAAACCCATGTTATAACAACTAGGGTTTTTTAGTTACTATGAAAACAATTATTTGGTGTGTGTGAATCATTGTAGAGCGTGTGAGACATCTAATGAATACGATAGATAAGCAAGACTAGCCAAATTGATGAACTTGGATATCGTGTGTTCTTATTTTTCCGTTTTTGTGTGATTATATTATTATTCGATCTTAAATTCTAACAATAACTTTTAACTTTATATTCAATGTCAGTGTTGATATCGAGGTGATTTTTAGCTATATAAGTTGGTCTATTATTTCCTTTTCTATTGGCAATTGATATAATTAGAATAAAAATGATGATTTTTGAATAAGTAAACTTAATTTAATAATAATAATAATAATAATAATAATAATAATTATTATTATTATTATTATTATTATTATTATTATTATTATTATTATTATGACACATAATACTTTAAATGATATTTATTACTTTGGCAATGTGATTTTTATTTTAATTATATCAACCGTCATTTAATTCTAGGTATATACAAACAAATTTCACTTGGGAAAGAAATGTAGGTAAAACGGAAGGACAAGCATTATTTTGTATAAACTTATTCAAGAATCTTTTATTGGCAGCAAAAAATAAATAAAATGTAAGCATATTCTTGTAATAAAAACCTTATATACGTAATAATATTTATACTTTTCGATATAGGAGTATGTGTATAACTGATTCTTTGAACGTTTCTTTCTCCCTCATGGTTAATCTCCAAAATCAAATTTGTTATCACACCCTCTGTATTCAATATACAATTTTACGACACATCCTGTAAATTAAATTTCTCAAATGTTGGAACTTGGATTGATTCATAATTGGAGCAATCAAACAATTTTGAGGATTTTTTTTTTTGATTCCATGGGTGAATTCTGATATTTGATTGGTTTGTGAGCATAGACTTTATAATAATTTTCTGCAACTAATTGCCCAAAGAGAAAAAAAAATTAAAGTGAAAAACAACTCACTAAAACTAGATTAATTGAGTTCACCGTTCTAAATTAGAAGTTTTGAAACTTCGGAGAAATTTTCATGGGTTAACATAATTACAGATTTTATGAAATAGAAGAAAAAGGTATGCGATTTTGAGGTGGTGTGCTGGTGGCGATTGCAATGTTTTATTGTTATTATTTAATTGGTAGAGAAAGAAGGTCAAGTCGTGTATGGTGGAAGTATAAGTTTGTGTAGAGATTAGAAACAAAAATTACAGACAAGTATAATGTAGAGAGAAAAAAATTAGGAGATAAGGGAGAAATTAAAATCATACAACCCTACTCGGCAGGTGTTATTCAGCACGTGGCATTAAGATTTAAATTGGGGTGTTATGGTTTCATCTTGATTCTTGAAATTTATTGAAAGGCTATGATTTAGAGAACTTTAAATTTTGGAGTACCCTAAGAATTTCAGAGGAGCCGAACATTGGATGCGATCGCGATTGACAGTAAGGGTAAAACTACGTTATTTTACTAAGATGTTACTAAGTAACTTTAGTCAAGTTTGATTAAGATATATTTTAGATTATTTTTTCATATATATATATATATATATATATATATATATATATATATGTATGTATGTATGTATTTTGTATGCATGTGAGTGTGTGCCTTCACTTACAGTCCGCCTTAAAATATTTTTGGATGGCAAAATTTGGACAAGAAGAATCCACTGCCAAGGGAAAATTTTGACAAGAAGGGTAATGATTGGGGTGGTTGATCAATTGCAAAAAAACGTGGTATATAGACTATGTTTGAATAATTGAAAATAGAATAGACTCTACTTGAATAATTATTCACTCATTTTTTTCAATGATTACGAGTTACTAGCATTTTGGCTCATATATATCGAGAACTTTCTCATATATATATATATATATATATATATATATATATATATATATATATTAAAATCAATTATTATGATATTGTGGAAGTAATCTGAATGCTAAAATGAAATAAATGAATCGAGAACTTTCTCATAGATAGCGATTTATCTGATATCTTTTACACCTTATAAGGTGATCATTCTTATGCAATACATCTTCCATTTCATTAGAAAGAGTTGGCCAAAAGCTACTTTTGGTTTTACAACTTTATTAATTTTAACAAGTAAACCATGCATAATGTTTAATTTTGAAACATTGAATCTTATAATTGTTGGATTTTGAGACATAAGACCTTCCAATTATCGGAAATTGACATGATAAGCTCATTTAAAGCCACCTTACATTACATGATGATATCATGTAAAGCTATATTAGTTTTCGGTAATCATAAGGCCTAATATCTCACAATTTGAAACCTTTAATGTTCAATGTCTTCAACATTAGGGATATCGGGGTTCATTTTCTCTAATTCAGAGAGTTATATGGTCAAAAGTTAAATTAAGCAAAAAAATTCTCATTTGCAAACTTGCAAGCTTTGAAGATATCATTTTGTTTCACGTTTTCTTTTAAATCTATTGAGTGTTTTGTTTAGTAGTAATAACATCATAATGTAATTGACACAATAAAATTGAGAATATTGTATTATTTTATAACATCATTTAAAAGAAATGTATTTTTTGTTTTTTTGGTGGAAAATCTATTTTTATGGAATGGAGGGAGTATGATACAAGAGTGAAATGATGTCAAAATGAGTCATTAAAACTTTGTCCTTGAATGTAGGCTAAGTAGATACACTACACTATCTTTACCTATTCATCTTTCTCTATGTTCTCTTTTCAATTAATTTTATATAAAAGTTTATCAATTAACAATATATTGTACAAAATAGTGAAAGGGAAATATTTAAAATATGAATACAACATGATTAAATTAATAATACCCACTAGCATGGGGATGAAATCCATATATATGGAGGATTACTTTTGTTTACTAAGTGACCTTTCTTTTATGGATATTCCGGTTGGCAAGATATTTAGATTTTTTTTTCAGTGATCATTTTCCTATGAGAATCCATTAGTATGGAAACATAATTGGAGGATGTCATGATCAACTGCAAAAACATGTGATGTGTTGATTCTACTTGAATAATTATTGACCATTCGATCCAATAATTAGTTACAAGTTCAGAGTTATTATTGAAGATACGATTTTTTATTTGAAGGCACTGAAGATATGATTTTAAATGTACAAAATTGTTTAACCAAAACTGTTTAACTTGTGTTATTGCCATCACATAATTTTACACCTTATATAAGGTTGATCATATTTATGTGATTTGACGCGGTGTTAAATATATGTTCAAGATGTTTTGTCTGTGAATGTACGTAAATTGACCAGAATATTTATGTACATTTTTCTGCTATGCACTTCTTCAAATTAGTTTGTTAGGGCACTAATAGATATTGCTTGTTTTAAGTATATCACTTTTCGGGTTACCTTTTAATTACATGACCATTTCTGTGAGAAGTTATTCAATTTAATAGTGATTCTACGTACTCAGATCAGATTTAATGATCTGTGGTGATTTATTAAACCACGGGTCGTAAAACAAATGGTGACATAGTGATTCAGATTGATATTGTCGGCGCAAAAATAATATTATCAAATTAATAAATGTTGTTTAAAGTGTGTTGTTAAAATAATTAAAAAAAAATGTTGCTCAATTTATTTTTGTTCCGTATTATTTTTACTCTGATAATATTATTTTTGTTTTGCGATATCAACGTCCTCCTATTTTACGCATATTTAGTTTGTACTGTATTGAGACATTATTTTTTCTTGGTGAGTATTTTCCTACACTAAATATTGAGACTATTTTCGTACTGTAAAAAAAATAAAATTGTTTGTTTAGTTGTATCCTAATTAACAAGCATAAATATGTTTACATAAACGGCCGGTAACAAATAATATCACAAGGCACTATTATCATTGGATTAAGGAGTATATATCATTGAGAATTGATATTTTTATAAGAAAAATTGATATTTTCGTAAGGTTCTATTCAAATAAATAGCAAGTGAGACCCACCTTTATGTGAGTAGAGTCTTGCAAAAATTTCAATTTCTCTTGTAAAAATATCAATTACCATATCATTTTCCATAAGGAAAAGACATGCAAATCTATAGTTACATGACAGCATCTCAAAATGATTATAAAAAAGCTCATGCCCCCACCAATAATGCCCTTGTTAATTTGTTTATAAATACACCTCCATGGACCCTTAACATCACAGGCACCAATACAGCTCACAAGCATAATTTGATAGTCATAAACCCTAGATATGAACCAAGAAATCATGTCAGGTTCTGACCTCTCATACCTTCTTCAATCCATTGAACACCATCTTTTCGATGATTCCGAACTTTCTTGCATTTTTCCAGCAACGAATCTATGGGATGTATCCGATTCAAGCTTAACTAGTTTGTTCTTTATGGAAAATAGCATTGATCAAACACTTAATATGGACTTCTCACTTGAAATGGATGGAAATAAGCTGGAGATTTGTGAGGAAATTAAAGGGAAAGAGAAGGCGGGGAATGTGGGGCCGCCCGAGCACATCCATTACCGCTACCGTGGTATTAGAAGGCGGCCGTGGGGCAAGTTTGCCGCCGAAATTAGGTCCCCGGCAAAAAAAGGGAAAAGGGTGTGGCTTGGGACATATGAGACGCCTGAGGATGCAGCTTTGGCTTATGACCGAGCTGCATTTAAAATTCATGGTTCGGCTGCTAAGCTTAATTTTCCACACTTGAT
Organism: Hedera helix; assembly: GCA_947179155.2. Taxonomy (NCBI): domain Eukaryota; kingdom Viridiplantae; phylum Streptophyta; class Magnoliopsida; order Apiales; family Araliaceae; genus Hedera; species Hedera helix. Next base: position 6,056,716 of record OX359272.1, read on the forward strand.
CGGCTCAAATGTACCCGAGCCGATCAAGGTGACACCTAGGCAGAGATCCTCCTCGTCCTCGTCCTCGTCTTCCCTTAATGGTTCCTTTAAGAAAAGGGATAAAATTGCGGGTAAAGCAACAAAGGGTACCTCAAATATGCTCGAGGATCCATAAAATTATTGCGTTACTATTTATGAATTTTCCGATTTTCTAACGTGCCAGTTAATTTAGTAAGGTGTGCTTAAGTTTGTTCAAGTTAATCGAGTTGTTAGTAGAACTTGGTTTGTTTCCAATAAAACGTTTTTTGGAAAACGTTTTAATTTGGGAAAAATGAGTTGTATAGTTTTTCGGAAAATGACTTACGAATTTAAAACAGCACGTCATTTTCTTAAAAACTAACACTTAATAAGCATTGACCCATAAAACGACTTCCATATGAATAAATAATATGTGGATCTTGATTACGAATATTAGTCTTCTTGTCGAAGTGTACATATTTCTCTTGCAAAAAAGCTTGTGGTATGTTGTGATTTTGTGTTACTTCCTATTTTATAATTTATATATCTCTAGAAAGAGCTTTTATGCATGTTCAAAGATTTCGGTTAAACTAATTATGACACTTGAAGAAGATTTCAACCACTAATGAGGTATTATACCGGGAATTGATATTTTTCACAAGTTAATTTGATATTTTTATAAGTGGGTCCATTTGATCTTGTAAAAATATCAAAATTAGCTTGTGAAAATATCAATTCTCTATTTAATACATATTTTCACAAGTTAATTTGATATTTCTACAAGTAGGTCCCATTTGATCTTACGAAATATCAAATTAATTTGTAGAAATATCAATTTTCTATTAAATAATTTGGACCTTAACTAGCCAAAACCATGCAAAAGCTAAAACAAAAGCATTCAGGAGCTTTATTTATTTATTGATAAAAAAAGCCTGACGACTATATGATTGTGTTTTTGTGTTTATGTACGTTGTGTACTGTCTATGCACCAAGTTTTTTCGGAAATAAAACATGCATATACATGTTTAATTTCATTCATATGCCATAAACAGTAAATGTATAACCGGCAACTGCCATGCAGAGAAATGCACGCGCACCTCAATTGGATTAAGTAATTCATGTTTTTGATGATCAACCTGAAACTTACTTGAGATTAATTCTGAATTTATCTGGCTACGGAAAATCTTTAGAACAATTGATCATTTAGGGAAGAGATATAGCTAGTCTCAGCAAAGAAATAAAATGGACAGGTAAATTAATTACTAAATCCTCAGAAAAAAAATTTACAAAAATATTTTCCTGCAAAGTTTTGCATTTTAATTTGTATAATGTGATTTAAGAGAATAAAAAAAAAGAAAGAAGAAGAAGAATATATTGATGCCAAAATTCAAATTCTAGAGAACTACGTACGAAGAATTGTGCCCGACTCTTGATCGTGTGTGTGCGTGTATATATATATATATATATATTTCTCTTAAACTTTCCGAGGTATGAAAACTGTGAGAAAGTCATATTGCCACATAAGCTTTGAAGATTTCAAGCCTAAATTTCAAGTTATATTTAAAGTTTAGATTTCATTACAAAATTTGTTAAAATCATTCAAAAAGCATAAACACGTTTTTGATGGTAAATGTCTTTAGAAGGTTGCGGATGCATATCATGGTTTTTATTATGTTTTGCTGTGGCTTACATTGATGATAATTTGTTGGGGAATTTTCTTTGTGCTTTTTTGCGACTCTATGTACACAACGGAAAGATAAGATGCAGAATTCTATGAGATGTAAAAATCTAAAATTGGATATATATACCTTTTTCATTGATCATTATTAAATTTTCACAAAAGTAAGTTTTTGCCTTTTTTCAAAATAAAAATAAAAATGTAACATTATCAAGGCAAAAGTTGCTTGGTATTGATTTGGTGATATTATATATCTACCAATTATGAATGTTTATATAAAAAAAGAAAGTGAGAAGAAGGGAAAACAGAGAAGAAATGGGAAATGGAAAAAATTCAAAGAGCGAAAGAACTCAGGTGCAAAAATTAGATAAAAGATTGAAGATACGTAGTGTTGGGATATAATTATTCAAGTTCCGGATCTAGTGTCGGCTCACAATTATTCACGATCTGATGCAGGTGTGGGCCTACTTTCACATTGTACATTTGGCCCGGTACATGGACTAACCCATTTAGGTTAACACATAGTGATACGTAGAGTTTATATTTATTTATTATGTATCATTATGCTTAATTATTTGTGAGTTTTTAAGTATTTTTAGTGTTTTAGGTAATTTATTTAATTTTATGATTTTTTATTATTTTAATGTATTTTAATTTTTTTTTTATTTTGTAGAAAAATGGAACTAATGGCAAAAACGTAATTACAGCAGTGGCAGGCGGGGCACGCCTGGCGTGTGTGGGCTTTCAGAGACTTGGCTGATGTGACATCATTTCATTTAAAGGTTAACAGACATAGTGGTGCACAAACGACCTGCGACCCCGCCTTGGTCTGGCCTGAGCGAAGCCCTGCTTGGTCAAGGCCTGGTCTGGCTCGGCCTGGCCTGAAGGCCACGAACATGCCACATTTTTTTGGCTCAGATCCGATCCGTCCTGACTTAGCCTGCCAATAAGCCCAACCTAGCCTGAGGCCTGGCCCGGCCTAGGCCCTGGCCTGGTTCACCCAAAACTTGGTCCGGTTTGCTAATTTTCTTTATTCGTTACTTCAATTCTCCCACTGCAAACGAAAACTTCATCTTTGTGACAACTCATTCAATAAACAAAATAAAATTGACGTCTTTTAATACGTTCATGCATGTTTGTTTATATACAAATAAAGAAATCTATGAAAACACATTGACTAGTGTAATATATAAGAATTTTTCTTACCTAGCTAGCAACCTACACTTCTTACAGATCTTTCATTACATCTTTATTTTAATAAATACTTAGCGTAACAACTAAAAAGTCATTTGCAAAATAATAATAATAATAATAAAGATATTTTTTATTATTGTAATTTGAAAGCTGTAACTTGTAATACATTACTTTTAATTAATATATCAATTAAGTTTAAAATTTTAATTGGTTTTTTAATAATATTTAAAATTACTAAAAAAATTATTTGAATTGATCGAATTGGACTGGACTGGACTGGCCTGACCCAAGGCCTGGCCTGCAGGCCTCAACAGACCCCCTTTTTGAGCGCTAAGCTCAGCCTGACTTGGCCTGACCTGCAGGCCAAAAGTTAAAAGCCTAGCTTGGCCTGGTTAACGACCAAGGCCTGACAGACCCAGGCCTGGTCAGGCCAGCCGGCCTGTTGTGCATGCCTAAGCAGGCATGGTTTAGGCGCATGGCGTGATTCATGTGATCAGCAGCAGGCGTCGTAGCACGACGCCGTTTGGTATCACAGGCAGGGGAGTTGGCGCGTTGCGCGGTCATATGTGTTTAGGCAACATATTTCTAGCGTGGCTGACTTGTTTATTTTCTCCATGCGGGGCCACCATATTCCTTTTTGGAAGAATTACATTTACTAGTACAGTTTAAAAAAATATTACAATAAAAGTGCATACATAAAATATTTACAAAATTAGTACATCTTTAATATTTAATTTCCAAATTAGTGCATTGTTATTCCTTTAATTTAGTTAGGTGATTTAATGGGTTGCCATGTTAGCGCTTAGTTGAGCAATTTGTGGAAATTTGAATTACATATCTTTATCATTTTTTCATTTATCTGTATTGTTTACTGACTCCGCTGTTCGCCTCCTTCTTCATGCGTACACCTGCAGTTTTTTTTTATAATGCAGTTGGTAACCAAACCTTCATATCAAGGTAACCAAACCTTCATATCAAGGTAACCAAAACCTTCATACCAATGTAACCAAACCTTCATACCAAGGTTCCACCTCCACACCTGCCACTACTACAAAACAGTAAATAGATAACACCTAAAAAACATTGTAATTCCCCCCCCCCCCCTCCCCAGAAACGTCGAGGTTAAGGGTGTCATCTATTTGACACATTTATACAACATTTTTTAAACGTTGTAGTTTATCACGTAACACAATGTTCTTTTAACTAAAAAACGTTGTAAATTTGTTTTAAATAAATATTAATATGCTTGAAAACGTTGTAGATAGTATGATTCTACAACATTTTCTGGGTTAAAATGTTGTAGTTTGATACATCACACAACCTTTAGACTAATTTATACAACGTTTATAAGATGTCATCTATTGTAATATATTTAAACAATGTTTTGAAAATGTTGTAGTTCACCCATATTTAAAAATACATACACAGTAGTGGTGCACCTGCAATGTTGTACTTGTAGATTAAACTGCTAATATTAATGCAATTATATATAGCTAAAAAACTCTAAATACTCATTTAAAGCCAAAATGTATAAACCATTATCAGTTTCAAAATACATCCAATTATACCATACGTTTATAGTTTCAAATTACTACATCCACAAAATATACCAACTATCCACAAAATATATCAAATTAATTGTGGTGCACTACTACCTAATCATGTGCAAAAAAACTTTATCCCAAAATACATTCATCTAAACCTGTACATCCACAGATCAGCACACTCCTTTCCAATTGGGCTAGTAATAGCAGACCCTGAAACAGGCACAAGGGAATTAAGAATCTATTAAAGGAAGGATTCAAAGATTACCAGCTAGTAAGTTAAATAATGTAAACATCGGATTTGAACAAACATTATGAAAGTGAAAATATTTTAATAATTCTAACAGAAAACTCAGTGTACTACATACTAAGTAAATATAAGCTACAAAGATTTTGAACAAAGAAAATGAAAGTTTTTAACGAAAAGGGAAGTTGAGAGATAATAAAAAATGATGGTTTCACCTTGGCATCAAGATACTGAAGAAGGTTTGTGAGTAAAGGAACAACTTCCATCACAAAATCAGCAGCATCTGAAGGCAGTTTCTTGCACATATTTGCAGCAGTGGATAATGCAACACACTGAAGAAAATTATATTATTTGAGTATGTGAAAGTCCTATTAATTAAGGATATTCATAACATTCACAAGACTATATAAATTTTACTGGTGATTTACCTGGACTTCTGTTGAGAAGAAGTTGAGATATAACAACACTGCCATTAGTGCACCGGGCGTAAGTAAGCAGTTGGGTGTTCCTGAGATATCTTCTTCAAAGCTTGCAGAGACTGTTGCCATTACCATAAGCATCAAAATCACAATTAAATATCACAATTTAAAACTTCAAGCAAGCACTGGTAATTGCCAATACAATTAAAGCAAACTATCAATTTCCAGTTGATGTAGCAATTTGAAGTTCTAGAGAAATACTAACTGCAGGTTTTCAAGTAATTTTCATTATCTATTAGTAAATTATAACTTGCTCACCTGTTTAGCCAAATCCATGTACTCAATTGTAAGCAATCTAGCAACAAAACATGAAATCGCACCATAGTGCACCACAGCAGCACAGGACGAAGGGAGCACATCACATAAATGGGTAAGTGCCCTGGCAGCAAGAAACATAATATCAGGATTACTCTTATGGTTGAGCAAACCCACAAGCATTGGAACAAATGAGTCCACTGAAAACGTACTAAGTGACTCCTCAATCCCAATAGAAAGCATCTCACAAAGCTGAGTTAAGGCTTCAACTTGCTTCCCCTCCTCCCCATCTGCTCGTAACCTTGATAAAATCTTCTTATGTCGACCACTCTGATGGGAAGAAGCAGCCATTGTCGACGAGGGAAGCAAGTCATCCAATCCAGCTCCTAATTTCCTTAAAAGCCCTTAAAGTGCAGTGCTGGCCGAAGTCAAATTCTGATGTAATATTCCCACACCTCCCTCACTGTTGTTGTCATCGTCATCTCCTCCATTACCCGCTGAGTCTATATTCAATCCTAAGCTCCTCTCAGCATCTCTATTCTCTCTATCTCTGTCTCGTACCCTAATTTCATGCTCTTTCTCTTTCCCTTTATCTGAATTATCCCTATCTGGCGCCTGATTCTTGTCACGTCGGCCACGGGGAGTAGAACCGGAGGATTCATCCATGGTTGAAGCACATGAACGAGTCGAGATCGATGAAATCACAGGGGGAGTAGTGGTGGTTGGAACAGTAGATATAGAAGTGGCAGTAGCAGCAGAGAGATGAAGGCGTTTGGTGGAATGAGTGGCTGGACCAGATGAAGAAGAAGAAGGGGCTGAAGAAGAAGAAGAAGAAGATCGGCTCTGAGTTTCCATACAAAACCCCAAATCCCTCAAAATCGCAGATTTAATCACCGATCATCGGTGACCAAACATTTCCCGATCTATTAATTATCATCATCTTAAAACCCTAAAATTTTCGAATTTACAAGGATAAATATCGAATCTTTACGGATTACAAGCCCTAGAATCTGCACGTACACATAGAAAACGCAATTAAAAACTTAAACCAATTAAAAATCAAATCTTTATTGAAATAGCTCAGTAATTACAAACCCAATAATCTGGTAACTAAAGTTCTCTACCAGTAACAATAACAATTGACCGAATGATTGCTATAATAGAGAGAGGGAATCGGGGAGAAGGAAATAGATTACAATTGGGGTAAGGGATGGGGAAAACTTTAGACTTATATAGATTAATTGAAAACCCTAAATTTCTTATACATTTTGTTTACCAAATAGATCAGATAGAAGACTGGTGAACGAAGCTCGCTTTGCGATCTGGCAAGTAAGATTGAGAGAGGAAGATAAATTATGAGTGAGGACGTGTTTCTGACTTGGGGTGCTGTTTTCGAGGTTTGGATAAGAAAATATTTCTTTGTAATGATTTTTTTTTATTTCATTATCAGGTGTTATGCTCCTTCGTGTTTTCAAATTTTCAATTTGCGCGATAAAATTTTTTTTAGCCTGTCTCCATGTCATTTTCTTTAAGAAAACGTTATGTATTTAAAACCAAACATTACAATTATAAATACACAACGTTTTTTCATATGTATCTACAATGTTTTGTAAAAAAACGTTGTGCCAAAAAACACCACAACTTTTTTTTATAAAAATGTTGTTGTTTAAATGTTGTCTATTTATTGTTTTGTAGTAGTGTGCAGTTTTCTCTCTCCAAACTTCCTCCGCCACTTTCTCTTTTCTCTATTTTCTCTCTCCTCCATTTTTATTCCTTTCTTGTTTCAAAGATTTGGCTCAGTACGTACATTCAAATGTTTATGAAGCAATGGTTAGGGCAGAGAGAGATGCTGAGCTTTACTGGTTGAAAAATGGACGATGACTCCACATCTCGTCTCCTTCTTTATGCATACTCCCTCAAGGACCTCGATATGAAGATATCTTGAATTTGATTTGGGGTTTTGCGTTTTTAAAGTCTGAGAATGTTTGTAAACTTCACCTACAATTGATAAACAAACCTACATACCAGACCTACAGTTTTTTCACCTCCACACCTGTAGTTTTTTATAATGCAATTAGTAACCAAACCTTCATATCAACGTAACCAAACTTTCATACCAAGGTAACCAAAACCTTCATACCAATGTAACCAAACCTTCATACCAAGATAACCAATCCACCTCCACACCTACAATTTTTTCATAGTGCAGTTGGTAGCCAAACCTTCATACCAAGGTAACCAATTCAGTTTTATTTGGCTATCAATTTATTTTGAATGTGATGTAGTTGGTAGCCAAACCTTCATACCAAGGTAACCAATTCAATTTTATTAGGTTACCAATTTATTTTGAATGTGATGCAGTTGGTAGCCAAACCTTCAGACCAAGGTAACTGATTTAGTTTTATTAGGTTACAAATTTATTTTGAATATGATGCAGTTGGTAGCCAAACATTCATACAAAGATAACCATTTTAGTTTTCGTGGGTAACCAAATCGTCAAAAAAAGATTTCAGAACAGTAACTCAGGTACTTTCAAAGATTCGCGGTGGAGGAGGACGATGAACGGGGGGCGGATGAAGAGAATGATGAAGGGGAGGTAGCAGCGCAACCAAGGACTTCTGGAGATTCGCAGCAGAGGAGGATAATGAAGAGAATGATGAATGGGAGATGGTGGAGAAGGATGATGAAGGGAAGACGGTGATTCGCGGCAGAGGCGGTGATGAAGAGGGTGAGGAGACGGTGGAAGAAGATGATGATGAAGATTAGGATAGATAAGATAATTTTTTTTATTTTTCATTCCTTTTGATTTGAATTTTGAATTATGGATTTGTTTTTGTTGTTAGATCCCAAATATTTGAATTTGAATTATTAATTATGATGGTTATTTGTCCTTAATTTTAGGTTTTCTTATTAATGTGAAATTAAATGGTTTGAATTTGTTACCCTCTTTTTGTAATTATTTTGTGGATGCACTAATAATATACTTACTTTCTAATTGTTGTATATTTCTGTAAAGAACCCTTCATTTTTTTAGTTAATTCCTAGCAGCTTACTCTTCTAAACGGGTCCAGCAGTGCACTAGTAAAAGCAATAAAACAAAAAGATGGGAATTAATAAGTCCAATTTAGTTTTGAAAAAGGAAAATAAATTAGAATTTTTATTTATAATTTAGTTTTATTTGTATTTTAAATCCTATTAGAGTTTGAAATTTATAATTCTTACACTACAAGAAAAATGGCCATCAGGGACCAAGACTTTCTGCGACTGCTCATTCTGTTGCTAATACTTAGTTATAGCGATCGCTTTTAGCGACCGAATGTGCACTTAGTCGCTAAATGTAATAGCAACCGCTTCCGGTCGCTATTATCGTCGCAATTACTAGTTTTGCCACCAAAAAAGCCTGGGAATGTTAGCACTATACCTAGTGACCAATTTTCTGTCGCTAATTCGGTCACCAATGTATCAGCGACCACAAGTCTCGTCGCTAAAAGTGCCAGCTCATTAAAAATTAGCAGCGACTGCGATCAGTCGCTATTATGTTCAACCTTAATTTAGGCGCTGCACTAGACAAAAAACAAAAAGAAGAGAAGGAAGTAGAAAGAAGAGAAAAAAGAGAAAGAAGAAAAAGAAGAAAAAGAAAAGAGAAGAGCCCCCCCCCCCCCTCTCAGACGCTACCCCTCATCTCCTTTTGTCGGGCGTCGCCCTTCCCCTCATTCTACCGAACGACCCCCTACCGGACACCGCCGCTCCCTACTGGATGTTGCACATATGGTAAACACCAAGCTTTCCATAATTTATTGTTATTTGAATATCAATTTATTGTATAACCTCTAATTATATTTGTGTACTAATATTAGTGGAAAAGATAGATTTTGCATATACAAACTTTATTTTGTTTTTTCCTCCTGCATTGAACTTTTATTTTATATTTGTATACTAATATATTTGTTCTTGTTGGCATTGGATTATATATGTTTGAAAATATCAAGAATATTATGAAATAAATAAATATAATATAAAATAATACCAAAAAGTATAATAAAGAAAAATAATACAAAATAATATAATATAATATAATTCAAAATAATAACAAATGATATTCTAAAAAAAATATATATAATATAATATAAAATAATACAAAAAAAAAATATAATAAACAAAAATAATACAAAATAATAAAATATAATATAAACAAATATAATATAATATAATATCATTCAAAATAATATCAAACAATATTATGAAATAAATAATTATAATAAAATATAATATAAAATAATACAAAAAAATATAATAAAGAAAAATAATATAATATAATATAATATAAATAATATAATATAATATCATTCAAAATAATACAAAATAATAGAAAATAATATAATATAATTCAAAATAATAAAAAATTATATTATGAAATAATTAAATATAATATAATATAAAATAATACAAAAAAATATAATAAAGAAAAATAATATAATATAATATAATATCATTCAAAGTAATGCAAAATAATATAATATAATTCAAAATAATACAAAATAATGTAATATAATATCATTCAAATTAATACAAAATGATATTATAAAATAAATAAAAATAATATAATATAATATATATAAAAATAATATAATATAATATCATTCAAAATAATATTATAAAATAAATAAAAATATTATAAGATAAGATAAAATAAAATAATTTAATATATAAAATAGTATGCGCAGCTTAGAAACCCATTTAAGATTCACTTATTAGGAGTGAATCTTGAATAGTCCTCATTTTGGGATTGTTCTTGTATGTTCCGCTTCCACTTAGGCCGATGTCAATGACTTAAGCGAATTTATCTATTTATTATAAAGAAATTTAGGTTTGTTTATCTTCTATTGTTCTTCGGGTGCATACTTAGACTGTTTAAATTGTAGTCTATTTTGTGTACTTGGAGACCGATGGTAGATGCTACTAAAATTTCTTTAGAACAAACAAATGCACTTGTTTAAGTCGTTGACATTAGTGGGACTTCACATACAAGCATGAGATAGAAGCCTGACCGGTGTAATAAGGGTGGGGACGTATTTAAATAGAAAACATGCATTATACCTATACATTTGTAATAAGTTAATTTAATGAATATAATAAATCTTGTCAAAATAGGTACCATACTATTATGGATTTCTATTCAGGCCATAGTTAGATGAGGCGACGAAAGTCAAGCGGGCAGATAGGTGCTACAACTAAATTTAGAACTGGTTTTCAAGTATTTTTGAATTACGCCTATAGTCAGAAAGAATGTGTCAACGCTCAGAACAAGATATAATGCCCTTATTTGAAGTGTAAGACTGTAAATTATGCTGACAGATATATAATCGCCTATTATTTACTTGTTAATGGGTTTATGAAAAATTACAAAAAATGTTGGTGGGCACATGGATAGAAAAGAAAGAGTGTCAATGCACGGTTACATAATCCAGCAGACAGTAGTATCCATCGTATGAATGACATGGTTCATGATATTGTTGAGCCGGATTTTGATTGGGAACAAGACATATATCAACTTATGAATTCTAATGCCAAAGCGTTCTTTACGTTATTAGAGGAGGGTAGCGAACCGTTGTGGCCTGGTTGCTCAAAGCAAATTACATTGTCTGTAGTGGCGACGTTACTTAACATCAAGGCTTATCACAACATGAGCCATGAGTGTTTGGAGTCGCTCTGAAAGGCCATTAAGAGTATGTTGCCTGACGGTGAAAAATTATCCGATAACTATTACTTTTTGTAAGAAAATGGGGAAAAAGTTGGGTCTTGGATACCAAAAGATCGATGCATGTCCGAACGATTACATGTTATTTTATAAGAAAAATGAACAAAAGACAGCGCACGTTGTGCAGTCATGATCAGTTTAAGCCTAATAAAGAGGGTGTGACTACAAAAAAGACAAATATACCTTTTAATAATTTAAGGTATTTTCCAATTACACATTGGCTGCAAAAATTGTACATGTCTTCAAGAATAGCTGAACACATGACTTGGCATGCGAGATCTCCAGCTAAAGTTGGGGAACTTAACCATCCTACAGATGGGAAGGCTTGGAAAGATTTTAACTTAGCACATCCGGGTTTGCATTAGAACCAAGAAATGTGAAGCTTGGATTGTCAACCGATGGTTTCAACCTTATCGGCCACTTAGCTGTTCCATACTCCTGTTGTCTTGTGATTGTGACTCCATACAACTTGTCTCCTTAGATGTGTATGAAACAACCATACTTGTTTCTTTCACTCACGATTCCTGGTCCCAAGAGTCCTAGAAAGAATCTAGATGTTTACTTGAGACCTCTTATAGACGAATTGAAGGTATTGTGGGAGGATGGAGTACAGACTTGGGATGTTTCGACGAAAATAAATTTCAACCTTTGGGTAGCAATTATGTGGACTATTAGTGATTTTCCTCCTTATGGTATGTTATTTGGATGGAGTACACATAGGAAGATGTCTTGTCCATATTATATGGAGTATACAAAAGTCTTTTAATCTACCACATGGTTGGAAGCCCTACTGGTTTGACTGTCATCGTCGTTTCTTGCCTATAGATCACCCTTTTCGAAAAAAAAGAGAAAATTTTATAAAAGGAAAAGTGGAGAAAGATATGTCGGTAGGATGATTGTCTGGGACGGAGGTGCGTGACCGTGCGATAAGATTGTCGATAATCCTATTTGGTAAAAGTGTTGCCTCAACAACAATCAATGAGTTTGGTGACTCTCACAATTGGGTTCGGAGAAGCATATTTTGGGAACTATCTTATTGGTCTACAAACTTGATTCGTCATAATCTAGATGTAATGAATATTGAGAAGAATGTGTTAGACAAAATATTTAACACTGTGATGGGTGTTAAGGGCAAGATGAAAGATAATGATAGAGCACGATTGGATATGAAAGATATTTGTAAACGTCCTGGATTAGAGCTTTTGAAAGATATTTGTAAACGTCCTGGATTAGAGCTTTATGAATCACTTAATGGAAAGATTGTCAAATCGCATGCAAAATACACATTGTCCAAAAAGCATGTTGAAGATGTGTGTGTATGGATTAAGTCTTTGAAACTACCAGATGGCTATGCGTCAAACATTGCAAGGTGTGTTATAGGTGGCAAAATACAAGGAATAAAGAGTCATGATTGTCATGTGTTCATGGAGAGACTCATGCCTATAGCATTTCAAGACTTACTTGATAAACCAATATAGGATGTTTTGACTAAGCTTAGTCGTTTCTTCAAAAGCATATGTTTAAAAATGTGAAATGCAAAAGACATGGAAATACTTGAGAAGAGCATCATTGAGATCACGTGTAAGCTTGAAAAAATATTTCTACCAGGGTTTTTTGACTCCATGAAGCATTTACAAATACATCTACCCTATGAAGCTCGTGTTGGTGGTCCAGTTCAATACAGATGGATGTATCCTTTCGAGAGGGTGATGGAAAACCTTAAGAGAAAGGTTAACAATAGAGCTTATGTCAAAGGGTCGATATGTGATGCATACAATTTTGATGAGATATCTACGTTTGTCTCGGACTATTTTCCCGATAAAGTTTTGACAAAGACCAATCGAGTTGCGAGACATGACGATGGGGGAAACGTTGAACTAAATGGTTGATTTTCTGTATTTGGTCTACCGGTCGCGCTTATGGAAAAGAAAAATGCATATTCCTCTCTGAGACAGAATTACATGCTGCACATACTTACATTCTTCTCAATTATGAGGAGATTGACAGATTGGTGATGTATGCATGTAAAACTCATATTTAACTTAATCTCATTTATGTACACTGTAATCTCATATATATTGTTTCATATGTATAATATATATGTAGATCATTCGATGCTGAGTTAGGAACAAATCAACACGGCATTACTGATAAAGATATTGAAGTGAATCAGGATCAAAACTTTGCAAAGTGGCTAAAGGACCAAGTAAGTTATTTAACTTAATTAAGTCATTTTATTTAATTTATGAAACACTTATTCATAATGTATTAAACAATTGTAGGCTCTTAATGACGGTACAATTCTTTCAAATGTACAAGTATTAGCCATGGGCCCAAATATGGACCAAGTCACTCGTAATGGTTATAAAGTAAATGACTATGTTTTTCATACGAAGAGATACGCCATCGGTAAAAGAACAACCAATACTGGAGTGTTGGTTCAAGGAGATTGCTACAATGAGGTTGGTCGTGACTTTTATGGGGAGTTAGAAGACATAATTGAGTTGTCGTACAAAGGTACATACGGAGGTCAGATTAATCTATTTAAATGTCATTGGTTTGATTCAAAAAAAGGGATACGTGTCGATCGACATGGATTTGTCGATATTGACCTCAACAAAAAGACATATATGAATGCACCATTTATGTTTCCAACTTAAACATAACAAGTATATTACACTCGTACTCTTATTCGAAAAATGGATAGAACGCCTACAGATTGGCAAGTTGTCATTCATACTCTTGCGCGCATTCGTGTCCAATTAGTAAACGGAGAAGTCTACCAAGAGGAGACGTTACATAATCCTCTTATAATAAATCTCGATAACAACAATCAGCTCAACAATTTATAGGGTGGAGGTGATGATGATAATGATGAATTGGATCCCGATTCAATACAACACTTAGATGACAGTGATACTGAAAAGGAAGAGCTATTATGTGATAACGACACTGAATCTGAAGTAAGAGATGGTTAGGAATCTCCACATAGTGTTGAAGATGATTTGGATTATGACAACGAGTTTCATTAAAATGTATGTTTAATTTTATTTGTATTATGTAAAGTTATATATAAATGTTTTATATATACACTTGATATAAACCATTGCACACATGTTTACATAATATTACTGACTTGTCATAAACCGTTGCACATATATTATAATCATTTACATTTCACTTATAGTTGCGCACATGCATCCCCATTTTATTTATGTAATCATTATTATGTAAGTCACATTAATATGTCATTTTTTTGAATAGATGTCATTTTCAGCAGCATGAAGAAAACGCAGTTTAGGCCGGGGTCCAAATTAGATCCCGAAGGCCCCAGATAATCCAGACAACCGTATTTTATTGTAGATTCACCCTGATCCAAACAACACGTAAGTTATTAACCATATAGTATTAAATTAAAAATAATATTATTGTATATACTAATGTAAATTATTGTATATTTCAGAGATTTGGCAGATGTTAGTGTTGTTAAATGTATTTCACAGTTATGCCTGTAAAATTGGCTACCCCATCTATTACGTGGGCCAGCACACCGCTAGCTCACAAGGAGACATGTTGGCAGGAGTTTCAGGTATTTTTTTCCCCATAATTTGCAACTATTCTATTGAACTATTTTAATATTTAGTATTCTCAGGTTAATTATATTACAACTATTTTAAAGTTATTATTGTATTTTCATTTCAGAAAAGATACAAGTGGGAAGAGGCACAGACAGGGGTTATACAAACACTATTTCTGGCAAAAGTGTGTTGTCCGCATAAAAGACAACATACAGAAGGAGCAGGAAAAGACACTGTATAATGCTGGCATAGACCATCATGGTCAGGCTACGAAGTATATGCATGAGTACGGCTCGTGGTGGTGCTCGTGCGATATCTGGGTTGAGATGTACCAGTAGTGGCAGAATGACGAATGGGCGAGGAAATGTAAGACTGCCGCCAAGAACAGATCCATAGGTGTAACTAAAGGGCAAAAGGAAAAGGGTATATACAAATGCGGTAGTATATCACAGGCGCAACATTTCATTGATAGGTAGGTACAGAGTTCGTCAAATTTAATTTATTCATGTTTACGATCATTTTATTAGTATTTATTTGCATGATTAATATATTTATACACTTTTCATATTTGTAGTCATCTAGCAGGTCCAGAGGCCAAACTATCAATTGGTTAGATATGTAAGTGGCCACCCGTGATGGTCTGCCTGATGCTATGTAGATACGGGTAATTAAGTTTTTATTTACGTTACATGTTTATACAACTTAATTTTGATGTTACATTTAACTATTCAATGCATTACTTAATTACAGGACACTTATAACCAATTAATAGATAAACGGTATCCCCCTGACAGTCGTTGCCTGCAGATTGATCTAGAGTGGTGAGAAAGGGTGTCGGTTGTTAAGGGCCAAAGGCAGCGAAGACGGTCGAGTATTAGTGCCTTTTGTAACTCGGGTAGCCAGTCTACCCAAGAATCATGCAATTCGACGACATATAACGTTGCAAACTGTGTTAGAGCCATATGCAGAGATCTTGCCCTTTCGCGTGAACTGCAAGATCATTTGAAAGCGTTGAGTCCTGATTCATTAGCGAATGCGATGGCGACAACAATAAGTCAGCCGGACTAGGAGGAGACTGAGCATGACGAGGTAATATTATTGATTAATGTAACAAAATTAATCAGTCAATAAAACTATATATGTTGAACATGTTTTTTTTTTTGTTACAGGAACGTAGTAGTTAACTAGATCGATGACGCTTGGCGAGCTACATATCGTTCTTATCTTATTTTTTTTCTTCACTTTATTTTATGACCCATGCATGGTCGGATTTTTATCTTAGTGTATATATTTATGTACCCAGATTGGATTGGATACAAGTTTTATATTTATATGAAATGTATGTTATTTAATTTAGTTTGAATTTGATATTTGGTTAGAGATCTAAATGAAATGGTTTACATATATTTGTTGTGTTGTGTTGGGATTTATTTGACAGATAAAGAAATTTATGGGAATTGAAAAAAATAAAAAATATGTTTTTTTTAAACTTATCAGCAACCGAATTCGGTCGCTAATGCTCATCAACCGGTCGCTGTTAATCTCCCTCCCCCAGTCGCTGATAATCTTTATCGCGGTCGCTAACATTGGTCGCTGGTAAATGCATCGCTAGTAGCGATCACTGTCACGTGACGTATGTCTTCCACGACAGCATACGTGATGACTCATCTTAGCGACCGATATGGTCGCCATAGTCGGTCGCTGAAAAAGCGGTCGCTAACTATGGCGACCGATGTGGTCGCTGAAAAAGCGATCGCTCTTGGCGGTCGCTGATAACCATTTTAGCGACCAAACTATACATGACGTATATTAGCGATCGTACGCGGTCGCTAATACGTATTAGCGACAGAAAACGATCGCTAATAGACTTTTTTTCTTATAGTGTTATTAGGGTTTGGAGTATTTTGTAGTCTATAAATAGAGGGCTTGAGATACAATTGAGAACACCTTTTGCTAGAAAAATTCTCTATATTATTCTTTGGTGCTTTTCATGGCTATGTGTGGCTAATTTATTTTTCTTGGTTTAAGTGACTGAAGCTATCAAGATTAATACACTGTGAGATCTAATTTGTTTAAATTGTTCAGTTTTTATTTTAAGTATTGTATATTTTTATGTGCTTAATTTTTATAATTGATTCGTTTAGTTGCTAAGAGGCCTACTAGTTTATTATTCGCATTAATCCACTGCAATTTGTGAAGCAACTAAGTTTAATAATTGTTTTGCAAATGAAAAGATTATTATATCTTATGAAGCATATTCATCTAAATTAAATGCAAAAGATTGGCTCGTGTTGTTTAGTTCAACGATCTTTCTAATTCTTCAAGCTGCTATTAAATTAAATCTTTAGCGAGTGTCGGAGGTTGTTTAGTAGTAAGGGTTATTTAGATCGAGTGTTTCTACTTAACTAAAAAATAAGGAGATATAAAAAAATTATTCGAATGAGAGTAATTTTTTCACGGTGAATATTCAAAATATTAATTGATTTATACTTGCATCAATGATTAGTTATGAATTCTTGATGGTGGATGTTAACTTAAACCGAAGCTTATTCTTTCGATTTATTTCATTAAATTATTTACATATTAGTTTACTTTAGTTAATGTTATTTAAATTGTTTATTTAATTTAAAATCCCCCATTCTGGTTTATAAAATATAAAATTAAATTAATCATTTTCTGTGAGATCAACTCTTACTTACACTACTACATAAATATTTTTTCAATGTAAGATTTTATTTTTGGGTTCTTGCGACAGTACCCCAAATTTTGGCGCCGTTGGTGGGGATTGATTTTAATTTATTTTTATGCTTTCGTAAACTTTATTTTAATTTAGCATTTTTTTTTTGGATTATATTTTTCTAGTTTTTCATAGTTTAATTGAGTTGTGTAGGTTAAGGATGGAAGTCATGGCTGAAAATCGAACTTTAAAATAGCTTGCGACCCCTAATTTGAACCAACAACCTTTATGCATAACTTTTTTCTGCTTTAAATGTTAACACTTCTTTTGTGTTAAAATCTGGTCTCATACATCTACTGTCCATTTTTCATGGTCTTGCAAGTGAAGATCCTCACAAACTTTTAAAGAAATTTTATATGGTATGCACGAGCATGAAACCTCTCGAAGTTATTGTAGAACAAATCAAATTAAGAGCTTTTTCGTTCTCTTTGAAAGATTTGGGTAAGGATTTGCTCTACTATCTACCCTCCGGCAACATCACTACATGGGAAGAGATGAAGAGATTATTCTTGAAGAAATATTTTCCAGCTTTAGGGGCAACCAATATAAAAAAAGAAATTTGTGGTGTGAGACAAAACCATAGAGAATCCCTATATGAGTATTATGAACGGTTCAAGAAATTGTGTGCATGCTGTCCCCACCATCAAATTAGTGAGCAACTCCTTATCCAATATTTCTAAGCATGATTGATGCTTCTAGTGAATGAGCTTTAGTGAACAAAACTCCCAAAGCTGCAAGGAACTTGATTGCAAATATGGTGGCTAATTCCCAACAATTTAGCACTAGGATTGATTTTTCATCCAAGAATGTCAATAAGGTAGAAATTTCTTCACTTAAATAACAAATGGCTAGTATAACTTCTCTTGTTCGTCAAATGGTCGTAGGTAATCCACAACAAGTGAAAGCTTGTGGAATTTTTGCGGTAGTAAGACATTTAACGAATATGTGCCCCAACTCTTCAAGAGGAGTCCTATGAACAATTGAATGCAACATGTGGTTTCCCTTGTAAACCATAAAAGAAATATGATCCTTATTCTAAACTTACAACTTTGGATAGAGGGATCATCCTAATTTCAGCTATGAAAATTCACAAGTGAATCAGTCTGTAACTCAAAATTTCCCAAGTTACCAACAGTACAAGCAGCCATATTCCAACAAATAACAACAAGGCCATTAATCTAACTCTAATATGTTTTTAGAATATATGTTTCAGCAACTTACCACTAACACTTTGTAAATTCAACAGACCACTTTGCAATTTTAATAAGACACAAAGGCAAATATGCAAAATTTAGAAACACAGATAAGACAAATAGTAAATGCAATCAGTCGATTGGAGGCGCAAAAGAGAATGTAAGTGCAATCACTTTGAGAAGCGATAAAGAGATAGAAACTCTGAAAAAGACAGAGTCTGCAGCACAAGAGTAAAGCAAAGCAAAAGCGGACAATACGGAAGCAGGCGACAGTAAAGAGGACGACAGTGTTCTAGGTGACAATGGTACCTTTAAGCGTAAATTTTCACATCTCTCTGATTATAAACTGGTACCCCTTTTTCCTCTTGCTTTAACAGGAAAAAAAAAAGAAATATGAAAAAAATTCAAACTTATATGAAACTTTTTGTCGATGCGAGGTAAATATTCCTTTGTTAGATGCTATTAAACAAGTACCTCGTTTTGCTAGATTTATGAAAGAATTATGTAGACACGAGAGGAAACAAGAAATTAAAAGATATGAAAAGATAAAAGTATGAAATAATGTGTCTATCATAATTTAAAGAAAACTCTCTACTAAGTGCCAAGATCCAAGAATGTTTACTATCCCTTATAAGATAAGCGACATTAAATTTGAAAAAGCCATGTTAGACTTTGGAACATCTATAAATGTTATGCCATATTCTATATATACTTTTTAAAAACTTGAACCTTTGAATAAAACGGGCACTGTTATTTAGTTAGCTGACAGATCTAACACTTATCTTAAGCGTATAGTAGAGGTTGTTCTTGTGCAAATAAATAATTTAATTTTTCTTATTAATTTTTATGTGCTTGATATAGAGAATGGTAATCAAAATACTCCTCTTTTGTTAGGATGACCCTTCTTAAAGACATCAAAGACTAAAATAGATGTTCATAGTGGTACACTTACAATGGAATTTGATTGCGAAATTGTTAAGTTTACTATTTTTAATGCCATGAAATATCCTAATGATGATAATCCTGTTTACTCTATTGATGTGATTGATTCTTTAACACATAAAGTTTTTGTCATTGATGATGAATTGAAAACGACACTTTGTCAGAATCTTAGGAAAGAGAATGATGAGTTAATCTTGAGTACTGATTTGTAGAAAACTATTACAGCATTAAATGATTCTACGAAAGAAGGTAACGATCTATATATTGACTTTCTAGTTCCTAACAAGTAGTCTTTTCCTTCTGTTTTGCAAGATTCCATTCTAAATTTGAAGCCTCTCCCTAATCATCTCAAATGTCTGTTCATTAAGAGATGGAGTAAAACCTTCATATCAATTGCAAGGGAGTTTGAACATGTCCATGATAAATGAAGTAAAGATGGATGAGATTTTCATAATTCACGAGAAAGGAGTGACGTAGTGTTTGAACATGTTGTCGAACCAATGACAATAAACAAATACGCTTCTTGGGAGGCAACCCAAGAGGAGTATAATTTTTTTTTTTTTTTTTTTTTTGCATTTATATTCTAGTTATTTGTGCTCTTTTTCTTTGCATTTTATTTTACATTAAGGACAACGTAAATTTTAAGTGTGGGGAAAATGATTTAGGATTTTTGTTATTCTTAGGTCATATTTTTGAAAATTTTAGGTCCAATTTTGAAAATTTTATTTTTTTCTTAAAAATTTTGTGGCTATATTCACTACAAAACCTCACGAGACATAACTCATCCACTTGGGGTAATCTTGGGGTTTAAAGGCTTATTGCACATACTAAGTGCAACCGTATTTCTTACGAAAATGAGATAGTTTTTTTTAGTTTAGGATGAGTCACTTGAGCAATGAGTTAATTGAATTTTAAATTTTTAGCCAATGATAATAAATTTTGATTTTTATTTAATAACTTTTGAAAAAGGGATAAATTTTTACTTAGTCTAAAATTTAATTATTTGTTATTTATTACTTTATTTGAGTTCTTTTAAATTTTTATGCATTTATATTCATTTGTTTGAGCTAGTTTTAATTTAGGAAAAGTTTATATAGTTAAATGCTTATGAAAGATATTTTTAGCTATATATTTTATTTGATCACTATTTAAAGTAAAATATAATTTAGGAGATATGATTTAAGTAATTTTTTTAGGATTATTAAATTGAAAAAATTATGTGGTGGGTTAAGATGGAGCGTAAAACGCACCCACTCATAAACATATGAAAAGAAAGATGGAGCGTAAAACGAATTTGTTGGTGAGATGGAACATAAAATGCACTCATCGAGAGAGAGAAAAAGAAAAAAAAGAAAAAATGGGATGGAGTATAAAATGCACCAATTTAAAAGAAGGGGAAATAGAAAAAAATGGGAAGAAATACTTAAAAAAATTGATATTAATAATCATAGTATATTAATTGTTTTAAAGCCTTCTGATCTTCTAGGTTATATTTGTTTGTATTAGCTTTGAGTGATGCGAAAAATGAGTGTATAGAGTTTTTCTAACAATTTTTGATATCTTTTATGAGACATTTAATTATGTGAATGGATCTAATTTTTTTTTGCTAGTTTGAAACATTTGGATTCATATACACACGAAGGGTCTTGAATAAAGTAAGATTGATAAATATGTTAAAATTTTAGTCTTTCATGATTTTAAAATTTTCTTTGAGTTATTATTTCTAAAATATTTGATGCTAACATTGAAATTCATATTAATTTGTTACTTGGGCTAGTTGGTTTATTTAGTATAGCTTAATTTTTATAGTTTTTAGTTTTATTTTGCTTGAGGACAAATAAAGATTTAAGTGTGGGGGTATTTTATAAGTAGAGTTTATATCTATTTATTAAGTATTATTATGCTTAATTATTTGTGAGCTTTAAAGTATTTTTAGTGTTTAGGTAATTTATTTAATTTTATGCATTTTTATTATTTTTATTTTATTTTGTAGAAAAATGGAGCTGATGGCAAAAACATAATTACAACAGTGGCAGGAAAGGCGCGCCTGACGCATGTAAGCTTTTAGAGGCTTGGTTGATGGGACATCATTTCATTTAAAGGTCGTCATGCATGGTTAAGGTGCGTGGCACAATTCATGTGATTAGTAGCAGGCGTCGCAGCACGAGTCGTTTGGTATCACGAGCAGGGGAGTTGGCGCATTGCGCGACCATATGTGTTTGGGCGTGTGCTTGTGCAATAGATTTCTGGCATGATTGGCTTGTTTATTTTTTCCATGGGGGCCCACTATATTCCTTATTTTAGTTAATTCCTAGCAGCTTATTTCTTCTAAGTGGGTCCAGTAGGGCACTAATAAAAGAAATAAAACAAAAGGATGGGAATTAATAATTCCAATTTAGTTTTGGAAAAGGAAAATAAAATTTTATTTTTATTTGTATTTTAAATCCTATTAGGGTTTGAAAATTATAATTCATATTAGGGTTTGGAGGATTATGTTACATATAAATAGAGGGTTTGAGATACAATTAAGAACACATTTTTCTAGAAAAATTCTCTCTATTGTTTTTTTGATGCTTTTTATGGCTATGTATGGCTAAATTATTTTTCTTAGTTTAAGTGACTGAATCTATCAAGATTAATACAATGTGAGATCTAATTTGTTTAAATTGTTCAATTTTTATTTTGAGTATTTGATATTCTTTTGTGTTTAATTTTTATGATTGATTTGTTTAATTGCTAGGGCGCCTACCAGTTTATTATTCACATTAATTTACTGCTATTTGTGAAGCAACTAAGTTTAATAATTATTTTGCAAATGAAAAGAATATTATATCTTAGGAAGCATATTCATCTAAATTAAATGCAAACGAGTGACTTGTGTTGTTTATTTCAACAATCTCTTTAAATCTTCAAGTTGCTATTAAATTAAATCTTTAGGTAGTGCCGTGAACTTTTTAATTGTAAGGGTTATTTAGATCGAATGTTTTTACTTAACTAAAAATAAGGAGAGATAAGAAAATTATTGGAATGAGAGTAATTATTCCACGGTAAATATTCAAAATATTAATTGATTTATACTTGCATCAATGATCAGTTGTGAATTCTTTATGATAGATGTTAACTTAAACCAAGGCTTGTTCTTTTGATTTATTTCATTAAATTATTTGCATATTTGTTTACTTTAGTTAACGTTGTTTAAATTATTTCTTTAATTACCCCCCCCCCCCCCCAATTTTGGTTTACAAAATATAAAATTAAATTAATCATTCTCTATAAGATCGACTCTTACTTACACTACTATATAAATATTTTTTCAAAGTAAGTTTTATTTTTGGGTGTTTGCGACAGCACACCACGTAGAAGATTGTGAATTAACTCAGAATTAGGAAAGAAATTGTTGATTGAGAGAGACAAGTTTAAAGTTTTTACTCAAGCTTTAGAAACTCCTAAGAAGGATTGAGCAGGTAAACATGAGATCTAAAGTTTGATTTTTGATTAAATGAAAGTTGCAAGTCAAACTATTTTCCACTTAGGATTTATAGACAGGTATAAAAAGAAAATTTTGATTTAAATTTTCATCAGACATGGTAATGGAATTTGAAGAGGTTTTGTTTGGTTTATTGATCAACTGTTTTGCAATGGTGATGTTGATGATTTGTTTTGATCTGATAAGTAGATATATTTTTACTTTTCAATCATGGTGCGCACAGTTTCAATGGGTGGTTGCAGTTTGTGTGTTTTATGAAGATGGATTGCAGTTGCTATCATTTTCACCTCTTTTTTTTTTGTTGCAATACGCCAAAATCAAACTCAACATGTCAAAGAATAAAACTTTGTTCCATAAGTTATTCTACAGTAAGAGACCAAAATAGAGTAAAACAATAAAGCAAGAGCACTGCAAAGCACTACAAGAGCATTGCATATTAGCAGACAAACATGGAGATCAGCAGGATCATTGCATATCAACAGAATAACATTGCAGCACAACAAGAACACTGCAAAGCAACAGAATAACAAGAACCAAATAGAGTATTGCACACCCCTATCAGCTAAGCTAACACAGCAATGCACACCCAAAATAAATAGAAGCCAGTCATAACCAGCTCATCCCCACTATAGCACCACAAGGGACCAAAATTCAAATATAGCATATACACTATAGACAGGCCTGTGGCATCAAGACTATACCAGAAGCAAGACAAAATTACAACTCCAAGTGACTAAACTGAGTTCTAGATCTATATTTTAGAATTCGTATAAGAGCTAAATCTGCATTTAATAATGTTTAGAATGTTCTTCTTAGTAGTTCTAACAGGTATAGAGTGCTTAGAATTGTTGGGATTGACTCATACTTCTGTGGGTTCGACTATTGGCCACTATGATAGGGTGGTCAAGGGTTAACTGGGCTTGGAGATTTAATAGTAGTCCAATATTTGGTTTACTAATGTATTGGGCTTGAGCCCATATTATAACAGCTAGAGCTAGTTTTCTAGTTACTATAAAAATAATTGTTTGGTGTGTGCATCATTGTAGAGCGTGTAAGACATTTAATAAATATGTCAGACAAGCAAGACTAGCCAAATTGGTGAACCTGGGTATATCACGTTTTCTTACTTTTCTGTTCTTCATCTAATATTCTGTGTAATTGTGTTATTATTCGATCTTAAATTCTAATAAGAATGTACCCGAACATTTCTCTCTTGCCAAATGTAATACACAACTGCACCAAAACCCAGCTTCATAAGAGCATCCCGGAGACAATAATTAAATCCACATTGCCTCATTACTTAAACAATAACTTGGAATAAGTAATGGCAGTTGGAAAATAAGTGACTAAAATTTTCCATTTCCATGTTACACAAGGTGAAAACTACATTGATGTTAATGCCAAATCCAATAAGCATGTCCATGGTTCTTAACCCCTTATGGAAAGCAAGCCACGTAACAAAAGAAATTCTAGGAGTTAAAATTTTGTACCATAGCTCAGCTTGTCCCCGATGTTTGATTGAGTCCCATATAGTAACAGCTTTAACATCCTTGTCAACTATGTTGTCTCAGTAGATTCTATCAAGAGCAGAGGAATTGCAACATGAAGAGAAGTCAATGAAATTCTTTTAAGCCACAATGTCACCACTTTGAGAAGACGTAGGTAAGACCCAAGTTTAGTTTTGGAAAATACTGTTAACCTTAGCATTAAATCTCAAACCATAGTAGCTAATTAAAGGAGAGTGAAGAGAAAAGGCAAGGGTCTTATCTGAGAGCCAAAGGTTAAACCAGAGATTAACAGAATTACCATTCCCAATCTTGTAATTGATATGCTTAGAAGGCAAACTTTGTGCTCGAAGAATCTTCCTCCAAATCCAAGAGCATTCATTAGGAATAGGAGTAGTCCAAAAAAATTGTCTTTTAGATGAACAACTTTGACCCAAACAGACCATAATGAAGTAAAAGAAGGCAATACAACTTGCCAAAGTTTCAAACGAATTAGTGATTGGTTCCAGTCTTCCAAACGCTTTATTCTGAAACTTAATTCCATATAATCCTGTAGAAGATCAAAGTATGGTGTTTTTATAAGTTTTTGATGATACGTTTGTTCTCTCAGTGCATTATTGTCCAATTTTAGGGAGAGATTTTGACAATATTCAAAGTCTGAAGCTCTGGAAAATGAGTGGGGATGCTATCAATGATTGATCACATGATGCATGTTTAATTAATTTTATGAGTCCAATCTTGGGATTATTAATGGATATAGTTCCGATAAATCAGAGGAGAACCTTGATTTTGGATGGGTTGTTGTAGCTTCTCAGCATTCCATATTTTTAGATCTCTTTCAACAATAAATTATGGTTAAAGAAGGTTTGCCAGTGCATTATGAAAGTTATTTTTTAATCATAGATCTAATGTTTATATCCCTCTTCATTTGAATTTTTAGGATTTGGTTTTCTATTATAACTATTTTGAACTCCAAGCGAGAAGGTGGGTGCTAAAGTTTATTCTATAATCATCTCTCTTTGTAAAGGTCGTACGACTGAGAGCCCGTGCAGTGCAGTATTTGACTCTGCAAGCAGACTGCTGAACATTGTGCTGACATCTTCTTAAAAGTACCACCCTCCCAAATATGGCACATCTGAGCCCAAACCTCGCTCATGATGAAATCATTATGTCCGTTATCCTACTTTACGTCTTCTTCTTCTAGTCGTACACCCATTTATACCAGTTTGTTTCAAAGTATCCCTTCAGGACTGTAATGCCTTGTTCTTCTTTATCGTCCTCAAATCTATAGTATCAATGCACAAAAAAAATCACGGTATTAGTAAATAACATAAAGTTACATGTGAATGATAAAAAATAACATGTACATAAAGTTACATACGAATAACATCTTACTCGAAACTCATCAATAATAAGTTATCGTATGTAGTCGTCGACATCGGGCTATCTCATCCACGCATTTGAGAATCGGTTGTGGACGATCCCAAGAAGCGTGTTTCGGGGAGTAGCGTCTAAGATGCTATAATTGAAATGAACACATGTAAAAATTCTCAAGTATATATATACATGCATAATTTTATATAAAACAAATCAGTAGTACGGTAAAAATTAACCATAATCTAAAATAATATGTGACTCCCGACACAACATATCTGAGGGATTCCCTAACAAGTCATGTGATAGTCCCTTCGGAGGCATACGTCGATCACCTATGTAGTGCAATATGTGAAAAATTTAATACAAACGAATAACCCGAACAATAATATAAAAATAATATTAAGAAGTAAACAATGAATATCCTTACAATAAGTATATAAGTTATTGTACCTGAATCTCTGGGTCGCTCATTACCCCCACGTCCACCACGACCGGTACGACCACCGCGATCGCCATATGGAGTACGTGTCATTACTATATCACTGTATTGACATAATTAAACACAAAATTATAAGACATTTTCAGTAAAGACAAACTACTACATATGGATACAACTCAAATAATATAAGTCATAAATACTAGCAACTCCTTCGATAGTAAAGAATTCCAATAATGACTATCATGCTTTTATAGTACCCCCAAAACTTTAACTTCAAAATTACAAGATTACAAACTTCGAAAAATGTATATAACCTACGAAAATAAGCTTAAAGCATTTAATGCCCCCATTTTGGGAAGAAAGAGTTATGAAAATAACCACAAAAATAATGATAAAGCATGAAGCTTAAACTGCTCCACTTTTATTATAAAAAACTCATCAAGAATTATAAGTTTAGACCTATTTTAAATCAAAGATAGGTTAGGTACCAAAATTGGTACAAGCATGAATGTGATTAAAAAGAACTCAAATAGAGACAATATCAAACTTATTTGCAGAGCATGCATTTATATTGTTGAAGTTCAAATTTTATTATTGACCCTTAGAGTTCAAAGGCGTTAAACCCAAAAATATAGATACTTAAAAAAAAAGTTACATGAACACTTGAATGCAGATAGAAAAATTCTTAAATTTTAAAATACACATACTTCATAACAATACAATAATAAATCCAAGACGTTGCATGGTCATCTATGAACATGAACGCAATTTATCAATCCTATGTGTGTGCGCGTACTATCTATAGAATAAGATAGAACACATTTTGAATCTTCTCCCACTTAAAGCACAAGGACAATTCAGATTCATCTAAATTCTTTTAACTTAATCTAGAGACTCACATTTCATCTCAAAAAAATAAAAAAAAAATTCCCACCTCAAATATATTTCTATGCCTTTTGTTTATGAGGTCTCCCTATTCTCTCTCCTATTTTTTTCCCCCAATTACGTGAAAGCTACCTCTTCATTTTCCTCTATTAAAGGTCCCTGGTTAGGAAATGCAAAGTTAGTATAAGGAACACTACAAAACACAACCTAAGGGGCTAGTGAAAGTATACTTTCATCCCTCTCTCAATTGAAAGCATCCATGAGGAGCCCCTCCGTCTCTTCTTGCAAGGTTCTCTCAAGTTGCAAACCATAGATTCAAGTTTTGTCACTTTAAAATGAGTTTAGGACACAACGAAAGCAACACCACCACAGCAGTAGGAAGTCATTTGATTCGATTTAGCAAAAAAAAAAAGAAGAAAAAAGAGTCATTTGATTCATACATCTTTGGTTTTGGTTTTAATCTTATACCCTATTAATTCCATTATGCTCGTCATCTTCAATCATGTATAAAATTAGTCTCTGCAGTGAAATGAGGCGTAAAGCTCCCCAAATGGCTTTGAATTGGTTAAGTTCATACAAATCGTCAAGGTACCTTGATTCTTTTATTCTACTAATAAACTCATTGGGTTTGATAGAGTTAAATTATACGATATTTTTATGCCCTAATACTTAGTTTTTATATTTATTGTGTGCTTAAATATTTAATTATTTAGTTTATTTTGGTTTTAATAGGTTTTATAGGATTTTAGTTAATTTATGTTAATTTAGATAATTTTATAGTATTTTTATATTTATTTTTATTTATGTGTTTTTATTTGTTTTTAGTGTTTTAGGTGTTTTATTTATTATTATGTGTTTTTAGGATTCTTAGTATTTTTATATTATTTTTATTTATTTTATTTTGTAGGAAAATAAGCTTGGAGGGCCAAAGTGTAAATTTCGCAAGAATCTGAGGGCAATTCTGTAAAATCCGGAAAGTTGGTATTGGCGCATTGCGCGTAAGGATTACAGCAGCCGGCTTAGAACGACGCCGTTTTGGTCATAGCAGAAGAAACAGGCTTCGCGCAGTGCGCGGATGGATTTGCCGGACAGAGAAAACGACGCCGTTTCAGCATAGTGACCGCGCCATGCGCGCGGTGAGCAGAACAGTGGCAAGAAAAGGAACCGGACGACGTCGTTTTTGGCTCTGATGCGCGCAATGCGCGCGGGCGGCTGACGTCGGCGTCTACTGTAGCGAAGGGCTTGTTTGTTTGGCGCGTTAATTCCCAAATCAGATTATTTCGCGAATTTTGTTATTTTTTTGATTCCAAATTGGATTTTAATTCCAACTAGGGTTAGGAAAATAATTATTTTATTTTTCTTTTATTTTTAATTGTAAATCCTATTAGGGTTTGGACAAGTTAGGAGGTTTATGGAGCCTATAAATAGAGGGCTTGAGACACATTGTAAGACACAACTTTTCTTAGAATAAAAATTCTCTCTTCTATTCTTTGATGCTCTCTATTATTATGAGTAGCTAAATTCTTTTTCTTGGTTTAAGTGATTGAAGCCATCAAGATTTATACACTGTGAGATCTAATTTATTTTAATTGTTCAATTTATATTTTGAGTATTGAATATTATTCTGTGTTTAATTTTATGATTAATTCGTTTAATTGCTAGGGTGCACACTAGTTTATTATTCGTTGAAATCTACTGCTAAATTAAATATCAAATCCGTAATTGTTTGGTCACTTCAATTTGCGAAGCAACTAAGATTAATAATTATTTTGCTTATCAAAAGATTGTTTTATCTTAGGAAGAATATTCATCTAAATTAAATGCAGACGCTTGGATTGTGTTGTTTAGTTCAACGATCTCTTTATTTCTTTATGCTGCTACTAGGTTAAATCTTTAACGCTTGTCTGAGATTATTTAGTAGTAAGGGTTATTTAGATCGCTTGTTTCTGCTTAACTAAAATTAAGGAGAGATAGGAAAATTATTCGAATGGGAGTAATTATTCCACGTTGAATATTTAAAATATGAATTGAGTTATTCTTGCATCAGTGATCAGTTGTAAATTCTTGATGGTGGATTTTGACTTAAACCAAGGCTTTTTTTCTTCTCATTTATTTCATTAAATTACTTGCATATTTATTTTAGTTATTTTTATTTAAATTATTTCTTTAATCCAAAAACCCCCAATTTTTATTTGCAAAAACATAAAATTAAGTTAATCATTCTCTGTGGGATCGACTCTTGCTTACACTGCTACACTAATATTTTTCAAAAGTAAGATTTTATTTTTGGGTGCTTGCGACATCACACCAAATTTTGGCGTCGTTGCCGGGGAATTGATTGATTTATTTTTGTGTTTATTTTTATTTTATTTTATTTTAGTCATTTTTTCGTAGTTATTTTTATTTCCTTGCTTGTTTATGACCATAACTCGTTCTACTAATCAAAGTGATTTAAGGTTTGATCCAGAAATCGAAAGAACTTTGCGCGGATTAAGGAAAGAAGGACAAACAAATCTTGAAGCAAAAGACAACATGGCTGGAAATCGAACTTTGAAGGAACTCGCGGCCCCTGATTTGCACCAACAACCTTTATGCATAACTTTTCCCAATCTAGATGCTAACACTTCCTTTGAGTTAAAGTCTGGTCTAATACATCTTTTGCCCACTTTTCATGGACTTGCAGGTGAAGATCCGCATAAACACTTAAAAGAATTTCATGTGGTATGCACGAGCATGAAACCTCCCAGAGTAACCGAAGAGCAAATCAAATTAAGAGCTTTTCCATTTTCTCTAAAAGATTTAGCTAAAGATTGGCTCTACTATCTACCATCCGGAAGTATAACCACATGGGAAGAGGTGAAGAAATTATTCTTGGAGAAATATTTCCCAGCTTCAAGGGCGGCTAGCATACGAAAAGAAATTTGTGGTGTGAGGCAGAACCATGGAGAATCCCTGTACGAGTATTGGGAACGTTTCAAGAAATTATGTGCAAGCTGCCCCCACCATCAAATCAGCGAACAACTCCTCATCCAATACTTCTATGAGGGACTACTGTCTACTGATAGAAGCATGATTGACGCTGCTAGTGGCGGCGCTTTGGTGGACAAAACACCCGAAGCTGCAAGGAACTTAATTGCAAACATGGCGGCTAATTCCCAACAATTCGGCACTAGATTTGATTTTTCATCCAAGAATGTTAATGAGGTAAATATCTCTTCACTTGAGCAACGAATTGATAATCTAACCTCCGTTGTTCGTCAAATGGCTGTAGGTAATACACAACAAGTGAAAGCTTGTGGGATTTGTGCGGTTGTAGGACATCCGACGGATATGTGCCCCACTCTTCAAGAGGAGTCCTATGAACAAGCAAATGCAGCAGGTGGTTTTCCTGGTCAACCACAAAGAAGATATGATCCCTACTCAAACACATACAACTCAGGTTGGAGAGATCATCCTAATTTCAGCTATGGAAATCCACAAGGTAATCCACCCACAAATCCAAACTTTGCAAGCTACCACCAATACAAGCAGCCATATCCCAACAAACAACAGGGCCAATCATCTAATTCTAATGTGTCTTTAGAGGATTTGGTTAAATAACTTACCATTAACACTTTGCAATTTCAGCAGGACACGAAGGCCAATATGTAGAATTTGGAAATACAAATGGGACAAATGGCGACTGCAATCAATCGATTGGAGGCTCAAGGTTCTGGTAAATTACCATCTCAAACGGTGGTGAATCCAAAAGAGAACGCAAGCGCAATCACTTTGAGAAGTGGTAAAGAGATACAAACTCCGGAAACGACAGAGTCTGCACCACCAGAGCAAGGCAAAACAGAAGCAAACCACATGGACAAAGGCGACAGTAAAGCTAAGGACAATGTTCAAGGCGACAATGGTACCCCTAAGAATAAATTTCCACCTCTCTCTGATTATACACCGGTACCCCCTTTTCCTTTAGCTTTAACAGAAAAACGAAAATATGAGAAAGATTCAGATTTATATGAAACTTTTCATCAATGCGAGGTCAAAATTCCATTGTTAGATGCAATTAAACAAGTACATCGCTTTGCTCGATTTCTAAAAGAATTGTGTACACACAAGAGAAAACAAGCACTCAAAAGGTATGAAAAGATAAAAGTAGGAAAAAATGTGTCTGCCGTGATTCAAAGAAAACTTCCTCCAAAGTGTCAAGATCCAGGAATGTTTACTATCCCTTGTCAGATAAGTGACACTAGATTTGAACAAGCCATGTTAGACCTAGGAGCATCTATTAAAGTCATGCCATATTCTATATATGCTTCTTTGAAACTTGAACCTTTAAATAAAACTGGTACGGTGATTCAGTTGGCTGACAGATCTAATGCCTATCCTAAGGGTATCATAGAGGATGTTCTTGTGCAGGTAAATAATTTAATTTTTCCTACTGATTTTTATGTGCTTGATATGGAGAATGGTGATCAAAATGCTCCTATTTTGTTAGGAAGACCATTTTTAAAGACATCCAAAACCAAGATAGATGTTCATAGTGGTACACTTACAATGGAATTTGATGGCAATGTTGTGCAGTTTAATATTTATGATGTCATGAAATATCCCAATGATG
This sequence comes from Hedera helix, assembly GCA_947179155.2. NCBI lineage: Eukaryota > Viridiplantae > Streptophyta > Magnoliopsida > Apiales > Araliaceae > Hedera > Hedera helix. The sequence goes on from OX359272.1 coordinate 6,088,620, forward strand.
ATAATCCTGTTTATTCTATTGATGTGATTGACTCATTAGCACAGAAAATTTTTGAACTTGATGGAAAGGATGCAGTAGAAACGACAATCAGTCAGAATCTCGAGGAGGAAGAAGAGTTCGCCTTGACCGATGAATTAAAGGATGTTATTGCAACACTAAATGATTCTCCAAACACAGGTAACATTCCTTATATTGATATGTCAGTTCCTAACGAAAAATCTCTACCATCTGTTTTGCAGTCACCCACTCCAGACTTAAAGCTTCTTCCTGATCATCTCAAGTATGTTTTTCTTGGAGAAGAAAAGACATCGCCAGTGATCATCTCTAATAAACTTAGTCCATCACAAGAATAACAACTCATGAAAGTTCTTAAGGAGCATAAGAAGGCCATTGGTTGGACGATTGCTGATATCAAGGGAATAAGTCCGTCGACATGCATGCATCGTATCTTACTTGACGAAGGAGCGAAACCCACCCGTCAACCGCAAAGAAGACTAAATCCACCCATGATGGATGTTGTGAAAAAAAAGATTCAAAAGCTTCTTGAAGTTGGCATGATTTACCCTATCTCGGACAGCAGTTGGGTTAGCCCAGTTCAAGTAGTTCCTAAAAAGACGGGCATAACTGTGGTCAAAAATCAGAATGATGAGTTAATTCCCACCCGTGTTCAAAATGGGTGGCGGGTTTGTATAGATTATAGAAAATTAAATACTGTTACCCGAAAAGACCACTTTCCCTTACCTTTTATTGATCAAATGCTGGAACGATTAGCTGGTCATTCTTACTATTGTTTTCTTGATGGTTATTCAGGTTACTTCCAAATTGCCATTACTCCGGAGGATCAAGAAAAGACGACATTTACATGCCCATTTGGAACTTTTGCATATCGTCGTATGCCGTTTGGACTTTGCAACGCCCCCGCTACTTTTCAAAGGTGTATAGTTAGTATATTTTCAGATTATATTGAGCATATCATGGAAGTTTTTATGGACGATTTCACCGTTCATGGGGACTCTTTTGATAATTGTTTGCACAACCTTACACTTGTTCTTCAAAGATGCATAGACACTCACCTTGTACTCAATTCTGAAAAATGCCATTTCATGGTTGAACAAGGTATAGTTTTGGGTCATGTTGTTTCATCTAAGGGAATTGAAGTAGATAAAGCAAAAATTGATATTATTCAGTCTCTACCTTATCCCACTAGTGTGCGGGAAGTGCGTTTTTTTCTTGGACATGCAGGTTTTTACCGGAGATTCATAAAGGATTTTTCCAAGATAGCATCACCCTTATGCAAATTACTACAAAAAGATGCGGATTTCAATTTTGACAAGGAGTGTAAGACAGCGTTTGATAAGTTGAAGGAATTATTGACCACTACTCCAGTTATTCAACCTCCGAAGTGGGACATACCTTTCGAGATTATGTGCGACGCAAGTGATTATGCAGTAGGAGCTGTTTTGGGTCAAAAAGTTGGGAAAGCATCTCATGCAATTTATTATGCTTCGAGGACCTTGAACGATGCCCAGAGAAATTATTCGACTACTGAAAAAGAACTCTTAGCTGTCGTTTTTGCTTTAGAAAAATTTCGATCTTATTTACTTGGTACTAAAATTATTATTTATTCTGATCATGCAGCTCTTCGTTATTTGATGACAAAGAAAGAGGCAAAACCAAGGTTGATAAGATGGATACTTCTCTTAAGTGAATTCGATTTGGAGATCAAGGACAAAAAAGGGTCAGAAAATAGTGTTGCAGATCACTTAAGTCGTTTGGCGAATACTAAGGATGAGCTTCCTCTCGAAGAGACATTTCCTGATGAACAATTGTTCTCTGCATATAAAAAATCACCTTGGTATGCAAATATTGTCAATTATTTGGTTACTAACATTTTGCCTTCTAATTTGTCTAAAGCTCAAAGGGATAAAATCAAAAGTCAAGCAAAGTACTACGTGTGGGATGACCCATACTTATGGAAGCATTGTGCGGACCAAGTAATTAGAAGGTGCGTCCCTGAAACTGAAATTGATCATATTCTCACTTTTTGTCATTCGTATGCTTGTGGAGGTCATTTTGGATCTAAGAAAACAGCGAGGAAAGTACTTGACTGTGGTTTTTATTGGCCATCTTTATTCCAAGATTCTTATTTATTTTGCAAGTCATGTTGTAATTGTCAAAAGACAGGTAATATATCCCAACGAAATGAGATGTTGCAGACTCCCATACTCTTTTGTGAAATTTTTGACGTTTGGGGCATTGATTTTATGGGACCGTTTCCTGTATCTTTTGGTAATATTTATATTTTACTTGCTGTCGATTATGTTTCAAAATGGGTGGAAGCTAAGGCCACAAGGACTAACGATTCCAAAGTTGTTGCAGATTTTCTCCGTACTAACATATTTTCCAGGTTTGGAATTCCTAGAGCTCTAATAAGTGATAGAGGCACTCATTTTTGCAATCGAACTGTGGAAGCTTTGTTGAAAAAGTATCATGTCACTCATAAGGTGTCGACTGCATATCATCCGCAAACCAATGGACAAGCGGAAGTGTCAAACAGAGAAATTAAGTCCATTCTTGAAAAGACAGTCAATCCGAATAGAAAAGATTGGAGTTTGCGCTTGGATGATGCTTTATGGGCGTATAGGACGGCTTATAAAACGCCTATTGGTATGTCACCTTATAGATTAGTATTTGGAAAACCATGTCACTTACCTGTGGAGCTAGAACACAAAGCTTATTGGGCTATTAAGAGTTTCAATATGAAGATGAGTGATAGCGGAGAGCATAGGAAGTTGCAAATACAAGAATTGGAGGAAATTCGCAATGATGCTTATGAGAGTGCAAGAATTTACAAGGAGAAGACAAAGGCTTTTCATGACAAGATGATTTCTAGAAAAGAATTTACAATTGGTGAAAAAGTTCTTCTCTACCAGTCTCGACTTCGGTTGTTTCCAGGTAAGTTGCGTTCTCGTTGGGATGGACCTTTTGTTATGACTAATGTTTTTCCTTATGGTACAGTTGAAATTCAAAGTTTGGAAACTTCTAAAGTATTCAAGGTGAATGGTCATAAACTCAAGCATTTCTATGAGGGATTCCGAGAAGAAGGCTCTAAAAAAGTGGATCTGGAGGATCCAATTTATACTACTTAAAAAGAAAGGGGAAAACATGTTGTCGAGCCAATGACGATAAACAAAGGCGCTGCTTGGGAGGCAACCCAAGAACTCAGATTTGCATTTCTCTTCCTTTTTCTTTTTATATTTATTTGTGTCTTTTTCTTTGCATTTTATTTTACATTGGGGACAATGTAAATTTTAAGTGTGGGGGAAGGGATTTAGGATTTTTGTTATTTTTAGGTCATATTTTTGAAAATTTTAGAATTTTGTGGGTAAATTCACTGCAAACCCTCACGAGACAAAACTCGTCCACTTGGGGTAACCTTGGGGTTTAAAGGCTTGTTGCACATGCTAAGTGTAACCGTGTTTCCTACGAAAATGGGGTAGTTTTTTTATTTTATTTTTAGGATGTGTCACTTGAGCAATGAATTAATTGAATTTTAATTTTTAGCCAATGATAAATTTTGATTTTTATTTAATAACTTTTGGAAAAATGATAAATTTTTGCTTATTCTGGATTTTGACTTTTTATTGATTATTACTGTGTTTGAGATTCTTTAAATTTTTATGCACTTATATCCATTTGTTTGAGCTAGTTTTAATTTAGAGAAAGTTTAAATGGTTAAATGCTTATAAAAGATATTTTTGAACTTTATATCTTATTTGATCATTATTTAAAGTGAAATATAAGACAAAATATAATTTGGAGGAGATGATTTAGGTACTTTTCTAGGATTGTTAAATTGAGAAGAATTCTTGTGGTGGGTTGAGATGGAGCGTAAAACGCACTCACTCATAAACACATGAAAAAGCGAGATGGAGCGTAAAATGCACTCGCTGGTGAGATGGAGCATAAAATGCACTCATCGTGAGAAAGAAAAAAAATGGGATGGAGCATAAAATGCACCCATTAAAAGAAAAAAAAATGAAAAAATATAAGAAAAAAATGCATATTAGTCCTAGTGTATATAATTGTTTGAAACCTTTTGATCTTCTGATTTATATTTGTCTATATTAACAAAGAGTGATGTGAAAAATAAATATATTGAGTTTTGTTATATATCTTTTATAAGATAATTAATAACCTAGACTTATCTGAGTTTTAATTAGTTTGATACATTTGGATACACACACACACACAAAAGATCTTGAGTAAAGTAGAATTGGTAAATATGTTAAAGTTCCAGATTTTGCATAGTTTTGAAATTTTTCTTTGAGTTATTATTTTCAAAAATCGTTGAGGCTGATGTTGAAATTTATATTGATCTGTTGCTCGAGTAAGTTGTTTGGTTATTAGTTTTATTTTTATAGTTTTTATTTTTGTTTTGCCCGAGGACGAGCAAAAAGCTAAGTGTGGGGGTATTTGATAGAGTTAAATTATACGATATTTTTATGCCCTAATACTTAGTTTTTATATTTATTGTGTGCTTAAATATTTAATTATTTAGTTTATTTTGGTTTTAATAGGTTTTATAGGATTTTAGTTAATTTATGTTAATTTAGATAATTTTATAGTATTTTTATATTTATTTTTATTTATGTGTTTTTATTTGTTTTTAGTGTTTTAGGTGTTTTATTTATTATTATGTGTTTTTAGGATTCTTAGTATTTTTATATTATTTTTATTTATTTTATTTTGTAGGAAAATAAGCTTGGAGGGCCAAAGTGTAAATTTCGCAAGAATCTGAGGGCAATTCTGTAAAATCCGGAAAGTTGGTATTGGCGCATTGCGCGTAAGGATTACAGCAGCCGGCTTAGAACGACGCCGTTTTGGTCATAGCAGAAGAAACAGGCTTCGCGCAGTGCGCGGATGGATTTGCCGGACAGAGAAAACGACGCCGTTTCAGCATAGTGACCGCGCCATGCGCGCGGTGAGCAGAACAGTGGCAAGAAAAGGAACCGGACGACGTCGTTTTTGGCTCTGATGCGCGCAATGCGCGCGGGCGGCTGACGTCGGCGTCTACTGTAGCGAAGGGCTTGTTTGTTTGGCGCGTTAATTCCCAAATCAGATTATTTCGCGAATTTTGTTATTTTTTTGATTCCAAATTGGATTTTAATTCCAACTAGGGTTAGGAAAATAATTATTTTATTTTTCTTTTATTTTTAATTGTAAATCCTATTAGGGTTTGGACAAGTTAGGAGGTTTATGGAGCCTATAAATAGAGGGCTTGAGACACATTGTAAGACACAACTTTTCTTAGAATAAAAATTCTCTCTTCTATTCTTTGATGCTCTCTATTATTATGAGTAGCTAAATTCTTTTTCTTGGTTTAAGTGATTGAAGCCATCAAGATTTATACACTGTGAGATCTAATTTATTTTAATTGTTCAATTTATATTTTGAGTATTGAATATTATTCTGTGTTTAATTTTATGATTAATTCGTTTAATTGCTAGGGTGCACACTAGTTTATTATTCGTTGAAATCTACTGCTAAATTAAATATCAAATCCGTAATTGTTTGGTCACTTCAATTTGCGAAGCAACTAAGATTAATAATTATTTTGCTTATCAAAAGATTGTTTTATCTTAGGAAGAATATTCATCTAAATTAAATGCAGACGCTTGGATTGTGTTGTTTAGTTCAACGATCTCTTTATTTCTTTATGCTGCTACTAGGTTAAATCTTTAGCGCTTGTCTGAGATTATTTAGTAGTAAGGGTTATTTAGATCGCTTGTTTCTGCTTAACTAAAATTAAGGAGAGATAGGAAAATTATTCGAATGGGAGTAATTATTCCACGTTGAATATTTAAAATATGAATTGAGTTATTCTTGCATCAGTGATCAGTTGTAAATTCTTGATGGTGGATTTTGACTTAAACCAAGGCTTTTTTTCTTCTCATTTATTTCATTAAATTACTTGCATATTTATTTTAGTTATTTTTATTTAAATTATTTCTTTAATCCAAAAACCCCCAATTTTTCTTTGCAAAAACATAAAATTAAGTTAATCATTCTCTGTGGGATCGACTCTTGCTTACACTGCTACACTAATATTTTTCAAAAGTAAGATTTTATTTTTGGGTGCTTGCGACATCACACCAGGGTTTCAGTTTATTTTTGTAATTCACCGTAGTGGTAAATTCCCTGAATTTATCAACTTGGCTTTCATGTCTTTGCCAACTTGATTAGTTATTTGTCTCCCTCAGCTGTGTTTATGCTTTTTGGGTATTTATGTGATGGGGACATCATAAATCATAATTGATACTGGTTGTATATATGTGTTTGTGCGTGTGTTTGGTGTTGGAGATTAGCTCTTATCAGTACTAGAAAATCGACTTATAACGACGAGATATAGCAACGGTCGGGGCGGAACCGTCGCTATAGAAAGAAAAGTAGGTCTATAGCGATGGTCGACGACTGAACGTCACTATTTATGGAAAAAATAGGCCCTATAGCGACGGTCGCGCTTTGACCGTCGGTACAGGTCACAAAATTCAGTTTTTAACGAGGGTCACTACTTGACCGTCGGTATATATCTTTTATTTGGAGGATTTTTTTTCCAGGGCGCACACATATCCCTCCATTTCTTCACTTTTCACTCGTCTCCTGCTCTTCATCCTTCTCTCACTCAAATCCCTAACTTTGATCCCCCTTTATTAGTCTCCCCCTTTAGCTTTACCTCATAATCCTCTGCCTCCTCATCGCCTTCTTCCATCAAGCCCTAATCTCCTCCGATTCCAACCCCCTCCTCAAAGCCACACCCCCGTCTACCGCTTCACTTCCCTCCAATCCGCGTCGTCCTCTTCTTCTTCCTCATCCTATCCATCGTCCTCCTCTTATCGAAAATCACCTCCCTCCTCCCCTTCCCGCCGATCTCTTCTTCGCCGTCGCTTCCGGCATCTTCTTCCTCCAACACTCCGTTACCTCCTCCACCGCCTCCCTCCAGATCTCCAACCTTCAGGCTAAGTGCGATTCCGTCTCCGCCCGTATCTCCGTCCTTTCTTCCATTCTGTGCCTCCTCGTCGCCTGCCTTCCGCGGCTATTCGTGGCGGACGTAGGCCTTGGGGCCTCAATGTTACTGCATGGATTGTGGGCATTACAAATTGGACTCTCTCTATATGTAGATGCATTCATTCCTGAAGGCTGCCACAAACTGCTGGACGTGGTCAACGGCGTGGAGGGTTTGACCAAATGAGATTTGGATGATGTGGTCGTTCCTTCTACTTCTATTACTCCGGACGCTAATCACATTCAGATGAAAGCTTTGACCGGAACCTAGTCTTGATCTCATTTTCTTATCCATGGATATTTAGATTTTACCTCTTTCTGTTTCTTTAAGTTAATTTTATGGTAATGAGCTGAAGAATTGATTTCTTAGTTCCGCTTTAAACACTGTAACCGTTGAGGGATTTTTGTGTATACAGTAAAAATGGCACATTTTCATCTCATCACTCTACTTTCATAGTATTTTTACATGGGTAATGATGAATTAAATTTGTATAATCTTTTATGAAGGCGGACCTATTTGTGTTGGGGTTTAATGATGTTTTTGTTGTGAGGGACAATAAAAAGTTCAATTTCTTTGATTGAATTACCCTAGACATTAGGAGTTATATATCTATTTAGTTTATTTGAAGCTACAATTTAGTACCTTTAAATCTTTCAGATTCCTTTTTGGCCTTATGATAAGGATATTATTACTAGAGTAATTGTTCATTCATTAAGGTGTTGTTTAAATTTTGGGGTGTTTGAGAGAGAAGTAATAAAAAGGAAAAGAAGAAATAAAAAGTGAGAGAAAGAAACAAGATTTTTTCCAAGATCTATTGCACTTGATTTTAGCAGTACACTTGATTTTGTGTTCATTGAGAGTCTTTTTCCTTTAAATTTTATTCATTTCTCCCTGTAATATTCCGAACTTCCAAGATAGTTGTAATCCGAATTTATAGGCATAAATAAATATTATATTACATCTAATATGTGTTATGGAATTTTCATGTGTGTTTATTTTTGTGTTTTCGTTTCAAGAATCCAACTTAAACAATTATTAGAAAAATAAAAGTAAAATTTTTGAAAACCTAAAACTAGGGTTTGGAGAAAACCTAAACCCTAATTTTAAAAACCCTAAGGTTCAAACCCTAATCCCTAAAAAGTACTATTCACAAATACACATATAAATACGAAAAGTATACGGATAGAATACGAAAATAATACGAGAATTGTACGAGTATAATACGAAAATTATACGGTATAAATACGGAAAGTCAACCGATGAATAGTGAAAGTCAACAATAGTGGCTAGGAAAGTTAACTAGCTTACAAAGGACTAACCTACCCTTGACCAAGCTTGGTAAATGACCATGGCTACCCCTCAAATAATGGGTTAAATGACTAACCAAACAAGCCCTAACACTAGTCATTTGGTAGGCTAAGTGTTGGACCAATGGGAGGCTAGCATGTGTGGCTTTGTGATGTCATAAAAACTTGATCATTGCAAACATTTAATGGACTTAAATGGAGCTACATTGCCGACAATAACAAGTGGAAATAGGTGATGAATCTTAGCTTAGCTTAGCTTAGAAGTTTGTCTTAATGACCATAATACCCTAGCTTTGCATGGTCTATAAATAGCAAGCATTGTGCACTTGTTTCATCATCCATTTTCAAAGCAAAATCAAGAGCAAAATCACTCTCTATAGCTATTATTCATAGTTATATTTCAAGTATTGGAAATAGCAAAGAAATAGTTAAAGCTTGCAATCACAAAAGGTATGATCCTTAGTCGTTGTTATGTTTAATTTTTCTTTCAATTTATAGTCGATAAAACTCAAGAACGCGAGTCGTAGCCATGTACGATTGTCGTTCTCCGTGTTCTTCACGTGTTCTTGAGATTTTCGTCATTTTATAGTAGTTATAATGTTCAATTTTATTTTATTGACAAGCTCAAGAACATAAGTCGTAGCCATGTACGATTTTTCGTTCTCCGTGTTCCTTATGACTTGAGCAAGTCGTTGTTATGTCGAATTTCAATTCGTAGTTTAAAGCTCAATGAACATACGTAGTGGTCATGTACGGTTTATCCGTTCTCCGCGTTTTTGTATGTTCTTGAGCATTTTTATAAATTGTTTTAATCAATTATGCAAGCCGTTATAATGACCAAATTTTGTCAATTATAAAGTGTCATAATCACTTATGTAAGCAATTATAATGCTCAAATTATTTCAAGTACGAAAACTAAAAGCTCAAGAACATAGTCGTTACCATGTACGGTTTTTCCGTTCTTCGTGTGTTCTTGAGCAAAAGTCATAAATCTCTATATATGAAGGTTTATGATTTTCTTATTTTATGTTATAAAGTGTTATTGATTGTTAGAACATGTTATCTTAGCAAATTAAAGCTTAAGGTATCATGTTTTATCAATTCAGTCAAAGACGTTTTGAAACAGTTTCTGGCAGTCCCCTTTTTGTAAAAAACTGTGTAAATCAGTAAGGAATTTCGAACTTTGGTCTAAACATAAATTGTAGAGACGAACGCGTGAAATTTTGAACGACTCAAAAATGTTTTAAAACGAAAAAGTTATGGCCGTTGAACTGAGCCGGGGTCTGACAGCCAATGTTGCTGTCCACTTTTTATAAAGTCACTTAAAAATGGGTTTTTGAGTTTGAGAATTTTTCAACTAAAACCACCTATGGAAATAGTCTAAACAAGTTATAAAAACATTTATTAAGAAGTAAAATTCGATAAACTAACATTCGAGTACGTGTAAACAATTATGTAGGCATTTAACGCTTTACCGGGAAAACCCTAAATTGCTTCAAGGCAAGTTTTCTATCCTTAACCTTTGTTTACTTTCTCTTGATGTGATTTATACATTTTGTAGAAGCAACGTGTTATAAATCTTTGATATGTGAGTTATTGCTTCTTGTTTCGGCATAACTTGAAAAATGAAATGCTTATTCGCGATATATTTCGAATCATGCATTATTTTATCAAACCAAGTTGTCTTAGGGCGATCCTGACATGTGAAGTAAACTGAGATGAACGAATATGTACCACTGTTCATGATTAGTCCCGTGTAGTGTATGTTATGCATAACATAGGATGTCGTTAGGTTGATCCCCTCTCTATATCCTCTGTAAATGGTTCTAAGTCGAAAGACAAAGAACTGTTCTAGGTCTAACCACCACTCAGTCTTACTATGTTAAACATTTGTAATATCAATTGTTGTACCATGAATCTTTAAAATCCATATCAGTGTGAGTTCACTTATATGCTATGTGTTAGACTTGCTGAGCTTTTGTATGCTCACCCTTGCAAATAAACCTAAATTGCAGACATACCCGAAAGTTTCGGTTCTAAGAAGAAGAAAGGAAAGAAGAAATGCATAGATTAGTTTACATGCTTTATTAAATTGCTTGTCTTTTTGTTTTAAAGTCTTGATGACTTATATAATATGAACAAGCAAACCGTGTAACCAACTCTATATTAATATATATCAAGTTTCATCACATATTCTTGTTACGTCTTTACTTTGATTAAACTTAGAATTGTTAAAACTTAACATAGTATTGATAATGATCTATTTATCTGAATGAGGATCGGTAAATAACTTGTGAGTGTTGTACATCCGAGACAGGACTAAGCGATGTTGACTGGTCAAATCCATCATTAAGGTTCCTCGAACCCAGGTATAACTCGTTATTACTATTCTGAATGTCAGATAAATAGGATTATTGATATGAAGAGATATCACTATAATCAAATATGTTTCGAGTGAGGGTTTTAACTAGTTGGGTAATGTTCTGTACGAAAAGAGAATTTTGCACCGGACAAAGATACAACCATTTGTCACGGATAAAGATGCAAACATTTATCACGAGTGAAGATATAAACATTCACCGCGAGATTCTCTTTTCCCAAGAGCCGTCCTAATGATTTAATGCCGTGGATATTGGAACATGTAAAGTTATAAAATATCTAAATCTTAAGGATAAAATGTCATGATTGGGTATTAAGTCTCTTGTATCGATTACAAGGGCTTGATATAAAATAATGAAAGATCTTTGGGGATTAAGATGAGAACTTTGTTTATGAATAAAGGAAATCATCCATAAACCTAATGATTTAGCATTTATAGTGAACGCCAAGTTAGCTATAGTAAGTATAGTGATTTGGGGGCGTCACACTCACTCTCTTCAAGGTCCAAGCAGAAAACCTAAAGAAGCATTGCGAAGAAAGAGATAAATTGTTGGGTAGTTGTGGTGGCAACTTTATCTTCTTATTTATATTTTGTTCTGTTTTTGTTTTCAGTTGGACTGAGCATGTTGACCTCTTTGTCAAAATTTATTTTCCTTACCTGTGCACAATCTTTTTACAAGTTTCAGTATGTCATTCTAAGAGGACCCTCTTGTAATATAATGTTATTGGTGGTTTCATTTCTTCCCTGTTCAAGATGTTGCATCAAGAATTAATACTGACAACATACTTGAAGAAAAGGATCCACAGTATGAAGTTTTTGTTGAATTCACATTGAGCTACATGTTATATTACTCGAGTACAAAAATGCCCAATTTATTTATGTAAACTTATTTGTTCTAAATTCAATATATCCTATTAAGCTTTTATGTTAAGATAAAATTAATCATATCCCTATCTCATTAGATTATTCCCACCTATCTCAATGACATTGTTGTTGAACTCCTTTGCAAGGCCATAGAGAGTCTACGTTCAAGTCTCATCTTTCAACAATGAACTTTTTGTTTTCCTGCTTTTAAAAAGTGGTTACTAACTAATTGCATAATATGCTTCTTTTCGGTGGTGTCCTTCATTTGCAGATTTGTCACCGTGAAATTAGCAGAAATACTGAAGGAAGTACAATGTCCAATCTGCTTAGGTACTCTTTTGGGACTTTAGTTTCTTTAAGCTAATATGCTAATATGCTATTTTAGCAACTTCATTAAAAGGGGCCATAATCTTTTTTACTCACAATTCTACTCAACTCACCAAAACTGCTCTTACTCAACTATGCCTCTTTTCCAAATGGAATTGTTTCATCTCAACTAATATATATATAATTGTTGTTTTTTATAAAACCATAAAGATAATCCTATTTTATTAATTTTTAAAACTATTTTCGGAGAATTTTCCCAACGATTCTGTGTATACAATTGAATTACTAAGGAACTATGATATTTTGTTTCTTTTACCAGTTTTTTTGTTGAAAGTTTTAGTTTCTTAATCTTAATGTTGCTTTGTAGCCTTTAAGCTTTTGTTATGACATATAATTTGAATATTTTGTTGGGTCCCATTTTATAACATACCTTTCAAGCTGTTAAATTTTATGGTGTTACTTTATGGTGTTGGAAGTAACTGTGGCTATGGTGTTTTATTTTTGCATCAAACAAAAGCTTTATTATAATTATAATGTTGATACATAAATGGTTAGGTAGATAGTTCTGATGCAACACTTTATTGTCATGTTAATTTTTTATGAGTTTGTGTTTTAGGCACCAAACTATAATGTTATATCAAAATCAACACTGACACAATGTGCAACGCTTGCTCCAAAAATGCGTTATGCTGGGAAAGAAAATGAGTGCTCCAAATGTCAATTGGGACAACTTGCATGTCATGAAATAGAGCAATCAAAACATTGTGCCCCCGTTCAGTCTAGATTTTTTCCTTCTTTACCACCGAGCCGTCGTCGCCGAGCATGCCTAGAATAAGAATCAAATAAAAGGTCCTGCCTTCAACCAATGACTTTGTCTACCAAAATTTCTCATCATGTAACAGATAGTATAGTGACAATAAATGTTTTAGAGTCATCGTCAACCACCTTGCTTCAAAATCTTAATGAAGACACTACAACAATTGTTTCGCGGTGGTTGTCTGTGGCCATCATGAATTAAGAAAATCCTCCTCAAAATCTTGAAGATGACACACCAACAAATATCTCAAGGGTGTCGCATGTGACTACCATGCTCCAAGACTTCCCCCCTCATAACCTATACAAAAGAACAACAACAGTCTTGGAACCATTCTCCCCATGTTCCCCAGGGGCATCGTATATGAAAAACATGTCCCAACAAATGCGTAATCCGAATGAAGGAACCATGTGTAAAGCATTGTATGACGGCAATGATGAACAATCAAAATCGTTTCACCGGCACATACGAGAATGTAATAGAGCTAATGCGTTTACGAGTCTTGGTGCTACTTTGGATGAAAAATTAATTGTTGGGAGGGGGGCTATAACATTCACTATCCATGGAGAATTACGCCATCGAACAGGATCGCTTATGCCACATCTAGGGTGTGAACCAATTTACTCTCAATTGTATATTTATGATCCTAATTCAGCTTTAGATGTTTGCAGCAATAGAAATCCTAACTTGCGAAGAGATGTTTTGAAAACCATACAAGATTGTTTATTGCAAGTAAATCCATTTCCTATAAAATTTCGACAGGCTCACACAATTTTAAGTGAATTGGAATTGACAGGGGTGAATTTACCGGCCTATCTTCACTACAATTCTGTAACAAATCGGCGTCGATATAATCTCCTAACAACCAATGAGATTGCGATAATATTACTGGGAGATGGAACTGAATCAAGTGGAATGAGAGATATTGTGTTACATTTGAGAGGAGATAATGGTTTGATGCAAATTAATGAGTGCCATTCAGCCTATTTGCCATTGCATTATGTGGTATTGTTCCTTTATGGTGAGCTAAGATGGAATCCAGATTTGAAATAGTGGAACACTTCCCAAGGTGGACCTTCATCTACTCAACTGACATAATTGCAATATTATAGTTATCATATATTCCAACGTGACACTGAGTATTCAACAATTTTGAGAGCTAGAAATCTATTTCAGGAATTTGTATTAGATGCTTGGGCTGCTACTGAACAAAATCGATTGACATACTACAAGTTGAATTAATTGAAGCTTCATGCAGACCTTTACCAAGGTCTTATAGATGTTTGTGCAGATGAGCTTGGTCCTGAACAAGTTGGTTAACGAATGGTTTTGCCATCTTCATTCACTGGTAGTGCAAGACATATGTTTGAAAATTTTCAAGATTCAATGGCTATCACGCGGTATAATCAACACTCAGATATTTTTCTAACTATGACTGCAAATCCCAAATGGCCTTGAATTACTAAATCACTATTGCCAAACCAGATCCCTACTGACCGTCCTGATTTTGTGGCCCATGTTTTTGAGTTGAAGCTAATTTTTTTTATGAAGGAGATAGAAACAAACAACATCTTTGGTAAAAAAGTGGCGCATTTTTTTACAATTGAATTCTATAAAAGAAGGTTACCGCACATGCATGCACTTTTGTTCCTTCATGGTTCAGATAAAATTCAAACATATGCTCAAGTGGACAAAGTAGTGTTTACTGAATTTTTGAATTGTCAAACTGACCCATTGCTTTTTGAAACAATCATTTGACCCTTGATCATTTGTTGAATCAACAAGTATGGACTCCGATGGATATCATGTCTATCGTCATCGTAATACTGGTTAGAAGTACACCGTGAAGGGGCAAGAAATTGATAATAAAGACGTTGTGCCACATAATTCGTATTTATCAAGAATGTTCAACTGTCATATAAATGTTGAAGTTTGTGCAGGAATCAGATGTGTACAATACATTCACAAGTATATTTATAAAGGACATAATCGCGTAACAATGGTACTTGGAGAAATTAATGAGATCCAACAATATCTTAATGCTAGGTATATTGGACCTCTAAAAGCTGTGTGGCGATTGTTTAGTAATCTTTTACATGAAGAGATTTCGTCAGGTGTAAGATTGGCACTTCATTTACCTGGGATGCATCATGTAGTCATTAACCCTGATGAATCTTTTGATGCAATCCTTTCTAAAGGTGCACATCAAGAAACAACTCTAGCTGACTTTTTTGATTGTTGCGCTACAAATGAATCTGCCTGTGTACTAACTTATTAGGAATTTCCATAAAAATTTGTTTGGAACAAGTCTATCAATAAATGGACTCCAAGACAAAGGGGTTATCCAATTGGGAGAATGTACTTTGCTAGTCCTAATTCAGGTGAGCGGTTTTATTTATGTCTGCTTTTAACTGTTGTCAAAGGACCTACTTCATTTGAAACGATACGCACGGTAAATAATGTTATGCATAATACATTCAAGTCAACATGTGTTGGAAGAGGACTTCTTGAAGATGATGAAGAATGGATACAATGTCTTCAAGAGGCTGCAATTATGAGAACGGGATACCAATTAAGGAGACTATTTGCTATAATTCTAACGGAGTGCTTTCCATTGCATCCATTTTCATTGTGGAAGCAATTCTCAGCACATATATGTGATGATTTACCACACAAAATTCGTACTATGTTTGGTATTTTGAATCCTACTGATGATCATATTAAAGATTATGGCTTATATTTGGCAAATCAATTGCTCCATGAGTCGGGGAAGAGTTTAGTTGACTTTCCACCCATGCCACAACCAACTGAAAATTGGAATGCAATAGTTGGAAATAGATTACTGTTTTAGCACCAACAACTTGAGAATGAAGCACAACAGTCTGATGCACAAATTAATGTTGACGGCCTTAATGATGCACAACTTGTTGCTTACACTACTGTCACAATGTCAGTATGTGAAAACATATCAACTACTTTATTCTTGAGTGGAGGTGCTGGGACGGGGAAAACATTTTTGTACAATACCATTGCAATAAAATTGCATAGCTATGGACATGTTGTTATTGTGGCTTCATCTGGTATTGCATCGTTACTATTGGTAAGGGGCGCACTGCACATTCTACATTTTGTATTCCTTTGAAAACCCTAGATAATTTAATATGTGGGTTCACTAAACAATCAACGCATGCCGAATTATTTAGAAAAAAAAGCTAATAATATGGATTGAAGTTCCTATGCAACATCGATACTATGTTGAGGCAGTCGATCGCACCCTTCAAGATATCAGAGATGATATAAGACATTTTTGGGGTATCACTATTGTCCTAAGTGGAGACTTTTGACAAATTTTGCCTGTTATTCCTAAAAGCGTTCACGAGCAAATTGTGGGTGCATCATTGAGACAGTCTTCGCTATGGAAAGATGTATGTGTTTTAACTTTGGGGTTAAACATGCGATTAACTCGTACAGACGTTCGAAATACTAATTTTGCTGAATTCTTGATGGAGGTAATATTTCATTCAACCTTGAATTGAATGATATATGATGATTTGAATTAAATCTCACTTTGTGACTAATTATACTTTCAGTTTTTAGGTTGGGACTAATCCACAAAAAATTGTGCAACTCCCATCTATAATAAACCGGTGTCATATTCTAAATGAATTGATATTTATAATCTATCCATAATTGGATGCGGTTGGTATAGTGACTCCAACCTTTCTCACTGAACACACAATTCTATCTACTCGCAATGACGACGTCAGTGATATAAATATTGCAGCACTGAATATTACTCCAGGAGAAAAAATTAC
Organism: Hedera helix; assembly: GCA_947179155.2. Taxonomy (NCBI): domain Eukaryota; kingdom Viridiplantae; phylum Streptophyta; class Magnoliopsida; order Apiales; family Araliaceae; genus Hedera; species Hedera helix. The sequence continues at coordinate 6,105,193 of OX359272.1, forward strand.
TTTTTTAGCTGTAGATAAAATATCTGAAAGTGATGAGGTTGATCAAACCATTAGGAATCAATATCCTAATAAGTACTTAAACTCGCTGAATCCTTCAGGGTTGCCACCGTTTAAATTAGAGTTGAAAGTTGGTTGCTTAATAATGTTGTTATGAAATATTGTACCGAAAGATGGACTTTGTAATGGCACGCGATTGATGGTTGTTAGATGTGCCTCGAGGGTAATCGAAGCTCGAATATTAAATAGAGATAAAATTGGCAATTTAGTCTTCATTCCGAGAATATCATTGACACCAACATCTTTGGACTTGCCTTTTCGAATGACAAGATGCCAGTTTCTTGTCCTTTTAACTTATGTTATGACAATCAATAAAGACCAAGGACAATATGTCAAGTTCGTTGGATTTGAGGACACCTGTTTTTAGTCATGGACACCTTTATGTGGCACTATATAGATGCACATCTTCGGATCGTATTATTGTCCTCCTTCCGGAAGATGGGGCTAATTGCACCATAAATATTGTTTACCCAGAAGTTTTGTTATAATACTCTTACGACAACTAAATGGTATAGTTTACACAAGTTTATTTCTACTGAATTTTGTAATCTTTTCAACATTTTAACTTTTAATTTTACAATGTGGTTCATTCTTTGTAGGATTGGAGTGAATTTGTCAATGAGAACGATAGAGTATATACAATGGACCTTTGTGGACGCGGCTAACGTAATAAGGTAAATCTACTTTTATGTCACTGCATCAAAATAACTTTACTATTCCTACAATATAAATAGTGTTAATTTTATTTTTTATGTGAATAATTTAGGTGGTTGTGCATTCTCCTCATTGGGCAAAGTACGTTCGTATTGATGGACATTAAAGATAATAATGAAGATAAGGGTTTAAGGGATGAAGAAGACATTTAAGAGAGGTAAATGATATGCAATCTAGTACTAACCTGACCACCTTTGACGATGACTAACCCACCACTGAACAAATAATTGTCTAGGTGTGAAAGTCTCTCTTACTAAGACTCTCTATATTTCTCTACTTCTTATGCAGACACACAACACACACATAACTGTAACCAATCGAACACTTGTAAATCAAACTCACACACCATTATACTACCACCAATACAGATTTATAATTTAAATCATTAAGCAAATGAACCGTTGGTTGAAATTGTACTAAGAAATTGATAATTTGTTACAATCTCTCTAAATTCTTATTTATATCAATCGACATCATCCCCCCCCCCCCCCCTACATACAAATGTGTGTGCGCATTTGTTTTTTAGATAATTGTTTTATTGTGACTCACATATTTCGATAATTTTTATATTTCAAATATTTTCAGGTATACATTGAAGGATACTTGGTGTAAACTGTGAAGAATACGAAGTTGTTTCTGTATTTTCTGCATATGCGTATTTTTTGTGTTCCGTCTTTTGTAAAGTTAACTAATTATACATGGTTATGATGATTTTGGGTATGGAATGATGGTTGTTTTGGTAGTTTGGATATGTTTTGTAGACATGTTTAGATTTTTCTGAATATCTATTTTTGAAGGAAACTCTGTCAAAATTTCTTGAAATTAGTAACAACTAGCTTGATGTTTTGGTGATTGGATATGTGTTGATAATTGAGTATGTATTAATTATTGTGGTGATATGGTGAATTATGAATTATGATAATTGATATGTCTAATTTTTCGTTATGTCGTGCTGACAGACACAGGTAATTACTAGTAACTATATATATCAATCAGAACCTATAATAATAATAATAATAATCTAAAAGAGTATCTTATAAATCAAATTGATTTGACTGGTCATAAAATTAGTAATTAACTACAAAAAACAAAGAACCTAAGTTGAAATGAATCTTAATTGTCAAGAAAAGAAAAGAAAAAATGAAAAAACATCTCAAGTGAAAGAAACATATAAGAAATTAAGCTAATGGAGACACGGGTTGCAAACTTGTATTATAAACCATATAAAGAAAGAAAATATATACATGTAATTTCCTATGTATTAAGTATTTATTTAATTTTTATTACAGTTGATCACACATTTACACTTTATATAAGTGAGAACTTATGTTTTTGACATAAAAATGAGATATATATGTGTTTAAGATTTAGCCCCTTCAGAATTTTATCAGTGAATGCAAGTGGAGTAGTTATATATGTTTTATGTTCTATTTCAAATTCATTTATATATTTTTAATTTTATTTATAGTATACTATACAAAATTGTGAAAAATGACTATTTCTGATCAAGTTTACGTCGTAGTGTATATTATTTTTTATGGTCATCATTTTCTTACACTACGCCTTAAGATTAAAATTTATTATTCAGAGAAAAATTATGTTTACATTTTTGTGTAGAAAATTTGTAACATAGAAGAAGAAAGTATGTCCTAATTTTCAAAAGGAATAGACATGAAAATTATACTTAGGAAAACTCTTGGACGATCGCTGTTAGCGATCGATTCAACTTTTTTTTATTTTTTTATTTGACTCTTAAAATATTTATGATATTTATTTTGATAATTTTTTTTATAAAATTTAATAATTTAGGTGTAATTTAAATATATATAAATAATAATATTGTACAAATTATTTTAAAAGTCAAATAAAAAAATTAAAAAAAAATTGAACCGATCGTTGTTAGGACCTGTCCTTGTAGAAAAGTCCTTCTGAAAATAAGTAATAGCATGGAGCATGTCAGCTATTACTGACTCGGTGTCGGCACCACTGGGCCCTTCTTATTTTGTATTTAAACTCAAAGACCCTAGACACTTCTTCCAATCATACACACAAAAACAGCTCAAAAAGCATTTATCAAAACCCTAGATATGAACCAAGAAATCCTCTCATCAAACTCTGACCTCTCACATCTTCTTCAATCCATAGAACACCATCTTCTTGATGATTCTGAACTTTCAAACCTTTTCCCTGCAATTAATCCATGGGATTCATCGGATTCAATCTTAAATCCCTTTTTCTTTGTAGAAAACAGCACAAATCAAACACTTAACATGGAGTACTCACTTGAAGTGGATTCTAATAAGATGGACAAGAGAGAGAAAGAGAAGGCAGTGTTGCCGGTTGGTCGGGTGGCCCCAGAGCGCAGCCGGTACAGAGGTATAAGGCGACGGCCGTGGGGCAAGTTTGCGGCCGAAATTAGGTCCCCGGCGAAAAAAGGGAAAAGGGTTTGGCTTGGGACATATGAGACACCTGAGGATGCAGCCCTAGCTTATGACCAAGCCGCGTTTAAAATACATGGCTCGGCTGCTAAGCTTAATTTTCCACACTTGATCGGCTCAAACGTACCCGAGCCAATCAAGGTGACTCCTAGGCAACGATCCTCTTCGTCTTCGTCTTCGTCGTTGTCCTCATCCTCGTCTTCTGATAATGGATCTCTTAAAAAGAAGGGGAAAATTGAGGATAAAGCAACAAAGGGCTCATAAACACTTGAGGATCGATAAATGCTTATCAATATGTTTTTGAATGGCTTCTCTTTCTAGCCAATTAATTTAGGTAACTTGTCTATGTTAATTAATAATCTTTAGAACTTGGTTTGTTTCAAAAGAAACGTTTTCGAAAAACGTTTTTAGGGTAAAGATGTGTGTAGTTTTACGGAAAATGATTTACGAATCTGAGCATATCATTTTCCATAAAACTAAACTCTTAACGTTTATTGACCTGAAAACGATTTTTATATGAATAAATAATATGTGGATCTTGATTGCAATCTTCTTGTAGGGGAGTACATAATTTCCTGCCAACACAAGTTTGTGGTTTATTGTGATTATTGTACTGTTTAAGTTCACTTGAAAGAGCTTCCACACAAGTTCATTGATTGAGGGTAAAAAAGTAATTAGCACTAATTTTGTGCACAACAAATTATTTTTTCAGCAATTAAACATGCACCATGACATGTTTAATTTAATTCATATGTCGTGCACCATGAATTTTCACCGGCAACTGCCATACACTGATGTGCACTCTTAATTCCCCCATAAAACAATATTATTGATGGATCAATTATGGTGAAGTTGTCACATCACATTACGTGAATAAGTCTATACATTTTTATTACATTTGTTATATTAAATGTTGCATTTGTATGTGGTTGACACACAAATAAAACACTAGAGTTAAAAGTATAACTTTTGTTATAATCAATACAATAAAAGCTTATAGAATTTACCAATGTTATGTGGTGTGACAATTTATCTTAACTAGATCCGTTATTGATGATGATCATCTTTAGAATCCCTTGAGATTAATATTGTAGTTAACTTTGAATGTATTTCTAGTTCAATTAAAATCAATGAATTCAAAGATAAAGAAAAATATATATCATGAATATGACGATGTTCAAGAAAATTAAAATAAAAATCATACATGAGGTAGGACTGCAAATGAGGCGGTAGAATGCATCTATTTAGATGCAACTAGGTCTGCAAATGATCGATCAAGTGCATGCATCTAGACTCAACTAAGGCCACGAACCGATAGTTTATGTATCTTTTTGGGTGCTAGGCTTTGAATTAAATTACATCAAAGTCAGATTTTGTTTATTTAAGTTCGACTCATTTATTAAACAAATATTTAACCTGTTTATAACTAATTAGCCCAGCTCAAGCCGAGCTGAAATGATCTTCACCTTAACCTCAAGTTGTTCACCACTTTTGTTCAATAAATTTAAAAAAATTATGGAGGTACAAAATTTTAAGAAAGACAATATTTTTACATAAATTTTAATGTTTGTTGTTAATTTCTTAAAATTCAGGATAAAATTGTACCTTTCGTCATAAGAGTAAATGATAGTGTTATTTTAAATCCTTCAAATTAAAAAAACATGAAATCTGAATTATGAGACGAGTAGAATTCAACTGGACTACAACATTATTTTTCAAGTCAAGTTTGCGGCGTATGACTAAATAGATATTTAAAATAAATTGATATTTCTACAAGAAACGTGATAATTTCAAGGATAAATTACATATTATAATCCTTTTTAGAAAGTAATTACAGAAAACGTACATCTTAAAAGTATTTACAAAAAGAATACTTTTTTAAAATATATTTATAAAATTAGTGCATTCTTATCCCTTAAATTTAGTTAGATGATTTTAAAATTCAAATTTTAAAAAATCAATTACACAAATCAATACATTTCATCTCTCATTCCCCTCTTTTTAGCAGATGATGGTTTTTCTCTCTCCTCCCCCTCCCTCCTCTCTCCTCCCTCCTCCCGCTACCGCTTTCTCTCTCCTCGTTCCCTCTCCGCCGCCTGCCTCCCCCGCCTGCTCCTCCGCGCTGCCCTGCCTGCCTGCCTCCCCCTTCCCCCGCCTGCTGCCTCCCCCGCCTGCCTCCACGCTGCCCTGCCTGCCTCCCCCTTCCCCTGCCTGCTGCCTCCCCCGCCTGCCCCCGCCTTCCCTCTCCGCCGCCTGCTCCCCCGCCTGCCTCCGCGCTACCCTGCCTGCCTCCCCCTTCCCCCGCCTGCTGCCGCCCCCGCCTCCCCCTCCAGCTTTCTCCCCCCTCCCCCCTCCCCCCTCCCCCCTCCCCCCTCCCCCCCCTCTCCCGCCTACCTCCTCCCTCCCCCGCCCGCCTCCCTCCTCCCGCCTCCCTTCCCCCCCTCAAGCTTTCTCTCTCCTCCCTCCTCCCTTTCGGTTATAATTTTTTTTTTTAATACAGTAACTACTTTTTTTTATATTCCAGTTGGTAACCAAACCTTCATACGAAGGTAACCATTTTAGTGTTTGTGTGTAACCAAAATATTATAAAAAAAAATTCAATTCAGTAAATATTTTTTTTATATTCCAGTTGGTATCCAAATCTTCATACAAAGGTAACCATTTTAGTTTTTATGTGTAACCAAATAGTCATAAAAAAAATTCAATACAATAACCATTTTTTTTATATTCCATTTGGTAACTAAACCTTCATACAAAGGTAAATCTAGGTAACCAAACACTGTTATGGAGGTAACCAAACACTAGTATGAAGGTAACCAATTCCTGAATGTGTAGTAACTAAGTTTGGTTACCTTTGTATTAAAGGTTGGTTACCTCTGTATTAAAGTTTGATTATCTTTGTATTAAAGTTTGGTTACCTTTATATTAAAGTTTGGTTACCTCTGTATTAAAGTTTGGTTGCCTATGTATTAAGATTTGATTATCTTTTCCTATTTCTATTAGAGATATAAAAACAAAAAATATCTTCTTTTTTTATAATAGTTTGAGATTCGTTTTAAATACTTATAAATTTGGATAATATTTAATTATTATAAATTACAGCTGCTTATTAGAATGATAGTTTTTTATTTTTATTTTGTATTGTGGATTTTGTTTTGGTAACTGCTGCATAAATGACAGTTAACTATCCTTGATTTAAGGAATTCCTTATTTGTAGGAAACTGAATGATTTAATAAATCTATCTTGTTGTAGTTTTTTTGTAATTATTTTGTATGTGTTTTATTTTTGTAATTACTTTCTAATTGTTGTATATTAATGTTAAGGACCCTAATTTCAAAAGGTCCCTCTCACATGAATAGTAAATGGGTCCTACACTTATGTGATAGAGATCTGGCCTTGTAAAAATATCAATTTTTACTCATGAAAATAATTATTTTTTTTTTAAACTTAAAGGCTGAGATATAAACAAAATATTCTAACAAATCAACATATTTAAATAAGCTCATTATATTTACGAGCTCAATCTAACTGAGATTTACTATGTTTAAATTCGACTCCTTTACTTCATAACAAGTTCTATAAAATTGAGTTCAAATTCGTCTGATCGTCTCGTTTTTAACATATTGAACCTGCCCGGGCCTAACACCCAGGTGTTCATGAAATACTAATGATTTGATTTATTAATTTTTTTTTAAAAAAATCAGAACAATAGGGGTTGGTAACAATTTTAGCAAGCCTATTAGGTCTAAGCATGATGATTAAATCTAGGCTCTTGAATTAGGTCCCACTTTGATATTCTTTTTATCATTAAAAAAAGAAATTTATTGAAACCCTAGATAGTACATGAGTGGAAAATACAAAAGAAGTGGATCGGGTTACAAAAAATTATGCTTTCAAAACATATCACATACAACCAAAACCTACATAACAAAATTTACCAACCCCAGACTCTTAATCCATATCAGCATAGAACTCCACCATTAAGAATTGACTAGCATTCCTTGATAAGGATAAAAGCATCGTAGATTTAGACAATAGAATAAGCTTCCAGTTCATGTCTATTCCAACCTTGGAACAAGATGAAAGCACTTTATAGTCATAATCAAAACATCATCTTGGATTCATGAAGCAAAATTCTGTTCATAAAACTCTTTAACACCCTCCAAACCTCCAGTTAAATACTACATAACCAGCAAAACACCCTAAAAAACATACCCAAGATCTATTAACACCAAAAGGGAATCTCTTAAACCCCTTTTATATGAACACACATCCAATACCAATACTAACATAAGCCCCTCACCATGATTATCATCAATCACTCACCACCCATCCAAAAGGTCATAAAGTTGGTACTCTTAATGGTAATCTTCAGTCTTATGCATGTACAATATAGTGCACATGTGGGCTTGACCAGACCCACGCGCACCACACCATGAAGAACCACCGCTCTAATACCATATGTGTCCCAAGAGTATCATAAATTAGGTCATCTTAATCTACTACAAGCTCACCCAAAAAGTTAGATGACACACACATATTATTGAATATTATTATCCTTCAATTTTATTATTTTATGTGTATATTTTATTTAACTAATATTAATTATTTTATTTTGTAGGGTTTATTATTTATTTATCTTGGTGTGCACCTAAAATATAATATTCTAGGTTTTAAAAGAGGAAAAAGACTCTACATGATTATCATGTAAAAGTTGAAGTCAAAAAAAAAAAAAAAAACCAAGTTCATTGAGTTTAGATTAGGGCACAAATAATTTTTTCCTATAAATAAGGACTTATATTTTAGAGAGGAGAGGCAAATTGTGTTGTATTGTTTTTTTTTTTACTTTCTTTTCGTGGCTATGCAATAACTTAGAGATTCAATTTCAATTCATTTTTTTTATTGGGTTGAATTCCATAGCATACATGGTGGGTAGCATTATAAAGATTGGTTCCTTAAGTTTCTTTTCCTATTGTTCATGCGGCAGGGGGTATAGACTTGTAGTTATATTATTTTAGTGCTAGTTAATTAAACTTCTTCCCTTTAATTTTTTGTTTTTTTTATATTACGAATATAACATAATTGGGTTTTCTTATTAGTTTTGTTTAATTGATTAAAGTTTTCTTATTTGCTGTTAATCCGATGCAATCATTGATAGTAGATTTCATTTATTTTTATATCAAATTCCACGTTGAACTAAATTTTTATACTTATGATGATGATAAAATTAGGCATTTTATAATAATTAGTTTCTTTCCATTTCGATATTAATGCTTAATTGTTTTCACATTCATATTTACCTTCGCACCAAATTCATACATGATTCTTATATTAATTACGATATTTTGATAAATTATAGTTATTATGTGTATTTTTTATAATCTATACTTACCCATATTAATTATATGAATCATAATTTTTAAAGGGAAGAGAAAACAAAATTAAAAGTTAATTCAGCAAAATAAGAAATTATTTATTATGTCAGTACTTGATGGATTCGAATTCTTAGATAATCTTTCTCATAAATAATTTTCGTATTATTTTAATTAGTTAATCATCTACACTATATCTATTTATAATTTGCCTGAAATATAAATTAAGAATACATTTAAAGTTAATCTAGTCTCTATGAGTTCCACCTGCATTTACAATAGATACTGTACACTTATAGTCACATATTTTTATCACATCATTAGATGTTAGTACTCATGCTATAATAATCATAAATCTTATACAATAAAATTCTACATATAATTTAGATGTAGAAGTGAGGTATTACAAGTATTCTCCTTCACAATTTTACTCTATTCACAAATTTTTGAGTTAGACGTTGGAACTTAGAAACTTGAGTGAACGGGGGCGGGGGGGTTAAAATTAGATTTGTTTCCATTAAGATATAAAAAAAATCCCTTTTTTTCCTTTTCCTTTTCTTCTCCTACGTGTTTTCAAATTTGAAAAATGAATTGGTGTACATATAAAGATTTCAATATTAATAAAAATAAGTTGCCTTTTTCTTATAATGGGTAGTCATGTCATGTCATGTCATTGTCATGAATAAAGATTTATGTTGAAACACACCAAACTCCTTCAAAACGATTACAAGATGATGGAGATGTTTTTAAAATGAGTCATAAACGGATTTGAAGAATCAACACATTTTAGAAGGTTCTAAAAACAATAAACCACTCAACGGTAGGCATGTCGGTATATCTCCCGGGGAGCTACCCTAACCCTAAGTTGTCCAAACTCAACTCAAGCTGAAATATGAACTTACTATCTCCGTCGTTGGACGCAAAACATTTTAATTTAGATATTCTAAAGCGAACTTCATTTTATTAAAAATTAAAATAATTCTCTTCTACAAAATTATAAATTTTAAAGTTAAAATTTTGTTCTATATTTATTTGTAAGTTTATCGTCTAATTCTTTTCCTGATCCCCCTCAACCAGATTCTCTTCTAACCCCCTAGAATTAAAACATTATACTGCAGGTATCTTTAAAAATAAATGCCACAATAACGTAATAATGTTTCATCGCTATATTATTTAAGACGTTTTTAAGACAAAAAAATTATAACTCCTCACGTTACCCTAATTATTTTGACACTAGGTCAAAAACAAAAGGATTTGAGCATTATATGTTTCAATCTTTTTTATTTTTCTCTCTCTATTTTTTCCTTATTATCTCTTTTTTTATTACTTAATTATTTCCACTTTCACTATTTTAATATCATTAACGATTTGTAGAACTCCAAACCGTATTAATTTATTCTTATTTACAATCATTGAATGATCATATATTCTCGAGCAGCAGAGATTCATCTTTGACTCGCATTTTTTTGATTTAAAAGGTGAAGAATGAGAATGACCGAATGACGTACATGTTAATTGGTAGTGTAGTACGAGTAGCTTTTTGAAAATCCCAATAACACATGTTCCAGCGGTGACCTCTTGACCATCGTCAAAAGCTAAAGTTATTCAATAATTTTGATGTAATTATATTTTAGAATTATAAAATAATTTTTTGTGAAAAATATAAGACTCAATCCCATATAATATACTGTACTTTTAAGCCATTATTAAGAAAATTGAAAATAATAGTTTGTTTTATTTCAAAGGAGTCATCATAGTGTCACTAAAAACTAGAAATGTGATGGAAATAAGTATAAAAATGTTATTAAATATATATATTTACTTTAACAATATAAATATGTCAAAATAACTCATTTGATACTTATATTCATGATTGCTTCAGTTTCATTTTAGTCTCTGTATATTTATTTTTTCAAAAATCTCTACATACTATTTTTATAAGTATTAATATAGTCTTCAAGCACTGCAAACTTATTAAATAAGCTAACATGACATTAAAATAAAAAGAAAAAATATTAAAGTATAATTTTTTTAATCTCAACTATGTGAAACTAAGGATAATAATTTTACCATATAATTCTTCTCATCAAATGGCTATTAATCTTCCTAAAAATCAAGTTTCTTAGTTTATTCAAGAAAGATGATCACGGATAATTTGCAAAAAATTAAATTTAAATTTTGACATAAATTTATTCTAATTTTTAAAATAACATTTTCATACATACTAATAATTATTAACTAGTTTTCAATATAGATTATTGCACTAATTAAAATTAAAAAAAATTAATACTAACTTTGAAAATTTTAATCTTAAATTAACTAGGAAAAAAATAATTAGATTCTTTTTTCTTTTTTCTTTTTTTGAAATGAAGGATGGGGTAGAATTCATTATTTTCCTTAATCTCATATATTTCAAATTAAAAAAAAATTATGTTTTAACCTTTTTTTTTTTCTTTTCATTTAATATTATGTCAATTTATTTATTGATGTGACAACATTTGAGAATTATATTAATACACTTAAATACAATATAAGGAGATTTTTGGGGGGGGGGAAAAGTACATAAACTAAAATAAAAACAAATTATAAATATAAGAACCAAGTGAGTTATTTTATTATAAAAAATTATTTTGATATTATTAATCGTCATTAAAAAATAAATCCATTTTAGAAACTTTCTAAGTAAATAAATAGGAGTAATAACAATTGAATGATCATAATATTCTCGACCAGCAAACATTCATCTTTGACTCGCATTTTTTTGATTTAAAAGGTGAAGAATGAGAATGACCGAATGAAGTACATGCTAATTGGTAGGGTAGTACTAGTAGCTATTTGAAAATCCCAAGAAAACATGTTCCAGCGGTGAACTTCTTGACCGTCAAAAGCATTATTAATTATTAATTTCTAATTACTAATTAAAAAAGTTATTGACCATTTCAAAGGAGTCATCATAGTGTCCCTAAAAACTGAAAATGTAATTGAAAGAGGTATAGAAATGTTATTAAATACATATTTATTCTAACAATATAAATATATTAAAATAACTCATTTGATGCTTATATTCATGGTTTGATTTTATTTTAGTCTTTGTATATTTTTCTTTCTTTCAAACACTTCTATCTATTATTTTTAAGAGTATTAATATAATCTTCAAGCATTACAACCTTATTACTTAAGCTGACATGACATTAAAATAAAAATGTTAAAGTATAATTTTTTTAATCTCAACTATGTGAAACAAAGGATAATAATTTTACCATATAATTCTTCTCGTCAAATGGCTATTAATGTTCCTAAAAATCAAGTTTCTTAGTTTAATCAAGAAAGATGATCACAGTTAATTTGCTAAAAATTTAAATTTAAATTTAAATTTTGACATAAATTTATTATAATTTTTAAAATAACATTTTCGTATATAGTAATAATTATTAACTAGTTTTCAATATAGATTATTGCACTAATTAAAATTAAAAAAATTAATACTAACTTTGAAAATGTTAATCTTAAATTAACTAGGGAAAAAAATAATTAGATTCTTTTTTTTTTTTTTTTTTGAATGAAGGATGTGGTAGAATTCATTATTGTCCTTAATCTCACATATTTTGAATTAAAAAAATTATATTTTAACATTTTTTTTCTTTTTATTTAATATAATGTCAACTTATTTAATGAGGTGACAACGTTTGAGAACTAACTATATTAATACACTCAAATATAGTACAAGGAGATTTTTGAAGGAAAAAAAAACATACATAAACTAAAATTAAAACAAATTATAAATATAAAAACCAAGTGAGTCATTTTGCTATATAAAATTGTTCTGACATTACTAACAGTCTTTAAAAAATAAATCTATTTTAGAAACTTTCTAAGTAAATAAATAGGAGTAATAACAATTGAATGATCTCTTAGACCTCAAAGATTTTGTTCTAAGGGCTTTAGAGTTTATGATTTCTTTGCAACGCAAATCACGACATGACTAAAATAATTTAAAATATTGTCCCATTAGTTGTGTAACAAAAACGATAAAAAGACATTACATGAGAAAATTAAATTTTTTATTTTATAAAAATGTGGGACAAGTATAAATTTATTAAGATCCGTATGTAGGGGTGATAATTGGAACGAGAATATCTTGAGTTTGTCGCATAAACGATGTTGCCATTCAAATTTAGAAGAATAACATTACGCCCACAAGTTATACATAAAATATTGTGCATCAAAAATAAAAGTCATATATTAAATATTAATAAATATGTGAAAAATATTTAATAATATATTACATTTTAAAATATGTGTCAAAATTTAAAATCAAATTAATTTTAACTTTTTAAAAAAATTTAAAATTGATATAAGTTCATTAAATTTTAATCAATAAATATTATAAAAAGTACTAATTCCAACATTAATCATTTTCAAAATTCAAATTGAATTAATTAAATTAATTGAAAAATATCTCTTTTAGAAAAAAAGAAGTTCAAGTGGTCTTATATTTTAAAATAGAGGGAATAATTTTCTTTTTATTACACTTTATTGCAAGTGGCAACTCGACTAAGATAGCTTAACTACTGTTGCATGTTTGTTTAATAAAAAATATTATAAAGCCGTTATAGACATTTGACCGGATTTAAATCTTTTTTAATAGCGAGATGTGGGATACACAAAAAAATAATCGGTATGTAAAAGACAGAGTAAATGATTGAGCAGGAGAGAAGGTGAATCAAAGAAAATAATATTTTTGTTCCAGAGGATTAATATTTTATTTTAAATTGATTTTTTTGTGTTGAATTTTTTTATCTATATCTGTGGCATTCTTTAATAGGTAGACAAATATTCCTTAAAGAATAATATTATGTGTATAAAGTGTACACAAAAAATTGCATATCACTGAAAATGTATAAAACATTTAATCGCAAGTCTGTTTCTTACTTTTTTATATTTTTTGTGTGCAACTTTTGTTGTACGGTTTGAAAAAACTATTCTCTACTCTTGGAGCATGAAAAATAGTATGCGTCCGTAGGGAACCCACATGCATGTGAGAGAAGGAACAAACTATTCTTCATGTTTTAGAAGCGGAGAATAATTTCTCATACAGTTTGTGTTCATAATATTACCCATTTCTTAAACGTAAGTGCACGATTATTTACAGCTTGCATGTTTAAATTGATTAAAGAAAATGATAAAAACATTTTAGGAGAGCCAAGTGATTAATAGATGTCAGGTTCAATTTTTATTGTACCAATTTATTTCTTTCATAATTTAATTTCTCATTATTAATGTGAATTTAATAATTTTACTATTGTAAATGTGTATAATTAAGAAAGTTTATTATACTTGTATTACATCTTCAAATCGAAACTAAGTTTATTATACTTGTATTACGTCTTCAAATCGTAACTTCAGGAAATAAAAAAAGAGAAAGAAGCAATGCAAGAGCGACGTAAAAGAAAGAGAGAGCAACATGCAAACGGCAAAATCTATCAGCCTACTATTATTTATTACAAGCATGGTACATGGTACTCGTGTAACCTACAGACAAGTATTTAAAATAATTAGTGAAAGAATATAAATTCATTTGCTAACAATTATATATATATAATCAAGAGTTGGATTATTGAGCGTACCATTGTTTAAAGGAGATATCATCTATTTTTTAATAGCAAGGTCGTTGTATATTTCATTCATTTTTTTTTCCAAACTCACTCACTTACAAAATTTTAAAATTCAAATTTAATATTAATTTTAATGAACGTAATATTTAATATTATAAACAAAATATAAAATACTATTAAGTAGAAAATTCTTATTTTAAAAATATAAATTTAAATTTTACAAATGAGTTTAATCTGAGTTCAAAGGAACTCTTTTTTAAGATAAAAGAGGTATTTACATGTATATATATTAAAATATTAAAAAAAAAGGAAGGAAAAGAAAAGGAGACCCAATCTCACTCTCTCTTCACCCTGCCCTTCCCCATTTCCCCTTTCCATCCCGTCTTCCCGTTGTCCTTTTTCAACTCCTCTCCCTGTCTCCCCGTCCCCCTCCCCTTTCCGTTTTGTCTCCTTTCCCTCTCTCTCTCTCTCTCTCTCTCTCCCCCCCCCCCCCCCCCCCCCATCCTCAACCACACAACCACACATCCAGAACACAACCCCAATTCTCCCAAACTACACTAAATTTCATAATGCATTATTTTTCACCTTTAACCTTAAATCCAAAATCCCATACTGTTATAACTATCATAATCACAATCTTAATTCAATCATAATCACAGTCATAGCCCTAAATTCAATTTACATATGCGTCTCTCTACCATAATTTACTGTTCTAAATCAGCCTAATTTTCAAAACTCTAGTCGTCACCCTAAATTAGTAGTTATTCGATGATTTTGAGACATCGTCACATAGTATCTCAGGCCTTTAATATACTGTTATTTTAACATGTAAAGTGTTATACATATTGAAAGGCAGCATATAAGTAATCATGAGGTATGTAAAGTGTTATACATATTGAAAGGCAGCATATAAGTAATCATAAGGTACTACGTGATCATGTCATATGAAGGTCATGGAATAATTTTTTCTAAAGTAGACATACAAAATAGTAGTCACCTTTTTGTAACAACAAAAAAATAAAAAAAATAGAGATGTCGGGGAAAAAAAGGAAGTAAAAAAAAGAAGAAAGAATCTTCTAAATAATTTGTAAAATGGGACCCTATATGTATCTATATCGATATTTTTGTCAATAGAATTATAGAAAAGACACTTATTACGTGATCCTGAATACACGTACTGAAACTAACAAAAGCATGGAACATGGATTCATAGCATAATTTATCCATTTATTCCTGTTATTGAATGAATGGTCGACATCATCTCAGCAAGTGTTACATGCTCATTTTTCGAACTTGTTTTTTTATTGTTTTTTTGAATAATGAACTAATTTGTGTTCTTTTGATGTTTGAAATTTATAAAATAAAGTTTTATTTTATTTTATTTTTAATTTTTATTAATGATAGTAAAAATAATACAATAGTTTCAATTATAACAACATAAATTCACTAAACACTCATCATATTCTAGGATTAAATATAAAAGAAAAATATTTCTTCCACTTCAAAAAGTAAACTATTTACAAATTAATTTTAGTTTTACAAAAAGAGATTATTTTTTTAGTGATAATACTATGAAATAACACAATATTCTAATATTTTTTTATTATAATTTTATTATCAAATTATATTACTAAATTAATAACTTATTATTTTTAAAATTTTACATCGAATTAATTATATTTATAAACGTTATTTTATATTTAATTTTTGTATTCTTGTTTTGTTACGATAACGTTGTAATTTTTCAAATAATAACCTTTGTGTGGACTGAGAGAGAGTAACATGCATGTTTCATAGCAACGGGGGACACTTGGTAATATACGGTCCATATAAAAAATGTTCAAGAAGGTTCAATAATTTAAACATTTTTGTTTGGCCCGCTTTTGGTCAAGTCCTAACCCATTGAGCCCAAATAGTGGGCAGCCTTACCCACCATATAAAATGTCAATAAG
The DNA here is from genome assembly GCA_947179155.2 of Hedera helix. NCBI lineage: Eukaryota > Viridiplantae > Streptophyta > Magnoliopsida > Apiales > Araliaceae > Hedera > Hedera helix. The sequence continues at coordinate 6,121,342 of OX359272.1, forward strand.
AATTTTATTTCTTCCACCATTCTTATTAAAAAGATGAGTTCTCTTCCATATATAACAACAAAAATATGTTAAAATATGTCCATTGTCATTGTAAATAAATATAATGATATAATTTATAAATTAATACAAATATATGAGCATAATTGATTATGTGTCTACTCGTAATAAAAATAAACATATTTTAGTCTTAATATAAAAAAATTCCATGAAATGATTAGGTTCCATTCTCTAGCTTTTATGAATTCACACAAAAAGAGCTGAAAGCTCATATTTCTCAAGTTTTATCCTAGTTCATCTGTCATCCCAGCATATCTCCATACATCTATTTTCTAAAGACTTTTATTAGGATCGGTGAATGCTTTAATGTCTTCCTTTTTGACTTTAAGTGAATATGAATAGCATTAGTTCGGACAAAATGATGGAATTCAATCAAATTAATAATAAGAAAATGTGAAAGAATATTATTTTTCCTACAAATGAAATCTTTGAAAGATTACTTTCTCCAAATACTTTTTTTTTTTTATAGTAAAAGCTGCCTATTCATTTAGAATGGGTCCAGGTTAATCGGGCCGGGTATGAAATGAATTCTAGGCAATGAGATGTGGTTGAAAAACAGTCCAACTTCAAGTTTACCAACTAGAATTATGGGAGTTTTCTAGGGGTGAGTATAACGTGGTTAGATACGATCACAAGTTGTCAAGTTGTAACTAAAATTAATATTAAAGTGTAGTTATTTAATTACTTACAATTGTAAGTGTGGTTAATCAGACGTTCAATTACTATTAGTTTCAATTTTGACGACACAACTTTTATTTCGACTAAAATGTTGTTACAATAATTGCATTGTTGAAATATTTTAAATAAATTTTACATAAGATAAATTCAAGAATGTAGATGGGTTAATAAGTATAATGGAGTCTCAACCTAATAGGTTAACCTTTTAAGTAATGAGACGATTATACATGTTTATTGGATCAGTTTACACAGGTATGTTCTGCATTGATAATAAATTGATGTGGGATGGAATGTACAATTCTGTTACAAGTGGTATCAGAGCCCATAGTTCGATAGACCCAATTATCAGGTTGACACTCTATGGTGGAACATTCGCAGGACATATGTTACTCTTTCCGTACGGTAGAGCAAGTAGAGTTGAGTCAGGTGAAGCACAAGAAGATCACTCACACGTTTGCCACTAGCGATGAAGTATGATTTGAGTTGAATAGAGTGAGTTCAAGATGCTCTGAGAAGCTGCTCAAGGTGAAGGGTTCACAATGAGTAAGGTTGTACTCCCAAGTTTACCTCTGGATACTTGTAACGTGTATTCAAGTGAAAGGTGGAGATTGTTGGGATATTTTACATGAATCCCAAATCAGAGTAATAAATATAGTGGAGTCTCAATCTAATAGGTTAAACTTTTAGATAAGAGGATGATTTAACATGCTTATTAGGTCAGTTTACACATATATTCGCTGCATTGATGATAAATTGATATAGGATGGATAGTACAATTCTGTTATATGCATGCATGCATGTAACAAACACTAGTAAAAGAAAACCGATTTTGTACCAAACCATTTAAGTGAAAAATACTCTTCATAGTTAGCAAACAAACAAATATATTGTATTAGAAGATTACACTGAAAATACTAAAATAAGGAATATATAGAAATCCTATGCTATAAGAAATATTACTGAGGAAAGTACTCCACAACTTCAGGAGCAACATTCCATACATATAGAGTGGCAGTTACATAGTTAGTTAAAGTTAGTTAAGTGTCATTCTAGTTAATTAACTTCTATGCTTTATTTGTAAGCTACTATCTCTTGTAAAAATACAAGTTTCTTGTAATAGTTAGTGTTAGTGAATGAATATCAGTTTTTATGTTCTTCATTACACTTAAGTTCATTTTGTGACATGGTATCAAAGCCTCATAATTGGTAGTTCGTGTAACCATCTTCATAGTTTTCTCTTATTCAAATGCTCCGCATCTATGCTTCAGTTCAAATCAGTTCGAATTCAATTTTCAAAGATAAACTATTCTGTATGTGCTTTAATCTTGCGATTTCTTTGATTTCTCTACATTATAATCATGTTTGTACAACCTTCATTTGTAAATTTAGTGACTGGTAATCATAATACTCATGAATTAGCCGAGGTAGATCCCTATGACACTGTTTTTTGTACAATTAGATACCTTTCATCCTTTGTATCTTCATCCTAGCCTTCATCTAGTGAATCAAATACTCACCGATAATTCTTTCCTAAATATAATTTGAGGAGTATCTCAACAAATGGCTAAGTTCATGGCACATGTACATGAATGTATTTTGAAGTGTTTTGGAACATGTATAGTTAGGTTCATATATGTGTATTTGGTCAGGAAGTAATTATTAGGGTGACTCTAAAAGTGTCCTAGAAATTTTGTAAGCAGTTTGTAACTAAGTCATTTTATGCAAGTGAAGTGAAAATGGATAAAATTGAGATATATACAAGTGAAATCAAGTTGAAGTGAGAAACAATTTTTCCTATATATATCTCCATTTCATTTCATAATTATATATTCTTTCATAGTTTCCAACAAATTGGCATCAGAGCCAAGGTAATTATGAGGTTTAGAGAAGGTTAAGCTAAGGTGAAGATTCGAAGACTAAATAGAGGTGACTTGGTATGTACTATCAAATTGTTTAACTGGGTGAGTGCAAAGTGTACGCGTTAGAACTCTAGAAGAAAATTTAGCGAATGTGCTAGTTGAGAAGATTTTGAAGAAGTTATTTATGAATTGAAGCATGTCAGGTCATCGTACTTAGCATTTTGGAGATGTAATTTATAAGAAAATAATGCTTCATAGGTTTAGTGAAAATTTAGTATTTATAAATTACAATGTTTGGAGTATTAGGATTTGAACATATCTTGGAACTTACAATTTATGGCAGGCTGTCATCGCAAATCTAGAAAAATTTACTCCGAAGAAGGTTCAAGAAATGAAAGAAAAAAGAGCATGTGAGATTTTGCAAAGAGTAATGCATGAAAAAGTTAGAAAATGTTTTATGATTTTTGATTCTCTACCTCAGTTATGGAATGAACTTGAATCTATTTACAATAATTATAAATGTCCTCCTTTACATAAAGAGTCTTAGGGTATAATATTTAGAAGAAGATGAGATACCCCTCAAAGAAATTAATAAAGTTGAGGAAAAAAGTGAAAGGATAATTTGTTGGTTTGTAAAAACATGACATACATACAATCTAATTGTACAGTGCAACGGAAGCAAGACATAAATCATATTTAAAAAATTTCTACAAACAAAATACCAAGATCTTTCTTATGCGATTTTATTATTAATTGAGCAATGATAAAAGTGTTATACCTTTGTAGATTCAATCTTCAACAGGTACGAGTTCACCTCCTTTTAATCCTTCGCATTTTTCTTAAATTCACCGATTAGATTTTCCATATCAACGTTAGCTACCCAAGTGTGTAGCCTCTAGATGTGATCTACCAAGAGATTTATGAATTCAAGAAGCAAATTTTGATTTTTTCAAACCATGGGTAAAGAAAATATGAAGTGTTCTCCAATACTCCAACCAACTGAGTAATCCTAATCTATCATAAAGCTCTTCTTTATATAGAGAAACTCATATCTCCTAAATTCTTTAGGATTAAGATTTTAATTTAATTTTTAATCTAATTATAAACTAAATTAATTATTATAATAATTATAATTCTTAAACCATTTAAGAACTTAATTATTCATACAACTACTACTACTTATTAATTAGTTCCTAAATCAATTATGAACTAAATAATAATAATAGTAATAATAAATATAATAAAAAGACTCCTCTTATTAATTTATAATTAGTATTTTTAAAATACTAAATCATAAATATTAAGCTATTTAATTTATTATATCACCATAGTATAAATTAAATATACTTAATTTATTATTACGATTATGCCATTTACTTCTTAAATAAATATTTATCTTTTGCAGTGTGACCTTTTAGGTTCAATATTAACCTAGTTGTATAATAAATAAATTAGAACAATTCTAATATTATTTATAATAACAAATTAAACTCCTTTAATTTATTTATAAATAAATACTTATTTATTCCACAATAAGAGTTAGCTCCCTTAGCAATTTATGACTTTATGTTACGCCCTCAAATCCGGGTCCCTTGAATCCCAGATTCGGTGCTCACGATCCAACATATTCATATATTTAAAATATTCAATAAACTAAAAACATAAACTTAATCTGTGTTATTAAAAAAACTTACATAACACGTTCTCAGGTTGTCTAACCTTAACTATTACAGCATATAAAAATAAATATTTACATAACTGTATTTACATAAATCAAAACAAAAGAATTTAACATATAATATCTATTCATGTGCCTTCTTTTTTTCCCTTGTCTATCACTGTCCCTCTGGACGTTTCATTCTTAGCTGAAATATTAAGTTTAAGCAAGAATGAGCAATCAAAATTCTCAGCAAGTATAGTAATTTAAGATAAACAATTCATATATGAATAAGCTTCACTGAAATCTTTCAACAGCTAAACAAAAACTATGAATTGAAATGAATAATTATTTTTCTAACTTTTGATTGATTTTAAAATCAAAACACTATTAAGGGTCGCAAGACCTTGAACTAGTTTTAGGTTAACTTGTATTTCTACAGTAACCTTTAGTAGTCATAAGACTGTACTATTTTTTTATGTACGCAATGGGATCAGCCTTTTGTACGTATGTATTATGCACAAACATATTAGTGCATAAGCATAAGTCAAAATTATAAGATTCGATATCCTTTTTCCCTTTATAAGGTTGTTCGTCTCAGTGTTCACCATTTGAATCCACACCAAAACAATTTGGTTTGGATTAGCTTTTCTAAAAAGTAAGGATTTAATAATCATATATCAACAATTATCTAGCCGAAACAAATGGCTTAGAATTACCGTAACAATTTATTTTTGAATTAACTTTCAAATGATAGCTCAATTAGATAATTGAATAACGACTATGATAAACAAATCATGGTTCGCAATAATTATGAATTTAATAAACATGCACCAATAAGTGTCTAGCCAATCAATTAGCATAGACGTACAATGAAAGTTTACATTTGGAAAGAATTTTGAAACAACAAGCAATTGAATATTGAAATATTATTTTTTAAAACAAACGAGTACAAATTGGGATTCGATAATAACGTTTGGAAACATAATTAGATAACTTGCACAAGTGAAGGAAATTTGCAATCAAAATAATTGCATGAAATGATAAAGTGTGCATTCATTAGGAAACTTTCACAATTATAAAAGTTGTGTAAGTTAGAACACCTGCCTTCTGTCGTAAATCGATACCATGTATAGTTGTTTATACATATTGGGTAACATTACCAATCACCGTAAACCTATGTAATATAAACCCACGTTATCACAAAACTATACACATAATATGATTATAAGTTTTCATTCACATTCGTTTAATCCTAGATTAATTAACTAAATCCTAGTTAGTAACCAAGTTGAAAATATTATTTCAAACAATAGTTAATTACATCTTAGAATACATTACATTATTGTTGTATACCGTTTAAATGTTAATACAACTAAACACATAATAGTTCACAACTCTCAATCCAACTTCATACATCTTAGTCTTAACATTCAAATTCCTAATTGCAAATTCAAATAGAATTCATTATGCAATCATAGATTAATATATGCCTTAGAATATATTCTAAGTTGAATTATATTTTAAAATATAATTTATTATTAAATCATTTGGATACTTAGAAAAAAAAAAAAAAAAAATCTGCAGACACTGTGCCCCCGGCGCTATCTATACACTATAACACTATGCCCTGGCACAGTTTGGCTGCACCAACTGTGTTAGGGGTGCAATCAAACTGCGCCTTGGCTTAATTGCATAGTTCCAGTTTCTACAATTTTTCTGATTTTTCAAACTCCTTTGAAAATTCATATCTCTTAAACCATTTAACCAATAACCTCCAAATTTTTACACCATACAAATGATACTATGTAGTATTTAATAAAATTATAACACACCCAAAATAATTTCTTTAAGACATCATTTCATAAACTCAAAAGTATGGGTTTAATACACATTTTAACTGAAAATTGATTTGTTAGAAATCTTGAAAAGTCATTTTGAATGTGTTTTGAAACCTTCATAACACTTGAATAATCTTAAAACACATGCATGTAAATAAAACTTCAATAAGGAACCATCAATTCTTAAGTTTTGAAAAACTAGCGCCATTTAAGCATTTACATAAATAGTTGGTATGCATGCACTAATTTTCAGATTTCATATACATTGAACACATAACACACAATCTCCAAACATAATCCCAACCTTATACTACCAGAATCCATCTAATTCTCCAACAAATAAACCTCCCACATCAACAGTCAAACACGAATACCAATCAAAATTAACTAGTGATCTATAATATAACAAAGAAAGAAATTATACCCTTCTATTGCAAAGCTTTGAATGATAAACTCCTTAGCAAAAATCTCAATTATAGTTTTCTTAGATTCTATCACTTGATGAAATCACTACTAGAATACTAGGCATCTGAAATCGATATTTAGAGATGGACAAAGTTCCATCTATGATTTTAGCAATTTGATATGGACTTAGAAACCAAAATTTTACTAAGTCTCGACAAGTTTTGAAAGCTAAAAACTGAGACGGATTCTGAAATCGATTGCGGCGTCTCAAATTCTATATACGAAATTAGAGACAGATTTATCTGTCTCAAAATCTAAAAATTTATTTAGAGATTTTAAAAGCGTTTTTGAAACATATTTGAGACCAACAATGTTCGTCTCAGATTATTAATAATAAAAAATATATTTATGTTTGAGACGGATTAGAGACCAAAAATCCATCTTAGACTCTTAGTTTCTCTCCAAATAATAATCTCTAATTCCCTATTTATTTTAAAAATGAAATTAGAGACGAATATAGCAGTCTCAAAAAATATTTATTTTTTAAAATTATTTCACAAATGGATTAGAGACAGATATAGTTCGTCTCAATTTTTTACTTTCCCCTCCAATTATTAGTCTTCAATTCCCTCATTATTTTCAATCGCATGTTTACACTGTGACATCCCCAAATTCGGGTTCTAAATACCCGGATCCGGTCATCACGATCCAATACAAACATTCACCTCTAAACAACATACAATAACTAAATGCGGAATAATAAACATATGTTGTTCATTCAAAAGGTGTTACTAGTCCCAAGATACGATAACCTTACACAAAAGTACACAAATACCCTTAATAAAGTACTTAGGGTTTATATTACATAACAAGTAATTTAATTAACTACATGGCTGCATCCTGAAGTCTATCACTTCGCATTTCCTTTACCCTTGTTCTTCCCCGAAGTCTCGGGTTGCACTGCAATAAGGTTTTATGATATAGCAAGGGTGAGCAATTAGTTTGTTCAACAAGTTTAAATAACAACAAGAAACAATATATCATGAACGAAAGGGAATAGTTGAACAATTCAATAATATGAATAACATAAGCATGAATAATGATTTGCTTTTAGAATTAAGATAGTCAAATAGACTATGAACTATAAATATCCACTGGAGTCAATAGCAGGTTGACCCAATGGTTACTACTAGAAATATGTACCCGAGGGGATCAGCCTCAGTACAATATGTGTATGCATAACATTTAATTTACGTATTTTTGTACCTGATATTAAATACAGGGTACTCCCCTATAATAAATGGGTGTTCATAATAGTCTAAGAATCCGCATCTTCAATGATTTGGATAGCTTTTAAAATCTTTAACATAAATGTCTAGCCGAACAATGACTTAGACCTATTTTGAACAGTTCTTTAAACAGTAGAACAATAGTTAAGTACAAGTCAAGGACTGTACAATAGCAAGTGCAACAAGTGCGAATAACAACAATATCGATGTGGAATAATTGTAAAGTAATTAAACCACTCAAGACATGCTTGGAATTACAGTTAAAGCTTAAATAAATAATTTGTTAAATGAAATGAGTTTAGAGATAAGGAACTTGCGCAAAATAAAGTTCGAAGTTAGGAAACTTGTCTGTCTGCTCAGCTACAACAACTTAGCTTTAATTAAATGACTTTGAAGGACCTAACATTAATCAAGTCGGTCTAACAATCAGTACCGCGTATACTGGCATGTTTGTACGCTTACTATGAACTTATCTAACAAATAATTTCAACACAAAATTCACATCATTCGACATACTAACATAATCTCTACATAAACACACTTAGTTTAATGATTTAATAACCGATGAGTATTCATCCTAAGTATTAAACACTTAAGGAACCTTTAAACAATTTAATCCAATTGCAGAATTAGTGAGTTATTAAGTACGTTATATTTAATTAACTCTTATTTATTTAATTACCATTTGTTCTTAGTTAAATAGTAATTAATTAACTACATTTAGTTATTATTTAATTATAAATAATAACTAATTAGTCTAACATAAGTAATTAGTTTATTTATTTTAATGCTACTTAAGATTATTTAGATAATAATTAATTATTTAATTTTATTATAATCTTCTTTAATTATTATTTAATTTTAATTAAATATTAATTAATTAATTAACCTTACATCTATATCATTAATATTAATTAAATAGTAATTAATTACTTAATTATCCTTATTTATTATTTAATATAAATAATAAATAATTAAATTATTAACTTTATTTATCTTTAGTTATTATTTATTAAATACATAATAATTAATGACTTCTAAAATCTTATTTTTCTTTAATTATTAATTCCCATTAATTAAATAATAATTAATTATTTATTTATTTTTACTTATTATTTAATGGTTAATATGACAATTAATTAAAAGATAAATCTTATTTATTTTGGATTGTCATTGATAACCAAAATCAAAAGTTTTCTGTTCTCCTATCGTCGGGTAAATAGTCACCCAACGATTTGTATAATCTGCCTTAGCAGACTTACTCCATGAATCAAATGGTTTGCCTTAGTAACTTAGTCGACGATCAAAAGCAGTTCTACGACCGGAGTGATTTCACCCTACGATCACTCTGTAATGGTCGAGACCTGGCCGATGCTACCCTATGATAGCCGAAGGCTTTGGCCAAGGCAACTCCACGATAACCGAAGACTCTGACCGAGGCCACTCTACTGTAACCGAAGGCTTTGCTGAGGCCATTCAACGACTCTACGATAGCCGAAAGCTTGGCCGAGGCCACTCAACGATAGCTGAAGGCTTTGACCGAGGCCACTCAACGATAGCCGAAGGCTTTGGCTGAGCCCACTCTACGATAGCCGAAAGCTTTGGCCAAGGCCACTCTACGATAGCCGAAGGCTTTGTCGAGGCCACTCTACGATAGCCGAAGGCTTTGCCGAGGCCACTCAACAATAGCCGAAGGCTTGACCGATGCCACTCTACGATAGCCGAAAGCGTGGCCGAGGCTACTCTACGATAGCCGAAGGCTTGGTCGAGGCCACTCAACGATAGCCGAAGGCTTTCAGATTTCAGTTTTAAACATAATAGTGAACATATTAACCATTCTGATTCTTTTAGATACTTTATCATTACTTGGTGATTCTACTGGTTTCTTTAATAGGTTGACATGAACACAAGCTACATCAAATCCATAATACAACTTATATATATTGGACTCGTCATGGTTCTTCATAACAAATTCCTCCCAACAGCAAGTAACCACAACAACCCATTTTAACATAATATGAAACAATAACTAACTTCCTTAAGATATTAAACAGAATTATTTATACCTTAAAGTTGGTTTGAAACGAAATGGGTTTCTAGTTGCTGTTTTTCTTCTTCTCCCGAAGTAGGTGATGTAATCCGAGGACATCCACTTCACCGTTACCACCACTGGATACTTTACTCACAATTTCCCGATGGCTTCCTTGCTATATCTCTCACTCACTACACTCCCTCTATAATTCGGAGCTCACAATGACTCTTTTGAATCAGTATTGAATAACTCAGCAAGCTTTTCCAAGAAAAAACATAGTCTCTATTTATAGGAAATCATTACCCATTGGTTACTGAGGTTTAGGTGAAAACTTTACCAACCCATCTTTCAGTCATACCCCGAAATCACCACTTTATGTTGTACTCTGCAGAGTAGGGTCATTGACTGAGATCGGCAGATTGTACACATACGTAAAGATAATATATTAGATTAGCCGTTAATAGTAAAGGACCCCATGCCGGGTCATCTCTGATTTGGGACAATATACTGACTTAACTGCCCAGCAACCCATACACTCAATTAGCTATTCTATCTCCTCCTATTCCACGACAGGTTTGGGGATTTATGTCCCAAAAGATTGTCACATGTTAACTCTTTTAATAAATAATAAGTTTCACAATTAATTTCAAGTGGGCTCATGCTTTGGACTTCATTTACTACCCAATGGACTCCTATTAAATGACTTGGACTATTATTTAATCAAGTCCATTTAATTTAACACTAGCCACTAAATATAACCCAATGATTGGTTATTTAATTTAATTAAATATTTAATTAATGACAACTTATCAATTCTTTTGATATTAAAACTTTAGGGTTTGTTCACTAATTTAATAACATATTCGTGACCCCCTTTAATTAATTCTAGTAATTAATCACATAATTATTTAATCACGTAATTAATTAATCACATAAAAAGATTTAACTAATCTCGTAAAACTAACTCGTTAGAAATTTAATTAATAATTTAATTAATAATGACGTGGAAGTTCTAGGACATTACATTCTCCCCTCCCCCCCCCCCTATAAAAATTTCGTCCTCGAAATTGAAAAATAAGGTTATTCAAATAAAAATGGTTAATTCGCTCTCATTTCTTCCTCTAGTTCCCACGTAGCTTCTTCAATTGCGTGATTCCTCCAAAGTACTTTGACCGAATGAATTATCTTATTCCTCGGCTTTTGTTCCTTCCTATCGAGTATCTGGACAAGAACTTCTTCATATGATAAGTCCTTCTCGACTTGAATTGGTTCATAGGAAATAACGTGCTTGTAGTCTGGTTTATACGGCTGCAACACTGACACATTAAACACATTGTGAATGTGCTCAAGTTCAGGAGGTAATGCTACCTCGTACGCCACTTCACCGACTCGTCTCAAGATTTCAAACGGTCCTATGAACTTAGGGCTCAGTTTGCCCTTCTTACCAAAACGGATCTTCCCCTTCCAGGGAGATACCTTCAGAAATACAAAACTGCCCACGTCGAAGTCCCGCTTTTGGCGATGCAAATCTGCGTACTTCTTTTGACGATTTTGAGCTACTACCAGTTGATTTCTGATAAGTTGCACTGTGTCTGCAGTCTGCTGCACCATTTCAGGTCCAAGCAGTCTTCGTTCACCAAGCTCGTCCCAACACAACGGTGTTCGACATTTTCTTCCATAAAGCGCTTCATATGGTGGCATACCGATACTAGCGTGATAGCTGTTGTTGTAAGTGAACTCCACCAGTGGCAAATGGTCATCTCAACTGCCCTTTAGGTCCATCACGACCGCTCGGAGCATATCCTCCAAAGTCTGAATCGTTCGTTCACTCTGGCCGTCAGTTTGAGGATGGTACGTTGTATTTAACCTCAACTGTGTTCCCATCCTTGCTTACAAACTTCTCCAGAAATTTGACGTGAAGCGCGGATCTCTGTCGGATACAATCGATACCGGCACTCCATGTCGTGACAATATCTCCTTCACATAGAGCTTCGCTAACTGATCCAGATTGTACCGTATTCTGATAGGTAGAAAATGGGTTGACTTGGTCAGAAGATCCATTATTACCCAGATGGCTTCCAAACCTTTATGTGACGGTAGCAAACCCACCACAAAATCCATCGTGATGTGCTCCCACTTCCACTCCGGAATCTCTAGTGGTTGAAGCAGTCCGCTCGGCCGTTGATGCTCTGCTTTAACTCGCTGGCATGTCAGACATCAGCTGACACATTCTGCCACTTTCCTCTTAATATTCGGTCACCAAAAGTATTGCCTTAAATCCTGATACATCTTCGTACTTCCGGGATGTACTGAGTATCTCGTACTGTGAGCTTCCTGAAGAATCTCTTCCCGAAGCTTCGGATCTAATGGTACCCAGACTCTCCCTTCGAACCTTAGCAACCCTGTGCTATCAATCTTGTACTTAAGCTCCACGCCTTCAGCAAGTCGCTTCTTAATACTATCACAATCTTCATCCTTTTCTTGAGCCTCTTTGATCTTGTCTAATAAGGTCGGGCTTGCTGTTACTGTAAATAACTTTTTGTCTGGCTCCATCGGATATTTGATCTCCAACTCCAAACGTTCGAAATCTCTCACCAACTCTTCCTGATTTGTTAGCTTCAACAATTTCTCCCTGCCTTTTCTGCTCAAGGTATCTGCTACTACATTGGCCTTGCCCAGATGGTACAGAATCTCACAGTCGTAGTCTTTGATCAATTCTAACCATCGGCGCTGCCTCATATTCAACTCCTTCTGAGTGAAGATATATTTCAGACTTTTATGATCTGTATATATCTCACACTTCTCGTCATATAGGTAGTGCCTCCAAATCTTCAAGGCGAAAACTACCGCTGCTAACTCCAGGTCATAAGTCGGGTAACCCTTCTCATAAACCTTTAACTGACGTGACGCATACGCAATGATCTTGCCGTGTTGCATTAGCACACAACCAAGACCCTTGTGTGACGCATCACTGTACACTACGATACCTCTCGTGTCGTCCGGTAAAACCAACACTGGTGCCTGACTCAACCTCTTCTTCAGCTCCATAAAACTTTCCTCGCACTTTTTCAACCAAACAAACTTCACGGTCTTTCGGGTAAGATTGGTCAACAGTGATGCTATCTTCGAAAAATCCTGAATGAATCTCCGATAATACCTCACTAACCCTAAGAAACTCCTAATCTCAGTCGGCGTCTTCAGTTGTTCCCAATTGATAACTGCCTCCACCTTCGCTGGATCCACCGAAACACCATCTTTGTCGATAACATGACCTAGAAACTGAACCTTCTGCAATCAAAATTCACACTTCGAAAACTTGGCGTATAGCTTCTCCCTTCTCAAAGCCTCCAATGCGATCCGTAGATGTTCTGCATGTTATTCCTCCGACTTCGAATACACCAATATGTCATCAATGAATACGACCACGAACTTGTCCAAGTACTGCTTGAACACTCTATTCATCATATCCATGAATGCCGCTGGTGCATTCGTCAGTCCAAATGACATTACTAGAAACTCGAAATGACCATAACGAGTTCTGAATGCCGTTTTCGGGATATCCTCCTCCCTCACCTTCAGTTGATGATAACCCGTCCTCAAATCTATCTTCAAAAAGTATTTCGATCCCTTAAGTTGATCAAACAGATCATCAATTCTGGGCAGCGGATACCTGTTCTTAATGGTGACTTTGTTCAACTCCCGGTAATCAATACAAAGTCTCATCGAACCATTCTTCTTCTTTACAAATAGAACCGGCGCTCCCCATAGTGACACGCTTGGTCTGATGTAACCTTTATCTAGCAGTTCCTACAGCTGAACCATCAATTGTTTCATTTCTACTGGTGCCATACGATACGGCGCCTTCGATATTGGCGCGGTCCCCGGTACCAAATCAATAATAAATTCCACTTCTCTGTCTGGTGGTAACCCCGGAATCTCATCTAGGAAAACATCAGCGAATTCCCGTACAACAGGTATCTGACTCAATTCGCCCTCGACACGTCGAGTATCGACCACATGAGCCAAATAACCTATGCACCCTTTCCTGAGCAACTTTCGTGCTTGGATCATCGTCAGACAACTTGATTGTCTCGGCGATTTACTACCATAAAATATCACTTTTGACCTATTCGAAGTCTTTAGGTGTACACACTTCTTCTTACAGTCAATAACCGCTCCGTGACTCGATAACCAATCCATTCCTAAGATTATGTCAAACTCCCCCAAACGAATCGGTATCAAATCCACGTTAAGTCTAAACCGTCGTAATTCAGCATAACAGTTCCTATGAATGTAGTCTACGGGAATGAATTCTTTGTTTGCTACTTCTACGTTCATAGGGTGTTCTAGATTTTCTTGAGGTAAATCTAATCTCTTAGCAAAATCTTCAGAAACAAAAGAGCAGGTAGCACCCGAATCAAATAATACATATGCATTAATATCATTGATCGGGATGATACCTGACACCACGTCCTTGGAGTCAACTGCATCATGCACAGTCAAGTTGAAGGTGCGCATTGTGGGTCGGTTGGCCTGGCTGGCTGACCCTCCAATGTTCAGTCTGCTGCTGTTGTTGTTATTGTTGACTCTGTTGCCACTCCCAACGTCTCCCTTCCTCTTTGGGCAGTCCTTAGCATGATTATCGGTTGCTCCACAGGAAAAACATATTCCCTTCATTTTTTTCGGGCATTGTGGAGCCATGTGCCCCGGCTGTCCGCAGCTATAGCAAACTCTCTTTCATTTCAAGCATTCGCCCGTGTGGTTCTTACCACAATTGTTGCATTTGCCCACTTTCTTAGCCTCTCCTCCGGATTTGTTGCCTTCGAACGATTGGCTATCATTCCACTTCCGTTTATTGGGGTTGCTGCCTCCACTGCTCCCCGCCTGCTGTCCTTCATGACCTTTCTTTCTCTCCTAGTTGAATTTAGCCAGGGCCTTACTGCCACCCTCTGCAATGATTGCCCTTTCCAATAGCTCTGCAAAACTCTTGATCTTTAATACCACCACAGAACGGTACACCCACGGCTTCAGTCCCAGCTCAAACCTCTGAGCCTTCCTAGCCTCCGTATCAACTTGATGAGTTGCAGACCTTGCCAACTTATTAAACTTGGCCGCATACTCGACCACATACATACTCTCATGTTTTAGCTCGAGGAATTTCAACTCCATTTCTTGCTGCATGCTTTCTGGAAAGTAATTTTCTAGAAACATTTCTTTAAAGCGTTCCCAAGTAATGACGCCTTCTCCCGCACGACCCTTGTTGGCCTTCCACCAGTAATTCGCCTCCCCCTTCATCATGAAGGTAGCGAAACTAGTCTTCTGTTCTTCGGCCACCCTAGCGACCTCGAACACCTTCTCCAATTCCTCGATCCAACTCTGTGCTTCGATCGGGTTTAGAGTTCCCTGAAACTCTGGTGGTCCAACCAGTTTAAAGTCCTTGAAATTTGTCAAGTGGCGCTGGTTGCGGTGTTGTTTGTACTATCACTGGTGGGGGTCTAGCTTGCATGGTTTCCGCCAGCATTTCTGCAAACATCCTTATAGGATTGGGTTGATCCCCAACCTCACTCTCTGACTTTGGGATACGTTGATTGCATGGTCTACCTCTCGGCATAATCTGCTAAAAAGCAAATCTTAGACTTATACTTATAGTTCTACGCATTATGTTAGCCAAATTAACATTTAAATTTAAAACTATATACCAAACATATTTGATTTAAACAAGGAAATAACTGCATTTATATTCATATACCAATGTTTTAGTACAGACTCAACAAGTGGCATACTTCTATAAACGTTCAAGGCACAAGTTGCCTATCAACGACTATCCTCTAATGAACAAAAAGTGAGAAGTTACTACCATCTACCCCTCTAACAGAACAAAAGTTGGGGTCTAACTGACATACTATGCATGCATCAAAAATATAATGGCTTACAACAGCTGAAACGTCCCTAATAGAAACAAAAGGTAGGACTCACTACTAATAGGTACAATAAGATAACAACAATAAATCACCGCCTGCTGCGGCGAACAGTCCTATGAATAGCCCTGCGTAAAGCCTGCTGGGCCAACTCCTCCACTGTACGGCGACGAATCCAGCGTCTGATGTTACCCGCCTCCCTAGGGTGCCTCATAACCCGACGCCTCAGTCGATCAAACGAAGTGCCAAGAGCATATTCTAAGGTGTCGATCCTAGCGGCTCTCTCCCTATCAAGCTTAGCCCTGATGGTCTGGAGAACTGTCTGACTAGCCATCTCCCTAGCATCTAATCTCCCCACCGTCTGCCTCAGCTGACTATTCTGGATCATAAGCTGCTGCACAGTAGGACCCAATGAAGGTGCAGCACTCTCCAACTGCTGAATTTTAGCCTGCAAATCGGCCATCTTCTCCTTTAGCTCCATGTTCTCACCAGAGAACATGTAAGCTGTGTCCCTATACTGCTCCTCAGTCTGCTGGTGAATCTGGTTCTGCTTCTCTAGGTGCTGAACCCTCTCCTCTAGCTCATCATTAGCCGTAGTCAGAGTATCAATGATGTCACTGGCGGTAGTGCCCATGCCATCAGCATACTCAGCTGGCTCCTCATTCTCAGTATCGGCCTCCTCCTCGTTGTACGGTCGCATCACTCCGCCCCAGATAGCCTCCTCTCGATCTCCCTCCTCGATATCTGACTCTGGCTCCTCAACCGGTGCAGCCACCCGTGGCTGTGCGGTATCCCTACTATCATCCTCCTCTGGATCGGACTCTCCTTCTGGTGCTACAGGTGCAACGGGTGCATACCCTACCAACTGCTGCATATCCACTGGGATATCAATGAATACCACATCCTCTCGAGCTCCGCTCATCTCGCCTATAGCCATCCTACAACAACAAAAAAAAAAAAACTAACATCAGTACAACAATAAAATATATTCATTGAAGAAATGAAATTATATTTCATTGGGTACGACTCGACTCGATGAATTCCCCAATTCATCAAAACCACATATGATAAATCTCCTCGATTTATCTCCTAACACTCAATACGAGTTTACTACCAAGGTTATAACTTAGGTTTCACAATCCTAACGTTTCTAACCTACAGCTCTGATACCAACTTGTGACGTCCCCAAATTCGGGTTCCAAATACCCGGATCCGATCATCACGATCCAATACAAACATTCATCTCTAAACAACATACAATAACTAAATGCGGAATAATAAACATATGTTGTTCATTCAAAAGATGTTACTAGTCCCAAGATACAATAACCTTACACAAAAGTACACAAATACCCTTAATAAAGTACTTAAGGTTTATATTACATAACAAGTAATTTAATTAACTACAAGGCTGCATCTTGAAGTCTATCACTTCATCTTTCCCTTACCTTTGTTCTTCCCCGAAGTCTCGGGTTGCACTTCAATAAGGTTTTATGATATAGCAAGGGTGAGCAACTAGTTTGCTCAACAAGTTTAAATAACAAGAAGAAACAATATATCATGAACGAAAGGGAATAGTTAAACAATTCAATAATATGAATAACATAAGCAGGAATAATGATTTGCTTTTAGAATTAAGATAGTCAAATAGACTATGAACTATAAATATCCACTGGAGTCAATAGTAGGTTGACCCAATGGTTACTACCAGAAATATGTACCCGAGGGGATCAGCCCCAGTACAATATGTGTATGCATAACATTTAATTTCTGTATTTTTGTACCTGATATTAGATACAGGGTACTCCTCTATAATAAATGGGTGTTCATAATAGTCTAAGAATCCGCATCTTCAATGATTTGGATAGCTTTTAAAATCTTTAACATAAATGTCTAGTCAAACAATGACTTAGACCTACTTTGAACAGTTCTTTAAACAGTAGAACAATAATTAAGTACAAGTCAAGGATTGTACAATATCAAGTGCAACAAGTGCGAATAACAACAATATCGATATGGAATAATTGTAAAGTAATTAAACCACTCAAAGTATGCTTGGAATTACAGTTAAAGCTTAAATAAATAATTTGCTCAATGAAATGAGTTTAGAGATAAGGAACTTGCGCAAAATAAAGTTTGAAGTTAGGAAACTTGCCTGTCTGCTCAGCTACAACAACTTAGCTTTAATTAAATGGCTTTGAATGACCTAACATTAATCAAGTCGGTCGAACAATCAGTACCGCGTATACTGACATGTTTGTACGCTTACTATGAACTTATCTAACAAATAATTTCAACACAAAATTCATATCATTCGACATACTACCATAATCCCTACATAAACACACTTAGGTTAATGATTTAATAACCGATGAGTATTCATCCTAAGTATTAAACATTTAAGGAATCTTTAAACAATTTAATCCAATTGCAGAATTAGATAGTTATTAAGTACGTTATATTTAATTAACTCTTATTTATTTAATTATCATTTGTTCTTAGTTAAATAGTAATTAATTAACTACCTTTAGTTACTATTTAATTATAAATAATAACTAATTAGTCTAACATAAGTAATTAGTTTATTTATTTTAATGCTTCTTAAGATTACTTAGATAATAATTAATTATTTAATTTTATTATAATCTTCTTTAATTATTATTTAATTTTAATTAAATATTAATTAATTAATTAATTAATTAACCTTACATTTATATCATTAATATTAATTAAATAGTAATTAATTACTTAATTATCCTTATTTATTATTTAATATAAATAATAAATAATTAAATTATTAACTTTATTTATCTTTAGTTATTATTTATTAAATAAATAATAATTAATGACTTCTAAAATCTTATTTTTCAATAATTATTATTTCCCATTAATTAAATAATAATTATTTATTTATTTATTTTTACTTATTATTTAATGGTTAATATTACAATTAATTAAAAGATAAATCTTATTTATTTTGGATTGTCATTAATAACCAAAATCAAAAGTTTTCTGTTCTCCTATCGTCGGGTGAATAGTCACTCAACGATTTATACAGTCTGCCTTAGCAGACTTACTCCACGAATCAAATGGTTTGCCTCAGCAACCTAGTCGACGATCAAAAGCAGTTCTACGACTGGTGTGATTTCACCATACGATCACTCTGAAATGGTCGAGACCTGGCCGATGCTACCCTACGATAGCCGAAGGCTTTGGCCAAGGCAACTCTACGATAACCGAAGACTCTGGCCGAGGCCACTCTACTATAGCCGAAGGCTTTGCCGAGGCCACTCAACGATAGCCGAAGGCTTTGCCGAGGCCACTCAATGATAGCCGAAGGCTTTGGCCGAGGCCACTCTACGATAGCCGAAGGCTTTGCGGAGACCACTCAACGATAGCCGAAGGCTTGACCGATGTCACTCTACAATAGCTGAAAGCTTGGCCGAGGCCACTCAACGATAGCCGAAGGCTTTAGCCGAGGCCACTCTACGATAGCCGAAGGCTTAGCCAGGGCCAATCAACGATAGCCGAAGGCTTTCAGATTTCAGTTTTAAACACAATAGTGAACATATTAATCATTCTGATTCTTTTAGACACTTTATCATTACTTGGTGATTCTACTGGTTTCTTTAATAGGTTGACATGAACACAAGCTACATCAAATCCATAATACAGCTTATATATATTGGACTCGTCATGGTTCTTCATAACAAATTCCTCCCAACAGCAAGTAACCACAACAACCCATTTTAACATAATATGAAACAATAACTAACTTCCTTAAGATATTAAACAGAATTATTTATACCTTAAAGTTGGTTTGAAACGAAATGGGTTTCTAGTTGCTGTTTTTCTTCTTCTCCCTAAGTAGGTGATGTAATCCGAGGACATCCACTTCACCGTTACCACCACTGGATACTTTACTCACAATTTCCCGATGGCTTCCTTGCTATATCTCTCACTCACTACACTCCCTCTATAATTCGGAGCTCACAATGACTCTTTTGAATCAGTATTGAATAACTCAGCAAGCTTTTCCAAGAAAAAACATAGTCTCTATTTATAGGTAATCATTACCCATTGGTTACTGAGGTTTAGGTGAAAACTTTACCAACCCATCTTTCAGTCATACCCCGAAATCACCACTTTATGTTGTACTCTGCAGAGTAGGGTCATTGACTGAGATCGGCAGATTGTACACATACGTAAAGATAATATATTAGATTAGCCGTTAATAGTAAAGGACCCCATGCCGGGTCATCTCTGATTTGGGACAATATACTGACTTAACTGCCCAGCAACCCATACACTCAATTAGCTATTCTATCTCCTCCTATTCCACGACAGGTTTGGGGATTTATGTCCCAAAAGATTGTCACATGTTAACTCTTTTAATAAATAATAAGTTTCACAATTAAAATTCAAGTGGGCTCATGCTTTGGACTTCATTTACTACCCAATGGACTCCTATTAAATGACTTGGACTATTATTTAATCAAGTCCATTTAATTTAACACTAGCCACTAAATATAACCCAATGATTGGTTATTTAATTTAATTAAATATTTAATTAATGACAACTTATCAATTCTTTTGATATTAAAACTTTAGGGTTTGTTCACTAATTTAATAAAATATTAGTGACCCCCTTTAATTAATTCTAGTAATTAATCACATAATCATTTAATCACGTAATTAATTAATCACATAAAAAGATTTAACTAATCTCGTAAAACTAACTCGTTAGAAATTAAATTAATAATTTAATTAATAATGACGTGGAAATTCTAGGACATTACATACACTACTATCTTCTGTAAACCTCAGTCCCTCCTGTCGGAATCTTCTACCCTACTATCTCTCCTATTGTCTCACAATCTCTCACCCCTTGTCGCCATCCACACCGCTTGAATCCTCTCTTAAATTGTTGAGATCCAGAGTTGATTCTTTCAATTAGGTATGGTAAATCTTAATGTTATCTATAAATGTATCTTATCTCATATTTTCTCTCGATTAATTTTTTATTTTTCTATCTTCTATTCTTCACTGCCAGTTGCACCTCCTCCACAAACTATTGGTGCTCTTTATGTGATTGGAGTTCTCTGTGTCTCAAACGAGGTATGTTTTTTCCCAATTTAATTTTTCCCCAACTTTCCCCAAATGTTAACCCTAATTTTATCTTCTTCCAAAATTTCACTTTATTTTTCTCTTTTGATAACCTTACTACATAAATACTGTATAATTTGATTAATATAGTTTGAGGATATCTAATTCTTTCAGTTTATCTGGTGCTTAGTAGGTTTTGGGTTGTAGAATAATTTATTCCTGGATTTAGGGGGCGTTTAATGGTGTTGGGCAACAAGTTCAATATCAGAGCAACTCCATGCTTAAATGTAACTTCTCGTCTTGTTGCTTAATCTCTTATATTTATTGTTCCAGTTTTCTTGAGCTTTTTCTTAATTATGAGAATAGTTATACAAGTTGAATTTGTTGATATTTATGAGAATTACTTGTTAGATTTTCCTGTTCTTGTTGAAGCTTTATTGGTTGCTGAGAAACCTTGTAAAAGATACTGAAATAAACCTAAAGTGATTCACTATTTTATTTTCAGACTTCTGTGTACAACTTTCTGAAACTATGCATGTAAGCCAGTTGACTATTTAAGGATGAAAGAAGTTGGTTCTTGTCTTAATTTTATTATTTATTGTTTGGATGTGTAAGAATAATATACAGGGAACATATATCATTCCTTGTGTTTGGTTCATCAGCATCCGAATAAATGTCGTGGATATTCAAACTTATGATTTATTCATATGTTCGTAACATCATATTACTTGCACTTGGAGCAAGGGCACAAAATATACTGTTACTTTTAACTCCACAATGCTATAATTCCTACTTTATAATTTAATTTCACCAGTTTTGCAGCAGAAGGTTTCTGGATATAAGTTCTCATTACAATATATATATATATATATATATATATATATGATCCTATAAGACTTCTGTTAGTTAATTATCCTTCAGATACCAGAATGTTTCTCTAATTGATCACCTAGTCTAATTTTGAAAACAGATATGTAATTGTTTTTGAAGAAAGATGGAGTGAGTCTTACAGCTTCTTGCCTGTGGGTTATGAAGTCTGCTGCTACATTGACTACTACGACAGGGTGGTTTGAGGATTTCTTAGTAGTCCAGTCTTTAGTTTACTAATATATTAAGCTTAAGCCCATGTTATAGCAGTTATGTTTTTCTAATTACTATAAAAGCAATTGTTTGGTGTGTGAATCATTGTAGAGCATGTAAGGCATCCAATGAATACGTCAGATAAGCAGGATTAGCCAAATTGGTGAACCTGAATATATCGCGTGTTTTTAATTTTCTGTTCTTCATCTAATATTCTATGTGATTGTTCTATTATTCTATATTAAATTCTAACAATCTAGTTGCATGCTCTAATTCAAAATGATATTTTTCTTGTGTTTCTTCTATTCCGTTCTGTTTAAATATTTTCCTTTATCCACTATATCAATATAATACTTTATGGTTCTTTTTACCATCCATGAGTGATTGGACCCATTTTTTATTGTTATCGATAAATTATCTATTTTTGCTGATAGGTTGAGGTCAATGGTAGTTACTAAGGTATAGATTGTCATGTATATTGTATTTGACTTTCTTTCATAGGAATGCATATAAGCATCACATCACATCATTATGTTATATAAGGGGGGGAAAGGGTGTTGTATTGCTGCTGGTAAATTCGACAATTTCACATTATATGGGGATGTGTTGGCTTTCAATCGCTGGGTCAACCACTTGTTCTTATGCTTGACTGACTACTTTTATTTCATTCTGCAAATGTATGATTTGAAGGGAGATTTTAGTATATTATGTCACAGTCAGAACTAGAGAATATAGAAAAAAAATATAAGTAAAGAGCATGAAGAAGATGAAGTAGAAGATGAGCTTCCAATTGATTTTAATGCTGATGATGAGGTATTAAGTATAATTTTAATGTTCCCAGCTCTGTTCTTTCATTGAATTCTTCAGCGTTAGCCTATAAATAATTAATTATTTAATTTAATATCACTTTTCAATATCTTCATATTGGTGACCTAGTGCAGGTTTTGAAAGTTGTATGATTCATTTGGTTTCTAATTTGAAGTATTGGTTATTAGTATGCGACTCACATTTGGTTGTTCACTTTATTAATGTGGGTAAATGTATCACTTTATATAGCTGTAATTATGTAATTGTTCATTTCTATATATACCTGTGTGTAAATTTGTTCCTTCATCCATAGTGTGCTGTCGCAAGCACTCAAAAATAAAATCTTATTTTAGAAAAATATTTATGTAGTAGTGTAAATAAGAGTCGATCACATAAGGAATGATTAATTTAATTTTAGATTTTGTAAACTAGAATGAGGGGTTTTTTAATTAATTATAATTAACTAAATAAAAAAAGTAAATTAATAAGATTAATCAATAAATTAAAATTTTCAATTCAATCTCACCCTTATAATTAATAATTCAATTAATCATAATATATTTCTATCATTCCGTGAAACTAATAACCTTAGTCAACAATAAGCTTTGCCACATGGAATTTCTCTTAATTTTAATTTAACAAAACAAGTCATTCATTAGATTCTACCTATTATACAACCTAGAATAAGCTCTCTAAATTTAATATAATGGAAACATTAATATCAAGAAAATTAGATTATTCTAAGAAACAATCTCATAAGCTCAGACTTTTTAACTTATATCACGATAACCATAACAATAAACAAAAACTTGACCACAATCATTTATCACTATTCACTATCAACTATTAGGAACAATATCAATTACACATAATATAATTCTTAAATCTAGCAATTGATAATAATTTGATCAACTAAACATGCCAAAATTAAATCAATCAAACCAAATATCAAATAAACAATTGAAACAGATTATCATGAATAATATCATATAAGGAAGAATAAATAATATTACTGAATTGATTTAACCATTAATTGCAATTGGGTTTGAAATCCCCTAAAACTGAATAAGATAAACTTAACTACTTATAATAGAAGAAGTGTAACAACCCCGAAATTTACATAAACTTAACCTTAATTTTGGTTCGTTAATAAACCCTTAATTACCTTATTTAATCCATTAATTGACTTTACATCATCAATAACCAATTTTTTCGGTATAATTTTTTTTCATCATTCTATTAAAATATTTTGGCATTTAAAATCTTTACATCTCGATCCTAGTCCCTATATCACAATCTTTACTTTTTACTTTTACTGTCAATCTTATTTATTATCTGGTTTGACTTATCACCCCAATTGTAACTATATGATAGCTCAAAATTTATAATTTAATATTATTTCGGACTTCAATTGTTATCTGCTTAGAATTTTTAGCATAATTCAATCAATACCATAAGTATATACCTGTACAATCAAAATGCTTAAGTAACCCTTTAACAGTCCAATCAGGACTCATAACACAGTTGACATATTAATAATTACTATAAGCCTTAATAATTTCAACTACAACGAATCATTATATCAGAAATCTAAAATAATTACATTATAACCTTAGTCGATGTTGTAACATAACTCTATTATATCTCGATACTCTAGGATTCTCATTTTCACCTGCAAAATATTGTTAATATTGGGCAAGGATGAGCACAATGACTCAGCAAGTTCAACAGTTTACACATTCCATGCTTCATGTAGCATATAACAATTAACATGCTACGTGTGTATCATGCTTAACGTGTTGTGTAACTCTTTCTACAAATCATCTTATATATACTGTATTCATTACAATTTAACGGCTATTCAAATCAAACATTGAACATCTTCAGAGGTACTCACATAACTGCATCAAGTGCACACATTGATCAAATTATCAAGAAATCACATAACACGTAATTTCATATGCATTTGATCAATTTAATCATTCATCAACAAATAAGCAAGTAACAACAAGCACTGAAGAGCTTGCCTCGGTCCGTAGTTCACCAATTAGTATAACTAGACCAAAACCGTCATCATACAACCTATATTTAATATATTAATTAAATATAATCAATTATAAATCCAACACGTTAGTTTAGTTTAATAACATAACCGTATATGTCACTTAACATGTCAGATATAACCTGGCACGCCCGTTCGTCCGTACTTATTTTTTGGTAATATATCTCAATTCTTACATTAACAGATTAATATTTAAAAGAGTTAAATATTAACCCAACATCACACTAGTCCGATCATCATCTTAAAGCCTATAGAATATCATTCAAGATTTTTTGACAAATTTTCAAAATTTCTAGATTATCCGACAAATTTATGTAATTATTTATATATATATAAAGTATTATTTAATAGCTTTTAAAATATAAATAATTACTCAACATACTTTTGTATCCCCCAAACACCATCAATATTTATCTTATATTATTAAAAAAAAATCCACCAAGTTTCGTAATTTTTCAACATTCATAGAATTTTTCATGAATTTTCACTTATTTTTACATTAACTTTAAATAGCCATAAAATACAATAAATACCCATCCTCCACAATAATTTACCAAAATTTTTAGAAAAATCAGAAATAATATTAAAATATTTCTTTCCAGAAATGATTTCAGTAAAAAATATTTTTAATAATTAAATTTTAATTTTGTATGCACTGAAACTTCCGAAATTCATAGAAATTAGTTATTTTATTATAAAATCACAAATCTTCAGTCCATTCCACACGAAATTTAATTCTCTACAACTTTGTAGAAGGAAAAAGTTTCAGATTCTGCACCAAAATGAGCAGGATCTGGACAGATCCGATTTTACTGCGCTGAATCTTCTGAAATTCACAGTAATTGGCACATTTATCGAAAAATTACAAATCTTAAGTCTATTCTGCACAAAATTTAATTATCTACAACTTTTTAGGAGGAAAAAATTTCATATTCTGCACCAAATAAAACAGATCTAAGAATTTTCATAACCTGTCTAGTAAGTTTCAGTCACTGGACAGTCACACCAAATAAATTCTTTCAAAAATGCTAAACTCCATAAAGTGGTAAAATCTTTCGGGTACTTCTAGATAACTTCCACATCTACAACTTTGTAGTTTATACCAACTTCAAATTTCAAACATATGATTTTATATAAATTTTACAAACTCAAAATTCGCAGCAGATTCTGGCCAGACAGTATTTCGGTCCGACTCAGCCTGATTCAAACATCACTACACACAAACCACAAGGAATTTCTGTGATCTAAAAATTTATACGTGTAGCTTACTTTCATAACTTTAATTTGATATATTATCCACTCTCTAACTCCAAAAATAAGATTACACACAATCTACTACCATTAATTTTAATAAAAGCTAATATTTATCCAATAAAATCAAAGATTATTAAAGAGTTTAGAAAAAACCTATACCTTCAAAGCTTCATTTTCTTCTTGGCTTTCTCTTCTTCCTCTCTTCCTTCTCATCCGTAACCACTCTTTCTTTTACTCTCACTATGTTTTCTGATTTCTTTGTTGCTCACTAATGTTGGTTTAGTCATATATTAAATAATATAATCCAAGCTAGAGATAAGATAATAGAGGATATGATTGGTTGAACTTGGATTTTCTTTGGATAAGAGATGAGTTGGCTCAATTAAATAATCACCATAAAAATCTGAGATTTTCAACTGGCTTTCACTAAAAATCTGTAGAGTTTAATTTATTTTTTGGGTCCCACTTTTAATTATCTGACCCGCTCTTTAACTGTTTAACCCGAAAATCAAAATTTTTAATATTATAGTCGATTCCTACTAATTTGGACGTTCCCAACGTCATGGTAACATCCGTTTCTTCAAATTCACTTTCAAAATTCAAGTTTGACCTTT
This sequence comes from Hedera helix, assembly GCA_947179155.2. NCBI lineage: Eukaryota > Viridiplantae > Streptophyta > Magnoliopsida > Apiales > Araliaceae > Hedera > Hedera helix. The sequence goes on from OX359272.1 coordinate 6,148,001, forward strand.
TTCCCTAAAAAGTCAAAGGGTTAACTTTGACCAAAAAGTCAACTGGAACATATATCGTTTTTACAGTCCATATCTACTAAATCTGATGTTCCCGTCGCAACGGTGAAATCCGTTTCTCAAAATTCTTTTTCGAACTCAAATGCTGACTTTTCACCTTTACAAGTCGTTGGTTGACTTTGACCAAAGTCAACCCTGACACCAAATTGTGTTTACTATCTTTCCTTATCAAATTTGACATTTTGAACTCAACGGCGTAGTCCACGTCTCTAAATTCTCTTCCGAACTCTAAATTGAGTTTTTAACTTGACTTTCTTTTCTTTTCTTTTCTTTAATCAAACTTTGACTATTTAGTCACTTGGTCATTTCTTGACATTTGAATTTGTTAACTTGCCTTCACACATGCAAGCATACTCGTTTTTATCAGGTATTACATTATCTCATTCTCTTCACACCGCTATTCCACAAATTACAACCACACAGGGTTCAATCTTAATCTTCGACTGTCGCCTTAATAACTTGGCCACATATATAAGTCTTTCAATTATTAAACATTTATGTTTGTTCACTATATTTATATGGCTTGCCATATATGTCAATTTGACTTGTCATAATCTTAATTCATTTTGGACTATTATTTAATGTCTAACACTTGGCTATTAGGTTGTGTTTAATTTTAATTGCTACCACAACACCTAGCTTATCTCTTCCTAATTTACTAATTTGGGTTATCTTAATTTACCATTCAAGGCTTAACTTTCATAAACTTGTTTAATTAATATATTAAGCTTTACAATATTCTTGATGATTAATTCCGTTAATCATTTTCCACGATCGGCTAAAATATAATTAGCGTCCCTCCAAGTATATATGTATCTATACATATGCCCTTAACTTAAATCTATAAATATCTCAATAAATGAAATTTATTCCCCAAATAAATTTGCTCATACATTTAAATCCTAACACAAACATTAGGGTCAAATGTTTACTCCTCTTCTACACCTTTTATTTCTCTAAATCTAGGTTTTAAACTCCAACATTTATTTTAACATCAAGATCTTATTTAAAAATCTTGTGAAATATCAGGATATTACAAGAAGAACAAGAATTATGTATAAGAGAATTGAGAGATATGAGATTAGAGATATTAGATATGAGATTAGCTCCTCATTGTGTCTCAAAACTTCTATTTATAGACTACATATTTTATTCCAAAACCTAATAAGAATTAGAATACTAATAAAAATCTTAATTTTCTTCCTTTTCCAAATCTGATATTGAAATCCCTAATTTCCTTTCAATCCATTCACTGAGACCTCATGTAAAGATAACATATTAGTGCTGGAAAGTCTGCAAACTGAGACTGAAGAAGAAATAAGGAAAAGGCGGGACCTGCTAGAAATTAAGTAACACAAAAGCAAAGCAGCCACGCGCCAAACAAGCCTTAATGCTGACGTCCAATATGTTGTGTGGTTTTATTCTTCAATCCCAGTTGCTCGCGCGTGGCACGAATTTTGTTCAATGCATGTATGCTTCACCAGACGGCATCGTTTGATTTACATGTGTTGACCACCCGCTTCTTACAGCGCATTGCGCTGTCTATCTAGTTTCCTGATACATTCGCGCCTTATGCACCGAAAAAAAAGCTGTTATAATTACGAAATTACCACCAGTATCCATTTAATTACCGTTTTGCCATTAGTTTCAATTTCCCTACAAAAATAAAATCAGAAATAAATAAAAATAAAAAAAAATTATAAAAAAAAATACATAAAATTAAATAAATTACCTCAAACATTAAAAATACACAAAAACTTATAAATAATTAAGTATAAGAATATCTAATAAATAGATATAAAATCTACTTATCAAATACCCCCATACTTAAATCTTTGCTTGTCCTCAAGCAAAACAAAAACAAAAACTATAAAAATTAGCATAATAACCAAACAACTTACTTGAGCAACAAATCAATATGAATGTCAACATTAGTCTCAAAGATTTTAAAAATAATAACTCAAAGAAAATTTCAAAATCATACAAAATCCAAAAATTTCAACATATTTATTAATTTTACTTTATTTAAGACCATTCGTGTGTGTGTGAATCCAAATGCATAAAACTAATTAAAACTTAGATAAGTTTAAATTATTAATAACCTTATAAAATATATACAACAAAACTCTGTATGCTTATTTTTAATATCACTCTCTGCTAATATAGACAAATTTAAAGCAGAAGATCAAAAGATTTTTAAACAATTAAATACACTAGGATTATGAATATCAATTTTTTCAAATATTTCTCCAATTTTTCATTTTATTTTAATTGGGTGCATTTTATCCTCCATTGTATTTGTTTTCTTTCTTGTTGAGTACATTTTATGCTCAATCTTACCAGCGAGTGCGTTTTATGCTCCCTCTTATTTTTTCATGTGTTTATAAGTGAGTGCGTTTTACGTTCCATCTTAATCCACCATATAATTTTTTTTGTTTATCAATTAACAATCCTAGAAAAAATTATCTAAATCATCTCTCCCAAAGTATATTTTGCCTCATATTTCACTTTAATTTATGATCAAATAAGATATAGAGCTTAAAATATCTTCCATAAATGTTTAACCAAATAAACTTCCCTTAAATTAAAATTAGGTCAAACAAATGGATATAAGTGCATGAATATTTAAAGAATCTCAAACAAAGTAATAACCAACAAATAATCAAAATTTAGACTAAGCAAAAATTTATTACTTTTCCAAAAATTATCAAATAAGAATTAACTTTTATCATTGATCAAAAATTAAAATCCAATTAACTCATTACTCAAGCTACACATCCTAAAAAAAACTAACTACCCATTTTCGTAGAAAATACAGTTGCACTTAACATGTGCAACAAGCCTTTAAACCCCAAAGTTACCCTAAATGGACGAGTTTTGTCTCATGAGGGTTTGAAGTGAATAACAAATATCCTAAATCACTTCCCTCACACTTAAAATTTACATTGTCCCTAATGTAAAGTAAAATGCAAGGAACTAATAACAAAAATAAATTTAAAAAGAAAAGAAAAGAAATGCACATCTAATTTCTTGGGTTGCCTCCCAAGTAGAGCCTTTATTTATTGTCATTGGCTCGATAGCATGCCAAATTACTACGTTACTTCATGAATTTTGAGTACCTCATCCATCACGTTATCCTTCATTGGTAGATTCAACCTCCATTGTATTTGACATGAACGTTTTACTCCCTCTTCAAAGAACAAGTATTTAAGATGACTAGGGAGAGGCTTTATATTTGGAATGAGAGCCTACAAAAAAAAGATAAAAATTTCTTGTGAATAACAAGTAATTGAATGGACGATACTGCATACTTATTAAAATAACTGACAAAGAATTTAATGCAGCTTTAGCCTCCTTCAAATCTGAATTTTGCTTAATTTCTTCTTCTTCCTCTAACTCCAAACCGTTCTTAAATTCTTCTTCTTTCTCTAGCTATAAATTGTTAGTAATTGCAACCTCCAAATTCTCCTTATCTGTATGCTCAAAAACTTCCTGCAACTTATGTATGACATCATCACAAATAACATTATTATCTACATTATCACTGTCCGCTTCTACATTGATGTTGTTTGCTTTTTCTTGTGTCGGCGATGCAGGGAATGACCCTTGAGAATCTAATTGACCACTGTAGTAGCAAGCTGACTCATTTGATCTCCAAATTATATATGAAAGTCTTTGTCACTTTTTGGAATTGTTGCGTCTGAGTCATGAAAGCTTTAAATATCTTCAAGAAAGGTTCTCGAACTGAAAGGATCTGCTTGTTGCATGGGTTAACTATTTTCTCCATAGTTCAAATCGGAATAATCTCTCCAGCATGGATTGTAAGTATTAGAGCAGAGATCAAATCGGGTTTGAGGTTGTCTTGGGAAATTTTCCATTACATTTACTTGTTCAATGGACTCCTCATAGATGTAACAGCCCCAAATCCGGACTCCTTTAACCCCGGATCTGGTCCGTTAAAAGTAACCTCAATCCTGAGTTTAATCTAATTATATTTGTCTTATAAACCACAAGCAAATATAATTATTACTATATACCAGGTATAAACCTTAAATGGATACAACATCCAACTTCATACTATTCCAGAATCAAAATCTTTAAATATTTTTATTACACTTTCTAATCGTATGAATAATGATTTAGCATACCAACCTGTCACCCTTATACATAAGGGACAACATCTGAAAATGATTTAAAATAATCTATATATGTTCTCTTAACATTTCGGTTTGCTAATCTATAGCACATTTAAGACAAAAAAAATCTTCGCAAGTAATACCCATAAAGATAATTTATTATATCGCAGAGTTTTACTGTAAAAGCACCTACGCTTCGATCTTGATGACTTGTTAGTCAATCTTCATCTTCGCTTCTACCAGAGTAATCAGCTTCCTCAAGCTTTTCTGTAATGTTTTGTTTTAAGCAAGGGTGAGCACGACGGCTCAGCAAGTCTAACAGTTTCACATAACACATAAACATATTTCATCATGCTTCATACACCTCATGTTTTGCAATGACTACATATCTCATGCATATCATGCTTTGTATTTACTCTATGATTCACGGTATTCATACATGTCATTTATAATTACATACAGTTTAATATATATAGAACAATCAACTTAATCATCTACTGTATATCAACAGTTTATTTCAACTTGTATCACAAAAGCACATTACCACATTATTGCACATAATAACATATGCACACATAATAATTTTATAGTATTCTAAATCAGGCACATAATGTAACACATTCTGAAAAACTTGTCTGGACTTGTATAGCCAGCTTATGCTAACCTTTCACGTTCCTTGCATCACCTATACAGTATGTGAGATCAACGGTGCACAATATCAGTCGCAGTTTGACTCAATACTAAATCTTTAAATATATTTATTTCTTCTTACTGTCCCCTTTTAAATCAATAGGGTTAATTTTATATTTTAGTCTCTCATTGACTTGACTCAGTATTTCATATTCAACACCGTAAATCTTTTGTACAAAACTATGTAGTTCTGACATTTATTAATGTCAGAACATTAATGCCTAGACCTTATTTCTGTTTAGGTCGAACAACTAATTAGTCACTAATGAACCATACCCTTGATTTAACTTAATCACATCATTTAAATCGATGAATTATCATAATATTACATTCCTTGGATAATATTTTAAACTCTTACTATTAATTAGTAATAACTTATAATATTATTTAATTGTTAAATAACATTTTAATTAATCATTACTATTATTAATTCCTTATTAATAATAGTTTACCTTAATCATTATTATTAATCTTTTAATAATAATTTAATCGCTTGCTAGTATTATTACCCTTTAATAATATTTTAATTGTCTTCTCATTATTATTAATTATTTTAATAATAATTTAATCGTTTATCAATATTATTAATCATTTAATGATATTTAAAATCCTCACGTATCATTAGTAATTATTTAATAATGATTCAACACTTAACTATTATTATTCAATAGTTAATTATTTGCTAAACAATATTTTTAATTCTTTAATAATATTTTAAATCTTTATTTATCATTATTATTTATTTAATAATGGTTTAACTCTTAACTATTATTATTTAATAGTTAATTAAATGCTAAACAATATTATTAATTCTTTAATAATATTTTAAATTAATTACATATCATTATTAATTATTGAATAATGATTTAATTCTTAACTATTATCATTTAATAGTTAATCATTAATATTATCAATATATTTTAATTACTTAATAATCTTCTTCCGATTAAGTAATAATTTATTCCACTTAATTACCATTTAATTATTATTTAATATGAATTAAATAATAATTATTTATTTATTTATCCGTACTCATTGTTTAATATTAATTAAATAATAAACAATTATACTATTAACTCTAACATCCTTTGATTAATATTTAATATATTAAATAGTAAGCAATTAACTCTCTTTAATTATTATTTAATTTTGATTAAATAATAATTAATTAATTAATTGCCTTTATTTATTATTTACTCTTAACTAAATAATAAATAATTAGTTTAAACACTTTCTCATAATTTAGTTACTATTTAATATCAATTAAATAATAATTACCTAGTTACTTCCTTTATTTACTATTTAATTATCAATTAAATAATAAATAATTTATTTATTTTCTCCAAACATGTTGATATTATTATTAAATACATAAAGAACATATTTAAGATTTAATAATAATTTATTTATAATTTTCTTGAGTTATTAGTTAGGTAGTCACAAATTAGTGTACCTTTATCCCATAAATAATATGAAAAATACCAATTTTTAGAAATAATACCATCTCAATACCTATAACACTTCAAATAATCAGTAGGTTATTTGTTCATATTTTTCCAAAATTAAAAAATGCTTTTTATTATTTTTCATACATTTAGTAAGCTTTTATCATGTAATAATTATGAAAAATAGCTACTGACATTATAAAAATACCATTAAATTTCAGAAAATAGTACACGAAATACCAAGCAACATTCTAGTTTGGGCCATTGCCGGAACCGGCCGTAAAATGGGTGAACCGGCCGCCGGAATGCTTCGACCGGTTCACCGGAAAAAAACCGGCAGTGGCTTTTTAGCTTTTCCAGATTCTGTCCAGTTTTGGGGTTCCTTACTAAAACCTTAATAACTTAAGTTCTATAACTCCGATGGTGCTCTACTTTATATTGTTGGAATCGTGACTTCCCGAACTACAATTTTCCATTATTGGATTAATTTTTTGGACATGATTTGACCTCCGAAAACAGCCTGGAACCGGACTGTTCACGCAAAACTTTCGACAGTGGAATGTTTTGGAAGAAAAATCATATCTCACTCATTTTAAATCGGATTTTAGTCATTCAAGTTGGAGAATATTCATAACTTCAAGATCTAGCATACAAAATTGACGGATTATGATTCCGACTTACGGATCATGAACAGTAATTCCGGGAATGAGGCTAGTCGGTTTTTAGTTTTCCGGTAAACATCATTTTACAACTTTTGCTAAGTTTTTCCACATCAATGCTTATGGATCCATACAAAAATTCATGAAACACTTATTTAACATATCTAGCATACTTTTAAGCATTTAAAGTTTGATTTACAAATATCAAACAATAAATTATATATAACCTCTAATATTAAGATTATTAGGGTTTTTAAGTTACCATTTGGTTTTGTGAGCTCTTCTCCTTTACCCAAGTAGCTTATGAACATCCCAAGCCTATCTCCTTCAAAAAGATAAGCTCGACTCACTTGACTCGGCCTAACTCGGTTGACTCGGTAGATGAACTCACCTTAACTCGCTAACTCACTACTAGAGTTACTATTGGAACTCATTTCCAACTCACTCCACTAATTTGTGAAGAGAGCTTGCAATCCTCCCAACCCCCAACACATTAGCAATGCTTCATATTTATAGAGGTAGAAAATGATAAATACAATACATGTATATATCATTTTTGACTAGCAATTCATAAAGTCAATAGTTGGTCCATATTTTAAGGGATCTCTTGGAAAAATTTGCAACAAAATCCTACCTTGAGCACCACACCCAAATCAGCCGACCATGCCCCTTATTTCTCATATTATTGATTTATTTTGATAACTAATTTGACAAATAAGAAGGCTTCTAGAAGGTAGTCAAATAATTGACTTTAAATTAAATCATTTAAATACATAATTTAATTTAATTAGACTAATAATTCTACCAACATGTTGAACTTGACCAATTATGTTATTGGACATCCAAATAAACTTTCATTAATTAGTTTATTATACTAATTAATTTAATCAAGAATAATAACCCACAAATTCTTAATCAAATAAATAATTGATCTTGTTAAATATGTAATTAGGTTAGACCACTATTCATTTACTTAATTTGGACTATAAATTTGGGACTTACAATATTATTCCCACTATACATTAATTAATTTATTCATTTTTCTATCAAAACTATATTCAAATTTAACTGAATATTTAATTATTTTTCTCACTTCTCGATTTCTCGATATTAAATAACTCAAAGTTAGTCCACTAATTATCCAAACATTTTGGACTACTAAATAATATATTAAATATCCTACATAAATTTTATTAACGACTAATTGTATTAATTAGTTTACTTGGTTTATAATCACATGCTATGTTCAAAATAAATTGAACTTTTAAATTGATTTATTCACGTATCGATTTCTTGAAGTATTTCTTCTAAAAAAATAAAATATTTCAATATCAATAACTATCAATTTATTATCTTCCTATACTTCATAGGATATTCTTCCTAAAAAATCTTGATCACACATTTTGAACCATATTGGTCCTTGCTAGCATATAGATTACATAAATTTTTTAATTTAATCCAGTTTTTCACAATTCTAATCTCTACAACTAGGTTATCAAACTCTAACCTTTATTAACTATTAAAAATCTTATTTCTAATTCTTTCAAATATCTAGGATATTACAATAGAACTCCTCTTGAAGAATTGGGCACATATCAGTTGGGTGTCCTATTACTGCACAAATCTTACAAGTTTTCATCGGTTGCGTATTACCTACAACCATTTGATAAACAAAAGAAGTTAAATTATCAATTTGTTGTTCAAAAGAAGAAATATTTACCTCATTAACATAATCAAGCATAACTTCCATCATTAACCTGCAAAACTCAATTAAACTATAAAAAACTAGAAAAATAAAATCTAAGATAAATTACTAAATTAAAATAAAGTTTACAAAAGCACAAAAATAAATTAGAATAATTCTCCGGCAACGGCGCCAAAATTTGATGTGTTGTCGCAGACACCCAAAAATAAAATTTTACTTTAGAAAAATATTTATGTAGTAGCGTAAGTAAAAGTTGATCCCGCAGAAAATGATTAATTTAATTTTATGTTTTGTAAACTAGAATGGGGGGTTTTCAAATTAATTATAATTAACTAAATAAATTAGTAAGATTAACCAATAAATTAAAAACTTTAGTTCTTCAGTTCAATCTCACCCTTACAATTAATAATTCAATCAATCATAATATATTTCTATCCTTCTATGAAACTAATAACCATACGTAACAATAAGCTTTGCTACCTAAAATTTTCCTTAATTTTAATCTAACAAAACAAACTCTTTATTATATTCTAACCATTATACAACCTAGAAACAAACTCTTTATTATATTCTAACCATTATACAACCTAGAACAAGTTCTCTAAATTTAATATAATTGAAGCATTAATATCAAGGAAATTAAATTATTCTAAACAATAATCTCATAAGCTCGGACTGTTTAACTTACATCATGATAATCAATCATCTATCACTATTCACTACCAACGATTAGAAACAATATCAATTACACATAATATAATTCCTAAATCTAGCAATTGATAATAATTTGATCAACTCAACATGCCAAATTTATATCAATCAAACCCAATATCAAATAAATAATTGAAACAGATTATCATTAATAATTTCATATAAAGAAGAATAAATAATATTACAGAATTGATTTAACCATTAATTACAATCGGGTTTGAAATCTCCTAGAGCTTAATAAGATAAACTTAGCTACTCAGAATAGAAGAAGAACAATAATTATGTACAAGAGAATTGAGAGATATGATATTAGAGAGATTAGAAATGAGATTATATCTTTATTGTGTCTCAAAACCTCTATTTATAAATTACATAATTTATTCCAAAACTTAATAAAAATTAAAATACTAATAAAAATCCTAATTTTCTTCCTTTTTCAAATTTGATATTGAAATCCGTAATTTCCTTTCAATCTATTCGTTGAGACCCACGTGGAGATAATATATTAGTGCTGGAAAGTCTGCAAACCGAGATTGGAGAAGGAATAAGGAAAACGCGGGACCCGCTAGAAATTAAGCAACACACAAACAAAGCAGCCATGCGCCAAACAAAGCCTTGTTGCTGACGTCCAATACATTGTGCACTTTTATTCTTTAGTCCCAGCCACCCGCGCATGACGCTGATTCTGTTCAATGCATGCATGTTTCACCAGACGACATCTGTTCAATGCATTGCGCGATCTATCTAGTTTTCTGTAGGGGTGTTCATCGGTTTTTAACCGAATCGGAACCGAAAAAATCGAATCGGTACCGAACCGAAAATACCGCTAAACTAAGAACCGAAACCGATACCGAATTATCGGTTCAGTACCGGTTCGGTACAAAATCGGTTCGGTTTTTTCGGTTCGGTTTTTCGGTAAAACCGCATATATTATATATAATTAAAATTTATAAATAATAATTAAAAATTACCTACTTTTAAATAATAATTTTTAAATAATAATAATAATTTACAAATAATAATTATTATTTAATTCATTTTTATAATAATTATTATTTATAAATAATAATAATTATTTATTTCGGTTTTTTCGGTATACCGAAATGTACCGAATTTACAAAAACCCAAAACCGTTACCGGTACCGATTATTACAAAAAAATCGAAAAAACCGAACCGAAAAAAACCGGTACCGCCGGTACCGGTTTGGACCGGTTCGGTAAAAAACCGAAAAAACCGAATCATTTGGACACCCCTAGTTTTCTGATACATTCGCGCCTTGCGACCTGGTACAAAGCTGCTATAATTACAAAATTGCCATCAATATGTATTTAATTATCATTTTGTCATCAGTTTCAGTTTCCCTACAAAAATAAAATTAGAAATAAATAAAAATTATATAAAAAATAATAGCAATGCATAAAATTATATAAATTACCTAAAACATTAAAAATACTTAAAAATTCATAAATAATTAAGTATAAAAATACCTAATAAATAGATATAAAATTTACTTATCACTCCATCGTAGTGAGTGTCAAATTTTGAAAAAATTATGCATTTTAAAAAAGGTTTTGAATTTTCAAATTGAGCTCCTAACTCAATTTAAATAACTCTCTTAATTTTGATTTTTGAATAAAAGCTAGGATCAATGACTTTAAACATCATTTTAGTTTTTACCGAGTCGAATTTCTTTTTGGGACATTCAAAAAAGAAAATGTGAACTTCCATTCTGAGACCGAGGGAGTATCACTTGTTTAAGTATATTGGCTGTGATTAGCTTCCCAAAAGCTTGATTCTACTGAGAAGTATACATGTCTAAATATTGCAAAATGCAAACTTTTAACGCTTTATCGTCGATAATATGAACTTTAAGTTCAACCAATTTAGCTCTTCAGCTTCTCTATTTCCAAGACTGGTCCGAGGACGATGGCACTTTAAGTGAGGTGGGATCAGGACAAATTGATTTCTTAGAACAAAGTGATTCTAATAAGCTTAATGATGATAAAACCAGGGGGTCATTAACTCAAGCGATGAGCGTGATTCTAGTGATGATGTTGGCGATTAACCTGGTGGTTTGATGATGGTTAAATAAATGAAAGTAAACAATTCCGTCAAGAAGTTGAAGAGAGTGATTCATCTGAAGATGAGGTGTTTCTTATTAGTCATAAGTTTTGTTTGGTTCTAAGTTCTAATTATGTTTTCTTGTTACTGTGCCATGACATATTCCCTATTGCATAATTTATTTGTTGTTTTGTTTGAATTTGAAATCTTCTCCAAACAGGTTACACCAAGAAATACAATTGGGATGTTCCCCTTGAGTGGTACAAGAACGAGGAATATATTGGATATGATATTGCCTGGAAGAAGCTAAAGAAAAAGGAGAGACAAGATAAGCTGGGTTCATTTCTAGCCAGTGCTCACGACTCAAAGAATTGGTGAGTCGATGATTGGAAACTTACTTTTACTTAAAGTTATCTACCTAATATCTCCTGTAATGAAATATGTATCTGTGTTATCATAGTTTTTCAATTTTACGGCCCCATCGGCAATTTATGATGATTATGTTGTCTGATGCACAAAAAAAAATTCTTGTCTTTCTTACTTTGTAGTCTTGTATTAATTAATCTCTTCCAAGTTGTAAATTATTTCAATTTTTTCTTAAATTATTTTTATCTTGCTAACAATCTAGTATGGGAGCAATTTTGGTGTCACGAAGATATATCTACAATTTTGCACAAATAGTATGGGAGAAATCCGTATGCGGACTGTTTTATTTTGTTCCTTTCAAGCTCTTCATATTTTTTTATTTTTGTATAGTTATAGACTTCAAACATAGTCTTTTAAGTTCTTCTGATGATTTTTTTTGGGGGTTAACTGCAGCCTTATGTTGATTGGTTTGCCTGGGATGGTGCTAAACATCCACTATCAAATGCACCAGAACCAAAGAGGCGTTTTATTCCTTCCAAATAGGAGAGTAAAAAGGTAATCATAAGGCTTTATAACTTCTATTTTTCCATCTATTGGTTCTGACTTCTTGTGTTGGCCTTTGTATTTAATTGAATATAATGATAGAGTTATATTGGAGTGTGGTTATTTGTTTAGTCTAGTTCAAGTGATTTTCATGTAAAGAAGTTTTGAGAAAAGAAAGGATTCTAATTGAATTTGGGTTGACGTATTGATGTTCCTCAAGAAAGAGTTGAAGGTAGTTTCAAGAAAACTTCTATGATTTTTGAAGTCTTCACACTTATTAATAAATCTTCAAATGACTAGGGAACACTTGTGTTATCCTTTGTTTATTTGTTTGTTTTTGATGTGATTCATATCAGGAGCATTTTGTTTTCATAAATTTCAGTAACTTTTTAAATGTATAGTAAGGATGCTACTCTGGCAATGACATTTGTGTTCAATTTCTTGTTTTTATACCCTTTTTTCAAATCTCATTTGACACTTCGTCTCGTTAAAACTTCATAAAAAAATATCAATGATGTACTCTTGGCATATTAGGGGGTAGTATCTCGATGAAAGTTTTTTTTTTTGCTTTTAATATCTCGATGAAAGTTAAAACTACTATATGGATTTGATTTACTTATTTCGAGTTTTCCTTTTGAATCTACAGGTTGTTGAGTATGTCAGAGCAATTCGCAAGCAATTCACAAGGGACTAATAAAATTTGATAAGCCAAAAGATGAACCACCGCTCTATAACTTGTGGGGTGATGATTCAACAGAAAAGACTGGTGGATTGGCATATATTCCTGCACCAAAACCTAAATTGCTAGGTACATTGACCCATTTCTTTGAATAAAGCTGAAGATTGCCACTTTTAGTTTTCTGACTTTTCTTGAAGGGAAAGTAGATTATCTTGATCTAAATTTCACTTTCAGGCCATGAGAAATCCTACAATCCTTCTTTAGAATACATTACAAAACAAGAAGAGATTAACTCTTACCAGCTTATGTTTGAGGAAGATCGGCCTAAGTTTATTCCAAAACGGTAATTCGCAAAGAAGATTTTTTAAATATTCCGAAACAGCAATTACTTGAGTTCTCAATTTCATATCAAAGATTTGGGACCTCTGAAATTTTTCTTAGGCTTAAAAATTTCTTAGACAAAGCAACTACTCCTAATCCTGTTAGGCTGCCTGTCTACTTTGATTGTAATTGGTTTTCTTTCCACATCTCCTTTTATTTTCATTTTGTTATTTATCTCAACCACATTTTCAGGCTCTAACATTACAGAATATATTTTCCATTTTATAGGTAATCACTATTCCATTGGCTCTTCTTGGCTGGGATGCCCTAAATTTGCTAAGTTTGTCCCTTGATTAGCCTCAATTATGATTTAGCTCCTTGTCATTTCATTTTTAAACTTTGAATTATGCTAATAGGATGGAACTTACGGGACTGTTAAAGGAAGCTGCATTGTGGTTCGAGATTTTGCTGACATGTGATATCATTCTTACCCTGTCTACTTAAAGGAGTCATGTGGCTTGTTAATGATAAGTATGATGTTAGTTGATAGTTGTTACTGGCGAGAATGAGCATTGTCATGTATATGTTAAATTTTGATTAGTTGATTTGAACTATTAGTTTTTAATATTTTGTAGAATGTTAACATTTTAACGTACGTAATTGATGTGTAATTAATGATAGTTGCAATAATAGTATTATGTTTTGATCATGTTTTATTTTTGTTAAATTTAAGTATTAAAATTGTTTTGGTGTGAAAAATTATAAAATTAATTTTTTCTTTTAAAAAGATATTTTTAATTTTGAGACGGATTTAGAGACTGAATTTGAAACTATTTTTTTCGTTGCTAACGTTTGAGACGGATTAGAGATAAAATGAAAAGTCTCAAATATATATTTTTTCCATGTCAAAACTACTTAGAAACGGATTAGATACGACAATTTCCGTCTCAAAAAATTGAAACGGATATTAGTGATTTCAAAATGTAACTTCCTATGGGTTAATTTGAGACGGATTTAGGGTAATGTGAGACCGAAATATTCGGTTTTAAAAAAAATTTGAGATGAAAAGTTTCCTTTTATAATTGTTTTTTTGCGACGGAATTAGCGACGCAACTTATTGACACAGATTTTAAGACGGACAAAATTTGTCTCAAAATTATTTTTGAGATGGATTTTGCCTTATTTGAGATGAATTTTTTTTATCTCAAATGCCCAAATTTTTTGTAGTGAATGGCTCATAATCCTCTTCAAATCTAACTTCATACAACAAATTTCTAATTGTAGTGTTTCAAGTTCTTGGTGGAAATGGTAGTAAAGATAATGAGCTTTTGGTTTTGGATAGTTTTAGGAACTTACGAATTTCTTGTATACTAAGGTCATTTTCAACAGCATAATTTTAGACTAAATATGATTTAAGATTTATCTTCCCTTTCCAGCAGTTAAACTAAATATAGTCTGAGACTATATTTGAAACACAAAAAAGACAAAATTAAGGAACTTGATAGTCTATGGACTATAATTTTAATTATATTTAAATAGAAGAGTGGAATGATGATTGAAGTTTTTTTGAATTCATTGATTATTTTTATATTTTTATATTATAATCTACGAAATAGTTTATCTGTTAAAAAGATTGAAGATTAAATAATATTTATTGATATCATATAAATTAAAAATAATTTATGAAATAGTCTAATTGCTGAAAATTTGGGAGCATTTCACAATGCTGTAGAATCCCACTAAAGTATTAGGCAGCTAGGTGTCATCTGTTGGAAGCTTGGTGGCAATTTCAAAGCTAAATGTCATTAGCTAAGACTTGGTTAGTCATGTCATGCTCCCACTTAAAGCATTCCAGCATTCTATTTATTATTTTCAGCAAAATTGTATATATACATAATGCACATGGAAATATAGTATAACTGTATACATAACACATTACACATGCATATCAGCATGTACATCTCAGCATTTTATTATATTGCATAGTGTACATGCACACACGCTACGCAATATATATATATATATACATACGTAATATATACATACTAGTCATTGCCCGTGCCTGAAGGCACGGGAAAACGAAAAATTAGATTAAAATTCGAAAAGTAATACATTACCTAAGGACTCTTTGCAATAATTAATACATACATGATCATCAACACATATCCAACCACCAAAACATCAAGCTAGTTGCAACTAATTTCAAAAAAAATCGGCAGAGTTTCCTTTAAAAATAGATATCCAAAAAAATATAAACCTGTGTACAAAACGCACAATCATCAATAAATATCCTATAATCACCAAAACAACCATCATTCCATACCAGAATTCTGAAGTAATTTTGGAAGTCATAACAAAATTGCTTCGAAAATTGCTTCATAAAAAGGCTGTACATAATAGATCTTATCATGTAAAAACTCATCAATAAGGAAATCTAGTTTTGGGAAAAAGTTCACAAGACAAAACTCACCAAACCAGAAACCATATCATGTATTATATCCAAGTTCAAATTATAATCAGATTCCTTAGTTGCCCTATGCCATACCCACTCTTTATGTACATAAAAGTCGGATGCCATCCCACTCTTGATGTGCATAAAAGTCGCAAAGTACCCGGTTTAATGTATGTACCTCATTCTTGATTACCTTCGAATTCTTGATTAACTTCGAAATCTCCACTTGGACATCCAGTTTTCCATCCAAGTTCTCAATTCGCTGAGTTAAATGCTCCTTGGTTGCCTGATCCAAAGAAGAAATGATTTTTTTAATGAAGTAAATGATTCTATTAAAATGCCAAAAAGTGGGCAAATCCTGAATCAAAGAAGAAAGTTAATATTTGAGAAATTGCAAAAGATTCTAGTGGTTGAATTATCTTAAAAGAATATCAGTTTTCCTTTTTTTTTTGGATAAGTCAGAAAAGTAAGTGAGATAGACAAAAATCATCAATGAGAAAACATTTACATAACCCAGGGACAGTCCCTTTTTTTGTTAATAATTTGCAAGTGTGAGTGTGAATGCATGTATGTAGGAAAGGAACCTATGTTGAAGTAACAAAAATTATAAAATTTGAGAAGTGAATTAAACCCTCGCAACTTGCTGAAGAAAATAATCAAGATTATATAAAATGTAAGAAGAAAGATTATAGTACTGAAGTCTCCATTATCTGATCAAAGTTAGAGTTTTAGACTAATCAAAGGAAAACTAATTCCTATAGAGATCATGTATCACAACAAGTTAATATCTAACATCAAGTTCTACAGTTCTGTAGAAAGCAGAGCCCTTTATCACATCAAAGAGGATAAGCATGTAACAAAAAAAATCCTAGAAACTAAGGCGCTTTATCCTAGAAGCATGTATCACACCAAATAGCTGGTGGTGGTCGCAGTAACCATTTGTCAAGCAAGCTCTACAACACTGTAATGAAGAAGAATATTGTGCATCATTTATGAAATAAGATCACTTGTATGACAAACAAAATGTCCTTGAGTGTGGAATTAAACTTTGAAGTCCAGAAACCATTTAACTTTATAGTGGAATCATTAAAACCCATTACTTATTTAATTAAACGGAGATAATGAGGCACAAGGATTACATATATTTCACGCACTATTAGAGAAAAAGCTCCAACAAAGTAAATAGTTGAAAATTATCACATTTATTTCTTAAATAAATTTTGAAGTTGGAAATGGGGTGCTGCCTCAAACAACCATGACTTAATGTTTAAAATTTATTAGCAACAAATTCGCTGAAAGTTCGAAATTTGATATAACAAGCTTTTGACTGTGAATCTTAGCTTTTCATATAACAAACAATTAGCTAAAGCTATTGGACAGTTATTGGAGGGTTAATAGGTCAAAGGTAAAGACTACATACTGCGGAAGTTTCAGGTAATTGTTTTCTTACAGCAACTCCTTTAATGTTGAACTTGTAACCATTTGAATGTTCATTATGGTCCAGAAGAGCAACAACTAACTGTGGAATGTAATGTCTTGTATGAGATGATGTATTGTAGTCAAGACTACTGAAATTATCATTTTAGGAGGAAAAAATATTCAAAACCAAAAAAAAAAGTTACAACAACATTAATATTTAAGCATAACCACAATGAACTAAATGCGAATAATGTTGTTTGACTAAACAAAATAAAACTTTAATATATTAGTTCTTTAAGTGGGAGCAATTAATTTTCTTCCAAAGATAAATACGAATTTAAATCACAAGATAAAAATCTTGTTGCACCTCTAAATTGAGAGATATCAACGGCAGAGTATCGAATATGTAAGTATGAGAGATATGTTTTTTTTC
Organism: Hedera helix; assembly: GCA_947179155.2. NCBI lineage: Eukaryota > Viridiplantae > Streptophyta > Magnoliopsida > Apiales > Araliaceae > Hedera > Hedera helix. The sequence goes on from OX359272.1 coordinate 6,165,679, forward strand.
ATTTACAAAGTGTTATAGATTTGTTTTTTCTGTACAGTTTTTGTTTTAGAAAATGTTATGCAGATGATATACTAACAATCAACCATCTCAAGTTTATACTACTATTAGGTTCACTGACCAAAGGATAAAATGCCAATGATAATATTTATTTAAGCAGGCGTAGAAACTGAAATCAATATCGAAATAAACTATAGGAATTTTTTGTTAGTTACTTGTTTACTTGTTTTATTTCCAATCAACTTCCCTCTCCCACTCTTGGTAAATGTAAACCTCATTTTCCCTCTTGGTTTGACTACAAGTTGCTGTGACAAAAAAAGCAATGGAAAAGTTCTTCAACAGGTTGCAAAAGCACTTGTCAAATGGGGTATGTTGGTGAGGTATCCAAGCTGTATAACACAAAATCAACCTACAGGAACCACATCATGCATATTGGAAGGATATGAAGGGATTATAGTAGTAATACACACTGGAAAGGTACTTCAAATCACGTGTGTAGAAAAAACATTAAAAATGGTAAAGAAAAAGAATGACTTGTCATAAAACTTTAAATTTATTGAAATAATTTCTGGTGCAAAGAAGCTTGAATTAGCTACAACCTAAGAAATTGTGAGCACAAATTAGAAGAAGAAAACCTTCAAACTATAAAAGAATCCTTAAAAAGAATTTTTAGTATCACTAATAAGATCTTAAACTAACATTATATCAAACCTGTGAAGGATGATGACAAAACTCACCTGAACAGTATCCAGAATTGATTTCTTCACCTCCTCAAGCCCACCAACATCCTCCCATTTCACATTAGGAACCTACAACATAATAGCATGTATACTAAGTCTGTGGAACATGCAGCAATGAAGATTCTCTTGGAAGAAAATTTAGCTTTTCACAAAAGGAAAGTACTTTTCAAGTACAATAAATTATTAGATAATATGAAAATAATATCACAACATAAGGCTAGTTTATTTGCCAATATAGTTCACCTTGGGAATGCCCAGAGCAGAGGCATTCCTTGGTTCACTTTCAATTAGAGAAAAATTCATTGGATCAAGAATGCGTGATAAATTAAACATGGCTTGTATGGCAATTTGTCCATCACATTAATTTAAACTTCTAATAATGTGGTTTCGATTTGCAATGTTGAGCTAAGTTTTTGAACATTATTGTCAATTTATCCATAATTCATTTTGGTAAATGTATGGCATTTTTGACGTCACATAATTTATTTCTCGCTCAATAAGTGCAGAACATGTAACAAATGAGAATAAATCAAAACAACAAAAAATATCTACAAGCCCAAGCAAGACAATTAAGGTAGTGAAGGATAATAATATCTACAAGCCCAAGCAAGACAATTTAAGGCAACATCATCATAAAGACCTCTTATTTCATTTAACAGGTCCCATAAATCAAACGCCCACACAATGTTCAAACAAAAAAGTATGAGTGCGTTTGAACTTTCTGGCAGATTGACCAAAGATTCAAACAGTTAAGATTCAAGGGTTCAACAGTTCCGATTCAACAGTTAAGATTCAAAGATTCAAACAGTTAAGATTCAAAGGTTCAACAGTTTCGATTCAATAGTTCCGATTCGACAGTTAAGATTTAAAGATTCAAACATTCCAACAAGTATCAAAGTATGGGTAAAAATAAAAAAAATAAGGACAATGGTTCCGATCTCACCAGATAAACCGACGTACTTCGGCTCGGTCGAATCAAACAGAAAAGAGAAGACAATGGCAGACAGAAAAGAAATGGAATGGAATTGGTCTAGGAGAGTAGGAGATTAGATAGGTTATTAATTTCAAACAAATCACAAGCACACAAATAGAGAAGAGGGGGGAACTAAAGTTAATCACAGTCGTTGTTTGTTGAAGCTTTTATTAATTTGAGACCATTAGATGTGATACTGTTATATTGATGATAGAATAAAGAGAGGGTAAAATATAAAAGAAAAGTAGTAAGAGACAGAAACTTTGAAAATAAAACCTGAAGTAGGAGGAGGGGAAAATATTTATAGTTCATAGGTAGCCCTTCCTTCTAAGTCTTATTAGCTGATCTCCTACCTTGGAGAAATTCATCTAAACCACTTGGGGAGATATTGTGCTACATTGCTTAATATGATTAAAGGAAGATGCCATGATCTGCAGTTGAGATAGATGAATCCCTGGAAGGGAAGCTACAACCTCTGTCATTAAGGTAGAACAATTCTAAAGGTTTCATTCTTAGAACAATCCTTTTTTTTTGGCTTGGAAAAAGTATGTTAAAAGAGATTCATGTATTTGGAAAGTGATGTGAACATTTTTAACAAACATATGAGAGATGTTTATGATTAAACTAATATAATGAAAACACATGATAGAAGTTAAAGCACTTCAACAAGCAAGTGCCCAGTAACAGGATAACAATAATTTTGAAGTCCCACTTATTAATTCTAACATTCAGACATTTGAGTTGGCATTGAATTTTCAATAAAGGATGCAGTAAAGAGATGGCAAAAAATCATGAACAACTCACATTGTAACCAATCCATCAAAGACCTAAGTCTGAAACCCAAATTTCAAAAATACTCCAAAAACCCCCAATTTGAAAACCTAAATTTCACAAAACCTAAATACTCCATCCGATTACAGAAGGTTTTGAACTCTAAAATAATTATAAGCAATGAGCAAACAACTAATAAAACTCCAAATTTGATAGTGACCATAAGAAAAAATGCACACATTGTAACCAATCCATCAAAGACCTAAGTTGTGGTTGATATAGAAGAAGATAAAATGATGGATGAAAAATACTTGTGAGAAGAAGAATACCTCATTTAATTTTGTAGAACGTGGTGCAACATTACCTTGACCTCATTTAATATATGTGTATTAAATAGACTTAATAGACTTTCACTATCTTATTTACATATCTAAGTGCAGCTGCAGTTATAGAAAGGTTCCTTCTCCCTTTCTTTTGCAACCCTCGCGGAAAAAAAAAATTGACAAATAAAGGAGGAGCTTTAAAAACATGCCATTTAATACATATATATAAAATAGGAATAATACAATTTTATTTTATTTCTTGAATTACCAAGACTATCATATTCACAAGCAAATAACATACACCATCTAACAACAATTGAATCAAAACACAGTATTTGTATATTTGCATAATTTATGAAAAATCAATACTTACCAGCTTACAAACAACTTCTTCTCCTGTTTGTACATTTACTCCTGGAAAAAAAATTAAACCAGATATAATAAATTAAACATTTAAAAAATTAAAAGGACTGGCAGTGAGAAAGAAAGAAGTAAAAAATAAAAAATTAAACATACCCAAATGCTGGACTTTGGTTAGATTTCCATAATTACAACAAAAACGCACACACCAAACTCATAAATCACTGTTTGGTTGAAAAAACAATATACTGGAAAAAGATAATGAGATACTCTAAGTCCAAACACAAACAAAACCAACTATTGTCAATTTTTTTCTAAAATTACACATCAAATGACAGACTCACATCGATAAAAAATCACAATCTAAATACAAAACTTAAAATGATATAATTCACGAATGCAGACATGGCCAAACATAACACATCCGATCAATCATCATAACCCAAAAGAACAAACCCCCAAAAATACATTTGGTAATTGAAATCGCACACAAACCTCAAACCCTAAGTTAATCAACCAAAATGCTCACATAAAACTTAAAACGAACATCAGATCTATACATGTATATAAAAATGGAAGATGTATAATAAATAGCTTACAGATGAGAGGTAGGAAAAGGAGGAAGAGCAAGAGGCCAGAATTTCCCCGGAGGAGATTGTTGACGGGAGAGTAGAGGACGGTGACAGAGGTGGTGAGAATCATCTAGGCAACCAGGATACCGTACACCTTGCGAATGAATCCCCATCGAAGCTGGTTCTTGCCATGGCTCAGGCCTGGATACAGAAGAGTCCCTGACTCTATATCCCCCTCCTCCTTGCTGCTAATGCTCGTGTAGAGAGGAGAGAGAGGTTAATCACCACCGCTCTTTGTTGAAGCCACAAAATGATCTGAGACGTCGGTTTTGAGAGACATTTTCTCTCTTTGCTCTGTTTTATTATTATAGATATATTTATAGAATCCTTTATACATACCTCTTATACACACACAAACGTAATGTGTGTATGTATATATATATATATACATGTGCACGTGCACACATTAATTTATTTTACTTTTTAGCATTTTAAATTATATAATAATGTATTTAAATAATATATATTACATCTATATTAATCTAATTTAATTATATTATCATCATTTTATTAAATATAATAATATAAATTCATGAAATAAAATTATATATAGTAATATATAATTTTCTACATTTTATATGTATGTAAATCGTACACATATTACCTTTATATTTATGTATTGTAATTTTCTATAATTATCAACATATAAATATAATTATAATTAGTACATTATTAAAATTATATGTACCTCATAATTTAATATTTTATACATTTCTAATTATGTATAACTTCATTTCATTAATTATGGAATCAATCCATAATTAAATTTAACACTTTTTGTGTAACGAATTAACTTAATTAAAATAATTAATATTAAATCTATTAACCATTTAATTTTAATCTACTTATTTTATTTCATACCATTAAATTTTATTTACTCACTTGTTCCATAAATTATTTTCAAACAATTAAAATATATATTAAATATATTTATTTAATATATTTAACCCTTATTCGTATATTGATTCAATTCACTAATTTGGTTTCAATATACGTATATTATATATCAAAACTCGTTTCAAATTTAACGCGTTCCGCTCGGCATAAATTACACATTAAACAATTATTTACGTTACATCCAATTAATGTAACATAATACTATTATCGTATTTAATTTTTATTTGTTCGAAAAATTATTATACCTTAAGCCATTATTCACTTCACATTTAAATTATTGTAATGTAACATTATATTTAATTAAATAAGTTTCATTCTATAATTAATTTACTAATATTTAAATAAACGAATTACTCTAACCGTTCATGAAATTTAATTCATTAATATCGCACCGCCACACAAGGCCTCATACACAAACCGTATTTGTAATATCCCAGATATTTACAAGAATTGTAAATAAGATTTGAAATAATTAATTAAAGGTTATGGTTTAAAACCTAGAGTTGTCGAAGTGAGATGTGTAGAAAATGGGTGAATATTTTTTTTAACATAATTTATTTGTTAGAAATTAAATGTGAGAATGTTGTAATGATGCATGTAGAGAATTTATTAAGTAAATAAATTCAATTGAGAAGTGAAGGTGATTATATTGATATACATATATACCTAAAGTGTGTTTGTTAGCCAAACAAGTAGATGAGTAAATTAAATACTCAATTAAACCAATAAATTAATTATTTCAAGTATGAAGTCATGAAATATGTGCAAATATGAAGTAAGAAGGAAAGACATGAAATATAATTAATTAGGTTAATTATATTAGTCATGAGTTGGAATTATGGAAAAGCTAGAACGATTGCCTAAGGTGGCAATAATAAGAAGTTAATTAATTAAGTAATTAACTTAATTATTAAGTTGTTATATAGAGTCCATTAATGGATTTAAAACAAACCCAATATGGGAATACTTGCATAAAGGTGGGTAATTAAATAATAAGCCCAAATGTTATGTTAATTAATAGTTCAAGAGGTAATTAATATAAGTCCAATTAAATTATGTTGGCAAGTATTGTGATAGTCCGATTAAATTAATTACCAAACCCAAGTTATAAATGATATGAGAGTTGTGTTGGGTAGCCCGAGTAATTAAATAAGAGAGCCCAATGCAAAGTAAGTTATGTAGCCCAAACACTTAAAAGTCCAATGTTGGTCAAAGTGTTGGGAAATATTTTAAAGTGTAGAGAATTAACTAATGTAGGGTTAATTGAACAACCCTAGTTGGTAGACAAGAGAGAGCATTAACCAAACATTGGTTAATTGCTAGAGGAAGAAAGATAGTGATGGGAATTAACTATGGATGAGTTAATTAAGTAACCCAATGAGGTAGAATAATTAAAAGCAAGTCTAATTGGATTATATTTTAAATCCAAATGAGGTATTAATCTAGGTCAAATGAATTAACCTAGTAGTCCAAGTAATTAATTAAACCTTGATCCATGTAATAATTAAACTAGCTCAATGCTTGTTTTAATTAAATGTAACATAGGGTATTTAATGTTAGCCCAATGTAACAATTAAATTGAGCCCAATCAAATTAAATAGATGAGCCCAATATATTTAAATTATAGAGTCCAATGCTGAGCTCAAATGGTAGTCAAAATTGGTCAACATATATATATATATATATATATATATAAGCTATAAAAATAAAGCAAAAATGGGGTATTAAATCCCATTTTCCTGAGATTTAAGGGGCCCCACAAGGGGGTGGAGTGTTGCATGAGGTTGCTTGGAAAATCTCTTGAAGGACAAGGTTGCTCAACTACTCTAGTCAATCATTTAGTCATTCAACATGTCCATCCATCAAATAGTATCCTAATTAGCACTAATTTGACTATGTTGGTGAATTAGGGAGAGTTGATGGTAATTAAGGAGACTCTATAAATAGAGTGCTCCACACCTTAGATGAGTTTGTTTGGTCATTTGCTAGAGCACAAGAGAGAAAATAGAAAGCATTCTAGAGAAAAGCAAGCAAACACTTGGGAGTTGAAGGAGATTGCTAGATGAGGAGCTTGGTGGATGGCACATAGGTTCATAGCATACTTTGAAAGGAGAAGAAGAAGAGCATCCATGTCCAAGAGGTTAAAAAGTGTTCTAAACTTTCTTTAGTTCATTTTTATAGTCTAGATATGTTTTAATCAGTCAAAAAGTTGTTTTAACCGAACAAAAGTTATTTTGATGATCTAGAAATCTAAAACTATGATATATAGGTATATTCATGGTTTGATATAGTTAATACATGTATTTATATGGGTGGTACGCAAAGAATTAGAAGGAAAGTCCATATAACGATTTACCGGTAAAACCCTAAGTGGTTCGATCTTTAAATTTCGTGTCAAACGTTTTCAAAAATATGATTGAACCATGAAATGTTGTAAAACAAGAAGTTAGGAAGATAACAACACTAAGTTGGTGTCATTTGGATGTGTAGAGTTTATTTTATTCAAGTTTGAACCATTAAAACCAAGGATTTGTGATTTTAGTTTTCACTTTGTCCTTGTGAGCAGTTTTTAGTCCACTTCCATTTGGAATTTGGATTTGTGATCTAAAGAGAAGTTGTAGAGGGGGAAATTATGATGAGAATTGACTCAATAATCACCCCAAAATATTTTAAAAAGAAGAAGTTATAGCTGCCGGAGGGTCGAACAACCCATTTTTAGGGTTTTGTTTCTGTTTTGGACGCCTCGGCGCCCAGTTGAGCGCCCCGGCTTGCAAAACAGAATGTGTAAGTTGTCTGGGTCGGGTCGGTCGGTCCAGGTCGGGTCGTGTCGGTCCGGGTCGAGTTTTTAATGAAAATTTAAGTTGAAATAAGTGTAAAATGAATGGCTTTGAATACTAAACCAATATATGAAGTTTATTAGTAACTAATTGGTAGCTAAATATTTAACATAAAGACTAAAGTTAACATAATTTAAAAGTTAACTATTGGTATTATTTGAAGATTATTAAAATATTATTAAATGATCAATAATATTAGTATATGATTAAAAAGTTATTGAATGATGAATAATATTTGTAAATGATTAAAATATCATTACATGGTTAATAATATTAATAAGAGATTAAAATATTATTAAATAGTTAATAATATTAATAAGTGCTTAAAATATTATTAAATGATTAATAATATTAATAAGTGATTAAAATATTGTTAAATGGTTAATAATATTAATAAATGATTAATAATATTAATAAGTGATTAAAATATTGTTAAATGGTTAATAATATTAATAAATGATTAAAATATTATTAAATGGTTAATAATATTAAGAAGTCAATAAAATATTATTAAATGGTTAATAATATTATTAAGTGATTAAAATATTAATAAATGATTAAAATATTATTAAATGGTTAATAATATTAAGAAGTGAATAAAATATTATTAAATGGTGAATAATATTAGTAAGTCATTAAAATATTATTAAATGATTAATAATATTAAAAAGTGATTAAAATATTATTAAATGGTTAATAATATTAATAAGAGATTAAAATATTATCAAATGGTGAATAATATTTGTAAATGATTAAAATATTATTAAATGGTTAATAATATTAATAAGTGATTAAAATATTATTAAATAATTAATAATATTAATAAGTGATTAAAATATTATTAAATGATTAATAATATTAATAAGTGATTAATAATATTAATAAGTGATTAAAATATTATTAAATGGTTAATAATATTAATAAGTGAGTAAAATATTATTAAATGGTTAATAATATTAATAGGTGAGTAAAATATTATTAAATGGTTAATAATATTTGAATGTAGTTGTATATTATCAAAGGTAGATAATATTTTGAAGTATTTGGTACATTATTAAATGTCTGAATCATTAAGTTATGTAAAAGAATAATGTTTAATTAAATTAAACCGATGTAAATAGTCAATTCGTGACTAAATTTTAGACAACTTATTAAAAGTAAGTCGTACGAAGAACGTGTAGTGAAGGTGTAAGTTGGTTAAGTTTACCAACATGTCCAACTAGGTTTGTTGGACTAGAGTTTTTGTCCGGAACGTAAAGGTTCATTGGTCGGACAACTAAAGAGTTAACTAATAATTTGAAGTTAAGGTCTTAAGTTAAGACTAATTAATAGTCATTGTAACTAATGATTATGTCGATTATATATATAAATTGTAAGTTGAACGAAAGACGCAAAATAAGCGTAAATGGTAGAAACGAACCAGACAAGTTTTTCAGAACTTGCTCCTATGTGCATTAATATGCTATAATGTGATTTAAATTGATAATATGAAGATATATTGATGATGTTTGTGGTAGATGAACAACATGTGGTATGACTACATGAAAACTATGTACAAGAATGAAGCATGACTTGCTAAGTGCTAGTTGATATTTGCATGTGATGCATAAGAGGTATGAAGTATTATTAATATTTTATAAACTTACTAATATTATTAACCATTTAATAATATTTTATTCATATTCTAATATTTTAATAATATTTTGTTCATATTCTAATATTATTAACCATTTAATATTATTTTGTTCATATTCTAATATTATTAATCATTTAATAATATTTTATTCATATTGTAATATTATTAACCATTTAATAATATTTTATTAACTTACTAATATTATTAACCATTTAATAATATTTAAATCTCTTATTAATATCATTAATTATTTATTAACATTTTTCTCATGTACTAATGTTATTACTCATTTAATAACCTCTTAATCATTTACTAATGTTATTAATCATTTAATAACTTTTTAATCATATACTAATATTATTGATCATTTAATAATATTTTAGTACACTTCAAATAATACCAATAGTTAACTTTGGTCTTTATTTTAAACATTTAACTACCAATTAGTTATTAATAAACTTCATGTATTGGTTTAGTCTTCAAACATATTCATTTTACAATTATTTTAACTTAATTTTTATCAAAAATCGACCCGGATCGACCCGACCTGGACAACATAATTTTGCTGGAGTGGCGCGGGGCGCGTCACTCAAGGCTTGGAAGTGGTGTGGAGCGCATCGAACAGGCAGAGAATTGGACTGCCCGATCCTTCGACGCTCCGACAGTCATAATTTCTTCATTTTAAAAATTTTGGGGGTGATTCTTGAGTCCATTCTCATCAAAATTTCTCCCTCTACAACTTCTCTTTAGATCACAAATCCAAATTCCAAACGGAACTTGACTAAAAATTGCTCACAAGGACGAAGTGAAAACTAAAATCACAAATCCTTGATTTTAATTGTTCAAACTTGAATAAAATAAACTCTACACATTCAAATGACACCAACTCAGTGTTGTTATCTTCCTAACTTCTTTTTTTACAACATTTCATGGTTCAATCACATTTTTGAAAACGTTTTGACACAAAATTAAAAATCGAACCATCTAGGGTTTCAAAACGACCTACTTTGCGGTAAAAGCCATAACTTTTTTATTTCTTCATATTTTTCAATCGTTCAAGTTGGGTTATCTTTATAACACACAGACCTATCATTCAAGACTCTTAGGTTATAAAAATAACTTACACATCCCAAATCATAAATCATCAACCTAGACATTTAACTAGGGTTTTAAAACCAAGCATGCTCATACTACCATTTCTTCCATCATCTTCCATACAAAACATGTTAGAACACACCTCTAGCATATTTAACCATATATCTACATATATATTCAAGATCTAACACCACATGGGTTTTTCTTTCCCACATACCAAACTAAATTACAAACTAAAGTTCAAAGTAACTTTTAAACCTTTAATGGAGATCTTCTTCTTGGAAATGGTTAGAGCTCTTCTTTGATCTTCTTGTATGGACCAAAAATCACCCACACTTGATAACACTCAAAGTGTTTGCTCTCTAGAATTCTCACAAATGCTCTAGCTTCTCTCTACAACTTCATCTCTCTAAATTTTGGTGAATGGAGCAAATGAACCAACATTTGCACAAGTGTTGGACATTTCTATTTATAGAACTCTAGGATTTCACCATTAGATCTCCTAATCAACTAACATTAGTTTATTAAGGCTCTAATCTTGCTTACTATGCATGGAATGACCACTTGATAGACCTTTTGAATGACCTTATCAATGACTATGGTGGTTGGGAAGTTGTTGGACCATTTTACACTCAAAAATCAACCAACAAGCAAACTTCTCATCCATGTGGGCCCCAAAATTCGGGATTGCTACATTAATACGCCAATTTGGCTTTATTTTTATATCTTATATAATTATGTAAGTATCCATATATATATATAGACCAATATATGTATACATATTCACCTATACAAGCTCATTGAGCTCCAATTTAATTATCAAATTGGGCTAACATTAACTAATTTATGTTACATTTTATTAAATCAAGCATTGGGCTTGTTTAATTGTTATATGGATCTATGTTTAATTAAATTATATGGGCTACTAGGTTAGTTTATTGGACCTAGTTTAATATATCATTTGGACTTATTATATAATCCAATTAGACTTGCTATTTATAAGTCCATTGGACTCCTTAACTAAATTAGCTTACTTAACACTATCATTTACAAATTCTTGGGTTTGTTTTAATAAAACCCTCACACATATTAATACAAGTACTTTGACTTGATTAAATCAATCCATTGACTAACTCTTATTATCAATTTGAATTTATAACATAGTTACCCATACACATACCATTATTCTCACATTGGGTTATCTTTAATAGTTCACTTATTTCTTCTTTCTCAACGTTCGTACAAGTAATGTACTTGTTCGTTAATATACATTTTAATTACCTTTCAAGGCTAACATTTAAGTTTTGTGATCTCAGCACATAAGCTCCTCTTGCATTCTTTTTCCTTCTTTAATTAATTCAAATAAATAAACTAACTTACTACCTCTCATTATACATCCTAAACACATACACACAAGCCTCATTCCTTATATTTCCTCATGAATTTAAATACTAAAAAAAGAAATTTTAGGTTCGTAATTTTCTCGGTCATTATATATATATATATATATATATATATATATATATAGAGAGAGAGAGAGAGAGAGAGAGAGAGATGTATGTGTGTGTGTGTGTGCATGTGTGTGTGTGTTATGCACATAAGGAATAATACAAATGATGAATAAGGTTGTTTTACTGCACAAGGTCGTGAATGATAATATGTCAGATTCTAGGTGTAACACCCCGACTTTTATAAAATACAAATCTAATTTTTCTTTATGTCAATATATATATATATTTGAAACAGTAAGTTGATAAATTGACAAAAGTTAAAGTTAAAAATATTTTGTACAAATTTTATCTTGTCAAAAAATATTCATTTTGTCCGGGAATATTCGTTATATCGGAGAAATATTCGACTCGTATGACGGTGCCGAAATAACCAAATATTAGTGGATTTCACAACGAAATATTGTCAGATATAGAAAACGACATTAGTAACATTTATAAATAAAAATGGTCAACGGTACTATCATTTTTAACTATTAAAATATCCGGTGGTAAAGGAATAGTAGAACACGGTATTGCACAGTAGCACATGATATTACACAATGTTTTATATTATTGAACTGATAAATTGGCTATTGTATAATATTGACTTTATTGAACCAATAATTGTCACATGTACAATAATTCATATTATTGAACTGATAATTGTCACAGTAGCATATGCACAGTAATTCATATTACTGAGTCAATAATTATCATTACACAGTAACGTGCTTTTTCTTTTATTTATTTTCTACATTATTGTTATCACTATTATGATGTTGATTTAACTGTCATTTTTCATTATTAGTTGATATTTTTGCTTGTATTGTGAGTATCTAACTAAGAAAGTCAACTGTCGACGCCGGGAAAAGTCGTTTCGTTTTTTTATAATTTCCCTTTCCAATTTTAGCCTTTGGATTAAGATGTGATTTTGAAAAGGGTCGGCTTGAGTGTCGACGGGGTTTTTGAAAGATCGATTTTATGATGAGTCAATTGACCAGAGCTGCCAGTTGGTATATTTGAAATGGATGTACCAACTCAACCGAATTTTGTTTTCATAATTGTAATGGCTCATATGTGACTTCGAGTTAATTGGTCCGCAAACCGAGATTCATAGAGTTCGGGGGCTTGCTTAAGCGAGGGGAAGCTGTTAGGCACCCCCCGACTTCCGTGAAAACACGGTTACCGCTATCTTAATGCTTTCCTGTCCTTTAAATTCTAAAATGTGTGTATGCGCGCGCGCGCGTGTGTGTATGCGTGTGTGCCTATGAAAATCGTTGGAATGCTTTATTTTCGAAAATACTTCTGAAATCTCGTTGACCCTATGCACGAAGGATTCGATTCGTTTTGAAAAGTTCATTTTTTAGCTTTTGTTTTGGTAACAAAATCTTTAATAATGACATTTAAAAAACAAGGTTTTCGAATCCTTCGTCAAATAGGAATGGAGCTCATCCGATACTTTCGATTTTATTTTTAGCCTACGAGTGATCTAATATCCTACTTTGATTGATTTTATGAAAATCTTTATCATTTCATTCCAAAATCATTTTCTCGCGTCAAAAGGGAAAACCAAGCATTAAAATGGCGTTGGAGTTATTCATGGACATGTGAGCCATCCAAATAATCCAAAACGCCCACAATCGCACATTTCACTATCACGGGGCCTTAAACCCGATTTTCGACTCGATGTCGTTTTAAGGCCCAAAAATTTACATATTTACATAAAGGCGCATCACGATCGCTACGTACGTAAAAACTATAAAATAAACTAAAATGATATCATCGGGGGGTTAGGAGGAGATTCCATCCGCAATAAATCCTCCATAACCGTCCCTAATCCACAGATCTACAACATATATTGACTACATTAGATCTAACTTTAAAATAAACAAAAGAAAGATATTTAATATCACAATGCGCCAAATATTCGGATCTACAGTAGATCCACCCAACAAACACAATAAGAACGAAATAAAACTAGATATACAAGATTTGCTATATAAAACACAACGAAGCTATGAAACTCGGATTTTTTCACATTCCAAATGATGAAGTAAACGTTTTAACACATGGAGATCAAATAGGATACAATACCTAGTATAAAAATTGAACAAAAGGTGAAAAACTCTTACGTTTTAGACCAAACCCGTGGCCTTCTCTCTCTCTATATCTCGCCTTTCTCTCTCTAAGATTTCCTCTTCTTCCTTCGCGTCTCTCTCTTTTTTCTTTCCCGTTCGCCTCCCCTTTTTTCTTTCTTTTTCGTCTGCTGGAAAATGCTACTGGAAGTGGCGATGTAGAACTCAGATCTTGGTCGCAGGTGCAGCTGCGGCCAGCCGCAGTTTCATCCGCGGCCAGCTATAGTTCCATCTGCGGCCGGCTTCGGTGCTGCCTCGATTCTCGTGTACTGACGTCGGTCTTTCATTTTTTCGCTGAAAGGCTCGTATTTTGCAATCTGGGAATTCCTTTGAAACGTGCCATATTGTTCTGGGAGGCTCGTACGGAGGGCTGCGACTTGATATAGAATTTGCTCTTTGTGCTTGGATTCCCCCGACTACCGTAAGCGTAGTGGCCATTTGTCGTCTTTGGTGATCAAATTAGGTTCTTTCTAAATCAGCTGTTTGCGGCTTTGACCGTAAGTCATTGTGGTGGCTTTGAGTTGGGGTCCACCTTCCTTTCCACATGTCGGGTCAAGTGACGATTTTGCCCTCCTGCCAGGGTTAGTAGAGAAGTGCAAAATTTGGGTGTCTACGTCAACTACACTGCATTTATAACAATTGGTTATAATAATGAATAATTGGTGAATTATTATTGAATAATTGAATTTATAAAGTTATTTGTTTTATATACTTTATATAAAGTTAATTGATTTATATAAATTTAATTGTTTTATATATAAAGTTAATTATTTTATATATAAAGTTAGTTGTTTTATTAAGATATGAAATGAACGGTATAGATTAAAAGAAATTTGAATGCATGGCTTAAATTAAAGAAATCTTAAAAGATGAAATATATTGTACAGATTAAACATTATTTTGAAATGAAAGGTTCAGATTAATTTAGAAAATATTGGTTTATGATAAGATTTTTGGCTATAAATAGAAGCTTTAACTTAATAAATTTTCATAACTTCCTTGCTTATTCTTTCTTTCACTCTCTAAAATATTATTTTGTATAAGTTTTCTCTGGGTGTGCTTAAACTATCGTGAGTAATTATGAAGATTAGTAAGAGTATAAGTATTGTTCAAGAAATGAGAGTGTAGCCGGGACTAGTAGGGAGAATAGGGAAATTGAGTGATGGTCCGAGATAGATGATATAGTAGTCTTCATCATATTGTAAAATAGTGTGACAATAATAGTGAAGACTTAATTGTGTATTAATGAGCATTGTATTATTGTATGTTGTACTGTTTTAAAATAGTTGTTGTGTATTTTGACGACTCAAGTTTGGGCTATGTAAGCCCGAATTTGGGGGCATCACAGTTGGTACCAGGGCTTAGGGATATGGTCTTTGATGGAGATCTGGGGTTAAAACTAGGAGGGGAGAGACGAATAGAATCAGTTACTAGTGTGTCTTATCTAAATTTCATTTTGTTATCTAATGAGTCGGTTTGAATGTGAGGAAAATAAGTGACGAGTCAGTTTGTTTAACTAACTTTTATTTTATGACTGCAGTTAAGAATGACATCTGAAAATCAAGAGATGAATTATATGGCGAAAAAACAGGAGGCTACGAATAATCCTCCTACAAATTCAGAGTTGAATCATTTGCTTAAAGAAAAAATTATTTGAGTTCTATCTAGGAAATAAGAAGGTGAATGTAATACTACAGTTGTGATGCCCCCAAATTCAGGTTATCTCAACCTCGTATTTAGTGCTCACAATCCAACATATCCAACACCTCTAAACAATATATATTACTACTGCAGAAATAAATAAACATACATTGTCCATTTCAAAAGGGTTTACTACATTTTCAAGGTCTCAACTTTAACAAAATACATCACGACTATCCTATTAATACAAAAGGATCATGATTTAGAAAATAGAATAGTAATAACAAACTATTCCTAAAGCTTGCCCTTACCCTTATCCTTCTTGAAATGCTCAGGCTTAACTGCAATTAGTTCATGATATATATAGCAAGAGTGAACAACTACTATACTCAGCAATTTTAAAATAATTAATAAAGACATATCATGACTAAATTGCGAATAAAATGAAGTACTCAACAATTGAAGGTAGTTGATGAATTTACTGATAGAATAATCAAAGTTCAAACGAAGACATGAAGAATGATTATTTACTGCTGAGTGGTCCAACCGACCATGAACATTAACGAGGAATTAATCATTTGAATAACCTTTTTATAATTCAGTTTGTACTCGAGGAGATCAGCCTCTTGTACACCATATGTATGCATACCATTAAACTCTGAACGTGTTGGACAAATGATATTTATAATCCTCTATTTAGGGTTGTTCTATCAGTACAAGATTTTTCGCACCAACTACTGATTTGGATAGCTTTTAAAAATATTAACTTTATATGTCTAGCTGGAGCAAATGTTATAGACTATTTCTTGAACAGTTCATGTAATGAAGAATTTTAAATAATTTACAGTTCAATAATAGAACAGTATTTCAAATGCACAAAGTGCAGATATCAATAATTTGCATTTACATGGAGTAATTAATAATACATTAAACCACTAACATGCTTGAAAATAATAATTCAAGTTTGAGTTAGGAAACTTGTCTCGGTCGTAGACTACAACTTACACAACTTAAATTACTGTCCTTGAAAGACCTAATATTAAATAGGTTTATCTATCAATTAGTAACCTACATAGGATTTCATATATCATTATTAAACAAACTGCCATGTAAACACATAATTCCCTATTCAGTAATACGTAGCTTACACGACAATATTATTACGCTTGGATAATATCTAAATTACCAGATAATATTATTATATTATTAATAAAATCAAATTCACTTACTAATGTTATTAGTTAATTAATAACATTTTAATTGATTACTACTATTATTAATTCCCTAATAATATTTAACCATGTATCGTTATTATTAATCATTTAATAAAAAATTAATCAATTACTATTATTATTAATCAATTAATAATAATTAAATCACTTACTATTATTATTAATCATTTAATAATAATTTAATAATTTACTTTTATTATTAATTATTTAATAATAATTTAATAATTTAATATTTTATTATTATTATTATTATTATTATTATTATTATTATTATTATTATTATTATTAATCATTTAATAATAATGTAATCATTTTCTATTATTATTAATCATTTAATAATAATTTAGTCTTTTATTATTATTATTATTAATCATTTAATAATAATTTAATCATTTACTATTATTATTAATTATTTAATAATAATTTAATCATTACAAATATTTTAACTAATATTATTATTTAATAATATTTTAAATCATTTAGTAATATTTAAAAACTTAATCAATTTAAAAGTAAATTGTTTAATTATTTTATTAATTTCTTTACTCCTTTCCTTCATTTATTATTTAGCATTTAAATAATAAATAACTAATTTAATTCTTTTTTATTTACTTTATTTATTATTTAATACATGTTAAATAACAAATAATTATCTTTATATATTATTTAATAAAATTAACTAATACATAATTAATTATGTTATTATCTTTATATCTCTTAAGTCAAGTGTATTTATCAAAAATACCTACTTGACTTATTATTTTTATATCTCTTGGATATCTTTAGTATATTTTATTTTATACACAAAATAATTTTATTTTAATTTTCCAACCTTATTTACTATTTTTAAATGGTCCGTTTCTGTCCAAAATGACATCATTTATTAAACATTTAATTTTCACCAGAAAATTCTGAAATTTCTAAGGTGTATCTTCCTGATATCATATAATACTTCCAGTAAATATTTCATAATTTTTGGAGTTATTCTTTTCAAGATATTTCCGTATTATGCTTTTAAAACTTGGAAAATCGTTGGGTCATAACTCCTTCATCCGATGTCGGATGGAGCTCATTTTTGGATAGTGGATGCTATATACCATATATTATAAGGTGTAAATGGCCAGAAGTTTTAGAGCTAGAGAAGTGGCCAAAACAGCCCTCACAAAATTCTAGCAGTAGGTTTTTCCAGATTTTTCAAGCAGGAACTGTTTTGCTAGAAAAATCACAATAAATAACTCGTTTAATATTTTTCAGTTGTTCTACTTAGAAAATATTTGTATCTTATAGAACTAACACCCAAAGTTGACGGATCATGAATACAACTTACGGAATGTGAATAGTAAATTCGGGAACGGACTGTCCAGTTTAAAGGTTTTCCGGTGAAAATCGATTTTATGTTTTAATCAAGCTTTCCAACATAAAAGTATACCAATACACAATTTAAGTACATTAAACCCTAGATCTATCATTCTAACATATATCTAGACATAATTATTTTGAAAAATATTTTTCTACCATAGAAATCATATAAAGCACAATAAAAGCTTCAAAACTAGGATTTTATGGATTTTTTATACCTCTTAGGCTTATGAGCTCTCTTTCTCTCCTTTCCAAAGTAGAAAATGAAGCTTGATGACATCCAATGGAACCCTCCTAGTTGCCGAGCCCCCCCCCCCCCCCCCCCCCCCCCCGCCCCCCCGCCCTGCCCTTTTCTTGTAGCTCTCTAGGTATTTTCTTATGAACACTCAAGAACACTAAGTGTTTTTCCTATTTTCTTTCTTTTGCTCTCTAGGAAAACTCTCTCTCAAATGCACTAACTCTTGTGCACTTGAGAGAGGCTTATATTTATAGAAGATAACTAAGGATGCTTATGATCTCCTAATCCACCAACCTTGATTAATTAACTTAATTTAAACAAGAAACATAGATCCACTTTTTAGGGGAATTGATGGGGCATTGGGAAGGCTTTTGCATAAGAGTAAAATGAGAAGTTTTGAGCTTTGTTCCTTTACTAGACTTTTCCTCTTATTGCCGGCAGCCCACTTCCCATTTTCCCCCAAATTTGATTTATTTCCCTTTTTATTTTAATAGCTACACGTTGGTAATATATATATATATATATATATATATATATATATATATATATATATATATATATATACACACACACACACACACACACGTTGATACATATACATATAATCACCAATATACACATGTTTGGGCTAGGGTTTGGGCTAGAATTTAATCAATTCCTTGGGCTTTTAATAATTAAATTAATGGGCTAAGCAATTAATTCCATGGGCTAGACAATTAATTCCATGACATTGATTAATTCTACCACTTTAAGGTTAGCATTTAATAAATTCATGGACTACTATTATTAAATGTTACACTTGAATTAATTATATTAATTAATCCAATTAGACTTGTCTTTAATAAATTAATTTAATCTATCAAATAATTGGTTTAATTATAAACCCTACCATATTCCGTTAAGTCATCGATTAGGGTTTCTAACTTATCGTTTCTCGATATTAATATTTTTAAGTTAGTTCATTTGGTTTAAATAAGATCACCGAGTGAACTTCCCTTTTAATTAAATCCTCATACACATATATATGATTATTCACGAATGCATAACAAAATAAAAATTAAATTCGTTTAATTGATAAATACTAATCAAATATATTTGAAATGTGTTGTAATATTCGCGGTCATTACAACAGTCCTTCCAGATCTGTTCTTAGAAGCAATTAAATGATGTCATGAACTTAAAGAAATTATTGCCTTTAATCCGCTCGCTAATTGGAAAGATCATATCACCTGGTTATGCTCGATAACAAAGGATCAAAATATATGGACTTTGCAGATCAGTCTTTGGGAGTTATGGTGTTCTAATTATGATTTTCAAGATTATTTAAAAAGGATGTTTTTATACTTTTGAGCGTTATAATTTAAAAGAATTCAGGTTATGTTAGCCATTATTATGGAACTGTAGTTTATCGAAAATATTATTTTACTGAAAATTATTGGTACACTACTACTGATAAAGTTAATGAATCCGAAGAATAATTCGTTAGAAAACTATTTAGTTATATTTCCATGGTTGAAATATGTGAAGATCCGGAAGAAGTATTCAGGACCTGGTTTCCTGGTAATAGTTTTGATGATCAAGATAAGGTGATAACCGGTAAGCTACTCATAAACTCTTAATGAAGTCTAAGTATCCTTATCTCTTCGAAATTTCAGGTACGCAAATTTTAGGGACGAAATTTAATAAGGAGGGAAGGTTGTAAGACCTCAACTTTTATGAAATATAAATTTAATATATATATATATATATATATATATATATATATATTCTGAAAACGGTAAGTGGATAAATTGATAAAAATTAAAGTTAAAAATATTTTGTGTAAATTTTATCTTGTCGGAGAATATTCGTTATGTCGGAAATAACCAAGCATTAGTGGACCTTACAACGAAATATTGTCGGATATAGAAAACGACAGCCGTAACCTTTTTAAATAAAAATGGTCAACGGTACTATCATTTTTAACTGTTAAAATATTTAGTGGTAAAGGAATAGTAGAATACGGTATTGCACAGTAGCACATGGTATGACATAGTGTTTCATATTATTGAACTGATAAATTGGCTATTATACAATATTGACTTTATTTAACCAATAATTGTCACATGCACAATAATTCATATTATTGAACTGATAATTGTCATAGTAGCATATGCACAATAATTCACATTACTGAATCAATAATTGCCATTACACAGTAACGTACATTTTCTTTTATTTATTTTTTACATTATTGTTATCACTATTATGATGTTGTTTAACTGTTATATTCCATTATTAGTTGGTATTTTTGCTTGTATTGTGATTATTTAACTCAGAAAGTCAACTACACTGTATTTACAACAATTGGTTATAATAATGAATAATTGTGAATAATTGGTGAATTATTTTTAAATAATTGAATTTATAAAGTTATTTATTTTATATACTTTTTATAAAGTTAATTGATTTATATAAAATTAATTATTTTATGTAAGACCCCGAATTTTATGAAATACAAAATTTAATTTTTCTTCATATATATTTTTTTGAAACAGTAAGTGGTTAAATTGGCAAAGTTAAAAGTTAAGGATGTTATGTGCAAATTTTATTATGTCGGATAATATTCGTTTGGTCGGGGAGTATTCGTTTTGTCAGGGAATATTCGGGTCATACGACGGCGCCGAAAAAACTAATTATTTGTGGACCCCACAACGGAATAATTGTCGGATATAGAAAACGACAGAAATAATCTTTTTAAATAAAAATAGTCAACGGTGTTATCACTTTTAACTGTTAAAATACCGGTGATAAAAGAATAGTAGCATACGGTAATTTATGGTATTTTACTATAGCACACGGTATTCTACAGTAGCACATGGTTTTGCACAATGTCTTATATTATTGATCTGTTAACGTG
Source organism: Hedera helix (assembly GCA_947179155.2). Taxonomy (NCBI): domain Eukaryota; kingdom Viridiplantae; phylum Streptophyta; class Magnoliopsida; order Apiales; family Araliaceae; genus Hedera; species Hedera helix. The sequence continues at coordinate 6,186,934 of OX359272.1, forward strand.
GTCATTGCACAATATTCATCAATAATTGTTGTTACACAGTATTTTGCATTATTGATTCAATAATTGTCATTACACTGTATTTCATATCATTGAGTCAATAATTGTTAGTGCATTGTATTTTAAAATTATTGAACCTAATAATTGTCACAGTAGTAAATATACTGTATTAAATATTTTTAAATTAATATTTTATCAGTAGTGTGTTCTTAAATTATTGTTATCATTGTTGTAGCATTATTTTATTTTATATGCAGGACCCGCAGGAAGAAAAAAAATATTATTATTTTATGTGAATAGTAACGTGAATGGTACGTGGACCCACTGTGGGGCCCACATGAAATGTGAGACTTTGCTGAAGAGTTGGTGGAGGTTGCGCAGTAGCCTCTGCTGAATTTTTTTCAGTTCACCTACCATGCATAGTAACTTATTTCTCCTATAAATAGCTTACTCAGCTGAATAGAAAAATCACACATAAAACATAAAAAAAATTTATAAGAATTTTATGAGTTTTCTCTGAGAATAGTAAGGTTATCTTGAGTGTTTGAAAGCCAAAAGGAGTGCAGGAATTTTTCAAGTAAGTCTTTTATTAAAGAGTAGTAATTTCATAAATTCATATTTTTCACGGTATTCACAAATCTTCCTTTAGAAGACTCTTCTTTAAGAATATTCATTTTTAAAAGTTTTATTTGGAAGATTTATTTTGGAATATTATTTTAAAAACTATTTTAAAGTTTTTATATTGTACTACAAAAATTATGTTAAATATATATAATTTTGATAGTTCATATTATACGAGTTATCATACACTTTGAAATTTATATGTGGTAATTACTAATTTTATTATAAATATATAGGTTGATTAACCTCATTTAAATCAATATTCAATCACGTGTTAAGGTAAGGGGTATCAATCTTTTCATCATCATAAATGGTATTATTTTCTTACTTGTAAGGAATATCATATTCTTTCATCTTCTATTATTTAAACTTACTACGGTAAGGGATTATCATTCTTTGATTCTCGAAAATAATATCGTTTCCTTCTTACTCATAAGATGTGTCATTTAGTTCTATGTATTAAATTGTGGGAATAACCTCACAGCGCGGATTACCGCCTGTTGGTGAATAACCTTTCGTATTCATTCCTTACTAATCTCTGAGAATAACCTTACGGCGCGGATTACCGCCTGTTTGGTGAATAACTCTTCGTATTCAAATTTTATTAAATTGTGAGAATAACCTTATTGCGCGGATTACTGCCTGTTTGGTGAATAACCCTTTGTATTTATTTCTTATTTGTCTCTCGTGGAAATAATTGGTCTATACGAATTATCACATGACACTTTTATTCCATATTCATTTGTAATATCATTTTCTTTCATATTCGTAAGTGATATTATTCTCCTTTATACTCATAAGGGATACCATCTTTTTCATCTTCCATTATTCAAACTTACTATAGTAACGGTTATTATTTATTTTATACTTTTAACTTACTATGATAAGTATTATTTGGTAAAGTTTTCTGAAATGATTATATGTCCCTTGATAGTTTATGCTTCATCTAATATCATTTCAACTGAGCCTTCCTATTTTCCAAAACATTTCTATTGAACTATAACCGTTATTCTAAACTGTGGATTTTGAATATCATTTTTGAATTTCACTTCACATCATGTTGACAATTTGGACATTATTTGAATCTGCACAAAGTAAACCTCCGATACTTATTGTTTATCCTGTTTCTTCTGTTTATCATTTGTATCATTGTTATTTGTACTAATCATCAAGAATCAAGCTGTTATGAATATCTGTGGCCGGGAGCACAGATGCGATATAATTGTTGAACAGATGATAGGTTAAAGACGATATAATAGGTTAAAGGCAATACATCTGTTCAGTGTCTTTTATGACATGTGGTAAAAGTTCTCTTTGGCCTGTACACTACAAGAAAAAAGTTTATCTCTGAAGGAATTTTCTGTCGTAAATAAGCAAATTTCGTCGGAATTACCTTATTTTCGACGGAAAATTCGGTCAGAAATTCGGTCGTAACTAAGCTCGTCGGGATTAATTCCGTCGAAAATTCAGTCAGAAAACTAGAAGTTATTTCCAACGGAATTTTCGACGGAAATTCCGTGGGAAATAACTTATTTCCGACGGAATTATTTTCGACGGAAATTCCGTCGGAAATAACTTTTAGTTTTTTAAAAAAAAAATATGCAGTGGATACCTTCAGATCCCACTTGGAAATGCGTTTACGACCACTTCCAGTCATCCAATCCTCACAGAAAGCAGGAACATATAGCAAATACACAAAAAAATGTAATTCTCAAACAAAATAGTAAGCAAGCAAGCCACTTGCTTTGCCAAAACATGAAAACGGAAAAATCTAATATTTAAATTATTCAAATTGATGGCAATGAAAATTGAGCACAATACTTATGAACAATTATGCAAGAAGCAAGGATGTAAAAATTTATAAAAGTAAGTTCTATACAAGTACAATGAATCCACCTGCTGCACATAAACTTACACCATCTCCTAATTCAATAAATAGAAAATCTCCTAATTCATTACATGTCCACATACCCACAACTATTCATATATGTTGAATAAATATAAGCAGAAAGCCCCGTGAACTTGCAAAGCAAAAATCTCTACTGGGCCAAACCTTATACACACATACACCCCCATAAACCTTATACACTCGGACGGGGGGCGGAGGAGAAGCAACACCGGCGACCGGAGGTGGTGGGTCTGAGGGGAAACGAGAGAGATGAGAGAGAAAGCGCAGTGGAAAAAAGAAAGAAATGAAAAGCAGCAGAAGTGAACTGATCGGGCTAAAGTACTGGATTCAAAAGTTATTTCCGACGGAATTTTTGTCGAAAAAAGTCCGTTGGATTTAACTTTATTTTCCACTGATATTCCGTTGAAATTAACATTATTCCGTCGAATATAACTTTGGCGGTGGCGGGAATTTTGCCGCCAAAACATCCTGTGTATCCTCGACGGAATTCTGTGGGGTATAAATTATATCCGACGGAATTAATTCCGACCGAATATTCCGTCGAAAATAATATATTTACGACTGAATGTATTCCGTCAACATTAATTCCGTCGGGATTAAGAGTTTTTCTTGTAGTGGTAGTGCAAAGATGAACTGTTGTTTGATATGATTATGACCAAAGGCTGAATACTGGTATAATCATAACCGTTGATGTTATATTGAATATCTTTGGCCCGTAGTGCAAAGATGAACTGTTGTTTGGTATAATTTTTGTCGAAAAAAGTCCGTTGGATTTAACTTTATTTTCCACTGATATTCCGTCGAAATTAACATTATTCCGTCGAATATAACTTTGGCGGTGGCGGGAATTTTGCCGCCAAAACATCATGTGTATCCTCGACGGAATTCTGTCGGGTATAAATTATATCCGACGGAATTAATTCCGACCGAATATTCCGTCGAAAATAATATATTTACGACTGAATGTATTCCGTCAACATTAATTCCGTCGGGATTAAGAGTTTTTCTTGTAGTGGTAGTGCAAAGATGAACTGTTGTTTGATATGATTATGACCAAAGGCTGAATACTGGTATAATCATGACCGTTGGTGTTATATTGAATATCTTTGGCCCGTAGTACAAAGATGAACTGTTAATTTGCATGATTATGATCAGGAACTGTGAATTTGTATTATCATGACTAATGATATTTCAGATGATAAAAGTTGATGATGTTTTTCCTAAAAAAAGGAACGAGTGAACATTATAGTCTGCATTATTCTTTTAATAGATTGCTCATTCTGCTGCTATTATTGATCTGAACATTGTTCAAGAATTTAACTGCAATAGTCTATTGTATTCTATCAAGAACTCAACTGTTGAAGGCTAATGATAATTTATTCGTCATTATCTTAGTCATGATATTCTTTACTAGGCTATTTGACCTCACCCTTTATTTTCGTTTCATTGTTTTTTAACAGGAGATGAGAATGTAGCTGGGTCTAGCCGGGGGATGGAGTGAGAGTCTGAGGGATAGCTATCGTAGTATTCACGTGTTGTAAAATAGTGTGGTAATAATAGTGAAGACTTAGTTGTGTATTATTATTCTCTGTATTGTTAAACGTTGTAATAATTTTGTTGTAGTCTTTTGACAACTCAAGTTTGGACTATGTGGGCCCAGATTTGGGGGTGTCACATTTTATATATAAAGTTAATTGATTTATATAAAGTTAATTGTTTATATATAAAATTAATTGATTTATATAAAGTTAATTATTTTATATATAAAGTTAATTGTTTTATATATAAAGTAAGTTGTTTTATGATAAGATTTTTGGTTATAAATAGAGACCTTAACTTAAGAAATTTTCATAACTTTCTTGCTTATTCTTTTTTTCACTCTCTAAAATACTATTTTGTATAAGTTTTCTCTGAGTGTGCTTAAACTATCGTGAGTATTTATGAAGATCAATAAGATTACAAGTATTGTTCAAGAAATGAGAGTGTAGTCGGGATTAACAGGGAGAAAAGGGGAATGGAGTGATGGTTCGAGATAGTTGTTATAGTAGTTTTCACCATATTGTAAAATGGTGTGTCAATAATAGTGAATATTTAGTTGTGTATTAATGAGCATTGCATTATTGTACGTTGTACTATTTTGTAATAGTTGTTGTGTATTTTGACGATCAAGTTTAGGCTGTGTGAGCCCGAATTTGGGGGTGTCACACATTGGGGGCGTTACAAGTTGTAATCTACTCCCTTATATTCCTTTTTATCTATTTTTTTAAATAGTGAAATATATTAATTCCTTTTTAATTGTCGCTTATAAATTTCAAAAGAAGGATTAATTACTAATTTTTCATATTATTCCTATATTAAATACTATTTATTCGTCTTTCATTTTTTTAATAAATTTTAGAGGAATAATATTAAGATTTTATATTCATTTTAATTAATCAGACAAAATATTACTTATACGTTTCAATCTTAATGTTTTTACCTTAAACGTCAATTAAATAAATAAATGAAAAGAGTAAGAATTTTAGACGTATACGTATGGAAATTAATTATTTATTCTTCATGCCGAAGAGAAATAATTTGTGATAAGATTGTAAATAATTTTAAAAATTATCACAAATAGTTACCATATTTGAATCACTCTCCACCTCTAACTTTCAATTTCTCCTCTACAGAAAATACTACAATTCTTAAACAATGGTCCGGCTGACGAAAGACACAACTATATTATATTATCTTTTCTCTTGTATTGACAGTCAAATTCACAACAAATATGACCAAATTCATAACAATCCATTGACATGTAAAGTTCTGATAAGATTTTAAATTAATAGATTTTAAAAAATTCAACTTTCACTAAAATAAAAAAGTACGTGCCGAACAGTAAAACGAATCGCCACTTCCAAATATTCAATAAGTATATAGTCTGTTTAATAGTTCTCCTGTCAAAATATTGATTATTGATTAAGTTCAAAGTATGAAGTGCTTAGAAATCGTTGTGAATAATTCATGTAATCTCCTAAACAACAAATAGACCTTATCAAGCTTTCAGTGCATGCATGTGCTTGGTCCAACTTAAATCCTAGTTTCCATCAATATTCCAAGTGCATGCATGCATGCATGTGATTCATAAAATAAATACCTCTTATCAAAACAAAAGTCTAATTATTCTTTGGACTTTTCTTTTTACCATTTTTTTAATGTAATTTATGACTTACCTTCCTCCACAAGAAAACTTTCAAAATTATATATATATATATATATATATATATATATATATATATATATATATATATATGATGTTTTAGTCCTTCGCTTAACAACCCAACCGAAGGGATGTAAATGTATGTAAAATATAAGTAAATGTATATTTTTATTTAATTTGAAGTTTTGAAAAATTATTATTATAATTCGGTAAAACAAATATATTTTTCAATAACTCATATTTATTTATTTATTTTTGCTAAATATTTTTTTATATTTTTTATTACTATAAAGTTGTTATAGCACATGGTTGCAGACGTAGGAATTTAATTAAGAGTGAACAAATATTAACTGTTAAAAATAATTATAAAAATAAAAATTAAATGACAATATATTAATTAGTTCAATATAAATATCTCGCAAAATTAATAAATATAAGAAACTACCCAAAATTTCCCAACTAGTAATATAAAGAAATCAAACTATCTAACTTTAAGTAGCTTTGAATAAATAAAAAGAGAAATAAATAAACTAAGTTAATTAACTAACTTTATTACTCTATTCCTTTCAAAAATTAAAGATACTTTACTATCTTTTTATCCATTCCAAAGTTAAAGAGACATTTATATTTTTAGATTATAAAGTAACACAAAATTCCTAATATGCTATTACATATATTTTAGGTAAATTGAGTATTATTATACTACCACTACTACATTTTCAACAATTCTTCAAAATATATTTGAAAAATCAAATATTTACTAGAATAATTTTTTTTATTTTTAAAAATGTACTCTAATTTTGAGAAGGAGGAAACATATATGTATATAAACATCAATATACTAACAGGAAATTAAAAATGTTTAAGGGTGGTCAATTTACCACCCTTGCCCACGAGTAAATTCGTGCATGTAAGCAAATCATATAAAAATATTAAAATATATGTATAAGCTCATATATTTGAGAGATTATTCAGTAGTATTAGAATACTGCTACATGATGCCTCAAGTTACTAACATGTTGCTTGCCATTTCAGTATGTATAGTGAATCATTTCATTGTACATACTGAAATAACAGCATATGAATGATTCTGTGACACTCTATGGCCATGTCCCAGTACTATAGAATAATTTTTTCACATATTTTTGCAGAATCTGGGCACATGTGCAGGTGGATTGTCAAATGAAATTAAGAGGAGCCAAGGACGTAATTTTGGCAGCGACTTACTTTACTCCCGTTATTCACGGGACTTTTCACGTTTCATATTGAGTTTAGACCATGCATGTGATCTTAACTATTAGGATATTTACTTTTAATTTTTTATTAATTAAAGCGGCTAATTTTTTTTAATTAATTCTGGTGGCTTCACACAATTTTGATTTTCGTCTACTTTCATCAATCATAATATATATCTAAAGAAAATAGTAGTGTCTAATCTAAATAGCCACTCAAAGATTAGAGTTCCACCGCTTGTTTTAACTAACTTGGGTCAAATAGTTAGCTAGTCTCTTCATTGCACTTGTGCTTAACATATATACTCATGCCGTAATTTATATTTTTTGCTAGAAATTAATTTAAAAATGTGTCACTATATATAGACAATATTTAATATTTAGTATTAAAATATATAGATGCTATTTTATACTCCCTCCATTTCTCATTATTGACTTTTAAAAAGTTAATTTAAAACATTTTCAAGTTCAAAATTTAAATAAATTTATTTAATTTATATTAATATAATTATGAATATGATAAACTACCTATAAAATACTATTAGTTATAAGATTTATTATTTTAAAATTTTTAAAAAATCATGTCAATTTTAAATTTGAATGTCTCAAATTCAATTTTAAAAAGTCAATAATGATCTTATAATTTAAAACGATAGAAGCTATCTATTCAACAAGCTTTTAACTTTTTTAAAAAAATAAAAAATTACACATATTATGGATATTAAAAAGTACCCTTAGACATAACTTTTTTTCAGTAATTTTTTATTTTAATGAAAAATATAGTTTTCGAATTTTAACCTAACAAAGATAATCATGGAATGCTAAGAGATTATTATTATTATCTTTTGAAGCAAGCTGGTCAAATATTTTCAGCCACTTTTTGAGATGAAAAGACAGAAAAAAAGAGGAAGATTCCGACGGTTCGAAAATTAATAAAGGATAAGAAGAATGATCAATTATAGTGAAAGGGAGTTGTTAATCCATCGCAAAAACGTGGTGTATTGTCGGTATTTGAATTTTGACTTCCTCCCTCCACTTTATTGGTCCATCTTTTAACAGAACTTTTTAATATTCGAATTACAAAGAAAAGTTAAAAATATAGTCAAAGTATTAGAACCACATATTTAAAATAAATCTCCACTTGCGTGGGTAATGAAATTTCTTAGAAAATTCTACTAGTGTGTGTGTGTGTATATATATACACCTACACCATAAACCCTTCTCATAAAATCACCAAACTCCACAAAACTTTCAAAATCATGGCCCAAAAATTGTTTGAACAAACCATGTTGGAATCTGACTTCTCTTTTCTCGATTCCATACATCAGCATCTCATCAGTGACACTGAATTTACAGAGTATTTTCCGCCAATGATTTCATTCGGAGCATCCAATTATGGCCCGAATTCAAGCTTAGGTAGTTTTATTTCCATGGAAAATAGCATTGGCAAAACTTCGAATGCGGAAAGCTCGTCAAGAAAGGCAGTAAAGTTGGAAAGCGAGGGCAAGGAAAGAGAAAAGGCGGCTACGCGTGTAGTACACGCGCCTTCAGATTTGAGGCATTATAGAGGTGTAAGGCGCCGTCCGTGGGGCAAGTTCGCGGCGGAAATAAGGGATCCGGCTAAGAAAGGTGCTAGAGTGTGGCTGGGGACATATGAGAAGCCCGAGGATGCAGCATTGGCTTATGACCGAGCTGCATTTAAAATGCGTGGCTCGCGTGCGTTGCTTAATTTCCCACACCTAATCGGCTTGTCTGATGAGCAGATTAGGGTTAATAGTACGCCCCAGTCATCACCGGAGATATCTTTTTCATCATCTTCCTTGGAGAGTGTCCCTTCAAAAGGAGGAAAAAGAATGAGGTTGGCTTGACACTTTGACAGCTAAAAAGCCGAGTTAGTTAATTAGTAAAGATTATTAAACAGATTCATTGAATTCTTTCTCAACATATGGACAACTAGATAAAGTTTTCTTTAATTAATTGTTTGCAAATTTTGTAGCTTTCTTTTGTGTTGTTTGATTAAGACAAATTTGTCGTTTGGTTTTTATATGTATATACAGTTTGCCGTTGACGTTTTTTATTTAAAACAAAGATGGTGTTGTGATAGTTAATATTTTATATAAAGTTTTAGGTCACAACTTAAGGAGTGGAAAATTATTTTTCAAAAATAATAATCGCACTCCTATGTACAACTTCAAATTAAGGAGCTATTTTAACCACCAAAAAATGGGTATTGGTGGCAAAAAATAAATAAAATTGTCACTATATATTACAAATTTGTCGCCAAAGGTTTTAGTGACAAAATATTTTTGTCACTCTTCTCACTAAAAGCTTTAGTGACGAAATTTAATTATTTGTCACAAATCAAAATTTAATCAGCGACAAATTGAGTTTGTCACTCATGAGCAATTAGTGACAAAAAATCTGTTACTAAATAATAAAAAAAAATTGTCACTATAAAGATCAAATTGCCACAATCTTTCATAAATTTGTCATTAAATTTTAACATTTTGGTGACAAAATTTATAACACTGCCATGGAATTTGAATCTTTTGGTGACAAAATTTTAAATGCTTGTCACAAAAGTTATATTATTTAATGACAAAAAGTTGCCACAAATTTGTTATTAGTGGCAATATTTCAAAAATTGACATAAATAACATGAAACTAGTGACAACTTCGTTTGTCAATATATCTGCTACACTAGTTTTCAATGTATTATGTTGTCACTAACATGTAATACATCAACCTCATAAAAGGTTTAAATTTCATATCAACTCATAACAAAACTTTAATATCAATCATAAAAGACAATGGTACAAAAAAGGCATAATCCTTTAAATAGCAAAGTATATTCAGTCACAATAGAATCCCATATCCAACATACTGTAACTCTTGGTACCAAGAAAAAAAGAAAAAATATATATATTCAAAACATGGCAACTGTAAACTCTACTTTTATTTATTTGGTGCACTTGATATTTGCTCCTCTCCTTTAGTAATCTGCACTTTAAAATAAACAAAGAGCAGATAAGTTTATATATAAGAATTAAGCAAACTCGTATAAGAAAAAGCAAAAGTAACTAAAATAAATGAGTAAATGATAAAAGAAAAAAATTCCAAAGCCAAAACACCATCAACTGAAACACAAAACGTAACCAATATATGAAAGTCTTTTGAATTTATATGCTACTTCATTGGCGTAGAACTTGTATTAGGATATCATATAATCATTTCTGCCAACTTTAATCACAATTACACCACTTGATGTCAACTATAAATGCTAATATTAAACTGTCAAAGTTAGTTGCGATGAGGAGATGATCATTAATTATATTATATATAGCATGCATATTTATTTGCATAACAAACTAACACAGATTGTTGAACGGACACAAAAGACACAACCATGTCACAAACAACGATTTCATCACGTGTAAACGTTCATGCACAAGAGTACAAGTCACCGAGATGCTATCTTCCCTTGTGCTTTATATACTAGATGCCATGAGTACAGTTCTACGTTCACTCTTTAAGTTTTAACCCCTAACTTTTATTAACAAGAAACTAGTGCATGTCCCGAGTATAGTAGCTTGGTGAGGCTACTATGCAGCAGACACGGGATTCATAAACAGCCAGACAAACCAACAAAACGCAACAAAAATAGAGCAACAACCAAAATAATGAAAGAAGTTGAGGGAAGAGTTCACCTCAAATGGGATGATGTTGTACTTCTGCGCTACAAACTCCAACAACTTCATTGGAGAAGACATTACCTCCTCTGTCTCAATTCTTTATGGGGTAGAGATTGGCCTGCTTGTGGAGGCCGGAGCCTGCATGAGTTTAGGCAGAATTAGTCAGCGATTTTAGTCTCTTATAGAGATCCTTGCCACCCCACCACCAGTTTCCTGATAAAGTAAAATCCAAGAAAAGAAAGAAAGCAAATACTCCTTCAATTTTAAAAAAATAAGAACATTTGCCTATGTAAAAATATAAAGCTAATTGATCTTATTCTTTAGATCTTATGTTTCTAAAATATAAAAACATTTTCTTTTGTAAAACACATGTAAATGTTTATAAATTCCCCTGGTTAAAATACTCTATCCATTATAATTTTCTATATATCCATAAATTCCTTAGTAAAGCGTAAGCAGTCGGCATCGTTTCAAAATTAGTCTAATAAGACGGCTGGGGATGCACTACGTCCCCTTTTCGTTAAATTGACGAATACAATTTCCAAAATTCCACAATGACAAATGCATGACACAACACAACTTAAAAGCAAGCGATAATTTCAAAATTTCAATCGAATCTCTGATTTGCAATCAATACGCTAATAATTTTCCCCAAATTAAAACTTTACATAATATTGTTAAACTAAAGAAAAAGATGTATATATAATAACTAAACATCAACCAGTATTGAGAGCCCAAAAGCAAATATAAACTAAAAGAATTAAAATAAATAAATAAAACACATACATGTGCACCTCCTGTAGAGGTTTCTCTTCATGAAGGTTTGCAACAATTTTCTTCTCGGCATAGTAATTAATATCCTGCATGCATATCAAAAAAAAAAAAAAAACTTCTAGTTTCTGCAACAAGAGCTAACAAATAAGAAGAAAAAAAAATTCATATCTTAAAGATAAGAATTGAACTATAAAAGATATGATTATAACCTACAAGCAGTGGCGGAACCAGGACAAAATGATAAAGGGGTCAAAATCTCTTCATAAAAAAAATTATTTATTAACGCTTGAACTACTTCTTTCAGATACACGACTGAGAGGAGCCAACTGTATTCTACGACTCTGCATAGTTTGAAAACGTCTCAAAATTTGTTCGTTTTCAATTGTTAAAAAAATATCCTTCTCAATATAAACTACAAGACTGTCATTCATCCACTCGTCTCCCATTTTATTACGCAAGTCAGTCTTGACAATTTTCATCGCAGAGAATACTCTTTCAACAGTAGCAGTCGCAACTGGTAAAATCAAAGCCAACTCGATCAATCGATATACCAATGTAAAAGTCATATTTCTTCTTGTTTCAATCAGCTTCTTAGCAAGACTTCCCAAACCTTCGATCCCAATAAATTGATTATCGCTTCGCATATCATAAATGTAATTAATAAGTTGATCCCCAAGAATCATGCGATCAGTCACTGAGAAATCTTCTGGATAAAGCTCAGCAAGGCGGAGTAACTTATTTTTGTCAAATTTAGAGAACGAATCACTTGGATCAAGGCATGATATGCATAAAAGCAACTCTGTGCTTGCTTCTGAAAAACGATTGTTCATCTCTTGAACAATTGAATCAACAACCTACATTGTAATAATGAAAAATCAACAAAAGAAGATAAATTCTTGGATAAGAATAATGAAAAAAGTTTATATACTTATACCTGACAAAAAATCTCAACACGATAATGATGAAAATTAGTAATAATTTGTCCGTTGCGCCTGCTACGACCGCGGGATCTCATGTTGTCTTCCATATTAATTATTGGGATCATATTCTTCTCGCAAAAAATATTGACTTCCTTCAAAAAATTCTCCCATTCCGCCTCCCTAAAATCTTGTAGTCGAGCTTTCATTACCCCAATCAATCTCACAGCATGTACAATGTTTTGATCTTTTTGTTGCAAGGCAAGTGACAAATCATTTGTGATTCCCAATAAATATTTCATCAAATACATCACAAATACAAATTCATAATTCTCCATCTTATCAATCAAACTTATGGCTATACCACTATTATCATCAGAAGTACCATCATCATGCACATTTTCAAGCACTTCTAATACGGAAGTCCACATAGATATAAGACGGAGTATAGTTATGTAATGTGACCCCCAACGAGTATCTCCTGGCCGTCTTAAACTCGTTTCTTGATTTTTTCCTTTACCACTAACTATCTCTCCCTTTTCCAAACACTTTACGATCCTATCATGTTCAAGCTGTCTAAGTTTATCTTTCCTTTTACATGATGCTCCAGCCACATTCACAATCATAATAACATATTGGAAAAAATCACTCACAATACGGTTGCTCTTGGCAACAGCAACAACAACTAATTGGAGTTGGTGAGAAAAACAATGGATATACCTTGCATATGGATTTTCTTTTAAAATAAGAGCCTTCAATCCATTGAACTCGCCTCGCATATTTGAAGCCCCATCATATCCTTGACCTCTCAATCTCGATAATGACAATTTATGTTTTGCAAACAATTCATCAATAGCATTCTTCAAAGAAATAGATGAAGTGTCAGGCACATGTACCACACCAAGAAACCTTTCAATCACATCTCCATGGTTGTTTACATATCTCAAAACAACTCCCATTTGCTCCTTTATTGAAACATCTCGAGACTCATCAACCATAATAGAAAAGATCTTGTCCCCAATATCATTAATGATGACAAGTGTAGTTTCCACAGCACAAGCAGTTGCTAGTTCTTTTTGAATTTTTGGAGAAGTCATTTGATTGTTTCCAGGAGCATTCTCATTAACTACCTTGCCTACCTCTTCATTTCGTAGGCTGTACCACTCAAAAAACTCTAGGAAATTTCCCTTATTTGATGAAGTCGATGACTCATCATGTCCACGAAAAGGCAAACCTTGCTTCAAAAGAAGGCGTGTGACATCCAAAGCCGCCGTTAAACGGATGCGATAAGCAACCTCCATCTCTTGCCCGTGTGCTAGTAGTATATGTGACACACTCTGCCTTTGATTTTGAAAACCTTGAAGTTGTATTCTAGCATCATTATGAGCACTATTCGAAGCACCCACATGTTCTTGAAGTTTTTCCAGTGCCTTTTTCCAGTTGTTAAACCCTTTTTTTGTAAAAGCATCTACTCTGTTTGAATTGCCGAATAGATAGCAACAAAAGCAAAATGCCGCATCCTTTGAAATGCTATACTCCAACCACTCAAAATTTTTAAACCAAGTGGGCCGAAAGCTTCTCTTCACATTAGAAAAGTTTTTTTTGGGATAATTATGACCAATTGGTTGACATGGACCTCTAGTCAAATACTCTCTTCGAACTTGATCACGAATCATAATATCAAAGTCTTCAATTGATTTACGTAACCCCGGATCACTAACAATATCGTTCGGATTGAACTCCACACGTGAATTATTTATACCACCACTTGCTTCAGAACTTGGTAATTGACTATTAGAAGAATCAACAGTTCTTGGTCGCTTAATCAAGTATTTATCCATAATCTATAATAAATAAAAATATCAATTGCTAATCAATTATCAAATCTTAAATATAGCATCATTATATCATCAATATACCATCATTGATCATTATACAGTTATACCATAAATATACTTATATACCATTTCTCAAATTTATATCTCAAATTTATATTCAATTTCATTTTGTCCAATTATAACATTTCACAATAATTTCATCAATTTAAACATTTCATAATTTAATGGCATAACAAATTAATAATTAACAAACTCTAAGATCTAAATCTCTAGACTCTAATTTAATGGCAACAACCGCAACATTAAGGACAAAAATTTCATATTAACAATCAATTTTAACTAATAACAACAATAATCATTAACCATAAATCCTTAATTTTTTAAAACCCTAAATCAAATATTTAATTAAATATTTAAATTAACAACTTACTTTAACCCTTGATGGCTTGACAGTTGGAGCCTAGAGGCTTGGAGCACCGGAGGGCGGAGGTTGGAGCAGGCGAGCAGGGGAGAGACCGGAGACGAGAGCCGCCGTTCGCGCAGGCGGCGCAGCCGTGAGCAGGGAGGCGTGAGCTGAGCAACAGGCGGACAGAGGATAAGGTTGTGGCTGTGAGGCGTGATCGGTGGAGAAGCTGAAGATAAGGAAATTGAATTTTGCCTTTTTTTTTTTTTTTTAAACTTACTAAATGAAACGACGTCGTTTCATTTAGTAAGTTTAAAATAAAAAAAAAAATAACAAAATCCTATTTCCTGCTCGCCAGTCGCCTCTGCTACCGAAATGAAGAATTCTCTGCCGGCGATTATGGAGATCGGAGATTCGGAGGGCAGAATTACAGGCGCCTGAGGGTACGCCGGAGTTACAGGGGTCAAGTCGCCTGAGGGTACGCCTGAGCGGCCGGAGCTACCGGGGTCAGATGACCCCCCCCCCCCCCCCCCCCCCCCCCCCCCCGCGCCCCCCCTTCCTTCCGCCACTGCCTACAAGGATAGCCTAGGAGAGGAAAATCACGTAGGCAGACTACGTTGCCATTTACCACGATGATATACTATATAATATGGGTATTCAATTTAATAAACTATAATGATATACTATAACTTAGACTACATCATCCATGTACAATACACCGTATACATTTCTTTCAAGGTTGCACCAGGCCCCTCCTTTTTATTTCCTTTTGAATTGAAGCTTCAAAACCTCTTTCAAGAATGAACAGAGGAACACCCCACTCTTTCTATCTCTCTCCTCTGCAAATAACTGAGTTTAGACGTTTATAACTTCCCCTGGGTAACATACTTTATCCAAAAGAATTTTCTATCCTTAGTAAATGGCTCTTACATCTTGACAAATACAATTTTAAACTTCCAACAATTACAAATGGGTGACACAACACAACAACACAACAATATTGAGAAAAAGATATATAGTAAAAAACGTTAACCAATATTGAGAGCCCAAAAGCAAACCTAAACTAAAAGAATTAGGAAAAAAAAAACACATACATGCATGTGCATGTTTATCTTTATCAAGACATAAATGTTGACAAATACATAAATAAATACCAGTGGTACCACCTCAACATTTCAAAATTCAAAAAAGTAACAATATCTAATTCATATGCCCAAGACCCAACTACTTTTAGCCTTTCAAAAGTCATGCTTGATCACTAAATTTATTCAGGCTATACATTTTGTTAGATGAAGATATATAACAGGTTTTTATATCTATGAATATTGTGTCATTAACAAACCTCAGCTAAATTTTGCAGCTTAAATTGTGGAGCAGTATTAACTCATAAATTAAACGGATGTGGTTAGGGTGAATTTAACTTCACCGTAAATTAGTCGAGAGACCAATAAAGTGTTGACACGCAAACAAAAAGAATATACCCCGGTCTGCGTGTTAACACTTAATTGGTCTTTAGACCAACTTACAGTGAAGTTAACTTCACCGCATCCAAATTAAACTACTCAGTAGTGAGATTTTACAATTCAACAGTTTTTCACTCAATTACTTTGACCCATACTAAAGTCATGCTTGTTCACTAAATTTAGTTTATGTTAGATAGAAAGCTTTTATATATGTGTTTACTATGCCATTGTAATTTGTTGTGTATCTTTCGGTAGATCCCATCGCCATCGTAGGTATCCAAACCATCTTCACTTATAATTTTTTTATTTAGTTTTTAACTAATGGCACTTTGATTCTATTAATGTTGGTTAATGGACCCAAATTAAAGCGCCCATGGAGCGGTCGACCTGATGGGTTAACCACATGATTCATTGTCTAGATACAATAAATACGTGTGTGTTATTATCTATTTATGCTCTTGAGGAGTTACATATTAGAGTTATTACTTGGGAGTTATATATATTAAACATAGGAGTTACATTGTAATTAGTGTAATTCATTTGGGAGTTACAAATGAATTACATAATTATCAATATTAATTATTGTTTAATATATGTAAGAGTTACACTTCTTATAGTAGTATAAAAAGATGGCATTGCTCATCCTTTTGTTGCACCAAGAAAACACCAAACAACAAAGCAACTTGAGAGCAAAATAGAGAGTTTTCTTTATGCCATTAGAATAGTCATTCGTGAAACTAGTAAGTTTGTAGCTTCTCAAATTGTGTAAGATATATTTAATACTCGTTCGTAGTTTAAATTATCGTTGAGAACATTGTTTGTTGAGCACGTAATTCTAGTCGTTCGTAATAGTGGGCATACACTACAAAGGTGATCGAAAATTTTAATTTTTCGATTCATATTCGTTGCGGGTATGCTTAAGTATACTATATTGGCATCAGAGCTAATAGAGCTAAAATTCATGCTATGCATGTTGTTCATGTTGCCATGCATGCATTTTATTTTTTTCATCAAAGAAAGATAGCTTAGATAGCATGAAAATGGCAAAGCATGTTAGAGATATTTTTTGAGCATGAAAAATTAGTATGTTCTAGCATATATGATGGATATATAGCCTACAAAGTTTCGTGCTCATTGGTTTTGTATTTTGGAAGAAAACACAAACCATATTTATTTTTGAAGGTTCTGTTTTTTCAAAAATTATTTTCACTTGGACATCGTATAAAAATTCAGATAATATGGTTGTGTAGAACATTGCGATACAATTCTGTGGATATGTGGATCTGTGACAACTCGAAATTTTGAATATATTTTTATAGGAATTTAATACATGTAAAATTCTTATTATAAGACGAAACGGGTTAGATAAATAAAATATAGATTTATTTTAGAATATGTGATATCTGTGGTGGATAAAATATGTATATATTTAAATGCGAAATATATAAAATTATTTTAAAAGGAAATTTAATAGTTAATTAAAACTATTAATTTATTTATTCAGAATTAGTTATGAAATTGTATTATGTTATGAAAAATATGTTTATGTGTCTTATGTATACACCTATATTTGAAAAATGGGAATTTATAGTTAAATAAACTACTGAATTCATTGATTTAAATTAACCAAGGAAATAAAATATGAGAGCCAAGAAAAATTAATTAAATCAATATTAATTAATTGGTATTGAGTTAAGATTATAATATAAATTAATATAATTTGTACGCCTTGAATGGCAATGGAATCTTTATGAATTAAATTTCATAAGCGTGTAATTAATTCACTTAAATAAAATAGTGAATTAATGAATATATATTATATTATGCCAAACAGAAATAAATTAAATATGAAATGAGGGAAGTAATTCATTAATCTTTATTAATGGATGAATATGTTAACTTTAATTAATTGAATAAAGAAAGTTATTTTATTTTATTTAGTTAATGTTGAGAATTATGTTACACTAATTAAAAATGTAACATAAATAAGGGTATAATATTTAATAGTATATCAAATTGAGGTGAATTAAATATTATGAATGGTTCAATACATAAAATGTGTAATTGGAACCAAATGTGTAAATTAAATTCATAATTTGAATTATGATTAATTGTTAATGTATTTAATATTATACCAAGCGGATGTGAATTGAAAATATGGAATAAGGGAACAATATTTATTAAATAAATATTGGATGATTAAAATGGGTAAATTAAAATAATATTTAATTTACGGTTAAAGATATTAAATTAGTATATTTAATATTTTAAATAGAATGGCATGAAACAATTTATGGAGAGAAAGAGATAATTTATTTACGAAATATTGATTGGATAAATTAAATGAGTGGTGTGAAATAATTAATGAAGTGAATATTAATTATTTTAAAATAGTGATTCGTTTTACAAAAAGTGTTAATTGTACATGAATTTAATCCCATAATTAGTGAAATGAATACATAATTATAAATGTATAGATTAATAGAATATGTATTTATAAGCAATACAAATATTGAAATAAATATAATTACACATATCAGTAATTATATTAATTAAAGAGTATAAATAAATATTATGTTGTAGTTAAATAATATATATATATATATACACACACACACACACACACACACACAGAGATGTGTATGTATATTATATATGTATGTATGTGTTGAAAGTATTGTACGCTTATATAAAGGGAAAAAATAGAAAAAAGAATGCATTGGTAAGTGGTAACATTTGTTTTAAAAGAAGTGTGGCTGCCAAGTGACCATTAATTTCATAGAGGTATATAATATATGTATACTCCATTTGGCCAGCAAGTAGGTTGTGTTAGCAGCCGTGTATATATATATATATATATATATAGCCTGTCAAAGTAGCTAAGAAGGCAGCTCTAGGAATGCATTTTGACAACCCAATGTGAAGTATGGAAAGTGACTGCACAAGTAGGTGTCGGCAGCCCCCTTGTGGGCTAACTATGGAGCTATTATGAAGGCTAACATATGATCCTGTGAGAGAGGAGTAGAGATATATAGATATACTTATATACCGGTGCAACTAATGGAAATGGAGAGAAATACTTCTATTGGTACTCATACCTACTAGTGACTATTCAGATCTTTGCAAACTCAAGCTCTTTTTTCTTCTTCCTTTCAAAGTGTGACAAACGAGTAATTTTGAGAGAGTAACATAGAGAGAGAGACCCGGTGGCTTTAGGAATTCAAGAAGTAACTCCATCAGATTTCTAGCAAGCTTTAGCAAGGAGGATGAAGCATTGAAAGGTTTAAAAAACTTCTTAACCTTAAACTCCTAATTTACTTGCATGTTGGTATTCTTCTTTATTGTGATTGTTGTGGGAGTGAAATTGGTTGGGGGAAATCATGAAGGATTCTGAAATAAGATGGATTAAATGTGGAGAGGATGTTTATATGTTTAAAGTTGTAAAAGAATTGAGATTTTAGATTATGCATGTATGATATTTGATAAAATGCCTAATGAAAAAACTAAATTGTTAAAACATGAAAACGTTAATTTTTATTAAAACAAATCACATGAGTGGTCTCCTGAGAATTTGTAGATGATTTCTGGACAGAAAAGTGGTGAAAAAACTCGCCGGAAAACTTTTTGGATCCCCGGAGAAGATGACCGGAAAGTCGCCGTCGGCGAACTTTCCGGCAGAACTGTTTCTGATATTTTCTAGCCAGAATTTGAAGAAACTTTGTACTAGAAAGTTGTATATAATTAAATTTCATGTGAAATGGACATAAAAGTTTTAATTTTCGGATAAACGGGCTAATTATTATGATTTTCGTAAGTTTCAGCACTCTAAAAATTATAAATAAGTTATAGAAAAATTATTTTGTTCTGAAAATTATTTTTCAGTAATGTTGTGATATTATTTCTGAATTATTGAAAAATTTTGGTGAATTATTGGAGAGCTTAGATATTTATTGTATTTTTATGGATATTTAAAAATATTGGAAATTCATAGAAAATTCTATGAATGTTTGAAAATTATGAAAATTGGAGGAAAATCTTATATTAATATAAGATAAATGTTGATAGTGTTTGGAGAATATAATAAATATTTAGGATTAATATTTAAATGTCTTAAATATTAATCTAGTTAGTTTAATATTATATTTTCCAAATTTATGATTAAATTAATTATTTATTATTTAATTAATATTAAATAATAAACAAGGATGATAATTTAATTAGTTATTATTTAATTTCTATTAAATAATAATTAAAGGCAAATAAGATTGATTATTTAATTATTTATTATTTGATTTACTTTAAATAATAAATAAACCTAATTAGTTATTATTTTTGATTAAATAATAACTAAAGATATTTAATTTCTTACTAATTTACTTATTTATTATTTGATAAATAAACCTAATTAGTTATTATTTATTATTAAATAATAACCAAAGATATTTAATTACTTACTATTTAATTACTATTAAATAGTGATTAAAAGAAGTTTGATTTAATGAAATAAATGTAATGTCATTAACTCACTAATTAAAAAATTATAATAAATTGTTTAATAGTTTAATAAGTGTTTTTTACTTAAGAAAATTTCTATAAATTAATTAAGTCATTAACTTAAAATCAAATAATTGTTTTACAGGGTTAATGATTATGACGACCCCAAATCCAGATTACTTTAACCTCGGATCCGGTTCAACACCAGTACTACCTTTTCCTTATTGTTCATGAATTACAACAATATTATAATTGCTAAATAATCATTTATTTATAATTTTACAACATCTCTTTCTATTCCAGAATCGAAATCTTTATACATTCCTAGTATGTCTAAATATCATACATGATACGACATTCTAGTACAATCAAATTGAGTATTTAACACTCATATAATATACCAACTAAGTACTATACTACACAATCATTTACCTGTCCAATTCGGACTGATATCTACAATAGACATTTAGATCTTTAGTGAAAGTAATATGCTTTCCTGTTCCTTGATCTTTATCGAGAACTTCAACTAACTTGAACTATTTAAAAATATTTGTTTTAAGCAAGAGTGAGTACGACAGCTCAACAAGTTTAACAGTTACACATAACACATTTCATGCTTCACATATAATACATTCACTGCCATTTATACTTACGTCATGTTTTTCATGCATTTCAGTTTATGTCATACTGCTCATGCATCACATATAACATCTAGCATTTCATGCTTCATACTTACACATATTTTACATGTAGACATGCATCATACTTTTCACATATCACATTTACCATCAATATATTTTCATGTTAATAATTTAACATCACATTATAGCATGTTAAAGCACATAGGAACAAGTTCTGAAAAACTTGCCTGGTAGCTTTTACCATTTACGCCTATTTGTGTCATTTGCTCAACCTACAATTTATATAACAAATTGACATAATCATTAGCTACCAGGACTATTAATTAGTCTTAACTTAAGACCTTAACTTCAAATTATTAATTCTTTAGTTGTCCGACAAATGAACTTTTAAGTTCCGGACAAAAAATCTAGCCCAAACCTAGTTTGGACACGTCGGTTGTGACAGCCCCAAAATCCGTCTCCAATAACCCCGGATCTGGTCCGTCAGAAATAACCTCAATCCTGAGTTTAAGTCGTTACACTAACAACCTTCTCCTTATTATACACAACATTACATAAAAGATAAAATTTAATGCTGTTAAAACTCAATATATTAATTGATAAACTTAATTAACTTTCAAAAATCTTCTATTCCCAAAATTGCAATCTTTACATCGCTCTTTTACAACTCTAGATCATATACATTATAATTTAATATATAATCTTTACCTCTATAAGTTATTCTTTATAATCCAGTAAGCCAAAAACATGATCCAACAAACTGGATTATCAAAACAGCAAGTTGTAAGCTAAGTTACTATCGCTTGTGAAGTCACTCTACGATCGTCTAGCTTGGCAGTCTGCGCTCACAGAAAAACTTGGATAGTGGAATTTCACTCTACGATCCCACAGTGAAGTTACTCAACGATTTGTTACTTTACGACCAAGCACTCTACGATCGGCTGAGACTTACTCTACGATCGCTGAGGCTCACTCTACGATTTGCTGAGGCTCACTCTATGATCGCTGAGGCTCACTCTACGATCATGACCACAGATCAATAAAGCCAATGCAACAAACTGTTTCCCATTACAGCAACCTGAGTTTCCTATTCAACATACCGTATATCCAACGCCTTCAAAAATTTCTTCATTTACTTCGCTGAAAATGTTAATTTAAAGCAAGAATGAGCACGACGGCTCAACAAGTCCAACAGCTAACACATAACACGTAGGTTATATTTAATTTATGCTTTATGCTCCATGTTTGGCATTTATATAGGCATCATGCTTATCATGCGTTGCATTTATAAAATCTACCCATGCTTACCATGCATGTCAATGTTACCATGTTATATAACTCATATAACACATTCGATTCATAGCATTAATTATATATAACAGCTATTAACAACGTATGATTGTACACAGACATTTACAATCAGTTAGCACATAACATGAGTGCACATTTAATAGTTTATGCATATAAAACATAACACTGAAAAACTTGCAAGGATAACAAATATCACTGAAAGACTTGCCTGGATTGCAACACCAGTTTACGCTAACCTTTCGCGTTCCTTGCACCACCTATACAACATGAGAGATCAACGGTGCATTATATTAGTCAAAGTTTGACTCAATATTTAATCCTATTCTTAGGATGTCTACTTCCTTTTATCATCCCATTTATTCACTAGGGTTGATTCATTAGTTTAGTCCATTGTGGATTCATCACGATGTTTAACATAAACACCGTAAACCTTCTATACTTAACTTTGTATATTCGGCATTCCTATATGCCATAACATTATCATTTGGTCCTTATAATTATTTAGGTTAATCTACCAATTAGTCACTACTGGACTTTACTAGGTTTAATTCTACAATTACCTCATCAAGTTGTCATAATAGTACCCGCCTCAGACAATATTTAAAACTCTTACTAATCCCAATTAGTAGTACTTCAATTAATCTCTAAGGTTATTAAATTGCTAAATAACACTTTACACAGCGTTTCGACGTTTATACGCCACACGTCTATCCCGCCTCATATGCACACGTTTAGCATGCTCATACATTTACCTAATTAATCGTTGATTAATGATAGTCATCATTATAAATCATAATATTCATGCTTTATACAAAGAACAGTATAACTTAGTGTTAGAGACATTGCACGTTGCACACGTGCATGCCCGACGCCCTCCGATTGCCTCCAATTACACATCATACCTCAAGATGGTCAATTTAGACTCTGTTACAGACCTCAAATCAAAAAAGTTAAAGAATAAAAGTTATAGGTCTATCTCTTATATTTCCAAAACATCTTGAATCATATTAATCTGAATCCGTATACAAAAGTTATACTCATTTTAATATAAGAGGTCAAAACAGTCCCAAAAATGGTCAATTTCGACCTTGCTACAGACATCAAATCGACATTCGTAAAGAATGAAAGTTGTAGGTATATCTATTAGCTTTCCAAAACATCTTGAATCATCTCAATCCGAGTTCGTATGAGAAAGTTATGCTCATATTACTAACTGACGCTGAAGCTGTCCCGACTCTACGATTTTCACTTTCACTCTACGTTTTAGACTTTTCACTCTACGATTTTCACTCTATGTTTTGGACTTTTCACTCTACGATTTTCACTCTACGTTTTGGACTTTTCACTCTACGTTTTGCACTTTACTACCAGTCCACTCTACTACCAGCACCACTCTACTACCAGAGCACTCTACTACCAGCAGCACTCTACTACCAGTTCACTCTACTACCAGCAGCACTCTACTACCAGTTCACTCTACTACCAGAGCACTCTACTACCAGCAGCACTCTACGATTTTCACTGCAACTAAGGAAAATTCTCAGATTTACAATAACTTCATATAACATACCAAAACTCATTTTAACCTTTCTGGTTTATTCTTTAGACTAACAAAACGTCTAATATATTACTTAAAGAGGTTCTAAACTTGAAAATAAATCCTTGGATAGAAGGTTTAACCACCTTAGTTTTCTTAGACATTTAGTCAAACACTCGGTGAGCATATGGGAATATCTTCATAAACTGACTATTTACAGTAAACAAATACTCTTCCACACCTACTCTAACCTTGTATCGCCTGAACCCTTTATGGTCCTTAACACAGATTTCTCCCAACAGAGAACAACATCTAAACCAAATAATAAGCCAATACACCAGTCCATTCTACAGTTTTATGAACATGGACATTGAGTACAGACCAACTGTGGTTCAGACTCATAATGTTGACTGTGTAAAATAACTGAAACCACTATTCTAGTTCTAATTCAATCATTAACTAGTTTCGACAACATTTGACTACCGAGTTCACATTACTCTCATTTAAACACCTCATATGCAACTCTAGCATATTCTGTTTCCTTAATCCAAAATAAGATAAAACTAGTTAAATCAAAATAACCGGATAATACCTTCAATCTTTGACAGATGATTTACATTCAGATTCTGCCTTCTTCGAATAACATGAACTCCTCTGAAGTTTGCATTTACTTCTCAAGCTCAATCTCTCTTATCTTAAATGAACGCGAAGGGGAAATGAGGGAATGACTGAGGTTATACAACACTCTCTCAGCCTTAGACAACTCTGAGGAGTTGGACCCTATAGTCTCCCCTATGCCTGACTTGTTCCTTCTTTTCTCAGCACTGATTCCTTGAGCTTTGCACAAACTGCGCGTGCTCTGCTTTTTCTGAGGTTTTGTCCCTAAATGAGTGGCACTCTTACTTTTCCACCGGGTTATGTTATTACTCTTGGGTTGAGCTGCTATTTGTTTTGTTAATTAAACAATTGGTGGCCCAATTGTTACTTATATTGCAACTAAGCTTTGGGTTGCCCAAATTAAATTCCTAGTGAAAATATAAAATATTAATACCCCACTATCAATAACTTTCCCAATGGAAATAAATATAACATTATTAATGTTTACGAAATCTCATTAATTAATAACCATATTAATTAATTTACACATCTAGCTTAACTTGCTAGCTATTTAATTAAATAATCACATAGCTCATTTACCCTATCAAACTTTGATACTATACAACCTAGGTTGGTCCATTAATTTAATTAACCCATTAATTGAACCTTCCTTAAATTCTTTTAATTACTTCAACACATAATTAAATAAACCAAGCCATCATATAATGATTTAATTTAATCCTCTAGAAATTTACAATTACAGCCAATAATTCCATTTTTCTATATTAAAATATTTCGGGTCGCTACATTCTTCCCCTCTTATAATAATTTCGTCTCCGAAATTTCAATATAAGGTAACTCAAAAATATGAGGGTAATTCTTCTACATCATGTTTTCTGCACCTATATACTATATAGATACTTAACTTAGTGTATACCTTATCATATACCCCTTCAACCAATTCTAGGTTTTAAACTCCCAACAATTATTTTCCTCAGATTAAATTTTTTAACTTAATCCGTACAAATGATTCCATCTTTGGAATTAGCACTACATCCTTACAACATTTGCCCCGCCGATCAATCTTATCGATTATTTTAACATAGACATTGTTTTACTTATTGTTTTATAAACACTGTCCTAGTCCCTCCGTGATAGGACTCCAATTCATTTCCAGTGATTGGCCATCACTTTACCAATGTTAGCTTTATGTCTTAACCTCAAATTTTGCTCGAATCCTCGAAAACTTAAAATTTCTACAAATCGACTATTCACTACTTCCTCTTCCAAGGATTAGCGTAGCCTTAAATCACATCAATCTCATAAGACCATACTAATCAGTCTTGTGAATTTCCGGGTCATTACATCGGTACACTTGACCAACTTACGTCTTCACTACACGTTCTTTGTACGACTTACTTTTAATAAGCTGCGTAAATTAATCACAAATGACTAATTATATTGGTTTAATTCAATTTAACTTTCTTCTTTTACATAACTTAATGATTTGGACATTTAATAACGTACCAAATATCTCAAAATATTATCTACCTTTGATAATATATAACTACATTCAAATATTATTAATTATTTAAAAATATTTTAATCTCTTATTAATATTATTCATCCTTTAATAATATTTTAATCCTTTACTAATATTATTAATAATTTAATAATATTTTAATCACTTATTAATATTATTAACCATTTAATAATATTTTAATCACTTATTAATATTATTATCCATTTAATAATATTTTAATCACTTCTTAATATTATCAACCATTTAATAATATTTTAATCATTTATTAATATTATTAATCATTTAATAATATTTTAATCACTTATTAATATTATTAACTATTTAATAATATTTTAATCACTTCTTAATATTATCATCAATTTAATAATATTTTAATCACTTATTAATATTATTAACCATTTAATAATATTATAATCTCTTACTAATATTATTTATCATTTAATAATATTTTAATCATTTATTAAAATTATTAACAATTTAATAATATTTTAATCACTTATTAATATTATTAACCATTTAATAATATTATAATCTCTTACTAATATTATTTATCATTTAATAATATTTTAATCATTTAATAATGTTATTCATCATTTAATAACTTTTTAATCATATACTAATATTATTAATCATTTAATAATATTTTAAATACACATTAAATAATACCAATTGTTAACTTTTTAATTGTGTTAACTTTAGTCTTTATTTTAAACATTTAGTTACCAATTAATCATTAATGGATTTCATATATATTGGTTTAATAACCAAACACATTCATTTTACACTTATTTCAACTTAATTTTTTAAAGAAAACTCGACCCGGACCGACCCAACCCGACCCGGAGCACCAAAAATCTGCTTAGCAGATTGTTCTGATGCAACTGCGTCAGTCCTGACGCGGCTGCGTCAGCCATTTTGTCCGAAAGTCAACTATTTGACTGCTCGACCCTCCGACAGCCATAACTTCTTCATTTTAAACTATTTTGGGGTGATCCTTGAGTCTATTCTCATCAGAATTTCCTCCTCTACAATTTCGCTTTATATCACAAATCCAAATTCCGAACGGAACTAGGCTAAAAATGGCTCACAATGCAACCTAGGGTTTTAAAATCAACATCATTTGTGATAAAAGCCATAACTTCTTTATTTTTTTCATCTTTTTGTGAGATTCAAGTTGTGTTGGCTTTATAACTCACTCATAAAACTTTCTAGCCATATAAATCAAGTATTTAACTTGTACAATTCTAAATAACACAAAATATAGCTCATAGCTACTTAGGGTTTTACCGGTAAAGCTTTATATAGCGTTTTCTTCAATTTATATGTACACCGCCCATACCAAATCATGTTATAAACTCATCAAACTATGAATATACATATATTACATAGCTAAAAACTTCTAGAACAACAAAATGAGTTTTGATCGGTTAAAAATATATTTTAACCGTTTAAAACTTATTTAAACAACAAAAATGAAATTAAAAAGGTTTAGAGTACTTTTTAACCTCTTAGACATGGATGATCTTCTTCCTCTTGATATGAGCTAAGCTTGTGACTTCCTCTTTTCTCTTCTCTAGCACTTGTCCTTGGTGGATCATCAATCTCACAAAGTTTGCTTGCTTTTCTCTCAAAGAGCTCTCTCTTTTCTCTCTAGAAATTCTAGACAAATGGCTAACCAACACAATGAATTGGTGAAACACTATATTTATAGTACTTCCTTAATCTCCATCAACTCCTACTAATCAACCAACACTTGGGCATTTAAGGCTTAAACTCATGCTTACTATAGCTTGGATGGACAAGGTGATTGACAAGGATGAATGACTCCTATCAAGGTTGCTTGTAAGCAACTTTTGGAGTGTAAAATAACCCACATGAAGCCACACAACATTTTCATGTGGGACCCCCCAAAATTCGGGATTTTGCATTTTATTACACCAATTTAGCTTTATTTTTATATCCTATATCATTAAATAAGTATCCATATATATACACACCAATGTATATATATTGACCACCACTTTGACTACCATTTGGGCTCCACATTGGACTCTAGGATTTATTATATTGGGCTCCTCCAATTAAATTTGTTTGGGCTCAATTTATTTACTACATTGGGCTAATATTAAATACCCTATGTTACCTTTAATTAAAACAAGCATTGGGCTTGGTTAATTATTACATAAATCAATGTTCAAATTAAATTATATGGACTACTAGGTTAATTAATTTAACTTAGTTTAATACATCAATTGGACTTATAATATAATCCAATTAGACTTACTTTTAATTATCCTACCACATTGGGTTACATAATTAACTCACCCATAGTTAATTCTCAACACTACATTCCTTCCTCAATTAATTACCTCTTGGACTATATCATAACTTAACATTTGGGCTTATTATTTAATTACCCACCTTCATGCAAGTATTCTCATATTGGGCTTGTATTAAATCCATTAATGGACTCTATATAACAACTAAATAATTAAGTTAATTACTTAATTAATTATCTTCTTAATATTGTCATTCTAGACAATATTCCACTTCTCTACTTGCTAATCTTAGCTTTAATTCATGACTCATATAATTAATTCAATTAATTATATTACATGACTTTCCTTTTTAATCCATACTTAAACTAATTAATTTATTAGTTTTATTGAGTATTTATTTTACTTCACACATCATCTTGTTTGATTAACAAACTCAACTCTAGGTATATATATATATATATATATATATATATATATATATATATATATCCACCTTCACTTCTCAATTGAATTTATTTCCTTAATAAATTCTCTACATGCATCATTACAATATTCCCACATTTAATTTCTAACAAATAAATTATGTTAAAAAAAAATGTTTACCCATTTTCTACACATCTTACTTCTCAAATTCTAGGTTTTAAACCTGAACCTTTAATAAAATCAATTAAGATATTATTTAAAATCTTGAAAATATCTGGGATATTACAATGATAGAATGTCAAATTATTTGTTATGTGATCATTTAATTGCTAGATAAATAACATATGTAAATATTAAATAATGAGTAAATATAGTTAGTTATTATTAAAAAATAACTAAAGGTAATTAGTTGATTACTATACTAAATAGTAATCAAATGAAATTGAGTTAATCATGTGATTAAGTTTAACCGAGATTATGGTCCGGTAGCAACTAAGTAATGGTTCGACCTAAACAAATATAAGGTTCAAGTGTTACTGTTGTGACATTAATGAAAGTCGGGAGTATGAAGTTAAGTACAACAGGTGTACGGAGTTAAATCAAAATATTGTAACGAGTCCACGAGATACTAGAATAATAAATCAACCATATTGAATGAATGGGACGATAAAAAGAAGTAGATATCTTAAAAATAAGATTTAGGTATTGAGTCAAACCTTGACTAATATTGTGCAGTGTTGATCTCACATACTGTGTAGGTCGCGCAAGAAACGAAAAAAAAAGGATGGCGTAAAATGGTTATACAGTCTAAGGCAAGTTTTTTAGAACTTGCTCTTATGCAAACATGAGTTAATATGTTTTTATGCCATAATGTGATTAAACTGTTGTTGTTCAACTAATAAGTTGATTTAGCTGTTATTTGTGAACGGTATAAATTGTAAAGTGACAAGCATGTTAATACAGATCATGAATTATATCTTAGCCCATCTACATGTATAAAATGTCATACATGAATCTATTGATAAACAGATATGATGCATGAATTATGTGTTATGTGTAACTGTTAAACTTGATGAGCAACGTAGTTGCTCATTCTTGCTTAAATAAATATTTTCAGCTACGTGCGAGATATATGAGGTTCCATTAAAGATCAAGGACAGGAAATGTTATGCAGTATCCCAGGAGATATAGATACTTTTGATAAACCATTTGGGGGTAAACAGTGTTACCAAAAGGTATAAACTGTAATGAAATGTTAGTTTAAAATTTAAATCTGTTGTGTATCAAAGCGAGGTGCTGTTTAGTTATGTGTAAGAGTGAATGGTTGAAATAAGTTTTGAATGATAAATAGACTTAAAAGATAATTGTAAAGTTAAGGGCAATTAATCTGCATATCTTTTGTATTAAATTAGGTCATGATATATATTTATATATATGATCTAAGTTGTTCAAAGATTTATGTAAAGATTGCGATTCTGAGACAAATGACTAAAGAATTATGTGTAAAAGTTTAAATTTAATGAGTTTTTATCAACTATATTATTGAGATATATTGTGGATTTAAGTACAAGGTTGTACGTCTAACAAGCGGGATCCGGCGTGGCTAGCACGGGGAATTCCGGGGCATTACAGGATCGCATTTTTTGGATTTCAAATGAGTAAGTTATGAGCATTTTAAGAAAGGGTACTAACCTGTAATTTTATATCGGATGAACCCTAGTTGAAGAAAGAAGACGATGACGTGGTAGAGAGCTCCACGTGTCACAATCTAATTGATCTAGCATCCAGCCATATGGCAGGTTGACCAATTGACTGTGACACAAAGGCTGACACGTTACAGAGTCTGATTGGTCAGCATCTGACCCATATAATAGGCGACCAATCAAATGAAGCCACATGGACGCTGACTAGGCTGCCACATCACTACCACGTCATCACTGGTCAAAATGGGTTTCCACGTGGACCAATCGCAGGTTGACACATGGCAGAAATGCCACGTCAGCAGTGACTGTGAGCGCCCGCACATTGCACGCGGTTGGCCGCTTACCACACGTGCGACAGTGGTGCGTGTAGATCACACGTCGCCTTCCCGATTTTTTCTGACATTAAATTTTTTACAGTACTTTTTATATTTAATTTTTGGGTTTTATGCATATTAAAATTAATTTTTTGACATACTTGAAAATTTTAGAAATTGAATTAGTAGATAAAAAGTGCTTTAAATTTTATTTAAAACCTTTGGGACATTGTTTTTCTATCTAGAATTTGTTTATACATTCTAGGAAGCTATGTTTCGATAATACACCACGGGTGTTGATTTTTTTTTTAATAGTTATAAAATGTTAATAAATTGTTATTATGCTGTTTAAATTTTTTTGGTAGCTATATTTTGTGTTTTGCATGGTGTTACATATTATTTGGAATAATATGAGTAATTATTTAATCCTTATAAAATATTTAGAATATTTAAATGTTTTTCAAGTTTGTAAAAGCATACTATGGATTGCTATAAACACACACACACACACACACACACACACACACACATATATATATATACACACACACTTGAAGTTAGTGGAAGGAATTTAAGAAAATAAAACTTTTTTTTAATTCTTAAATTTTATGTATATTTTTGCGCTAAATAAACTATAATAAAATAATTAAATATACACGCAAATGAGACTCCCAAGTTTAGTAAAGTTTCCTTTTTGTGTTTATACTTTAATTATTTTAAGAGATTTATATTATGCAACAAAGATAAGTTAATACTGTGGTGAACTTTTAAAATTTTCTAATAAAGTTCTCTCGATTTTATATGGCTTCAAAACAAATTATTGTCGATCTTAATAAGGGCAACAAGTTCGATGAGAATAATTATGATGTTTAACGTCGTAAGGTCTGCATGGTACTTGAAGAGTTGAAAGTGGAAGATACTTTAATAACTAAATAAACTAAACCCACTGACAATGATGCTGAGAATACTGAGAAACGAGCGGCCTTTGAAAATTGGCGCAATAAAGATAGAATTACTCGCATTACTCTCTTGAGCAGTATGAACAATGAGTTCTTGTTAGAGTACTAAGAGTATACAAATGCTTACGAGATGTGGGAAGCTTTCAAGACAAAATTCTGAGGCACCTCACTGACTAGGTTGCGTGGCTTAACTATCAGATTTGACGGTTATAAAAAGGAAGCTGGTAATTTAATGAAAAAGCACATTCGAATAATGTTAAACATGATTCGTGAGGTAAAGGCTGCTAGCAATGACTAGTGGGATGAGCAATAGATATCAGCTGTGGTTCGCTCATTCTCACATAATTGGGAACATATGCGGGTTAATATGACCCATAACTCGAATATAAAAAACTTTAAAGATATGCAGTGTCACTTGGAGCTTGAGGTTGAGAACTTAAAAGCTACTAAGTCATCCAAGATATATGTTGCTAAGTCCAGTTCTATCAAGGGGAAACCCAAGCAAAAGAATAATGGAAAGAAAGTTGTTGCTCCTACTTCTGCTCCTGCTCCTACACCTAACAAGGTAGTAAATACAGGCGCCAAGAGGAAAACAGGGAAAAAGGCTGGCAAAAAAGAACAAGGCTAAGATGGCTTGTTACAATTATGGCAAAATGGGGCACTTCGCTCGTGAATGCACTAAGCCGAATAAGGTATTCTTAGTTTTGTTCAAACTATATGTACCGTTACTTCTAGTACTTTTGTTGGTCAATCTCTTTATGTGTGGATTATAGATTCTAGAGCAACAAACCACATAGCCAGAGATCGAGTTGGGTTCGAAGAGTATTGTCGCATTCCTGTTAGTAGAAAAGTATACATGTGGAATGACTCTTGTGTGGACGTGCTAGGAATTGACACTTACAAATTGGAGATGAGAGGATGCTCAACATTAATTCTACATGATATAATTTATGCTTCGGATGTTCTACATAATTTATATTCTGTTCTTGCTAGTTTAAGACAAGGTTTTTCTCTGGTTTTTGAGAGAGAATAAGTTATTATCTCTCATAGGACAAATGTTTGTGGATATAATTTTATTAATAATGGTTTAATGGTTTTGGATACCATTAATTCTAGTTGTAATATTAATGATTCATATTCTTATTTTACTTCTGTTGAGAATGAACATAATAGTTCAATTAAATGACATACTAAATTGGGTCATATTGGACAAGGCAGGATGACCAGGTTTGCTCGATAAGGTCTTCTAGGGCCACTCGTTAAGGTCAACTTGGCTACTTATGAACATTACTCAGCAGGTAAGTCTAAAAGAAAACCTTTAGTAAAGCCATAAGGGCAGATACACCATTACAACTTATTCATTCGGATATATGTGGTCCAATGAATGTGAGGGATAGACGTGGTCATTCTTATTTTTTTTTACTATGATAGATGACTTTATGCACTTCGAGCACACGTTCTTAATCTCTCATAAGTCAGAAACACTTGACTGCTTTAAACGTTATTTGATTGAGGTTGAGAATCAGTTAGAGAAAAATGTTAAAGCACTCTGAACTGACCGAGGCCGCGAGTATCTATCCTATCAATTTTAAAAATTATGTGAGGAAAAAAGAATCATTAGGCAACTGACAATTCCTGGTACTCCGCAAAAAAATGGTGTGGCAGAAAGAAGAAATAGAACACTAGTTGACATGGTAAGATCTATAATGGCGTAAACTAATTTGCCTATCTCTTTTTGGGGAGACACGTTGTTAACTGCGACACATATATTTAACCAAGTTCTTTCAAAATCAGTACAATCCATCCCATATGAATTGTGGATCGGCAGAAAGCCTGATTTAGGCAATTTGCGGACATGGGGTTCGACAGCTTATGTTCACAACACTTCTCATAAATATGGGAAGTTGGTCCCTAATGGGTAAGAAATGTATCTTTATAAGGTACTCTGAACACTTTAAAAGCTATGTTTTCATTGGTGAGAAGCCTAATGGGACTATATCTGAAATTGAGTCACGAGATGCTGAATTTCTAGAAATGGATTTTCCATGTAGAGGTAATGTTAGCAAGGATAAAGACTTTTATGAAGCGGAGGAAGAAAATGGCGCTCCTAATCAGATGGTTGAGACTGAAGAACCTCTTCCTTTGGCTTCTATAGATAGTGAGAGTGACATACTTTCAAGTACTCTTTCGTCAAATGAAGAGTCACATGTTCTTCAATTGCGAATAAGTCAAAGAGGCAATATTCCATAACGTCACTTTGAGATTGAGGGGAATGCTTTTATGGCTGATATGCAAGATCATGATGAACCTCGATCTTATCGAGAAGCTATATCATCTGCATCAAGTGAAAAGTTGTAATAGATGAAAAAATAGAATCTATAAGGATTAATTAAGTCTGGGACTTGGTTGATCTTCCGACTGGGCGAGAAGCTTTTGGGAACAAATGAGTTCTCAAAGTTAAACGCAAGGATGATGGCTCCATTGAAAGACATAAAGCTCGCTTATTAGCCAAGGGCTACACTCAGCAAGAATGGATTGATTATGAGGAAACTTTCTCACTTGTTGTGAGATTTGCCTCAATCCATCCCTTAATAGTTATTATTGCACATTTAGATCTAGAACTATACCAAATGGATGGAAAGACGGTGTTTCTCAATAGAGAACTTGTTAAAGAGATATACATGGAACAACTAGAAGGTTATATTGAAAAAGGCTTTGAGCGCAAAGTTTGTAAGCTCAAATGTTCCATTTATGGCTTGAAACAAACATCTAGACTATGGTATCTTTGGTTTCATCGAGCAGTCATTGATGATAAGTTTACAATGATCGAAGATGATCATTGCGTGTATCTCAAAAATTCCAACGAAAATTTTCTTATCCTTTTAATGTATGTTGATGACAGTCTACTTGCTGTGAATGATAAAGAAATGATTGTCGCCACTAAAAGGTGGTTGTTCTATAATTTTGGAATGAAGGATATGGAAGAAGCAACATATGTTCTTGGAGTAAAGATCTTTAGAGATCGATCAAGAAAGCTTCTTGGTTTGTCCCAAGAGACTTACCTTAAGAAAGTTCTTGAATTATTCCAGATGGATAACTGTATACATATAGACACTCTTTGTAATATCCTAAATATTTCAAAAGTGATCTAACAAGATCTAATTAAGGTTGTCAATTCAAAACCTAAGAACAATTGCTCAAGCATACCTTGAGCTATCTTAAAGAATATATACGATTCAAAAATACGATCGTATATAACTAAGAGGTTAAAAATCTTTTAACCTAAACTATGTGTTATGTGATCAGTAAAGCTTGAATTGAGTTTTTAAATGTGTTATGTAATTATTCTATGTGTAGAATTTTGTGTTTTGGTTCATATAGTTAACCTTAACACTTAATAAAATCAAGAAGTCAATTTAAGGCAAAAACTTAAATTGAAAAAAAAGGTTAAACCCTAAATCCTAAACCCTAGGGTCTAAACCTTAGAAAATAACTTAGGCTCTCGAGGGAAATATGTACGTTAAATTGACATTCTGTTTCAGGATTTATCTTTCCCACGCTTTGAAAATATGTAACAGTAAATAAAAGTTTTTCTTCTCGAAAAACGTGTAAAATCACTATTCATGAGGAAACATTTTTCATTTTTTTGAAATTTCACATTCCTGAATAGCGTTTTTATGGTCAATAAATACATTTTGACCAATAAAATTTTTACTCAAAATAATTTTCGGAGGTTATTATTCAATAATACGGGACGAATACGGAAAGAATACGAAGAATAATACAAGTACACTGTAATGTATAATACGAGAATTATACAGAAGAATATACGAGATTAATACAAGATTAATACGAGGTATAATACATGTAGAATACGAATATTATATGATGTATTATACGTAGAAAATTCGTATAAATACTAATGTAATATACTATTTAACTAATTAGTTGAAATCAAACTAGTTTGTAACTAGGAATCTAGGTGAAAGGTTTTCGACCAATCACATTCAAGTATGATTAATTATTGACCAATCAGAGTCAAGCTAGACAAAACCAAGTTGGACTAACTAAACTAGGAAAACTAGCACGATTACATGAACCAGAAATTGAAATGGACTAATCAGAACCAAGGAAACCAAACTGACAATCCAGGTGAACTTGAATCGACCAATTAGAGAATAGATGATGCAAGCATGATATAAGGCTTAGAGAAGCACAAAGATGATGCCATCATGATGTCATGATAATGTCGCTTGGTGGAGAAAAAGTAAGAAAAGTTTAGAGATTAAAGTGCAATTACTTTAAGTATTAAAATGTAATAAGTCAGACCCCTAACGTGCAATTAGCGAAACGTTTTTATATAAATAGGAAGCTCCACCATTCATTATTTTCTACCATTCAAGAAGAAGTTCAAGAGCATAAATAATTTATGTGTGTGTGTGTATATATATATATATATATATATATATATATATATATATATATATATATATATATATATATATTCCACATAGTTATAATTCAAGGAAATTGCAAAGAAATAGTTAAAATTTGCAATTACAAAATGTACGATCCTTAGTTGTTGTAATATTCGATTTTTCTTTCATCTTTAGTTTTAAAAGCTCAAGAACGCATGTCTTAGCCATGTACGATTGTCGTTCTCCGTGTTCTTCATGTGTTCTTGAGCTTTTCTTCAATTTGTAGTAGTTATAATGTCGAATTTTATTTCATAGTTTAAAGCTCAATAACGTACGTCGTAGCCAGGTACGATTGTCGTTCTCCGTGTTCTTCGTGTGTTCTTGAGCAATAATTATAAATTGTTATAATCAAGTAAACAAGTTGTTATAATGACCAAATTTTGTCAAATATAAAGTGTCATAATCACATATGTAAGCAGTTATAAAGCTCAAATTATTTCAAGTATGAAATTCAAAAGTTCAAGAACATAAGTCGTTACCATGTACGATTTTTCGTCCTCCGTGTTCTTTGTGTGTTCTTGAGCAAAAGTCACAATTTCCTACATAAGTAGGTTTATAATTTTGTAATTTAGTGTTATAAAGTTCTAAAACATGATGGCCTAGCAAATTCATGCTTGTGGCACCATGTTTTAGAAAACTAAACTAAGAACGATAAAACTTTGTTCTTCGTATTCTTCGCGTTCTTGAGTAAAAGTCATAAATCGTACATAAGTATGTTTATGATTTTGTTATTTTTATATTATTAAGTGTTATTGTGTCTTATAACTTGACATCTTAAGTAATTAAAGCTAGTTGAGACATGTCTCACATGGTTAACCCTAAAACATTTGATCGAATCATGCTCACTGACTGTTTTTGCTAAAATCTGAAATTTTAAAATCTGAATCGGCCTTAACAACCTAAAGAAAAGTTGTAAAGAATGAAATTCTAAGCAATTTAGACTTAAGAATCACCTCAAAATGTTCTTTTATGAGAAAGTTATGGTTATACTAATAAAAATAGTCTAGTTAAGTTATCCTAAGACTTATTCAAAAGTAAAATTTGGTAAACTAATGTTCGGGGACGCGTAACCCTTTTTGTAGGCGTTTAATGATTTTTTGAAAAATTCTAAAACGGTTTCATGGCAAGTCTTCTAACTCTTGCTATGTGCTACTTGTGTAGTATTATTAAAATGATAAATGAGATATATAATGTTATGTTATTATGCAATAGATGTTATGTGAAGTATTTAACTGATGTTTGTAAGCCTTCTAACTGTTATGTATTATGTTTAAGAGTTATGGACATGATTTATACACTTTGTATGTCAATGTGATATAAATTGTTGGAATGTGGTTTATATGTGATATGAAATGGAGAATTATGTTTAGTCAAGGAATGTTAAAGTTTATATGAAAGCATAAACTGCATATGTACTATATGTTAGACTTACTGAGCCGTCATGCTCATTTTTGCGAATAAAACCTTATTTGCAGATTAAAGATGAACGTTAAGAAGATCATGAACATAAAGATGAAGCGTAGATTAGGTTTTCATGTTTATTACTTGTATTTGTATAAGTCATAATGACTGTTGTAATACTAACAAACAAACATGTAACCGAATATTAAATGAATGATATAAATTATTGTCATTAGAATGTTGTAATGTCTTTATTTTGATATAACTTAGAATTATTAAAACTTAACATACTATTGATAATGATCTATTTATCTGGATGAGAATTGGTAAATGACTTGTGAGTACTGTACATCCAAGATAAGACTAATCAATGTTGACTGGTCAAATCCATCGTTAGGTTTCTCGGACCCAAGTATAACTTATCGTTACTATTCTGAATGTCAGATAAGTAGGATTATTGATATGAAGATGTATCACTATAAACAAATATGTTTCTAGTGAGGG
Organism: Hedera helix; assembly: GCA_947179155.2. NCBI lineage: Eukaryota > Viridiplantae > Streptophyta > Magnoliopsida > Apiales > Araliaceae > Hedera > Hedera helix. The sequence goes on from OX359272.1 coordinate 6,225,166, forward strand.
TGTTAACTAGTTGGGTAATGTTCTATACGAAAAGAGAATTTTGCACCGAACAAATATACAAACATTTGTCACGGATAAAGATGCAAACATTTATCACGGATGAAGATACAAACATTCATCGCGAGATTCTCTATTCCCAAGAGTCGTCCTAATGATTTAATGTCGTGAATCTTGGAATATGTAAAGTTATAGAATATTTAAATCTTAAGGTTAAAATGGGACCATTATATATGGTATTATCCATTTATATGGATGAAATACAAGTTGATACTTGTATAAATAATGAGACTGAGATCAAGTTAAGATCTAAGGACAAAGTTAAAAGAAAATTTTAATGCTTGAAAATAAGACTAATTCAACCAATATGATTATGGGATCATTGGTTAAGTTTATAAATGTATAGAGTTTAACGTACAAGGTTTGTCGTAGCTAGTGTGGGGATTTTGGGGGTGTTACAGTTGGTATCAAAGCTATTACAGAGCCTCGAGCCTTTCGTTGGTGATTGCCAGTTATGGGAGGCACCGAAGCCAGACTCTCCGTAGGGGACGTCATATAAATACAGTGGCAAACTGATAGGTGCCAGTGTAAGGTGCTATTGAATGATGGTTACAGTTAGTATCAGAGTAGTGAATTATAGTTTCGAGGCAACAAGTACCTTGGAGTATAATCTGATGGATTAAGAAGAAATGGACTTATGAAGAGCCCGTAGATAATTGAAAGATATGCATAAATTTTATTAAAACTTAATGCATAAAATATTATGCAAAAGAAATATAATGAATAAAGATAAACTCTTTACGAGAATATCTAAAGATAAATGAACTCATAAAGAGTTCTCAAAGCAAGCAATAAGATAAAATAATCTTATTGGTTTTTGTATGAAACTGTTTCATCAAAATGATATGGTGTGTTATGCAATTATACCTAAGAAAGGAGATGAGCAAACTCATGGAAATGTAAATGATGAAGAAATGAATTAAGAAAATTCATAAGATAGTTAGAGAACGATTAGGGATTTCAATTGAAAACTCGTATTAGTAAAACTGAGTAGAACAACTTTCTTGTATGGGAAATAGTTTAATATACTTCAGAGAACCGATCTAACTACACTGTTGGTATGAATGATTCATGGTCAGTGTTCTCAAAGTGGGTTACACACTGAATAAAATCATTTGAGGATAGTGTGGATGAGATGGGGAACTAATTCATTAGTTCTTAGGTGGAGTCGTCCTAATGATTTAAATTGACATTCAAAATAGTAATGACAACTTATCTGTTGTCATTACTATTCTTTGTTCCCAAGAGCCGTCCTAGTGATTTAAATTGACTTCTTGATTTTATTAAGTGTTAAGGTTAACTACATGAACCAAAACATAAAATTCTATACATAGAATAATTACAAAACACATTTAAAAGCTCAATTCAAGCTTTATTAATCACAAACACATAGTTTAGGTTAAAAGATTTTTAACCTCTTAGTTGTATACGATCGTATTTTTGAGTCGTATATATTCTTTAAGATAACTTAAGGTATGCTTGAGCAATTGTTCTTAGATTTTGAATTGACAACCTTAATTAGATCTTGTTAGATCACTTTTAAAATATTTGGGATATTATATTCAACCCAAGTTACAAGAATTAACTTTAGTCATTTAATATCATATTTATAAGGTCTAAAAATATTCAAGACATTACACTCCTATTACAAAAGGTGATGCTATTGGCCCTGAACATTGCCTTACCTCTCCCGAGGAAATTGAGAATATGCCCCGTGTTTTCTATGCTAAAGCTATTGGAAAATTGATGTATGCAGTTCAGTGCACATGACCAAACATTGCATTTGTAGTCTATGTTCTTAGTCAATACCAGTTAAACCCTGGAATTACATATTGGAAAGCAATTAAGAGGACCTTGCGATACCTGAGAGGCACATTAGATTAAATGTTATGCTATAGAGGACCTGATCTTCACTTAGTTGGATACTCCGATGCCAATTATGGAGGCGATCGTGGGAACCAAAGATCAACCTCAGGATATACATTCTTGTTAAATGGAGGTGCCATCACCTGGCTAAGCAAGAAACAAACTTGTGTGACTTTATCCACGATGAAGTCAGAGTTTGTAGCACGTACATCAGCCATCCAAGAATCTTTATGGCTAAAAAGATTCTTTGAGGATCTTAATCTTGTACCTCGTGCTTCAGATCATGTGACAGTTTTTTGTGATAACACATTAACACTTGATTTTATCAAGGATCCCAAGTATCATGACAGGATGAAGCATATTTATTTGAGGACGTGCTTTATTCGAAAGAACATAGCAAATAATAAAGTGGTACTAAAGTACTTACCCACCGATCAGATGATTGATAATTCCCTAACAAAGACGATTCCTAGAGATGCATTTCAGAGACATGTTCGTTCTTTAGGACTTCATAGGGTTTGATGTATTTATGAAGTTTCAATGTATCACTTATTATTTGGCTTATATTAGAAATTCGTATCATTGGAATTATTTATCATTTAATGCAAAAAACTTTTTATTTCCCACATTGTTTTTATTAGCATATGATAAATTGAGTTCGCACAGTTATTAACTATAATTACATATTATATATATAATTTAGAATTATATCTAACAAGTTGATTGACTTTCTCACACGAGCAATCGCCTTTGGTGCTTTAGATAGCGAGCGATTGATGTTTAAAATAAACAATCAATTGGCGCTGAAAAGCGAGCAAAGATGAGATATTATATTTATTTTCTCTTTGGATAGCGTGCTATTAACGCTTCAGATAGTGGTCAATTGAGATAGAAAGAAAAATGATATATTGATATTCGCCTTGGTTAGAACCAAGATGAGGTCAAGTATGTTAGATCGAATATGGTAAGTCCTACTATCCATATTAACCTGGTAAATAACGGATGTGAAATCTCAAAGTTGACGCTTAAAGAAGCGAGCAATTCAAGAATTCAAGTTAGGCACTCGAGGAATGACTAAACTAAAATCAGCATGGTATGACTATAAGATATATGCTCACAATTGTGAGATTGTCTATCGTGACATGTTAAATGGACGTAAACTTTTAAAATTAGCGTTTCAAAAAGCGAGCAATTTGAAAGTTTTAAATTAGACACTTGGGGAGTGACTAGACTTAGTCCGCACAATAAGACTATTTAATTAGTACGTTGTGAGAATATAACGTGTGTTTAGTGACAAAATAAAGGAGGTGAGAAAATTGATCCATATTTTCTCACTGTGTGTTGTCCTTTTCTTTTAAATGATAAGGTATTCATTGATCCTTTTATTAAGTACTCTTTGACTATGTTACAAAAAGATAAATTATTGTTGCTACTTTGGTTTCATTTTCTAAATTCTGGACTATGAGACTATATGGAGTGATTCTGGGAAAACAGTTGATTTAGATTTAAGTAACATTAAGGCAAAGGGAATATAATTTAATTTCGCCCTGCTCTGCATTTATTGTCGACAACTATAACGTTTTTGGAAACGATATAGTAATAAGTGAGATACAAAATATAAATAGGCCTAAAGGGAGTTAAGTATGATTCTTTGAGAGAACAGAGATACTTAACTAGGTGAAAATTGAAGTTAATTTGGGGTACTCTGAGTTTGAGCGGTTGTAGCCTCAAAGCAAACATTAACCAGTTTAGTTTGACAACTCCTACATTGCATATTTTGTTAAAAGGGATGAAGTCTCTATTTTGGCCTTAACGGGTTTGATTTAGAGCTCCCGCATTGCATGTGAACTCAGCGGTCGCACGGTTCGGTGGCTAAACAAATTTTCAACTTACACGTTTGGACTTGATTGACTTAAATGATAACGTACAACGTCGTCCTCGCCATGGGCAAGTGGGAAATGTTGGTTAATGAACCCGAATCGGAGCGCCCATAGAGCGGTTTACCCAGTGAGTTAACCACATGATTCATTATCTAGATACAATAAGCATGTGTGTGTTACTATCTCTTTATGCTCTTGAGGAGTTACATATTTTTGGGGTAGGAGTTGAATCTTTTTAGAGTTACTACTTGGGAGTTATATATATTAAACATACGAGTTACATTGTAATTAGTGTAATTCATTTGGGAGTTAAAAATGAATTACATAATTATCAATATTATTTCTTGTTTAATATATGTAAGAGTTACACTTCTTAAAGTAGTATAACAAGATGACATTGTTCATCCTTTTGTAGCATCAAGAAAACACCAAACAACAAAGCAACGTGAGAGTAAAATAGAGAGTTTTCTATAAGCGATTAGAATAGTCATTCGTGAAGCTTGTAACGTGAGAGTAAAATAGAGAGTTTTCTATAAGCGATTAGAATAGTCATTCGTGAAGCTTGTAAGTTTGTAGTTTCTCGAATTGTGGAAGATATATTTAGTACTCGTTCGTAGTCTAAAATATCGCTGAGAATATTATTTATTGAGCATGTGATTTTAGCCGTTCGTGATCGTGGACATACGCTACGAAGATAATCGAAAATTTTAATTTTTCGGTTCATATCCGCTGCAATATGCTTAATTTTATTACAATTAACAATTTACTCCTTATTATCCTAGTATGACCAACTCAAACAGGAGTAATAGGACTACCATAATAATACTTCGATCTCACTGTGAAGACCTTTTTAGGAGTTTAATCAGTTTGATCACTAGGAACCTTTGCGATGTTCATCATCCAAGGAAGTTTTTTTAATGAAAATTTCAGCCCATATATATGTTATTATCTTTTGAGCAGAAGAAGAAGAAGGGGAAATTCAGTATGCTAGAAGGGGGAATTCTATCATCTTTTTAGAGAATACTAATCAGTCCAAATAGAGAGAGGAACAGAGATTTAGAGATTGAAATTTCATCGTGAATTAGTTCTCTATATATAATATTGATACGCTAACCCACAGGCTTAAATTAAAAGATCATACATACCTGTGAGATAATTTTCCCCGCATACATTAACTTCCAAAATTTGTTCCGCGCCAAAGATTTGATATAATTCTTGAGAATACATATTTGTTAGAGATAGTTATACTTTAGAAATTCATGGCATTTTTGCCACAAAATTTAATCAAATTCGTCACAAATGAAATTTGTTAGTAAATTGTTTATGGCAAATGAATGTAAAATTTGTCACAAAATATGAATAAAATTATGACAAAAAATATTTTGTCACAAAAGATAATAAATTTGTGACAAATTAGTTTTTTTGTCACCATAACTAAATCCCACCTGAGGATAGTGTTTGGCGCCAATTTATTTGGTGACAATTTTTTCAACAAAACTTATTATTGCCGTTATAAATTTTGGTCCTCAACTTATTGCTGACAAAATATAAATTGTCACAAGTTTGCCACTAATTTCTCATTTTTTTGACAATTTTAAATTCATCATTAAGAAATTTACAATTAAATCCAACTTTTTCTTGTAGTGCACGTGCCTGCATTGGGGATTCGAGTTGGTATCTACACCCTAATTTAGAATAGGGTCACAAAAAATTGAATATTTTTTGCCGAGAGAGAGAGAGAGAGAGAGAGAGAGAGAGAGAGAGAGAGTGTATTCAAAAATCTTATGAAAATGACCTATTCAGAAGACCCAAAACTCCTAGTTCTGCTCGCTGAAGATTGAGAGAACAGATGAACGAAGATGTGACGAAATGAGCCATTGACGGTGATGCACGGTAAGGATACAAAACTACTCCCTTCCTCGTTTAAAAAGAGTTAGTATTATATATTTTTTGAGTTAATTCGTGAAATCTTTATATTTAAAATCAATAGGAAATTATTATAATAATTGTAAACTAATTATAAAGTATTATTAATTTTTATATTTCTTGTTCTCTAAATTTAAACAAAATTGTATCAGTGGGAGGAATCTATATACATATTAAAATCTACATTTATACTAAAATTTGATATATGAGTTGACTCATCCACCTATATCCATTTTTGACCACTCACTTACAACTCACTTAATTGTCATCCCATTTAAACTCAACCCATATAAATTCAAATGCATTTACGTGCGCCTTATTGGGAATATTTAACTCATATATGCCCATCTAAAATTATATTTTGACCCAAAAAGTTAACTTATTATGTTTATGGTCCATTAGAGTATATATGTCCTTAATTTTCTCCTTATGTTTCAATGTGAGACATCACTTTCACGCGGTATCTCAACAATCTCTCTCTTAACGCATGATCTCTCTATCCACATCGATACATATCTCTCATTTGAACTTTAACTATACTCTTTTGAGTATTAACCCATCACTTCTTCTAGTTGATAAGTCATCATCTACATTATCTCTTATTTGATATACTAAGTGCCTATGTCAAGCCCATCAAGTTTTTCTATCTGATAAGCTTATCTCTCAATATCTCTTATTTGGTCCACCAAGAGTCTCCTCGAGAGTAGTCCACCATTTTTTGAAAGTGTACATAATCTACCAAGCATCAATAACTTATTGAACCTAACTCATTATGTCTCTTCCTAATGACGAGTCCGCACTCTTCAATACCTCATATCAAAAGTCAATCAAGAGTCTCTACGTGAAGAGTCCACTGCTTGCTTAATGAATTATTTTTCATTCATCATACACAGTCTAATACTGTATCCATAACCCAAACCCATAACTATGACTCTGACACTAGTAGTTGGGAATATTCGGCTTATATATACTCATCTTAAATTACATCTTGACCCAAAAAGTTAACCTATTAGGTCTATAGTCCATTAAAAAATATATGTCCTAAATTTTTATCTTTACGTTTCGATGTGAGATTCTACTATTACGCGGTGCCTCAATAGCCCAAACTCGCCCACATCCGCCCATTTGCCAGGTCTTGTCATAACCACCACCATCATTCAAATCTATCTGTTATAACCACCACCATAAATAACAAAAACTTCTATATCACATCATTCAAGTGTTATCTAAACTCTACCGCAACTGAGATTTTTACAAAATTCAACCCTATTATCATTTTTCAAAAACCTAAATCTGCTAAAATATTAATTATTCTTTAGATCTACCTCAATAATTAATTAATTCACTTAGCCCAATTTGTTGAAACTAATTTGAGACCCAATTTGTAGAACTTAATTTAAAATCCCAATTTGTAGCACCTAATTTGAAACCTCTTTTAAGAAGTTTTGAGTATCATCCACAAAATCACCTACGTGTTCTTCCTTAATTCCTCCAACACTACCACTTAGCCCTTAATACTCTTGGGTAATTGTGGGGAAAAAATTAAATATTAGTTTAATGTTATTGTTAAAAAATTATTTTAGACAATAAAGAATTCAATAATTAAAATTGTTTATTAAGGATCAGATAATTATGTGTTTGATGTCTTAGATTCAAGGGCTTCTTGGAATATAGAACAACTGGTATAATTAGAATAGTTACACAAGCACAATTTTTAGTAACGGGGAATCAAAAATTATTTTCAATACAACAATTCTAGTAACACAGGACTGGGAATTGTTTACAAAGATTATGGCTAAACCAATTCCTACCTTATAAATCTCTCCCGACGATGAGCCAAGTAGGTGTCTAATCATACTCTTAGCAGATAGTAACTCTAAAAAGAGTTATTTTTGTTAAGTCATTGATGATGAGTTTGTCGTCCTTTCTTTTTTAATGGGATGTGGTCATTTATAACTTTCCTCTTCCTGATAAATTGTGTAACTTCCATGCCCGTGATCTTTCTAACTTCTCATAATTGTGGGGATTAAGACTCTTAACTAATTCAATTCTTAGTAGCTTCAGCTTATCTGCTGTATGTAGTTATGGTATTGGTCATGTAGTAAGGTCCATGAGATCTTTAATCATTGTTTAACATCCTTTGCTAATTTAAAGACATTTTGGTCTTTAATTCTTAATTATATATTTCCAATAATTTGGTAAAATATGGGTACTCAACTTATGCCCTTTTTATTTAATACGATAAATGTATCAATTTATCGTATTAAATAAGTCTGCCTTTATTTTGGCGTTAAGAAAAATTAAAATTTTAAAACCACGTAGCAATGTAACTCCCCAATATCTATCCGAACCGCTTCAGTATCCCATTAGGTAACAGATTCATAGCTTATAAATTGAGCCATAATCTTAATTTTGTCGACACGCTTCTTTTTCCCATAATTTTTGTCTTCTTCAAATCAACTATGGGTCTACTAGCGACTGAGCATCCTTACGCTCCAACAAACCCTAGATACTGTCTTGAATGGCAATCGAAGATTTATCCCCAAGCGAACCTGATGATTACTATTCTCAACGGGCTTCCTTTCGTTTATAGGCTTAGCCCTAGCTTTAATGATGATTCTCCACCACCATTCGCTCAAGAATTCCCTATGTCTAAATTAAAGTACGTCACTGCTAAAAAAAAGGGACGACTTATTATGGAAAAACTAATTTGAAAATAAAGGCCTAAGATATTGGCTTACTTCTTCACCTTCTTGGGCTAAATGGGTGGCTCGGATGGTACCTTTCTTCACCAATCAATGGCGTAAGGTTGAAATTTATGACTGTATTAAACGTTTCACGTTCAATTTTACTCTGGACAAGAATGTCATAGCAGCATTTATCATTTATTGGAGTGTAGGTCCTAATTCTTTCCTCTTACCGCTCAGTCCGATGTTTATTATGGTGTTGGATGTTTCTCTCCGCTTGGGTATATTCCCATATAGCGTGGAAGTCTCTACTGTTATGGGGAGGCCTGCACCTACTTATGAGATCGATAGGTGATTCAAAGAGAAGATATAATAATCTTTCTTACATTGATTGCATTAGCACCTGCTAGAGCCCTTCATGAAGTAAAACTAATCTATATACAATAGAACATGTAGGGTTCTTACTTTATTTCCTTAATAAGTTCATGTTTTGTGCCAATAACCAAAGGATTTTCAAGGAGTATATAGACTTGGCTTTACATTTAGCTGTTGGAGATCAAAAGGTTGCATGGCTCCTTCCATGGTTGACATGTTATATAAAAGTTTAGGCCATTTGGTAAATAAGGACATTTATTATACTATTAGGGGTCCAGTGTGGCATCTTCAGGCTTAGGTGTAGTTATACTTTTTACGACTAAAACCTGTCGATATACCTATAGTTAACCCCCCTAGACAATTGTTGAATGAAGTCCCTTCTATGACAATGCCATATTATATATAGCTTCTTCTTTTTTTCAAATCTCACAATAAAGTATCAACATTCTAGGGAAAACTTTTTCATGCCTTTTATTGATAAAACTTTTTCAGTTGTTATCTCTAGTTAGATGACTTGTTTGTTTTATTTTAAGAGTACTAAGCCCTTGTCTAGGGAAGATGAACTTGAAAGGTCTTAACAATGGGCCTCTTATTAAATGCCTAGGCTCATACCTGTCGGAGGACAATTGACTATGTCTTACCATATGTTATATGACTATAAGCCATATAATCCCAGCCAATTAGCTTGATAACTTGGTTTTATTCAGGGTTTTCTTGCCCCTATCAGCCCAATTTTTTAGAAGTGCAGATAGACTTACATTAGCTTTTAAGGCTCCAAAGCCAATTTTTGACTTGTTGAAAGACTATGCCACTAGAAAAAGGTAATTATTTTTATCAAGGTGTGCACAGGTTTGATGAAGCCATAATTGGCTTTACAATGTTGTGGGATGATAACTTTAAAGTCCACGTTATGGATGTCACTTAAGCTAATAATATGATAATGCACATGCTAAGAAGTATTTTATTTTTCTTATAATAACATCCTTCTTTTATCAAATTTTATGAATAATGGCATTTACAGTTTTGTACCTATTTTTCAGGTGCCAAATTTGTTGTTATTACCTACTCGGGTCCAGATCAGAAGAAGAAATCCTTAGTTAAGAAATCAGTTAAGAAATTGCCTCAATTGAAACAAAAGGACGTTGAGGCGAGACTATTTAACCTCTTTCAAGGAGATCTTCTCGACTTGTTAGGTCAAAGAAGGTCGACAGGCCTACTAGAAAAAAGGCTTCTTATTATTTTCCATAGGTATAAGAAAGTTATCTAAAAGGGGGGTTGAATAGATCTTTATACATTACTGTATAAATTTTTCATTTTAAGTATATTTACCAAATAAGTATGAAATTTATTGCGCAGCAAAATTAGTTATTTGGTAAAACCCCTTTCTGATCCTTAATTTAAAAACACACAGTTTTGTATTTAGTTTGCTAATAAAAAAACATCTCAGGCAAATATAACATTCATAATAGATATAAGAAAGATAAAGAATGAGGTAAAGAGACAATAAGACACATGGTTTTTAAGAGGTTCGAAGCCTGAATTACTCCTAGTCCTCTCTTCCACTCCGATGAGTAATGATGATCCACTAAGGATAAATGAACACAAAGTCCTTATAACTTGGACATTAAGTCCTCTCCAATGGATACAAAGTCCTCATACTAAAAGTCTGATTCACAAAGAATTAGGCGAGCCACCTAGACTCGTCTTTCTCTATAGGACACTAAGTCCTTCCCACACAAGGTCTGATTCACTAAGAATCAGGCTAGTCACCCAGACCCGTCTTACTTCATAGGACAAAAAGTCATTCCTACTCAGGGTCTGATTCACTTTGAATCAAGCGAGTCAATAAGTATCGTCTTTGTTATTTTTGTTAATGTTGATGGTTGAGGTGCTGCTAAGTTGACGTTAAGCTCTTTTCTGAAGAACTTAGCAGCTGAATGATTCTGTTGATCTTTTATCTTCATGAGCTCTCTGCATATCTCTTCTCTATTTTGTTGTAGCTCTTGTATGGTTGGAATCATTCATGGATTGATCCTCTAAAGTGTAGAGTGACTTTGGGTTGATGATATATTTGTTCAACAGATCGATCCCTTCTATGGTCTTCTGTGGATCAACCTTTATCTCTTTATAATCTTTAAGTGTATAGACCGATCCTTTTTATGTTTTGACCATTTTTCTCTCTTCAACCTGATTTCTCTCTATTGGCCGAATCACTATCATCGTTTGAATTTGAAATCTATTTATAGATTTATTTAAAAATCTGCTCATTAAGAAATTACCGTTTGCTCATTTAATGCTCCAATCTTAGAAGACCTCTAATGTTGACATATAGGGAATATGTTAACTTTATTTTACTTAAGTTCTTATATCAATGTACTGAAGAAGTAACTGTGTGGCTATTGTCTCTTGTTCAAACTATATGTTAGATATACCATGTTCTGATCTTCATTTTAAACTTGGGATGATTATTAAACACCTTGGAGTTTTCACTCTTTAGATCTTCTCATTGTCAGTTCTATCTTAGAGTGGTATACTTTACGATTTTCTTAATCATAAAGTTCCATGGCAGTCACGCTTTACAATCTTCAACTTTGTAATTTTTAGCTCTTCATTTTTAGCTTAACGATCTTTAACTCTACGATCTTCAGCTCTACGATCTTCAGGGGGCTTTCAACGATAATACTTATGTACTCTACGATTTCTTCAATCTTCAATCGTAAAGTGTATTTTTTAGTTTAGCTTGCTCAACGATTCTCTTAATGACTCTACTTCTGTGTCTGTAGTCGTTCTACAATCTTGTTTAATGCTATATGACTTTGCTAGATACGTTTAGTTCACTTCCTGATAGCTAAGACTTCTCATTCTTTGAACTTGGACTTCTGTCTCTCTCAAGTTCTTTCTCCATCTTTTTTATCAGCTTCCTTATCTGGACACTTGTTGTCTACATGATTGTGGACTCCACTTTATATTTGTTCAGTGCACTCCTTCTGCTGTAGTGGATGCCACATGTCCTCTTCCTTTGATAAACTAGTCACTGTTGGACAATGCTCTACTTCTTGTCTTCTTAGGCTGGTTTACCGCAGATTACTTCTTGCTAGAGAATTCTTAATAAGGGCATCCCAATCATTTGTTGTAGCGAACCAGTCTCTCAATGCTGTTGGCATTACGAACTCTGATATGTAGCACTAATACAACTCAATAATGATGTAACTCTGCGTTTTGAAGTAGCTCAATGATATCAAGTGACTCAATAATCTGCTAATTTTTAATTCAGTTCCATTATACAATCTTGAGTACTTTGACTTTATTTAGCCTTTTCTCTTTGCTCTGCGGTGTTATACTTGTTTGACAGAACTCTACGAATTCTTTATCTTTGTGTTGATCTTGTGGGATAACCCTCTTCTTATTTATTCTCTTGGTATAAAGTAGACCTAATTTTTCTAATTCTGTGCTTAAATATTCTTCTCTGACACTTCAACACTTAGCACATAGTCTCTTATAATCTCCTTTTTTCCCTTCGACTTTTATCCCCTTATGGCTCTGTCTTTCTCGGTGATCTTTGATGAGTGGTTTTTTTTACCTATGTATTTACTATCTTTAGACTTAATAATTTGTGCATTCTTAAGCATTTGATTTAGTTTTTATGTGTTTTAATTCTTATTTTATAGGATATGTTCTTATATTATTTTATAGGAAATGGAATAAGGGCTTGGGGGATCAAAGCTTGGAGTTGCCCGGTTTGAATTTTTGGCTTGGCGTTTACGTAAAAGTCACTAGAAGCCAACTTTGGACCTTGATCCAACCATCAACACTCAAAACTTAGAACATAAAAGTTGTAGATCTACTTCTCAGCTTTTTGGAACATCTTGAATCACTTCAATCGAAGTTCGGACAAGAGAGTTATGTCTAAAACACTGAAGGATACTGAAGCAATCTTTGTTCCAGCACTAAGCGCCAGTGGACAGCAGCCTAGCGTGCCTAGGCGCCCAGTAAGCGCCCGTCGAGAAAATACAATTTTTCTGCTCTCTTTTATGGGTCCCAGATGGTGGAGTGATAGGGTTAAATTATACAATATTTTTATTCCCCAATACTTAGTTTTTATATTTATTGTATGCTTAAATGTTTAATTATTTAGCTTATTTTGGTTTTAATAGGTTTTATAGGGTTTTAGTTAATTTATGTTAATTTAGGTAATTTTATAGTATTTTTTATATTTCTTTTTATTTATGTGTTTTTATTTATTTTTAGTATTTTAGGTGTTTTATTTATTATTATTATTATTATTATTATGTGTTTTTAGGATTTTTAGTATTTTATATTATTTTTATTTATTTTTAATTAATTTATATTTTGTTTTGTAGGAAAATGAAAAGTTAAAGGGCAAATCTGTAAATAAACTGAAGTTGGTTTTCTGCGTAATGCGCGCTCTATGGACTCAGCATGCGCAAGGAAACGACACTGTTATCAATAGAAGCAGCAGCAGAATGGGACGACGTCGTCTGGCTGCGACTACGGGGAAACAAGTTCCGCGCAATGCACGGTCGCCTATAGGAAACAAATACCACGCAATGCACGGCGCTTGCCAGGAAAAGAAAAAAAGAGGAACACGTGTTAGCAGCTGGTAGCTTATTCTATCTTTTATTTTCGCGTGGTTTCCAGCTTGAAATAAATAAATTAATTGTTCCAAAATCAAATTGGAATTGGAAAAATAAACATAATTTTTATATTTTATTATTTTGTATTTTAATTCCAATTAGGGTTAAGATAATAATTATTTTATTTTTCTTTTATTTTTATTTGTATTTTAAATCCTATTAGGGTTTGGAAAGTGTACTTCTTACTAGGGTTAGGAGGATTTTGGAGTCTATAAATAGAGGGCTTGAGACACAATGTAAAAGATAACTCTCATTAGAATAAAAATTCTCTCTTTTATTATTTAGTATTCTTTACAATTATGAGTAGTTAATTTATTTTTCTTGGTTTAAGTGATTGAAGCCATCAAGATTTATATACTGTGAGATCTAATTTATTTTAATTGTTCAATTTATATTTTGAGTATTGAATATTTTTCTGTGCTTAAATTTTATGATTAGTTTGTTTAATTGCTAGGAGTACTACTAGTTTATTATTCATATTAATCTACTGCTATTTCTGAAGCAACTAAGTTTAATAATTGTTTTGCAGATCAAAAGATTATTTTATCTTAGGAAGAATATTCATCTAAATTAAATGCAAACAAGTGGCTTGTGTTGTTTAGTTCATCGATCTTTCTAATTCTTTATGCTGCTATTAAATTAAATCTTTAGCAAGTGCCGGAGGTTGTTTAATAGTAAGGGTATTTAGACCAAGTGGCTCTACTTATCTAAAATTAAGGAGAGAGGAGAAAAATTACTCCACCTGCGAGTAGTTCTTTCTACGGTGAATGTTTAAAATATTAATTGATTTATTCTTGCATTAGTGATCAGTTGTAAATTCTTGATGGTGGATATTAACTTAAACCAAGGCTTGTTCTTCTTATTTATTTATTGCATATTTATTTTAGTTAATTTTATTTAATTTATTTCTTTAATTAAAAACCCCTCAATTTTTGTTTGCAAAACATAAAAATTAAATAATCATTCTCTGTGGGATCGACTCTTACTTGCACTACTACATTACTATTTTTTCAAAGTAAGATTTTATTTTTAGGTGCTTGCGACATCACACCATGGAGTTAGTAGAGTAAAAAATCGCTATGGAAGTTTACCAAAAGGGAGGCTTAATAGAGACCTCTGGGTGAAAAAAGGAAGAAAACATTCAGCAGAGAAGGAATTGCCAGGAAGAAATCAAGGAGGATTCACGAAGGAATTTCAGCATTGGAAGAAGAAGAGAACAAGAGCTTGACATGGAGTTTTTTCCTTTAAATCTTGAAGTTTGTAATTCTAGAATGATGAAATCTATATGAAAGATGTTTGTTAACTTAATTATGATCTAATTTTCATTTAAGACTGTAATGGATCTTTGTATGTAATTTGAATCTAATTGCTTCTTGTTAGTTAATATTTATTATGATTGAATCATCTATAATATCTCATTACTTATGTTCAATTACTTGGCTAGTAATTAGTGTGATAATTTATACAAAATCGAGAGAGGAGTATAAGTTTAGACCTAGATGTGATAGTATGTGTTATATTTTCTGCTTTGGTTGGAACTCATGAATTGTATGTAGCATAGAGATATAGTTATATGTCGTGTATAATCAGTAAAAGAGTATGTAATTAAATCCTTTTTGCTTGAATTCACATAGAGATATAGTGGGTTGGTAATTTGGATGTTCCTATTTAATCTGTGCTTTAGAGTCAGGTTTAACTGGATTAGTTTGCATGTCATTGAGAAATGCATGTAAATATTATAAAGAATTCCTGATTAATGATTTAGTATAACTGTTTTAATTTAACATGAAGTTGAAATGTTTAAATGAAGCATGTGGTGAAGTTGTGGTCTTAGCCTCTTTAATCTGAAGTAAATATGTGTTAGATAATCATTAGTAGTATTTCTAAGTAATTTAAAACCTTGCAACTGGTTTGATAGTTTAAACAGGTGTGATTGTTGAATTTATTTATTGATAATTATTGGATTCAAATCTCCGTGGGAACGATCTCTACTTGCCATTATATTGCTTTCGATCACATATACTTACATGTGTTTTGTGAGTAAGAAAATAGGCAAACAATCTTCTCTCCACTCAACGATTCTTCTTTGTTCTGTGCTTTACGATCTTCTCTTCACTAGAAAATCTTGGGCTCTATTCGGCACTCGACAATCTTGGGCTCTGAATTTTTACTCAATGATCTTCTCCTCATTCCACGATTCTGCTCTTTTCTGTACTCGACAATCTGAGAGTCATGTATCGTAGACTTAAGGCATCTTACTTAACGTTCCTAGATTACTCTATAATTTCCTTTGTTCTACTTCTTTGCTTTACGAACTCTCAATTATTCTTCATTGCTCTGATTTGCTGCTCTAGTTTAGTTGATCTTCAACCTAATCTATTACATTTTCATCATAACTCTCTATATTTGGATTAACCTAACAAATTTGATCCATAATGTTCTCTTATGATATTATTCTTTTAAGGACTATACAGAGCTTATCTTTTAGATCAACCTAATAAACTTGATCCCTAACTAGTTTATCTTTTCAATTCGAATCAATATAACATTTTTGATCCCTAAATCTTGTTATAAAGATTGTTCTTTTAAGGACTGCACAAAAACAAATGTTTATACTTTTACATTTATTCATTTCTTTCTTTTTACAGACTATGAATTGTTCTATAAATATAAAACAGTTTAACTATTAATGTTTACCAAACAATCTCCCTTTATTTAAATCAATTCATATCAGTATAAGTAAATCAAATCAGTATACGTTAATAAAACATTTCAACATTATTTTGTCATCATTAAATTCAAATAGGCTAACACATAAATGTACTAACACTTCTTTTGATGAAGAGGATGCTCATTTCCCTTCTCATAAGAAATCCAAAGAAGTAGCTTAATCATCATTAAGTTCTTTTGACGATGATCTTAATATGGAGCAAACCCTTTTTTACGACAAGAATATTGCAACCTCTAAAGGTTCAGGTATATTGTTTATTCATATTTCATTATAAGCCTTTATTTTAAATCTTTATTTTTTATCAGTGATATCAATATTTGTATTAATAGGTGGTCCTTTTAAAGGCATTTCTATCGCCTTTGACCTTCCTTCTCACCAAACTTCTTCTCTAGTTAACCCATTTGCTGATGAAGAGAAAAGTAGTGATAATTAAGAATTTGATGTTGGCTTGGACACTAATGCTATAATCATGGCACAAGTGTCAAAAGCCAGAGCCAGTAGTCTTGGCGTAGAGGCCTGTCGGAATAATTTAGTTGGGCTTTATGCCTCAATATCTTTTGTAGATTAATATGTCTTAATGACTAGTGATGCTATTACAAGTAAGTAGCCATCTGTTGTTTTGGTTATGTATTTTCATTATTTCCTTATGTTAACCTTGATGATGTATTTACCCAGTTGAGGACAAGGCTTGGTTACTTGATCAGGCCAAAACTTACCATGACATTAAAGGTGAAGGTGGTAGTGACGCAAGGCCAGACTATGAGGTTATAACTGGTGCACAAACTATAAGTATAATTCACCTTACTGATGAACTAGAGGAAATGGCCACCCCTAATCATGAGGCATTTGACTCATCAAGTGCTGAGATATAAATTCCTACTTTTACTATAGGAGAAATGGCCGCTTTGCATAAAAGGCCATTCTTCTTTTCTCCTTGATTATGGGCTAGGGAGAGTCAACCCAAGAGTCAACAAGATGAAAGTTGTCAGGTCATGGAAACCTTAAAAACTGTAAAGGATGTGGTAGTAAGACAGTTTTGTCCTACTTTACTTTTAGTTCTTTCATTATTTATCTTATGTCATTTGTGGGATTTACATGTAGGTTTCTACGACCAAGACTCGTGATGAGATCGGGGACTTGCAGGTGATGCTAAGTTTTAGGTTGGATGTCTAAGTTGAATAAGATTTAGTTAATATCCACTTAATGCAGCTAATGGAGAGTATTACTACCAACCTTGAAAAACCTGCAGAGACTAGGAAAGTGTTAAAGGTCAGGGCCAAGTTTGATGGTTATCATCAAACCTAGTAAAGGATTTGGCAGAGAATGGCAGAGTATGAAACTCCCTTGGTTGTTCTATGGGACAAATTTGATAACATGGACACCAAGGAAGAAATTAATAAAATTACGGTTGAATATAAAGCTTGTCAAACCTTCATCCAAGATTTAAAAGTCCAAATGGTAGCAGCTACATTTTATGTTGTCAGCCTTCATCAAAAGAGTATGGATCTCCAATTAGAGTTATCGAACCTACAAAATACTTCATTTCCATTGTCTCCTGGTCAATTTTAGTTCTTCCTTGCAACCCAATACCACCTAGATTATGAGGAGTTTTCACAACCCAGATTTTTAAGAGACTTGTAAATATGATCATAAATGATAGAAATATTGGAGAATAAGAAATGATATAATTTTGAGGAATAAAGTCTTACGACTAGGATGAAATGCTATTATATAAAGCATTAAAAAGTTACGATTATTCAATTTTAGAATTAAGATATAAAACCCGAACTTAGAGAATAGGAATGTGTAAAGATGATTGAACATTTTAACCTAATTCGTGTGTTAGGGGGATTAAAATGTGAAGTATTATGAGGTTTCAAGCCTAGAGTTGATTGATTGAATATACTTTGAAGTACATATATAGCTAAGTGTTTATATGATGTATAAATAACGGATATCACTATTCACAAATATAAATATAATACAGTGTAAAATACATAAGAAATAATTTTTTCGGGTATACTTTAAAGGCTTAAAACGACTCGTAAGAGCGATTGGAGATGATTAGAGGTTAAAATATTAACCTAAACAGAGTGTTATGTGATTAAGAGTGTGTTAATGCTTAATAAAAGAAAAATATTTTCTTAAAAAATAAACATAGAAAAACACTATTCACGCAAAAAAAACCCTTTTCATTTTTTGAGATTTCACATTCCTAAATAATGTTTATTTGCAGTGAAAATACATTTTCTCAAATAAAAAAAATTCAAAAAATTAGCAAAAATCACTATTCATGAATACGAAGGAGAATACGTGCGATTTATTAAATAAAAAAAGGGTTAGAAAATTTTCATAAATGAAAGTTTAGGAGTTTGTGAGATAGAAAAGTGCAAGGAAGCTTCCTCCTTGTGTAACAGTTACTATGTTGCCCCTAGAGAAATTATTAAATGACCTTGGTGCCCTAGAAGAAGTTGCTAGGAAATTTTCTAGTGAATGAGTAATGTCCATGTTGCCCTTGGTTGGTGAGAATAAATGACTAAGTTGTCCTATTCGGAAATTGCTAGGAAGCTTTCTAATTGTTGCTTTGTGACTATATAGCCCTTAAAGAAATAAAGGAATGACTTTGATGTCCTAAAAGAAATTGCTAGGAAAGTTCTTAGTAATGAACTAATGACCACCTTGCCCTTAGTGAAAACTATTAATGTCTAATGTGTCATAGTAGGAAATTTTCTAGACTTGTCTTAAAGACCATGTTATCCTTAGCTTGCTATGACTAATGACTATAAAGCCCTCGATGGAAATTTCTAGGAAACTTCCTATTGATGGAATAAAAGCCACTTCGCTATAACTTTGGATCTCTTTAAATAGGGAGCCATTTTACACTTGCAAGAGTTTACCATTTTTTCATTTCCTTAAGCTAGAAAGCTTGAGAGAACTAAGAGAGAAAGAGAGATTTTCGTGGAAGGAAGAAGATGATGAAGCCTTTAAGGAGATCATTCATCAACCAAGTCAAACCATTAAAAAAGGTTTAAAAGTTTCATTTCCTTAAAACTTTAGTTTAATTTTTTGGTTAATATTGTTAGATCTATGTTTGTTGTGGGCAATGTCTTTATGAATGGTGGATCCAAATGGTATAAGGAGTATTAGATAGGGGTTTTGTGTTTAGATCACATGTTATACCAAAGAAAGTTGAGAAATCAATTATGGTTTTTAATGTTTAAAACCTAGATCTAAACCTTGTGTTTTTCAAATAAAATAACCTTGTATGGTTAATATTTTTAAAGATCCATAAGTTGATCATAGATCTAAAGTTTGATGATGATGATTTGTGTATAAATCACATTTTGTGCAAAGAAAACAAAGATCAATTTGTATTTAATGAAAACCTTAGAATTAAATCTTGTGTTTTCAAACATTTGAAAGACTTTTAAGTATGTTATGTATTACAAGGTTAGTAGGTCATGTAGCATGATAAACTAGCCAAATAATGCATGTGGTGTTAAGATTGGGTAATCGAAGTAAGAAATTATGAAGTTACTTTGTATTTTATTTTTATGTGTGAATTTGAGTCCACTTTGGATTGGATCTGGGTGGTCAAACCTAAAGAGAAGTTTTAGAGGGGAAGTTACGAACGCGTGAGCTCAAGAATCACTAAAAAATGTTAAGAAATGAAGACGTTATGAATTTTATACCGAACTAAGGTCTGACTGTCAGTTTTTCTCATGACAGTTTTTAACCTAGCTATTCCTTGATGTGTGTAGCCTCATGTGTACAGAATTAGGTTCTCAAACCTAAAGAGAAGTTTTAGATATGGAAGTTCGTATAAATAGCAAAACGAACGAATTTAAGTTCGTATAAATAGCAAAACGAACAAAGTTAAAATTCGTTGTAGATTATTTTATATGAATTAAACCGTGAAACATGTTAGGACAAAAGTAAACTGCCATTAAATTATTTTAGTGTGCTGTTTTTGAACTTTTTGAGTTTGAGTAATTTGGGGTTTATGACACCTACGGGGGTAGTTAGACCATGTTATGCATAGGTCATTATCCCAAAGATGAGCCAATTCCGAGTTGGTACGAAGGAGTTATGAAATAAATAAATTTTAAAGTTGATTAACGTAAAATTGTGACTAATATAAATATGTCAGCCACATTACGATTGTAGGTTGTTCGAGGATCATGAACTATTAGCGTAAGCAGGAAAGCGAACCAGACAAATATTTTAGAACTTGCTCTTATATGTTAACTTGTTATCTATTATGTGCAAGTTTTTTGTGTTATGAAAGTTCTTGTGATTTTTTTTTATGTGTACTGGATGGAATAACGTGATGAAATTATTAGCATACCTCAAATGCAACGTATGATTAACATCTTTCAAATGTGATATATAACGCATATATAAGTGCAAAACATGAGTAGTATGATGCGTATAAAAAATGCACAACATGAGAAGTATGATGCATTTATAAAATGTAAAGCATGAAATGTGTTACGTGTTAACAATTAAACTTGCTTTGCGTCGCGCTCACCCTTGCTTTAAAACTAAAATTTTCAATGGATACCGAGCGATGCGCGGTAAGGACAAAGGAATTGAAATGGGTAGTGAATGTAAGTGTTTGACGCTTAAGTTTTGAAATTAAACTCTGTCGTCATAAGTGATTAATATTTTGTTGTAAATCTTTTTGGATAGCTACATTTTGTAATGTTAAAAGTTAGAAAACATGTAATGTTAGTATAACTTTTGACTAAGGTTAAACGAGTGTTATTGTTGACAAACTCGAATAGATGGGAGAAGTCGATATATAGTCATAACAACTTATTATTGGAGTGTGAGCTTATGTGTACTCACAATCATTGTAATATATTAAATTATGATATAAAATGATCTAAGTTTTATAAGATTAATGTAAAAATTGCGATTCTGAGACAAAGGATCAAAAGAATATTATAAAAATTTTAAATAAATGAGTTTTTTAGCAGTTATTATTTGTTGCATGTTGTGGTTGTTAAGATTGAAGTTGTACTACTCATGCATGAGGTCGCCTATAGCAAGTACATGGATTTCCGGTGCGTGAAAGGAGTTGAAAGAATTTAAGCAAAAATGAGAAGGCCTGAAGACAACCTTATGTTTTAGGTTCTGATGTGAACTATTTATGTTTTGTAATTTATTTTGTTTTTAAACCTGAATGCATGATATTAGTTTTAGTTTGAGTAGTTTAAATAGTTTAATTTTTGACTAGGTTTATAGTTTGTAAATACTTTCTTTTGTGTTAATTTATGTTATTTCCATTCAATTTGGTAAATCTTTATTGCTCTTTGGTTATTGGTTTATTTGACATGTGTATCTGGGATTATAT
Source organism: Hedera helix (assembly GCA_947179155.2). Taxonomy (NCBI): domain Eukaryota; kingdom Viridiplantae; phylum Streptophyta; class Magnoliopsida; order Apiales; family Araliaceae; genus Hedera; species Hedera helix. Next base: position 6,246,702 of record OX359272.1, read on the forward strand.
ATGTATTCTACATACTCGGATAATAACTTTTAAGTATTTTTCTCTAGTAAACCTTTGGCGGACTTCCCCTTCTAAAGAATTAAGTCTGTAAACTCCTCTATTAAGGACCTTAAATGGTCATTCTCAAGTATGGGACCATTTTCTCAACTCAAGGGTTTTGGTTCCTAAAGGTGAAATAATTTTCCACACCAATTCTCTTTACTAAAAAGATTTAAACTTTACATTTTTATTGTACCGTTTTGCTATTTTTCTTTTTCCATTTGTAAGTTATTTAAGGCATCATACCTTTTTTTTTCATCCTGGCTTTTAATTAATCAAGGTAATCATTTGTTGTACCATTATTTTGTTCTAATACCCTAAATGATTTAATAGTAATTTCGATAAGTAAAACTGTCTATTGCCCGTATGTGAGTTCATATGGGCTAATACTAGTATTTCTCTTTTTATTTATCCTAAAGGCTCACAAGGCCTCTAACAATTTATTATGACAATCCATTGGGGTTTTTCTTATTATCTTTTACGTAATGAACTTAACACCTTTATTAGTTACTCTAGCCTGTCCATTGGATTGGACATAGTAAGGTGTTAAATTAACTAAGGATATCACATATTCCTTTAACAATTCATCCGCCAAGCTATCATTAAAGGTAGTTCCATGATCCACTGTTATTGTTTGGAAAATTTCAAACATGTGGATAATATATTCTTTTAAGAAATTGATAATTTCAATTTTGGTAGCAACCTTTAAATGTTTTGCTTTTACCCATTTTGTAAAATTAATAGTCGGTTGCCACAATTATGAATGTATGATGTTTAGAGGTTGGTAAATAAATTTTACCCACCCCCTAAAGGGCCATGGTTTTACAATTGGATGTAACTGTTCGACAAGTGCCCTCTGTATAGTACCAAATTTTTGGCAATTTTGGCATCCTTTAGCATATTAAATGCAATCACTATCAATTTTTGGCCAATAATATTTCATCCTATAGAGTAACCACCTCATTTTTATACCAAATTAGTGGGCTCCACATATCCTTTCATGAACTTCAAACATAACTTACAGGGATTCTAGCTTTTTAAGGCATTTAAGTAAAATGCCTTCTATTGTTCTTTTGTACAATTCCCCAGACATTAATGTACATTTTATGACATATTTCTTGATTTTAGTTTATATGTTCATGGAGGGGTTGTTCAAATATTAAACAATTGGATCTTTCCAATCTTTCGTAGTACTGTCAATTTTATTGAGTTCCATAATTTAAAAGCCTTGATTAGTTATCGTGTCAAAAACCTTTCAATTTTTATCCAGTTGTCATTGGATTATTTTAGGACTCCAAAGTTTGAGACTGCTTGAGTTAACCTATCGACTTTGTAATTAAATAATCTTAGAACATAAGTTACGGTCACATCATCAAACTTGTTTAATAAAATGGTGGCATATCTGTGTAAGATTGCCAATTCTAATTTTAAGCATCTATAGATTATACCCAATTGTTTAATGACTAATTGTGAGTCTCTTGGTATGTGAACTGTTTTCACTTTCTTCTCTAACAGCAATTCAAGGCCTTTGATTAAAGTTTCGTATTTTTCTTGGTTTTGAGAGATTACATTGTCTAACTAGAATACGAATTGGGATGGCAAACCATTTAGAGAAACTATAACAGTGTCGACTTGGCTCTTTCGCCAATTTTTGAACCATCAAGCATAAGTTTCCATGGTTTTAAATCAATTACTTCACATTCCTCCTCGTCAGATGGAATTAAGTTTGGGTGATCATCCAAAAAAACGACTATAGCTCTCCCTTTTATAGCCTTTTAAGGTACATAACTCAGGTTATATTCGCTTAAGGCTAAAAGTTCATTTACCAAGTCTAGCTATTAATATTGATCTTGTAAGTATATATTTAATTAAATCAATTTGAGGTATAACATCAATTTCAAAAGGTAACATGTAATGTGTCAATTTTAAAGGAGAATAATACAAGGCAAAATACAATTTTTCAATATTAGAATAGTTCATTTCAATACAAGTCAAAGTCTTAAACAGGTAGTAAACTTCCTATCCTTGCCCATTTATATTATCTTGAGCTAATAAACATCCTATTGATCTAGTAGACACAAGTATGTACAACTTGATATGTTTTTCATGTATCGGTGGCATAAACACTGGTGCATTCATTAGGTAGTCTTTAATTCTTTGGAAGGCTTTCTACTATTCCTGGTCCTTTTTGTACTCCTTTTCTTTTTTTAGGTAGAGAAGTTTAGTAAAAGGTCCTATTTCTCCTACAAGATTGGGAATGAACATTGTTAAAAAATTAACATGTCCAAGAAATTTTTGTAACTCTTTTTTGTTGGTAAGCAACTATGCTTGAACTATTGCGTTTGTTTTGTTGGCATCGATCTCGATACCTTTTTCATGAACTAGGAATTCTAAAAAGTTCTCAGCCTTCACCCAAAAGGCACATTTTAAAGGGTTCATTTTTAATTTAAGTTTTCTCATTTTTTTAAAGGATGGTATGCAATTCTAATTTTCAGATTTAATTGCAATATGATCAATATAAATTTCTAAATGTTCCCTTATCAAGTCATGAAAAATTAAATTCATAGCCTGACACGTCCCGAAAATCTTTGTACTTACTACAAGTGACTTCATGCGTTATTGTATAACATTGTTCTTAAATCCACAATATACATCAATAAAATAATTGATAAGACTAGTTTATTTTAAAACATTTATAACATCTTTGTTCCCTAAATCGCAATCTTTACATAAATTTTATACAACCTATATCATAAGAATCATGGCCTAGTTGATTATAATGAGTATGTAAATCCTCTGACATTAATATAATACATGTTCTTTAACTTAACTATGAAACAAGACTTGTAAAAAAATAATACAAGAGTCTAACGTAGTTGAATGTTATACGATCATTACCACACTCTAACCTGGTTCATCTTGCAACACTGTTTACCCCCCCCCCCCCCCCCCAGAAAGGGTTTCATTAAAAGTACTATACTACTGACAGCGAGATCTTACTATCAGACATAACTTCGATCTCATTAAAATCGTTATACATATATTGTTCCTTGGTCCTTATTGAAATCCTGAGATATAACGTACTTAGCTAAAATGGATAATTTTAAACAAGAGTTATCATGACGGCTCAATAAGTTTAACAGTTTATTACGTAATACATATTTGATGTATGATGCATTTTTAGCAATATATATCCATGTATGACATTTTATACATGTGGATGTACTACAACGTATTTCATGATTTATTTTCTCATGCTTTTCTTTTTCACAAGATATACAGTTCAAAAGAACAGTTAAACTTAAACCATAAGTTGAATACTAATAGTTATATCACATTAGTGCATACAAGCACATTAACACATATCACACATAATAATAGTTCGCACGTAGGAGCAAGTTCTAAAAAACTTGTCTGTAGTATCACAACATCCCGATTCAACTTCTGGTTTCTGAATTAGGTCAATCTAGCTCATTTTGATTTAAAACCTTAATTCAAAGTCCATAGCCACATTTTAGTGATATATTAACACTAAACACTAATATTATATTATAAAAGTATACTCAATTATCGACCCTCGTGCAAAAAGACTGTTACTCCCATTGACTAGTCAACGCACGATTCACAACGTCTCGACATTTTACGAGTCTACTAACACTTCTAAAGTTTTTCATTTATAAAAACTATCATTTAATAGATTCAAAATAGAAATAATAACTCAACACACTTTTATATACCCAAAACACTATCAATATTCATATTATATTATTTTAAGAATTTTCACCAATTTTCATAATTTCTCACCATTCACATAATTTTTTATGAATGTTCACTATTTTTAAGCTAATTGTAAATAGCTTTAAAAATACGATAAATATCTATGCTCTTCAATAATTCACCAAAAAATTTCAAAAATAATTAATTAATATTAAGATTACAGTAAACAAAATTTCAATTCAAAATCATTTTCTAGTAATCTAATTATAATTTTTCGAAGTGCTAAGATTTCAAAATTTCATAAAAATTAAACCGCTTATCCATAAATTATGAATTTTATATCCATTCCACGTGAAATTTAATTCTCTATAATATTTTAATACAAAATTTCTCCAAATTCTACCTCTAACACAGAGAAACGGGCTTACCAAAAAGTTGATCGGAAAATATTTTTCAGTCATCTTCTCTGGCGGAATAGCAAGTTTTTCGGAGAGTTTTTTTGGATTTTCTTGTCTAGATCTGCTTTATTACATCTCACGGTGTCATACGCATGATTAAAATTTATAATATAGCCTATATTGACATCCAAACGTCTACTAACAGTCGACTCTTGATGAAACGCTGACGAGTCTTTTTATTACATTTTGATACTGTTTTGTCATCCAAAATACTTTCTTTTTGTCCAAAACTTACTACAGTTTCCCACAAGTTTTATTAGTTTAATTCACAATATGAACAAACTTAGTCAAAAATATGTTCACTTGGGCATTTATATAAACACCTAGTGTGCTGTCATGACTAACTTAGCATATACAACACATACTCCAGCCACAAACCAACCTTATCTCTCCATGGATCCTACATGATCCTCAATAACCAAACAAACTCCCACAATAACCAACAAGAAATCAAATAATGAACACATAAACTAGTTAAAGCTTTTGGTTAGGAGAACTCTTGAACGTTCTAAATGGTTGATTCCTTAGTTAATTTCTAGGGACTCAATGAAGTTGTTTCTCTTGCTTTTAAAAATCCACTGGATGCTTCTCTTTATTCACTCTCTAAGGTTGCACACTTGCTCACACTTGGTATGGAAAATGAAGAATAATAGCCTTGAAGGTATGCAAGGGTTTTCGTTGGATACTTGGCTGGATATATAAGCAATAATCCCTACATTTTACTTCAACTATTGCCCACTGAAATCCCTGTCTAAAATCTCTCCATGAGCTCCTTTGTTCACACTTGAAAAAAAGAAAGAAATGAAACCGAGAGCTAAGCTAGTGAAGGATGGTGAAATTATATAAGAACTCATCTTATCCGCTATGCATAGATACATATATGAAGGTCTATATGACCTTTTCCCCCTCTTGCAAGATCAGATTTCCTAGCCCCTACATGGCTCTAGCATAATCCCTAGTACTAGGACTTACACAAGCTATAGGAAATCACTCTTACTAGCACTCCTAGGACTGTTGAACTCCAACATTAGTTATCCTAGAGCTGTCAATACATGCCCACCTGCAGCACTCTTAGCTTGTCCAAAGGCTCCACCAGTCACTTCTTATATTCTCCCCCCTTGGGGCTACCGAAGTGGTTACCTAGCAAAAATTCCAGGGCGACCGGGAATGGTGACTGGAGTGGCGATCGATCTCCTCCGATAGTGTAAAATTCTCCTGTTTTAATTGCTGATTCCACACCTGATTTCACTGATGTCAAAAATTGAAAATCAGTGGGGCGATCGATCGCCGGAAAAGGTCTCGTTTTCCTAATTGCCCACTTGTTTAAAACCAAATGCCTATATGTTTATATATTATAGATAAATTCTCACTCCTTATATCAATGAACTATAATTGCTCAAATCATAATTACTACTTAAAAGGGAACTGTAGAAATAGGTTGAGTATGCATCAAGGTTGGCTTAATTTTTTTAACATATAATCCAAGTGTTTGGGCTTTAATTTGATTATACCATGGGCTTGTTACCAAAATTTTAATAATTCACTACATTGGGCTACTCCACAATTCTAATTAATTGACCAACCATAAATTTCTACCATTTGGGTTGATAAATAAATTGTCACCCACAACATACACAACCTTTTATTATTTAAATAACTTAGGCCATCCATTAAATAATAATTCAATATTATTTCTTAAAACATTAATTAAGTGTACTTAATTAATTAATTCAAATTTAACCTAGCTCATAAATGCCAATAATTAGGTTAGTTAATCAATAGTTAACTTCAAATCACAACTAATGTGATTCATTTAAAATAAATTACATCACATGGCTTTCCTTTTCATTCCTTAAATAAATATATATTTATAATTATGTATATAGCTCACTCATTTCTTCACATGATCATAATAACCCTTATAGGCTCTTTGTAGCACATAGATTAAATATAAAAAATTAATTTAATCCTCTTTGTACATCTTTCCTTACTAAAAAATGGGTTTTAATTTTTAACCTTTATTTAATCTTTTAAAATTTATTTAAAAGAAATATTGTTCATATCCAGGATATGTGATATCCCAAATTTTTACAAGATTTCTAAATAAGAATCTTGACTATTTAAGTAAAGGATAGAAGATTAAAAGTTATCATGTATTAATAAGTGATTAAATATAAATTATTATTTAATCAATGTGCTAGAAATGACCTATGTGGCACGTAGGTTGAATATGTGTATAAGTATATTTGATTTGATAAAGAAAGAAGGATTTAATGTATAAAGAAAAGTGATAAATGAGGAAAACATATATGAATTGAGCTTTAAGATATAATATTAATAACTAGCTTAAAGAGTAGGCCTTGAGAGACTAGGTTACGAGGATGACAAGGTGAGGTAAGTTGGAATGTGCTAAAAGAAGGAACCGTTTGACCTAATCGAGATATTAGGCATTAACGGAATATTAAGGATTTGATAATTGAATATTTAAAGTTTAATAAGGAATTGATATTAATTGATTGGAATGAGGTAAGTATCTATACGACGTGTAAATACAGAAGGTAATACTCTCGAATATGAGTAGAAGGAATGTAAATTGTATGTAGCCTGAAAATTGTCATATGAGTATTAAGTGAACAAACAAAAGGACATAAAAGTCGTGATAAGGGTATTATGAGCTTAAAAGGATAAATGACGATGAATTTTGGTAATCCGGTCAAGGTATGTTTTTTGAGGAAGCGGTTTAAAGAAGAAAGTGAGATTATGACCAATTGAGATGTTCGGAGTTGGAATTTATGAAATGTGAAACCAAGAAGGTTCGTAGGAAACGAGAAATATAATTTACGATTAAAGGAAGTTATGTAGTCAATTTATGATTAAATGGCTAATTAAGTTATAAAATAAGACTACGTGAACGTAACACAATGCATAATGAATGACCTAGTCGGTCGATTGAAAGAAAAACCAACTTAAACGAGCATAAAATGAATTGATGGGTGAAATGTATAAAGGTTGCTCTAAGTGGAAATTAACATGAAAATGAAAAATCTAGCAACCTTGGATAATGACCATAATGCCCCTCAACAATGTAGTTAATGACCATTGTGTCCTAAAAGGTAAAATGACCAAAATACCCTTGGCAAATTAAGTAATGACCTATGTGTCCCCAAGTGATGAAATGACGAAAATGCCCTTGACTTAATGTAAGAAATGACCAATTGCCCTTAAGTTGAAATTAGCCATGGTTAAGCTTAATTAACTCAATGTGAGTTAATTCTCATAAAAATCAACATATGAGCTTTCCTTCTTCATTTAAGTTGCTGATTTTCAACCCTAAGAGAGAAAAATGGAGAGAAATCCATGGAAAGACAAGAATAAAAGCTTGAAATCATGAGCTAGAAGACTTAAATGGTTATGGAGCAAGAAGAAAAGATGAAGCTCTCTTCATGAGGAAGCTTTCTATGTAAAGAAGTTGGGCATACAATAAGGTATGATTATGTTTGAGCCATGAAATTTGGTATTTATGTATTTAAATTCAATAATAGATAAAGTTGTGCATGAATTTTGGTATATATATATATATATATATATATATATATATATATATATATATATATATATATATATATATATATATATATATATGTTGGTTGTTTAAGTTGTGTGTCAAAAGTGTGTTTCATGTGAAACCCTAAGTGTCGAAGTTATAGAACAAATGTGACATACTATTTATGTATATTTTCAAAGCTAGAAATCACAATTTATGGAGAATCATGTATTTTATGTGGTGGTTTTGATGAAAACCTAGATGGAAAGGTTGATCATGAAGAAATCATGAGAGATTTCATGTTAGATAGCACACTAGATGCTTTGAAGGTTGAAAAGTATATGATATGTAAAGAGAAATTACAATATTAGGCTATAATTTCCATGTAGACCAAATCATAATCTGTAAAGTACTTTAGAAGATGCATGTAGAAGTTATACAGATTTACAAAGTTGTTAAATGTGTATGTGTTATTGTATATGAAGTGTCGAGTTGAGAACTCAAAGAGGGTTCAAGTATTATGTTTTGGAAATTTGGCAAAAATCCCACCAAAGGGTGATTTTTGGCCATTTCATGCAAATGAAGCTTAAATCAAGCCAAATAGCTCAGTTTTATGAAAATACATGTGTTAGAGTTGTTTTGAAAGTTATTTGGCATCTATGGTGATAAATGAGAAGTTTAAACTTTTGAAAACGTTCGTCGACGCCTAAATCGAACCTTTTGAAAAAATAAGTCCATTTGAAAAGTTTTAAACGTTTTGAAGGTCCATGCAAGTCAAATATGTGATAAATGGGTTAAATGATGTGTTGGAACCAAGTTTTGCAAAAAAGGGGGCCAAGAATCGTATGGTTGTTAGAAATGAAAAGTTTGTAAAAGTTAACGAAAATCCAAATTAAAGGTTATTTTTGGTAATTTTGAGGAATTAATGGTGAAATAAGGTCAAATGACTTAGTTTTATGTTATTAAACGTGTCTACGTTGATTTGGTAATCAACGGATGGAAGTTAGAATGAAAATTCGTTTCAAACGATCGAAATCAATCGTTTTGACCCTAAATGGATTCTTATAGAACAAAACTCGTCTCGTGCGAAGTTTAATTGTTTTAAAGGCCTAGACATGTCTTATATGACATATATGAATTATGTCAAGTGTTGGAATGAAGTTTGGAAGCAAATGGAAATATCACAAAGTTTGTAAAATTGAGTTTTAAAGTTGAAAATTTTTCTAAGTGTTGAAATATTTTGAAACGCCCTCCAAGGGCTATTGCTTCGATAGTTTAAAGAAGTCAAATGAGTCAAGTAAAATTTTTCTAAAATACTAGGTAGTAAGACCTAGCTATGTTCCAAATTTGCACTTAATTAGATGTATGGTGAAGGAGTAAAAAATCAGTAAAGTGGTTGTAAAAATCAAGATTTCTGTTTTGTAGGACTGCGCCGGGGCGCAGTATACTGTTCATGGCCGAGAGGATTTCGCAGCCTGCGAAGTCTGAAGACGCCGGGGCAAGATTTACTGTAACGAATCCGAGATCCCAATATTTTTTATTTAATCCAATCATGTCTGGATAACGCAATCATAAATCTTAAAATCATATTATATAACCATAAAACATATTAATGACGATCTCGTGCGCTAAAACTTAACCTGTAACCTTTAAAACCAGGTTTGACCATAATGCGGTCCATATATTTATTTTTTTAACTCTTCTTACATTCCTTACCTGTCTCAGGATTAAAACCTTCAGTTTACCTTGCACTAGACTTAGATCAAATACAAACAAATTATGACCTAGTCTATTATATTTTTAAAATCATATATATTATGATTTAACTTAACTTACCTTGAATACAGCCATCAATCATATATAACTATCCATACATAATCCTATTTGCTTATACATGTTTCGTACATGTTTCTGTTTATATACATCTGTACCATGCATACGAGTTTCATTATATACATACTCGTTTAACAATAATACAATACACTATCTCTTTACCTCCTTTCTCTGGATAATACATACATACATACATACATTTATCACTATGGATTTATAAACCATACATTCCATAATACTATCATGGTTTAGCATTTAACCAACTGTTACATAACTTGCACATATACAACTTTACATTTATCTGCTAATTTTTTTATATCACATATAGGAATATAATGAATTCCTTCATGCTAATCTACGCATTTAGCATCTTTTGCCTTTAGCTTAACTGGAACCATTGGCCTTCTCGCACTTTACCTGAAACGTTAGTTCATGGCAAGAGTGAACTCACAGGCTCAGCAAGTTAATCAGATAACACTTTTCATACTTGCAGTTCATAATATGCATCATGTCTCTTTGATTTATCATGCTATGCTTAATGTCACACATTTCACTTAACAGTTAGCACACATAGTTGCACGGAGTGCACATCTGAACATTTAATGTCATATAGTTCACGTAGAACAATTATCACGTTTAAGTCTGAAAAACTTGCCTGATATGCTTTATATACTTAACATTTACCGCCTCGCTTGGCTTTTCTATCCTTTCTTGCCTCAGGTTGCTAGTCTGAACCTTATCTATCAACATTGAACCTATATATCAGTATAGGATCATAAAACTTAATATAACTTGTCAAACTTATCTCATAATTACACGACCATTCGCCTCTAATCGTTTCACATGTGATGTATTATACCTGATATGGGTTAATAATACATCCTAACTCGTTATCGACATTTTTCAAAACTCATATCATGATTTGGCTTAACTTTAGGCATGTTACATTATGTTATTCATTTCCTCATTATGCTTTAACACCCTTACTTTGGTCATGCTTTAACTATATAGGGTTTACATAACCCATCTTTATCATTCTCTGTCAAAACGTCGCATTTTGGATCCTTAAATTTTATTTTTTTTTAGAACAGTGCGCCCCGACGCAGTGTTTCTTCTTCCCAATCTCGCTGGCCGCGCATTCCTTGCAGCCATGAACAGTACACTACGCCCCGACTCAGTGTTCAGTACAAAACACTGTGCCCCGGCGCAGTCCTGCTGTTTCTGAACTTCTAATTTTTGCAGCTACTTTGGTGAGTTTTAACTCCTTCATTATACATCCAATTAATTCTAAATTTGGAACATAACTAGGTCTTACTACCTAGTATTTTACAAAATTTATACTTGCCTCATTTGGCTTCTTACAATCAGTGATACATTAGCCCATAGGAGGGCTGTTCAAAATATTTTTCTGACTTAGAATTTATTTTTTCCTAACTTTCAAACTCAATTTCCAACTTTATGATTTTTGGCCATAAGCTTTAAAACTTCAATCTAACACTTGACATAGTTCACTTGGGTCATATATGACATGTCTAGGCATTTCAAACCGTTAAATTATATCCGAGACGGGTTTTGTCCGTAAAAGTCCATTTTGGATCGAAACAATCGATTTCGATCGTTCAAATCGCCTTTTTAATCAAATTTCTATCCGTTGATTTTCAAATCAACCTAAACACGTGTAACAACACAAAACCAAGTCGTTTGACTTCATGACATCTTTAATTTATCAAAAATACCAAAAATCATACTTTGGTTGAATTTTCACTAACTTTTTTCAAAACTTTCATTTCCAAAACTTAACCTCAATTTCAACTCTTGACTTCACGCACCACATAGGAAACCATATATACATTTAACAACTTTGTAAGTCCACATAGCTTATATATGCACCTTCCAATGCATTTTACATATTATAATTTGGTCTGTACACAAAGTATAGCATAATATTATAACTTTCCTTCCTAATTCATACATTTCCACCTTCAAAACATCTTGTAAGCTATTTAACAAGTACACACACGTGATTTCTTCATGATAAACCTTCTAGTCTAGGTTTTCATTACCTTTAGCCACATATAACACATAATCATCTATAAATCATAACTCAATATTACATTTTTCTTAACAAACATGCTTCTCTTCCATTTGTGCACTTAAAATAATTTCTAAAATATAAAAAAATACATGTATCATGCATGTTCAACATCTTCATCTAGGGTTTCATCAAATTTCCAATAATTAACGTATAATCATCCTTTAAATCATATGTTTTAGCCTTGAACATGAACTTAAATAACATATTATCCTCCAATCTTATGGTTGGGGTTTCATGAAATAATTCATATATACCACATAAACTCATATAAAACTTACACCTAGCCACACTTCCATGCATGACTACTCTTAAACCATCTTTTAAACACATAAACATCAAACTTTAAGGTAATAACATGATTATACCTTCTTGGTTGTCCAACTTTTTCACATAGATAGCTTCCTCATGTCAAGCTCTTCCTCTTTTCTTCTTGCTACTTGATCATTTAAGGACCCTAGCTCTATGCATGATTTCTAAGCCTTTATCCTTATTTACATGGTTTCTTCTCATTTCTCTCTTAGAACTCTCTCACTTCGCTGGAAACTTAAAATGAAATAAGCTTTTCTTTACTTGATATCTTTATACATATATATATAAAAGTGCTCCAACACTTAACTCAACATTGGTTAACTTAATCATGCATGGTTAGGGGCACTTTAGATAATGCACATCACAAAACAAGGATGGTTTAGTCATTATACCATGTTAGGACACAAAAGTCATTTCTCAACATGTAAAGGGCATTTTGGTCATTGCCACCAAAATCTGGCAAATTTAATTCCTTAAAATTCATAAATTGCTTATTTTTCATCCAAATCAACTCCTTTTTTTTTAATCCAAACTTGCTTCATTATGTTTGAATTTTATTCCATCATTAAATACCTCATAATTGGCTTTTCTCATAACACTTGTCACACTTTCAAAACTGCATTCCATCAATTAATTATATTAATTCACAATAATTTGCCAATTTGCATAACATTACATGCTCAATTATCTAAAAAAATTCGTTCGGTTCCTATTCAATAAATCTAACTTTCCAACATCTCAATTGATCATAGTATTCACTTTTTCCATAAACCACTTCCTCAATAAACGAACCTCGACCGAATTACCAAAATTCATCATCATTTATCCATTTAGGCTCATAATAACCTTTTTACGACTTTAAATCCTTTTCACTTATCTACCTAATACACATAATGCTAATTCTCAACATTCTTGCGTACTACATTATTTGTTCATACTCTCGGGGGTATTACATTCTACATTTGTGAATCGTATAATTACTCACCTTATTTCGATCAATAAAAATCAATTCCTTAAACAATTTCAAATATTCATATATCGTCCCTTTAATATTTTATTCTCTAGTTTTAAACTCCTCTTTCCTTCTCAACTCAAATACATACATATACATATATTCATACATTCAAACTGTTACCTGCTGACACATCATAGGGTCTTACATTAATTATTTTTCGTCCTTAACCCTTAATACATTTCACTTCCTTTCAACCATATAGGTCATAATAGCACATTGATCACATAACAGTTTATATTACATCATTCTTACACTTTCTATCATTAATAACTAGGTTTTAATTATTAACCATTACTTAATTTACCATAATGCTTGTTTAGCAATATTGTAAAATCTTGGGATGTCACATGTACTGTAGTTGAAAAAAAATTTAAATGCCCGAAAAGCTATATTTTGATGTGGAATGATAGAAATAAGTTATATAAACCCTAGAATTGATGATAATGATCAAATTAAATGATGTTAAGGCATAATGAAATAATGAATGACATAATGTAACATGCCTAAAGCTAAATTCAAACCATTTTAAGGGTTATGTAAATGATCGGTAATGAGTTATGATGTATTATTAACCTAAATAAGGTGTAATACAACAAAAGTGAAATGAATAGAGATAAATGGTTAAGTGATTAAGGATAAAGTTTGATAAGTTGTATTAAGTCTTATGATCCTATAATGATATATATAGGTGTAATGTTGACAGATATCGCTCGAAGTAGCAAACCGACAGTACGAATATGAAAGGATGATTGAGGAAGCTTAAAGGTTAAGTAAATAAATGCAGATCAGGCACGTTTTTTAGACTTAAGTGTGATAACTGTTCTACGTGAACTATATGACATTAAATGTTTTCAGATGTGCACTTCGTGCAACTATGTGTTTAACTGTTAAATGCAATACGTGACATTTATGCATAGCATGGTAAAGTAAAGGATGCATGACGCATGAATATAAACTATAAGCATGAAATGTGCTATCTGATTGACTTGCTGAGCCTGTGTGCTCACTCTTGCTATAACTAACATTTTCAGGTAAAGTATGAGAAGGCTGGAGATTCCGGTTAAGCTAAAGGTAAAGAATGTAGATGCATAGATAAGCATGAAAGAATGTATTATATTCCTATATGTGTTATAGTAACTCAGTAAATTAATGTAAATTGGTACAGGTACAAGTTATATAATGACTTGATTTTTAAATGTTAAACCATGATTGTAATAAGGAATGAATGGTTTGTGAATCCATGGTGATAGATATGCCTGCATGTATTATTCAGAGGGAAATGTTGTGAAAAGGATAAGGTGGACGTATTACCATTAGTCGAGTTTTACATGTATTAAACTCGTATGTAAGGTACAGATGTATATAAACAGAACTATGTAGGGAACATGCATGAGCAAGTAAGGTTATGTATGTATAGTTAAATGTTGAAAATTTATTCACAGGTTATGTTATGTAAATCAATATATATATATATATATATATATATATATATATATATATATATGATTTTGAAAATGTAATAGACTAGGTCATAATTCAATTTATATGATCTGAGTTCTAACGCAAGAAAATTGAAGTTTATTATTCTGAGGCAAATAATGAAGGTAAGATAAATAATTAGATTTATGGACCGTATTACGGGTCAAATAATGATTTTAAAAGTTAAAAGTTATGTTTTAATGCATGAAATCGCCATTATCATGCTTTATAAATATATCATATGGTTTTAAGATTAATGGTTATGTTATCCAGAAATAATTGGATAGAATTAAGGAATGTTGAGATTTTGGGGCGCTATAGGATATCACATAGTCCTTTAATATATATATATGGCTCCGGCATTCTTAAGACTAAAGGGCATTATATTCTATTCGTAGGTCTAAGTGTACTAGTACATCTAAAGGCAGTTTTACGAATGTCATTTTCGTCCATAAAAGTTTAATTATAACTGACATAACTATCCTTAAAAGGTAATATTCTATTTTGAGCTACTGAGCCACTAATAAGTCTACTACAGGTATAGGGTGTTCATCCTTACGACTCGCCAGATTTAGATTCCTATAGTCTATGCATATCCTGATTTTCTCATTTTTCTTCACTATTAGGACTATATTTGATAGTAACTTAACATACCTGGCGGCTCTAATGAAATTAGTCTTATGAAGTCTATCTATTTCAATCTTGACCTGAAAAATGATTTCATAAGTCATCCTCCTTGGGGTTGTTGAAAAGGTTTGAAACCAATTTTTATTGGTTACCTATGTTCAACCAGCTTCTTATGTAACCTAGGCATTTTCTTATAATCCCAAACAAAACAATGTTTATAATTGGTCAAGATTTTTAATTTTTTTACTCTCTTTTTGGGTCAATAAATTGCTTATATAAACAGGCCTAGGTTGTTGATGGGAGTACCCAGATTGTATTCTTTTAATGGGTCCTGAATTTCAACCTCGTAGTCTTCCAACTTATATGGGGTAGGCTGAACTTTGATTAATTCAGGCTTATTGGAGTAACAAGACACATGTTTAAGTTTGATTTCAATAGTATGTAACAGGGCTTTTGCTAAGCTAGCTTGAATAGCTTCACTTTCCGGTGTTAATTTTATTGTCACATTCATTGAAAATATTATTATCCAACAATCCGGGCCTAAACTTAGCGAAGTTAGGCCTAGCGAGATCAATAATGACATGACTATGATCTATAGATTTTTAAAAAAATTCTATCATGGAGCAATTTTGTCCTTAACATATTAACCAGCTACCTATCAATTTTAATAGTCCGATACTAGAATTGAGTTCCATGATTGTTAGAATTAGTGACGAAAGATTTAGTATCAGCATTTTAGTCTTTTCTTTTTAATTATATTTTATCAATAATTTGATAAAATATGGGTACTGAATCTTTTGTTTTGAGTGACTCGATCTCCTTCCCAATATTGTTTAGTTTCTTTTCTCCGAATGCAAATACACCTTCAAAAAGAATCTGCAAATATATATTTTGCTTGACCGCTTTCTTCTTGATGGGTGAACCTATCTAAGATTAGAGAATAAAAAAATAGAAAAAGAATAAGCCTGGGAAGGAACAAGCCTTCTAGCTTCTCGTCAAGGACGATCATGAGATGATGCAAGAACACCAATGACAACACTCGTTTACAACTTTGCTGGCCCCTTCATATATATGCTTAATTGTTAATAAATTTATTTGTTAATTTTGTAATTGTTAAATTACATTTAACTCTATAGAATTAGGTTAGTTTGTTTAATTAATTTAATTAGTTTATATTTTTAATATGTTTTATTTATTCAATTTTCTTAATTGGTTAATTGGTTTTAACTTTGTTAGATACTATAAAAAAAAAATTATCTTGTTTAATTTTATTTTAAGTAAATTTTTATCCTTTGTTACAAATTTTTAATTAATTTTTAATTAGTGTAAATTTTGTTTTTTCTTTTCTTTTCCACCATGGCATGCCACGTGGACATATATGTGTCATTGACATAGTTTCTCTCTCATGTAGTAGTCACTCTGTTAAAAGTCAATCATTTTAACGGATTTTATACGATTTGAAACAAAATTACTATCAAAAATCAATTCGATGATACAAATATAAATTGAGATTGACTGTAATAAGATAAAAGTGATTTAACCCTGCTATAAAATTAAAGCAACCCTTAATTTTGTATTCCTACGTTTAACAAAAAAAAAAAAAGTCATTTTCCTTCCATTTTTTGAATGCATGCATAGTTATGTTCATGAGCATTGCTTAATTACCGTACAAAGATTTGAAGTGGCTTTAACGGCGAGTTTTAATTTGCAGAGATGGAAAGAAAAAGTTAAAAAAAAAATTAAAAAATTCTTCCCATTTCTTTCTTTCCCTCAAAATTAAAACTCACCAACACATGCTAAATGATTTTATTGGAATGAAACATGCATAAACATGTGGGTCTGTGCGAAGAAGATAAAACATAAATTCTTCAATGGAGGGGTTGGGACAACATCTGTTAATCCATGCATGAGCCCATTCTTAGTTAGCATATTTAGAAAAACATGTAGTAGGGTTGGCTAGGTCTCGTGGATTATGGAAATTCGTGCCCGGACTCCATTGTACACCTTATAATTATGAACTCTATCACTGTCCTGTGCAATATAGTAGAAATTTTTGAAGAAAACATTACAAAAATGTGTAGAAGGTGTAACTTATCAGGGAACAAACCATATTATATTTCACAAATCAAATTATAGTTAATAGTTTAGTGTTAAAGATATTTTTTTACTGTGTAAGATCACAAACTCAAATCTACAAATGAAAACTTAACAATCGTTACAAAAGATAAAAGATGCTTTGATGTGTTTGTGAGTTTTAATTTGGAGGGGAAAGGAAGAGAAGAGAAGGAAAAGTTTTTCCTTTAAATTTTTTATGAAAAAAAGTTCTCATTGTTTCTCTTCCTTCCAAATTAAAACTCACAAACATGCTAATTAGGTTTCCCTCTACTTTCTCTCATGTCCTATTCCTCAGGCGAGGTGTTATTCCATGCTCTTGGAGCATGGCTATAGTTTGCTGAGGGTGGGTCCGTGTGGAACTTACCCTCATGTGAAAGTGGTGGAGCAAACTGTAGTCATACTCCAAAAGTATGGCATATTTTTTCTTCCTCGGGCTCTCTCATAGGTCTCCTAGCTAGGATGAAATGTATATTCAATATTGAATTGTAATAGTATATATATATATATATATATTAAATGGCTAATTACACATATATCTCTAGAAATATAACCTAACTTACAAAATTAATCCTAATATACAAAAATTCGTAATAAAAAATCCAAGTATATATAAATCAACAAAATGACCATGCGATCATAACTTTGACCGGAATACTAATGTGTAATGACAAAGTTATATATTTATATAGTTTTAATATTTTTATACCTTATTTGACAACAATTACACCTGCTTAATTAATTGTATTTTCTTGTGTAAGATAATACAGTTAAATAATATAAACATGTGCATATTATATAAAATAAATAAAATTCACTACACGTTATCATAATACACAAAATAATTAAGTCCGCTAATCAACCAAGTAAAATAGTTAGAATTAACTAATTAAATAATTAACTGAAATAATATAATTAATCTCACTAATTAATTCAAGTAAAATAATTTATCTCAAGTGACTTACATATATATCCGCATGAAATATGGAAAGAGAGAGAGAGAGAGAGAGAGAGAGAGAATTCATCAATATCTAAGAAAATAATAGCAAATGGAAATAGAGTAGTAATTTAAGAGATTCTAACATTAAATGAAGTTGTACATGAGCGGATACAAGTTGTACATTTATTAAATCTAATCTCGAAAGTTGTACAATAAAATTATGGTCTTTGCTCTGCTGCTTGATAAAGTATTTCAAGGAAGCTTTAAATTCTTACGAGGATTACATGTCTTATTGCCGTAAACTTAGGAAAGGCACCTTTCGGCACATGTTACTCCGAACTCAAATGCAAAGTGTTGTAATCGAGATCTAATAGCTTTAAGGCGTTTTTTTTTTTATTTATTAATTAAAATGGAGCTTTGGATGGGGTGTATATATATATATGGAGTCGATCCATAACATGTATTTGTTATGAAATAAGATATGGTAAATATTATTCATACTATCTATTATAGGGATCAATGAATAAGATTAACTAATAAAAACCCGTCGTCTGCTACTATTAATAACGGACTATTAAACCGTCCGCTACTAATAATAACGGACGAGGATCATCATCTTCCGCAGTGGACATACTCTTCGCTAGTAATAGTAGTAGACGTCGATTTTTTCTTTTAAATATCACCCGTTCGTTATAAAAATCAACGAATTAGATAGTGTTTATTCATTTTTAATCCATAACAAATACTTACAATGAATTGGACTCCTATATCTATGTGTGTGTGTGTGTGTCGTATTCTCCCAACAAGTGGGCATTAGTTTCAAATTTTAATTAGCTCCATAAAGTAGTTGTCACAATAGAATAAAAAACTACACTTGATAAAAAAAAATTCATTTTTGGGGAAGCATAATTTATAATTTGGTTAATGAGTCAAAAAGTTAACATTTTAATGTCTACAATTTATGTTGTGTTAACGCCAAATTTTGGACCTGACAAAATCACCAAAAGAACAAGCCAAAAAATGCGCCAACACATGCTGGAAATATAAATTATAATGTAAAGAAAGAACCAATAAATATAAGAACACAAGATTTAACGTGGAAACCCAAATCGGGAGAAAACCACGGGTGATACGCCAGAAATTCACTAGAATGATACCGGAACTGTTACAACATTCTCACAAGGAAAACACTCATCCGCACAGGGGGCCGACATATACCGATATATGTCGATATATAATGATTTGGAACGAGACACAACAATGGTTATTCATACACGTGGTGTACATTTTTACCCTTCGATATACACCGGGCGCATAACACTACCCTTCGATGGCCAACGACGTGTATAAATGGTGCTTGTGTATCTACGTCGTATATCACCATAACTCAGTGTATATCGGTGTATGTCGGCGCGTGACTGAGATGGAGTATTTAGGTAGAAGTGTATCTTTGGGTTTATTGTATATGATGTATCTTTTTCTCTCTCTTCTTTGGTTTGCCTGCTTGGTATTTACTCTGCCTCTACTCTGTGTTTGTAAGTCATTGTAGATAGATCCTCTCTCTTTACCTAGTATATATATTACATAAAGTAATCGCCTCCCTCACATACAATAAATGAATTTTGTCCTTATCTCTCCACTAGCTAGACTTTTCAGGATATTTAGTGATGAGTCATTACCTCAAATATTTACATCCCAATAATATATTTGTCATGGAATTTTTATTTTTACTCTTAACAATATCAACAGCCAAATACAATTTTATTATGGATATGTTCTTGCGTATTACTGGAGAATTCTTTGTATAAAGAAGAAGCAAATCAGAAATCCCCCTTGCTCCTTTCAATCATGTTTTACTTATGTTTCTTTAGTTAGATTTTTCAAGTTTCACCTTCATAAAGCATATGGAAATCTGGCCAGCCATACATGGAACACATCCATAAGGTGACAAAATACTGATGTAGCTTGAGATTCTGTGCTTAAGATTTACAACCCAGCTTGAAAGCTGGAAATTACGAATAAAGTTGAACTAATCAAGACATTATCATATAACTATTAAACATTACACTATGAGGGATGAGATGGGTGAGATTTGATGGCATGAACAGTTGGCCAGTTATCGCTATGTCAACTTCTTAACTCCTAGTAATTTAAGAGATTCAAATGATATAGAAAATATTGAATTTAATATTTTACACCCAAAATTTGCAAAAATTTACATATACATATCAAGGGGTCAATAACTCATACATCAATACCTGCCTAACTTCAAACCCTACAAAAAAAGAAGGCCATGACAATAGTGTCAGCACTCACCCTAATAAATAATACATCCATTAAGACTCAAAACTCACGAATATTCCCGTATAAGATAGTATGACATTATTTGAGTTAGAACTCGTAGGTGTATGGGGTTATATGAAATTAAACATGCGCTGGTACAGGCTGTAAATTATTAAATCAAATCTTGTACTATTTGTTCTTGACAGATTCTTGGTATAATTAAGAATCTTATTCTGCCAAAATTTATGAACATAATTGTACTATTCATGTTACACGACACGTTCTATATATTTTATAATATCTCACCTTGTATATTTATATGAATTCTTTTGACTCATACAAACCACAACTCTCAAAACAACAGATCCCATAGCACAAACCCTAATAGCACACACTCAAAAATGTCCTCACAAACAATCGCCGCCTCGAACTTTGCTGTACTTGAATCCATTCGTCAGTATCTTCTAGATGATACTGACTTTTTTGGAAAAATTTCCTCAAATAAATACACGTAATACACCGGCTTTTGGTGAGATGATTATGAGCTTTGATAATCTTTTTTATACAGAAAATAGTGAAGATTACTCGTTTAAAAGGGTTGAAATGTCAGGGTACGAGGAATCAAAGAAAGAAATGGTGGAGGTGCATGAATGTCACGTGCCGTGAGAATGGAAGTGGTATAGAGGTGTGAGGCGGCGGCCTTGGGGGAAGTTTGCAGCGGAGATAAGAAATCCGACTAAGAAAGGAAGGAGAATATGGTTAGGTACTTATGATAGGCCTGAGGATGCAGCAATAGCTTATGATAGGGCTGCATTTAAGATACGTGGATCGCGTGCAAAGGTTAATTTTCCAAGTATGATTGGGAAATTGGAGTCCTTTTATTCGTCCTCGTCTTCATTGTCATCAATGGAAAATGGTTCTTCAAAAAAGACGAAAAAGCATACAAATGTTCACATTGATAATTGAACAAATTATAATTAATTAATTGTTATGACTCGACATGCATGATCAGCTTTAGATTAATAAGCAAAAGAGGTGTTATTGTAACGCCCCCAAAATCCCCGCGCTTTCCACGCGGCGGACCTTGTGCGTTAACTTCGTACCTCTATCGACTTAACCAATGATCCCATAATCATATTGGTTGAATTAGTCTTATTTTAGACTATACATTAAAAATTTCTCTTAACTTTGTCCCTGGATCTTAACTTGATCTCAGTCTCATAAGTATACAAGTATCAACTTGTATTTCATCCATATAAATGGATAAAACCATATATAACGGTTTAATTTTAACCTTAGGATTTAAATATTCTATATACGTCCACTTGTAACGGTCTCATTCGTACTACAAGTATCAATATACAAAGATATCTCTTCATATCAATAATCCTACTTATATGGTATTCAGAATAGAAATAACGAGTTATACCTGGGTCCGAGGAACCTTAACGATGGATTTGACCAGTCAACATCGCTTAGTTCTGTCTCAGATGTACAGCACTCACAAGTTATTTACCGATCCTCATCCAGATAAATAGATCATTATCAACATTGTTTTAATATTTAACAATTCTACATTATATCAAATTTAAAGAAATAACAACATCCTGATGATAATAATTTATATCATTCATTCAATATTCGGTTACATGTTTGTTTGTTCGTATTACAACAGTCATTATGACTTATACAAATACAAGTAATAAACATGAAAACCTAATCTACGCTTCATCTTTACGTTCAAGATCTTCTTAACGTTCATCTTTAATCTGCAAATAAGGTTTTATTCGCAAGAATGAACACGACGGCTCAGCAAGTCTAACATATTATCACATACACAGTTTATGCTTTCATATAAACTTTAACATGCTTTGACTGAACATACATCTCAGTTAATAATCATATTAATTTATGCTTAACAATAAACATATTTTATACATACTCATATGCATCATCCAATATCAATTAACATTTAACAGTTAATCAATAACTAACACTTAATCATTTAATCACATAAGACCTTCATTCATGTACTTTCACATATAAACTATCACATAATAACATGAACAATCTTAGAACATACTAAATAACACATAAAAGTTTAGAACTTGCCTCAAATTGAAACTAGGGTTTTCCGGCGGAGCGTTAAACCCTACACAGTCATTTAGTGCATAAGCGGTTAGATTCATTGTATTATATAACTTCATAAGTCTTATATTAACTTATTTAAACTCTTTCAATAGGTGGAATTATTTGGAAAATTGGCTAACTCAAAAACTCATTTTTAAGCCAAAATTTCGGATTTGGGCAGATTGTTGGACTGCCAGACCCCGGCTCAGTTAAACGGCCATAACTTCTTCGTTTTAAAATATTTTTTAGTCGTTCAAAATTCCACGCGTTCGTAACTTCCGTCTCTACAACTTTCATTCAGAAAAAAGTTCGAGATTCCTGACAGATTTGTACAGATTTCGGCCTAAAGGTGACTACTCTAAAACTGATTCATATTTCTGACCTCTTTTATAGTAACGGCCATAACTTTGTCATACGAAAACATTTTTGAGTGATTCTTGAGTCTAAATTGCTTAGAATTTCATGATCTACAACTTTAATTTAGGTTTCTAAGGCAGATTAAGACTTTAAATTTTCGGAAATTTGCAAAAATATTCTGCGACGATATTAAACTTAACTTTCTTTGATCCGATTGCTAAAACATGATACCTCAAGCATTAATTTGCTAAGATAACATGTTCTAACACTTCGTATCACTTCATAACATAAAAATAACAAAATCATAAACCTACTTATGTAAGATTCATGGCTTTTGCTCAAGAACACACGAAGAACACGAAGAACGGATAAAACCGTACATGGTAACGACTTATGTTCTTGAGCTTTTGGTTTTCGTACTTGAAATAATTTGAGCATTATAACTGCTTACATAAGTGATTAAAACACTTTATGATTGACAAAATTTGGTCATTATAACGACTTGTAAATTGAATTATAACAATTTATAAAAATGCTCAAGAACATACGAGGAACACGGAGAACGAATAAACCGTACATGGCTACGACATATGTTCATTGAGCTTTAAACTACGAATTGAAATTCGACATTATAACTACTACAAAATATAGGAAGGCTCAAGAACACGTGAAGAACACGGAGAACGACAATCGCACATGGCTACGACTCGCGTTCTTGAGCTTTTTGAAACTAAAAATTAAATAAACATAATAACAACTAACAATTTACCTCTCGAAGTGCAAGCTTTAACAATTTCTTTGCACTTCCTTCTTGTCTCACAAGAACTCTCTCTATAAAATCTGATTTTTGCTCTTGAACTATGGTGAGAATTAATGAAGACATGGCTTAGTATTTATAGGCAAGCAAAGTCTAGGGCATAAAGGTCATTAAGACAACCAAGCTTTGGCTCCAAGTTTGGCTTGGCTTTAACTTTGGCTCCAAGTTTGGCTCCGACTTTGGCTCCAAGTTTGGCTCCGACTTTGGCTCCAAGTTTGGCTCCGACTTTGGCTTGGAGTTTGGCTTAACTTTGGCTTGGCTTAGGCTTTAACTTTAACTACTAACTAGAGTTAACAACTAACTCAACATTGGTTAATTCTCTACTAAAGTTAGCAACTTAATTGGTTGATTAGTTTCTTAATTCACCAATTAAATTTTATTAGGTTAATCTTAATTTTAATTAACCTTAATCTTAATCAAGTATACATGTAGCATAGTTGACTTTTACTATTCACAGTTGACTTTTTCGTATTTATACCGTATAATTTTCGTATTATTCTCGTATTATTTTCGTATTCTACCCGTATAATTTTCGTATTATACGCGTATATGTGAATAGTGATTAGGGTTAGGTTATAACCCTTAGGGTTTCTAGGTTTAGGGTTTAGGTTTTAACCTTTTCTAAGTTTAACCAAACCCTAATTTAGGTTTTCTAAACCCTAGAATTAGGTTTTTTTTAGGTTTTAACCTTTAAATAACTTTTCGATTTTAATAAGTGTTAAGGTTAATTACTTGAACCGAAACACGAATTCCTACACATAGATAAACTACATAACACATTTAAAGGTTAATACAAGCTTTATAAATCACATAACACATAGTTTAGGTTAAAAGTTTAACCTCTAATCGTAAACGAATCGTAGTTTCGAGTCGTTTTTAATCTTTAATATAGCTCAATGTATTGTTGAGCAATCGTTTTTAGGCTTTTAAATTAACAACCTTTATCATATCTTGACAGATCACTTTTAAAATATTTGGGATATTACAGTTATAGTTGTGGTACTTTGATTTCATGCCCTCTTAGCGTGTAATTGTTATAGTTAAAATCTAATAAATTTAGAGAATCATTGCTTCTTGCGAACGTGTGCAGTCAGAGAACAAAACTCTAGCTATAGAGTATATATTAAACTCAGAGTGTAACTTTCTATATTAATTCTCTCAACTCTCGGTAGTAACTGTGAGGCCATGAATAAAATTATGAATCACTTTACATACACAATATTCAAATACAACACCAAACACTACATCTTATCTCACCATTAAAAAATGAGATCTGATACGAATTTCCGTGTCAGGGTCTACTTTTTAATTGTGAGATAGGATATAATGTTTGATATTGTGATTGGATGTAGTATATGTAAACTTATTCTAAAATTAGGGTTCACATTAAATGAACTAAAACAAAAGTAATGAATAACGAACAACAAACTAACAGGTAATGAATGAATGAACAAAAGACCGAAAAATATGGAAAACCTAATATTGTTTCTGAAGATTGGACCCCCTAGGGTTCGCTCCCTAGGAAGATCCTCTCTTAATGATAAAAACGTCGGATAATGAATGACCGACTGAATCTGACCTGAATTCATAAAACGAAATGAGGACAAAACGAGAAAATGAACCGAAAAAGAGATAAACCCCTAAGGACCTCCCCCTAGGGTTCCCCCCCCCCCCCCCCCCCCCAGGGTTCGGCCTCCTTAAGGGTTTATCACTTAGCGTTTGTTTGATGCTTTATTTTTTGAATTTCATCTCAACAAATTTTAAGCGGTGCAATGAATAAATAATACGTCCAAAATTGTGAAGACTTAAAAGTGATATCTCTTAACTTCTAGATGACAAGATCAACTTGTCATAGAAACGAGAATCAAGAAAATAGACGAAAACCGAAAAAAGAAAATATAAAACGAACAAAACGCGTCGGTATGGGAGCACCCCCTAGGGTTCATCAGCCGAGGGTGAGCCCCCTTGGGGTGGTCTTTTCCGCTCCGTGATGCTTCTCTTTGGCTTCTTTGACAATAAATTGATTTATGCAATCTTTCTAAACTTAATAATATACAACCTTAAAGGTATAATTTAAGAGGTATTGTAATGAGTCCCGAAGCAGAAGGCTCATAAGAAGAACTTGTATTGAGAATCGGTTGAGAGATTGAATTGGTGGCTAAAAGAATTGGATGACTTGGGCACTACCCGGGTAACTAGGGTTATTTTAAGAATTTCTTTAACATTAAGGGTATTTTTGAATTTTTCCTTTTGACATGTGTCTTCCACATGACCTGGAGCCTATAAATACCCCTTTACTTGACAAGTGAGGAGACTTTTGGAACCTTGAAAACTTTTGCCGCCTGAAAGCTCTCTCTCTCTCTCTCTCTCTCTCTCAAAAATAAAGAAGTTAAAAGGAATTGAGAACTTGTGATCAACTCTAAATCGAGTGAACGAAAGTGTTAGCGTTGTCTATCTTGAATTCACTCGAAACATTTGTCGCGACTATCGGACACCAGCGATTACGCTGTGATCCTGAGAGTTCTGTCACGTGTTACTCTGATAGTTGCTCACCGGTTCTTCTCCCCTCTCCAATCTTTCGACTGATTCCATACTTTTTACGAATTTCTCGTCTTCATCATTACTACGAACCCTAACCTTAACAAGGTACGCGATTTTCGTGCCTACAGTAACTTTGTGAGCTTCGATTGACATTTGACACATAGTAAATATATATTATTGATATTGTCGTAACAAAAATAATAATGCCAGAACAAATATATGAATATAATATTATTTTAATAATTATTCTAGCAACACAATACTTTAAATTGTATGGGGACAAGCCATTGTAGCCCAAAAAAATTTAACGCTGAGTTGCTTCTAATCGACTTTTGTTGTCACCATTTGACCACAATAGATGCATTATCAAATTAGGTAACACGCATTAAAAATCATCATTACCATAATTATGTAATCACTTTGCTCATATTTCATAGAAGTCCTCTTTATTAAGGTTATCAACGTCCAATATTTAACAAATTAAGCCTTGATTCTCACAATATAATCGTATAAACTAGTACAATCATCGTGGATTAATTTAAAAAGAAGGGTGTTCCTGGTAAACTTAAAAACATTGCGCAAATTTATACATATTAATGTTTCTGACACATACTATGTGTGCAGTTAGAAAACATTATATAATATTTAGGGGTTGTTAAAGCGTATAAGAGATAAAATAGAATTTTTTTGAGAGATTATGAATAAAAAAAATAGGAACATTTTTTATCCCATTTGTATTAATAGTGAACACCAACCCATTTGCTCTCCTTTATAATATATAGATTAGTCTCCACGGCACACGTATTGCATATAGAATTACTATAAAAGATATAATAATAGTTTTATTAAATTATGATTATAAAAATAAATAAATAAATAAAAGTTAAAAAGATGAAACTATAATAAAACTAAATTTGCAGGGACAAAAGGCAAAGAAAATTTATGATATAGTTTCAAGAGCACGATTATTTATTTCCTCTCTCTTTATAATATAGATTTATATTTGCGAACCTTTCTTAACATGTGTCTAGACCTAATGTTTCTAACGTTTATTGTTTTTCTCTTATTCTTTGTAGTTAATCTATTTTTCTTTAAATATTACGTAGGACTGGGCATGCACAATAGGCTAGCCTGGCCTGGCCCAGCCTGGGTCTGGCAGGCCTTGGTCATTGACCAGGCCAGGCCGAGCATTTGACTTTTGGCCTGCAGGGCAGGCCAGGCCGGGCTTGGCGCTCAAAAATAGGGCCTGTTGAGGCCTGTAAGCCAGGTCATGCCTTGGGTCAGGCCAAACCAGTTCAGTCCGATTCAATCCGTTCAAATAATTTTTTTAGTAATTTTAAATATTATTAAAACACCAATTAAAATTTTAAATTTAATTGATGTATTAATTAAAAGTAATGTATTACAAGTTACAGCTTTCAAATTACAATAATGAAAAATATCTTTATTATTATTATTATTATTATTATTATTATTATTATTATTATTATTATTATTATTATTATTATTATTATTATTATTATTATTATTATTATTATTTTGTAAATGATTTTCTAGTTGTTACGCTAAGTATTTATTAAAATAAAAATGCAATGAAAGATCTGTAAGAAGTGTAGGTTGCTAGCTAGGTAAGAAAAATTCTTATATATTACACTAGTCAATGTGTTTTCATGGATTTCTTAATTCGTATATAAGCAAACATGCATGAATGAACGTATTAAAAGACGTCAATTTTATTTTGTTTATTGAATGAGTTGTCACAAAGATGAAGTTTTCGTCTGCAGTGGAAGAATTGAAGTAGCGAATAAAGAAAATTGGCAGGTCGGACTGAGCTTTGGATGAACTAGGCCAGGCCGGGCTTATTGGCAGGCAAGGCCATGTCGAATCTGAGCCAAAAAAATGTGGCATGTTCGTGGGCTTTGACAAGGCCGGGCCAAGGGCAGACCAAGGCCTGGTCGTAAGCCGCAGGCCATTTGTGCACCACTAATAGGACTACAACTGAGTTCTTCCTCCAGTAATAGGTGTCAACGGTTATGAAGAGTAGATAGTTCAAGCCACCAATAGAGTTTTAATAGGTATAAAATATGTCTTACCAAATAATTAAAGAAAATATATAAAAATTATTCGGACATAATGTTGGGATATCTTACATAAATTTCACATTAGATAAATTCAATAGTGTAAATAAGTTAATAAATATGATATAATCTCAACCTAATAGATTAACCTTTTGGATGAGGAGGTGATACAACATGCTTGTTAGAACAGTCTACATAGGTGTGCACTACATTGGTGATAAATTGATGTAAGATGGATTGTTCAATTTCATTACAAGTGATATTAGAGTCTGTGGTTCGATAGACCCAAACATCAAGTTGGTACTATCTCCGCGCGGTGGAGCAAATGGAGTTGAGTTGAGTTGAGTGAAGCACAAGAGGATCATTACGAGTTTGCCACTATGCGGTAAAAAATTTGATTTGAGTCAAACAAAGCAGACTTATGATGGCTCTAAAATACTGCTCAGGGCCGATAAAAGGTTCACAAAAAATAAGGTTGTACTTCCATGTATCAGATAAATTATTGGGATATTTCACATGAATTATAAATCAGATAAATTCAAGAGTGTAGATGAGTTAATACGTATGGTGGAGTATTAACCTAACAAGTTAACCTTTTGGGTAATGATGTGATCCAACATGGGCTAGTTTACACAGGTGTGCACCACATTGGTGATGAATTGATGTGGGTTGGATGGTTCAGTTATGCTACAAATCCTATATATTTATATTAGTGATGAATTGATGTGGGATGGATAGTTCAGTTCTGCTACAAATCCTATATATCTATATAAATAGAGCAACAGTGGATGATCATATAGGAATAGACTAAAATATTTATTATTTGGTTTCAAATTTTAAATGTGGGGAATGATATATTAGAATGGGCAAAATACACTTTTGTTACACTAAGTTTCACCTTCCTCATAATTCTACCCCTAAAGTAATTGAGTTTACACATCCTTTACGTCAACTACATTTACCCCCCCCCCCCCCCCCCCCCCCAAAAAAAAATTTTTTTTGGATAAAATTGGTTGAAATACCTACTAAGCTAGCAACTTGATAGGACACTAATGGTTTTATATAATTTAATCGTAGTCATATACGATTGCCTTATTAAAAATAAAAATAAAAACTTAATACTATATATTACTTTATAAAATTAAAAATTATACCAAATAATGTTTAACAAAAAATAACAAGTCAAGAAAAACCAAAAAATACGAATTAATATCGTATATGTATCAAAATAAATTACTACATTTTAATTTTAAACTTTTATAAATTAAAAAGAATATATAACAAAGGGAATATTTATTTAAATTATAATTTAAAGGAGAGAGGCTTCTTATTTGGGAAAGAAGTCCAGTCTCAATTCTTAAATCGCATATATTCAGATAATTCAATTATAAATGAAATTAAAACTTTCTACATTTGTATATGAAATGATTTCCCTCTCTTACTATTTATTAATGTACAAATTTATTAAATAGAAAGAAAGATTCAAACCCAAGATCTAATAAGTGAAGCAGAGGCTCTTCCCACTTTAAATCATCATCCATTGCTTAAAAAAATTTCCCAGGAAACCATATTCTTATTCAATCATTCTTTATATTTTATTCTCTTTGCCTTTTTATCCTCATATTCATCTATTTTAGCAAGGATATCTTAGAAGATGAATAAGCTCATTTGTTCTTAAAAGAGTCTTAATCTGAGCAGATGCATTGTATTTTTTCCCTAACCATTATACACTAGCGACAAAAATACCCACCACTACTACGACAACCACTAATCCACCCACTAGCAGCACTTACAAAACCATGCCAACGACCACAACAATCATATTTATTACAACACCACCATATCTAACACCATTGTCGTCGTCATCATTTCACCCATACCCCAACTCATCACTACTATAAAAACTCCAAATCTGATATTTCTCTATAGCATGTACCACCACCTACCGCCACAAAAACTTACAGCCGTCCATGACCACCTCAAAACACTACATCTAACTACAAATTCGAACAAACACCACCACCAAAAGTATAGATTTGGATGAAAACTGATAGATCTAAAGAAAGAATGAAAACGCTTACCGTTTTTATTGTTTAATCGAATCTTTTCAAGATTTAGGGAAGGTTTCTACTAGTGTTGGATTTCACTTAATATTTGGGGTTCGGCCATGGTGGTCGGAGAGGAGTTGACTAGCTAGTGGGGGTGTGGTGGTATCACGGCGTGGTAGTGTCGCAACACGACGACGTTTCTTCCTTCGTTATACAGCTAATTGAGTGGATTATCGTTGCTTCCATTGTTGATGATGGTGGAAGCTAAAACTATAAACCAGGAAAGCAAATATGGCGTAAAAACCTTACACAACCAAGGGTCGCTGCTATGTTTTATATATACTAAAAGTTGATAATTTTTGTTACATAGATTGGTTTACAAAACAGACTTTGTTACAAATACAACTACATAGCAGAGATAAGAGTCCTAGAGGTTTTGATGCATAACAGTCCTAAAAGCTTGGTATAATGAACTACGAATAAGAGTCCTAGAGACTTGTGTCAATACCCCATGTCAAGCTGATGGGGCTAGAAGAACTGTCAGCTTGTCTAGAAGAAACTAAAAGCATGGATAGTGGAAAGCTTTAGTAAAAATATCGGTGATCTGATCCATAGTAGAAACATAACGAACCAATAACTTTCCTTTAGCAACCTTTTCCCGGGCAAAATGAAAATCAATTTCAATGTGTTTTGTTCGAGCATGAAAAACAAGATTAACAACGAGATATGTGACACAAATGTTGTCATGCCAAATGACTGGAGGATTGAGTAAATAAATTCTTAATTCACTTAAAAGAATATCTGTAACCAAGATAGAATCGACAATGGACTTATACTCAGCTTCCGTGGAAGAAAAAGCAACTGTACGGTGCTTTTTAAAAGACCAAGATACCAAATTTTATCCCAGATAAATGGCATATCCGCCAGTTGATCGGCTGTCATCCAAACTGCCATCCTAATCAGAGTCAGTGAAAGCTTAAAGTGGTACTGGATTTGAGGGAATAATTGATAAACCAAGATGAGCTGTGTATTGGAGATAACGAATAATCCGCTTAACAACAATCCAATAATTACTACTTGGCACATGCATAAACTGACAAACCATATTAACATAATATGCCAAATCTGGTCTTGTCAAAGTAACATATTGTAAGGCTCTGACTAGCTGCCTATACAACTTCGAATCGCTGTAATTTACAGTATCAGACTTTGATAGTTTGGTTTGAACGAAAAAAGAATTGTTAATGGCTTACAAGTATGCATGTTTGCCCGACGAAGGATATCCAGGATATATTTTTGCTGAGATAATAAAATACCTTTAGGTTGATAAATAACCCCAATACCCAAAAAAATAATTAAGTCTGCCTAAATCTTTGATTGAAAATTCCCATCCCAAGGTAGCAACTAACTGATCAACAGCCATACAAGAGTTACTAATAACTACTATATCATCTACATATACCAGCACAAGTAGTTTCACATTAGCAGAATAATACATAAATAGTGATATATCATATAAAGATGCAATGAAACCAAGTTATTGTAAGAATGTGGACAGACGATGATACTAAACAAGTGGAGCCTGTTTTAAGCCATATAAAAAACGATGATGATGACAAACATAATCAGGATGGGAAGGATCCTCATACCCAGGTGGTTGAAGCATGAAAATCGTTTCAGATAGTGTTCCACAAAGGAACACATTGTTAATGTAATGTTCTGAACTTCAAAGAATATTGTAATCCAATTTTTATATGAATAAATAAAGACTAAATTACACTTTAAATGTGCTATAGAATTTTCATATGTGTTTATTTTTGTCTTTCATTTCAAGAATCCAACTTAAACAATTATTGGAAAAATAAAAGTTATTTTTGAAAAAACCTAAAGTTAGGGTTTGGAGAAAACCTAAAAAGGTTAAAATCTAAACCCTAACCCTAAAATCTAAAGTGAGAAAATAAGTTAAAACTTAAACCCTATTTAGAAACCCTAAGGTTCAAACCCTAAACTCTAGAAAAGTACTATTCACAAATACGCGTATAAATACAAAAATTATACAGATAGAATACGAAAATTATACAGTATAAATACGAAAAAGTCAACTATGAATAGTAAAATTCAACTATACAAATTAGTATATTTAATCAAGATTAAGACTAAACTAAGTAAGTTTGATTAGTTAAATGAATTACTAATCAGCCAATCACATGCTAGCTTATTAAATGACTAAACTACCCCTTACTAAAGATTGCGAAATGACCCTTTTGTCCTTAAATGGCCAGCCAAAAAGAAGTTTACCAAGCTTGCTTTGGAAGTTAAAAAGATGTGTATTAGAGAAGCTTTGTTAAGCTTGTTCAAGAAGCTAGAAAATGGCTTAATGACTGAACTACCCTAGGTTTGAAAAGCCTATAAATACAAGCCTTAAGCCTTCATTATTTTCATCATTTTTCAAAGCTAATTTCTAAGCATTAAGGTTATAATCAAAGTTTCATAAGAGAGAGTTTTGTGAGTTTAATATTTCAAGCCTTGTAAAAGTATTATCAAGCTATCATCTTAACAAGGTACACCACTAGTATTATTTTTGTTTCTTTTTAATTTATAGTTAGTTAATTTAATCAATTTATAAGTAGTTATAATGTTCAATTTTCTTTCTTTTATCGACAAGCTCAAGAACATAAGTCATGTCCATGTACGATTTTTCGTTTTTCGTGTTCCTTATGACTTGAGCAAGTCGTTGTTATGTCGATTTTCATTTCATAGTTTAGAACTAAAGCTCAAATAACGCAAGTCGTAGTCATGTACGATTGTCGTTCTCCGTGTTCTTCATATGTTCTTGAGCAACAGTTATAAATTATTAAAATCAAGTAAACAAACCGTTATAATAACCAAATTATTTCATATATAAATGTTATAATCACATATGTAAGCAGTTATAATGCTCAAATTATTTCGAGTATGAAATCCAAAAACTCAAGAACATAAGTCGTTACCATGTACGATTTTCCGTTTTTTACGTTTCTCGTGTGTTCTTGAGCAAAAGTCATAAATCTCTATATAAGAAGGTTTATGATTTTCTTATTTTTATGTTATAAAGTATTATTGATTGTTAAAACATTTTATCTTAGCAAATTAATGCTTGGGGCATCGTGTTTTATCCATTAGATCAAAGAAATAATGAAACAATTTTGGGTTGTCATCTTTAAGCTGAAATCTCTGGGAATCTGTATAGAATTCCAAACTTTGGTCTAAATGTAAATTGTAGAGACGGAAGTTAACCCAGGGTCTGACAGCAAACATGTTGTCCACTTTTTAAAAAGTGCCTTAAAAATGAGTTTTTGAGTTAGCAAACTTTCTGAATAAAACCACCTATGGAAATAGTCTAAACAAGTTATAAAAATATTTATTAAGAAATAAAATTCAATAAACTAACATTCAGGTACGCCTAAACAATTATATAGGCATTTAATGCTTTGCCAAAAAAACCCTAAATTGTTTCAAGACAAGTTTTCTATCCTTAACCTTTGTTTACGTGTTTTTTATGTGATTTATACATCTTGTACAAACAATGTGTTATAAATCTTTGATATGAGAGTTATTGTTTCTTATTTTGGCATAACTTGAAAAATGAAATGCTCATTCGTGATATATTTCAAACCATGCTTTATTTTATCAAACCAAGTTGTCTCGGTGTGATCCTGACATGTGAAGTAAACTGAGATGAACGAATATGTATCACTGTTCATGATTTGTCCAGTATAGTGTATGTTATGCATAACATAGGACGTCGTTAGGTTAATCCCCTTTCTATATCCACTGTAAATGATTCTAATTCGAAAGACAAAGAACAATTCAAGATCTAACCACCACTTAGTCTTGCTATGTTAAAATATTTGTAATATCGATTATTGTGCCATGAATTCTTATAATTCATATCGGTGTGAGTTCATTTATATGCTATGTGTTTAAGACTTGCTAAGCATATTAGCTCACCCTTGTAAATAAACCTAATTTGCAGACAAACCCGAAAGCTCCAGCTCAAAGAAAAAAGGAAAGAAGAAATACATAGACTAGTTTACTACTTTCCTTACTTATTCTTAACTGTAGTCATAATGACATTTTATAATAAGAACAAGTTTCACATATGTAATCGAATATTATATTAATATTAACAAGTTTTATCACATTCTCTTGTTACGTCTTTACTTTGACAAAAACTTAGAATTGTTAAACTTAATATAGTATTGATAATGATCTATTTATTTGTATGGGGATTGATAAATGACTTGTGAGTACTGTAAGCATCCAAGACAGTACTAATCGATGTTAACTGGTCAAATTCATCGTCAGGTTCCTCAGACCCAAGTACAAACTTGTTATTACTATTTTGAATGTCAGATAAGTAGGATTATTGATATAAAGAGATATCACTATAACCAAATGTGTTTCGAGTGAGGGTTTTAACTAGTTGGGTATGTTCTGTACGAAAAGGTAATTTTACACCGGACAAATATACAAATATTTGTTACGGATAAAGATGCAAATATTTATCACGGGTGAAGATATAAACATTTACCGCGAGATTCTCTGTTCCTAAGAATCGTCCTAATGATTTAATGTCGTGAATCTTGGAATATGTAAAGTTATAGAATATCTAAATCTTAAGGTTAAAATGTTATGAATATATATTAAGTCCCTTACATCGATTACAAGGACTTGGTATGAAATACTAAAAGATCTTTGGGAATTAAGATGAGAACTTTGTTTATGAATAAAGAAAATCATCTATAAACCTAATGGTTTAGTATTTATAGTGAGCACCAAGTCAGCTATAGTAAGTATATTAATTTGGGGACATCACAGTTAACATCTAACTGACGAATCACCTAAGAATAGAAATATCTAAAGAAAGAACAACACGAATTGTAGTCAATTTTACCACCGGGTTGAATGCCTCATCAAAATCAATGCATTCTTCTTAGTGAAAGCCCTTTGCAACTAACTGTGCTTTATATCGTTCAATCTATCCATTTGACTTTTTCTTAATTTTGTACACCCATTTACACCCGACAATGTTCATAGCAGTTGTTTTCGAAACTAAGGACCAAGTTACATTAGAGAGCAAGGCATTAATCTCGGCAGACATGGCCTCATGCCATTTTAGATTTAATTTGGCTTTGGAATAACAATTTGGTTCAATCAGGTCATCAACAGAAGCTATCAAAGAAAGAGGTTGGAAATGACCTTGCTTCTTATCCATAGCTCGAGTGAGAATATTTGTATTTTGGGGAGGAACATGGGGTGTATGTTGGGAAAGAACAGGAGAGCTTGAGGTAGCAATTGGTGCGGCAGGGGGTGAATGTGTTGATGATTGTGGTGAAGCAGAATATGTAGAGCGGTTATAAAAATCTATTAATTTATGAATTTTATAGTTAGTAGGAGTAAAGAAGAGAGTTTGATTTGGGGTTGAGGTTGAAGACAGAGGCTGAAAGGAATTAATACGTGTCAGTGGCGATAACAGACGATGATTTGAAGGGGCTGTTTGAATTGCAAGTCAAGAGGTAGTACTTGTGGTTCGAGTATGATCAACAATAAGTGGTTTGTTAGGTGTGGAAACAATTGCCCAAGGAAAGGAAACAGATTATGAAATAGCGAAAGTAGTTAACTAATTGTGAAGCTGAGAGTAAGGAAAGTAATCTTTATTAAACCGAACATGTCGTGCAATATAAAAATGATTAGTCTTTAAATCAAGACAACAATAATCCACATGTGAAGAACTGTAACCCAAGAAAAGACAAGGACTAGACCGAAAATTAACCTTATAGGAATTATATGGGTGAAGAAACGGATAACAAAGACATCCAAAAACCTTTAAAAATGAGTGGTCAAGAGTTTTAACATATATACACTCAAAAGGAGATTTACTATTAGATGCAGTAGAGGGCATTCGATTAATTAAGAAAACAGCAGTATCAAATGCAAAGTGCCAATATTTAAATGGCTAGTAAGAATTTGCAAGTATAGTGATTTCTGTTTCAACTATGTGACGATTTCATCGTTTAACCATCCCATTATGTTCATGTGTGTGTGGCCATGCTAAACGATGTAAAATGCCAACAGACTCAAAAAATGAGCTTAGTTTCCTATATCCCCCCCCCCCCCCCAATCGTTTGAACTGATTTTATTTTGGGTGCAAATTGACGTTCAACAAGTAATTGAAAATTTTTAAATATAGGAAATACATCAAATTTATTTTCCATGGGATAAAACTAAACGAACTTGGAATAAGCATCAATAAAAATCTCAAAATATTTATGTCTTTCTATAGAATGATAAAGGGAAGGTCCCCAAACATCACTACACAAAAGTTCAAGAACAAATATAACACGAGTATTTGTTAATGGTAAATGAAGTCTTGAAGCTTTTCCTAACTAACAAGCATGACATAAAGTCATGTTATGAACAGACACTAGCAACTTATTATTTCTGAGAATTTGATGAAGAACGCGACTGTGTGGATGGCCAAGAAGATTGTACCAACAATCGAACGTCGCTTTTGCTGAAAGAAATGCAAAAGGAGACGTAGGTGAGGAAAAAATAGAGGTGGGAAACTAATACAGGCCATGTTTACTCGATACTGAAAGTATTGCTCTCCCCAACTTGCAATCCTTCATAATAAAATAAGTTGAGTGAAATTCAAAAAAGACATCATTGTCAGTAGTAAATTTATGGACAGAAAGTAAGGACTTGGTAAAAGACGGGACATGGAGGATATCATTTAGCATGAGCTTGGAATTATTGGAAATGAATGAAGTAAAGCCAACATGTTTAATATTTAGACCTTTACCGTTGCTAACTTGAATGGTATCATTACCAGTGTAGGAAGTTAAATGGCTCAATGATGCAATATCAGGAGTTACATGATGTGTCGCACCAGTGTCCGAAAGCCATTGACATAGGGGAGTTAGACAGATAAAATGAGGCAACATTAGCAGTCGACAATTGAGGATGGATGTAGCGCTAATCATTGTTTGCAGCAGTATACTTAAATCAAAAATAAATTTGACATTTTGGACCTCGATCTATACAAAATCCTTGATTACCATTATGATGATTACTAAAATTTCACCCTCTAAATTTGCTATTCGGATTAGTATTGAAGTGTCAACCCCTGTTAGTACCATTATTTCGAAAATTTTGCTTATTATTTCCTTAGAATTGGTATGACCCTGTAATGGTATTTTTCTGTACCAAATTTGCTAAAAGGGAGAAATTTGAATCTACGTCAGTGGTTGGAAACGAAACCACCGAACTAATTTGGCTAGGAGTTCTTTGATACAACAGTTCCTGATTTAATAAAAGACCAATGAAAGTGGAAAAAGTCATAGTTTCCAGACGGACATCAATAGTTGCCATAACAATATGATATTCAAGGCGAATGCCCTAGAAAACATTCACAATGAATTCTTTCATTGACATAGGACTACTGTGACATCCCAAATTTTTATAAGGATTTTAAATAAGAATTTGATTATTTAAGTAAAGGTTAGAAGATTAAAACCTAGGCTAGAAGGCTATAATGTATTAATAGGTGATTAAATATAATTATGATTTAATCAATGTGCTAAGGAGACCTATGTGGTTGAATGGAAGTAAAACGTATTAAAGGTTAAGGATGAAAAATAATTAATGTAGGACGCTATGATGTGTCAGCAGTTAATAACTTGAATGTATGGATATGTGTATATGTATGTATTTAAGTTGATAAGGAAAGAGGAGTTTAAAGCTAAAGAATAAAGGATTAAAGGGATGATATGTTAATATTTGGAGTTTATTAAGAAATTGATATAATTGATTTAAATAAGGTATATATTTATGCGCATCATAAACATGGAAGGTAATACCCCCGAGAATGTGTAGAGAGAATGTAGTATGCAGGTATGGTGCAAATTTGGCACCGGGGTGTTATGTAAATATGTAAAGGGACGTAAAGTTGTAATGGATGTATTATAAGCTTAAAAAGGACAAAGGACGATGGATTTTGGTAATCCGGTCGAGATTCGCTTCTTGAGGAAGCGGTTTGTGGAAAAGATGAGCAATTCGATTATATTGAGATATTGGAAAGTGAAATTGATTGAATGAGAACCGAAAGAGTTAGTAGATAATTGAAAGTGCAATGTTATGCAAATTTATAATTATTATGGATAATTATTATTAATTAGTGAAATTCAATTGTCAAAGTGGGACAAGTGATATGGGACAAGCCAAGTATGGATTAATTTAATGTAAAATAAAGTTCAAGTATAATGAAACAAGTTTGGATCAAAATGAACTTGAATTGGTGCAAAATTGAGAAAATTATGAATTAAAGAGAATAAATTCTCTAGATTTTTAGTCTAAAGACCATGTTGCCCTTAACAAGTAATGGAATGACAATTGTGTCCTAGAAGGGTGTAATGACTAAAATAACCTTAGTCAAGTGAAATGACATAAATACCCTTAACCATACTAGAGTTAAACTAACCATTCATGGTTAGTTGTTGGAGATTTATATATGCATATATGTATGTATTAAGCTAGAAAAGCTTATTTCCTTGTCAAGTTTTCAGCATTTTTTCGAAAGCCAAGAGAGAAAAGAGAGAAAGGGAGAAAAGTCATGGAAGCTATGGAAAGAGCTTGATGATTTGCAATGCTATGATGGTCGAATGATGAAGGAGAAAGAAGAAAAGAGGAAGAGCTTGTCAAGACCAAGCTTTCTATGTAAAGAAGTTGGGCATACAAGAAGGTATAATCATGTTCTTGTTTTAAAGTTTGAAGTTTATGTGTGTAAATGTAAGAACAAGAGTAGCCATGCATGAATCCTTGAATTATAAGGGTTGATTGTGAAGTTTTTGTGAGTTTATGTGTGTTATGTTTGAAATTTGATGAAACCCTAGGCTTGAAGGTTGTGTTACAAAGTTGATGGACTATTTATGTTTTTGAAACTACAACTCGTGATTTAAGGAAGAATATATGTTAAATATTATTCATTTTGATGAAAAACCTAGATGAAGATGTTAAACATGCATGGTACATGGATATTTTGATGTTAGAGATCATTCTAAGTGAACTAATGAAAAAGAAACATGTTTTGTTTAATAGAAAGGTGGCATTAAGCTATGATTCACGGATGATCATATTTTGTATATGGTTAGATTTGATGAAAACCTAGTTTAAAAGGTTTATCATATTTGATGCAAGCAAATTGTTGTACTGGATGACAAGTTAGATGTATATATGGTGTAAAAGTATGTTTTGTTGGAGAATAGTTACAATATTAGGCCATACTTTGTGTATAGACCGAATTATAATTTGTAAAGTGACTTGGAAGATGCGTATAGAAGTTTTATGATTAATTAAAGTTGTATGTGTATGTGATTATGCATATGAAGCATAGAGTCCAAAGATTAAAGTTTGTTTAAGGATGGAAACAAGTAAAAATGACAAAATGTCATCAATATGTGAATTTTGGTCATTTTATGTAATTGGTAATCAAATGAGGCCAAAAAGCTAAGTTTGATGTAATACATGTGTTTGAGTTGATTTGGAAGTCGTTTGGCGTTTATGGCGACAATTGAGGATTTTAAACATTTTAAAACGTTCGCCGACTCCTAAAACAAGTCATTTGGAAAAATAAGTTCATTTGAAATGTTTTGAAGGCCCGTACAAGTTAAATATGTGTTAGAAGTGTTGAATGACATGTTGGAATCAAGTCTTGCTAAAAGGGGCCAAGAATAGCAAAAGTTTTGGAAATGAAAAGTTAATGAAAGTTAACGAAAATCCAACCTAAGGTGATTTTTGGAAATTTTAAAGAATTAAAGGTAAAATAGAGGCAAATGACTTAGTTTTATGTTATTACATGTGTATATGTTGATTTGGTAATCAACGGATGAGAATTAGAATGAAAATAAGTTTCGAACGATCGAAATCGACCGTTTCGACTCGAAATGGATTTTAACGGACAAATCTCACCTCGTGCGAAATTTTATGATTTTAAAAGTTTGAACATGTTATATATGAACCAAGTAAACTATGTTAAGTGTTGGAATGAAGTTTGGAAGCAATTGGCCAAAAATCACAAAGTTGGAAAATTTGAGTTTTAAAGTTGAAATTTTTTCAAAGTGTTGAAATGTTTTGAAATGCCCTCCTAAGGGCTATTGCTTTGATAATTTCAAGAATCCAAATGAGTCAAGTAGTATTTTTGTAAAATACTAGGTAGTAAGGTCTAGATGTGGTCCAAATTTGAGCTTAATTGGATGTAAGACGAAGGAGTTAAAAATCGACAAAGGTAGTGCAAAAATAAAAAATGTTGATTCTGAACATTGCGCCTAGGAACAATGTTTTGTACTAAACATTGAGTTGGGGCACAATGTATTGTTCATGGCTGAGGAGATTTCGTGGCCAGCGAGCTCTGATGGCGCCGGGGGAAGATTGCTCTGCATTTGAAAAAAATTTAAACTTCCAAAAAGCTATATTTTGATATGGGATGATAGAAACTAGTTATATAAACCCTAAAATTGATAATAATAGTCAATGTAAAGGGTGTTAAGGTATAATGGGATGGTGAATGGCATAATATAACATGCCTAAATCTAAGTCAAACCATATTAAGGGTTATGTAAAAGGTCGGGAATGAGCTAGGATGTATTATTAACCTACAAAATGTATAATACATCAAATGTAAAATGATTAGAGACGAATGGTCGAATATTTATGAGTTAAGTTTAACAAGTTATATAAAGTTTTATGATCCTATATTGATGTTTATAGATTGTATGCTTACAGATAAGGTTCGAACTAGCAAACCAAGGCAAGGAAGGATAAAAAGGCCAAGCGAGGCAGTACAGGTTAAGTAAATAAAAAGCGTACAAGCAAGTTATTCAGACTTAAGTGAAATAACTGTTCTATGTGAATTATATGATAGTAAATGAATTGAAATGTGCTTTATATGCAACTATGTGGTTTAATTTCTAAATGAATTACGTAACATTAAGCATAACACGTTAAGGTAAAGGATGCATGATGCATATTATGAACTGTGAGCATGAAAGGCGCTATCTGGTTAACTTGCTGAGCTTTATGCTCATTCTTGCTATGAACTAACATTTCAAGTAAAGTATGAAAAGGTCGGTGGTTCTGGTTAAGCTAAAGGTAAAAGATAATAAGTGCGTAGATCAGCATGAAGGAATCCATTATATTCCTATATATGATATAAAACGTTAGCAGATAAATGTAAAGTTGAATATGTGCAAGTAATGTAACAGTTGGTTAAATGTCAAACCATGATAGTATTATGGAATGTATGGTTTATAAATCCATAGTGATAAATGTATATATGTATGTATGTATTATCCAGAGATAATGAGGAAAGATGATTGTATTATCGTTATAAGACGAGTGTGTATATAATGAAACTCGTATGTATGGTACAGATGTATGTAAGAAGAAAACATGTACGGAACAAGTATAAGCAAACAGGATTATGTATGGACAGTTATAGATAATTGATGATTGTATTCAAGATAAGTTAAGTTAAAATATATATTATATGATTGTGAATGGTAATAGACTAGGTCACAAATAATAAATGTTTGACCTAAGTGCTAATGAATGTTAAGTGAGCGTTACGATCCTGAGACGGTAAGGAATGTAAGATAATAATAAAAAATATGGACCGCATTATGGTCAACTAAATGATTTTAAAGATTAAAGGTTAAGTTTTAACACACAAAATTCTAGTTATTGTGGTTTAAAGTTAATGATTATCTTATCCAGACATAATTGGACTTAATTAAGGGAATGTGGGATCTCGGTGCGTTACAACTACTAACAGCCGCAAATTGATCCCAAATAGCTTTTGCTCAGTATAAATACTTGGACACACTATCATCGTTTTGCTTGCATTCTTGGAGATCAAAGTGAAGATTAACAATATAACTCGTAGAAGGGGCATCAAATGCAGTTTCTAGCATCTCCAACAAATGCTTGCAAGACTGGGCATCAACCACCAAAGGGATAAGTTCTTCTTTAAGAGATGAAATTATGAGGCTTAGGAGATTCTGGTCCTATTGATACCATGGATCAAAATCAGGATTATGGACAGCAGGAGTACTTCCAGTAATAGGTAATTTTTTCGGTGGTGGTGGGTATGAACCATTAATAAAACGTAGAAAACGATGCCCATGTAGCAGCAGCATTATTTGGGTTTTCCAAGCTAGATAGTTGTTAAAGCCTAGTTGGATACGTATAAAATGGTTGGGGTTATTGAAAGTCAAGGGTGAGGGAAGGGTTGGATTAATAGTTGTTTCAACTGAGGATGAGGTCGACATTTCTGTCTAAAAAGCTCTGATACCAAGCTAAAACTATAAACCATAGAAGAAAATATGGTGTAAAACCCTTATACAACCAAGGGCCGCTGCTGTGTTTTATATATACTAGAGGTTGATAATGTTTGTTACATAGATTGGTTTACAAAACAAACTTTCTTACAAATACAACTACATAGCAGAGATAAGAGTCCTAAAGGTTTTGATGTACAACAGTCCTAAAAGCTTGGTACAATGAACTATGAATAAGAGTCCTAGAGACTTGTGTCAATAGTGGATGAGGAGAGAAAGTACGTAGATCTAAAAAGAAGAAGAGTTGAAAATGATGATGGGAGAGAGTTGAGAGCTGTTTTTATTTTCTAATTGTATTATAAGTAATTTAATTTTTTAATAAAATCAAATCGTATTTTAATATTGTCAAACCGTATAAAACTAATTGCATTACTAGAAACAAACAAACTTTCTTACAAATACAACTACATAGCAGAGATAAGAGTCCTAAAGGTTTTGATGTACAACAGTCCTAAAAGCTTGGTACAATGAACTATGAATAAGAGTCCTAGAGACTTGTGTCAATAGTGGATGAGGAGAGAAAGTACGTAGATCTAAAAAGAAGAAGAGTTGAAAATGATGATGGGAGAGAGTTGAGAGCTGTTTTTATTTTCTAATTGTATTATAAGTAATTTAATTTTTTAATAAAATCAAATCGTATTTTAATATTGTCAAACCGTATAAAACTAATTGCATTACTAGAAAATTATGTATTCTGGCCAATTTTCAATCGGAATTTGAATTTGAAAGAGATACTGTATAAAATTAAGTAATTGATATAATAGACGTGTAACTTCAATTATTTTAAAAACCGAATTATGAGAAAGTTGAATCTTAGTATGATAGAAGTGCATTTTGCCCAATTAGAATAGTACAATCGCATATGAGAAGTTTGAATCACTGCTCTTTTTAATAAGAGTATTGCTCTCTTAAATAATTCACGAACAGAAAGAAAAAATAGATTAATTAATAAAGTCTGAAGCAATAACACGATGTGATAGTATCATATTCAAGCAATATCTTCTCATGCTTCGGAAGTGAAACTTCGAGGAGATTATAGAAATATATGCAAGCACAGGATGCATTATTTAAATGGAAAATAATGCTTATGTCCTCCACGTGCTCCAGGTATATATATAAACTAAAATCCAGTTGTGCCACACCGACCAAACCCTCATAGATATTATATTTATTGTTCTAATACTTCCTCATTTCTAATTAGATATTATGATTACTTTTAAAAGAAAATACTTTTTAAAAAAAAAATTAAACAAGTATAAATTCATTTAGTTTTAATTTATAATTATAAAAATTATAAATTACTTAAAAAATATCAATAAAAAATATCAATAATTATAAAATTTATTATTTTAAAAAACTAAATAAATCACATCAATTTTCTCGATCTCCTAAACTATCAGTGTGTCAATGGACTCGTGGAGTTGTTTACTTTAAGCACTGCATTGCATTGAAAATGAGAAATTTGCAGATAGTTGAAATTGATGATCTTTGCGAAATAGTAGAAAAGTCTTATCCTAAAGACTTTAAATGACTTGGAGAAATTATATATGAGAATGCAATGGCTTTGAAAGCAATGCGGTGCTCAAAAAAAAGGATAAGTATAAATACAAGGTATTTCAATTCAAAGATTAAGGATAGTCTATACGGTATTTGATTAAGCTTTTTTTAAAAGGTTTTTTGTCTATTCCTTATTGTAATACAAATTTTTGTGGTCATATCCAAATCTTTGGGATTTGTCACAGCTGTATTATTCGGAATTTTAATAAAA
The DNA here is from genome assembly GCA_947179155.2 of Hedera helix. NCBI lineage: Eukaryota > Viridiplantae > Streptophyta > Magnoliopsida > Apiales > Araliaceae > Hedera > Hedera helix. The sequence goes on from OX359272.1 coordinate 6,291,326, forward strand.
TTTATTTTTACCGATAAAAAGAAAACCCAAAGATAACCATCGTCAACAATTAGATTCATTCATACTCCTCCAATTTTGACTACATTAACTACTGAAAAAATAATTTCAACAAAAGATGAAATAATGATAATTTTCTCATAATGAATTGATCATGTACATCGAGAGACTTGAAGTGAATTTTACTACTAGACTAATCATAGATGAATTTTGTAATCTAAAATACAGTCGAGTGCCGCTTTGATAGATGGATTCATATGCATATTTGAAATCTATACAAAACTTTATTTATGCTTATATTTAATATCACTAATACTTTTTAGTGCTTTTAAAACTTTTTATACAAACTTCTCCCTCCTCCATTCAAATTTCTGGTTACGCACCTAGTTATATATGGGTATTTTGGTTACGCCCCTAGTTATAGTTAGGTATTTCCAGTCAGAATATCTTCCTCATTTGTTTCTTTAACACTTCATCAACTCAATTCCAAGTGGTGTTCTGCAATTTAAAGTATATTTATAATGTCATAAAATTGAAATTTAATTAAAGTCGATGCTTAGACATAATTATAAAACTTAACATTGGGTTCCCAAATTTAATTTGAATATATTTATATGCAAATTTACGACAGTACACATTTTTTAGTACACATTTTTTCTTCTATCCATTTCCCTTTCTACAATTTGTGTGACACAATAAGGTTAAATTGATCAGATTTAGTTTTACAAGGGATTCAACTAGCTAGAAAAATTTCAAGTGTCGTTATCATTTAATTACCTAAACATAGTAGGAATCTTGATATTTGGCTCCTTCTAATGTAAGGGGGCTGTTTGATTTTGTCTGAATAGAACTAAAAGTTGAATAACTGAATCAGTCAGTTATTCAGTACGTTTGTTTTTGACTGAATGACTAAATCGGTTAGATTTTTGGATTGAATCGTTAAGTCTAATTTTTCTGGCTAAATGGTTAAGTCCTAACTGAATGAATTAAAAAAAATAAAAAAATAAAAAATATTAACTATTATATTAAATAAATTTATAACAATTTTGAATTTTTTCAGAGGGGTAAAATAATAAAATTATATTATTCAGATGTTTCAGACATATCACTTATCAAACAACTTTTTTCATTCAGTATTCAGAAATCTACTTCATTCAGCTCATTCAAATTACTTAAGCATTCAAAATTATTTCATTCAATTTTTATCAAACACCTCCTAAATTGGAGAACTTTAATTACAATCGGCAAACTCTCAACTTCTTCCCTCGTCTTCCTACAAACTTGCTCTAATTTGTGCTCCAAACTAACAAATACACCATTTTTACGAAGAGTTAAGTAGAAATTATTCCTCATATGTTGATAATGTGAACATTTCTTGACAATCCCCCATTGGACGATCATTACTAGTTACACCTTTTCTCCCCCTTTTACGTAAGCCACTTTCCGATGATGTTGATGATGAAGATGACGATGAAGGCACCGGTGACCGCCGCTTAGCCGTGGCACTAACCGGCTCCAATATCTCGGAGCCAATCAAATTCGGAAAATTAACCTTAGCCCGCGAACCACGTAGCTTAAAAGCGGCTCTATCATAAGCCAATGCTGCACCCTCGGGTGTATCATACGTCCCGAGCCATATTCTTGCGCCTTTCTTAGCCGGGTTCCTTATTTCTGCCGCAAACTTCCCCCATGGACGCCGCCTAACACCTCTATACCTCTTCCACTCTGGTGGCGCTTGACATTCACGCACCTCCACTACCTCCTTTATTTCCTCATACTCCAAACTTCCAATCATCTCCGATGTGTAATCTACATCAAACAATGGCACTTGGGTGTTATTTTCAGCCCAAAAGAGATCGGTAAAGCTCATATCGCACCCATAAATCGGATCAATATTGCAAGAACTTGTAGTTGGAGAAAAATCTGAAACGTCGGGATCTTCAAGAAGATGCTGTCGTATTGATTCGAGAACTGCAAGATCTGAATCTGATAAATTTAGGGAGTACATTTTGTGGGTTGGTGCTACTTTTTTTTGCTAGTGAATGAGTTGAGTATGAATGAAAAAGCTTGTTTTTCTTGTCTATATATATAGGGAGATGGGCAAAACATCAGCATGTGCGAACCTTACTCTCAGGTGAGATGTAACTATTTGTTTAATGCATTATCTCCACGTTTATTAACTTTAATTCTTTGTATTCTTTTCTTTGAAGTTTCATTAGCCATGCATGCAATAAAGAATTGCCTTTAATCACGTGTCGTATGTGTTCAATAATGATATTCGCACTTTTTGTGATATCATGTTAAGAATTTCTTTAGATTATTACCTAGCAAATGGGATATTTTAAGGTTGTGTTAATTTGATTTCATATAAGTTTAACATGTAATGGTTTTAGCTTTAATCTGAAATATTAAGGGAATTATTGTTTCATACAAATGTGTGCAGTTAGATGACTCGGGAGATTAAATTTGTGAGTTTCGATTGATATTTGGTACATATATAGTAAATTATTCTAGTTGATATTGTCAGAGCAAGAGCAAATATACACATAGTGTCATTTTTGTAATTGTTCTAGCAACGGTTACACTTTAAGCGACACTTATCGTTTTGATAATTTTTTATTTTGACATTATCAACAGCCTAAACATAAACATGGCAACAACTAAAAACAATACCCAAATTCAAATTTTATGGTAACAGGCCATTGTAGCAAGATCAGTCCAAAATTATCTCTGACTTACAAATTAAAGTTCTAGTTGTCACCATTTAGGTACCATAGATTCAGCGTCAAATGATTTAGGTGAAACATATGATGCAAATGTATTTGGTTTGAGGATGTTTACATTATGCTGCAGTACGTAGCTTTGATCATTCTGCTGGAGTTTTACAGTTTTGCTGCTGACTTTCGGTTTACTCTCTTCATCCCTAGTCCCATTTACAAAATATGTAAAAATATTAAATGTTATATTTTTGTTTCATATTTATTCCAAAATATATTAAGTAGTTAGTTATTGGTGGTTACATGTTTATGAAATTTATACCGCAAACTTGAGGACATTATTATTGTAGGCAAGGAAATTCTACCTTGCTAGGGTCTAGGTTTTGTGTTAACCGAGGAGGCGATAAAAATCCACAAAGAGTACGGAATCAATAGAATAGTTGAAGGAGGGAGAAGAACGACTGAGCGATTACTCGAGTAACACATGTCAAAACTCTTAGGGTTCAAGAGTATTTTCAAGTGTCTAAGAGTCTTTCAAGTGTTGCTAGTCTCGAGAGAATCAAAGTGTCCAAAAGTCCCCCCTCCTTCTGAAATAAAAGGGGTATTTATAGAGTTCTCTAGCAAGGGGTCACGTGTCAGGCATGTGACCTCAGGAGAAATTTCAGAAATACCCTTAGTTATAGAAAAATTTCCAAAATACCCTTGGTTACCCAAGTAATGCCCAAATCATCCCTTCCTTCTAGCCATCAATCCAATCGCTCAACTAATTCTCAAAGTGAGTTACCTCCACAAGCCTTCTAACTCGTGACTCGTGGAGGCCCCTCTCAGGTCTTTTTTTTTCAAGGTTCTTATTGCTCAATCAAGAAAATCACAATGTTCAATCTCATTGTCGAAAATCCTCAAAGAAACTCGACACGGAGTGAGAGAAGGCCAGTGTAATGCCCCCAAATCCCAATACTCATTACTGCAGATCTAGTGTATCATGATACTTAACTTCCATAATATCTACCAATATTTTTTATTAATTTATCTAGTATATTACAAACATTACATCACATACCTCGTACCTGAATCGCAACTTAGGCCTTACACTTTACCTCATCACTAATACCAACATGTAACCTCTACAAAATTTTCTAATTTTCAGTCTACTTCTCTTTTCTCATAAATGTCTCCTCCTCGATCTTATATCTTTAAATTTGACTGTTTTTTGTCCTATCATTTTCGTTTTTCTACAATATGTTAACGTTTGCAAGAATGAGCATCAAATAGGCTCAGCGAGTATAAAAGCACTGCCATGACCTGTAGCATGCTATACAAAAAAAACGATTATTAGTGATCGAGAGTTTTAATGACTGACCTGTCCGTCACTAATAGTGGGTAGTAGCGACTGATAATCAGTGACCGAATATGTACTCCGTCGCTAAATGATTCAGGGACCGCTGTCGGTCGCTACTACTGTTGCTGATACGAATTTTACCATAAAAAATACCTGGGAAAGCTGGGGCAAAAATTAACGACTAAAATTCGGTCGCTAAATTGATCGTTATTGTATCTGTAACAGATAACATGTCGCAAAAATTGCTACGCAATTTAATGAGTCAATGACCTCGAAAGCGATCGTTATTAAGCGGTTGTTGTTATGTTCTAACCCTAAATATACCACCACCTGAACGAAGGAAGAAACATAAGAGGAAAAAAAATAATGAAACAGAAAAAAGAAAGAAAAACGAAAGAGGAGAAGAAGAGTAACCGCTACGCCCTCGCCTCCACGCCCCTGTCGACTGCCTTTTCCAACTGCTCGTCATGAAAATCCATCGCTATAACTTAATATCCCTAACTTAATTTGCTACATTGTTTAATTTATGTTACATCAATGGTTTTTAGTATACTTTTTCGAATTTGGATTCTTCATATGAACTTAATTCCAACTGATGGCATCACTGTGAAGATAATATAATATACTTGTGTTTAGTTGGCTGGCAAAGGTTTAGTTGTACCAAAATCACATGATACTTCTTACAGGCCTTTTATGTTAACGGTAATCCTCCTTTTTTCTGTTTATTCTTACTATTACTTGCATTGATTTGAAAAAAATATATGATAAATGTATAGCTGTTAGGTGAAGTTAATTTTTCGGATAAAAAATTAAGGGTATTTTTCTCTATACTCCACTTATTCAAAAATATAAAATCAATACTGACTATTTAGAAGTTAATTTAAAATTGATATGAATCAATCAATTTTTTAAAAATAATAAATATCGTATTATTTAATATATTTTAGATAGTTTAAACTATTTATAATTTTATTGAATAAGATTAAATATATTTGAATCAGTTTTGAATTTAAAAATTCAATATTATTCATATACTTTGAAACGAAGAAACAATATTAAAGTTATCAAGTTCTGTATTTTTCCTTTAAAAATTTGTCTTTTAAAATTGTTGATTCACACTACTTTAAACAATGACATTATTATCCTTTTGGTGCAAAAGTAATTATTGAAGTTTTGATTTTTTTCAAAAAATAATTAAATTTTGAAATAGCTTGTTCAGCTTTATTCTTTTTCATTATCATCCTTTCACTTCCCTTCAATCATCCTAAAGACTACTAAAAATTTAAACACAAGTAGATAGAAATTAAGTTGAAATAATATAATATAATATTATTCAAAATAATACAAAACAATATAATATAATATAAATATAAATAATATAATATAGTATCATTCAAAATAATACAAAATATATAATATCATTCAAAATAATATCAAATAATATTATAAAATAAATAAAAATAATATAATATAAGATTAAATAAAATAATTTAATATAATAAATAATATGCACAGCTTAGAAACTCGTTCAAGATTCATTCCTAATAGTCCCCGTTTTGGGACTATTCTTGTACGTTCCACTATCACTTAGGCTGGTGTTAATGACTTAAACACTTGTATCTGTTTGTTCTAAAGAAATTTTGGTTTGTTTATCTTCTATTGTTCTCCGGGTGCATACTTAGACTATATAAATCATTGTCTATTTCGTGTACTTGGAGACCGATAGGAAATGTTGTCGAAATTTCTTTAGAACAAACAGTTGCATTTATTTAAGTCATTAACATTAATGGGACGACACATACAAGAATGGGATAGAAACCTAGCCAGTGTAATAAAGGTGGAGACGTATTTAGATAGTAAACATGCGTTATAACTATATAAAGATAACACAATTTAATGAATACAATAAATCTTGTCAAAATAGGTACCATACTATTATAGATTTCTATTCAGACCGTAGTTGGATGAGGCGATGAAAGTCAAATGGGCAGATAGGTGCTACAGCTGAATTTAGAATTGGTATCAAGTGTTTTTGGATTACGCCTATAGTCAGAAAGAATGTGTTAATGCTCAAAACAAGATAAGATGCCCTTGTTTGAAGTGTAAGACTGCAAATTATGTGGATAGAGATATTGTCGCCTATCATTTACTTGTTAACGGGTTCATGAACAATTACGAATAATGTTGGTGGGCACATGGACATAAAAGAAAGAGTGTCATTACGCGGATATATAATCTAGCAGACAGCATTACCCATCGTATGAAGAGTTTTGCTATGTACACTTACCTTTGCAATGATCCATACACTTAACTTTGTAAAAAATGGTGGGACCCACCACTTACATGGTGGGGCCCACCATTTTTACAAAGGTCATTGTATGAATCATTGCAAAACATCATTACTCATATCTTTTTCCTCGTATGAATGACATGGTTCACGATATTGCTACGTCGGATTTTGATTGGGAACAAAACAAAGATCAACTTATGAATTCTGATTCCAAAGCATTCTTTAAGTTATTAGAAGAGGGTAACAAACCATTGTGGCCTAGTTGCTCCAAGCCAACTACATTATCTACAGTGGCGACGTTACTTAACATCGAGGCTGATTCATGAGCCATGAGTGTTTTGAGTAGCTCTTAAAGGCCATTAAGAGTATGTTTCCTGACGGTGAAAAATTACCCGATAACTATTACTTTTGTAAGAAAATGGTAAAGAAGTTAGGTCTTGGATACCATAAGATCGCTGCATGTCCGAACGACTGCATGTTGTTTTATAATGAAAATGAACAGAAGACAAAGTGCACGTTGTGTAGTCATGATCAATTTAGGCCTAATAAAGAAGGTGTGATTACGAAAAAGACAAATATACATTTCAAGGCTTTAAGGTATTTTTCCAATTACATATTGGCTACAAATATTGTACATGTCTTCAATAACAACTAAACACATGACTTGACATGCGAAATCTCCAGCTAAAGATGGGGAACTTAATCTTCCTGCATATGGGAAGGCTTGGAAAAATTTTAACTTTGCACATCCTAGGTTTGCATTATAACCAAAAAATGTGAGGCTTCGATTGTCAAACAATGGTTTCAACCCTTTCGGTCACTCAGCTGTTCCGTACTCCTGCTGGCCTGTGATTGTGACTCCATACAACTTGTCTCCTTAGATGTGTATGAAACAACCATACTTGTTTCTTTCACTCATAATTCATAATCCTAAAAGTTCTGGAAAGAATCTAGATGTTTACTTGAGACCTCTTATAGATGAGTTGAAGGTATTGTGGGAGGATGGAGTACAGACTTGGGATATTTCGACGAAAATAAATTTCAACCTTCGGGAAGTGATTATGTGGACTGTCAATGATTTTCCTGCGTATGGTATGTGATTTGGATAGAGTACACACGGGAAGATGTCTTGTCCATATTGTGTGGAGTATACAAAGTCTTTCAACCTACCACATGGCTGAAAACTCTACTAGTTTGATTGTCATCATTGTTTCTTGTCAATAGATCACCATTTTCGAAGAAATAAAAAAATCAGAAAAAGGAAAGTAGAGAATGATATGCCGGTAGCACAATTGTCTGGGACTATGGTGTGTGACCGTGTGATAAGATTGTCAATAATGTCATTGGGTAAAAGTCCTGCATCAGAAACCATCAATTGTGACTCTTACAATTGGGTTCGAAGAAGCATATTTGGGGAACTCTCTTATTGGTCTACAAACTTGACTCGTCATCATCTATATGTGATGCATATTGAGAAAAATGTGTTTGACAATATATTTAACACCGTGATGGGTGCTAAAGGCAAGACAAAAGATAATGATAAGGCACTGTTGGATATGAAATATAATTGTAAGCGTCCTGGATTAGAGCTTTATGAATCACCTAATGGAAAGATAGTCAAACTGCATGTAAAGTACACATTGTCCAAAAAGCAGGTTGAAGATGTATGTGCATGGATCAAGTCTCTGAAACTACTAGATGGATATGCGTCAAACATTGCAAGGTGTGTTACAAGGGGAAAATACAAGGGATGAAGAGTCATGATTATCACGTGTTCATAGAGAGACTCGTGCCTATAATATTTTAGGACTTGCTTGATAAACCAATATAGGATGCTTTGACTGAGCTTAGTCATTTCTTCAAAGACATATGTTCAAAAATGTTAAATGTAAAGGACATGGACATACTTGAGAAGAGCATCATTTTGATCACGCGTAAGCTTAAAAAAATATTTCCACCTGGGTTTTTTGACTCCATAGAGCATTTGTAAATTCATTTACCCTATAAAGCTCATTTTGGTGGTACAATTCAATACAGATGGATGTATCCATTCGAGAGGGTGATGGGGAACCATAAGAGGAAGGTCAGAAATAGAGCTTATGTCGAAGGTCAATATGTGAGGCATACAATTTTGATGATATATCTACTTTTGTCTCGGACTATTTTCCCGACAAAGTCTTGACAAAGGCTAATCGAGTTTTGAGATATGATGATGGGGGCAACATTGAACTCAACGGTCAACTTTCTGTATTTCGTTTACCGGGTCGCGCTTATGGAAAAGAAAAACGCATATTCCTCTCTAAGGCATAATTACATGCTACACATACTTACATTCTTCTCAACTTCAAGGAGATTGATAGGTTTGTAGGGTATGCATGTAAAATTCATATTAAACATAATCTCATAGATGTACACTACAATCTCATATATATTGTTTCATTTGTATAATATATATGTAGATCATTCGATACTGAGTTAAGAACAAATCAACACGGCATCACTGATACAGATATTGAACTGAGTCGGGGTCAAAATTTTGAAACTGACTAAAGGACAAAGTAAGTTATTTAAGTTAATTAAGTCATTTTATTTAATTTACTAAACACTTATTCACACTTGTATTAAACAATTGTAAGGTCTTAATGATATTATAATTCCTTCAAATGTACAACTCTTAGCCATAGGTCCAGATAGGGACCAAGTCACTCGCAATGGTTATAAAGTAAATGGCTACGACTTTCATACGAAGACATATGGCATCGGTAAAAGAACAATCAATACTGGAGTGTTTGTTTAAGGAGATTGTTACAATGAGGTTAGTCGTGCCTTCTATGGGGAGTTGGAGGAGATCACTGAGTTGTCATACAAGAGTACCTATGGAGGTCAGATTAATCTGTTTAAGTGTTATTAGTTTGATTCAGAAAAAGGGATACGTGTCGATTGATATGGAATTATCAACATTGACCTCAACAAAATGACATATATGAATGCACCATTTGTACATTGTCAACTCAACCACAACAAGTATATTACATTCCTAGTCCTATTCAAAAAAAAGGATAGACCGCCTATAAATTGGCAAGTTGTCATTCATACTCCCGCATGCAATAGTGTCCGATTAGTAAACGGAGAAGTCTACTAAAAGGAAACATTACAAAACCCTCATATAATAAATGTCAATGACAACAATCAACTCAACAATTTAGAGGGTAGGGGTGAAGATGATGAATTGGATCCCGATTTAGTACAACAGTTAGATGGCAGTGATATTGAGGATGAAGAGTTTTTAAGTGACACCAACACTAATATGAAGTAGGAGATGGTTCTCCACATATGGTTGAAAATGATTCTGAATCTGACAGTGAGTTTCATTAAAATGTATGCTTAATTTTATTTGTATTAAGGAGAGTTATATATACATGTTTTATATACACTTGTCTTTAATAATTCCACGCATGTTTATATAATATTATTGACTTGTCATAAACCATTGCACACATGTCATAATCATTTACATTTTATTTACATGTCCTTTATAGTTGCACAGATGTCTCTTTATTTTTATTTGTGTAATTATTATTATATATATAAGTCACATTAATATGTCATTTTTTTTAAATAAATGTCATCTTCAGCACCGCCTAGAAAGCGCGGTTTGAGTCGAGGTCCAAATCAGATCCCAAAGGCCCTTGATAATCCAAATGACCACATCCTATTGTAGATTCGCTCAAATCCAGACACCACGTAAGTTATTAACTATATAGTAGTATTAAAATAAATTTAATATTGTTGTATATATTAAGCCTAACTGATAATGGCAAACCAAAAAATTTAACTTACTTAGAGTTTTACTCTTTTCTAAAGTTGAGGTATTGGGTCTTGCTGTGACTCAAAGAACTCATCATTGTTAGGTTAAGTCAAGTCCACTTCATTAGGTTCTTCCCTTGCATCTTCCTTTACTTCTTCCTTTGTGTCTTCCATTTCTTCTTCCTCATAATTATGTGACCCTTTCTTCTTATGAAACATGGAGTTATGCCTATATTACTAACATTTTCTACATTTGATAGAGTCTTGGAATTTTTTTTTAGGTTGCCAGAACCAGTTACAGGCTTATCTTTGTTTCTATTTCTCAATTTTTTTTGGCCTATTAATCATTTTATTAAACTTGGGAGGCATGAATGTGAGATTGTATTCCACTGGGCATCATGACACATATCTGCACTAAACATTGGTGTTATACAAGGCTTATAAATCTTCTTGTAAGTAGTGATTTTGTACAAATCATTCACAAAATATGTCGATTCTAGGTTTTTGAAAAACATAGATGAGATGGTATGCTTGCAAGGTATACATGTCATGTCTCACTTTCTACAGCTACAACCCTTTGTTTGTATATCAACTATATATTGGTCCCCATAGACTGCCCTTACTTGAAACAAGTGGTCATTCACAGGGGTAGCAATATAACCCCTGTATATTTCTTAGCCCTTTCTAGTCTCTTTAATGTATTGGGACAATAGTCGCCAAACCATTTTTGGCACCTTATTCTATTAATGTTTAACCTCTTCATTAACAAAACTTTGATATCTTCTAGCATACTTGGAATTAGCTTTCCTCGTGCCCTCTTGATCATGTTGTTAAGGCTTTTACATATGATGTTTGTCAAGATATCACACTTAAGGTATGTGCTAAAGTGTGATCTTGACCATTGGTGGGCAGGTTTATTTTATAGTTAATTCACATCTTTAGGACTTATTTTTCTTAGTGCCTTCATGTTATCCTTAAACTTCTTAGGATGTGTAGCTTTTACACAATCCCACAATAACTTTTTCAGTCCCTTTCCTTTATGAGCTGCATTTGCAAATTTTTGGTGTAAATGCTGAAAGAAAAACCTATTCTCCGAGTTCGGGACTAAATATTCTTCAAATACCTTAATTAACCCTTTTTGTTTATCCGATACAAATGTCTAACCATAGTCATTCTTAATTCCACCACAACTAAGTGTCATATGTTTCTCCCTCTACCACTGTATAAGTTACACTACAAAAAAAAAGGCTATCTGCGACCGCCTATTATCTACCGCATTCGGTCGCTGATACCTATCAGCAACCAAACGTGGTCGCTAATAGGCGTTCGCAGATTATCTGGTCACTGGCTTCATAGTTGCAACTGACATCAGCGACCGAATTATCAGTGACCGATAATAGCGACCGAAGTCGTCGCGAAAATGAGGCTGTCATGTCGGCCACGTGGATTCAAATTTAGCGACCTGCAATAGCGACCAAATGCAGTCGCTGATACAAAAAAAAATCCCTATTTTGTGAATTTTCCAAAATCGTGTACCTATTTGTACCTGTTTTATATCCCAACACGCAACAGTTCATATATATATATCTATATATATATATATAGTAAGTCTCACACGCATTCATAATGTCAACTAATTCATTCATTATATATATCTAAAACAATTATATCAAATGCAATCCATTCAAATTGAAATATAAGCGTAATGTAAAGTTTATATACAAATAAACTAAACTAATGAAAACGTGGAAAAAGATGAAGGGGAGAATTCAAAAATGTCTTCACGCAACCTCGTCCAAACGAGCCTGTAAAATAAAAGAATAAAATAATGTTAAATATATATTAATTAAGTAATATAAGTCATTGTGATTCAAATACTAAGATTACCTCGGAGCCATCATGGTGTTATGCTGCAGTCGCCACTACATCTGCTAACTCATCAGATCCCAGAGAGTGCAGTTATGCGCCTAGTGTACGAAGAAGCTCATGATTTTGACAGATAGCTCTAACACAGTCAGTAGCAATATATGCTGCGTGTTTATGTGGCCTGATGTTTGAGTATACTGCGTAGCAAAACTGTTTGTGCCTCTGATAAAGGGTCGGCATCATTGTCCTTGGCCTTTGATGTAATTTTTCTTCACGATCAACGCCCTCTCCCATAATTCTTGATCTATCAGTGGCCGCATGGTACAACAGGATAGCGCTTGTCCATTAATACGTTATAAGTATCTTGTCATCAGGTTAAAAATTAAATAGGTTATAATTAAATAATTTATTACACTAAAGAACGACTGATGTTAAAAAGTATAAACAACATATAAACTTATAAAAACTTACATATGTCTGGAGCGCCTCTGGTATACCATAGTGGGTAGCCACATACACATCTAGCTAATGGATAGACTAACCCTGGGATGTAGCCTTCTACAAATATAACTCGAAATCCATACATAACATATATTAATCACATGCTCTCATACTAGTATAATGACTGTAAACATAAAAAAAAAAAAAAATCAAAATACATACCTTAACAGCAATATGCTGCAACTATAAGATAATGTCACCTTTATAGGTACCTTTTGCCTTGTCGCGTTCAGGTGCACCTGAGACTCTGTTCGTTGCGACAGTCCTACATCCCTTAGCCCAACTCTCAGATTTTCACTGTGCACACATGTCAGCCCATATGGGCTGCGTACACTATCAGGGGAAATACTCATGCATGTATTGCTCGGCCTTTCCTGGATGGTCAATCTGAGCATTCTGCAGGGCTTTTTGTCTTTCTTTGTTCAAATTATCTTTAGTTCAGACGGCGTACTTTTGCCAAAAAAGTGTATATATTATTATTGCATGCGTGTGTCATCCCATCTATACTTTTTTTGCAAATAAAAATACAATAATAATAATAATATTTAACAACACTACAAAATAATATTAGATCATTAATTAAACTATCTTATAAAATTAAAAATATTTATACCTGAAATTCAGCCCATACTGCATCTTTATGGGTGAGAGGTGTGCTCGCCCACGTAATCACTGGCGTAGGCCAATTCTGTAAACATAATTGTGAAATGCACTTCATAATCTTGTTATCTACAAAATCACAAAAATATAATTTACATTAAAGATAAGTAATTTTATTTTAATATTTAAAACAATTTATAGAAAGTATCTATAAAGCTACTAATATGATAGCTATATAACTTATATATTATCAGGAGGAGGTCGAATCTCAATGAGAATCCGCTCATCTAAATTAGTCGGGGCCTTCATTTTCTTACCTCTGCTGAAGTAGACATATATAAATAAAATTGTTAGGATATTATTATGAGTTATATGATAATACATACTCAAATAAAATGTCAATAATGACATGTAGTTGTAAATGAAATGAACATGACAAGAATATAGAGAACATGTATATATGTAATTGTACGTAATACAAGTAAAATTAAACATACAGTTTAATGAAAATCGATGTTTGAGTCAAAATTATTTTGAACATCATGTGGAGATTCATAACCATTATCTTTTTCAGATTCAGTGTTAGTGTCAGTCAATAACTATTCCTCCTCATTATCAACGTCATCTGGCACATGTACTGACTCGGGATACAATTCATCAGGTTTATCTCCACCTTCTAACTGGTTTAATTCGTTGGTGTATTCCACATTTATTATAGGAAGTCTATGTAACATTTCCTCCTGGTAGACCTCCCCGTCTACTAATTGAACACGATTACGCACGGGAGTATGAATTACAACTTGCCAATCTGAAGGCAATCTATCCCTTTTCCTAATAGGACTAAGAGTGTAATATACTTATAATATTTGAGTTGGCAACACAAATGGTGCATTGACGTATGTGGACCTATGGAGGTCAACATCGATGATTCCATGTCGATCGACACGTAAACCTCTTTCTGAATCAAACCAATAGCACTTAAACAACTTAATATGACCCCCATAAATACCCTTGTACGACAATTCTATAATTTCCTCCAACTCCCCATAAAAGGCACGACCAAGCTCATTGTAATAATTTCCTTGAACACACACTCTAGTATTAGTTGTTCTTTTACCACGAGCATAGGTCTTTATATGAAATTCACAACCATTTACTTTGTAACCATTGCAGCTGACTTGGTCCCTATCTGGGCCTATGGCTAGGACTTGTACATTTGAAGGAATCGTTCCATCATTAAGAGCCTACAACAATTTTATAAATTGTAAATTATCACTTTATAAATTCTATTAAATTAATTGAATGCATAAATGAATACGTGAAAAGTCATTCTTAATTAGCTTAATTAACTTAACTAACTTTCTTCGTTCTTTAGCCAAAGTACAAAATTTTGATCACGACTGAGTTGAACATCTTTATCGGTGATGCCGTTTTGATTTGCTTTTAACTCGTCATCGTATGATCTATACACGTATTATAACATTAACATATAAATATAAGAGATTGCAGGTTAAGATATAAAGTTAAATATTAGTTTTAAATGTATACCTCACAAATTTGTTAATATCCTCATAATTGAAAAGAATGTAAATATGTGTAGCATTTAATTATCCCTCGGAGAGGAATATGCGTGTCCCTTTTCCATAAGCGCGACCCAGTAGACCAGAAACAGAAAGCCAACCATTTAGTTCAACATTTCCCCTATCATCATGTCTCGGGACTCAATTGGCCTTTGTCAAAACTTTGTCGGGAAAATAGTCTGATATAAAAGTAAATATCTCATCGAAACCGTATTCCTCGCCATGTCTCTATCCATATAATTTGCATTCTTACACTTCAAGCAAATGCATCTTATCATGTTATGACCATTGACATATTTCGGGTGATTATACGCATAATCTAGAAACACTTGGTAACCAATTCTAAATTCAGCTCTAGCATCTATCTGGGCACTTGAATTTCGTCGTCTCATCCAACTACGATCTTAATAGAAATCCATAATACTATGATACCTATTTTGATAACAATTACTGTATTAAACTGTGTCATCTTTAGGTATAATTAATGCATATATAGTTCATATCTAAATATGTTTTCACCCTTATTACATCGGTCAGGCTTCTATCCCATTCTTGTATGCGACGTCCCACTAATGTCAACGAATCAAACAAATGCATATGTTGTTTGCTGAAATTTTGGCAGCTCTCTCATCGATCTCCAATTACACGAAATAGACTATAATTTGTATAGTCTAAGTATGCACCCGGAGAACAATAGAAGATAAATAAACTATTTTTTTTTTAAAACAAACAGATACATTTGATTCAGTCGTTGACACCAGCCTAAGTGGGAGTTTGACATACAAGAACAATCCCAAACTGGGGACTATTCAAAATGCACTCCTAATAAGTGAATTTTGAACGAGTTTCTAAACTAAATATAATTCTATTGTTTTAAATTATATCATTGACAGAGACCTCATCTAACGGACTAAGCTTGAGAAATCTCGAATGAACCAGTGCCCGACCTCTCCGCATTTGTAGTAACCACCTCCACCGTGAGGAAGACGGACACTAATTCATCCGATACTACCCGAACTCAAACTGTTAGAATAAGGTCTATGTCGATATAATTTAAATGGATTTCTAAGTTGAATATTATTATATACATGTAACTGTCTTAACTAATATGAGAATCCGGTATATGTTATATTTTATTAGACTATATTATATTATTGCATCAAATATCCTACGTAATTTAAAATTAAATTAGATTATATTATTTTATTCTAATTTAAACTATTTTATGTTATTTTAAATTATATTTTATTTTTAATTATATCATATTATGTTTTTTTTCTTTCATTTTAATTTTATTATATTATATTATTATATAAAATTTCATATGATATTTAAAAATAAATTAAATTATGCTATTTTATTTTAGTTTAAATTATATTAGTTTATTTTATTTTAAATTATATCATGTTATATTATTTGTATTTTTAAAAAATTTTCTTTCATTTTAATTTTATTATGTTATATTATTGTATATAATGTAATATGATATTTAAAATTAAATTATATTATTTATTTTATTTTATTTTAAATTATAGCATATTATATAGTGATTATTTTATTTTTGTGTTTAAAACTTGATTTGAATCATCTCTGTTGATAGCTACCTAACACATAAACCATAATTTGCCATAACATAAAACGAAGTTTATGATGTGGCAAAACTAGATTCATTCATTCTATGCAAAATATATAAACATTAACCACCACCAGTGTTCATTAGATAAAACTATCATAAATCAAAAGGCATGACTGGTATGCACTACGCACAACATAAAATGAATCCACTTTGACCTATCACAATCCAGCTACGGCTTATGTCTTATAGCATAATTAAGTATCTTATTTGACCATTTGCAAGCCAATTTTTTTTACAGATAATACCAAAGTATTTAAAAGAACAACATAATGCAGTAGCTACATATTATTAGATCAAACAAATAAAACAGTGTTTAACTCAATAGCTACAACCAGGCAAAATAACAAGAAGGAATGCAAATCCACAGGCAGCCAATTTTCCAAAAAATAAACCCTAACAATACACGACAACACATTTAATTGAACATATATTCAACCAATTCTAAGTATACATGTATACATTTATACAATCAAAGTGTATGTGTGTATATGTATATCAAAATTTTGATCACGACTGAGTTGAACATCTTTATCGGTGATGCCGTTTTGATTTGCTTTTAACTCGTCATCGTATGATCTATACACGTATTATAACATTAACATATAAATATAAGAGATTGCAGGTTAAGATATAAAGTTAAATATTAGTTTTAAATGTATACCTCACAAATTTGTTAATATCCTCATAATTGAAAAGAATGTAAATATGTGTAGCATTTAATTATCCCTCGGAGAGGAATATGCGTGTCCCTTTTCCATAAGCGCGACCCAGTAGACCAGAAACAGAAAGCCAACCATTTAGTTCAACATTTCCCCTATCATCATGTCTCGGGACTCAATTGGCCTTTGTCAAAACTTTGTCGGGAAAATAGTCTGATATAAAAGTAAATATCTCATCGAAACCGTATTCCTCGCCATGTCTCTATCCATATAATTTGCATTCTTACACTTCAAGCAAATGCATCTTATCATGTTATGACCATTGACATATTTCGGGTGATTATACGCATAATCTAGAAACACTTGGTAACCAATTCTAAATTCAGCTCTAGCATCTATCTGGGCACTTGAATTTCGTCGTCTCATCCAACTACGATCTTAATAGAAATCCATAATACTATGATACCTATTTTGATAACAATTACTGTATTAAACTGTGTCATCTTTAGGTATAATTAATGCATATATAGTTCATATCTAAATATGTTTTCACCCTTATTACATCGGTCAGGCTTCTATCCCATTCTTGTATGCGACGTCCCACTAATGTCAACGAATCAAACAAATGCATATGTTGTTTGCTGAAATTTTGGCAGCTCTCTCATCGATCTCCAATTACACGAAATAGACTATAATTTGTATAGTCTAAGTATGCACCCGGAGAACAATAGAAGATAAATAAACTATTTTTTTTTTAAAACAAACAGATACATTTGATTCAGTCGTTGACACCAGCCTAAGTGGGAGTTTGACATACAAGAACAATCCCAAACTGGGGACTATTCAAAATGCACTCCTAATAAGTGAATTTTGAACGAGTTTCTAAACTAAATATAATTCTATTGTTTTAAATTATATCATTGACAGAGACCTCATCTAACGGACTAAGCTTGAGAAATCTCGAATGAACCAGTGCCCGACCTCTCCGCATTTGTAGTAACCACCTCCACCGTGAGGAAGACGGACACTAATTCATCCGATACTACCCGAACTCAAACTGTTAGAATAAGGTCTATGTCGATATAATTTAAATGGATTTCTAAGTTGAATATTATTATATACATGTAACTGTCTTAACTAATATGAGAATCCGGTATATGTTATATTTTATTAGACTATATTATATTATTGCATCAAATATCCTACGTAATTTAAAATTAAATTAGATTATATTATTTTATTCTAATTTAAACTATTTTATGTTATTTTAAATTATATTTTATTTTTAATTATATCATATTATGTTTTTTTTTCTTTCATTTTAATTTTATTATATTATATTATTATATAAAATTTCATATGATATTTAAAAATAAATTAAATTATGCTATTTTATTTTAGTTTAAATTATATTAGTTTATTTTATTTTAAATTATATCATGTTATATTATTTGTATTTTTAAAAAATTTTCTTTCATTTTAATTTTATTATGTTATATTATTGTATATAATGTAATATGATATTTAAAATTAAATTATATTATTTATTTTATTTTATTTTAAATTATAGCATATTATATAGTGATTATTTTATTTTTGTGTTTAAAACTTGATTTGAATCATCTCTGTTGATAGCTACCTAACACATAAACCATAATTTGCCATAACATAAAACGAAGTTTATGATGTGGCAAAACTAGATTCATTCATTCTATGCAAAATATATAAACATTAACCACCACCAGTGTTCATTAGATAAAACTATCATAAATCAAAAGGCATGACTGGTATGCACTACGCACAACATAAAATGAATCCACTTTGACCTATCACAATCCAGCTACGGCTTATGTCTTATAGCATAATTAAGTATCTTATTTGACCATTTGCAAGCCAATTTTTTTTACAGATAATACCAAAGTATTTAAAAGAACAACATAATGCAGTAGCTACATATTATTAGATCAAACAAATAAAACAGTGTTTAACTCAATAGCTACAACCAGGCAAAATAACAAGAAGGAATGCAAATCCACAGGCAGCCAATTTTCCAAAAAATAAACCCTAACAATACACGACAACACATTTAATTGAACATATATTCAACCAATTCTAAGTATACATGTATACATTTATACAATCAAAGTGTATGTGTGTATATGTATATCAAACTGTGAGGTTACAAATAAAATTAAAACATACACTATGGCACCGGCGAAGGGAAGTGGTGGCGCTACGATAGGCGAGCAGTGGCAGGGCAACGGCTCACTCTCTTCTTCTTCTCTTCTTTCTTCTCCCTTCTTTCTTTTGTTCTGTTCGACTGTCCAGTGTTCTAATTAAGTTCGTCAACGACGACTTTCTGCAACCACATGCGGTCGCTGTTTTTTATTGACGTGGAGGTATTAGCGAGCGCATGGCAGTCGCTGTTATTAATTGGTAGCAAAAGCATTCCCGCCAACTCTAGCGCCAAATTTTTAGGAGGTAAAATCCTATTAGCGACCGATCAACGACCGTTAGGCGGTCACTAATACCAATTGCGACTAGATTAACTTGCGGTCGCTACTGCTACCATTAGCGACCGATTTTTTGTGGTCACTAAAACTATTGATCGCTGATGGACCTTTTTTTGTAGTGTTATTGGATACATATTATAATTCAAATCAATTTCCACAGCTGTTAACAAGATACCTCCATTTATATTTTAAAAGAATGTTCCATCAACACCAATTATAGGCCTGCAGTGCTTAAAACCTTTCTTTAGCCCACCCAAACATACATAAATCCTCCTAAACAGAGGTTTTCCATCAAGTAAGGCACCAGGCTCAGTTTGCAACTCAACAATGATCTCAAGATTCATTTTTTTTAAACTCAAGCAACATATTTCCATAAGTTATTATATTGCTCCCCATGTTTTCCCTCAATCATCTTCATAGCCTTAGCTCTAGCCCTGTATGCTTAATGGGGACAAAAGTGACCATGCAGGCATAACTTTGACTGAAATGCTGATGTGTAACGACAAAATCATATACTTATATAGTTTTAATATTTTGAAACTTATTTGACTGCATTTACAACCGTTTAATTAATTGTATTTTCTTGTGTAAGATAATACAATTAAATAATATAAACATGTGCATATTATATAAAATAAATAAAATTCATTACACATTATCTGACTCCACATAAAATAATTAACTCCACTAATCAACCCAGTAAAATAGTTAGAATTAACTACTTAAAAAGATTAAATAATTAACTGAAATAATATAATTAATCTCACTAATTATTTCAAGTAAAATAATTTATCTCAAGCAACGTGTGTGTGTGTGTGTGTGTATATATATATATATATATATATATATATATATATATATATATATATATATATATAGCATTAACCCGCATGAAATCTGGAAGAAGAAAAAAGAGAGAGAGATAGAAAAAAAAGGAAAAAAAAATTCATCAATATCTAAGAAAATAATAGCAAATGGAAATAGAGTATTAATTTAAAAGATTCTAGCATTAAATGAAGAAAACATGAGCGGATACAAGTTGTACATTTATTAAATCTAATCTCGAAAGCTGTACAATAAAATTATGGTTTTTGCTCTGCTACATGATTAAGTATTTTAAATTCTTGCGAGGATTATGTCTTATTGCCGTAAACTTACGAAAGGCCCCTTTCCGCACATGTTACTCCGAACTCAAATGCAAAGTGTTGGGTTCGAGATCTAATAGTTTATGGTGTTTTTTTTTTTTAAATGGAGCTTTGGATGGGTGTATATATATATATAAGCTCGATATAGTTGTTGTGACAATACAATAAAAAACTACACTTGATAAAAAATATTCATTTTTGGGAAGAGAATTTATATTTTGCTTAATGAATCAAGAAGTTAACATTTTAATGTCTACAATTTATGTTAATACTTGATTGCGTCACGCATCTTTTACTGTGTTATAGTTATCGGTTTCTCCACACTACAGATCCTCAATTATATCTTTCACTCAATTTCTTTCAAATCATATGTAGAATCACTTCATGAGTGATCTCCACTGTTCAGTCTTTTTAGCGACACTTTATTTTTAGTTTCTAAGTCAAAATTGTTGTTTATATAAAGAAGAGAACTTTATTATTAAGTGCTTCTTCTCTTCAAAATCCCTAAGCACTCATTGTGTCTTGCTTCTTGCCACCACAAAATTGGAAGGAATAATACTTCTTAGGGTTTTGCATCTCATATGGACTTATTTCATAGCATATATAGCAATTCCTTTTAGCCACCTCATAACATCTGCGCATCTCTTTTCCTTTATATCTCAGAAGATATATAGCCCTAACAGCCTATTCTTTACAAAAGTTTAATTTTGAAGCCCAAAAGGAAAGATAATACATATTGGCAAAGTAAAATATAATGTCAGAACAATAAATATCATTTAAAGTGATAAGTGTGACCTAGATACATTGAAGAATACAATTTTATTATGGATGTGTTCTCGTTATTATTGGATAATTCTTTGTATAAAGAAGAAGCAAATCAGAAATCCCCCTTGCTCCTTTTAATCATGTTTTACTTCTGTTTCTTTTGTTAGATTTGAAGTCCTGCTCAATGGCATGAACAGTTGGCCAGTTATCGTTATGTCAACTTCTTAACTAATAGTAATTTAAGAGATTCAAATGATACAATATATTAGAAAATATTGAATTTAATATATTACACCCAAAATTTGCAAAAAATTACATATATATATATATATCATGGGGTCAATGACTCATACATCAATACCTGCCTAACCTCAAACCCTACGTAAAAAAAAGGCCATGACAATACTGTCTGCACTCACCCTGATAAATAATACATGCATTAAGACTCAAAACTCGTGAATATTCCCGTATATAAGCAGTGGCGGAACCAGAACACTTTTAGAGGGGGGTCAAAATACATCAATAAAAAAATTTTATTTATTGACGCTTGAAGTGCTTTTTTCAGTTGTACAACTGAGAGAAGACATATTTATCCTGCGAGTCTGCATAGTTTGAAAACGTCTCAAAATTTGTTCGTTTTCAATTGTTGAAAAAATATCCTTCTCAATATAAACTAGCAGACTGTCATTCATCCACTCATATATTTGTTCGTTTTCAATTGTTAAATTAATTATATTTTTTTTTGAAGATAACCCAAGTCTCTTTTTGAGTAATTCTTCTAATGATCGCGCACTCATATCATTATTTTGTAGCTCTTATTTTTTTGATAAATTATTTTGTATCTTTTCAGATATCTGCTTATTTGGTATCTTACAAAATTCATGAATTTTATGTATGCTAATTTTAACTGTTATTCTGTGAGATACTGAGATTTACTTTGTCATGTACTATCTGTCTTTCCCTGTATTGTCTTGTTATCTCTCTATTAGTGGTATTGAGATGGTGTTATCCTTATCTGCAATATAAATTTCTTGTTAAGAGATTAAATGTTATAAAATTATTATTTATGTTGATGGGTGACGATATTTCTTTAGTTATAAGGTAGTTCTTAACATTATTTAGAAAATCAATTATCTGCAAAATTTATAACTAAAAAAATAATGAATTAAATGGTAAGGAAAAAATATTAAATCATATAGTGGCATTTCCCAAGAATTAAACTTGAGACTTCTCACAACTTAAGCTAGAACTCGTTGGTATATAGGGTTATATGAAATTAAACATGCGTTGGTACAGACTGTAAATTATTAAATTAAATCTTGTACGATATGTTTTCTTGACAGATTCTTGGTACAATTAAGAATCTTATTCAGCCAAATTTTATGAACATAATTGTACTATTTATTGTACACGACACGTTCTATATATATATATATATATATATATAACGCGTTATAGTATGAATAAAGTTCCAATATATATTTATATGATCAAGAATAATTAACTAATTGTTCTGAAATCTGAGCACTCGAGTTTAAAAGGGATCTAATATAGATTTGAACTCATGTAGACGTGCGGTTGGTCAGCTACCGTTTTGTCAACTTTTTATCGCGTAGGAATGAAATTAAAGGTCCAAGCTATATATTTTCTTTTTAACATATTTATTAAAATAATTGATGGAAGTAGACAGAAAATGTTAGAATCTAGTCTGAGTGACAAAAGAAAATCAAATTTTGCAATGGATTCACAATTTTTGTGAAGCTAATAATAAAGTTGGCGGGGTACAGGGGTGTCAACTGTGACAGCCCCAAAATCCGTCTCCAATAACCCCGGATCTGGTCCGTCAAAAGTAACCTCAATCCTGAGTTTAAGTCGTTACACGAACAACCTTCTCCTAGAACCACAACATTTAAATAAAATCATGTTGTTAAAACTTGGTAAATTTAAAATTTAAGACATTTACTTAACCTTGTCTCAGAATCGCAATCTTTACATGAATCCTACAACTCAGATCATTTATTCCACGACCTAGTGTATTACAACCAATTGTGAGCAACAAAACTTGTATCTTAACAATAAGTCGACATGACTATTTACTCACTGCTTTTAATTACACGAGTTTACAAAACATTAACACTCGTGTTAACTACAACTACCTTTCAATACTATTACAAGGCTTTACATCCGGGATGGTACCAAATGGTAATTATTCCTACAAAATGCAACTTTGACTTTAAACAATTCTAGTGACAACCTTTATTAATAAAATAAACTTCGCACATCCTCTTTGCGATTATCGGAATCTTCAAACTCTTCGCCCTTCGCTGAAAATGTTAATTTAAAGCAAGAATGAGCACGACGGCTCAGCAAGTCCAACAGCTAACACATAACACGTAGGTTACATTTAATTTATGCTTTATGCTCCATGTTTGGCATTTACTTAGGCATCATGCTTATCATGCGTTGCATTTATAAAATTTACCCATGCTTACCATGCATGTTAATATATCCAGGTTATATAACTCATATAACACATTACAAATCATAGCATTAATTATATCAGCTATTAACCTCATATGACCGTACACAGACAAATTTAGAAATCAGTTTGCACATACTACAAGTGCACACATAATACTTTATGCAAATAACACATAGCACTGAAAACTTGCAGGGATAACAAATATCACTGAAAGACTTGCCTGATACGCGCATTGACTTACGCTACCAGTCTGAAGTCCTGCGTTCCATCACTAACGCTCATACAATTCCAATTACTGAATCCGCAAGCCCTAAAACGCTTGCCTGCCAATTAGGAAGGTGCATGAGAACTTAGTTGTCATTCACAAAAGAATTGACTCTACCACACGGCAGTTCTTATCTATTAACTCAAAATTTATTAGACAATATTATCCTCCTTGGATAATATTTTAATTACGGATTAGTATTATTATACATTAATAATACATCACTACGTTACCAACTGTACTCAAGTACGGAACACCACCTTAATTGGTTACTAATATTATTAATCCCTTAATAATATTCTCTCAATTACCAATATTATTAATCTAGTAATAATATTTTAACACCATTAAATATTTAATAATAATTTACACCTTTAGTAAATTTAAAGACTTAAACAATTTAAATATAAATTGTTTAATCACTTCATTATTCCTTTAATTTCTTCACATTATTTATTTAATATTAATTAAATAAACAATTTACTCACTTAACTTTACTTGTTTATTTACCTTCACATAAACAATTATTTCATTAACCTTAATTCCCTTTTATTATTATTTAATTTAATATCCTTTAAATAGTAATTAACTAATTAATCACCCTTATTTGTTTAAAAAAAATAAGTAATTACCTTTTTATATTTATCATTCTTTAATTATTATTTAATACCTCTTAAATAATAATTAATTACTTACCCATCCTTATTCATTATTGAATATAACTCACTTTAATTATTGTTGCACAATAATTAATTAAATACCTTGTTTCAATTACAATGAAACATTTATCGTTATCATTAATCATTTGATATTAATTACCCATTGTCTAATATTATTATTAATCTGTTAATAATATTTTAATTAATAAAACATTTCCTGAAACCGGCGACTGAACCGAGGTTCAGGGCCTGAATACACTGTCTGGGCTGGCAGCTCTACGATCGTCGAGTGGGGGTCACTCAACGATTTTCCAAGACTGGCCCAGACTGTTCTACGACTCGGCGAGTACAAAGCACTCTACGATCTCGAGTGGACTCTACGATTTCCGATGACTAAGGCCATTCTACGATTTTCAGTGACTCGGGTCACTCTACGATTTTCAGTGACTAGTGTCACTCTACGATTTTCAGTGACTAGGGTCACTCTACGATTTGTGAGTGGGAACCACTCGACGATTCACCAGTCTGGTTTAGACTGCTCGACGATCCCTTGTGCGAGCTTACTCTACGATCTACCGAGTAACTAAACGAAGTCACTCCTATGATTTACACCTAAGCTCACGGCTTAGTTCTTTCTCAATATTATAGTGGGCTCTACGATTTCCGATTGAGGCCACTCTACGATTTTCAGGTTTACCCTACTATTCTTTCTCCTGACTTGGTTAAGTCATTCATTGGCTGAAGGGTGAGCTCTACGATCAGAGTGCAACCACTCTACGATTCTTACCGCAACTAAGGAAAATTCCCAGATTTACACTAGCTTCATACAACATACCAAAACTCATTTTAACCTTTCTGGTTTACTCTTTAGACTAACAAAACGTCTAACATATTACTTAAAGAGATTCTGATTTTGAAAACAGATCATTGGACAGAAGGTTTAACCACCTCGATTCTCTTAGACTGTTAATCAAACACTTGGTGAGCATATGGGAATAACTTCAAAAACTGATTATCTAAAGTAAACAAAGACTCTTCCATACCTACTCCAACCTTGTATCGTCTGGACCATTCTTGGTCCTTAACACAGATTTCTCCCAACCGAAAACCACATCTAAACCAATAATAAGTCAATACACCAGTCCATTCTAAAGTTTTATGAACATGAACACCGAGTACAGACTAACTGTGGTTCAGACTCTTAATGTTGACTGGGTAAAATAATAGAAACCATTATTCTAGTTCTGATTCAATCATTAACTAGTTTCACCAACATTTTTGACTATCGAGTTTACATTACTCTCATTTAAACACCTCATATGCAACTCTAGCATATTCTGTTTCCTTAATCCAAATTAAGATAAAACTAGTTAAATCAAAATAACCGGGTAATACCTTTAATTTGACAGATGATTTACATTCAGATTCTGCCTTCTCCGAATAGCATGAACTCCTCTGAAGTTTGCATTTACTTCTCAAGCTCCATATCTCTCTTAGCCTAAATGAACGCGAAGGGGAAATGAGGGAATGACTGAGGTTATACAACACTCTCTCAGCCTTAAACAACTCTGAGGAGTTGGACCCTATGGCCTCCCCTATGCCTGACTTGTTCCTTCTTTTCGCAGCACTGATTCCTTGAGCTTTGCACAAACTGCGCGTGCTCTGCTTTTTCTGAGGTTTTGTCCCTAAAGGAGTGGCACTCTTACTTTTCCACCGGGTTATGTTATTACTTTTGGGCTGGGCTGCTATTTGTTTTGTTAATTAAACAATTTGTGGCCCAATTGTTACTTATATTGCAACTAAGCTTTGGGTTGCCCAAATTAAATTCCTAGTGGAAATATAAAATATTAATACCCCACTATCAATAACTTTCCAAATGAAAATAAATATAACATTATTAATGTTTACGAAATCTCATTAATTAATAACCATATTAATTAATTTACACATCCAGCTTAACTTGCTAGCTATTTAATTAAATATCACATAGCTCATTTACCCTATCAAACTTTGATACTATACAACCTAGGTTGGTCCATTAATTTAATTAACCCATTAATTGAACCTTCCTTAAATTCCTTTAATTACTTCAACACATAATTAAATAAACCAAGCCATCATATAATGATTTAATTTAATCCTCTAGAAATTTACAATTACAGCCAATAATTCCATTTCTCTATATTAAAATATTTCGGGTCGCTACATCAACAACACTGAAGGGAGTTTTCTGGTTAAAACTATTTTCATTCACCAAAAACAGCATTTTCACTCGATTCTGTCCAAACTGTAGAGGCATTTTTCATATACATAGCTCAAATTGTTGCTAATTTCATCATCAGAAACAACACTGAAAATAGAGACTATAACGATATCATTAGCTCGATCCCACAAAGGATGTCGAGGTGATTCTTTATCAGGTTCTTTAAAGACTCCATTAACCAAACTCGTTTTATTATTTGCAAAAAGAGCAATCTGCATGGATCGTTTCCATGTACCATAGTTGTCTGTTCCAGTAAGCTTTCTACTTACTAATACCAAGCTTGGATGATCATTGTTATGAATGAATAATGGATGCATGTTAGAATCTATGGAAAATTCTAGGCACTACAAGAAAAAGGTTTATCAACGACCGCTTATTAGCGATCGCCTTCCGTCGCTAATACGTATCAGCGAACGAATACAGTCACTAATATCCGTCGCCTATAGTTTGGTCGCTGACATGCGTATCAGCGATGGACAATAGCGACCGACGTTTCAGCGACCGAAAATGGCGACCAACGCGGTCTCTAAACTGAGTCATCACATATGCCAGCATTCGTCATGTGTAACAACCGCTAATAGCGACCGATATCAGCAACCACTATCAGCGACCGATAGGAAGATTATCAGCAACTAAATTTTGAGATAAACAGAGATCAAATAGCGACCAAGTATTAGCGACCATTATTAGCAACCGAATTCAGTCACTGATTATTGTAAAAAAAAAAATATTTGTTTCAATTCCCATAAATTTCTTTACCTGTCAAATACATCCCAACACAGCACAACAGATATATAAACGATCTCATTGAGATCTCCAACCAAATATCAAATTCTAACCAAATGAAATAACATACATTTGAAATAAACATAAAATCAACATCTAATCCAATCTTGGTACATAAATATACACAATAGGATAAAAATTCGATCGTGCATGGGTTACACAATAAAATGAAGAAAATAAAAAAGCTAAGAACGATATGTAGCTCGCCAAGCTTCATCGATCTAGCTAACTGACACGTTCCTGTGACAAAAAAAGAAACATGTTCAAAATAGTATTATTGACTGATTAATTTTGGTGCACTAAGCAATAATATTACCTCGTCTTGCTCAGTCTCCTCCTCCTGGTCCAACTCACTTGCTGCTGTTGCCACCACATCCGCTAATGAATCAGGACTCAACGCTTTCAAATGATCTTGCAGCTGACGCAGAAGGGCAGGATCTTTGCATATGGCTCTAACACAGTTCGCAGTGTTATGTGGCGTCGGATTGTATGATGCTTGGGTAGACTGGCTACCAGAGCTGCAAGAGGCAGTAATACTCGGCTGTCTTCGCTGCCCTTGGCCCTTAACAAAAATTTTCTTAACAACCAACGCCTTTTCCCACAACTCTTGATCAATCGGCGGGCGACCACTGCCAAGGGAATACTGCTCATCCATTAGTTGGTTGTAAGTGTCCTGTAATTAAGTAATACATTGAATAGTTAAATGTAATGTCAAAATTAATGTATAAACATGTAATGTTAAAAAAAACTTAATTACATGTATCTGTATAGCATCAGGCAGACCATCACGGGTGGCCATGTACACATCCAACCAATTGATAGTCTGACCTTTGGACCTGCTAGATGACTACAAATATGACGAGTGTATAAATATATTAATCATGCAAATAAATACTAATTAAATGATCGTAAACATGAATAAAGTAAATTTGACGAACTATGTACCTCCCTATCAATGAAATGTTGCGCCTGTGATATAGTATCGTCTTTGTATGTACCCTTTGTCTTTTCCCCTTCAGCTACACCTACGGATCTGTTCCCGGCGGCAATCCTCCCTTTCTTTGCCCATTCGTCACTCTGCCACTGCTGGCACATCTCAACCCATATATCGCGAGAGCACTACCACAGGCCGTACTCATGCATATACTCCGCAACCTGGCCAGGATAGTCTATACCAGCATTATACAATGCCTTTTCCCGCTCCTTCTTTATGTTTTCTTTTATGCGGACAGCACACTTGTCTATGAGTCTTCCCACTTGTATCTTTTCTAAAATAAAAATACAATAATAACATTAAAATAATTGTAATATAATTAACCTGATAATACTAAACATTAGAATAGTTAAATATAATAGTTATAAATTACGGGGAAAAAATACCTTGAACTCCTGCCAACAGGCCTCCTTATGGGCTAGCGGTGTGCTGGCCCACGTAATAGATGGGGCAGGCCAGTTTTGTAAGCATAACTGTGAAATACATTTAACAACCCTAACATCTGTAAAATCTCTTAAATATAGAATAATTTACATTAGTATATACAATAATATAATTTTTAATTTAATATTACTATATGGTTAATAACTTACGTGTTAGTAGGATCAGGGCGAATCTGTAATAAAATACGTTCGTCTGGATTATCTGGGGCATTCGGGATCTAATTTGGACCCCGACCTAAATCGTGTTTTCTTCCTGCTACTGAAGATGTCATCTATTCAAAAAAATGACTTATTAATGTGACTTACATAATAATGATTACAGAAATAAAATGCGTGTATATACAACAAGTCAATAGTATTATGTAAACATTTATATATAACTCTACAGAATACAAATTAAATTAAACATACATTTTAATGAAACTCGCTGTTAGATTTCGAATCATCTTAAAAAATATGTGGAGATTCATAACTATCTCCTACTTCATATTCAGTGTCGCTATCACTTAATAACTCTTCCTCCTCAGTATCACTGTCATCTAAGTGTTGTACTGAATCGGGATCCAATTCATCATCATCATCATCACCTCCACCCTCTAAATTGTTGAGTTGATTGTTGTCATCGAGATTTAATATAGGAAGGTTATGCAACGTCTCCTCTTGGTAGATTTCTCCGTCAACTAATTGGACACGAATGCGCGCATGAGTATGAATGACAACTTGATAATCTGTAGGCATTCTATCCCTTTTCTGAATAGGAGTACGAGTGTAATAAACTTGTTGTGTTTGAGTTGACAACACAAATGGTGCATTCATATATGTCCTTTTGTTGAGGTCAATATCGACAATTCCATGTCGATCGACACGTATCCCTTTTTCTGAATCAAACTAACGACATTTAAACAGATTAATCTGACCTCCATATGTACCCTTGTACGACAACTCAATAATCTCTTCTAACTCCCCATAAAAGGCACGACCAACCTCATTGTAGCAATATCCTTGAACCAACACTCTAGTATTGGTTGTTCTTTTACCGATGGCATATATCTTTGTATGAAAATCATAGCCATTTACTTTATAACCATTACGAGTGACTTGGTCCCTATCTGGGCCCATGGCTAAGACTTGTACATTTGAAGGAATTGTACCGTCATTAAGAGCCTACAATTGTTTAATACATTGTGAATAAGTGTTTCATAAATTAAATAAAATGACTTAATTAAGTTAAATAACTTACTTTGTCCTTTAGCCATTTTGTAAAGTTTTGATCCCGATTCAGTTCAATATCTTTATCAGTGATGCCGTGTTGATTTGTTCTTAACTCAGCATCGAATGATCTATAGATATATTATATATATGAAACAATATATATGAGATTACAGTGTACATCAATAAGATTAAGTTAAATATTAGTTTTACATGCATACATCACCAATCCCTCAATCTCCTCTCAATTGAGAAGAATGTAAGTATATATGTGCAGCATGTAATTCTGCTTCAGAGGGGAATATGCGTTTTTCTTTTCTATAAGCGCAACCCGGTAGACCAAATACAGAAAGTCGACCGTTTAGTTCAACGTTCCCCCCATCATCATGTCTCGAAACTCGATTGGCCTTTGTCAAAACTTCATCGGGAAAATAATCCGATACAAACGTACTTATCTCATCAAAACTGTATGCTTCACATATCGACCCCTCGACATAAGCTCTATTTTTAACCTTCCTCTTCAGGTTTCCCATCACCCTATCAAAAGGATACATCCATCTGTATTGAACTGGACCACCAACACGAGCTTCATAGGGTAGATGAATTTGCAAATGCTCCATGAAGTCAAAAAACCCTGGTGGAAATATTTTTTCAAGCTTACACGTGATCTCAATGATGCTCTTCTCAAGTATTTCCATGTCCTTTGCATTTAACTTTTTTGAACATATGCTTTTGAAGAAACGACTAAGCTCAGTCAAAACATCTCATATTGGTTTATTAAGCAAGTCTCGAAATGCTATTGGCAAGAGTCTCTCCATAAACACGTGACAATCATGACTCTTCATCCATTGTATTTTATCACCTGTAACACACCTTGCAATGTTTGACGCATATCAATCTGGTAGTTTTAGAGACTTGATCCATGCACACACATCTTCAACATGCTTCTTGTACAATGTGTATTTTGCATGCAGTTTGACAATATTTCCATTAAGTGATTCATAAAGCTCTAATCCAGGACGCTTACAAATATCTTTCATATCCAATCGTGCTTTATCATTAGCTTTCGTCTTGCACTTAACACCCATCACGATGTTAAATACATTGTCGAACACATTCTTCTCAATATATATTACATCTAGATTGTGACGAATCAAGTTTGTAGACCAATAAGATAGTTCCCAAAATATGCTTCTCCGAACCCAATTGTGAGACTCACCAAACTCATTGATTGTTGCTAAGACAGCACTTTTACCAAATAGGATTACTGGCAATCTCATCACACGGTCACGCACCTTCGTCCCAGATAATCGTCCTACCGACATATCTTTCTCTACTTTTCCTTTTATAAAATTTTCTTTATTTCTTCGAAAAGGTGATCTATCGACAAGAAACAATGATGACAGTCAAACCAGTAGGGCTTCTGACCATGTGGTAGATTAAAAGACTTTGTACGCTCCATACAATATAGACAAGACATCTTCCCGTGTGTACTTCATCCAAATAACATACCATAAGCAGGAAAATTACTAATAGTCCACATAATTGCTGCCCGAAGGTTGAAATTTGTTTTCGTCGAAACATCCTAAGTATGTACTCCATCCTCCCACAATACCTTCAACTCATCTATAAGAGGTCTAAAGTAAACATCTATATTCTTTCCAGGACTCTTGGGGCCAGGAATCATTAATGAAAGAAACAAGTATGGTTGTTTCATACACATCTAAGGAGGCAAGTTGTATGGAGTCACTATCATAGGCCAGCAAGAGTATGGAACAGCTGAGTGGTCGAAAGGGTTGAAACCATCGGTTGACAATCCAAGCCTCACATTTCTTGGTTCTAATGCAAATCTCGGATGTGCTAAGTTGAATTCTTTCCAAGCCTTCCCATCTGCAGGATGGTTAAGTTCCCCACCTTTAGCTGAAGATCTCGCATGCCAAGTCATGTGTTCAGCTGTTCTTGAAGACATGTACAATCTTTGCAGCCGATGTGTAATTGGAAAATACCTTAGAATCTTAAAAGGTATATTTGTCTTTTTTGTAGTCACACCCTCTTTATAAGGCTTAAACTGATCGTGACTGCGCAACGTGCACTTTGTCTTCTGTTCATTTTCCTTATAAAACAGCATGCAATCGTTTGGACATGCATCGATCTTCTGGTATCCAATACCTAACTTTTATACCATTTTCTTACAAAAGTAATAGTTATCGGGTAATTTTTCACCGTCAGGTAACATACTCTTAATGGCCTTTAAGAGCGACTCAAAACATGCATGGCTCATGTTGTGATCAGCCTTGATGTTAAGTAACGTCGCCATTGCAGACAATGTAGTTTGCTTTGAGCAACCAGGCCACAACAGTTCGCTACCCTTCTCTAATAACTTAAAGAACGCTTTGGCATCAGAGTTCATAAGTTGATCTATGTCTTGTTACCAATCAAAATCCGGCCCAGCAATATCATGAACCGTGTCATTCATACGATGGGTACTACTATCTGCTGGATTATGTATCCGTGCATTGACACTCTCTCTTTTCTGTCCATGTGCCCACCAACATTCTTCATAATTTTTCATGAACCCATTAACAAGTAAATAATAGGCGACTATATCTCTGTCCGCATAATTTACTGTCATACACTTCAAACAAGGACATCTTATCTTGTTCTGAGCGTTGACACATTCTTTCTGGCTATATGCGTAATCCAAAAACACTTGACAACCAGTTCTAAATTTAGCTATAGCACCTATCTGCCCGCGTGACTATCGTCACCTCATCCAACTACGATCTAAATAGAAATCCATAATAGTATGATACCTATTTTGACAAGATTTATTGTATTCATTAAATTTACTTATTACAAGTGTATAGGTATAATGCATGTTTCCTACCTAAATACGTCTCACCCATATTACACCGGTCAGACTTCTATCCCATTCTTGTATGTGAAGTACCACTAATGTCAACGACTTAAACAAATGCATTTGTTTGTTCTAAAGAAATTTCGGCAGCATCTACCATCGGTCTCCAAGTACACGAAATAAATTATGATTTACACAGTCTAAGTATGCACCCGGAGAACAATAGAAGGTAAAAAAATCAAAAAAAAAAATTAGAACAAACAGATAAATTCGCTTTAAGTCATTGACACCGGCCTAAGTGAGAGCGGAACATACAAGAACAGTCCCAAAATTAGGACTATTCAAGATTCACTCCTAATGAGTAAATCTTGAACGGGTTTCTAAGCTGTGCATATTATTTTTTATATTAAATTTCTTTATTTTATCTTATATTATATTATTTTTATTTATTTTATAATATTATTTTGAATGATATTATATTATATTTCTTTATTTTATATTAATTTGAATGATATTATACAATATTATTTTTATTATTTTTCTTTATTATATTTTTTTGTATTATTTTATATTATATTATATTTATTTATTTCATAATATTATTATTTTGTATAATTTTAAATGATATTATATTATATTATTTTTATATATATTATATTATTTTATATTAATTTGAATGATATTATATTATATTATATTATATTATGTTTATTATATTATTTTGTATTATTTTTCTTTATTATATTTTTTTGTATTATTTTATATTATATTATATTTATTTATTTCATAATATTATTTTGTATTATTTTGAATGATATTATTTTATATTAATTTGAATGATATTATATTACATTATTTTGTATTATTTTGAATGATATTATATTATACTATTTTTATTATATTATATTTTATTATTTTGTAATATTTTTCTTTATTATATTTTTTTGTATTATTTTATATTATATTTATTTATTTCATAATATTATTTTGAATTACATTATATTATATTATTTTTATTATATTATATTTTTATTATGAAATTAAATTTTGTCTAGCAAGGATTCGGGTATGTCCAAATAAAGCAACCATCAGTATATAATGAACTTTTAGAATGTCACTACGACATCTGAATTTGAGTCAAAATTCCATACATAGTGTTTTTACAATTCCAAATAATGGCAAAATGAGGACAAATACTAGTGTCTGGAGACATCAGATGAATTATATTAGGTAAATCAAACAAATAGTTATTTTTCACTTTACCATCTAATTCAATATAGGATTGGGTTACTTCTATAACAGAATACTGTCGATATAAAAAATTTGGACTTGACTTAGAACTATTGAATTCAAATATGATTTATTACTTATTCCTCCCCCTACCCCCAAGAATGGTTAAATACTAAATATTATTAAAATTTGTTGTCTTAATATAATATTTTATTATTTTATCTTTATATCAGTTTATATAAATTTAGAGTGAGAATAAAAAAGAAAAATAATACACATAATATCTCAATTTGGTGTTTACCTTTTTCGACGAGGGGTGGCGTCCGGCAAGGGGCGGCGGCGGGGGCGGCGACGTCCGGTAAGGTGAGAGGAAGGGAGGACCGACGTCTGGCAAGGGGAGGGGAAGGGCGGCCGTCCGGCAGGGGCTCTTCTCTTCTCTCTTCTTTCTTCTTTCTTTTTCCTTCTGTTTCCCGTGCGGCACTTAAATTTAGGTCTGAACATAATAGTGACCGCTTAACAGCAACCGATTCCGATCGTTAATATTTTTTAATGCGTTGGCACTTTTAGCGACGGAAAGTGCGATTGCTGATACATTAGCTACCGTGTTAGCGACGGATCATCGGTCGCTACTTATGGCGCCAAAAATCCCATGCTTTTTTTGTGGCAAAATTGGTATTTGCGACGAAAATAGCAACCATCTTCCGGTCGCTATTAATTTTAGCGACTAGTTGCACTATCGGTCGCAGAAATCGGTAGCTAAAACGTAGTATTAGCGACGAATTTTGCGGTCGCAGAAAGTCTTGGTCGCTGATATGCGTTTTTCTTGTAGTGAGGGTTTGTGGTTGAGCAGAATTGAAGAAGTAGAAGCAACTCCAATCACGATGAACACAAAATCAAGGTACTTCAATTTACACAGCAATTGTGTAACTATTGATTCACCAATCACAATTTGAATCGATAAAAAAAAACTCAAGAATATAAAGTCCTTGGCAGAATTCCAGCCAAAAAATACAATTATTACACTGATAATAGTAAGAAATCAACCACAATTATCACAACTCGCTCTAAAACTAGTAAGAAATCAGATTTTATGCTAAAACACAATTATCGCAAGCGTCAACTTGAGATCTCAATTACAAAACCCTAATTAGATTCAATTAACAAAAATCTTGCACCAGAATAAAAAAAAAAAAATTAACTAAAACTCATCAATCACTGTAAATTTCGATTCACAACGAATCAAGTAATAGGAGAAATCAAGTAGTGAAATCAATTGACTGTAAAACTAACTATTTTCTAATAATCGAACATAAAAGAAGCTAACAGGATTACGAGAACCTGTTTAATCAGAAGTTTCAAACAAAAGAAGACAAAAAACCAACTCAGACAAATTTGTTTGATTACGCGAAAGAAAGGTGAGACGATATGCTCTAATACCATGCAACAACACTGAATGGAGTTTTCTGGTTAAAGCCATTTTCATTCACCTAAAACAGAAGAAGGTTCACAGAAGTCTATCAAGGAAAATATACAATCACAGTTAATTCTCTTACCTTTCTAATTCACTTTATT